>CM074604.1:570965-2036951 GCA_037305975.1 Chrysolophus pictus
CTTCCTTCCTTTCCTTCCTTCCTTCCTTCCTTTCCTTCCTTCCTTCCTTCCTTCCTTCCTTTTCCTTCCTTCCTTCCTTCCTTCCTTCCTTCCTTCCTTCCTTTTTCTTCCTTCCTTCCTTCCTCCCTCCCTCCCTCCCTCCCTTCCTCCCTTCCTTCCTTCCTTCCTTCCTTCCTTCATCCGTCCATTCATAAATTCGTACATTTGTTCACTCACTCATTCGTTCATTCATTTGCACCCATAGAAAAACCCGCCCACAATGACGCCCCGCCCATCCCCTTAAGCCACGCCCCCTTCCACTTAAGCCCCGCCCCCTTCCCCCCCCCCGTTCATCCCTATGGGCCCCATTCCCCCCCACCCTTCCCCCGCACCCAATTCAAGACCCACCCACTTTAGCTCCGCCCACCTGCGACCGTACCCACTCAAGCCACGCCCCTCCCCTTAAGCCACGCCCCGTTCCACATAAGCCACGCCCCTATCTCCCTCCCCATTCATCCCTATGGGCCCCATTTAGCACCATTCATCCCCACCCCGCCCAATCCAGACCCCACCCACTTTAGCCCCGCCCACTAACGACCACACCCACTAAAGCCACGCCCATCCCATAAAGCTCCTCCCCCTCCCTACTAAGCCACGCCCCCTTCCCCCCCTCCCCATTCATCCCTATGGCCCCCATTCCCTCCCATTCACTCCCACCCTCCCCCGTCTCCCAATCTGGGCCCCACCCACTTTAGCTCCGCCTCCCAACGACCACACCCACTAAAGCCACGCCCATCCCATTAAGATCCTCCCCCTCCCTACAAAGCCTTAAGCCACACCCCCTTTCTCCCTCCCCATTCATCTCTATGGGCCCCATTAACACCATCCATCCCCACTCCGCCCAATCCAGACCCCACCCACTTTAGCCCCGCCCACCTACGACCACGCCCACCCAAGCCCCGCCCACTTGCTCTTAAGCCACGCCCCCTTTTCCCCCTCCCCATTCATCCCTATGGCCCCCATTCCGCCCCATTCATTTCCACCCACCCCCGTCTCCCAATCCAGGCCCCACCCACTTTAGCCCCGCCCACCTACGACCACACCCACTAAAGCCACGCCCATCCCACTAAGCTCCTCCCCCTCCCTACTAAGCCACGCCCCCTTCCCCCCTCCCCATTCATCCCTATGGCCCCCATTTCCTCCCATTCACTCCCACCCTCCCCCGTCTCCCAATCCGGGCCCCGCCCACTTTAGCCCCGCCCACAAACGACCGCACCCACTCAAGCCACGCCCCTCCCCTTAAGCCACGCCCCGTTCCATATAAGCCACGCCCCCTTTCTCCCTCCCCATTCATCCCTATGGCCCCCATTCCCTCCCATTCCCTCCCATTCTTTCCTCCACCCAATCCGGGCTCCGCCCACTTTAGCCCCTCCCACCAACGACCACACCCACTCAAGCCCCTCCCCCTTGCTCTTAAGCCACGCCCACTTTCCCCCTCCCCATTCATCCCTATGGCCCCATTCCCTCCCATTCACTCCCACCCTCCCCCGTCTCCCAATCCGGGCCCCGCCCACTTTAGCTCCGCCCCCCCAACGACCACACCCACTAAAGCCACGCCCATCCCATTAAGATCCTCCCCCTCCCTACAAAGCCTTAAGCCACGCCCCCTTTCTCCCTCCCCATTCATCCCTATGGCCCCCATTTGCCCCCATTCATCCCCACCCCACCCAATCCAGACCCCACCCACTTTAGCCCCGCCCATCGACGACCACACCCACTCAAGCCACGCCCCCTGCCCTTAAGCCACGCCCCCTTTCTTCCTCCCCATTCATCCCTATGGCCCCCATTCCCTCCCATTCTTTCCCCCACCCAATCCGGGCTCCGCCCACTTTAGCCCCGCCCATCAACGACCACACCCACTCAAGCCACGCCCCCTGTCCTTAAGCCACGCCCCCTTTCCTCCTCCCCATTCATCCCTATGGCCCCATTCCCTCCCATTCACTCCCATCCTTCCCCCTCTCCCAATCCGGGCCTCACCCACTTTAGCCCCGCCCACCAACGACCACACCCACTCAAGCCACGCCCCCTTCTCTTAAACCACGCCCCATTCCCCCCTCCCCATTCATTTCTATAGACTCCATTTGCCTCCATTCATCCTCACCCCACCCAATCCAGACCCCACCCACTTTAGCCCCGCCCATCGACGACCACACCCACTCAAGCCACGCCCCCTGCCCTTAAGCCACGCCCCCTTTCTTCCTCCCCATTCATCCCTATGGCCCCCATTCCCTCCCATTCCCTCCCATTCTTTCCTCCACCCAATCCGGGCTCCGCCCACTTTAGCCCCTCCCACCAACGACCACACCCACTCAAGCCCCTCCCCCTTGCTCTTAAGCCACGCCCACTTTCCCCCTCCCCATTCATCCCTATGGCCCCATTCCCTCCCATTCACTCCCACCCTTCCCCCTCTCTCAATCCGGGCCCCACCCACTTTAGCCCCGCCCACCAACGACCGCACTCAATCGAGCCACGCCCCACATCTTAAAGCCACGCCCCCTTCTACTTAAGCCACGCCCCTTTCTCCCTCCCCATTCATCTTTATGGGCCCCATTTAGCACCATTCATCCCCACCCCCGCCCAATCCAGACCCCACCCACTTGAGCCCCCGCCCACCGACGACCGCACCACTAAAGCCACACCCCCTACCCTTAAGCCACGCCCCTTTTCCCCCTCCCCATTCATCCCTATGGTCCCCATTCCCTCCCATTCACTCCCACCCTCCCCCGTCTCCCAATCCGGGCCCCGCCCACTTTAGCCCCGCCCCCCAACGACCACACCCACTCAAGCCACGCCCCCTTCTCTTAAACCACGCCCCATTCCCCCCTCCCCATTCATCTCTATAGCCTCCATTTGCCTCCATTCATCCCCACCCCACTCCATCCAGACCCCACCCATTTTAGCCCCGCCCACCAACGACCACACCCACTCAAGCCCCGCCCCCTCCCCTTAAGCCCCGCCCACTCACTGTCAGGCAGGGCGCAGACCCGTGGCCCCAGGCAGGCAAAGAATGGATGCCCCATCGCCTCCGCCGCTGGCACTCGCCGTCGCCCCTCAAACTGCCCCCCCCCAAATATTAGGCCACGCCCACAATGTCTGGCCACGCCCACAAGGTCGGGGGGAGGAGCTTCGTGAAGCCACGCCCACTTCCGCCCCACTCGGATGGGAGATTCGGGGTGTGGGGGGGAGGGGGTGGGAGGTCACATGGGTCTGGGGGGGCACATGGGGGCGGGGCTTATGAAAAGGGGGCGGGGCCTAGAGGAAGGGGGCGGAGTCTGGGAAAGGGGGCGGGGGTTAAGAAAGGGGCGGGATTTAGATGGAGAGGGGGCGGAGCATTTTTGTAAGGGGGTGGAGCCTGGAAAAAGGGGCGGGGCTTGTAGTGAAGGGGCGGGGTCTAGACAAGGGGGCGGGGCTTATGGAAGGACGGTCTTTATGGAAGGGGGCGGGGCTTGATGGAAGGGGGCGGGGTTTCAAGGAAGGAGGGGTTGCTTGGAAGGGGCGGGGGCTTGTTGGGAGGGGGCGGGGTTTGAAGGGGGCGGGGGCCTTTGCTGGCAAGGGGCGGGGGTTTGAGGAAACGGGTGGGGTTTTTAGGAAAGGGGGCGGGGCTTGAAGGGAGGGGCGGGGCTTGTTGACAAGGGGCGGGGCTTGTTTGGGAGTGGGCGTGGTTTAAAGGAAGGAGGCGGGGTTTGCTGAGAAGGGGGCGGGTTTTTTTAGGAAGGGGCGGGGTTTAACGGAAGGAGGTGGAGTTTCTTTGGAATGGGGGCGGGGCTTGTTGGGAAGGTGGGCGGGGCTTCTTCGGAAGGGCGGGTTTGTAAGGGGGCGGGGCTTGAAGGAAGGGGGCGGAGCTTGCTGAGAAGGGGAGGGGTTTTAGGAAGAGGGCGGGTTTGTTGAGGAGGGGGCGGGGCCTTGAGGAAGGGGGCGGGGCTTGTTTGGGAGTGGGCGTGTTTAAAGGAAGGAGGCGGAGTTTGCTGTGAAGGGGGAGGGGTTTGATAGAAGTGGGCGGGGCTTGTAGGGAGGGGGTGGGTTTGAAAGAAGGGGCGGGGCTTGTGGAGAAGGGGGCGGGGCTTGAAGGAAGGGGGCGGGGCTTGTTTGGGAGTGGGCGTGGTTTAAAGGAAGGCGGAGTTTGCTTGGAAGGGGGGTTTGAAGGAAGGGGGCGGAGCTTGCTGAAGGGGTGGGGTTTTAGGAAGAGAGCGGGGCTTGTTGAGGAGGGGGGCGGGGTTTGAAGGAAGGGGCGGGGCTTGTTTGGGAGTGGGAGTGGTTTAAAGGAAGGAGGCGGAGTTTGCTGTGAAGAGGTGGGGTTTAGGAAGTGAGCGGGGCTTGTTGAAGATGGGGCGGGCCTTGAGGAAAGGGGCGGGGCTTGTTTGGGAGTGGGCGTGGTATAAAGGAAGGAGGCGGAGTTTGCTGTGAAGGGGTGTTTGATGGAAGGGGCGGAGCTTGTTGAGAAGGGGTGGGGTTTTAGGAAGAGGGCGGGGCTTGTTGAGGAGGGGCGGGGTTTAAAGGAAGGAGGCGGAGTTTGCTGTGAAGGTGGAGGGGATTGATGGAAGGGGGCGGGGCTTGTTTGGGAGTGGGCGTGGTTTAAAGGGAGGAGGCGAAGTTTCCTGGGAAGGGGGCGGGGTTTGATTGAAGGGGGCGGGGTTTAAAGGAGGAGGCGGGGCTTAAAGGAAGGAGGCGGGGCTTGTTGGGAAGGGGGCGGGGCTTCTTCGGAAGGGGGCGGGGCCTCACCTGCAGCAGCTTTCCCAGCAGGTCGGCGCCTTCGTGATCCAACCTGGAATTTGGGGGGGGGTCAGGTGATGGGGGGCATCTGGGGGGTATTTGGGGGGCAGTTGGGGGTCTGGGGGGCACTTGGGGGGCAATGGGGGGCACTTAGGGGTCTGGGGGCAACTTGGGGGTCTGGGGAGGGCACTTGGGGGCAGTGGGGGGCAGTTGGGGGTCTGGGGGGGCACTGGGGGGCACTTGGGGGATATTTGGGAGGCAGTTGGGGGTCTGGGGGGCACTTGGGGGGCAATGGGGGCAGTTGGGGGTCTGGGGGGGCAATGGGGGGGCAGTTGGGGGTCTGGGGGGCACTTGGGGGGCAATGGGGGGCACTTAGGGGTCTGGGGGCAACTTGGGGGTCTGGGGGGGGCACCTGGGGTGCAATGGGGGGCAATGAGGGGCACTTAGGGGTCTGGGGCAACTGGGGGTCTGGGGGGGGCACTTGGGGGGCAATGGGGGGCAGTTGTGGGTCTGGGGGGCACTTGGGGCGCAATGGGGGCACTTGGGGGTCTGGGGGGGCAGTTGGGGGGCAATGAGGGGTGGTTGTGGGTCTGGGGGGCACTTGGGGCGCAATGGGGGGCAGTTGGGGGCTGGGGGGCACTTGGGGGGCAATGGGGGGCACTTAGGGGTCTGGGGGCAACTTGGGGGTCTGGGGGGGCACTTGGGGGGCAGTGGGGGGCAGTTGGGGGTCTGGGGGGGCACTGGGGGGCACTTGGGAGATATTTGGGAGGCAGTTGGGGTCTGGGGGGCACTTGGGGGGCAATGGGGGGCACTTAGGGGTCTGGGGGCAACTTGGGGGTCTGGGGGGGCTCTTGGGGGGGAATGGGGGGCACTTAGGGGTCAGGGGGGCACTTGGGGGGCAATGGGGGCAACTTGGGGGTCTGGGGGGGCAATTGGGGGGTAATTAGGGGCACTTAGGGGGCAATGAGGGCACTTGGGGGTCTGGGGGGGCTCTTGGGGGGCAATGGGGGGCACTTAGGGGTCTGGGGCAACTTGGGGGGAAATGAGGGGTGGTTGTGGGTCTGGGGGGCACTTGGGGGGCAATGGGGGGCAATGGGTGGCACTTAGGGGTCTGGGGGCAACTTGGGGTCTGGGGGGGCACCTGGGGCACAATGGGGGCAATTGGGGGCACTTAGGGGTCTGGGGGCAACTGGGGGTCTGGGGGGGGCACTTGGGGGGCAATGGGGGGCAGTTGTGGGTCTGGGGGGCACTTGGGGCGCAATGGGGGCACTTGGGGGTCTGGGGGGGCAGTTGGGGGGCAATGAGGGGTGGTTGTGGGTCTGGGGGGCACTTGGGGCGCAATGGGGGGCAGTTGGGGGGCTGGGGGGCACTTGGGGGGCAATGGGGGGCACTTAGGGGTCTGGGGGCAACTTGGGGGTCTGGGGGGGGCACTTGGGGGGCAGTGGGGGGCAGTTGGGGGTCTGGGGGGGCACTGGGGGGCACTTGGGAGATATTTGGGAGGCAGTTGGGGGTCTGGGGGCACTTGGGGGGCAATGGGGGGCACTTAGGGGTCTGGGGGCAACTTGGGGGTCTGGGGGGGCTCTTGGGGGGGAATGGGGGGCACTTAGGGGTCAGGGGGGCACTTGGGGGGCAATGGGGGCAACTTGGGGGTCTGGGGGGGCAATTGGGGGTAATTAGGGGCACTTAGGGGGCAATGAGGGCACTTGGGGGTCTGGGGGGGCTCTTGGGGGGCAATGGGGGCACTTAGGGGTCTGGGGGCAACTTGGGGGGAAATGAGGGTGGTTGTGGGTCTGGGGGGCACTTGGGGGCAATGGGGGCAGTTGGGGGGCACTTAGGGGTCTGGGGGCAACTTGGGGGTCTGGGGGGGCACCTGGGGGGCAATGGGGGGCAATGAGGGGCACTTAGGGGTCTGGGGGGCAACTGGGGGTCTGGGGGGGGCACTTGGGGGGCAATGGGGGGCAGTTGTGGGTCTGGGGGCACTTGGGGGACAATGGGGGCAACTTGGGGGTCTGGGGGGGCAATTGGGCGGTAATTAGGGGCACTTAGGGGGCAATGAGGGCACTTGGGGGTCTGGGGGGGCTCTTGGGGGGCAATGGGGGGCACTTAGGGGTCTGGGGGCAACTTGGGGTCTGGGGGGGCACCTGGGGGGCAATGGGGGCAATGAGAGGCACTTAGGGGTCTGGGGCAACTGGGGGTCTGGGGGGGGCTCTTGGGGGGCAGTGGGGGGCAGTTGGGGGTCTGGGGGGCACTTGGGGGACAATGGGGGCAACTTGGGGGTCTGGGGGGGCAGTTGGGGGGCAATGAGGGGTGGTTGTGGGTCTGGGGGGCACGGGGCACAATGGGGGCACTTGGGGGGCAGTGGGGGGCTCTTGGGGGGCAATGCGGGGCACTTAGGGGTCTGGGGGCAACTTGGGGGTCTGGGGGGGCACCTGGGGGGCAATGGGGGGCAATGAGGGGCACTTAGGGGTCTGGGGGCAACTGGGGGTCTGGGGGGGGCACTTGGGGGGCAGTGGGGGGCAGTTGTGGGTCTGGGGGGCACTTGGGGCGCAATGGGGGCGCAATGGGGGCACTTGGGAGTCTTGGGGGATATTTGGGAGGCAGTTGGGGGTCCGGGGGGCACTTGGGGGGCAATGGGGGGCAATGGGGGGCACTTGGGGGTCTGGGGGGGCACTTAGGGAGCAATGTGGGGCTCTTGGGGGGCAATGGGGGGCACTTGGGCGTCTTGGGGGGCAGTTGGGGGTCTGGGGGGGCACTTGGGGGGAATGGGGGGCAGTTGTGGGTCGGGGGGGGGCACTTGTGGGGCAATGGGGGGCATTTAAGGGTCTGGGGGGGCACTTAAGGGAGCATTTGGGGGTCCTTATAGGGCATTGGGGTCCCTTATAGGGCACTGGAGTCCCTTATAGGGCAGTAGGGTCCCTTATGTATTATTGGGGTCCCTTATAGGGCATTGTAGTCCCTTATAGGGCAATGGGGTCCCTTATAGGGCAGTAGGGTCCCTTATGTATTATTGGGGTCCCTTATAGGGCATTGTAGTCCCTTATAGGGCAATGGGGTCCCTTATAGGGCAGTGGGGTCCCTTATGTGTTATTGGGGTCCCTTATAGGGCATTGGAGTCCCTAATAGGGCATTGGGGTCTCTTGTAGGGCAGTGTGGTCCCTTATAGGGCACTGAGATCCCTTGTAGGGCTATAAGATCCTTTATAGGCATTGGGGTCCCCTCCTTATAGGGCATTGGGGTTCCTTGTAGGGTGTAGGATCCCTTATAGGGCATTGGGTCCCTTATAGGGCATTGGGGTCCCTTATAGGGGCAATGGGGTCCCTTGTAGGGCAATGGGGTCCCTTATAGGGCATTGGGGTCCCTTATATGGCATTGGGCTCCCTTATAGGACCTTGGGGTCCCTTGTAGGGCTGTAGGGTCCCCTTATAGGGCACTGGGGTCCCTTGTAGGGCTGTAGGGTCCCTTATAGGGCATTGGGGTCCCTTATGGGGCATTGGGGTCCCTTATAGGGCAATGGGGTCCGTTATAGGGCATTGGGGTCCCTTGTAGGGCTGAAGGGTCCCCTTACAGGGCATTGGGGTCCCTTGTAGGGCTGTAGGTTCCCTTATAGGTCACTGGGGTCCCTTATATGGCATTGGGGTCCCTTGTAGGGCACTGGGGTCCCTTATAGGGCATTGGGGTCCCTTATGGGGCATTGGGGTTCCTTGTAGGGCAATGGGGTCCCTTATATGGCAGTGGGGTCCCTTGTAGGGCACTGGGGTCCCATATATCGGCACTGGGGTCCCTTATGGGGCATTGGGGTTCCTTGTAGGGGCAATTGGGTCCCTTATAGGGCATTGGGGTCCCTTGTAGGGCTGTAGGGTCCCTTATATGGCATTCGGGTCCCTTATGGGGCCTTGGGGTCCCTTGTAGGGCTGTAGGGTCCCTTATAGGGCATTGTGGTCCCTTGTAGGGCTGTAGGGTCCCTTATAGGACTGTAGAGTCCCTTATAGGGCCTTGGGGTCCCTTATATGGCTGTAGGGTCCCTTATAGGGCCTTGGGGTCCCTTATATGGCATTGGGGTCCCTTATAAGTCATTGGGGTCCCTTGTAGGGCTGTAGGGTCCCCTATGGGGCAGTGGGGTCCCTTATAGGGCACTGGGGTCCCCTATAGGGCACTGGGGTCCCTCATGTGTTATTGGGTTCCCTTGTAGGGCTGTAAGGTCCCTTAAAGGGCAGTGGGGTCCCTTATAGGGCATTGGAGTCTCTTATAGGGCAGTGGGGTCCCTTATGGGGCATTGGGGTCTCTGATGGGACAGTGGAATCCCTTATAGGGCATTGGGGTCCCTTATGGGGCATGGGGGTCCCTTGTAGGGCTGTAGGATCCATTATAGGGCAGTGGGGTCCCTTATAGGACCTTGGGGTCCCTTGTAGGGCATTGGGGTCCCTTATAGGGCAATGGGGTCCTTTGTAGGGCAATGGGGTCCCTTGTAGGGCTGTAGGGTCCCTTATAGGTCACTGGGATCCCTTATATGGCATTGGGGTCCCCTTATAGGGCATTGGGGTCCCTTGTAGGGCTGTAGGGTCCCTTATATGGCATTGGGGGTCCCTTATAGGGCATTGGGGTCCCTTATAGGGCACTGGGGTCCCTTATAGGGCTGTGGGGTCCCTTATGTGTTATTGGGGTCCCTTATAGGGTATTGGGGTCCCTTGTAGGGCTGTAAGATCCCTTATAGGACCTTGGGGTCCCTTATATGGCATTGGGGTCCCTTATAGGGCATTGGGGTTCCTTGTAGGGCAATGGGGGTCCCTTATATGGCATTGGGGTCCCTTGTAGGGCACTGGGGTCCCTTATATGGCACTGGGTCCCTTATGGGGCATTGGGGTTCCTTGTAGGGCATTGGGGTCCCTTATAGTTCACTGGGGTCCGTTATAGGGCCTTGGGGTCCCTTGTAGGGCTGTAGGATCCCTTATGTGTTATTGGGGTCCCTTATAGGCCTTGGGGTCCCTTATAGGGCAATGGGGTCCCTTATGTGTTATTGGGGTCCCTTATGGGGCATTGGTTTCCTTATAGGGCTGTAGGATCCATTATAGGGCAATGGGGTCCCTTGTAGGGCTGTAGGGTTCCTTATAGGGCATTGGGGTCCCTTATATGGCATTGGGGTCCCTTATAGGACCTTGGGGTCCCTTGTAGGGCATTGGGGTCCCTTATAGGGCATTGGGATCCCTTGTAGGGCTGTAGGGTCCGTTATAGGGCCTTGGGGTCCCTTGTAGGGCATTGGGGTCCCTTATAGGGCAATGGGGTCCCTTACAGGGCCTTGGGGTCCCTTGTAGGGCTGTAGGGTCCCTTATATGGCATTCGGGTCCCTTATGGGGCATTGGGGTTCCTTGTAGGGCAATGGGGTCCCTTATAGGGCATTGGGGTCCCTTATAGTTCACTGGGGTCCGTTATAGGGCCTTGGGGTCCCTTGTAGGGCTGTAGGGTCCCTTATAGGGCCGACCTGGGTGCGTGCCTGCGCAGCCCCTCGGGGCGATAAACGGGGAATCGATGGGAGCGGAATTCGGGGTTGGCGGAGATCCCCGGCCACGTCTCCTCCGTTGGTGTCCCTAAATTATCCCAAAATGGCACAAATTCACCCCAAATTGATCCAAATTCACCCCAAAATGTCCCAAATTCACCCCAAAATGACCCCCAATTTGCCCCAAAATGGCACAAATTATCCCAAAATGCCTCTAATTCACCCCAAAATGGCACAAATTTACCCCAAATGGCACAAATTCACCCAAAATGCCCCAAATTCACCACAAAATGCCCCAAATTCACCACAAAATGGCACAAATTTGCCCCAAAATGGCCCAAATTCACCCCCAAATTGACCCAAATTTGCCCCCAAATGGCACAAATTATCCCAAAATGGCACAAATTCACCCCAAAATGGCACAAATTCACCCCAAAATGATCCAAATTCGCCCCCAAAATGGCACAAATTATCCCAAAATGGCCCAAATTCACCCCAAAATGGCCCAAATTCACCACAAAATGCACAAATTCACCCCAAATTGACCCAAGTTCACCCCAAATTGACCCAAATTTGCCCTAAATGACCCATATTTGCCCCAAAAGGACCTATATTGCCCCAAAATGGCACAAATTCACCCCAAAATGACCCAAATTCACCCCAAAATGGCACAAATTCACCCCAAAATGGCACAAATTTGCCCCAAAATGCCCCAAATTCACCCCAAAATGACCCAAATTATCCCAAAATGCCCCAAATTCACCCCAAAATGATCCAAATTCGCCCCCAAATACCTCAAATTAACCCTCAAATGGCCCAAATTCACCCCAAAACGGCCCAAATTCACCCCAAAATGACTCCAAATCACCCCAAATTGACCAAATTTGCCCCCAAATGGCACAAATTATCCCAAATTCACCCCAAATTGGCACAAATTTACCCCAAAATGACCCAAATTATCCCCAAATGCCTCAAATTCACCCCCAAAATGGCACAAATTCCAGAATGATCCAAATTCGCCCCAAAATGGCACAAATTCACCCCCAAAATGACCCAAATTTGCCCCAAAATGGCACAAATTCACCCCAAAATGCCCCAAATTCACCACAAAATGGCACAAATTTGCCCCCAAATTGCACAAATTATCCCAAATTCACCCCAAAATGGCACAAATTTACCCCAAAGTGACCCAAATTATCCCAAAATGCCTCAAATTCACCCCAAAATGGCACAAATTTGCCCCAAAATGGCACAAATTATCACAAAATGACCCCAAATTTTCCCTAAAATCGCACAAATTCCACCCCAAAACTGCACAAATGTCCCCCAAAATGACCCAAATTATCCCAAAATGACCCAAATTCACCCCCAAATGGCCCAAATTCCCCCAAAATAGCACAAATTCACCCCAAATGACACAAATTTCCCCCAAAATGACCCAAATTTGCCCCAAATTGACCCAAACTTCCCCCAAATGACCCAAATCCCACCCCAAAATAGCACAAATTCACCCCAAAATGACCCAAATTTGCCCCAAAATGGCAAAAATTCACCCGCAAATGACCCAAATTATCCCAAAATTGACCCAAACGTCCCCAAAATGGCACAAATTCGCCCCAAAATGGCTCCATATCCCCCCCAAATGACCCAAATTATCCCAAATTGCCCCAAATTCACCCCACATTGACCCATATTTGCCCCAAAATGGCACAAATTTGCCCCAAAATGGCCCAAATTCATTCCAAAACGGCACAATTTTACCCCAAAATACACAAAATGACCCCCAAAAAGGCACAATTTCACCCAAATTGCCCCCAAATGACCCAAATTCACCTCAAAATGACCCAAATTATCCCAAAGTGACCCAAATTATCCCAAAATGGCACAAATTCACCCCAAAGTGACCCAAATTCACCCCAAAATGGCACAAATTTACCCCAAATGACCCAATTCACCCCAAAATGGCAAAATTTGCCCCCCAAAAATGGCCCAAATTCACCCAAAATGCCCCAAGTTCACCCCAAATTGACACAAGTTCACCCCAAATTGACTCGAATTTGCCCCAAATTGACCCAAACTTCCCCCAAAATGACCCAAATCCACCCCAAAATAGCACAAATTATCCCCAAATGACCCAAATTATCCCAAAAATGACCCAAACATCCCCCAAAATGACCCAAATTTGCCCCAAATTGACCCAAGCTTCCCCCAAAATGACCCAAATCCACCCCAAAATGGCACAAATTCACCCCAAAATGACCCAAATTCACCCCAAATTGGCAAAAATTCACCCCAAAATGACCCAAATTATCCCAAAATTGACCCAAACGTCCCCAAAATGGCACAAATTCGCCCCAAAATGGCACAAATTTACCCCAAAATGACACAAATTTTCCCAAAATGCCCCAAATTCACCTCAAAATGACCCAATTTTGCCCCAAAATGGCACAAATCCACCCCAAAATGACCCAAACTTCCCTCAAAATGACCCAAATTTACCCCCAAATGACCCAAATTCGCCCCAAAAAGACCCAAATTCACCCAAAATTGACCCAAACTTTCCCCCAAATGGCCCAAATTTGCCCCAAAATGGATCAAATTCACCCCAAAATGACCCAAATTATCCCGAATTTGCCCCAAATTCACCCCAAATTGACCCAAATTTGCCCCAAAATGACCCCAATCCACCCAAAATAGCACAAATTCACCCCAAAGTGACCCAAATTATCCCCAAATGCCTCAAATTCCCCCCAAAATGGCACAAATTTGCCCCAAAATTCGACCCAAATTCCCCCCAAATTACCCAAAGTTGCCTCAAAATGGCACAAATTCACCCCAAAATGGCACAAATTCACCCCAAATTGATCCAAATTATCCCAAAATGACCCAAATTCACCCAAAATTGACCCAAATTTACCTCCAAATGGCACAAATTATCCCTACATGCCCCAAATTCGCCCCAAAATGGCACAAATTCGCCCCAAAATGGCACAAATTTGCCCCAAAATGGCACAAATTTGCCCCAAATGACCCCAATTTGCCCCCAAAAATGGCACAAATTATCCCAAAATGCCCCAAATTCACCCCAAAATGACCCAAATTTGCCCCAAAATTGCACAAATTCACCCCAAATTGACCCATATTTGCCCCAAAATGCCCCAAATTCATCCCAAAATGACGCAAATTCACCCCAAATTGACCCAAATTTGCCCTAAATGACCCAAATTTGCCCCCAAATTGACCCAAACTTCCCACAAATTGACCCAAATTTGCCCCAAAAATGGCCCAAATTCACCCCCAAATGGCACAAATTTGCCCCCAAAATGGCACAAATTATCCCAAAATGCCTCAAATTCATCCCAAAATGGCACAAATTTGCCCCCAAATGCCCCAAATTCACCCCAAAATGCACAAATTTTCCCCAAATGCCCCAAATTCACCCCAAAATGGCACAAATTTGCCACCAAATGGCACAAATTATCCCAAAATGGCCCAAATTCACCCCCAAATGGCACAAATTTACCCCAAATGGCACAAATTCACCCCAAAATGACCCAAATTATCCCAAAATGCCCCAAATTCACCACAAAATGGCCCAAATTCGCCCCCAAATGGCACAAATTCACCCCAAATTGATCCAAATTTGCCCCCAAATGGCGAAAATTGCCCCAAAATGGCACAAATCACCCCAAAATGACCCAAATTCGTCCAAATTGCCCCCAAATGACCCAAATTCACCCCAAAATGACCCAAATTATCCCAAATTTGCCTCAAATTGATCCAAATTCACCCCAAAATGCCCCAAATTCACCCCAAAATGGCACAAATTCACCCCAAAGTGACCCAAATTTGCCCCCAAATGACCCACATATGCCTGAAAATGCCTCAAATTCACCCCAAAATGACCCAAATTATCCCAAAATGACCCAAATTTCCCCCAAATAGACCCAAACTTTCCCCAAAATGCCCCAAATTCACCCCAAAATGGCCCAAATTCACCCTAAAATGACTCCAAATCACCCCAAATGACCCAAATTATCCCAAAATGACCCAAATTCACCAAAAATTGACCCAAATTTGCCCCAAAATGGCACAAATCCACCCCAAAATGACCCAAATTTGCCCCAAAATGGCACAAATTCACCCCAAAATTGATCCAAATTTGCCCCCAAATGGCAAAATTTGCCCCAAAATGACACAAATTCACCCCAAAATGGCACAAATTTACCCCAAATGGCACAAATTTGCCCCAAAATGATCCAAATTTGCCCCCAAATATCCCAAATTCACCCCAAAATTGACCCAAACATTCCCCAAAATGACCCGAATTTGCCCCAAAATGGCAAAAATTCACCCCAAAATGACCCAAATTATCCCAAAATTGACCCAAACGTCCCCAAAACGATCCAAATTCGCCCCAAAATGGCACAAATTATCCCAAAATGACCCAAAATGACCCAAATTTGCCCCAAATTAACCCAATTTTCCCCCAAAATCCCCAAATCTCCCCCAAATTCCCCCAATTTGCCCAAAACCCCCCGAATTTCCCCCAAATCCCCCAATTTCACCCCAATTTTCCCCCAAATCCCCGAATTCCTCCCCAAAATCCCCCAATTTTCTCCCAAATCCCCCAAATTTCCCCCCCAAGAAACCCCAAATCCCCTTGAAATCTCCAATTTCCTCCCCAAAATCCCCCAAATTTCCCCCAAATCCCCCCTCCAAAATCCCCCAATTTGCCCCAAATCCCCCAATTTTCCCCCAAAATCCTCAAATTTCCCCCCCCAAAACCCCAAATTCCCCAGAAAATCCCCAATTTTCCCCCAAATTTTCCCCCAAATCCCCCAAATTTCCCCCCCAAGAAACCCCAAATCCCCCTGAAATCCCCTATTTTCCCCCAAAACCCCCAAATTCCCCCCCCAAATCCCCCCAAAATTTCCCCAAATCCCCCAATTTTACCCCAAAATCCCCAAATTTCCCACCCCAAATTCCCCCAATTTGCCCCAAACCCCCTGAATTTCCCCCAAATCCCCCAATTTTCCCCCAAAATCCCCCCCCCAAATCCCCCAATTCCCCCCCAAAAAACCCCAAATTTACCCCAAATCCCCCGAATTTCCCCCAAATCCCCCAATTTTCCCCCCAAATCCCCCAATCCCCCCCCAAAATACCCCAATCCCCCCCCCAAAAAACCCAAATTTACCCCAAATCCCCCAATTTGCCCCAAATCCCCCAAATTTCCCCCCCAAGAAACCCCAAATCCCCTTGAAATCCCCAATTTTCTCCCCCAAAACCCCCAATTTTCCCCCAAAATCCCCAAATCCCCCCCCAAATCCCCCAATTTGCCCAAAACCCCCCGAATTCCCCCCAAATCCCCCAATTTGCCTCAAATCCCCCAAATTTCCCCCCCAAGAAACCCCAAATCCCCCTGAAATCCCCAATTTTCCCCCAAAATCCCCAAATTCCCCCCCAAAATCCCCCAATTTCCCCCAAATCCCCCAATTTTCCCCCAAATCCCCAAATCCCCCCCCAAATTCCCCAATTTGCCCAAACCCCCCCGAATTTCCCCAAATCCCCCAAATTTCTCCCCAAATCCCCCCAAATTCCCCCCGAAACCCCTCAATTTGCCCCAAATCCCCCAATTTCCCCCCAAATCCCCCCCCAAAATCCCCAAATTCCCCCCAAATCCCCCAATTCTCCCCCAATTTTCCCCCCAAATCCCCCAATTTTAGCCCCAAATCCCCCAAATTTCCCCTGTATTCCCCCCCAAAATCCCCCAATTTGCCCCAAATCCCCTGATTTTCCCACCTAAAATTTACCCCAAATCCCCCAATTTTCCCCCAAATCCCCTCCCCAAATTCCCCAATTTGACCAAAACCCCCCAAATTTCCCCCAAATCCCCCAATTTCCCCCAAATCCCCCAAATTTCCCCCCCAAATCCCCCCCCCAAAATCCCCCAATTTGCCCAAAATCCCCCGAATTTCCCCCAAATCCCCCAATTCCCCCCCCCAAATCCCCCAAATCTTCCCCAAATCCCCTCCCCAAATTCCCCCAATTTGACCAAAACCCCCCAAATTTCCCCCAAATCCCCCAATTTCCCCCAAATCCCCCAAATTTCCCCCCCAAGAAACCCCAAATCCCCCTGAAATCCCCTATTTTCCCCCAAAACCCCCAAATTCCCCCCCAAAATCCCCCCAAAATTTCCCCCCAACCCCCCATTTTCCCCCAAAATCCCCAAATGCCCCCCGCAAATCCCCCAATTTGCCCCAAACCCCCCGAATTTCCCCCAAATCCCCCAATTTTCCCCCCAAAATCCCCCAATCCCCCCCAAAATTTTCCCCCAAATCCCCCAATTTTCCCCTAAATCCCCCAATTTTCCCCCAATTTTCACCCCAAAATTTATCCCAAATCCCCCAATTTGCCCCAAATCCCCCCAATTTGCCCCAAATCCCCCAAATTCCCCCCCAAGAAACCCCAAATCCCCCTGAAATCCCCAATTTTCCCCCCAAAATCCCCAAATTTCCCCCCCCAAATTCCCCCAATTTGCCCCAAACCCCCTGAATTTCCCCCAAATCCCCCAATTTTCCCCCCAAATCCCCCCCCAAATCCCCCAATTCCCCCCCAAAAAACCCCAAATTTACCCCAAATCCCCCAATTTTTCCCCCAAATCCCCCAATTTTCCCCCAAAATCCCCAAATCCCCCCCCAAATCTCCCAATTCCCCCCCAAAAAAACCCAAATTTACCCCAAATTTGCCCCAAATCCCCCGAATTTGCCCCAAATCCGTACCCAGGAGGCGGAAGATGAAGTGCAGCTGCTCCTCCGCCGTGGCTCCGGGGAACAGCGGCCGCCCCGTCACCATCTCGGAGAAGATGCAGCCCACGCCCCTGTGCGACACGGCCCTCGTGCAAAGCCCTCGTGCAAGGGACGCCCCGCAACCCCCCTGACCCCATAAATCACCCCTAAAACACCATGAATCCCCCTTAGATCCTATAGATCCCAACCAGATCCCATAGATCCCATCCAGACCCCATAAGAAACCATGAACTCATCCTCGTGCAAAGCCCTCGTGCAAGGGACACCCCGCAACCCCCCTGACCCCATAAATGCACCCAGATCCCATAAATCCCCCCCAAAACCCCATAAATTCCCCCCCAGATCCCATAAATTCCCCCCTAAACCCCATTGATCCCATCCAGACCCCATAAGAAACCATGAACTCATCCTCGTGCAAAGTCCTCGTGCAAGGGATGCCCCGCAACCCCCCTGACCCCATAAATGCACCCAGATCCCATAAATCCCCCCTAAATCCCAGAAATCCCCCATTAGACCCCACAGATGCCATCCAGACCCCACAGATCCCAGCCAGACCCCATAAGAAACCATGAACTCATCCTCGTGCAAAGCCCTCGTGCAAGGGACACCCAGCAACCCCCCTGACCCCATAAAGGCCCCCTAACCCCATAAATCCCACCCAAACTCCATAAATCCCCCTCAGATCCCATAAATCCCATCCAGACCCCGTAGATCCCACTCAGACCCCGTAAGAAACCATAAATGCATCCCCGTGCAAAGCCCTCGTGCAAGGGACACCCCGCAACCCCCCTGACCCCATAAATGCTCCTAGACCCCATAAATTCCCCCCTAAACCCCATTGATCCCCCTCAAAACCCATAGATCCCATCCAGATCCCATAAGAAACCATGAACTCATCCTCGTGCAAAGCCCTCGTGCAAGGGATTCCCCGCAACCCCCCTGACCCCATAAATGCACCCAGACCCCATAAATCCCAACCAGACCCATAGATCCCATCCAGATCCCATAGATCCCATCCAGACCCCATAAGAAACCATGAACTCATCCTCGTGCAAAGCCCTCGTGCAAGGGACGCCCCGCAACCCTCCTGACCCCATAAATGCACACAGACCCCATAAATCCCCCCTAAACCCCATAAATCCCATCCAGACCCCATAGATCCCAACCAGACCCCACAGATCCCATCCAGACCCCATAAGAAACCATGAACTCATCCTCGTGCAAAGTCCTCGTGCAAGGGACGCCCCGCAACCCCCCTGACCCCATAAATGCACCCAGACCCCATAAATCCCCCGTAAATCCCAGAAATCCCCCATCAGACCCCATAAATCCCATCCAGACTCCATAAATCCAAGCCAGACTCCGTAATAAACCATAAAGGCATCCTCGTGCAAAGCCCTCGTGCAAGGGATGCCCCACAACCCCCCTGACCCCATAAATGCACACAGACCCCATAAATCACCCCTAAAACACCATGAATCCCCCTCAAACCCCATAGATTCCACCCAGACCCCAGAAGAAACCATAAATGCATCCTCGTGCAAAGACCTCGTGCAAGGGACGCCCCGCAACCCCCCTGACCCCATAAATGCATCCAGATCCCATAAATCCCCCACCAGACCCCATACATCCCATCCAGACCCCATAGATCTCACTCAGACCCTATAGATCCCACTCAGACCCCGTAAGAAACCATAAATGCATCCTCGTGCAAAGCCCTCGTGCAAGGGACGCCCCGCACCCCCCCTGACCCCATAAATGCCTCCAAACCCCATAAATTCCCCTCTAAACCCCATAAATCCCACCCAGACCCCATAGATACCCCCCAGATCCCATAAATCCTCCCCCATAAATCAACACAAACTTATCCTCGTGCAAAACCCTCGTGCAAGGGACACACCAACCCCCCTGACCCCATAAATGCCCACAGACCCCACAAATCCCCCACCAGACCCCATAGTTTCTGTCCAGACCCCGTAGATCCCCCACTGGATCCCACAGATCCCCTCTCAGACCCTATAATTCACCACGAACTCACCCTCGTGCAAAGCCCTCGTGCAAGGGACATCCCACAACCCTCCTGACCCCATAAATGCAAGCAGGCCCCATAAATTCCCCCCCAGACCCCGTAGTTTCCCCCCAGACCCCATAGATCCCAACCCCAAAACTGTGTGACACCCCCAGACGTCTCACACAACCCCTCGTGCAAATCCTCGTGCAAAAAGCACCCAAATCCATTTTTAAGACCCCTTTAGAACCTGAGGTCTCCGTGCAACACGCCCTAAAGAGACCCCAAGCCCTGACTCTGGAACTTTGTGACACCCCCAGACCTCTCGTGTGAACCCTCGTGCAAACCCTCGTGCAAGGGACTCCTATCCTGCTTCTATGGCCCTTTCAGAGCCGGAGGTCTCCGTGCAACGCCCCCTGCAGTGACCCCAAGCCTCGACCCCACAACTTTGTGACACCCCCGGAACCCTTGTGCGACCCCTCGTGCAAACCCTCGTGCAAGAAACCACAAAGCCCACTTCCATGACCCTATAAGAGCTGGAGGTCTCCGTGCAACACACCCTGCAGTGACCCCAAGCCCCGACCCCACAACTTTGCGACATCCCCGGCCCCCTCGTGCAAACCCTCGTGCAAACCCTCGTGCAAGAAGAACCACAAAGCCCACTTATATGACCCTATTAGAGACGGAGGTCTCCGTGCAACGCCCCCAGCAGTGACCCCAAGCCTCGACCCCACAACTTTGTGTCACCCCCGGAACCCTCGTGTGACCCCTCGTGCAAACCCTCGTGCAAGAAACCACAAAGCCCACTTCTACGACCCTTGTAGAGCCTGAAGTCTCCGTGCAACGCCCCCTGCAGCAACCCCAAGCCCCGACCCCACAACTTTGTGACACCCCCAGACCCCTCGTGTGAACCCTCGTGCAAACCCTCGTGCAAGAAACCACAAAGCCCATTTCTACAACTTCTATGATTGTATTAGAGCCAGAGGTCTCCGTGCAACACCCCCGGAAGTAAACCTAAGCCCCCTAAGCCCCGACCCCACAACTTCGTGTCACCCCCGGACCCCTCGTGCGAGCCCTCGTGCAAATCCTCGTGCAAGGGACTCCTATCCTGCTTCAATGGCCCTTTCAGAGCTGGAGGTCTCTGTGCAACACCCCCAAAAAGTGACCCCAAGCCCTGACCCCATAACTTTGTGTCACCCCTGGACCCCTTGTGTGAACCCTCGTGCAAACCCTTGTGCAGGAAACCACAAAGCCCACTTCTACAACCCTTGTAGAGCTGGAGGTCTCCGTGCAACGCCCCCAGCAGTGACCCCAAGCCCCGACCCCGGAACTTTGTGCCACCCCCGGACCCCTCGTGTGAACCCTCGTGCAAACCCTCGTGCAAGAAACCACAAAGCCCACTTCTATGACCCTATTAGAGCCGGAGGGCTCCGTGCAACGCCCCCTGCAGCGACCCCAAGCCCCAACCCCACAACTTTGTGTCACCCCCGGAACCCTCGTGCGACCCCTCGTGCAAACCCTCGTGCAAGAAGAACAGAAGTCACTTCTATGACCCTATAAGAGTTGGAGGGCTCCGTGCAAAGCCCCCAGCAGTGACCCTAAGCCCCGACCCCATAACTTTGTGACACCCCCATATCCCTCGTGTGAACCCTCGTGCAAACCCTCGTGCAAGAAACCACAAAGCCCACTTCTACGACTTCTGTGATTCCATTAGAGGCAGAGGTCTCCGTGCAACACCCCCGGAAGTAAACCTAAGCCCCAACCCTATAACTTCGTGTCACCCCCCGGCCCCCTCGTGTGACCCCTCGTGCAAACCCTCGTGCAAGGGATTCCTATCCTGCTTCTATGGCCCTTTCAGAGCCGGAGGTCTCCGTGCAACGCCCCCTGCAGTGCCCCCAAGCCCCGACCCCACAACTTTGTGTCACCCCTGGACCCCTTGTGCGACCCTCGTGCAAACCCTCGTGCAAGAAACCACAAAGCCCACTTCTACGACCCTTGTAGAGCCGGAGGTCTCCGTGCAACGCCCCCAGCAGCAACCCCAAGCCCCGACCCCACAACTTTGTGACACCCCCAGGCCCCTCGTGTGAACCCTCGTGCAAACCCTCGTGCAAGAAACCACAAAGCCCATTTCTACAACTTCTATGATTGTATTAGAGCCAGAGGTCTCCGTGCAACACCCCCGGAAGTAAACCTAAGCCCCGACCCCACAACTTCGTGTCACCCCCCGGACCACTCGTGCGAGCCCTCGTGCAAATCCTCGTGCAAGGGACTCCTATCCTGCTTCAATGGCCCTTTCAGAGCTGGAGGTCTCTGTGCAACACCCCCGAAAGTGACCCCAAGCCCTGCCCCCATAACTTTGTGTCACCCCTGGACCCCTTGTGTGAACCCTCGTGCAAACCCTTGTGCAAGAAACCACAAAGCCCACTTCTACGACTTCTATGATTCCATTAGAGCCGGAGGTCTCCGTGCAACACTCCCAGAAATAACCCTAAGCCCCGACCCCACAACTTTGTGACACCCCCGGCCCCCTCGTGCGACCCCTCGTGCAAACCCTTGTGCAAGAAACCCTTAAACCTGTTTTTATCACCCTTGTAGAGCTGGAGGTCTCTGTGCAACACCCCCAGCAGTGACCCCAAGCCCCGACCCCATAACTTTGCGACATCCCCGGACCCCTCGTGCAACCCCTCGTGCAAATCCTCGTGCAAGAAACCACAAAGCCCACTTCTACGACCCTTGTAGAGCCTGAGGTCTCCGTGCAACGCCCCCTGCAGAAACCCCAAGCCCCGACCCCACAACTTTGTGACACCCCCAGACCCCTCGTGTGAACCCTCGTGCAAACCCTCGTGCAAGAAACCACAAAGCCCACTTCCATGACCCTATTAGACACGGAGGTCTCCGTGCAACACCCCCAGCAGTGACCCCAAGCCTCGACCCCACAACTTTGTGACACCCCCGGAACCCTTGTGCGACCCCTCGTGCAAACCCTCGTGCAAGAAACCACAAAGCCCACTTCTACGACCCCATTAGAGGCTGAGGTCTCCGTGCAACGCCCCCTGCAGCAACCCCAAGCCCCGATCCCATAACTTCGTGACACACCCAGCCCCTCGTGTGAACCCTCGTGCAAACCCTTGTGCAAGAAACCACAAAGCCCACTTCTATGACCCCATTAGAGGCTGAGGTCTCCGTGCAACGCCCCCAGCAGTGACCCCAAGCCCCGACCCCATAACTTTGCGACATCCCCGGACCCCTCGTGCAACCCCTCGTGCAAATCCTCGTGCAAGAAACCACAAAGCCCACTTCTACGACTTCTATGATTCTATTAGAGCCAGAGGTCTCCGTGCAACACCCCCTGCAGCGACCCCAAGCCCCGACCCCAGAACTTTGTGTCACCCCTGAACCCCTCGTGCGACCCCTCGTGCAAACCCTCGTGCAAGAAGAACAAAAGTCACTTCTATGACCCTATAAGAGCCGGAGGTCTCTGTGCAACGCCCCCAGCAGTGATCCCAAGCCCCGATCCCATAACTTTGTGTCACCCGCGGAACCCTCGTGCGACCCCTCGTGCAAACCCTCGTGCAAGAAGAACAAAAGTCACTTCTATTACCCTATAAGAGCCGGAGGGCTCCGTGCAACGCCCCCAGCAGTGCCCCCAAGCCCCGACCCCACAACTTTGTGTCACCCCTGGACCCCTCGTGTGAACCCTCGTGCAAACCCTCGTGCAAGAAACCACAAAGCCCACTTCTACGACTTCTGTGATTCCATTAGAGGCAGAGGTCTCCGTGCAACACCGCCAGAAGTGACCCCAAGCCCCGACCCCAGAACTTCATGTCACCCCTGGTCCCCTCGTGTGAACCCTCGTGCAAACCCTCGTGCAAGAAACAACAAATCCAGTTTTATGACCCTATTAGAACTGGAGGTCTCCGTGCAACACCCCCAGCAGTGACCCCAAGCCCCGACCCCACAACTTTGTGTCACCCCCCGGAACCCTCGTGCGACCCCTCGTGCAAACCCTCGTGCAAGGGACTCCTATCCTGCTTCTATGACCCTATTCGACCCCGAGGTCTCCGTGCAACACCCCCTGCAGTGCCCCCAAGCCCCGACCCCATAACTTTGCGACACCCCGGCCCCCTCGTGCGAGCCCTCGTGCAAATCCTCGTGCACTCACCACATGTCGATCTGTGTGGAGTACTCGGTGGAGCCCAGCAGGATGTCGGGCGGGCGGTACCACAGGGTCACCACCTCGTTGGAGTACGTCTTGGTGGGGATCGACTTGGCACGGGCCAACCCTACAAGGGAACCGACCCCAAAAAGGGATCCCCTGTAGGATTTTTGGGGTCCCCTGTAGGATTTTTGGGGTCCCCTATAGGATTTAGGGTCCTCTATAGGATTTAGGGTTCCCTATACGATTTGGGGTGCCCTATAGGATCCTATGGAGATCTGAGCTCCCTTATAGGATTTTTGGGGTCCCCTATAGGATTTTTGGGGTCCTCTATAGGATTTGGGGTGCCCTATAACATTTTAGGGTCCCCTATATGATCCTATGGGGATTTGGGGTCCCCTGTAGGATTTTGGGGTCCCCTATAGGAGCCTATGGGGATTTGGGGTCCCCTGTAGGATTTGAGGGTCCCCTATAGGATCCTATGGTATATGGGATCCCTTGTAGGATTTTTGGGGTACCCTATAGGATTTTGGGGTCCCCTGTAGGATTTTTGGGGTCCCCTATAGGATTTAGGGGCCTCTATAGGATTTAGGGTTCCCTATATGATTTGGGGTGCCCTATAGGGTCCTATGGAGATCTGAGGTCCCCTAAAGGATTTTTGGGGTCCCCTATAGGATTTGGGATGCCCTACAGGATCCTATGGAGATCTAAGGTCCCTTATAGGATTTTCGGGGTTCTCTATAGGATTTTTGGGGTACCCTAGAGGATTAATGGGGTCCCCTATAGGATTTGGGGTGCCCCATAGGATTTCAAGGTGCCCCATAGGATTTTGGGATCCCCTATACGATCCTATGGAGATTTGGGGTCCCCTGTAGGATTTTTGGGTCCCCTATAGGATTTAGGGGCCTCTATAGGATTTAGGGTTCCCTATACGATTTGGGGTGCCCTATAGGATCCTATGGAGATCTGAGCTCCCTTATAGGATTTTTGGGGTCCTCTATAGGATTTGGGATGCCCTATAGGATCGCATAGAGATTTGAGGTCCCTTATAGGACTTTTGGGGTCCTCCAAAGGATTTGAGGCCCTCTATAGGATTGGAGGTCCCATTATAGGATTTTTAGGGTCCTCTATATGATTTGGGGTGCCCTATAACATTTTAGGGTCCCCTATAGGAGCCTATGGGGATTTGGTGTCCCTATAGGATTTTTGAGGTCCTCTATAGGATTTAGGGTCCCCTATATGATTTGGGGTGCCCTATAACATTTTAGGGTCCCCTATATGATCCTATGGGGATTTGGGGTCCCCTATAGGATTTTTGGGGTCCCCTATAGGATTTTTGGGGGCCTCTATAGGATTTGGGGTCCCCTATAGGATCTTGTGGGGACTTGGGAAACTCTATAGGATCCTATGAAGATTTTGGGTCCCTTATAGGATTTTGGGGTCCTCTATAGGATTTAGGGTCCCCTATACGATTTGGGGTGCCCTATAGGATCCTATGGAGATCTGAGCTCCCTTATAGGATTTTTGGGGTCCCCTATAGGATTTTGGGGGTCTTCTATAGGATTTGGGGTGCCCTATAACATTTTAGGGTCCCCTATATGATCCTATGGGGATTTGGGGTCCCCTGTAGGATTTTGGGGTCCCCTATAGGAGCCTATGGGGATTTGGGGTCCCCTGTAGGATTTGAGGGTCCCCTATAGGATCCTATGGTATATGGGATCCCTTGTAGGATTTTTGGGGTACCCTATAGGATTTTTGGGGTCCTCTATAGGATTTTTGGGGTCCTCTATAGGATTTAGGGTCCCCTATATGATTTGGGGTGCCCTACAGGATCCTATGGAGATCTGAGGTCCCTTATAGGATTTTCGGGGTCCTCTATAGGATTTTTGGGGTACCCTAGAGGATTAATTGGGTCCCCTATAGGATTTGGGGTGCCCCATAGGATTTTGGGATCCCCTATACGATCCTATGGAGATTTGGGGTCCCCTATAGGATTTTTGGGGTCCTCTATAGGATTTTTGGGGGCCTCTATAGGATTTGGGGTGCCCTATAGGATCCTATGGTATTTGGGATCCCCTGTAGGATTTTTGGGGTCCCCTATAGGATTTTTGGGGTCCTCTATAGGATTTAGGGTGCTCTATAGGATTTGGGGTGCCCTATAACATTTTAGGGTCCCCTATATGATCCTATGGGGATTTGGGGTGCCTTACAGGATTTTGAGGGGCTCCATAGGATTTTTGGGGTCCCCTATAGGATTTGGGATGCCCTACAGGATCCTATAGAGATCTGAGGTCCCCTAGAGGATTTTGGGGGTCCCCTATAGGATTTGGGGTCCCCTATAGGATCCTATGGAGATCTGAGCTCCCTTATAGAATTTTTGGGGTCCCCTATAGGATTTTGGGGGTCTTCTATAGGATTTGGGGTGCCCTATAACATTTTAGGGTCCCCTATAGGAGCCTATGGGGATTTGGTGTCCCTTATAGGATTTTGGGGGTCCCCTATAGGATTTGGGATGTCCTACAGGATCCTATAGAGATTTGAGGTCCCTTATAGAATTTTTGGGGTCCCCTATAGGATTTGGGGTGCCCCATAGGATCCTATGGAGATCTGAGGTCCCCTGTAGGATTTTTGGGGTCCCCTATAGGATTTGAGGGTCCCCTATAGGATCCTATGGTATTTGGGATCCTCTGTAGGATTTTTGGGGTCCCCTAAAGGATTTTTGGGGTCCTCTATAGCGTTTGGGGTGCCCCATAGGATCCTATAGAGATTTGAGGTCCCTTATAGGATTTATGGGGTCCCTATAGGATTTGGGATGCCCTACAGGATCCAATGGAGATTTGAGGTCCCCTATAGGATTTTTGGGGTCCCCTATAGGATTTGGGGTGCCCTATAGGATCCTATGGAGATCTGAGGTCCCCTATAGGATTTTTGGGGTCCCCTATAGGATTTGAGGGTCCCCTATAGGATCCTAAGGTATTTGGGATCCCCTGTAGGATTTTTGGGGTCCCCTATAGGATTTGAGGGTCCCCTATAGGATCCTAAGGTATTTGGGGTACCCTGTAGGATTTTTGGGGTCCCCTAAAGGATTTTTGGGGTCCTATATAGGATTTGGGGTGCCCCATAGGATCCTATAGAGATTTGAGGTCCCTTATAGGATTTATGGGGTCCCCTATAGGATTTGGGGTGCCCTATAACATTTTAGGGTCCCCTATATGATCCTATGGGGATTTGGGGTGCCTATAGGATTTTTGGGGTACCCTATAGGATTTTTGGGGTCCCCATAGGATTTTGGGGGTCTTCTGTAAGATTTGGGGTGCCCTATAACATTTTAGGGTCCCCTATAGGAGCCTATGGGGATTTGGTGTCCCTTATAGGATTTTGGGGGTCCCCTATAGGATTTGGGATGTCCTACAGGATCCTATGGAGATCTGAGGTCCCCTATAGGATTTTTGGGGTCCCCTGTAGGATTTTGGGGTCCCCTATAGGATCCTAAGGTATTTGGGATCCCCTGTAGGATTTTTGGGGTCCCCTATAGGAATTGAGGGTCCCCTATAGGATTTGAGGGTCCCCTATAGGATCCTAAGGTATTTGGGATCCCCTGTAGGATTTTTGGGGTCCCCTAATGGATTTTTGAGGTCCTCTATAGCGTTTGGGGTGCCCCATAGGATCCTATAGAGATTTGAGGTCCCTTATAGGATTTATGGGGTCCCCTATAGGATTTGGGATGCCCTACAGGATCCAATGGAGATTTGAGGTCCCCTATAGGATTTTTGGGGTCCCCTATAGGATTTGGGATGCCCTATAGGATCCTATGGAGATCTGAGCTCCCTTATAGGATTTCTGGGCTCCTATATAGGATTTGAGGGTCCCCTACAGGATCCTATGGGGATTTGGGATCCCCTATAGGATTTTTGAGGTGCCCTATAGGATTTGATGTTCTCTATAGGGTTTGGGGTGCCCTGTAAGATCCTATGGGGATTTGGGGTCCCCTATAGGATTTTTGGGGTCCCCCATAGGATTTTGGGGTGCCCTATAGGATTTTAGGGTCCCCTATAGGATCCTATGGAGATCTGGGGTGCCCTATAGGATTTTTGGGGTACTCTATAGGATTTCAGGTGCCCTATAGGGTTTTGGGGTCCTCTATGGGGTTTTGGGGTCCCCTGTAGGATTTGGGGTGCCCTATAGAATCTTATGGGGACTTGGGGATCCCTACAAGATCCTATGGAGATTTGGGATCCCCTATAGGATTTGGGGTGCCCAGAAAAGGCTTTGGGGTGCTCTATAGGGTTTTGGAGTCCCCTATAGGATTTGGGGTGCCCTGTAGGGTTTTTGGTGTCCCCTATGGGATTTCGGGGTCCCTAATGGGATTTAGGGTCCCCTATCAAACCCTATGGGTTTTTTGGGGTTGTCCCTATAAAACTCAGGATCCCCCTATGGGATTTTAGGGTTCCCACTCCCTTATAGGATTTTGGGCTCCCCTATGGGACTTTGGGCTCTGTTATGGGATTTTGGGGTCCCCTATCAAACCCTATGGGTTTTTGGGGTCATCCCTATAGAACTCCGGGTCCCCCTATGGGATTTTTGGGCTTCCCACCCCCTTATAGGATTTTGGGGTCCCCAATAAGATTTTGGGCTTCCTTATGGGATTTTGGGGTTCCCTATAACTTCTTGGAGATCCTTATAGGATTTTGGGCTCCCCTATGGGATTTTGGGGTCCCATATCAAACCCTATGGGTTTTTGGGGTCGTCCCTATAGAACTCAGGCTCCCCCTATGGGATTTTGGGTTCCCACCCCCTTATGGGATTTTGGGCTCCCCTATGGGACTTCGGGCTCCCCTATGGGATTTTGGGCTCTTTTATGGGATTTTGGGGTCCCCTATCAAACCCTATGGGTTTTTGGGGTCGTCCATATAAAACTCAGGGTCCCCATATGGGATTTTGGGGTTCCCATCCCCTTATGGGATTTTGGGGTCCCTTATTACTTTTTAGTGATACTTATAGGATTTTGGGCTCCCCTATGGGATTTTGGGGTCCCCTATCAAACCCTATGGGTTTTTGGGGTCGTCCCTACAGAACTCAGGCTCCCCCTATGGGATTTTGGGCTTCCCACCCCCTTATAGGATTTTGGGGTCCCCAATAGGGTTTTGGGCTCCCCTATGGGACTTTGGGCTCCCCATATAGGATTTTGGGATCCCCTATCAAACCCTATGGGTTTTTGGGGTCGTCCGATAAAACTCAGGGTCCCCCTATGGGATTTTGGGGTTCCCACCCCCTTATAGGATTTTGGGTCCCCTATGGGTTTTTGGCATCCCCAACAGGATTTGGGATCCCCTATAAGATTTTGGGGTCTCCTATGGGACCCTGTGGGGTTTTGGATCCCCTGTAGGATTTTGGGGTCCCCTATAGGATTTCTGGTGCCCTATAGGGTTTTCTGGCCCCCCATAAATCACTACAGGGTTTTGGGGTCCCTTATGGGGTTGTGGGATGCCCTATAGGATTTGGGGTGCTCTATAGGGTTTTGGGGTCCCCAATAGGATTTTGGGCTCCCCTATGGGACCTTGGGCTCCTCTATGGGATTTTGGGGTCCCCTATCAAACCCTATGGGCTTTTGGGGTCGTCCCTATAAAACTCAGGGTCCCCCTATGGAATTTTGGGGTTTTCATCCCCTTATAGGATTTTGGGGTCACCAGTAGGATTTTGGGCTCCCCTATGGGACTTTGGGCTCCCCTATGGGATTTTGGGGTCCCCTATCAAACCCTATGGGGTTTTGGGGTCGTCCCTATACAACTTAGGGTTCTCCTATGGGATTTTGGGGTTCTCATCCCCTTATGGGATTTTGGGGTCACCAGTAGGACTTTGGGCTCCCATATGGGATTTTGGCGTCCCCTATCAAATCCTATGGGTTTTTGGGCTCGTCCCTATAGAACTCAGGCTCCCCCTATGGGATTTTGGGCTTCCCACCTCCTTATAGGATTTTGGGGTCCCCAATAGAATTTTGGGCTCCCCTATGGGATTTTGGGCTCCCCTATGGGACTTTGGGATCCCCTATCAAACCCTATGGGTTTTTAGGGTCGTCCCTACAGAACTCAGGCTCCCCCTATGGGATTTTGGGCTTCCCACCTCCTTATAGGATTTTGGGCTCCCCTATGGCACTTCGGGCTCCCCTATGGGATTTTGGGCTCTTCTATGGATTTTGGGGTCCCCTATCAAACCCTATGGGTTTTTGGGGTCATCCCTACAGAACTCAGGCTCCCCCTATGGGATTTTGGGCTTCCCACACCCTTATAGGATTTTGGGCTCCCCTATGGGACTTTGGGCTCCCCTATGGGATTTTGGGCTCCCCAATAGGATTTTGGGCTCCCCTATGGGACTTTGGGCTCTTTTATGGGATTTTGGGGTCCCTTATCAAACCCTATGGATTTCTGGGCTCCTCCCCATAGAACTCGGGGTCCCCCTATGGGATTTTGGGCTTCCCACCCCTTTATGGGATTTTAGGGTCCCCTATGGGTTTTTGGTGATCCTTATAGGATTTTGGGCTCCCCTATGGGATTTTGGGGTCCCCTATCAAATCCTATGGGTTTTCGGGCTCGTCCCTATAGAACTTAGGCTCCCCCTATGGGATTTTGGGCTTCCCACACCCTTATAGGATTTTGGGGTCCCCAGTAGGATTTTGGGCTCTGTTATGGGACTTTGGGATCCCCTATGGGATTTTGGGGTCCCCTATCAAACCCTATGTGTTTTTGGGGTCATCCCTACAGAATTCAGGCTCCCCCTATGGGATTTTGGGGTTCCCACCTCCTTATAGGATTTTGGGGTCCCCAATAGGATTTTGGGCTCCCCTATGGGACTTTGGGTTCTTTTATGGGATTTTGGAGTCCCCTATCAAACCCTATGGGTTTTTGGGGTCGTCCCTGTAGAACTCAGGCTCCCCCTATGGGATTTTGGGCTTCCCACTCCCTTATAGGATTTTGGGGTCCCCAATAGGATTTTGGGCTCCCCTATGGGACTACGGGCACCCCTATGGGATTTTGGGCTCTTCTATGGGATTTTGGGGTCCCCTATGGGACTTTGGGCTCCCCTATGGGATTTTGGGGTCCCCTATCAAATCCTATGGGTTTTCGGGCTCGTCCCTATAGAACTTAGGCTCCCCCTATGGGATTTTGGGCTTCCCACACCCTTATAGGATTTTGGGGTCCCCAGTAGGATTTTGGGCTCTGTTATGGGACTTTGGGATCCCCTATGGGATTTTGGGGTCCCCTATCAAACCCTATGGGTTTTTGGGGTCGTCCCTACAGAACTCAGGCTCCCCCTATGGGATTTTGGGCTTCCCACCCCCTTATAGGATTTTGGGGTCCCCAATAGGATTTTAGGCTCCCCTATGGGACTTTGGGATCCCCTATGGGATTTTGGGGTCCCCTATCAAACCCTATGGGTTTTTGGGCTCGTCCCTATAGAACTCAGGCTCCCCTATGGGATTTTGGGGTTCCCACCTCCTTATAGGATTTTGGGGTCCCCAATAGGGTTTTGGGCTCCCCTATGGGACCTTGGGCTCCTCTATGGGATTTTGGGGTCCCCTATCAAACCCTATGGGTTTTTGGGGTCGTCCCTATAGAACTCAGGGTCCTCCTATGGGATTTTGGGGTTCCCACCCCCTTATAGGATTTTGGGTCCCCTATGGGTTTTTTGGTGTCCCCAACAGGATTTGGGATCCCCTATAAGATTTCGGGGTCTCCTATGGGACCCCGTAGGGTTTTGGATCCCCTGTAGGATTTTGGGGTGCCCTATAGGATTTCTGGTGCCCTATAGGGTTTCTGGTCCCCCATAAATCACTACAGGGTTTCGGGGTCCCTTATGGGTTGTGGGATGCCCTATAGGATTTGGGGTGCTCTATAGGGTTTTGGGGTCCCCAATAGGATTTTAGGCTCCCCTATGGGACTTTGGGCTCTTTTATGGGATTTTGGGGTCCCTTATCAAACCCTATGGATTTCTGGGCTCCTCCCCATAGAACTCGGGGTCCCCCTATGGGATTTTTGGGGTTCCCAACCCCTTATGGGATTTTGGGGTCCCTTATAGCTTTTTGGTGATCCTTATAGGAATTTGGGTTCCCCTATGGGATTTTGGGGTCCCCTATCAAACCCTATGGGTTTTTGGGGTCTTCCCAATAGAACTCAGGGTCCCCCAATGGGATTTTGGGGTTCCCTCCCCCTTATAGGATTTTGGGGTCCCCAATAGGATTTTAGGCTCCCCATGGGACTTTGGGCTCTCTTATGGGACTTTGGGATCCCTTATGGGATTTTGGGGTCCCCTATCAAACCCTATGGGTTTCTGAGCTCCTCCCCATAGAACTCGGGGTCCCCCTATGGGATTTTGGGGTTCCCTCCCCCTTATGGGATTGTGGGGTCCCCAATAGGACTTTGGGCTCCCCTATGGGACTACGGGCTCCCCTATGGGATTTTAGGCTCTTCTATGGGATTTTGGGATCCCCTATCAAACCCTATGGGTTTTTGGGGTCGTCCCTATAGAACTCAGGGTCCCCGTATGGGATTTTGGGGTTCTCACCTCCTTATAGGATTTTGGGCTCCCCTATGGGACTTCAGGCTCCCCTATGGGATTTTGGGCTCTTTTATGGGATTTTGGGGTCCCCTATCAAACCCTATGGATTTCTGGGCTCCTCCCCATAGAACTCGGGGTCCCCCTATGGGATTTTGGGGTTCCCTCCCCTTATGGGATTGTGGGGTCCCCAATAGGACTTTGGGCTCCCCTATGGGACTACGGGCTCCCCTATGGGATTTTAGGCTCTTCTATGGGATTTTGGGATCCCCTATCAAACCCTATGGATTTCTGGGCTCCTCCCCATAGAACTCGGGGTCCCCCTATGGGATTTTGGGCTTCCCACCCCTTTATGGGATTTTAGGGTCCCCTATGGGTTTTTGGTGATCCTTATAGGATTTTGGGCTTCCCTATGGGATTTTGGGGTCCCATATCAAACCCTATGGGTTTTTGGGGTCATCCCTATAGAACTCAGGGTCCCCCTATGGGATTTTGGGCTTCCCACCCCCTTATAGGATTTTGGGGTCCCCAATAGGATTTTGGGCTCCCCTATGGGACTACGGGCTCCCCTATGGGATTTTGGGCTCTTCTATGGGATTTTGGGCTCCCTTATCAAACCCTATGGATTTTTGGGGTCATCCCTATAGAACACAGGGTCCCCCTTATGGGATTTTGGGGTTCCCACCTCCTTATAGGATTTTGGGCTCCCCTATGGGACTTTGGGCTCCCCTATGGGATTTTGGGCTCCCCAATAGGATTTTGGGCTCCCCTATGGGACTTTGGGCTCTTTTATGGGATTTTGGGGTCCCTTATCAAACTCTATGAATTTCTGGGCTCCTCCCCATAGAACTCGGGGTCCCCCTATGGGATTTTTGGGGTTCCCAACCCCTTATGGGATTTTGGGGTCCCTTATAGCTTTTTGGTGATCCTTATAGGATTTTGGGCTCCCCTATGGGATTTTGGGGTCCCCTATCAAACCCTATGGGTTTTTGGGGTCGTCCCTACAGAACTCAGGCTCCCCCTATGGGATTTTGGGCTTCCCACCCACTTATAGGATTTTGGGGTCCCCAATAGAATTTAGGGCTCCCCTATGGGACTTTGGGATCCCCTATGGGATTTTGGGGTCCCCTATCAAACCCTATGGGGTTTTGGGGTCGTCCCTATACAACTTAGGGTTCTCCTATGGGATTTTGGGGTTCTCACCCCCTTATGGGATTTTGGGGTCCCTTACAGCTTTTTGGTGATCCTTATAGGATTTTGGGCTCCCCTATGGGATTTTGGGGTCCCCTATCAAACCCTATGGGTTTTTGGGGTCGTCCCTACAGAACTCAGGCTCCCCCTATGGGATTTTGGGCTTCCCACCCCCTTATAGGATTTTGGGGTCCCCCGTTTTCACCCCATACCGAAGTCAGCCAGCTTCAGCTCCCCCCGCCGACTCAGGAGGAGGTTTTGGGGTTTCAGGTCTCGGTGCAGCACTTTGTGACGGTGGCAAAAGGCCAAACCCCGCAGCAGCTGGAACAGGAACAGCTGCCCCCCCACCACCCCCGGCCCCGGGGCACGCCCCTTGCACGCCTTGCACGCCCCTTGCACAAGCATCCCCCCTTACAGACCCCAAAACCCCATAGAGACCCCAAAACCCCATAGAGACCCCATAACCCCACAAAGAGCCCATACAGACCCCAGAATCCCATCCGAACCCCATAGAAAATCCATCTCAAATCCCTATAGCTCCCATCCTTGCACGCTCCTTGCACGCCTTGCACGCCCCCTTGCACAAGCACCCCCCCCTTACAGACCCCAAAACCCCATACAGACCCCATAACCCCATGCAGACCCCATACAGACCCCAGAATCCTTTCCCAATATAGAGAAAACCCATTGGAATCCCTATAGCTCCCATCCTTGCACGCCCCTTGCACACCTTGCACACCCCCTTGCACAAGCATCCCCCCATACCCACCCCATAACCCCATAGAGACCCCAAAACCCCATAGAGACCCCATAACCCCATGCAGACCCCATACAGACCCCAGAATCCTTTCTCAATATAGAGAAAACCCACTTAGAATTCTTGCATGCCCCTTGCACGCCTTGCACTCCCCTTGCACAAGCATCCCCCCCTTACACACCCCAAAACCCCATAGAGACCCCCAAACCCCATAGAGACCCCATAACCCCATGCAGACCCCATACAGACCCCATAATGCCTCCCAACATAGAGGAATCCCATTGGAATCCCTATAGCTCCCATCCTTGCACGCCCCTTGCACGCCTTGCACGCCCCTTGCACAAGCATCCCCCCTTTACAGACCCCAAAACCCCATACAGACCCCAAAACCCCATAGAGACCCCATATCCCCATGCAGACCCCATACAGACCCCAGAATCCCATCCGAACCCTATAGAAAATCCATCTCAAATCTCTATAGATCCCATCCTTGCACGCCCCTTGCACGCCTTGCACGCCCCTTGCACAAGCACCCCCCCCTTACACACCCTATAACCCCATAGAGACCCCATAACCCCATGCAGACCCCATACAGACCCCAGAATCCCTTCTCAATATAGAGAGAACCCACTTAGAATTCTTGCACGCCCCTTGCACGCCTTGCACGCCCCCTTGCACAAGCATCCCCCCCATACCCACCCCATAACCCCATACAGACCCCAAAACCCCATAGAGACCCCATAACCCCATGCAGACCCCATACAGACCCCATAACCCCTTCCCAATATAGAGGAATCCCATTGGAATCCCCATAGCTCCCATCCTTGCACGCTCCTTGCACGCCTTGCACGCCCCTTGCACAAGCATCCCCCCCTTACAGACCCCATAACCCCATACAGACCCCAAAACCCCACAGAGACCCCAGAACCCCATGCAGACCCCATACAGACCCCAGAATGCCTCCCAATCCAGAGAAAACCCATTGGAATCCCTATAGCTCCCATCCTTGCACGCCCCTTGCACGCCTTGCACGCCCCTTGCACAAGAATCCCCCCCTTGCAGACCCCAAAACCCCATAGAGACCCCATAACCCCATGCAGACCCCATACAGACCCCAGAATGCCTCTCTATACAGAGGAATCCCATTGGAATCCCTATAGCTCCCATCCCTGCACGACCCTTGCACGCCTTGCACGCCCCTTGCACAAGCACCCCCCCTTACAGACCCCAAAACCCCATACAGACCCCATAACCCCATAGAGACCCCATAACCCCATGCAGGCCCCATACAGACCCCAGAATCCCTCCCAATATAGAGGAAACCCATTGGAATCCCCATAGCTCCCAGCCTTGCACGCTCCTTGCACGCCTTGCACGCCCCTTGCACAAGCATCCCCCCTTACAGACCCCATAACCCCATACAGACCCCAAAACCCCACAGAGACCCCAGAACCCCATGCAGACCCCATACAGACCCCAGAATGCCTCCCAATCCAGAGAAAACCCATTGGAATCCCTATAGCTCCCATCCTTGCACGCCCCTTGCACGCCTTGCACGCCCCTTGCACAAGAATCCCCCCCTTGCAGACCCCAAAACCCCATAGAGACCCCATAACCCCATGCAGACCCCATACAGACCCCAGAATGCCTCTCTATACAGAGGAATCCCATTGGAATCCCTGTAGCTCCCATCCTTGCACGCTCCTTGCACGCCTTGCACGCCCCTTGCACAAGCATCCCCCCTTACAGACCCCATAACCCCATACAGACCCCATATCCCCATGCAGACCCCATAGAGACCCCAGAATCACTTCTAATCTATATGGAAAACCCTACTTGAATCCCTATAGCTCCCATCCTTGCACGCCCCTTGCACGCCTTGCACACCCCTTGCACAAGCACCCCCTCTTACAGACCCCACAACCCCATAGAGACCCCATGCAGACCCCATAAATCCCTTCCAGTCTCGATGGAAAACCCGCTTCGAATCGCTACAGCTTCCATTCTTGCACGCCCCTTGCACAAGCAACCCCTTTGCACACCCGTTGCACACCCCTAGCAAACCCCACACACCCCTTCAGCCCCTTTCTCTGACCCCTTGCACGCCCCTTGCACGCTCCTCACACCCAAAACCACCGACTTCCCCCCTCCCCAAACCCTTGCACGCCCCTTGCACACCCTTTCCACACCCACCCCCCCTCTTCATCCCTCCCGGAACCCTTGCACGCCCCTTGCACATCCATTGCACACCCATTGCACACCCATCCTCATTGCACACCCCCTTCCTATCCCCCCAAGACCATTTGCACACCCGCCCACCCTCTTCAACCCCTCCCCAGAACCCCCTTGCACGGTCCTTGCACACCCAACCCCTTTGCACACCTGTTGCACACCCACACACCCCTTCATCCCCTTCCTCAGACCCCTTGCACATCCCTTGCACGCCCCTTGCACACTCCTCACACCCAAAACCACCGACTTCCCCCCTTCCCAAACTCTTGCACGCCCCTTGCACAACCACCCACTCCCACGCCCCCCCAGTCCCCTTGCACACCCTTTCCACACCCACGCCCCCTCTTCATCCCTCCGCAGATCCCTTGCACGCCTCTTTCACATCCGTTGCGCGCCCCTTGCACACCCATCTCCATCACACACCCCTTTCTACCCACCCAATTTGCACACCCGCCCACCCTCTTCACCCCCTCCCCAGAACCCCCTTGCACGCTCCTTGCACACTCAACCCCTTTGCACACCCCTTGCACACCCACACCCCCCTTCATCCCCTTCCTCTGACCCTTTGCACACCCGTTGCACACCCACACACCCCTTCATCCCCTTCCTCAAACCCTTTGCACACCCGTTGCACACCCACACACCCCTTCATCCCCTTCCTCAGACCCCTTGCACGTCCATTGCACACTCCTCACACCCAAAACCACCGACTTCCCCCCTCCCAAAACTCTTGCATGCCCCTTGCACAACCACCCACTCCCACGCCCCCCCAGACCCCTTGCACACCCTTTCCACACCCACACCCCCCCTTCATCCCTCCCCAGACCCCTTGCACGCCCCTTGCACACCAGCTGCATACCCATCCCCATCACTCACCCTTTTTCTATCCCCCCAGACCATTTGCACACCCACCCACCCTCTTCACCCCCTCCCCAGAACCCCTTTGCACACTCAACCCCTTTGCACATCCCTTGCACACCCACACACCCCTTCATCCCCTTCCTCAGACCCCTTGCACATCCCTTGCACGCTCCTCACACCCCAAACCACCGACTTCCCCACTCCCTGAACCCTTGCACGTCCCTTGCACAACCACCCACTCCCACACCACCCCAGACCCCTTGCACACCCTTTCCACACCCACACCCCCTCTTCATCCCACCCAGATCCCTTGCACACCCCTTGCACACCCATCCCCATCACTCACCCCTTTTTTACCCACCCAGACCATTTGCACACCTGCCCACCCCCTTCACCCCCTCCCCAGAACCCCTTGCAAGCCCCTCGCACACTCAACCCCTTTGCACACCCCTTGCACAACCACACACCCCTTCATCCCCTTCCTCAGACCCCTTGCACACCCCTTGCACACCCCTTGCACACCCCTTGCACGCCCATCCCCATTGCACACCCCATTTCTCCCCCCAGACCATTTGCACACCCACTCACCCTCTTCACCCCCTCCCCAGAACCCCCTTGCACGCTCCTCGCACACTCAACCCCTTTGCACACCTGTTGCACACCCACAGACCCCTTCATCCCCTTCCTCAGACCCCTTGCACACCCCTTGCACACCCACACACCCCTTCATCCCCTTCCTCAGACCCCTTTGCACACCCCTTGCACACCCACACACCCCTTCATCCCCTTCCTCAGACCCCTTGCATGCCCCTCGCACACTCCTCACACCCAAAACCACCGACTTCCCCCCTCCCCAAACTCTTGCACGCCTCTTGCACAACCACCCACGCCCATGCTCCCCCAGACCTCTTGCACACCCTTTGCACACCCTTTCACTCTCTTCATCCCTCCCTGGAACCCTTGCACGACCCTTCCACATCTGTTGCACACCCATTGCACACCCATCCCCATCACACACCCCTTTCTACCCACCCAATTTGCACACCCACCCACCCTCTTCACTCCCTCCCCAGAACCCCCTTGCACGCTCCTTGCACACTCAACCCCTTTGCACACCCCTTGCACACCCACACACCCCTTCATCCCCTTCCTCAGACCCCTTGCACACCCCTTGCACACCCACACACCCCTTCATCCCCTTCCTCAGACCCTTGCACACCCCGTGCACACCCACACACCCCTTCATCCCCTTCCTCTGACCCCTTGCACGCCCCTTGCACGCTCCTCACACCCAAAACCACCGACTTCCCCCCCCCCGGAGCCTTGCACGCCCCTTGCACACTCGTGCACACACCTTGACGTTGTGCATGTTGATGAGGCTGCCGCAGTCGTCCAGGTACTGCTTCAAATCCCGGTCCTGGCAGCCCCAAAAAAAGGGGAAAAAAGGGGATTTTGGGGCTCACGGTTTTTGAAAGGGGGGTTTGGGGGGGGTTAAATGGGAATTTTGGGGGTTTTGGGGGGATTTTGGGGTCAAATAAGGGGATTTTGGGGTTCTATGGGGGATTTTTGGGGTGAAATGAGGGGATTTTGGGGTCACATGTGGGGATTTTGGGGTGAAATTTGGGGATTTGGGGGTTTTAAATGGGGAATTTGGGGGATTTTGGGGTCAGATGTGGGGATTCTGGGGTTCTATGGGGGATTTTTGGGGTGAAATTTGGGGATTCTGGGGGTTCCAAATTGGGAATTTTGGGGTAAAATGTGGGGATTTTTGGGTCATTTGGGGGAGATTTTGGGGAATTTGGGGGTGAAATTGGGGGATTTAGAGGTTTTAAATGGGGAATTTTGGGGTTTTAGGGGAATATTGGGGTCTGATGTGGGGATTTTAGGGGTGAAATTGAAGAATTTTTGGGGTTTTGGGGGGATTTTTGGGGTCAGATGTGGGGATTTTGGGGTTCTATGGGGATTTTTGGGGTGAAATTTGGGGATTTTGGGGTCCCTGAGGGGATTTTTGGGGTGAAATTTTGGGTTTTGGGGGTTTTAAATGGGGAATTTGGGGTCAGATGTGGGGATTTTGGGGTCATTTTGGGGAGATTTTGGGGGATTTTGGGGAGTGAAATTTGGGGATTTAGGGGTTTTAAATGGGGACCTTTGGGGTTTTGGGGGGATTTTGGGGTCAGATGTGGGGATTTTGGGGTTCTATGGGGGATTTTGGGGTGAAATGAGGGGATTCTGGGGCTCCTGAGGGGATTTTTGGGGTGAAATCTGGGGATTTTGGGGTCAAATGTGGGGATTTTGGGGTCCCTGAGGGGATTTTTGGGGTGAAATTTGGGGATTTGGGGGTTTAAAATGGGGACCTTTGGGGTTTTGGGGGGATTTTGGGGTCAAATGTGGGGATTTTGGGGTTCTATGGGGGAATTTTGGGGTGAAATTTGGGGATTTTGGGGTCACTGAGGGGATTTTTGGGGTGAAATTTGGGGATTTGGGGCTTTTAAATGGGGAATTTGGGGGGATTTTGGGGTCAGATGTGGGGATTTTGGGGTTCCATGAGGGATTTTTGGGGTGAAATTTGGGGATTTGGGGGTTTTAAATGGGGAATTTTGGGGTTTTGGGGGGGATTTTGGGGTCAAATGTGGAGATTTAGGGGTTCTATGGGGGATTTTTGGGGTGAAATTTGGGGATTTGGGGCTTTTTAATGGGGAATTTGGGGAACTTTGGGGTTTTGGGGGAATTTTGGGGTCAAATGTGAGGATTTTGGGGTTCTATGGGGGAGTTTTGGGGTGAAATGAGGGGATTTTGGGGTCACTGAGGGGATTTTTGGGGTGAAATTTTGGGTTTTGGGGGTTTTAAATGGGGAATTTGGGGTCTGATGTGGGAATATTGGGGTTTTGGGGGGATTTTGGGGTCAAATGTGGGGATTTTGGGGTCATTTCGGGGAGATTTTGCGTGCTTTTGGGGGGGAAATTTGGGGATTTGGGGCTTTTAAATGAGGAATTTTGGGGTTTTGGGGGGATTTTGGGGTCAGATGTGGGGATTTTGGGGTCCCTAATGGGATTTTTGGGGTGAAATCTGGGGATTTGGGGATTTTAAATGGGGAATTTGGGGGGTTTTGGGGGAATATTGGGGTCAGATGTGGGGATTTTAGGGGTGAAATTGGAGAATTTTGGGGGTTCTAAGGGGATTTTGGGATCAGATGTGGGGATTTTGGGGTTCTATGGGGGATTTTTGGGGTAAAATGAGGGGATTTTGGGGCTCCTGAGGGGATTTTTGGGGTGAAATCTGCAGATTTGGGGGATTTAAATGGGGAATTTTGGGGTTTTGGGGGAATTTGGGGTCAAATGTGGGGATTTTGGGGTTCTATGGGGGATTTTTGGGGTGAAATTTTGTGTTCTGGGGGTTTTAAATGGGGATTTTGGGGTCAGATGTGGGGATTTTGGGGTCCCCAAGCAGATATTTGGGGTGAAATTTGGGGTTTTGGGGGGGGTTAAATGGGAATTTTGGGGTTTTGGGGGGATTTTGGGGTCAGATGTGGGGACTTTGGGGTTCTATGGGGGATTTTTGGCGTGAAATTTGGGGATTCTGGGGTCCCTGAGAGGATTTTTGGGGTGAAATTTGGGGATTTGGGGGATTTAAATGGGGAATTTTGGGGTTATGGGGGGATTTTGGGGTTCTATGGGGGATATTTGGGTTCATTTTGGGGAGATTTGGGGTGTTTGGGGAGTGAAATTTGGGGATTTAGGGGTTTTAAATGGGGACCTTTGGGGTTTTCGGGGGATTTTGGGGTCAGATGGGGGGATTTTGGGGTTCTATGGGGGATTTTGGGGTGAAATGAGGGGATTCTGGGGCTCCTGAGGGGATTTTTGGGGTGAAATCTGGGGATTTTGGGGTCAAATGTGGGGATTTTGGGGTCCCTGAGGGGATTTTTGGGGTGAAATTTGGGGATTTGGGGGTTTTAAATGGGGAACTTTGGGGTTTTGGGGGGATTTTGGGATCAAATGGGGGGATTTTAGGGGTGAAATTGGAGAATTTTGGGGGTTCTATGGGGGATTTTGGGGTCAGATGTGGGGATTTTGGGGCTCTATGGGGGATTTTTGGGGTGAAATTTGGGGATTTTGGAGTCCCTGAGGGGATTTTTGGGGTGAAATTTGGGGATTTGGGGGTTTTAAATGGGGAATTTGGGGGTTTTGGGGGAATTTTGGGGTCAAATGTGGGGATTTTGGGGTTCTATGGGGGATTCTTGGGGTGAAATTTGGGGATTTTGGGGTTCTATGGGGGATTTTGGGGTCAAATGTGGGGATTTAGGGATTCCATGGGGGATTTTTGGCGTGAAATTTGGGGATTCTGGGGTCCCTGAGAGGATTTTTGGGGTGAAATTTGGGGATTTGGGGCTTTTAAATGGGGAATTTGGGGGGATTTTGGGGTCAGATATGGGGATTTTGGGGTTCTATGGGGGATTTTGGGGTGAAATTTGGGGATTTGGGGGTTCCAAATTAGGAATTTTGGGGTTTTGGGGGGGATTTTGGGGTCAAATGTGGAGATTTAGGGGTTCTATGGGGGATTTTTGGGGTGAAATTTGGGGATTTGGGGCTTTTTAATGGGGAATTTGGGGAACTTTGGGGTTTTGGGGGAATTTTGGGGTCAAATGTGAGGATTTTGGGGTTCTATGGGGGAGTTTTGGGGTGAAATGAGGGGATTTTGGGGTCACTGAGGGGACTTTTGGGGTGAAATTTGGGGATTTGGGGCATTTAAATGGGGAATTTGGGGGATTTTGGGGTCAGATGTGGGGATTCTGGGGTTCTATGGGGGATTTTGGGGTGAAATTTGGGGATTTGGGGGTTTTAAATGGGGAATTTTGGGGTTTTGGGGGGGATTTTGGGGTCAAATGTGGGGATTTTGGGGTGAAATTGGAGAATTTGGGGGTTTTATGGGGGATTTTGGGCTCAAATGTGGGGATTTTGGGGGTGAAATTTGGGGATTTGGGGGTTCCAAATTAGGAATTTTGGGGTTTTGGGGGGATTTTAGAAGATTTTGGGGTTGAAATTGGAGAATCTTGGGGGTTCTATGGGGGATTTTTGGGTTCCATGGGGGATTTTGGGGGTGAAATTTGGGGATTTGGGGGATTTAAATGTGGAATTTTGGGGTTCTGGGGATTTTTTGCTTTTTTGGGGGGGAATTTGGGGTCAAATGTGGGGATTTTGGGTTTTCTGGGGGAATTTGGGCTCATTTGAGGGAATCCTGTCATTCCGTGGGGGATTTTTGGGGTCACTTCTGGCAACTTTGGGGCTCCAGCTGTGAATTTTTTGCTTCCGCGACGAATTTTGGGCTCATTTTTCATGATTTTGGGCTTCTGGGTGGGAATTTTGGGGATTCTGGAAGGGAATTTGGGGAGATTTGGGGCCTTTTTGGGGTTTTGGGGGGCTCACCAGGTACTCGAAGACGAGTGTGAGGCAGCTCTGGGTGTGAATGATGTCGTGCAACGTCACGACGTTGGCGTGCTTCAGGTCCTTCAGCAGCGACACTGCGGGGAAACCCTCGTGAAAACCCTCGTGAAAACCCTCGTGAAACCCCCCCCGCTTGTGAAACATCAACTTGTGAGACCCTACCTTGTGAAAACTCTTGTGAAAACCCCCCACTTGTGAAACATCAACTCGTGAAACCCTCCCTCGTGAAAACCCTCGTGAAAACCCCCCGCTTGTGAAACATCAACTTGTGAACCCCCTCCTTGTGAAAACCCTCGTGAAACCCCCCCACTTGTGAAACATCAACTCGTGAAACCCTCCCTTGTGAAAACCCTCGTGAAAGCCCTCATTGTGAACTCCCTCCTTGTGAAAATCCCCTCTGTGAAAACCCTTCTGAAACCCCCCCTTGTGAAAATCCCCCACTTGTGAAACCCTCCCTTGTGAAAACCCTCGTGAAACCCCCCCGCTTGTGAAACATCAACTTGTGAACCCCCTCCTTGTGAAAACCCTCGTGAAAGCCCTCATTGTGAACCCCCCTTGTGAAAACTCTTGTGAACCCCCCACTTGTGAACCCCCTCCTTGTGAAAACCTCCCTTGTGAAAATCCTCGTGAAACCCCCTTGTGAAAACCCCCGTTGTGAAACCCCCCTTGTGAAACCCCCTTGTGAACCCTCTTGTGAACTCCCCCCTTTGTGAAACCCCCCTTGTGAAAATCCTTGTGAAAGCCCTCATTGTGAACCCCCCTTGTGAAAACTCTTGTGAAACCCCCCACTTGTGAACCCCCTCCTTGTGAAAACCTCCCTCATGAAAATCCCCTCTGTGAAAACTCTTCTGAAACCTTCCCTTGTGAAAACCCTCGTGAAAACCCCTCGCTTGTGAAACATCAACTTGTGAACCCCTCCCTTGTGAAAACCCTCGTGAAACCCCCCGCTTGTGAAGCATCAAGTTGTGAACCCCTCCCTTGTGAAAACACTTGTGAAAACCCCCCACTTGTGAAACATCAACTTGTGAACCCCCTCCTTGTGAAAATCGTCATGAAAGCCCTCATTGTGAACCCCCCTTGTGAAAACTCTTGTGAAACACCCCACTTGTGAAACCCCCACTTGTGAACCCCGCCTTGTGAAAACCTCCCTTGTGAAAATCCTCGTGAAACCCCCTTGTGAAAACCCCCCAGTTGTGAAACCCCCCTTGTGAAACCCCCTTGTGAACCCTCTTGTGAACCCCCTCCTTGTGAAGCCCTCCCTTGTGAAAACCCTTGTGAAAGCCCTCATTGTGAACCCCCTTTGTGAAAACTCTTGTGAACCCACTTGTGAACCCCCTCCTTGTGAAAACCCTCGTGAAACCTTCCCACTTGTGAAACATCAACTTGTGAAACCCTCCCTTGTGAAAACCCTCGTGAAAGCCCTCATAGTGAACCCCCCTTGTGAAAACTGTTGTGAAACCCCCCACTTGTGAACCCCCTCCTTGTGAAAACCTCCCTCGTGAAAATCCCATTATAACCCTCCTGAAAACCCCTCTTGTGAAACCCCCTTGTGAACCCTCTTGTGAACCCCCTCCTTGTGAAACCCGCCCTTGTGAAAACTCTTGTGAAACCCATTTGTGAACCCCCTCCTTGTGAAAACCTCCCTTGTGAAAATCCCATGAAAACCCCCCTTGTGAACCCCCCTTGTGAAACCCCCCTTGTGAAACCCCCCTTGTGAAAATCTCCCTTGTGAAAACCCCCATGTGAAAAATCCTTGTGAAAATCCCCTCTGGTGAAAACCCCCATCTTGAAGCCCCCCCCCTCGTGAAAACCGCCCTTGAAAAGCACCAGAAGACCCCCTTAAAACGGTGCAAGAGCCCCCAGCCCCTCGTGCAAGGCGCCGTGCGAGGTTCCTACCCTCCCTGATGGCCGTGCAAGGCGCTCCCTCCTCGTGCTCCAGGCGAATCTCCTTCAGGGCCACCAGGTTCTCAGTCAGCTTGGAGCGGCCCTTGTACACCGTGGCGTACGTGCCCTGGGGGTGAGGACACGAGGACACGCTGGTGAGTTCACAAGGATGTGGTGGTGACGCCACGGGGAGGCGATGGGGAGATAAGGATGTGAGAGTGACACAATGGTGACACAATGGTGAGCCAAAGTGACACAATGGTGACACAGTGGTGACCCAGTGACCCAATGGTGACCTAATAGTGACACAATGGTGACCTAATAGGGACCCAATGACCCAGTAGTGACCCAATAGTGACCCAAAGTGACCCAATGGTGACCCAATAGTGACCCAAAGTGACCCAATGGTGACCCAATGGTGACCCAGTGACCCAATAGTGACCTAATAGTGACCCAAAGTGACCCAATAGTGACCCAAAGTGACACAATGGTGACCCAGTAGTGACCCAATAGTGACCTAATAGTGACACAAAGTGACCCAAAGTGACCCACTGGTGATCCAGTGACCCAATAGTGACCCAATAGTGACCCAATGGTGACCCAATGGTGACATGAAGTGACCAAATAGTGACCCAAAGTGACCCAATAGTGACCCAATAGTGACCCAAAGATCCAATAGTGACTTAATAGTGACTCAAAGAGACACAATGGTGACCCAATAGTGACCCAAAGAGACACAATGGTGACCCAACGGTGACCCAGCGACCCAGTAGTGACCCAGTAGTGACCCGAAGTGACACAATGGTGACCCAGTAGTGACCCAGTGACCCAATAGTGACCTAATAGTGACCCAAAGTGACCCACAGTGACCCAACGTGACACAATGGTGACCCACTGGTGATCCAGTGACCCAATAGTGACCCAATGGTGACCCAATGGTGACCCAATGGTGACATGAAGTGACCAAATAGTGACCTAATAGTGACACAAAGTGACACAATAGTGACCCAATAGTGACCCAGTGACCCAATAGTGACCCAATAGTGACACAAAGTGACACAAAGTGACACAATGGTGACCCAATAGTGACCCAATGGTGACATGAAGTGACATAATGATGACCCAGTAGTGACCCAAAGTGACCCAAGGTGACACAATGGTGACCTAAAGTGACACAATGGTGACACAATGACCCAGTAGTGACCCAGTAGTGACCCAGTGACCCAATAGTGACCTAATAGTGACCCAAAGTGACACAATGGTGACCCAATAGTGACCCAAAGATCCAATAGTGACCCAATAGTGACCCAAAGTGACCCAATGGTGACATGAAGTGACCCAATAGTGACCCAAAGTGACACAATAGTGACCCAATAGTGACCCAGTGACCCAATAGGGACCTAATAGTGACCCAAAGTGACACAATAGTGACCCAATAGTGACCCAGTGACCCAATAGTGACCTAATAGTGACCCAAAGTGACACAATAGTGACACAATAGTGACCCAGTGACCCAATAGTGACCCAATAGTGACCTAATAGTGACACAAAGTGACACAATGGTGACCCAATAGTGACCCAATGGTGACATGAAGTGACATAATGGTGACCCAGTAGTGACCCAAAGTGACCCAAGGTGACACAATAGTGACCTAAAGTGACACAATGGTGACACAATGACCCAGTAGTGACCCAGTAGTGACCCAATAGTGACCCAATGTGACACAATGGTGACCCACTGGTGATCCAGTGACCCAATAGTGACCCAATAGTGACCTGAAGTGACACAATGCTGACCCAATGGTGAGCCAAAGTGACACAATGGTGACCTAATGGTGACCCAATGACCCAATAGTGACCCAATAGTGACCCAAAGAGACACAATGGTGACCCAATGGTGACCCAGTGACCCAATAGTGACCAAAAGAGACACAATGGTGACCCAATAGTGACCCAAAGATCCAATAGTGACCCAATAGTGACCCAAAGTGATACAATGCTGACCCAATAGTGACCCAATGACCCAATAGTGATTCAACAGTGACTCAATGGTGACCCAATAGTGAACAAATAGTGAACCAATGGTGACCCAATGGTGACCCAATGACCCAATGGTGACCCAATGGTGACCCAATGACCCAATGGTGACCCAATAGTGCCCCAAAGTGCCCCAATGACCCAATGGTGAACCAATGGTGAACCAATGGTGACCCAATGACCCAGTGGTGCCCCAATGGTGGCCCAATGACCCAATAGTGACCCAATAGTGACCCAATGACCCAATAGTGACTCAATAGTGACCCAGTAGTGACTCAATAGTGACCCAATGGTGACCCAAAGACCCAATAGTGAACCAATAGTGAACCAATGTTGACCCAATGACGCAATAGTGACCCAATAGTGACCCAATGGTGACCCAATGGTGACCCAATGGTGCCCCAATGACCCAATGGAGACCCAATGGTGACCCAATGGTGACCCAAAGACCCAATAGTGACCCAATAGTGAACAAATGGTGACCCAATAGTGAACCAATGGCGACCCAATGGTGACCCAATGACCCAATAGTGACCCAATGGTGACCCAATGGTGCCCCAATGACCCAATAGTGACCCAATGGTGACCCAATGGTGACCCAATGACCCAATAGTGACCCAATGGTGACCCAATGGTGCCCCAATGACCCAATAGTGACCCAATGGTGACCCAATGGTGCCCCAATGACCCAATAGTGACCCAATGGTGACCCAATGGTGACCCAATGACCCAATGGTGACCCAATGGTGACTCTATGATTCAGTAGTGAACCAATGGTGACCCAATAGTGACCCAAAGTGCCCCAAAGACCCAATAGTGACTCAATGGTGACCCAATGGTGACCCAAAGACCCAATAGTGACCCAATGGTGACCCAATAGTGAACCAATGGTGAACCAATGGTGACTCAATGACCCAATAGTGAACCAATGGTGAACCAATAGTGCCCCAAAGTGACCCAATGGTGACCCAATAGTGACCCACTTGTGACCCACTTGTGAGCTCCCGGCTCCGCTCACCTCTCCCAGTTTGTCCAGTTTGACGTACGTCTCCAGTTTGCCGAAGCCGATCTCCGACTGCGGGGCGACAGCGAGAGTGGGATCATACTGGGATGGACTGGGAGGGACTGGGATAGACTGGGAGGGGACTGGGAGGGGACTGGGATAGACTGGGATGGACTGGGAGGGGACTGGGATGGACTGGGAGGGACTGGGAGGGGACTGGGATGGACTGGGAGGGACTGGGAGAGGACTGGGATAGACTGGGATGGACTGGGATGGACTGGGACGGACTGGGAGGGGACGGGGATGGACTGGGAGGGAACTGGGAGGGGACTGGGATAGACTGGGATGGACTGGGAGGGGACTGGGATGGACTGGGATGGACTGGGGGGGGACTGGGATGGACTGGGATGGAATGGGATAAACTGGGAGGGACTGGGATGGACTGGGAGGGGACTGGGATGGACTGGGATGGACTGGGAGGGGACTGGGATGGACTGGGAGGGGATGGGGTATACTGGGAGGGACTGGGAGGAGACTGGGATAGGGATAGACTGGGATGGACTGGGATGGACTGGGAGGGGATGGGGATATACTGGGATGGACTGGTATAGACTGGAAAATACTGGGAGGGACTGGGAAGGCACTGGGATGGACTGGGACAGACTGGGTGGGACTGGGAAGGACTGGGAGGAACTGGGAAGGACTGGGAGGAACTGGGACATATTGGGAGGGACTGGGATGAACTGGGAGAGACTGGGAGGGAACTGGGATGGACTGGGAGAGACTGGGAGGGACTGGGAGAGACTGGAAGATACTGGGAGGGACTGGGAGGGCACTGGGATGGACTGAAACGGACTGGGATGGACTGGGAGGGAATGGGAGGGACTGGGAGGGAACTGGGAGGGAACTGGGATGGACTGGGATGAACTGGGATGTACTAGGATGGACTGAGAGGGACTGGGAGGGACTGGAAGATACTGGGAGGGACTGGAAGGGCACTGGGATGGACTGGGAGTGACTGGGAGGGACTGGGAGGGGACTGGGTTAGACTGGAAGATACTGGGAGGGACTGGGAGGGCAGTGGGGTGGACTGGGACAGACTGGGAGGGACTGGGAGGGAACTGGGATGGACTGGGAGGGACTGGGATGAACTGGGATGTACTAGGATGGACTGGAAGGGCATTGGGAGGGACTGGGAGATACTGGGAGATACTGGGAAAGACTGGAAGGGGACTGGGATGGACTGGGGTATACTGGGAGGGACTGGGAGGGGACTGGGGTATACTGGGAGGGACTGGGATGGACTGGGCTGTACTGGGCTATACTGGGCCATACTGGGACATACTGGACAGTACTGGGCCATACTGTGCCATAGTGGTCCATACTGGGACATACTGGGACATACTGGGCTGTACTGGTCCATACTGGGCTGTATTGGACTGTACTGGGCTGGACTGGGCTGGACTGGACTGGGCTGGACTGGGCCGTACTGGGCTGGAGTGGAACGTACTGGGCTGGACTGGGCCATACTGGGCTATATTGGACTGTACTGGGCCGTACTGGGCTGGACTGGAACGTACTGGGCTGTGCTGGTCCATATTGGGCTGTACTGGATTGTACTGGGCTGTACTGGGATATACTGGTCCATACTGGGCTGTACTGGACTGTACTGGGCTGGACTGGAACGTACTGGGCCATACTGGGTTGTACTGAGACATACTGGGACATACTGGGATAAACTGGGCCATACTGGGCTGTACTGGGCCATACTGGAACATACTGGGCTGTACTGGGTTGTACTGAGACATACTGGGACATACTGGGATATACTGGGCCGTACTGGGACGTACTGGGTTAGACTGAGCTGTACTGGGATATACTGGGCTGGACTGGGCCATACTGGGCTGTACTGGACTGTACTGGGCTGTACTGGGTCGTACTGGGCTGTACTGGTTCATACTGGGCTGTACTGGACTGTACTGGGCTGTACTAGGCTGTACTGGTTCATACTGGGCTGTACTGGACTGTACTGGGCTGGACTGGGTCGTACTGGGCTGGACTGGAACGTACTGGGATATACTGGGCCATACTGGAACATACTGGTCTACACTGATCCGTATCTATCAATATAGGTCTATCCTGGTCTATGGCAATCTATACTGGTCCATACTGGTCCATACTGGTTAGTACTGGCCCATACTGCCCCATACTGGTTTATTCTGGTCTGTACTGGTCCATACTGCTCTATACTGGTTTACACCGACTCATACTCATTTATAGTGGTCCATACTGGTTTATACTGGTCCATACTGGTTTATACTGGCGCATACTCCCTCAAACTGGTTTATATTGGTCCTCCATAATGGTTTATACTGGCCCATACTCCCTCATACTGGTTTATATTGGCCCATACTCCCCCATACTGGTTTATACTGGTCCATACTGGTTTATACTGGCCCATAAACCCATACTGGCTTATACTGGTCCATACTGGTTTATACTGGCCCGTACAGCCCCACAGTGATTCACCCGCCCCAAACTGGTCCATACTGGTTTATAATGGCCCATACAGCCCCATACTGGTTTATACTGGTCCATAATGATTTATACTGACGTAGACTGGTTTATACTGACCCATACTGATCTATGCAGCCCCATACTGGTCCATACTGGCTTATACTGGTCCAAACCGGTTTATACTGGTCCATACTGGTTTATACTGGCCCATACTCACTTATACTGACCCATACCGGCCCATACAGCCCCATACTGATCTATACAGCCCCACACTGGTTTATACTGGCCCGTACTGGTTTATATTGGTCCATACTGGTTTCTACTGGTCCATACTGGTTTATAATAGCCCATATTGGTTTATACTGGTCCATACTGGTTTATACTGGCCCATACAGCCCCATACTCACTTATAATGACCCATACCAGCCCATACAGCCCCATACTGATCTATACAGCCCCATACTGGTCCATATTGGTTTATAATGGCCCAGACTGGTTTATACTGGCCCACACTGGTTTATACTGGTCCATACTGGTTTATACTGGTCCATACAGATTTATAATGGCCCATACTCACTTATACTGACCCATACCAGCCCATACAGCCCCATACTGATCTATACAGCCCCATACTGGTCCATACTGGTTTATAATGGCCCAGACTGGTTTATACTGGTTCATACTGGTTTATAATGGCCCATACTGGTTTATACTGGTCCATACTGGTTTATAATGGCGCATACTGGTTTACACTGGTCCATACTGGTTTATACTGGCCCATACCGGCCCATACTCATTCATACTGACCCATACCAGCCCATACAGCCCCATACTGATTTATACAGCCCCATACTGGTCCATACTGGTTTATAATGGCCCAGACTGGTTTATAATGGCCCATACTGGTTTACACTGGTCCATACTGGTTTATACTGGCCCATACCGGCCCATACTCATTCATACTGACCCATACCAGCCCATACAGCCCCATACTGACCTATACAGCCCCATACTGGTCCATACTGGTTTATAATGGCCCATACTGGTTTATACTGGTCCACAGCCGTTTATAATGGCCCATACTGGTTTATACTGGTCCATACTGGTTTATAATGGCCCAGACTGGTTTATACTGACCCATACCAGCCCATACAGCCCCATACTGATCTATACAGCTCCATACTGGTCCATACTGGTTTATAATGGCCCAGACTGGTTTATACTGGTCCATACTGGTTTATACTGGTCCATACTGGTTTATAATGGCCCATACTAGTTTATACTGGTCCATACTGGTTTATAATGGCCCATACTGGTTTATGCTGACCCATATCAGCCCATACAGCCCCATACTGATCTATACAGCCCCATACTGGTCCATACTGGTTTATACTGGCCCATAAAGCCCCATACTGGTTTATACTGGTCCATACTGGTTTATACTGGCCCGTACTGGTTTATACTGGTCCATAATGGTTTATAATAGCCCATACTGGTTTATAATGGCCCATACTGGTTTATACTGGTGCACACAGCCCCATACTCACTTATACTGACCCATATCGGCCCATACAGCCCCATAGTGATCTATACAGCCCCATACTGGTCCATACTGGTTTATAATGGCCCATACTGGTTTATACTGGTCCACAGCGGTTTATAATGGCCCATACTGGTTTATACTGGTCCATACTGGTTTATAATAGCCCATACTGGTTTATACTGACCCCTACTGGCCCATACAGCCCCATACTGATCTATACAGCCCCATACTGGTCCATACTGGTTTATACTGGCCCATACTGGTTTATAATGGCCCAGACTGGTTTATACTGGTTCATACTGGTTTATAATGGCCCAGACTAGTTTATACTGGTCCATACTGGTTTATACTGGCCCATACTGGTTTATACTGGTCCATACTGGTTTATAATGGCCCATACTCACTTATACTGACCCATACCGGCCCATACAGCCCCATACTGATCAATACAGCCCCATACTGGTCCATACTGGTTTATAATGGCCCAGACTGGTTTATACTGACCCATACCAGCCCATACAGCCCCATACTGATCTATACAGCTCCATACTGGTCCATACTGGTTTATAATGGCCCATACTGGTTTATACTGGTCCACAGCGGTTTATAATGGCCCATACTGGTTTATACTGGCCCATACTGGTTTATAATGGCCCATACTGGTCTATACTGACCCATACCAGTCCATACAGCCCCATACTGATCTATATAGCCCCATACTGGTCCATACTGGATTATACTGGCCCATAAAGCCCCATACTGTTTTATACTGGTCCATACTGGTTTATACTGGCCCGTACTGGTTTATACTGGTCCATAATGGTTTATAATAGCCCATACTGGTTTATAATGGCCCATACTGGTTTATACTGGTGCACACAGCCCCATACTCACTTATACTGACCCATACTGGCCCATACAGCCCCATACTGGTTCATACTGGTTTATAATGGCCCAGACTGGTTTATACTGGCCCACACTGGTTTATACTGGTCCATAATGATTTATACTGGTCCACAGCAGTTTATACCGGCCCTTACTGGTTTATAGTCATCCATACAGCCCCATACTCGTTTATACTGACCCATACCAGCCCATACAGCCCCATACTGGTCCATACTGGCCCATACTGGTTTATAATGGCCCAGACTGGTTTATACTGGTCCATACTGGTTTATAATGGCCCATACTCACTTATACTGACCCATACCAGCCCATACAGCCCCATACTGATCTATACAGCCCCATACTGGTCCATACTGGTTTATACTGGCCCATAAAGCCCCATACTGGTTTATACTGGTCCATACTGGTTTATACTGGTCCATAATGGTTTATAATAGCCCATACTGGTTTATACTGGTCCATACTGGTTTATACTGGTCCACACAGCCCCATATTCACTTATACTGACCCATACCGACCCATACAGCCCCATACCGACCCATACAGCCCCATACTGGTCCATACTGGTTTATACTGGCCCATACTGGTTTATAATGGCCCAGACTGGTTTATACTGGTCCATACTGGTTTATAATGGCCCATACTGGTTTACACTGGTCCATACTGGTTTATACTGGCCCATACCGGCCCATACTCATTCATACTGACCCATACCAGCCCATACAGCCCCATACTGATTTATACAGCCCCATACTGGTCCATACTGGTTTATAATGGCCCATACTGGTTTACACTGGTCCATACTGGTTTATACTGGCCCATACCGGCCCATACTCATTCATACTGACCCATACCAGCCCATACAGCCCCATACGGTTCTATACAGCCCCATACTGGTCCATACTGGTTTATAATGGCCCATACTGGTCCATACTGGTTTCTACTGGTTTCTACTGGTTTCTACTGGGACGCACCAGTGAGACGCGGCGCAGGCGGCGGCTGAGCGGCGATGGCAGCACCAGGCGCTCCAGGCAGCCCTCGGGGAGCCGGATGTCGGCCGGCAGCGACAGACGCTTGTTGATGTCCTGGAATTGGGGGGGGGTCAACACAAAGACCCCCCCAGGACCCCACAAAATCCCCTAAGACCCCTCCAAGACCCCCCAAGGACCCCCCAAAATCCCATAAAACTCCCCCAGAACCCCCCAGGACCCCCCAAAATCCCATAAGACCCCCCCAGGACCCCCAAAATCCCCTCAAGACACCCCCAGGACCCCCAAAATCCCCTAAGACCACCCCAGAGACCCCCCAAAATCCCATAAGACCCCCCATGACCCCCAAAATCCCCCAGGACCCCCCCAGTACCCCCAAAATCCCCTAAGACCCCCTCAGAGACCCCCCAAAACTCCCTAAATCCCCCCAAACCCCCTCTAAATTCCCCTAATACTCCCCAAATCCCCCTCAAGACCCCAAAACCCCCCCCAAACCCCCCTCTAAATCCCCCTAAATCCCCCCCAAATCCCCCCGAAGACCCCCCAACCCCCCCCAAACCCCCTCTAAATCCCCCTAAATCCCCCCAAAAAACCCCTCAAGACCCCCCAAAACCCCCCAATCCCCCTCTAAATCCCCCTAATACCCCCCAAATCCCCCTCAAGAACCCCCCAGCCCCCCCAAACCCCCTCTAAATCCCCCTAAGACCCCCCAAATCCCCCTCAAGACCCCCCCCAAATCCCCTTAATACCCCCAAAACTCCCCAAATCCCCCCAACTCCCCCCAATCCCCCTCTAAATCTCCCTAATACCCCCCAAATCCCCCTCAAGACCCCCCCAAATCCCCTTAATACCCCCCAAGCCCCCTCTAAATCCCCCTAATACTCCCCAAATCCCCCTCAAGAACCCCCCAAATCCCCTTAATACCCCCCGAAACTCCCTAAATCCCCCCAAACCCCCCTCTAAATTCCCCTAATACTCCCCAAATCCCCCTCAAGACCCCCAACCCCCCCCAAACCCCCTCTAAATCCCCCTAATACCCCCAAATCCCCCCTCAAGACCCCCCAACTCCCCCAAACCCCCTCTAAATCCCCCTAAATCCCCCAAAAACCCCTCAAGACCCCCAAAACCCCCCAATCCCCCTCTAAATCCCCCTAATACCCCCCAAATCCCCCCTCAAGAACCCCCCAGCCCCCCCAAACCCCCTCTAAATCCCCCTAAGACCCCCCAAATCCCCCTCAAGGACCCCCCCCCAAAATCCCCTTAATACCCCCAAAACTCCCCAAATCCCCCCAACTCCCCCCCAATCCCCCTCTAAATCTCCCTAATACCCCCCAAATCCCCCTCAAGACCCCCCCAAATCCCCTTAATACCCCCCCAAGCCCCCTCTAAATCCCCCTAATACTCCCCAAATCCCCCTCAAGAACCCCCCAAATCCCCTTAATACCCCCCGAAACTCCCTAAATCCCCCCAAACCCCCTCTAAATTCCCCTAATACTCCCCAAATCCCCCTCAAGACCCCCAACCCCCCCCAGATCCCCCTCTAAATCCCCCTAATACCAACCAAATCCCCCTCAAGACCCCCAACTCCCCCCAAACCTCCTCTAAATCCCCCTAAGACCCCCCAAATCCCCCCCCTAAATTCCCTTAATACCCCTCAAGACCCCCCAATCCCCCTCTAAATCCCCCTAATACCCCCCAAATCCCCCTCAAGACCCCCCAACCCCCCCCAAACCCCCTCTAAATCCCCCTAAATCCCCCCAAACCCCCTCTAAATCCCCCTAATACCCCCCAAATCCCCTTCAAGACCCCCCAAAGCCCCCCAAGCCCCCCCCAAAAATGCAACCCACCTCACTGGGCACCCTTGGGTGCTGCCTCAGTCTCACCCTGACTGGCGATGCCACCTCATCCGAGGACGTCCCTGAGGGGGGGTCGCTTTCCCCATCCGACCCCATAACGTCCCTCATCCGGCCCTGCTTCTATTTCATTTGGGGGGGGGGGAAAGACCCCAAAATATCAGCCAGCCCATAATAATCAACGGCCAACCCCTCTAAAGAAGCCAAATCCAGGTGATGGGGATCCCGAAATCCCACAGGGGAGCACAAATTGCAAGCCAGGGACCCAAAATTCCTATAGGAAGCCATAGAATCCCAATGGGGAAGGCCCGAAACTCCAATCCAGGGACCCCAAAATCCTATAGGGATCAGAGAATCCCATTGGGGGACCCCAAAATCCAACCCACAGAACCCAAAATCCCATAGAAGATCCCAAAATTGCAACATTGGGACCCCAAAATCCTATAGGAAGCCATAGGATCCCATAGGGGACCCCAAAATTGCAACCCAGGGACCCAAAAATCCTATAGGAACCCATAGAATCCCACAGGGAGACCCAAAAATCCCATAAAAGATCCCAAAATCCAACCCAGGGACCCCAAAAACCCATAGGAACCCATTGAATCCCATTGGGGGACCCCAAAATTGCAACCAAGGGACCCCAAAACTCAGATTGGAGAACCAAAATCCCATAAAGGACCCCCAAAATCCCATAGGGGACCCATAGAATCCCATAAAAGACCCCAAAATTCCAACCCAGGGACCCCCAAAATCCTATAGGAACCCATAGAATCCCATTGGGGGACCAAAATCCCCATAGGGGACCCCAAAATTCCTACCCAGGGACCCCAAAATCCCACAGGGATCAGAGAATCCCATTGGGGGACCCCAAAATCCCATACAGGACCCCAACAATTCCAACCCAGGGACCCCAAAATCCTATAGGAACCCAGAGAATCCCATAGGGGACCCCAAAATTCCAACCCAGGGACCCAAAAATCCTATAGGAAACCAGAGAATCCCATAGGGGATCCCAAAATTGCAACCCAGGGACCCAAAAATCCTATAGGAACCCAGAGAATCCCATGGGGGACCCCAAAATTGCAAGCCAGGGACCCCAAAATCCTATAGGAAGCCATAGGATCCCATGGGGGGGACCCAAAATCCTATAGGGGACCCCAAATTCCAACCCTGGGAAACCCAAAATCCCATAGGAACCCATACAATCCCATTGGGGAAGCCCAAAATTCCAATCCAGGGACCCCAAAATCCTATAGGAACCCAGAGAATCCATTGGGGGACCCAAAATCCAACCCACAGAACCCAAAATCCCATAGAAGATCCCAAAATTGCAACATTGGACCCCAAAATCCTATAGGAACCCATAGGATCCCACAGGGAGACCCCAAAATCCCATAAAAGATCCCAAAATCCAACCCAGGGACCCCAAAAACACATAGGAACCCATTGAATCCCATTGGGGACCCCCAAAATTGCAACCAGGGACCCCAAAACTCAGATTGGAGAACCAAAATCCCATAAAGGACCCCCAAAATCCCATAGGGGGACCCATAGAATCCCATAAAAGACCCCAAAATTCCAACCCAGGGACCCCAAAATCCTATAGGAACCCATAGAATCCCATTGGGGGACCCAAAATCCCATATGGGACCCCAAATTCCAACCCTGGGACCCCAAAATCCCATAGGGATCAGAGAATCCCATAGAGGACCCAAAATCCCATAGAAGACCCCAAAATTCCGACCCAGGGACCCCAAAATCCTATAGGAACCCATAGAATCCCAATGGGGGACCCCAAAATCCTATAGGAACCCATAGAATCCCAATGGAGGATCCCAAAATCCCATACAGGACCCCAACAATTCCAACCCAGGGACCCCAAAATCCCCTAGGAACCCAGAGAATCCCATTAGGGGACCCCAAAATCCCATAGAGGACCCCAAAATTCCAACCCTGGGACCCCAAAATCCCACAGGGATCAGAGAATCCCATTGGGGGACCCCAAAATCCCATAAAAGATCCCAAAATCCAACCCATAGAACCCAAAAATCCTATACGAACCCATAGAATCCATTGGGGGGACCCCAAAATCCCATACAGGACCCCAACAATTCCAACCCAGCCACCCCAAAACTCAGATTGGAGACCCCAAATCCCACAGGAGACCCCAAAATCCCACAAGAACCCACAGAATCCCATTGGGGACCCCAAAAGCCAACCCAGAAAACCCAAAATCCCATAGAAGACCTCAAAATTGCAACATTGGGACCCCAAAATCCTATAGGAACCCAGAGAATCACATTGGGGCACCCAAAATCCCATAAAGGATCCCAAAATTCCAACCCAGCGACCCCAAAATCCCACAGGGATCAGAGAATCCCATTGGGGGACCCCAAAATCCCATACAGGACCCCAACAATTGCAACCCAAAACCCCAAAACTCAGATTGGAGACCCCAAATCCCACAGGAGACCCCAAAATCCTATAGGAACCCAGAGAATCCCATTGGGGGACCACAAAAGCCAACCCACAGAACCCAAAATCCCATAGAAGAACCCAAAATTGCAACCCAGGGACACCAAAATCCTATAGGAATCCAGAGAATCCCATTGGGGGACTCAAAATCCCATAGGGGACCCCAAAATTCTGACCCAGGGACCCCAAAATCCCATAGGGATCAGAGAATCCCATTGGGGGACCCCAAAATCCCATACGGGACCCCAAAATCCAACCCAGGGACCCCAAAATCCTATAGGAAACCAGAGAATCCCATAGGGGACCCCAAAATTGCAACCCAGGGACCCCAAAATCCTATAGGAAACCAGAGAATCCCATTGGGGCACTCAAAATCCCATAAGGGACCCCAAATTCCAACCCAGGGACCCCAAAATCCCATAGGAACCCATAGAATCCCATTGGGGGACCCCAAAATCCCATAGGGGACCCCAAAATCCAACCTTGGGACCCCAAAATCCTATAGGAACCCATAGAATCCCATTGGAGACCCCAAAATCCAACCCAGGGACCCCAAAATACTATAGGAACCCACAGAATCTCATTGGGGGAACCCAAAATCCCATAAGGGACCCCAAATTTCCAACCCAGGGACCCCAAAATCCCATAGGAACCCATAGAATCCCATTGGGGGACCCCAAAATCCAACCCAGAAAACCCAAAAATCCCATAGAAGAACCCAAAATTGCAACGTTGGGACCCAAAAATCCTATAGGAACCCATAGAATCCCATGGGGGGACCCAAAATCCCATAGGGGACCCCAAATTCCAACCCTAGGAAACCCAAAATCCCATAGAGATCACAGGATCCCATTGGGGGACCCAAAATCCAACCCTGGGACCCCAAAATTCCACAGGGATCAGAGAATCCCATTGGGGGACCCCAAAATCCCATACAGGACCCCAACAATTCCAACCCAGCCACCCCAAAACTCAGATTGCAGACCCCAAATCCCACAAAAGACCCCAAAATCCCACAAGAACCCACAGAATCCCATTGGGGGACCCCAAGAGCCAACCCACAGAACCCAAAATCCCATAGAAGACCCCAAAATTGCAACCCAGGGACCTCAAAATCCTATAGGAACCCACAGAATCCCATTGGGGGACCCAAAATCCCATAGGGGACCCCAAATTCCAACCCAGGGACCCCAAAATCCCATAGGAACCCATAGAATCCCATTGGGAGACCCCACAATCCAACCCAGAAAACCCAAAATCCCATAGAAGACCCCAAAATTGCAACCCAGGGACCCAAAAATCCTATAGGAACCCATAGAATCCCATGGGGGGACCCAAAATCCCATAGGGGACCCCAAATTCCAACCCTAGGAAACCCCAAATCCCATAGAGATCACAGGAATCCCATTGGGGGACCCCAAAATCCAACCCAGAAAACCCAAAATCCCATAGAAGACCCCAAAATTGCAACATTGGGACCCCAAAATCCTATAGGAAGCCATAGGATCCCATAGGGGACCCCAAAATTGCAACCCAGGGACCCAAAAATCCTATAGGAACCCATAGAATCCCATAGAGGACCCAAAATCCCATAGGGGACCCCAAAATCTGACCCAGGGACCCCAAAATCCCATAGGGATCAGAGAATCCCATTGGGGGACCCCAAAATCCCATACAGGACCCCAACAATTCCAACCCAGCCACCCCAAAACTCAGATTGGAGACCCCAAATCCCACAGCAGACCCCAAAATCCCAGAAGAACCCACAGAATCCCATTGGGGGACCCCAAAAGCCAACCCAGAGAACCCAAAATCACATAGAAGACCCCAAAATTGCAACATTGGGACCCCAAAATCCTATAGGAACCCAGAGAATCCATTGGGGGACCCAAAATCCCATAAAGGATCCCAAATCCCAACCCTGAGAAACCCCAAAAATCCCATAGGAATCATAGAATCGCATAGGAGACCCCAAAATCCCATAAAGGATCCCAAAATCCAATCCAGGGACCCCAAAATCCTATAGGAACCCAAAGAATCCCATTGGGGGACCCAAAATCCCATACAGGACCCCAACAATTGCAACCCAGCCACCCCAAAACTCAGATTGGAGACCCCAAATCCCACAGGAGACCCCAAAATCCCACAAGAACCCACAGAATCCCATTGGGGGACCCCAAAAGCCAACCCAGAGAACCCAAAATCCATAGAAGACCCCAAATTGAAACCCAGGGACCCCCAAAATCCTATAGGAAGCCAGAGAATCCCATTGGGGACACAAAATCCCGTAAGGGACCCCAAAATCCAACCCTGGGACCCCAAAATCCCATAGGGATCAGAGAATCCCATTGGGGACCCCAAAATCCAACCCAGAGAACCCAAAACCCCATACAAGACCCCAAAATTGCAACCCAGGGGCCCCAAAATCCTATAGGAAACCATAGAATCCCATTGGGGGACCCCAAAATCCCATACAGGACCCCAAATTCCAACCCAGGGACCCCAAAACTCCGATTGGAGACCCCAAATCCCACAGGAGACCCCAAAATCCAGAAGAACCCACAGAATCCCATTGGGGGACCCCAAAAGCCAACCCAGAAACCCAAAATCCCATAGAAGACCCCAAAATTGCAACCCAGGGACCCCAAAATCCTATAGGAAGCCATAGGATCCCATAGGGGACCCCAAAATTGCAACCCAGGACCCCAAAAATCCTATAGGAACCCATAGAATCCCATTGGGAGACCCCAAAATCCCATAAAAGATCCCAAAATCCAACCCAGGGACCCCAAAAACCCATAGGAACCCAATGAATCCCATTGGGGACCCCAAAATTGCAACCAAGGGACCCCAAAACTCAGATTGGAGAACCAAAATCCCATAAAGGACCCCAAAATCCCATAGGGGACCCATAGAATCCCATAAAAGACCCCAAAATTCCGACCCAGGGACCCCAAAATCCTATAGGAACCCATAGAATCTCATTGGGGGACCCAAAATCCCATAGGGGACCCCAAAATTCCTACCCAGGGACCCCAAAATCCCACAGGGATCAGAGAATCCCATTGGGGGACCCCAAAATCCCATACAGGACCCCAACAATTCCAACCCAGGGACCCAAAATCCTATAGGAACCCAGAGAATCCCATAGGGGACCCCAAAATTCCAACCCAGGGACCCCAAAATCCTATAGGAAGCCAGAGAATCTCATAGGGGACCCCAAAATTGCAACCCAAGGACCCAAATATCCTATAGGAACCCATAGAATCCCATGGGGGGACCAAAATCCCATAGGGGACCCCAAATTCCAACCCTAGGAAACCCCAAATCCCATAGAGATCACAGGATCCCATTGGGGGACCCCAAAATCCAACCCAGAAAGCCCAAAATCCCATAGAAGACCCCAAAATTGCAACCCAGGGACCCCAAAATCCTATAGGAACCCATAGAATCCTATTGGGGGACCCAAAATCCCATAAAGGACCCCAAAATTCCAAACCAGGGACCCCAAAATCCCATAGGGATCAGAGAATCCCATTGGGGGACCCCAAAATCCCATACAGGACCCCAAAAATTCTAACCCAGCCACCCCAAAACTCAGAGTGGAGACCCCAAATCCCACAGGAGACCCCAAAATCCCAGAAGAACCCACAGAATCCCATTGGGGGACCCCAAAAGCCAACCCAGAGAACCCAAAATCCCATAGAAGACCCCAAAATTGAAACCCAGGGACCCCAAAATCCTATAGGAACCCAGAGAATCCCATTGGGGAACCCCAAAATCCCATAAAGGATCCAAATCCAGCACTGGGAGACCGAAAATCCCATAGAGATCATAGAATCCCATTGGGGGACCCAAAATCCCATAAAGGATCCCAAAATCCAACCCAGGGACCCCAAAATCCTATAAGAATCCCATAGAATCCCATAGGAGACCCCAAAATTCCGACCCAGGGACCCCAAAAATCCTATAGGAACCCAGAGAATCCCAAAGGGCACCCAAAATCCAATAGGGGACCCCAAAAATCTGACCCTGGGAAACCCAAAATCCCATAGGGATCAGAGAATCCCATTGGGGGACCCCAAAATCCCATACAGGACCCCAACAATTCCAACCCAGCCACCCCAAAACTCAGAGTGGAGACCCCAAATCCCACAAAAGACCCCAAAATCTATAGGAACCCACAGAATCCCATTGGGGGACCCCAAAAGCCAACTCAGAGAACCCAAAATCCCATAGAAGACCCCAAAATTGCAACATTGGGAAACCCAAAATCCTATAGGAAGCCATAGGATCCCATAGGGGACCCCAAAAATTCCAACCCAGGGACCCAAAAATCCTATAGGAACCCATAGAATCCCATAGAGGACCCAAAATCCCATAGAGGACCCCAAAATTCTGACCCAGGGACCCCAAAATCCCATAGGAACCCATAGAATCCCATTGGGGAACCCCAAAATCCCATAAAGGATCCCAAAATCCAACCCTGGGACAAAAAAATCCTATAGGAAACCATAGAATCCCATTGGGGGACCCAAAATCCCATAAAGGATCCCAAAATCCAACCCAGGGACTCCAAAACCCCATAGAGATCAGAGAATCCCATTGGGGGACCCAAAATCCCATACAGGACCCCAAAATCCAACCCAGGGACCCCAAAATCCCATAGGAACCCAGAGAATCCCATTGGGGGACCCAAAATCCTATAGGGAACCCCAAAATTCGACCCAGGGACCCCAAAATCCTATAGGAGCCCATAGAATCCCATTGGGGGACCCCAAAATCCCATACAGGACCCCAAAATCACACCCTGGGACCCCAAAATCCCATAGGAACCCATTGAATCCCATTGGGGACCCCAAAATTGCAACCAAGGGACCCCAAAACTCAGATTGGAGAACCAAAATCCCATAAAGGACCCCAAAATCCCATAGGCGACCCATAGAATCCCATAGGAGACCCCAAAATTCCAACCCAGAGACCCCAAAATCCCATAGGGGACCCATAGAATCCCATAAAAGACCCCAAAATTCCAACCCAGGGACCCCAAAATCCTATAGGAACCCATAGAATCCCATAGAGGACCCAAAATCCAATAGGGGACCCCAAATTCCAACCCAGGGACCCCAAAATCCTATAGGAACCCAGAGAATCCCATTAGGGGACCCCAAAATCCATACAGGACCCCAAAATTCCTACCCAGGGACCCCATAATCCCATAGGGATCAGAGAATCCCATTGGGGGACCCCAAAATCCCATACAGGACCCCAACAATTACAACCCAGCCACCCCAAAACTCAGATTGGAGACCCCAAATCCCACAGGAGACCCCAAAATCCCAGGAGAACCCACAGAATCCCATTGGGGGACCCCAAAAGCCAACCCAGAGAACCCAAAATCCCATAGAAGATTCCAAAATTGCAACATTGGGACCCCAAAATCCTATAGGAACCCATTGAATCCCATTGGGGACCCCAAAATTGCAACCAAGGGACCCCAAAACTCAGATTGGAGAACCAAAATCCCATAAAGGACCCCAAAATCCCATAGGGGACCATAGAATCCCATAGGAGACCCCAAAATTCCAACCCAGGGACCCCAAAATCCCACAGGAACCCACAGAATCCCATTAGGATACCCCAAAATCCCAAAAAAGGACCCCAAAATTCCAACCCAGGACCCCAAAACCCCACAGGGATCAGAGAATCCCATTGGGGGACCCTAAATCCATACAGGACCCCAACAATTCCAACCCAGCCACCCCAAAACTCAGAGTGGAGACCCAAATTCCCATAGAGAACCCCAAAATCCCACAAGAACCCACAGAATCCCATTGGGGGACCCCAAAAGCCAACCCACAGAACCCAAAATCCCATAGAAGATCCCAAAATTGCAACCCAGGGACCCCAAAATCCTATAGGAACCCAGAGAATCCCATTGGGGGACCCAAAATCCCATAGGGGACCCCAAATTCCAACCCAGGGACCCCAAAATCCCACAGGGATCAGAGAATCCCATTGGGGGACCCCAAAAATCCCATAGAAGACCCCAAAATTCCGACCCAGGGACCCCAAAATCCTATAGGAACCCATAGAATCCCATTGGGGGACCCAAAATCCCATAGGGGACCCCAAAATCCAACCCAGGGAGCCAAAAATCCCATAGGAACCCATAGAATCCCATTGGGGGACCCCAAAATCCAACCCAGAAAACCCAAAATCCCATAGAAGATCCCAAAATTGCAACATTGGGACCCCAAAATCCTATAGGAAGCCATAGGATCCCGTAGGGGACCCCAAAAATTGCAACCCAGGGACCCAAAAATCCTATAGGAACCCATAGAATCCCACAGGGAGACCCCAAAATCCCATAAAAGATCCCAAAATCCAACCCAGGGACCCCAAAAACCCATAGGAACCCATTGAAATCCCTTTTGGGGACCCCAAAATTGCAACCAAGGGACCCCAAAACTCAGATTGGAGAACCAAAATCCCATAAAGGACCCAAAATCCCATAGGGGGACCCATAGAATCCCATAGGAGACCCCAAAATTCCAACCCAGGGACCCCAAAATCCCATAGGGATCAGAGAATCCCATTGGGGGACCCCAAAATCCCATAGAAGACCCCAAAATTCCGACCCAGGGACCCCAAAATCCTATAGGAACCCAGAGAATCCCATAGGGGACCCCAAAATTGCAACCCAGGGACCCAAAAATCCTATAGGAAGCCATAGGATCCAATAGGGGATCCCAAAATTGCAACCCAGGGACCCAAAAATCCTATAGGAACCCAGAGAATCCCATGGGGGACCCCAAAATTGCAAGCCAGGGACCCCAAAATCCTATAGGAAGCCATAGGATCCCATGGGGGGACCCAAAATCCTATAGGGGACCCCAAATTCCAACCCTGGGAAACCCAAAATCCCATAGGAACCCATACAATCCCATTGGGGAAGCCCAAAATTCCAATCCAGGGACCCCAAAATCCTATAGGAACCCAGAGAATCCCATTGGGGGACCCAAAATCCAACCCACAGAACCCAAAAATCCCATAGAAGATCCCAAAATTGCAACATTGGGACCCCAAAATCCTATAGGAACCCATAGGATCCCACAGGGAGACCCCAAAATCCCATAAAAGATCCAAAATCCAACCCAGGGACCCCAAAAATCCTATAGGAACCCATTGAATCCCATTGGGGACCCCAAAATTGCAACCCAGGGACCCCAAAACTCAGATTGGAGAACCAAAATCCATAAAGGACCCCAAAATCCCATAGGGGAGACCCATAGAATCCCATAGGAGACCCCAAAATTCTGACCCAGAGACCCCAAAAACCCATAGGGGACCCATAGAATCCCATAAAAGACCCCAAAATTCTGACCCAGAGACCCCAAAATACCATAGGAACCCATAGAATCCCATTGGAGACCCAAAATCCCATAAAAGATCCAAAATCCAACCCAGGGACCCCAAAAACCCATAGGAACCCAATGAATCCCATTGGGGACCCCAAAATTGCAACCAAGGGACCCCAAAACTCAGATTGGAGAACCAAAATCCCATAAAGGACCCCAAAATCCCATAGGGGACCCATAGAATCCCATAAAAGACCCCAAAATTCCGACCCAGGGACCCCAAAATCCCATAGGAACCCAGAGAATCCCATTGGGGGACCCAAAATCCCATAGGGGACCCCAAAATTCCTACCCAGGGACCCCAAAATCCCACAGGGATCAGAGAATCCCATTGGGGAACCCCAAAATCCCATACAGGACCCCAACAATTCCAACCCAGGGACCCAAAAATCCTATAGGAACCCAGAGAATCCCATAGGGGAACCCCAAAATTCCAACCCAGGGACCCCAAAATCCTATAGGAACCCAGAGAATCTCATAGGGGACCCCAAAATTGCAACCCAAGGACCCAAATATCCTATAGGAACCCATAGAATCCCATGGGGGGACCCAAAATCCCATAGGGGACCCCAAATTCCCAACCCTAGGAAACCCCAAATCCCATAGAGATCACAGGATCCCATTGGGGGACCCCAAAATCCCATAAAGGATCCCAAAATCCAATCCAGGGACCCCAAAATCCTATAGGAATCCATAGAATCCCATAGGAGACCCCAAAATTCCGACCCAGGGACCCCAAAAATCCTATAGGAACCCATAGAATCCCATTGGGGGACCCAAAATCCCATAGGGGACCCCAAAAATCTGACCCAGGGACCCCAAAATCCCATAGGGATCAGAGAATCCCATTGGGGGAACCCAAAATCCCATACAGGACCCCAACAAGTCCAACCCAGCCACCCCAAAACTCAGATTGGAGACCCAAAATCCCACAGGGGAACCCCAAAATCCCAGAAGAACCCACAGAATCCCATTGGGGGACCCCAAAATCCAACCCAGAGAACCCCAAATCCCATAGAAAACCCAAAATTGCAACATTGGGACCCCAAAATCCTATAGGAACCCAGAGAATCCCATTGGGGGACACAAAATCCCATAAAGGATCCCAAAATCCAACCCAGGGATCCCAAAATCCCATAGGGATCAGAGAATCCCATTGGAGGACCCCAAAATCCCATACAGGACCCAACAATTGCAACCCAGCCACCCCAAAACTCAGACTGGAGACCCCAAATCCCACAGGAGACCCCAAAATCCCAGAAGAACCCACAGAATCCCATTGGCGGACCCAAAATCCAACCCAGAGAACCCAAAATCCCATAGAAGACCCCAAAGTTGCAACCCAGGGACCCCAAAATCCTATAGGAACCCAGAGAATCCCATTGGGGGACCCAAAATCCCATACAGGACCCCAACAATTCCAACCCAGCCACCCCAAAACTCAGAGTGGAGACCCCAAATCCCACAAAAGACCCCAAAATCCTATAGGAACCCACAGAATCCCATTGGGGGACCCCAAAAGCCAACTCAGGAGAACCCAAAATCCCATAGAAGACCCCAAAATTGCAACATTGGGACCCCAAAATCCTATAGGAAGCCATAGGATCCCATAGGAGACCCCAAAATTGCAACCCAGGGACCCCAAAATCCTATAGGAACCCATAGAATCCCATAAGAGGACCAAAATCCCATACAGGACCCCAAAATTCCAACCGAGGGACCCCAAAAATCCCATAGGGATCAGAGAATCCCATTGGGCAGACCCCAAAATCTCCATACAGGACCCCAACAATTGCAACCCAAAACCCAAAACTCAGATTGGAGACCCCAAATCCCATAGCAGAACCCAAAATCCCAGAAGAACCCACAGAATCCCATAGGGGGAACCCAAAAGCCAACCCACAGAACCCAAAATCCCATAGGGGACCCCAAAATTGCAACCCAGGGACCCCAAAATCCTATAGGAACCCATAGAATCCCATAGGACACCCCAAAAATCCCATAAAGGATCCCAAAATCCAACCCAGGGACCCCAAAATCCTATAGGAACCCATAGAATCCCATTGGGGGACCCAAAATCCCATACAGGACCCCAATATTCCAACCCAGCCACCCCAAAACTCAGATTGGAGACCCCAAATCCCACAGGAGACCCCAAAATCCCAGAAGAACCCACAGAATCCCATTGGGGGACCCCAAAAGCCAACCCAGAGAACCCCAAATCCCATAGAAGATCCCAAAATCACACCCTGGGGACCCCAAAATCCCATAGGAACCCATAGAATCCCATTGGGAGACCCCAAAATCCCATACAGGACCCCAACAATTCCAACCCAGCCACCCCAAAACTCCGATTGGAGACCCCAAATCCCACAGCAGACCCCAAAATCCCAGAAGAACCCACAGAATCCCATTGGGGGACCCGAAAAGCCAACCCACAGAACCCAAATCCCATAGAAGACCCAAAATTGCAACATTGGGACCCTAAAATCCTATAGGAAGCCATAAGATCCAATAGGGGACCCCAAAATTGCAACCAGGGACCCAAAAATCCTATAGGAACCCAAAGAATCCTATTGGGGGACCCAAAATCCCATACAGGACCCCAAAATCCCAACCCAGGGATCCCAAAATCCCATAGGGATCAGAGAATCCCATTGGGGGACCCCAAAATCCCATACAGGACCCCAACAATTGCAACCCAGGGACCCCAAAATCCTATAGGAACCCAGAGAATCCCAGAGGGGACCCAAAATCCCATAGAAGACCCCAAAATCCAACCCAGGGACCCCAAAATCCCATAGGGATCAGAGAATCCCATTGCGGGACCCCAAAATCCCATACAGGACCCCAAAAATTCCAACCCAGGAACCCCAAAATCCTATAGGAACCCAGAGAATCCCATTGGGGGACCCAAAATCCCATAGGGGACCCCAAAATTGCAACCCAGGGACCCCAAAATCCCATAGGAACCCATAGAATCCCATTGGGGGACCCCAAAATCCAACCCAGAAAACCCAAAATCCCATAGAAGACCCCAAAATTGCAACATTGGGACCCCAAAATCCTATAGGAAGCCATAGGATCCCATAGGGGACCCCAAAATTCCAACCCAGGGACCCCAAAATCCTATAGGAACCCTGAGAATCCCATTGGGGGACCCAAAATCCCATACAGGACCCCAACAATTCCGACCCAGGGACCCAAAAAACCCATAGGAACCCATTGAATCCCATTGGGGACCCCAAAATTGCAACCAAGGGACCCCAAAACTCAGATTGGAGAACCAAAATCCCATAAAGGACCCCAAAATCCCATAGGGGACCCATAGAATCCCATAAAAGACCCCAAAATTCCTACCCAGGGACCCCAAAATCCTATAGGAACCCAGAGAATCCCATTGGGGGACCCAAAATCCCATAGGGGACCCCAAATTCCAACCCTAGGAAACCCAAAATCCCATAGAGATCACAGGATCCCATTGGGGGACCCAAAATCCAACCCAGAAAACCCAAAATCCCATAGAAGACCCCAAAATTGCAACATTGGGACCCCAAAATCCTATAGGAAGCCATAGGATCCCATAGGGGACCCCAAAATTGCAACCCAGGGACCCAAAAATCCTATAGGAACCCATAGAATCCCATTGGGGGACCCAAAATCCCATAGGGGACCCCAAAATTGCAACCCAGGGACCCCAAAATCCCATAGGAACCCATAGAATCCCAATGGGGAAGCCCAAAACTCCAATCCAGGGACCCCAAATGCCATAGGGATCAGAGAATCCCATTGGGGACCCCAAAATCCAACCCAGAAAGCCCAAAATCCCATAGAAGACCCCAAAATTGCAACATTGGGACCCCAAAATCCTATAGGAACCCATAGGATCCATTAGGGGACCCCAAAATTCCATAAGGGACCCCAAAATCCAACCCAGGGACCCCAAAATCCTATAGGAACCCAGAGAATCCCATTAGGGGACCACAAAATCCCATAGAGGACCCCAAAATTCCAACCCAGGGACCCCAAAATCCTATAGGAATCCATAGAATCCCATAGAAAACCCCAAAATTCCGACCCAAGGACCCAAAAATCCTATAGGAACCCAGAGAATCCCATAGAGGACCCAAAATCCCATAGGGGACCGCAAAATCCAACCCTAGGAAACCCAAAATCCCATAGAGATCATAGAATCCCATTGGGGGACCCCAAAATCCCACAGAAGCCCCCAAAATTCCAACCCAGGGACCCCAAAATCCTATAGGAACCCAGAGAATCCCATTGGGAGACCCCAAAATCCCATAGGGGACCCCAAATTCCAACCCTGGGAAACCCAAAAATCCTATAGGAACCCATAAAATCCCATTAGGGGACCCCAAAATCCCATAGGGGACCCCAAATTCCAACCCAGGGACCCCAAAATCCCATAGGAACCCATAGAATCCCATTGGGGGACGCCAAAATCCCATACAGGACCCCAACAATTGCAACCCAAAACCCCAAAACTCAGATTGGAGACCCCAAATCCCATAGCAGAACCCAAAATCCCAGAAGAACCCACAGAATCCCATTGGGGGAACCCAAAAGCCAACCAAAGAACCCAAAATCCCATAGGGGACCCCAAAATTGCAACCCAGGGACCCCAAAATCCTATAGGAACCCAGAGAATCCCATTGGGAGACCCCAAAATCCCATAAAAGATCCCAAAATCCAACCCAGGGACCCCAAAAACCCATAGGAACCCAATGAATCCCATTGGGGACCCCAAAATTGCAACCAAGGGACCCCAAAACTCAGATTGGAGAACCAAAATCCCATAAAGGACCCCAAAATCCCATAGGGGACCCATAGAATCCCATAAAAGATCCCAAAATTCCAACCCAGGGACCCCAAAATCCTATAGGAACCCAGAGAATCCCATTCGGGGACCCAAAATCCCATAGAAGACCCCAAAATTCCAACCCAGGGACCCCAAAATCCCACAGGGATCAGAGAATCCCATTGGGGGACCCCAAAATCCCATACAGGATCCCAAAATCCAACCCAGGGACCCCAAAATCCTATAGGAATCCATAGAATCCCATAGAAAACCCCAAAATTCCGACCCAGGGACCCCAAAATCCCACAGGGATCAGAGAATCCCATTGGGGGACCCCAAAATCCCATACAGGATCCCAAAATCCAACCCAGGGACCCAAAAATCCTATAGGAACCCAGAGAATCCCATTCGGGGACCCCAAAATTGCAACCCAGGGACCAAAAATCCTATAGGAAACCAGAGAATCCCATAGGGGACCCCAAAATTGCAACACAGGGACCCCAAAATCCTATAGGAACCCAGAGAATCCCATAGAGGCCCCAAAATCCCATTGGGGACCCCAAATTCCAACCCAGGGACCCAAAAATCCTATAGGAACCCATAAAATCCCATAGGGGACCCATAGAATCCCATAAAAGACCCCAAATTCGAACCCAGGGACCCCAAAATCCCATAGGAACCCATAGAATCCCATTGGGGGACCCCAAAAGCCAACCCAGAGAACCCAAAATCCCATAGAAGACCCCAAAATTGCAACATTGGGACCCAAAAATTCTATAGGAAGACATAGGATCCCATAGGGGACCCCAAAATTGCAACCCAGGGACCCCAAAATCCTATAGGAACCCATAGAATCCCATTGGGGGACCCAAAATCCCATAGGGGACCCCAAATTCCAACCCTGGGAGACCCAAAATCCCATAGAGATCATAGAATCCCATAGGAGACCCCAAAATCCCATAAAGGATCCCAAAATCCAACCCTGGGACCCCAAAAACCCATAGGAACCCATTGAATCCCATTGGGGGACCCCAAAAGCCAACTCAGAGAACCCAAAATCCCATAGAAGACCCCAAAATTCCAACCCAGGGACCCCAAAATCCTATAGGAATCCATAGAATCCCATAGGAGACCCCAAAATTCCGACCCAGGGACCCCAAAAATCCTATAGGAACCATAGAATCCCATTGGGGGACCCAAAATCCCATACAGGACCCCAAAATTCCAACCCAGGGACCCAAAATCCCACAGGGATCAGAGAATCCCATTGGGGGACCCCAAATCCCATACAGGACCCCAACAATTCCAACCCAGCCACCCCAAAACTCAGATTGGAGACCCCAAATCCCACAGGGAACCCCAAAATCCCAGAAGAACCCACAGAATCCCATTGGGGGACCCAAAAGCCAACGCAGAGAACCCAAAATCCCATAGAAGACCCCAAAATTGCAACATTGGGACCCAAAAATCCTATAGGAACCCAGAGAATCCCATTGGGGGACACAAAATCCCATAAAGGATCCCAAAATCCAACCCAGGGATCCCAAAATCCCATAGGGATCAGAGAATCCCATTGGGGGACCCCAAAATCCCATACAGGACCCCAACAATTGCAACCCAGCCACCCCAAAACTCAGACTGGAGACCCCAAATCCCACAGGAGACCCCAAAATCCCACAAGAACCCACAGGATCCCATTGGGGGACCCCAAAAGCCAACCCAGAGAACCCAAAATCCCATAGAAGACCCCAAAATTGCAACCCAGGGAAACCCAAAATCCTATAGGAACCCATAGAATCCCATTGGGGGACACAAAATCCCATAAAGGATCCCAAAATCCAACCCAGGGATCCCAAAATCCCATAGGGATCAGAGAATCCCATTGGGGGACCCCAAAATCCCATACAGGACCCCAACAATTGCAACCCAGCCACCCCAAAACTCAGACTGGAGACCCCAAATCCCACAGGAGACCCCAAAATCCCACAAGAACCCACAGGATCCCATTGGGGGACCCCAAAAAGCCAACCCAGAGAACCCAAAATCCCATAGAAGACCCCAAAATTGCAACCCAGGGAAACCCAAAATCCTATAGGAACCCATAGAATCCCATTGGGGGACCCAAAATCCCATAGGGGACCCCAAAATCCAACCCAGGGAGCCAAAATCCCATAGGAACCCATAGAATCCCATTGGGGAAGCCCAAAACTCCAATCCAGGGACCCCAAAATCCTATAGGGATCAGAGAATCCCATTGGGGGACCCCAAAATCCAACCCAGAAAACCCAAAATCCCATAGGGGACCCCAAATTCCAACCCAGGGACCCAAAAATCCTATAGGAAGCCATAGGATCCCATAGGGGACCCCAAAATTGCAACCCAGGGACCCCAAAATCCTATAGAAACCCAAAATCCATAGAAGATCCCAGAATTGCAACATTGGGACCCCAAAAATCCTATAGGAAGCCATAGGATCCCATAGGAGACCCCAAAATTGCAACATTGGGACCCAAAAATCCTATAGGAAACCAGAGAATCCCATTGGGGACCCCAAAATTCTGACCCAGGGACCCCAAAATCCCACAGGGATCAGAGAATCCCATTGGGGGACCCCAAAATCCCATACAGGACTCCAACAATTCCAACCCAGGGGACCCCAAAATCCTATAGGAACCCAGAGAATCCCAGAGGGGACCCCAAAATTCCAACCCAGGGACCCAAAAATCCTATAGGAAACCAGAGAATCCCATAGGGGACCCCAAAATTCCAACCCAGGGACCTCAAAATCCCATAGGAAGCCATAGGATCCAATAGGGGACCCCAAAATTGCAACCCAGGGACCCAAAAATCCTATAGGAAGCCATAGAATCCCATTGGGGGGACCCAAAATCCCATAGAAGACCCCAAAATTCCAACCCTGGGAAACCCAAAATCCCATAGGGATCAGAGAATCCCATTGGGGGACCCCAAAATCCCATACAGGACCCCAACAATTCCAACCCAGCCACCCCAAAACTCAGATTGCAGACCCCAAATCCCACAAAAGACCCCAAAATCCCACAAGAACCCACAGAATCCCATTGGGGGACCCCAAGAGCCAACCCACAGAACCCAAAATCCCATAGAAGACCCCAAAATTGCAACCCAGGGGACCTCAAAATCCTATAGGAACCCACAGAATCCCATTGGGGGACCCAAAATCCCATAGGGGACCCCAAATTCCAACCCAGGGACCCCAAAATCCATAGGAACCCATAGAATCCCATTGGGAGACCCCACAATCCAACCCAGAAAACCCAAAATCCCATAGAAGACCCCAAAATTGCAACCCAGGGACCCAAAAATCCTATAGGAACCCATAGAATCCCATGGGGGGACCCAAAATCCCATAGGGGACCCCAAATTCCAACCCTAGGAAACCCCAAATCCCATAGAGATCACAGGATCCCATTGGGGGACCCAAAATCCACCCAGAAAACCCAAAATCCCATAGAAGACCCCAAAATTGCAACATTGGGACCCCAAAATCCTATAGGAAGCCATAGGATCCCATAGGGGACCCCAAAATTGCAACCCAGGGACCCAAAAATCCTATAGGAACCCATAGAATCCCATGGGGGGACCCAAAATCCCATAAAAGATCCCAAAATCCAACCCAGGGACCCCAAAAATCCTATAGGAACCCAGAGAATCCCATAGGGGACCCCAAAATTGCAACCAAGGGACCCCAAAACTCAGATTGGAGAACCAAAATCCATAAAGGACCCCAAAATCCCATAGGGGACCCATAGAATCCCATAAAAGACCCCAAAATTCCGACCCAGGGACCCCAAAATCCTATAGGAACCCATAGAATCCCATTGGGGGAACCAAAATCCCATATGGGACCCCAAATTCCAACCCTGGGAGACCCAAAATCCATAGGGATCAGAGAATCCCATTGGGGGACCCCAAAATCCCATAAAGGACCCCAAAATTCCACCCTGGGAACCCAAAATCCCACAGGGATCAGAGAATCCCATTGGGGGACCCCAAAATCCCATACAGGACCCCAACAATTCCAACCCAGCCACCCCAAAACTCAGATTGGAGACCCCAAATCCCACAGCAGACCCCAAAATCCCAGAAGAACCCACAGAATCCCATTGGGGGACCCCAAAAGCCAACCCAGAGAACCCAAAATCCCATAGAAGACCCCAAAATTGCAACATTGGGAACCCAAAATCCTATAGGAACCCAGAGAATCCCATTGGGGACCCAAAATCCTATAGGGGACCCCAAATTCCAACCCAGGGACCCCAAAATCCTATAGGAACCCATAGAATCCCATTGGGGGACCCAAAATCCCATAAAGGACCCCAAAATTCCGACCCAGGGACCCCAAAATCCTATAGGAACCCATAGAATCCCATTGGGGGACCCAAAATCCCATAAAGGACCCCCAAAATTCCAACCCAGGGACCCCAAAATCCCATAGGGATCAGAGAATCCCATTGGGGGACCCCAAAATCCCATACAGGACCCTAACAATTCCAACCCAGCCACCCCAAAACTCAGATTGGAGACCCCAAATCCCACAGGAGACCCCAAAATCCCACAAGAACCCACAGAATCCCAGTGGGGGACCCCAAAAGCCAACCCAGAGAACCCAAAATCCCATAGAAGACCCCAAAATTGCAACGTTGGGACCCAAAAATCCTATAGGAAGCCATAGGATCCCATAGGGGACCCCAAAATTCCAACCCAGGGTCCCCAAAATCCTATAGGAACCCATAGAATCCCATTGGGGGACCCAAAATCCCATAAGGGACCCCAAAATCCAACCCTGGGAAACCCAAAATCCCATAGGGATCAGAGAATCCCATTGGGGGACCCCAAAATCCCATGCAGGACCCCAACAAGTCCAACCCAGCCACCCCAAAACTCTGATTGGAGACCCCAAATCCCATAGCAGACCCCAAAATCCCAGAAAAACCCACAGAATCCCATTGGGGGACCCCAAAAGCCAACGCAGAGAACCCAAAATCCCATAGAAGACCCCAAAATTGCAACAGTGGGACCCAAAAATCCTATAGGAACACAGAGAATCCCATTGGGGGAACCAAAATCCCATAAAGGATCCCAAATCCCAACCCTGGGAGACCGAAAATCCCATAGAGATCATAGAATCCCATTGGGGGACCCCAAAATCCCATAAAGGATCCCAAAATCCAACCCAGGGACCCCAAAATCCTATAAGAATCCATAGAATCCCATAGGAGACCCCAAAATTCCTACCCAGGGACCCCAAAATCCCATAGGGATCAGAGAATCCCATAGAGGACCCAAAATCTCATAGGGGACCCCAAAATTCTGACCCAGGGACCCCAAAATCCCATAGGGATCTGAGAATCCCATTGGGGGACCCCAAAATCCCACAGAAGACCCCAAAATTCCAACCCAGGGACCCCAAAATCCTATAGGAACCCAGAGAATCCCATTGGGGACCCCAAAATTGCAACCAAGGGACCCCAAAACTCAGATTGGAGAACCAAAATCCCGGAGAACCAAAATCCCATAAAGGACCCCAAAATCCCATAGGGGACCATAGAATCCCATAGGAGACCCCAAAATTCCAACCCAGGGACCCCAAAATCCCACAGGAACCCACAGAATCCCATTAGGATACCCCAAAATCCCAAAAAGGACCCCAAAATTCCAACCCAGGGACCCCAAAACCCCACAGGGATCAGAGAATCCCATTGGGGGACCCTAAATCCCATACAGGACCCCAACAATTCCAACCCAGCCACCCCAAAACTCAGACTGGAGACCCCAAATCCCACAGCAGACCCCAAAATCCCAGAAGAACCCACAGAATCCCATTGGGGGACCCCAAAAGCCAACCCACAGAACACAAAATCCCATAGAAGACCCCAAAATTGCAACCCAGGGACCCCAAAATCCTATAGGAACCCATAGAATCCCATTGGGGGACCCAAAATCCTATAGGGGACCCCAAATTCCAACCCAGGGACCCCAAAATCCCATAGAGATCATAGAATCCCATTGGGGGACCCCAAAATCCCATAAAGGATCCCAAAATCCAACCCTGGGACAAAAAAATCCTATAGGAACCCATAGAATCCCATTGGGGCACCCAAAATCCCATACAGGACCCCAAAATCACACCCTGGGACCCCAAAATCCCATAGGAACCCATAGAATCCCATTGGGAGATCCCAAAATCCCATAAAGGATCCCAAAATCACACCCAGGGACCACAAAATCCTATAGGAACCCATAGAATCCCATTGGGGGACCCCAAAATCCCATACAGGACCCCAAAAATTGCAACCCAGCCACCCCAAAACTCAGACTGGAGACCCCAAATCCCACAGGAGACCCCAAAATCCCATAGGAACCCACAGAATCCCATTGGGGGACCCCAAAATCCAACCCAGAAAACCCAAAATCCCATAGAAGACCCCAAAATTGCAACCCAGGGACCCCAAAATCCTATAGGAAGCCATAGGATCCCATAGGGGACCCCAAAATTGCAACCCAGGGACCCCAAAAATCCTATAGGAACCCATAGAATCCCATTGGGAGACCCCAAAATCCCATAAAAGATCCCAAAATCCAACCCAGGGACCCCAAAATCCTATAGGAACCCAATGAATCCCATTGGGGACCCCAAAATTGCAACCAAGGGACCCCAAAACTCAGATTGGAGAACCAAAATCCCATAAAGGACCCCAAAATCCCATAGGGGACCCATAGAATCCCATAAAAGACCCCAAAATTCCAACCCAGGGACCCCAAAATCCTATAGGAACCCATAGAATCCCATTGGGGGACCCAAAATCCCATATGGGACCCCAAAATTCCTACCCAGGGACCCCAAAATCCCACAGCGATCAGAGAATCCCATTGGGGGACCCCAAAATCCCATACAGGACACCAACAATTCCAACCCAGCCACCCCAAAACTCAGAGTGGAGACCCCAAATCCCACAGGAGACCCCAAAATCCCACAAGAACCCACAGAATCCTATTGGGGGACCCCAAAAGCCAACCCAGAGAACCCAAAATCCCATAGAAGACCCCAAAATTGTAACATTGGGACCCCAAAATCCTATAGGAACCCATAGAATCCCATAGGGGGACCCCAAAATCCCATAGGGGACCCCAAAATTCTGACCCAGGGACCCCAAAATCCTATAGGAAACCAGAGAATCCCATTGGGGGACCCCAAAATCCCATACAAAACCCCAAAAATTGCAACCCAGCCACCCCAAAACTCAGACTGGAGACCCCAAATCCCATAGAGAACCCCAAAATCCCACAAGAACCCACAGAATCCCATTGGGGGACCCCAAAAGCCAACCCACAGAACCCAAAATCCCATAGAAGATCCCAAAATTGCAACCCAGGGACCCCAAAATCCTATAGGAACCCAGAGAATCCCATTGGGGGACCCAAAATCCCATAGGGGACCCCAAATTCCAACCCAGGGACCCCAAAATCCCACAGGGATCAGAGAATCCCATTGGGGGACCCCAAAATCCCATAGAAGACCCCAAAATTCCGACCCAGGGACCCCAAAATCCTATAGGAACCCATAGAATCCCATTGGGGGACCCAAAATCCCATAGGGGACCCCAAAATCCAACCCAGGGAGCCAAAAATCCCATAGGAACCCATAGAATCCCATTGGGGGACCCCAAAATCCAACCCAGAAAACCCAAAATCCCATAGAAGATCCCAAAATTGCAACATTGGGACCCCAAAATCCTATAGGAAGCCATAGGATCCCATAGGGGACCCCAAAATTGCAACCCAGGGACCCCAAAATCCTATAGGAAACCAGAGAATCCCATTGGGGACCCCAAAATTGTAAACCAGGGACCCCAAAATCTTATAGGAACCCATAGAATCCCATTGGGGGACCCAAAATCCAATACAGGATCCCAAAATCCAACCAAGGGACCCCAAAAACCCATAGGAACCCATTGAATCCCATTGGGGACCCCAAAATTGCAACCAAGGGACCCCAAAACTCAGATTGGAGAACCAAAATCCCATAAAGGACCCCAAAATCCCATAGGGGACCCATAGAATCCCATAAAAGACCCCAAAATTGCAACCCAGGGACCCCAAAATCCTATAGGAACCCAGAGAATCCCATAGAGGCCCCAAAATCCCATAGGGGACCCCAAAATTCCGACCCAGGGACCCCAAAATCCTATAGGAACCCAGAGAATCCCATTGGGGGACCCAAAATCCCATACAGGACCCCAAAATCCAACCCAGGGACCCCAAAATCCCATAGGAACCCAGAGAATCCCATTGGGGGACCCAAAATCCTATAGGGAACCCCAAAATTCTGACCCAGGGACCCCAAAATCCCACAGGGATCAGAGAACCCCAATATGAGACCCAAAAATCCCATAAAAGATCCCAAAATCCAACCCATAGAACCCAAAATCCTATAGGAACCCATAGAATCCCATTGGGGGGAACCAAAATCCCATATGGGACCCCAAAATTCCAACCCATGGACCCCAAAATCCCATAGGGGACCCTAAAATCCCATAGGGACCACAGAATCCCATGGTGGGCCCCAAAATCCTATAAGCGGGAAACCAAAATCCCATTGGGGTTCATAAAATCCCATAAGGGACCCCAAAACCCCACAGAGGACCACAAAATCCCACAGGGGATCCTAAAACCGTATAGGGGGATTGATTGGGATTTGGGGTCGGATTTGGGGTCATTTGGGGACAGATCTGGGATTTGGGGTCGGATTTGGGGTCACATTTGGGGACACATCTGGGATTTGGGGTCACATTTGGGGTCACATTTGGGGACAGATCTGGGATTTGGGGTCACTTTTGGGGTCACATTTGGGATTTGGGGTCGGATTTGGGGTGGATTTGGGGTCACATTTGGGGCTTGGGGTCACATTTGGGGTCACTTTTGGGGTCACATTTGGGGTCAGATTCAGGATTTGGGGTCACATTTGGGGTCACTTTTGGGATTTGGGGTCACATTTGGGGTCACATTTGGGGTCACTTTTGGGGACAGATCTGGGATTTGGGGTTGGATTTGGGGTCACATTTGGGGTCGCATTTGGGGACAGACCTGGGATTTGGGGTTGGATTTGGGGTCACGTTTGGGGTCACGTTTGGGGACAGATCTGGGATTTGGGGTCACTTTTGGGGTCACATTTGGGGACAGATCTGGGATTTGGGGTCACTTTTGGGGTCACATTTGGGGACAGATCTGGGATTTGGGGTCACTTTTGGGGTCACATTTGGGATTTGGGGTCGGATTTGGGGTGGATTTGGGGTCACATTTGGGGCTTGGGGTCACATTTGGGGTCACTTTTGGGGTCACATTTGGGGACAGATCTGGGATTTGGGGGTCACTTTTGGGGTCACATTTGGGGACACATTTGGGGTCAGATTCGGGATTTGGGGTCACTTTTGGGGTCACTTTTGGGGTCACTTTTCGGATTTGGGGTCACATTTGGGGTCACATTTGGGGACAGACCTGGGATTTGGGGTTGGATTTGGGGTCACATTTGGGGTCGCATTTGGGGACAGACCTGGGATTAGGGGTCGGATTTGGAGTCAGATTTGGGGACAGATCGGGATTTGTGGTTACTTTTGGGGTCACATTTGGGGTCAGATTTGGGATTTGGGGACACATTTGGGGTCATTTGGGGACAGATCTGGGATTTGGGGTCGGATTTGGGGTCAGATTTGGGGACAGATCGGGGATTTGGGGTCACATTTGGGATCACTTTTGGGGTCAGATTTGGGGACAGATACAGGATTTGGGGTCACATTTGGGGTCACATTCGGGATTTGGGGTCACTTTTGGGGTCACATTTGGGGACAGACCTGGGATTTGGGGTCACATTTGGGGTCACATTTGGGGACAAATCTGGGATTTGGGGTCGGATTTGGGGACACATTTGGGGACAGATCTGGGATTTGGGGTCACATTTGGGATTTGGGGTCGGATTTGGGGTGGATTTGGGGTCACATTTGGGGTCACATTTGGGGACAGATCTGGAATTTGGGGTCATTTTTGGGGTCACATTTGGGGACAGATCTGGGATTTGGGGTCACATTTGGGGTCAGATTCGGGATTTGGGGTCACATTTGGGGTCACATTTGTGGTCACATTTGGGGTCACATTTGGGGTTTGGGGTCACGTTTGGGGACAGATCTGGGATTTGGGGTCGGATTTGGGGTCACATTTACGGACAGATCTGGGATTTGGGGTCACTTTTGGGGTCACATTTGGGGTCGCATTTGGGGACAGATCTGGGATTTGGGGTCACATTTGGGGTCACTTTTGGGGACACATTTGGAGACAGATCTGGGATTTGGGGTCACATTTGGGGTCACTTTTGGGATTTGGGGTCACATTTGGGGTCACATTTGGGGACAGATCTGGGATTTGGGGTCACATTTGGGATTTGGGGTCATTTTTGGGGTCACATTTGGGGACAGATCTGGGATTTGGGGTCACATTTGGGGTCACATTTGGGGACAGATCTGGATTTGGGGTCACATTTGGGGCACATTTGGGGTCAGATTCGGGATTTGGGTCACATTTGGGGTCACTTTTGGAATTTGGGGTCACATTTGGGGTCACAGTTGGGGTCGCATTTGGGGACACATCTGGGATTTGGGGTCACATTTGGGGTCATTTAGGACAGATCTGGGATTTGGGGTCACATTTGGGGTCACTTTGGGGATTTGGGGTCACATTTGGGGACACTTTTGGGGTCACGTTTGGGGACAGATCTGGGATTTGGGGTCGGATTTGGTGTCACGTTTGGGGACAGACCTGGGATTTGGGGTTGATTTGGGGTCACATTTGGGTCACGTTTGGGGACAGATCTGGATTTGGGGGTCACATTTGGGTCACTTTTGGGGTCACTTTTGGATTTGGGGTCACATTTGGGGACAGATCTGGGATTTGGGGTCACTTTTGGGGACACATTTGGGGTCAGATTCGGGATTTGGGTCACTTTTGGACAGATCTGGGATTTGGGGTCACATTTGGGGTCACTTTGGGGATTTGGGGTCACATTTGGGGACACTTTTGGGGTCACATTTGGGGACAGATCTGGGATTTGGGGTCACATTTGGGGTCACATTGGGGACAGATCTGGGATTTGGGGTTGGATTTGGGGTCACATTTGGGAACAGATCTGGGATTTGGGGTCACTTTTGGGGTCACATTTGGGGACAGATCTGGGATTTGGGGTCACATTTGGGGTCACATTTGGGATTTGGGGTCGGATTTGGGGTGGATTTGGGGTCACATTTGGGATTTGGGGTCAGATTTGGGGTCAGATTTCGGGACAGATCTGGGATTTGGGGTCACATTTGGGGTCATTCATCTTAAAGGGCCACACACTTCCTAACAGGGCCAGATCCCCCCTTAAAGGGCCAGACTCACCTCTTAAAGGGCCAGACACCGCCTTAAAGGGCCACCAAACCCCCTTAAAGGACCTCCAACCCCCCTTAAAGGGCCAGCCCCCCCCTAAAGGACTACCAACCCCCCTTAAAGGGCCAGACTCTCATTTAAAGGGCCAGCCCCCCCTTAAAGGGCCAGACTCACATTTAAAGGGCCAGCCCCCCTTTAAGAGCCAGACATCCCGCTTAAAGGGCCAGACTCCCATTTAAAGGGCTAGCCCCCCCCTTAAAGGGCCAGACTCTCATTTAAAGGGCCAGCTGCCACCTTAAAGGGCCAGACACCCAGTAAAGGACTACCAACCTCCCTTAAAGGGCCCGACTCTCATTTAAAGGGCCAGCCCACCCCCTTAAAGGGCCAGATTCTCATTTAAAGGGCCAGCCCCCCCCTTAAAGGGCCAGATGCCACCTAAAGGGCCTGACACCCCTTAAAGGGCCAGACACCCCCCTAAAGGGCTACCAACCTCCCTTAAAGGGCCAGACTCTCATTTAAAGGGCCAGACTCCCATTTAAAGGGCCAGTCCCCCCTTAAAGGGCCAGACTCTCATTTAAAGGGCCAGCCCCGCCTTAAAGGGCCAGACTCCCCCTTTAAAGGGCCAGACCCCCCCAAAGGACTACCAACCCCCCCTTAAGGGCCAGCCCTCCCTTAAAGGGCCAGCCCCCCCCTTAAAGGGCCAGACACCCCTTAAAGGGCCAGCCCCCCCTTAAAGGGCCAGACTCTCATTTAAAGGGCCAGACGTCCCCCTTAAAGGGCCAGACTCTCATTTAAAAGGGCCAGCCCCCCTTAAAGGGCCAGACTCCCCCTTTAAAGGGCCAGCCCCCCCTTAAAGGGCCAGACACCCCTTAAATGGCCAGATTCTCATTTAAAGGCAGATTCTCATTTAAAGGGCCAGACATCCCCCTTAAAGGGCCAGACTCTCATTAAAGGGCCAGACATCCCCCTTAAAGGGCCAGACTCTCATTTAAAGGGCCAGCCCCCCTTAAAGGGCCAGACACCCCTTAAAGGGCCAGACATCCCCCTTAAAGGGCCAGACTCTCATTTAAAGGGCCAGCCCCCCCTTAAAGGGCCAAACACCCCTTAAAGGGCCACAAACCCCTTAAAGGGCCAGACTCTCATTTAAAGGGCCAGCCCCACCCTTAAAGGGCCAGACTCCCATTTAAAGGGGCCAGTCCCCCCCTTAAAGGGCCAGACACCCCCCAAAGGACTACCAACCCCCCCTTAAAGGGGCCAGCTCCCCCCTTAAAGGGCCAGACACCCCCTTAAAGGGCCAGACACCCCCTTAAAGGGCCAGACTCTCATTTAAAGGGCCAGACATCCCCCTTAAAGGGCCAGACTCTCATTTAAAGGGCCAGCTCCCCCTTAAAGGGCCAGACTCCCCCTTTAAAGGGCCAGACTCTCATTTAAAGGGACAGCCCCCCCCCTTAAAGGGCCAGACTCTCATTTAAAGGGCCAGACACCCCTTAAAGGCCAGCCCCCCCCCCTCCCTTAAAGGGCCAGACTCTCATTTAAAGGGCCAGACACCCCCCCTTAAAGGGCCAGACTCTCATTTAAAGGGCCAGCCCCTCCCCTTAAAGGGCCAGACACCCCTTAAAGGGCCACCCCACCCCCTTAAAGGGCCAGCCCCCCCCTTAAAGGGCCAGACAGCCCCCTAAAGGGCCAGACAGCCCCCTTAAAGGGCCAGACACCCCCCTAAAGGGCCAGACACCCCCCTTAAAGGGCCACACTCTCATTTAAAGGGCCAGCCCCACCCTTAAAGGGCCAGACACCCCTTAAAGGGCCAGACATCCCGCTTAAAGGGCCAGACTCTCATTTAAAGGGCCAGCCCCCCCTTAAAGGGCCACACTCCCCCTTTAAAGGGCCAGACTCCCATTTAAAGGGCCACCCCCCCTTAAAGGGCCAGACTCTCATTTAAAGGGCCAGCCACCCCCTTAAAGGGTCAGACACCCCCCAAAGGACTACCAACCCCCCCTTAAAGGGCCAGCTCCCCCCTTAAAGGGCCAGCCCCCCCCTTAAAGGGCCAGACACCCCTTAAAGGGCCACCCCCCCCTTTAAAGGGCCAAACTGTCATTTAAAGGACCAGACTCTCATTTAAAGAGCCAGACATCCCCCTTAAAGGGCCAGCCCCCTCCCTTAAAGGGCCAGCCCCCCACTTAAAGGGCCAGACACCCCCCTAAAGGGCTACCAACCTCCCTTAAAGGGCCAGACTCCCATTTAAAGGGCCAGCCCCCCCCCTTAAAGGGCCAAACACCCCTTAAAGGGCCACAAACCCCTTAAAGAGCCACACTCCCCCCTTAAAGGGCCAGACTCTCATTTAAAGGGCCAGCCCCACCCTTAAAGTGCCAGACACCCCTTAAAGGGCCAGCCCCCCTAAAGGGCCAGCCCCCCCCCCTTAAAGGGCCAGATACCCCCCTAAAGGGCCAGACACCCCCCTTAAAGGGCCAGACTCTCATTTAAAGGGCCACATTCCCCCCTTAAAGGGCCAGACTCTCATTTAAAGGACCAGCCCCACCCTTAAAGGGCCAGACACCCCTTAAAGGGCCAGCCCCCCCTTAAAGGGCCAGACCCCCCCCCTTAAAGGGCCAGACACCCCCCTAAAGGACTACCAACCCCCCTTAAAGGGCCAGACTCTCATTTAAAGGGCCAGCCCCACCCTTAAAGGGCCAGACACCCCTTAAAGGGCCAGACATCCCCCTTAAAGGGCCAGACTCTCATTTAAAGGGCCAGACCCACCCTTAAAGGGCCAGACACCCCCTAAAGGGCCAGACACCCCCCTAAAGGGCCAGACTCTCATTTAAAGGGCCAGACATCCCCCTTAAAGGGCCAGACTCTCATTTAAAGGGCCAGCCCCACCCTTAAAGGGCCAGACACCCCTTAAAGGGCCAGCCCCCCTCCTTAAAGGACTACCAATCCCCCCTTAAAGGGCCAGACTCCCATTTAAAGGACCAGACTCCCATTTAAAGGGCCAGTCCCCCCCTTAAAGGGCCAAACTCTCATTTAAAGGGCCAGCCCCCCCCTTAAAGGGCCAAACTCTCATTTAAAGGGCCAGCCCCACCCTTAAAGGGCCAGACTCCCATTTAAAGGGCCAGTCCCCCCCTTAAAGGGCCAGACACCCCTTAAAGGGCCAGCCCCATCCTTTAAAGGGCCAGACTCTCATTTAAAGGGCCAGCCCCCCCCTTAAATGGCCAGCCTCCCCCCTTAAACAGCCAGACTCCCATTTAAAGGGCCAGTCCCCCCCTTAAAGGGCCAGCCCCACCCTTAAAGGGCCAGACACCCCTTAAAGGGCCAGCCCCCTCCCTTAAAGGGCCAGACTCTCATTTAAAGGGCCAGCCCCCCCCTTAAATGGCCAGCCTCCCCCCTTAAACAGCCAGACTCCCATTTAAAGGGCCAGTCCCCCCCTTAAAGGGCCAGCCCCACCCTTAAAGGGCCAGACACCCCTTAAAGGGCCAGCCCCCTCCCTTAAAGGGCCAGACTCCCATTTAAAGGGCCAGTCCCCCCCTTAAAGGGCCAGCTCCCCCCTTAAAGGGCCAGTTCCCCCCCCTTAAAGGGCCAGACTCACCGCCGTCGCTATTGGGGCCGTCTCGGGTTTCCCCCAAACCCTTTTCGGGGCCGCGCCCCCCCCTCAGCGTCATGGAAAGCTGCCGCTTGATCTTCTTCATCCGGTCCATGGCGCGACCCTATAAGTTGTAGGGTGGGGGAAAGACACCAAGTTATGGGGTCACACACCCCCTCCCACCCCCCCCCCAAATCCTATAGGGAAAATCCTCCGCCCCACCCTAAAAAAAGGAGTGACCCCATAATGTCGAGAGGCAGATAAAAGGTGGGGTGATTGCCACCCTACAACCCAAAACCTCTGTGGGGTTTGAGGCTTTGGGGTCTCTATGGGGTCTCTATGGGGTCTCTATGGGGTCTCTATGGGGTCTCTATGGGGTTTGAGGCTTTGGGGTCTCTATGGGGTCTCTATGGGGTCTCTATGGGGTTTGAGGCTTTGGGGTCCCTATGGGGTCCCTATGGGGTCTCTGTGAGGTCCCTAAGGGGTCTCTATGGGATTTGAGGCTTTGGGGTCTCTAGGGGCTCCCTATGGGGTCCCTATGGGGTCCCTATGGGGTCTCTATGGGGTCTCTGGGGGGTCTCTGTGGGGTTTGAGGCTTTGGGGTCTCTAGGGGGTCCCTATGAGGTCTCAATGGGGTCTCTGTGGGGTCTCTGTGGGGTTTGAGGCTTTGGGGTCTCTATGGGGTCCCAATGGGGTCCCTATGGGGTCTCTGTGGGGTTTGAGGCTTTGGGGTCTCTATGGGGTCCCAATGGGGTCCCTATGGGGTCTCTATGGGGTTTGAGGCTTTGGGGTCTCTATGGGGTCCCTATGGGGTCTCTGTGGGGTCTCTGTGGGGTTTGAGGCTTTGAGATCTCTAGTGGGGTCTTTATGGGGTCTCTATGGGGTCCCTATCAGGACTCTATGGGGTCTCTGTGGGGTCTCTATGGGGTTTGAGGCTTTGGGGTCCCTATGGGGTCTCTATGGGGTCTCTATGGGGTTTGAGGCTTTGGGGTCCCTATGGGGTCTCTATGGGGTTCCTATGGGGTCTCTATGGGGTTTGAGGCTTTGGAGTCTCTATGGGGTCTCTATGGGGTCTCTATGGGGTTTGAGGCTTTGGGGTCTCTATGGGGTCCCAATGGAGTCCCTATGGGGTCTCTATGGGGTCCCTATGGGGTCTGAGGCTTTGGGGTCCCTTATGGTGTCTCTATAGGGTCTCTGTGGGGTCTGAAGCTTTGGCGTCTCTAGGGGGTCCCTATGGGGTCCCTATGGGGTCTCTATGGGGTTTGAGGCTTTGGGATCTCTACTGGGGACTCTATGGGGTCCCTACGGGGTCTCCATGGGGTCTCTTTGGGGTTTGAGGCTTTGGGGTCTCTATGGGGTTTGAGGCTTTGGAGTCTCTATGGGGTCTCTATGGGGTCCCTACGGGGTCTCTATGGGGTTTGAGGCTTTGGGGTCTCTAGGGGGTCTCTGTGGGGCTCCTATGGGGTCTCTGTGGGGTTTGAAGCTTTGGGGTCTCTATGGGGTCTCTATAGGGTCCCTAAGGGGTCTCAATGGGGTTTGAGGCTTTGGGGTCTCTATGGGGTCGTTATGGGTTTGATGCTTTGGGGTCCCTATGGGGTCTCTATGGGGTCTCCATGGGGTTTGAGGCTTTGGGGTCTCTATGGGGTCCCAATGGAGTCCCTATGGGGTTTGAGGCTTTGGGGTCTCTACGGGGTCTCTATGGGGTCTCTATGGAGTTCTTATGGGGTCTCTATGGGGTTTGAGGCTTTGGAGTCTCTATGGGGTTCCTATGGGACCTCTATGGGGTTTGAGGCTTTGGGGTCTCTATAGGATCCCTTTGGGGTCCCTATGGGGTCTCTATGGGGTTTCAATGGGGTTGAGGCTTTGGGGTCTCTATGGGGTTTCTATGGCGTCCCTATGGGGTTTGAGGCTTTGGGGTCCCTATGGGGTCCCTCTGGGGTCTCTATGGGGTCCTTATCAGGTCTGAGGCTTTGGGGTCTCTAGGGGGTCCCTATGGGGTCTGAGGCTTTGGGGTCTCTATGGGGTCTCTATGGGATCACTATGGGGTCTGATAGCATTGGGGGTCTCTGTGGGGCCCCATAGGGTCTGAGGCTTTGGGGTCCCTATGGAATCCTTCTGGGGTTTCTATGGGGTCTGAGGCTTTGCGGACTTTATGGGGTCTCTATGGATTCTCTATGGGGTCTGAGGATTTTGGGGTCTCTATGGGTCCCTATAGGATTACTATGGCTCTTTATGGGTCCCTATGGGATTTCTATGGGTCTCTATGGTTCACTATGGGATTTCTATGGGTCCCTATGGGATTTCTATGGCTTTCAATGGCTCTCTATGGGATTTCTATGGCTCTCTATGGGTCCCTATGGGATTTCTATGGCTCCCTATGGGTCCCTATGGGATTTCTATGGCTTTCTATGATTCTCTTTGGGATTTCTAAGGCTCTCAATGGGTCTCTATGGGATTTCTATGCGTCCCTATGGCTCTCAGTGCTTCTCAATGGGTCCCTATGGGATTTCTAAGGCTCTCTATGGGTCTCTGGGTCCCTATGGGATTTCTATGGCTCTCAATGGTTCTCTTTGATTCTCTATGGGATTTCTATGGGTCTCAATGGGTCCCTATGGGATTTCTATGGCTCTCTATGATTCTCTATGAGATTTCTATGGGTCCCTATGGCTCCCTATGGGATTTCTATGGCTCTCTATGGGTCTCTATGGGATTTCTGTGGCTCTCAATGATTCTCTATGGGATTTCTATGACTCTCAATGGCTCCCTATGGGATTTCTATGCATCCCTATGGCTCTCAATGCTTCTCAATGGGTCCCTATGGGATTTCTATGGTTCTCTATGGGTCTCTATGGGAATTCTATGGCTCTCCATGGGACCCTATGGGATTTCTATGCATCCCTATGGATCTCAGTGGGTCCCTATGAGATTTCTATGGGTCCCTATGATTCTCTATGGGATTTCTATGGCTCTCTATGGCTCCCTATGGGATTTCTATGGCTCTCCATGGGTCTCTATGGCTCTCTATGGGTCCTTATGGGATTTCTATGGCTCTCTATGGGATTTCTATGCATCCCTATGGCTCTCAATGCTTCTCAATGGGTCCGTATGGGATTTCTATGGGTCTCTATGGGTCCCTATGGGATTTCTATGGCTCTCTCTGATTCTCTATGGGTCCCGATGGGATTTCTATGGCTCTCAATGGCTCCCTATGGGATTTCTATGGCTCTCAATGGCTCCCTATGGGATTTCTATGGCTCTCAATGATTCTCTGTGGGATTTCTATGGGTCTCAATGGGTCGCTATGGGATTTCTATGGCTCCCTATGGCTCTCAATGGGATTTCTATGGGTCTGAATGTGTCCCTATAGGATTTCTATGCGTCCCTACGGATCTCAATGGGTCCCTATGGGATTTCTATGGCTCTCTATGGGTCCCTATGGGATTTCTATGGGTCCCTATGATTCTCTACGGGATTTCTATGGCTCTCTCTGGGTCTCAATGGGTCCCTATGGCATTTCTATGGCTCTCTATGGGTCCCTATGGGATTTCTATGGCTCTCTATGGGTCCCTATGGGATTTCTATGGCTCTCTATGGGTCCCTATGGGATTTCTATGGCTCTCTATGATTCTCTATGGGATTTCGATGGCTCTCTATGCTTCTCAATGGGTCCCTTTGGGATTTCTATGGCTCTCTATGGGTCCCTATGGGATTTCTATGGCTCTCTATGGGTCCCTATGGGATTTCTATGGCTCTCTATGGGATTTCTATGGCTCTCAATGGGTCCCTATGGGATTTCTATGGCTCTCTATGATTCTCTATGGGATTTCTATGGCCCTCTATGGGATTTCTATGATTCTCTATGGGATTTCTATGGCTCTCTATGGGTCCCTATGGGATTTCTATGGCACTCTATGGCTCTCAATGGGTACTTATGGGATTTCTATGCCTCCCTCTGGCTCTCAGTGCTTCTCAATGGGTCCCTATGGGATTTCTATGAGTCCCTATGGGTCCATATGGGATTTCTATGGGTGCCTATGATTCTCTATGGGATTTCTATGGCTCTCTATGGGTCCCTATGGGATTTCTATGCATCCCTATGGATCTCAATGGGTCTCTATGGGATTTCTATGGGTCCCTATGATTCTCTATGGGACTTCTATGGCTCTCTAAGGGTCCCTATGGGTCCCTATGGGATTTCCATGCGTCCCTATGGATCTCAATGGGTCCCTATGGGATTTCTATGGCTCTCTATGATTCTCTGTGGGATTTCTATGGCTCTCTATGGCTCCCTATGGGTCCCTATGGGATTTCTATGGCTCCCTATGGGTCCCTATGGGATTTCTATGGCTCCCTATGGGTCCCTATGGGATTTCTATGGCTCCCTATGGGTCCCTATGGGATTTCTATGGCTCTCTATGATTCTCTTTGGGATTTCTCAGGCTCTCTATGGGTCCCTATGGGATTTCTATGGCTCTCTATGATTCTCTATGGGTCCCTATGGGATTTCTCTGGCTCTCTATGGGTCCCTATGGGATTTCTATGGCTCTCTATGATTCTCTATGGGTCCCTATGGGATTTCTCTGGCTCTCTATGGGTCCCTATGGGATTTCTATGGCTCTCTATGATTCTCTATGGGATTTCTCTGGCTCTCTATGGGTCCCTATGGGATTTCTATGGCTCTCTATGATTCTCTATGGGTCCCTATGGGATTTCTATGGCTCTCAATGGCTCTCTATGGGATTTCTATGGCTCTCTATGGGTTCCTATGGGATTTCTATGGGTCCCTATGGATCTCAATGGGTCCCTATGGGATTTCTATGGCTCTCTATGGGTCCCTATGGGATTTCTATGGCTCTCTATGATTCTCTATGGGATTTCTATGGCTCTCTATGGGTCCCTATGGGATTTCTATGGCTGTCTGGGATTTCTATGGATCTCAATGGGTCCCTATGGGATTTCTATGGCTCCCTATGATTCTCTACGGGATTTCTATGGCTCTCTCTGGGTCTCAATGGCTCCCTATGGGATTTCTATGGCTCTCAATGGCTCCCTATGGGATTTCTATGGCTCTCAATGGCTCCCTATGGGATTTCTATGGCTCTCTATGGGTCCCTATGGGATTTCTATGGCTCTCTATGGGTCCCTATGGGATTTCTATGGCTCTCTATGGGATTTCTATGGCTCTCAATGATTCTCTATGGGATTTCTATGGCCCCCTATGGGTCCCTATGATTCTCTATGGGATTTCTATGGCTCTCTATGATTCTCTATGGGATTTCTATGGCTCTCAATGAGTCCCTATGGGATTTCTATGGCTCTCAATGGCTCCCTATGGGTCTCTATGGGATTTCTATGCGTCCCTATGGCTCTCAATGCTTCTCAATGGGTCCCTATGGGATTTCTGTGGGTCCCTATGATTCTCTATGGGATTTCTAAGGCTCTCTATGGGTCTCTATGGGTCCCTATGGGATTTCTATGGCTCTCTATGATTCTCTATGGGATTTCTATGGCTCTCAATGATTCTCTATGGGATTTCTATGGCTCTCTATGATTCTCTATAGGATTTCTAAGGCTCTCTATGGGTCTCTTTGGGTCCCTATGGGATTTCTATGGCTCTCTATGATTCTCTATGAGATTTCTATGGGTCCCTATGGGTCCCTATGGGATTTCTAAGGCTCTCTATGGGTCCCTATGGGATTCCTATGGCTCTCTATGGGTCCCTATGGGATGTCTATGGGTCTCTATGGGTCCCTATGGGATTTCTATGGCTCTCTATGGGTCCCTGTGGGTCTCTATGGGATTTCTATGGCTCTCTATGGGTCCCTATGGGATTTCTATGCATCCCTATGGATCTCAGTGGGTTTCTATGAGATTTCTATGGGTCCCTATGATTCTCTATGGGATTTCTATGGCTCTCTATGATTCTCTATGGGATTTCTATGGCTCTCTATGGGTCCCGATGGGATTTCTATGGCTCTCAATGTGTCCCTATGGGATTTCTATGCGTCCCTATGGCTCTCAATGCTTCTCAATGGGTCCCTATGGGATTTCTATGGGTCCCTATGATTCTCTATGCGATTTCTATGGGTCTCAATGGGTCCCTATGAGATTTCTATGCATCCCTATGGCTCTCAATGGCTCTCTATGGGTCTCTATGGGATTTCTATGGGTCCCTATGATTCTCTATGGGATTTCTAAGGCTCTCTATGGCTCTCTATGGGTCCCCATGGGATTTCTATGGCTCTCAATGGCTCCCTATGGGATTTCTATGGCTCTCTATGGGTCCCTGTGGGTCTCTATGGGATTTCTATGGCTCTCTATGGCTCTCAATGGCTCCCTATGGGATTTCTATGGCTCTCTATGATTCTCTATGGGATTTCTATGGCTCTCTATGGGTCCCTATGGGATTTCTATGGCTCTCAATGGCTCCCTATGGGATTTCTATGGCTCTCTATGGGTCCCTATGGGATTTCTATGGCTCCCTATGGGTCTCTTTGGGATTTCTATGGGTCCCTATGATTCTCTATGGGATTTCTATGGCTCCCTATGGCTCCCTATGGGTCTCTATGGGATTTCTATGGCTCTCTATGATTCTCTATGGGATTCCTATGGCTCTCTATGGGCTTCTATGGGATTTCTATGGCTCTCCATGGGTCCCTATGGGTCTCTATGGGATTTCTATGACTCTCTATGGGCTTCTATGGGATTTCTATGGCTCTCAATGGGTCTCTATGGGATTTCCATGGCTCTCAATGGGTCTCTATGGGATTTCTATGGCTCTCTCTGATTCTCTATGGGTCCCTATGGGATTTCCATGGCTCTCAATGGGTCCCTATGGGATTTCCATGGCTCTCAATGGGTCTCTATGGGATTTCCATGGCTCTCAATGGGTCTCTATGGGATTTCCATGGCTCTCAATGGGTCTCTATGGGATTTCTATGTGTCCCTATGTGTCCCTATGGCATTTCTAGGTCTCTCAATGGCTCCCTACGGCATTTCCACGGCTCCCAACGGCTCCCCGCGTTTCTCAGCGACGCTTCCGGTCCCTCCTTCCCCCCTTCCTTCCCGTTTCGTCCGTTACCGCCTCAGCGCCTCTCCCGGTCCCGGTAATCCTCAGCCATGGCGGATCCGGGCCCGACCCCGCGGGCGGTTCCGGTGGGGCCGGGCCGGTCCGGAGATAGCAATGGCGGCGGCGGCGGCGGCGGAAGCGGCGCAGAAAAAATGACGTCACCAGCGTGCGGCAGAAACCGGAAACGGAAGGCGTGGCTTTTGTTGCCGGCCGCGCCTTTAAGGCCCTTCCCCGCGATGGGTGAAACGAAGGGCGGAAGTGGCTTCTAAACCGGAAGTCGGTGCGCAGAGGAAATGGGTCCGATCGGGAAACGGATGTGGAGCGCGGTGGTTCCGCTCGCAATTGGGTTCCCCCCACTTTTTACTGCGGTGCGAGACCCGCGGCTCCTTACTCCGCATTTACACCCACTTTACTCCGGATTTACTCCCTCTTTAATCCGGATTTACACCCCCTCTAGTCCTGCTATTCCCACTTCGCTCCCCATTCCCACCCCCATCATGGCTCCATCCCCTTTACTCCGGATTTACACCTCCCTTACTCCAGATTTACACCAGGTTCACTTCAGTTCACATTCACACCCTCTTTACTCCGGATTTACTCCCACTTTACTCCAGCTCCCACCCCCATTCACACCCCCAATCACAGACCCACCCGCTTTACTCCGCATTTACACCCACACTACTCCAGATTTACTCCCACTTCATCCCACATTCCCTCCCCTTTTAATCCGGATTTACACCCAGATTACTCCGGATTTACTCACACTTTACTCTGGATTTACACCCCGTTTACTCATCGTTTTCCCACTTCGCTCCCCATTCCCACCCCCATCATGGATCCACCCTCTTTACTCCGCATTTACACCTCCCTTACTCCACATTTACTCCAGGTTCACTTCAGTTCACATTACACCCTCTTTACTCCTGATTTACTCCACCTTTACTCCAGCTCCCACCCCCATTCACACCCCCAATCACAGACCCACCCCCTTTACTCCACATTTACGCCCACACTACTCCAGATTTACTCCCACTTCTTTCCATATTCCCTCCCCTTTTAATCCGGATTTACTCTCCCTTTAATATGGATTTACTCACACTTTACTCCGGATTTACACCCCGTTTACTCATCGTTTTCCCACTTCGCTCCCCATTCCCACCCCCATCGTGGATCCACCCTCTTTACTCCGGATTTACACCCATCTTACTCCAGATTTACTCCAGGTTCACTTCACTCCGCATTCACACCCTCTTTACTCCGGATTTACTCCCACTTTACTCCAGCTCCCACCCCCATTCACACCCCCAATCACAGACCCACCCCCTTTACTCCACATTTACACCCACATTACTCCAGATTTACTCCCACTTCATTCCACATTCCATCCCCTTTTAATCTGGATTTACTCCCCCTTTAATACGGATTTACTCTCACTTTACTCCGGATTTACACCCCGTTTACTCCTCGTTTTCCCACTTCGCTCCCCATTCACATCCCTATCATGGATCCACCCCCTTTACTCCGGATTTACACCTCCCTTACTCCAGATTTACACCAGGTTCACTTCACTCCGCATTCACACCCTCTTTACTCCGGATTTACTCCACCTTTACTCCTGCTCCCACCTCCATTTACACCCCCAATCACAGACCCACCCCCTTTACTCCGCATTTACACCCACATTACTCCGGATTTACTCCCCCTTTACTCCCACTTCACTCCATATTTCCTTCCAAAATAATCCGCATTTACTCCACATTTTCTCCCGAATCTCTCCATATTTACTCCACATTTACACCCTCGCTTCTCCACATTTACTCCCCCTTTACTCCACCTTTACTCCCAATAGAATCCTCATTTACTCCGCATTTACTCCAGATTTACTCCGCATTTACCCCACATTACTCCAGGTTTACTCCCTCATCACTCCTCATTCGCTCCACTTTTACTCCTCATTTTCTTCCACATTTCCTCCATATTTACTCCACATTTACTCTCACGTTACTCCACATTTGCTCCCACTTTGCTCCAGGTTTACTCCCAAATCGCTTCACATTTACGCCACATTTACACCACATTTACTCCACATTTACTCCAGGTTTACTCTTAAATTACTCCACATCGACTCCACATTTATTCCACATTTACTCCAACTTCACTCCACATTTACTCCAGGTTTACTCACAAATTACTTCACTTTTACACCACATTTACTCCCACTTTACTCCAGGTTTACTCCCAAATTACTTCACATTTACTCCATATTTGCTTCCACATTTCCTCCACATTTCCTCCAATTTTACTCCAGGTTAACTCCCAAATCACTCCACATTTGAACCACTTCACACTTACTCCAACTTAACTCCACATTTACTCCACATTTACTTCTGGCTTACACCCAAATTATTCACGTTTACTCCACATTTACACCACATTGACTCCATAGTTACTCCACATTTACTCCCAGTTTACTCCAGGTTTACTCCCAAATGACTTCACATCTACTCCACATTTACACCACGTTTCCCCCACATTTACTCCAACTTCACTCCACATTTACTCCAGGTTTACTCACAAATTACTTCACTTTTACACCACATTTACTCCCACTTTACTCCAGGTTTACTCCCAAATTACTTCACATTTACTCCATATTTGCTTCCACATTTCCTCCACATTTCCTCCAATTTTACTCCAGGTTAACTCCCAAATCACTCCACATTTGAACCACTTCACACTTACTCCAACTTAACTCCACATTTACTCCACATTTACTTCTGGCTTACACCCAAATTATTCACGTTTACTCCACATTTACACCACATTGACTCCATAGTTACTCCACATTTACTCCCAGTTTACTCCAGGTTTACTCCCAAATGACTTCACATCTACTCCACATTTACACCACGTTTCCCCCACATTTACTCCAACTTCACTCCACATTTACTCCCACTTTACTCCTGGTTTGCTCCCAAATTACTTCATATTGACTTCACATTGACTCCACATTTACTCCACATTGACTCCCACTTTACTCCAGGTTTACTCCCAAATCACTCCACATTGACTCCACAGTTACTCCACATTTACTCCCACTTTACTCCAGGTTTACTCCCACTTTACTCGAAGTTGCTCCACATTTACTCCACATTTACTCCAAGTTCGCTCCACATTTACTCCTGGTTTGCTCCCAAATTACTCCACATTTACTCCGCATTTACTCACACTTTACTCCAGGTTTACACCACAAATAATCCATATTTGGAGAACAGCTATGGGGCAGGATGGAGGTCTATGGGGCAGAATCGAGATCTATGGGGCAGGATGGGGATCTATGGGGCAGGATGGAGATCTATGGGGCAGAATGGGGATCTATGGGGCAGAACGGGGATCTATGGGGCAGGATGGAGATCTATGGGGCAGGATGGGGATCTATGGGGCAGGATGGAGATCTATGGGGCAGAACGGGGATCTATGGGGCAGGATGGAGATCTATGGGGCAGAATGGGGATCTGTGGGGCCGGATGGGGATCTGTGGGGCAGGATGGAGACCTATGGGGCAGAATGGCAATCTATGGGGCAGGACGGAGATCTATGGGGCGGGATGGAGATCTATGGGGCAAAATGGTGATCTATGGGGCAGAATCGAGACCTGTGGGGCAGGTTGGAGAACTATGGAGCAGGATGGGGATCTATGGGGCAGAACGGGGATCTGTGGGGCATATTGGGGATCTATGGGGCATGCAGAGGATCTATGGGGCAGTATGGAGATCTATGGGGCAGAACGGAGATCTATGGGCACAGCGGAGATCTATGGGGCAGGACAGAGATCTATGGGGCAGGACAAAGATTTATGGGGCAGGACAAAGATCTATGGGGCAGAATCGTGAGCTATGGGGCGGGATGGAGATCTATTGGGCAGGATGGAGATCTGTGGGGCGGGATGGGGATCTATGGAGCAGAATGGAGACCTATGGGGCAGGACAGAGATCTATGGGGCAGAACGGGGATCTATGGGGCGGGATGGAGACCTATGGGGCAGGATGGAGATCTATGGGGCACAGTGGAGATCTGTGGGTCCGAATGGGGATCTATGGAGCAGGATGGAGATCTATGGGGCAGGACGGAGATCTATGGGGCAGGATGGCGATTTATGGGGCATATTTGAGGTCTATGGGGCAGGATGGGGATCTATGGCGTAGGATGAAGATCTATGGGGCAGAATGGAGATCTATGGGGCACAATGCAAAGCTATGGGGCAGGATGGAGATCTATGGAGCAGGACGGAGATCTATGGGGCAGGACGGAGATATATGGGGCACGGTGGAGATTTACGGGGCAGGATGGAGACCTATGGGGCAGGATGGAGATCTATGGGGCAGAACAGGGATCTATGGGGCACAATGGAGATCTATGGGGCAGGATGGAGATCTATGGGGCTGGATGGGGATCTATGGGTCAGAATGGGGATCTATGGGGCAGAACGGGGATCTATGGGTCAGAATGGGGATCTATGGGGCAGGATGGAGATCTATGGGGCTGGATGGAGATCTATGGGGCACAGTGGTGATCTATGGGGCAGGATGGAGATCTGTGGGGCGGGATGGGGATCTGTGGGGCAGGATGGAGATCTATGCGGCAGAAGGGGGATCTATGGGGCAGGATGGGGATCTGTGGGGCGGGATGGGGATCTGTGGGGCAGGATGGAGGTCTATGGGGCAGGATGGAGGTCTATGGGGCAGAACGGGGATCTATGGGGCAGAATGGGGATCTATGGGGCACAGTGGTGATCTCTGGGGCAAGATGGAGATCTATGGGGCGGCATGGGGATCTGTGGGGCAGGATGGAGATCTATGAGGCAGAATGGGGATCTATGGGGCAGAATCGTGAGCTATGGGGCAGGATGGAGATCTATGGAGCAGGATAGGAATCTATGGGGCAGGATGGAGATCTGTGGGGCGGGATGGGGATCTATGGGGCAGGGTGGAGATCTGCGGGGCAGGACGGAGATCTATGGGACAGGACGGAGATCTATGGGGCAGGATGGAGATCTGTGGGGCGGGATGGGGATCTATGGGGCAGGGTGGAGATCTGCGGGGCAGGACGGAGATCTATGGGGCAGGACGGAGATCTATGGGGCAGGATGGAGATCTGTGGGGCGGGATGGGGATCTATGGAGCAGAATGGAGACCTATGGGGCAGGACAGAGATCTATGGGGCAGAACGGGGATCTATGGGGCAGGATGGAGACCTATGGGGCAGGATGGAGATCTATGGGGCAGGATGGAGATCTATGGGGCACAGTGGAGATCTGTGGGTCCGAATGGGGATCTATGGAGCAGGATGGAGATCTATGGGGCAGGACGGAGATCTATGGGGCAGAACGGGGATCTATGGGGCAGGATGGAGGTCTATGGGGCAGGATGGAGATCTATGGGGCAGAAGGGAGATCTGTGGGGCAGAATGGAGATCCGTGGGGCAGGGTGGAGATCTATGGGGCAGGATGGAGAACTGTGAGGCAGGATGGAGATCTATGGGGCAGGATGGAGATCTGTGGGGCTGGACAGAAATCTATGGATTAGGATGGAGACCTATGGGGCAGAATGGGGATTTATGGGGCTGAACGGGGATCTATGGGGCAGGATGGGGAACCATGGGGCAGGATGGAGATCTATGGGGTGGGATGGAGATCTATGGGGCACAGTGAAGATCTGTGGAGCAGTATGGAGATCTATGGGGCCTGAAGAGGATCTATGGGGCTGGATGGAGATCTATGGGGCAGGATGGGGATCTGTGGGGCAGGATTGAGATCTATGGGGCAGGATGGGGATCTATGGGGCCGAATCGAGATCTATGGGGCAGGATGGAGATCTATGGGGCACAGTGGAGAGCTATGGGGCACAGTGGAGATCTATGGGGCAGGACGGAGATCTATGGGGCAGAATGGAGATTTATGGGGCATATTTGAGGTCTGTGGGGCAGGATGGGGATCTATGGCGTAGGATGAAGATCTATGGGGCAGAATGGAGATCTATGGGGCAGGATGGAGATCTATGGGGCACAATGGAAAGCTATGAGGCAGGATGGAGATCTATGGGGCTGGAAAGCAATCTATGGGGCACAGTGGAGATCTATGGGGTGGGATGGAGACCTATGGGGCAGGATGGAGATCTATGGGGCAGGATGGAGATCTATGGGGCTGAAAGGAGATCTATGGGGCAGGATGGCGATCTATGGGGCAGAACGGGGATCTATGGGTCAGGATGGAGATCTATGGGTGGGATGGAGATCTATGGGGCGGGATGGAGATCTATGGGGCAGGATGGAGATCTATGGGGCACAGTGGAGATCTATGGGGCAGGATGGAGGTCTATGGGGCAGGATGGAGATCTATGGGGCAGGATGGAGATCTGTGAGGCAGGATGGAGTTCTCTGGGGCAGGATGGAGATCTGTGGGGCTGGATGGAGGTCTATGGGGCACAGTGGAGATCTGTGGGTCCGAATGGGGATCTATGGAGCAGAACGGGGATCTATGGGGCAGGATGGAGATCTATGGGTCCGAATGGGGATCTATGGAGCAGGATGGAGATCTATGGGGCAGAACGGGGATCTATGGGGCAGGATGGAGATATATGGGGCAGGATGGAGATCTGTGGGGCGGGATGGGGATCTATGGAGCAGGATGGAGATCTATGGGGCAGGACCGAGATCTATGGGGCAGAACGGGGATCTATGTGCAGGATGGAGATCTATGGGGCACAGTGGAGATCTATGGGGCAGAATCGTGAGCTATGGGGCAGGATGGAGATCTGTCGGGAGGGATGGACATCTCTGGGGCAGGATGGAGACCTATGGGGCAGAATGGAGATCTATGGGGCAGGACGGAGATCTATGGGGCAGGATGGAGATCTATGGGGCACAGTGGAGATCTATGGGGCTGAATGGGGATCTATGGGGCAGGATGGAAATCTATGGGGCAGGATGGAGATCTATGGCGCACAATGGTGATCTATGGGGCAGGATGGAGATCTATGGGGCAGGATGGAGATCTACGGGGCGGCATGGGGATCTGTGGGGCAGGATGGAGATCTATGGGGCAGGACGGAGATCTGTGGGGCGGGATGGGGGTCTGTGGGGCAGGATGGAGATCTATGAGGCAGAATGGGGATCTATGGGGCAGAATGGGGATCTATGGGGCAGGATGGAGATCTATGGGGCAGAATGGGGATCTATGGGGCAGAATGCCGATCTATAGGGCTGGATGGAGATCTATGGGGCAGGATGGAGATCTGTGGGGTGGGATGGGGATCTATGGAGCAGGATGGAGATCTATGGGGCAGAATGGAGTTCTATGGGGCAGGATGGGGATCTATGGGGCACAATGGAGATCTATGGGGCAGGATGGGGATCTATGGGGCAGAATGGAGATCTATGGGGCTGGAAAGCAATCTATGGGGCACAGTGGAGATCTATGGGGTGAGATGGAGGCCTATGGGGCAGGACGGAGATCTATGGGGCAGGATGGAGATCTGTGGGGCAGGATGGCGTTCTATGGGGTAGGATGGAGATCTATGGGGCGGGATGGAGATCTATGGGGTGGGATGGAGATCTATGGGGCAGGATGGAGATCTGTGGGGCAGGATGGAGATCTATGGGGCAGGACAGAGATCTATGGGGCAGAACGGGGATCTATGGAGCAGGATGGAGATCTATGGGGCAGGATGGAGACCTATGGGGCAGGATGGAGATCTATGGGGCACAGTGGAGATCTGTGGGTCCGAATGGGGATCTATGGAGCAGGATGGAGATCTATGGGGCAGGACGGAGATCTATGGGGCAGGATGGCGATTTATGGGGCATATTTGAGGTCTATGGGGCAGGATGGGGATCTATGGCGTAGGATGAAGATCTATGGGGCAGAATGGAGATCTATGGGGCACAATGGAAAGCTATGGGGCAGGATGGAGATCTATGGGGCCTGAAGAGGATCTATGGGGCAGGATGGAGATCTATGGAGCAGGACGGAGATCTATGGGGCAGGATGGAGATCTATGGGGCACAGTGGAGATCTACGGGGCAGGATGGAGATCTATGGGGCAGGATGGAGATCTATGGGGCAGAATGGTGATCTGTGGGGCAGGATGGAGATCTATGGGTCAGAATGGGGATCTATGGGGCAGGATGGAGATCCATGGGGCAGGATGGAGATCTATGGTGCACAGTGGTGATCTATGGGGCAGGATGGAGATCTGTGGGGCGGGATGGGGATCTGTGGGGCAGGATGGAGATCTATGCGGCAGAAGGGGGATCTATGGGGCAGAATGGAGTTCTATGGGGCAGGATGGAGGTCTATGGGGCGGGATGGGGATCTGTGGGGCAGGATGGAGGTCTATGGGGCAGAACGGGGATCTATGGGGCAGAACGGGGATCTATGGGGCAGGATGGAGATCTATGGGGCAGTACGGAGATCTATGGGGCAGAATGGGGATCTATGGGGCAGGACGGAGATCTCTGGGGCGGGATGGGGATCTGTGGGGCGGGATTGAGATCTATGATGCAGAATGGGGATCTATGGGGCAGGATGGAGATCTGTGGGGCAGGATGGAGATCTATGGGGCACAGTGGAGATCTATGGGTCAGAATGGCGATCTATGGGGCAGAATGGCGATCTATGGGGCAGGACGGAGATATATGGATTAGTATGGATACCTATGGGGCAATTTATTCCACTCCTTTCCATCTACTTTCCATTTTCTCACACCAAGAGCTCATGTAAATACGGAACCAGGTTTCATTGTTGTGTCCTACATGCCGATTTTCAGGGCCGTGCTGAGGATGCCCTCTGAGCAGGGACGGCACAAAGCCTTCTCCACGTGCCTCCCTCACCTGGCTGTGGTCTCCCTGTTTGTCGCCACTTGCATGTTTGCCTATTTGAAGCCCCCCTCCATCTCTTCCCCATCCCTGGACCTGGTGGTGGCAGTGTTATACACAGTGGTACCTCCACTAATGAACCCCCTCATCTACAGCATGAGGAACCAGGAGATCAAGGATGCACTCAAGAAACTGTTTACACATGTATTGCTTCAACATCATTAAAATGTTCATCACACGACTATCAGAAATTCAGAAAAAGCTCTGATTGCCTTTATTTCAGCTCTCACCCTCTCACCCAGTTTGTTATTCCTATCATATTTTTTATTCCAATAAAGCAATGCTGTTCATCACATTTCTTCTTTATTTTCTACCTTTGTCTTCTGGCTGGCAATCCTAATGTACAAAAGCAACACAGCTGTTTGAATAGATAAGGATCATCAGAGTATCGTTTGCTTCAGCTCCCATCTCCTCTGCATCTCAGAGAGCAGCCCTGCACACAGGAGGGCTGCAGGAACCAAGAGCCCAGTGCCACACGTTGCAGCAGCCCTGGTGTCTGTGGGGCTGCCCCTCACCGCCCGCTGGGCGCTCCCTCTCTGCTGCCTTTGAGTTGTGCTGCTGCTTCCCTGGAGCCACGGCCATGGGCAGCAGCAGGACGTGCTCTTTTCAGTGCTGCTCTCTTTGCACCACCTTTGCACGCTGTTCTCCTTTCTCCTTGCACTTGTGTCAGCCCTCAGGTCCTGCATTACGTAGCAGACCAACAAAAAACACTTTGCCTGCGGTGTGCCAGGAGTTGTCTCAAAGGCTTGGAAGTGCACTGTCATGTCAACAGACTGAGGGCTGGGGAGTTGGGGGAGGAGGGAATCCTATGAAAAATGAGACAGCCTTGCTCTGTCCAAAATGTTCCCATTGTGCTGTAGGAAGTTCTGACTGCAAACTTGTTTTTCATGGGCTTGTTTATTGCCACCTCACTCACAGCCCTGGATGGCACACCTGTAAACTTAGGAGCCACAGAAGGCAGAGAGATCCTTGAGGTCCTGTTTGGAGACTTTCATGCTTCAAAACTGTGAGACAAGCACGCTTACAAGTCAAGGACCCCCCACCTCTCTTGGCTGGATCAAAGCAGGAACCAGGACCTGTGATCTCTTTCTCTGCCCCTCTCTCCTCCTCACCCCCCAACTCTGTCTCTCTCTTTTCTTTCTCTTCCTCTCATAGATTTGTTAAGTAACACAAGGCTTACTTTGGTTTCTTATAACATCACAAGGTGTAGCTGCACATGGAAGTAATTGTAGAAGTGCCAGTACCTTACAGATAACTGTAGTGCACAGATTCGCATTAAAACTGATGCCTGTGTCTGGACACTGAATGCCAGTTTCACTGTTATCCAACCAGGAGCTGCAAATCTGGCACCCCTCCCTGCCTTTGTGTGTTGGGCATGACATGGTTCCTACTAACAGTCCTCAGGTCAGGGGCGTTATGGGTGTCTATGGGTCTCTATGGGTCAGTACAGGTCAATATGGGTCTCTATGAGTCTGTGTGGGTCTCTAAGGGATTTCTATGGGTCTCATTTGGTCCCTGTGGCTCTCTATGGGTCTCGATAGATCTCAGTGTGTCCCTAGGGGTCTTTATGGGTCTGTACACGTCTCTGTGAGTCCCTATGGGTCTGTATGGTTCTCAATGGGTCTCTATGTGTTCCTATGGGTCCCTATGGGTCTCTATGTGTTCCTATGGGTTCCTATGCATCTCTATGGGTCTCTATGTGTCCCTAGGGGTCTCTCTGGGTCTCTCTGGGTCTCTCTGGGTCTCTTAGTCTCTCTATGGTTGCTTCTCCCAAAGCTGGTCTCAGCAATTCACTCACAAGACTGCTCTCTGTAAAGACCCATTGCTTTGATGGGATTCTCCGTGGATTGAGGGGAGATTTTCACAGTCTCAGGGTAACCTGAGAGGCATGAACATCCGGCCTTTTGGCTTTCAGGGTGTCATAGAGCTGCCTAGATCAATCTGTGCTTGTGACAAGGAGCAGCAGGCCTGCAGGCCCCCCTGGACCCAAAATGGGAAGGGAATAGGGGAAGAGAAGGGATATGGCAGCTTGGCCCAAAAACAGAACAGCTGCAACAATCTAAGGAGGAAAACTTAATTTCACTAAATATGGTATCGGAATGCAAGATAACACAATATGTAACACAATCTAATTGAAATTGAGGGGAATAAACAAAATAAAATTAGAGAGTGTCTGAAATTGAACATTCCACTTTGAACTGAAGGCGCAAGGCTGGGGAGCACCACAACACTGCCAGGCAGCAGGAGAGGGAGAGATCCCGTGACTTCCTCCCATGACTTCTCTTCGTCTCTGAATGCAAAGTCCCCTGGGATATGCAGTTCTTCTCTTCTGAGAACCAGGTATCCAGAAAGTTGGCAGTCCATGGAACTGGAGCATTAACTCTTTAATTCCCTGGGCTTTACATGATGCTATGATGTGGAATACTGATAACAAGAATTATAAAAGCATGACATTCCACCCCTTACTCTACATCGCTACATCATGCTTAATGTATATACATATATACAAAAAGAATAATTGAAATGCATTACACACACACTTGTCTATATACATATATACGCATGGAATTATTGACTGCATTCCGAACATCAAATTCCCTTCTGGTACACTTTGAACATCCCCATCTTTCTGCATCACCCACCAGGTGGACCCTGGTCTCTGTGCAAAACCAGTTCCACAGAGGAGAGGTTTGTCATTTCCAGAAGCTGGAAGGACCCAAACTCTTTTCCCACCATGCACTTTACGTGTACAACAGGGACTTTACCTCCCTCTACAGCATGTAGGGATCTGGATTGGGTAGGACCATCACGATTGATAGATCCTCTGGCATTGACCAACCAGGTGTCTCCTGCCAAATGCTTTTCCCAGTGCTTAAATATTCCAACACCCATTGCTTTCAGCACAGTTTTTAACAACCCATTGTATCGTTCAATTTTACCAGAGGCTGGTGCATGGTAGGGAATATGGTAAATCCACTCAATGCCATGATCTTTGGCCCAAGTATTTACAAGAGAATTTTTGAAATGAGTCCCATTATCTGACTCAATTCTTTCTGGGGTGTCATGTCTCCACAGGACTTGTTTCTCAAGACCTAATATGGTGTTTCGGGCTGTAGCATGGGGTACTGCATATGTTTCAAGCCACCCAGTGGTTGCCTCCACCATGGTAAGCACATAACACTTACCACTGCGGGATCATGGCAAGGTGATATAATCTACCTTGCCACAGCTCCCCATATTTATACTTCTGCCATTACCCTATCCCTCAGAGAGGTTTTATCCTCTTGGCATGTTTAATTACGGCACACGTGTCACAGTCATGAATAACCTGTGCAATAGCATCCACAGTTAAGTCCACCTCTCGGACTCCAGCCCACTCATATGTTGCATCTCTTCCTTGGTGGCCCATGAAACCCCATTGAGCTAGAAATAATTCACCCTTGTTCTGCCAGTCCAGGTCTTTTTGAGCCACCTCAATTTTGGCAGCTCGATCTACCTGATGTTTTTTTTGTTGTTCTTCAGTAGCCCGACTCTTGGGCACATGAGCATCTACATGGTGCACCTTCATGACCGTATTCTTTATTCGGGCAGCAATGTCTTTGCACACTTCAGCAGCCCAAGTAGGTTTCGCCCTCTGTTGCCAGCTACGTAGGAATGGAATGTTGTTTTTGCATTAGACATTAAAAAGGGGAAAATGATCTGAAGAAGTAGAGCACAATGTATTTGTATTTTGTAACTTGTCCTTAGAAATAGCTGATGTGAAAAAGTAGAAATACCATAAATGTATTTAGAAATAAAGTTGCTGAATTGTGTGATTAATTCTTGCTTGCAAAACTGCCATAGTTTTTAAATGTTCCAAGTAGAGTAGGTACAGTATTATGGACCAGAAAGCATATAGTAGGGCTATTCTGTTTGGATAAGAGACCCTCAGCAAAAGAAAAACAGACTTAACAAATATCAAAAAAGCCAGGGCCTCCACGCAAGGCTGGATTGCCTTGCTCTGTGGGGAGGTTGAGATGCAACAGCAGGCATCGAGATACTCCCCCTTATCCTCCTTCCAAGCTTATGTCTATGCAAGGACGAGCAGATGTCCAGAAACAATGACCGAGTGTTGACTGAGCCAACACGACAAGCTAATTAATTAGCAATATATGCTTAGCTGGCAACAATTGATGTTTAGCCAGTATCCGTATGTTTAGTTGAGCGTTGGGAAGATTGTGAACCCGAAGTACTCAGCCAATTCACAGCCAGGGAAGAAAGAGATAAGCATCAAGTAATATAAGGCATAAAAGATGTAACGCTGTTTTCTGTGTGCTCTCATGCTTGCAGGAGATCTATGGGGCAGGATAGAGATCTCTGCTTTATCAGAGGTACTGTCCTGATAATTATTTGGGTATTTCCAGCAGTTATTTTGTTCCCACTGCTATAACCACCCCCACAAGGCATTTGTCATCATCACAGAATCACAGAATCACCGAGGTTGGAAAAGACCTACAAGATCATCCAGTCCAACAATCCACCCATCACCAATAATTCTCACTAGACCATTTTCCGCAACACAAAATCCAAATGTTCCTTGAACATCCATGGCTTACAGATGACACCCAGTTGGCAGGAAGTGTCGATCTGCCTGGGGGTTGCATGGCCCTACAGAGGGATCTGACAGGCTGAAGCCAATGGGATGAGGTTCAACAAGACCAAATGCTGGGTTCTGGGCTTTGGCCACAGCAACCCCAGGCAATGCTACAGGTGTGGGGCAGAGGGGCTGGAAGACTGTAGAGGAAATGGCCCTGGGGGTATTGATTGATGCTCATAGGAACATGAACCAGCAGTGTGACCCAGGTGGCCAAGAAGGTCAATGACATCTTGGCTTGCATCAGAAAAAAACATTGCTAGCAGGAGTCATTGTCCCTCTGTACTGTGCACTGGTGAGGCTGTAACTTCAGTGCTGCATTCACTTTTAGGCTTCTCACTGCAAGGAGGACATTGAGGCCCTGGAGCATGTCCACAGAAGGATAACAAAGCTGGTAAGGAGTCTGGAGCACAAGTCTTATGAGGAGCAGCTGAGGGAGCTGTGATGATTTGTATGGAGAAGAGGAGGCTCAGGGGAGACCTGATTGCTCTCTGTAACTACCGGAAGTGAGCTGGGGGTCAGCCTCTTCTCTCACATGACAGTAATAGGACAAGAGGGAATGGCCTCAAGTTGTGCCAAGGCTGGACTTTAGGAAATACTACATTACCAAAAGGGTGGTCAGGCACTGGAATGGGCAGCCCAGGGAGGTGGTGGAGTCACCGACCCTGGAGGTGTGCAAGGAATGTGAAGACGTTGTGTTGAAGGACATGGTTGAGTGAGAACTGTTGGTGATGGGTGGACGGTTGGACTGGATGATCTCAAAGGTCTTTTCCAACCTTGGTGATTCTAGGATTCCATGATCTCCAGACCCATGGTCATCAAACTGGTTGAAGGAGCTCACCCTGACTCCAACATCAGGCAGTACTGCTTTGTCTGCAGATTATCACCTGCCTCATCTCTTCAACTACCGTTGTGTCTCTCAGGAAAGTCAGATGCAGCTCCACACTCCTCTCCAGATTCTCTGATTAAATCAGAAGCAAATCATTACACTATGATGAGCAAATGATGCTATCTCCCAGTATGATGTTAGAATCTTTCTTTCCCACCGTTCCCTTCCCTGCACGTGAAGCAGCAATCTGCTGATCGTCAGAGGGCTTATTTTGCCATCAGAAGGTGTCTGTGGTCATCTGAAGGCTTCTTTGGATGTCAGAGTGTTCCACTGATTGTCAGAGGTGTTCATTAACCATCAGAAGGCTTCATTAATCGAGAGCAGGTGCCACTGGTCATCAGAGGGCTTCATTGATCATCAGGATATTTGAGGAGACCATGGGTGGGGATATGCAGACCTTGTTGTAGGTGACGGGGTAGGGGGTAGGGGGACTGAAGGAAGAGGAATGAGGCAGACCCAAAGGAGGGACAGGTAGCTGCAATAAAAGAGGGGGCTAAAGGAGGGTGACGTGGTCACACTGTGGCCATGCAGAGGTAGGGAAAAGGGCAAAGAGTTTGGAGAAACTGGAAGGAGGATCTGGGAGAGAACAGAGGGAGGGTATTGAGGCTGCATGGCAGCATGAGCAACTCCAACCTTCAGGACTTTGGAGCAGATGATGAGAGAGTGGGGAAGCCCACAGGGGTGTAGGACATGGTGTGCATGGCATGGAGCTGGGGACCCCTCCCAGCACTTCAGAGTGGCCACTGCCAGGCAGGAACAGAACCGAGTGGTCCCTGCTGAGCATGAGAACAAGGACACAGACACACAGAGTGTAGCTTTGCTGAGGGATTTATTGATCATCGGAGGGTGTCATTAATCATCAGGGTCTTCATATGTCTGGTATTGGTCAGTGTCCAGTGGACATTTGGTGGTTAATTAAGCAGATTTCAAAGTGCAGTTATGATGCTGTTGTCTTTCAGGTGCTGTTGGCCATGGAGACCCAGGGACATCTCGGGGGAGATCATTGGGAGGACAGAAATGGCATCCTCTGCTGCTGAGCTGTTCTGGGCTCCAGGGACACAGGGAGCTCCTACAAGTGGGCAGCACAGCAGGGAGGCAGCTGTGCCCAGGAGCAGCTCCTGTACAACACACTGCAGGGCTGGGAGCATGATCTGCAGGTGACAGAGAGAAGAAGGAAGAGAGCTTACAGGCTGTGTGGCATCTTAGCAGGCTGTGAGCTCACTGGAGGAGCATTTCTCACAGCCCTTGACAAGGTAAGTATCTCATTGCAGGCAGTGTAGTGGCTTTTTCTGCAGGGATCACTAAATTTGGGACATCCCATAAGGAAGCAAAATCGGCTTCCTTATCACTGAAAAAGATCTGCTCCAGCCGAGGGCTTTCCTGCTGCAGCATCAGAGCACAGCCCTGAGGGCTGCGTGTTGCAGGACGGCTGCAGGCTGTGCAGCCGGGGCTGCAGCCGGGTGCCCAGGGCTGTCCTGCAGAGCAGGTCCCTGCTGTACCCCAGGGGCTGTGTGCCGGGGCAGGGACTCTGCTGCCTGCCAGGCTCAGCACTCAGCACTCAGCACTCAGCACTCAGCACTCAGCACTCAGCACTCAGCCTGCCCGGGGAGCTGCCCAGGGCGCTGCAGGGAGACGTGTGGGGGGAAGGAGCCCCCCTGCAGGGCAGGGCATGTGCCTTCTGCTGCCACAGCTGCTGCCTGGGGCAGGGGCATCACAGCTACACTGCATGCCAGAGTGTTTCCAGGGGCACTTTGAAGAGGAGAGATAAGGAAGGGATTTTCCTTTTCCTATTCTGAGAAAAGGGAAACAGGTTGTAGGCAAAAATCTAAATCAGGCTGTCAACTTTGAACACAGATCTGAAACTTCTGAATGGTGCATTAATCAATCATCTGTTTTGCGTGCAGTCTCCCAGAATGTGCTTTCAGTCTCTCCTTTCATTTTCTGCATACATGAATAATGCACTTATCCTGCAAACAAGCAGCTTTCTCTATCAGGAATTTAAGGGCACAGAGGTAGGTGCTGGAGACTTGAAGAGCAGTTGGGCTAAGGATATGAGACATGGAAACAGATGAAAATATCCACGAAGATAGGGTAAGATCAGAAAATGAGAGGAAGGAAAAAACTCCATAAGCTTCTTCTGCTTATGGAATGCTGAGCACCATGAAATTAATTTCAAGTAATGGAGTCAATGAACACTGCAATAACGGAAAGAAAAAGTTCTGTAGTATAGCAGGAGAAGTGTCTCTGAGAATGGTCTTGTCATTATCTTCTGTATTCTGAACAGGACTCCATGCCCAGATGCCCAACAGCAGCTCCATCAGCGAGTTCCTCCTGCTGGCGCTGGCAGACACGCGGCAGCTGCAGCTCCTGCACTTCTGGCTCTTGCTGGCCATCTACCTGGCTGCCCTCCTGGGCAACGGCCTCATCAGCACAGCCGTAGCCTGCCACCACCGCCTGCACACCCCCATGTACTTCTTCCTCCTCAACCTCGCCCTCCTCGACCTGGGCTGCATCTCCACCACTCTGCCCAAAGCCATGGCCAATGCCCTCTGGGACACCAGGCACATCTCCTACTCAGGGTGTGCTGCACAGGTCTTTTTCTTTTTGTTTATGATTTCAGCAGAGTATTGCATTCTCACCATCATGTCCTATGACCGCTACGTTGCCATCTGCAAGCCCCTGCACTACGGGACCTTGATGGACAGCAGAGCTTGTGCCAGCATGGCAGCAGCTGCCTGGGGCACTGGGGTTCTTTATGCTCTGCTACACACTGCCAATACATTTTCACTGCCTCTCTGCAAAGGGAATGCTGTGGATCAGTTCTTCTGTGAAATCCCCCAGATCCTCAAGCTCTCCTGCTCAAAATCCTATCTGAGGGAAGTTGGGCTTATTGTTGTTAGTATCCTTGCCTTATTTGGGTGCTTTCTTTTCATTGTTGTGTCCTATGTGCAGATCTTCAGGGCCGTGCTGAGGATGCCCTCTGAGCAGGGACGGCACAAAGCCTTCTCCACGTGCCTCCCTCACCTGGCCGTGGTCTCCCTCTTTCTCAGCACTGTGATGTTTACCCACCTGAAACCCCCATCACTTTCCTCCCCATCCCTGGACCTGGTGGTGTCATTTCTGTACTCAGTGGTGCCTCCAGCAGTGAATCCCCTCATCTACAGCATGAGGAACCGGGAGCTCAAGGATGCTCTGCGGAGACTGATGACCAAATGTGTTTCGAAAGCAGTGAACTGCTCACATTTTTCTATCTGAGAGTTGTAATGCAGATTTTAACAGAATCAAACTGTCTTACTTGGTTTATGTATTAGTTTTCTAAGTATAATTTACTGAATGTTTTATTCCGTGTTTTGTATATTCTAATAATGTTTTTCACTTAAATGTCATTATCCACATCAATTACTACTCAGTTTGTACCTATGCAATGTTGCCCAGTTACAGTATTCATAAGGAACCAGGATCTCTGTGAATCTTATCAAAACAAAAGGCACGCAATGATTTTGTCTATCTTCCTTCTTGTGGGACATTTATGGAGCTTTCGGGGTCAGCTGTTCTCAGGAACCCATAATCCAGCAGGAAGCATTCGGCTGTTAATGAAACTGTGTGGTGACTGCAGCCTGCAATAGCTGACAGGCCATCCCTTGGCTCCTGGCTGGGGACTGTGCTTTCAGGCTCACATCTGTCAGTGCCTCTGACAGGCCAGCAGCAGCACCTGGTTTGCACGCTGGTTGTCAGATCCCCTCTTCCTCAGTTCCTGTGAGGCCTTGCATAGGAAAAGATCTTGGATATGGGTTCTCATTTCAGAGACTTAAACTTTTCCCTGAATTCTCCCTTCAGTCTTCTTTCATTTTGCAACACAGAGGTGGGCACTGCCTCCACGATGCCCTAGGGTAGATGAAGCACACATGAGAGCCCAGGAAAGGTGGCCCAGGACTCTCAGGAGACATTCTGGAGCATGAATTTGTAGGTAGGAAGTGCAACTGTGGGGTAGCACGGAGCTGCTGGGCAGGTGGTGCAGGTCCTCCTGCAGAGCTCTGTGTCCTTCTCCTTCCTGAGTCAGGTGCCACTTCCATCTCAGGAATGGAACAGCCAACAGAGATGAGACAGAAGCTTTTCAAGAAAAGGCTCAGTGTTGCACAGAGACAGAATTCAGTGGTGTGGTGGTGGTGTGTTGAGCTGAATCTCAATCCCATAGACCCTTAGCCTTGCAGCTCCTGTGGCTTGGTGACAGTGCTGCTGTGTGGCTGCAAACACAAGCAAGGACACGCAGTGGGCACTTCTGTCACACAGGCTGTTTCCACCACAGCAAGTCCATCGTTAATGGAGATCTGCTCATGGCAGTGCCTGAAGGCTCTGGGCTTCTTTAATTGTTGCTGCCAAGAACATTCCAAGGAATGGACTGCACAGATTTCCAGCCTTACTCTCCCACTCATGCTAAAACCAAGCTTTAATTGCTAGCATTAAAATTTTGTATTTAACTGTAGCCGTAACTGCAGCCCAAAACAAAACTCTAATGTGCAGTGCTTGCCTGTACCCTAACACTGTCCTGAAAACCTTAGCAGAACACCAAGCCCTCTCACTAAACCTTTGCTTAATCTCTGCCCCTAAAGGTGAGTGCTAACCCTTAATCCCTATCCTGAACACACAACACCCACAGACCCTGCTCCTGTGCTCTGCCCTCCTCACCTTCAACCCCTCCCCTAACCCTAAACTTTGGGTACTTGGCTCTGCAGGGCAGAGCAGGACTGGTGGAGTCTTTGAGCAAATCCATGTAATGCAGTGATGAATGTGAGGCGATGTCTGTACAGGAGGTGACGTGTGACTGATTGGCTTGAGGTCATAAGGAGGAGGTGGGTAGGAATGCTGCCATGAGCTCAGCTCTACCTCAGGACCTCATGGGCCTGCAGGTGGCACGAGGCTGTGAAGGTGGCTGTGAGGTCACTCCTGTGTGTGGAGTTGACAGGCCAGCCCCAGGAGCGTGTCCCAGAAAGGAATGGTGTGCTGCCTTCTGCCTGAAGCAGCTGTTGGGCAGCCCTTGACTTCTGGCTGGGATCTGTGCACACAGGATCACATCCGCAGTGTCCCTGAGAGGCCGACAGAAAGCGCCAGGTTGACGTGTTGGCTGTGGGATCCTCTCTGCCTGAGCACCTGGTAGGGCCCATGGAGGAAGAAGGAGGTTTGTGTAAGGGATTGTGATGGCTCTTCTGTGTGAGGACACAACTCCATAGCAGGAGGGACGTGACTTGGTCATCTCTACTTGAGAAGCTGGCACGTGCCTTGGAAGATGATGGTGAGGTTCCCTCTTCTCAGTGGCTGACAGGCCACAAGAAAGCTGATGGGTGACGTTTCCATGAGGAAGTGATTTCCAACACAATGGAGTTGACCTTGCTAGTGGAAATGTGAAAAGGAGGGAAAAAACTCCCTCAAAGTGCAGCTTGAAAGCTCGAGGCTGGGCATGAGGAAGAAATGTCACTGGAAGGGTGATGATGTGGGGCCATGCTGAGGGATCACTCCATGGCTTTGTGTCTCAAGGGACGTTCAGAGAGGCTTGAGAGACATCAGTGACATGATTGCAGTGCCAGGGACAGAGCGGGGTGGAGAGGAGAGGTGGGTGTCTGCAGACCACAGGGAAATAGGGGCTGGGCTGGAGCAGCATAGGAAATCCTGCAGAGGAGAAGGCAGTGGGTGCTGGTGAGGATCGAGGGCCCCAAAGCAATGAAATCTTTGTCCCCTTGGCCATGGTTTGTGAGGAGATTTATTATGCTTATGGTAATGGGGCCTCACTGCCTGCTTGCATCCCTGTGCAGAGGCTGGGAGGTGTCACACCGTTATCCTTCTCAAGGAGTACAATCTGCCCCACCACACCAACCCCAGGATGAGCCCTGCGCTCATTCCCTCAGATACAATGGATCTCCCCTCCAGCGTTTGGATGTCAGGCCTTGGCCCTTCTCTTTCATCAAACAAACCAAGAGATTTATCAGCACAATACTTTACCTGACTGTAATCATTGCCTCCAATTCCCTGCTCTAACAAGTGCAAGGGGAGGCTGTGTTGGTAATGTCCCTCAGTGGGCCCCATTAGTACGCCAAGATCCCTCATCTTTTTCTTCCAACTTTACTTTCTCAAATGCTTACAACATTCTCCACTCAATACCTGAGGTTCATAGACCTGGCATCAAATGTACCATGGGTCTCTCTGAAGTGCAGAAAGTTCCAGTGAGCCATGTCTGTTCCATAATGTGTTTGAAGTCAAGATTTATACAGATAGTTGGAGAGCTTTCATAATGTAAAGAAAAAAGACTTCAAAGGGCACCCAATTAAAATGTTTTCTGATTTACAGTCGTGCATCTTGTTGCTTTTGGAGCATCATTCCGTTGGAGAGGAGACCATTCTGTTGCTGAGGAGACCAGCTTCAGAGCAGGTAAGACTGTGCTGGGTAAGGGATCTAAAGTGAAAAAGGCGACGAAAAAGCTCTTTTTAGGGCTGTTTTGAAGGAAGCACATGCACGGTGCCGGCGCCGGGGGCTGGCAGCTTGTGGGCGGGCTGCTGAGGCAGCAGGGGCGGAGCTGGCTCTTATCTCTTACGCCTGACCTTGACTGCTTACTGGGAATTTAAAAGCAGCTCTTGGGAGCTAGCTTCTGCCCACGTACCATTGGAGGTGAGAACGGGGTGTTACCCTCCTCTGACACCGGGGAGGGAGGTCAGAGTGTGAACACAGCCCACACTGCTCATACATTACCGCAGGAGCAGGTGTGGGTGGTGTGTCCTGTGGCAGGGCACGTCAGTGCTTTGTCCTTATCTTCGTCCAGGAGATTAGCTCTCCTACTGACAGACCTCGAGGCCGCAGGCTCAAATATGGTCTCTACCAGGCGGCGGGCTTGCCCCAGGAGGACTGTGGCGACCCAGACAGAGGGCCTGCCAAGAGACGTAGCGGTTCAAGTCTCCGGCTGTAGGGAGTGCCTGAGCCTGCTGCTGCCAGGGGAGAATGGGAAGGATGCCACTTGTGCAAGGTGCGAGCAGGTCGATGAGCTGCTCAGCCTGGTGGTGGAGCTTAGGGAGGAGGTAGGGAGATTAAGAGCCATCAGAGAGTGCGAGCGGGAGATTGACTGGTGGTGTGACTCTCTGCAGGAAAGACACAGAGACTGCAACCCCCAAATGGTAGTGGACCCTCTCCCTTGCTGCAGTCAAACTGAGAGAGCTAACTTGAGGGCAGAGGAGGATTGGCAGCAGGTCCCAGCTCGGCGATGCAGGCAATCCCCATCCCGATCTACCTCGGTTCCCCAGGTACCTCTATGTAATAGGTTTGAAGCCCTGAAACTGGAGGGTGCGGTGGCTGAGGATGAAGTGGGAGAGCTGCCTCCAAGCATTCCCAAGGAGAGGCGTCCAACTCCACGCTTACAGACTGCCTCCTCCAGTAAAGAAAGGAGGGTGATAGTCATAGGAGACTCCCTTCTAAAAGGAACTGAGGGCCCAATATGTCGGCCTGCCCCCACCCGTAGGGAGGTGTGCTGCCTCCCTGGGGCCCGGGTCAGGGATATTTCTAGGAAACTTCCTAGTTTGATCCGCTCCTCTGATTATTATCCCTTATTGATAGTTCAGGCTGGCAGTGATGAGGTCACTGACGGAAGCCTGAGGACTATGAAAAATGACTTTAGGAGACTGGGGAGGTTAGTTGAAGGAGCAGGCGTACAGGTAGTATTTGCCTGTATTCCTACAGTGGCAGGGAAGGATGCTGAGACCACCAGAAGAACACACCTTATAAACACGTGGCTGAAAGGCTGGTGCAAAAGCAGGAATTTGGGGTTCTTTGATCATGGGGCGGTCTACTCGGCACCTGGCCTGGGGTCTGCTGATGGGTCTCACCTGTCTCGAAGGGGGAAACGGATCCTTGCCCAAGAGCTGGCAGGACTGGTAGAGAGGGCTTTAAACTAGATGCGGAGGGGGTAGGGGATAAAACCAGGCCTGCTAGAGATGAGCCTGGGGGATCGGCAATGGGATTAGGGATGAGGCGAGGGGCTCGGCTGAAGTGCATCTACACCAATGCACGCAGCATGGGCAACAAACAAGAAGAGTTGGAAGCCATGGTGCGGCAGGCAAGCTATGACCTAGTGGCCATCACGGAAACATGGTGGGACTGCTCCCACGACTGGAGTGCTGCAATGGATGGCTACAAGCTCTTCAGGAAGGATAGGCAAGGAAGAAGGGGTGGTGGTGTGGCTCTGTATGTTAGAGAATGCTTTGATGTTACTGAGCTTGTGGCTGGGGATGATAAGGTTGAATCCCTATGGGTAAAGATCAGGGGAAGGGCTGACAAGGCAGACATATTGGTGGGCGTCTGCTATAGACCGCCGAACCAGGATGAAGAGACAGATGAGGTGTTCTATGAGCAGCTGGCAGAAGCTGCGAGATCGCCAGCCGTGTCCTCATGGGGGACTTCAACTTCCCTGACATATGCTGGGAATACGGCGCAGCGCAGAGGAAGCAGTCTAGGAGGTTTCTGGAGTGTATGGAGGAGAACTTTCTGGTGCAGCTGGTGAGAGAGCCTACGAGAGGAGCTGCCCCGCTAGACCTGCTGTTCACAAACAGAGAAGCTCTGGTGGAAGATGTGGCGGTCGGGGGCTGCCTTGGACAGAGCGACCATGAGATGGTAGAGTTCTCAATTCTTGGAGGAGCCAGGAGGAAGAACAGCAAAACTGTTACCTTGGACTTCCGAAGGGCGGACTTGGAGTTGTTTAGAAGACTAGCAGGGGGAGTCCCCTGGGATTCAGTCCTAGAGGGTAAAGGGGTCCAAGACAGCCGGTTGCTCTTCAGGAAGGAAGTCTTAAGGCGCAGGAGCGGGCTGTCCCCCTGAGCTGCAAAATGAGCCGGCGGGGAAGGAGAGCGGCGGGGATGAAGAGGGAACTGTTCTTGAGGCTCCGGGAGAAAAAGAGAATCTACCTCCTGTGGAAGAAGGGACGGGCGACTCAGAGAGAGTGCAGAGAAGTTGTTAAGATGTGCAGGGAGAAAATCAGAAAGGCGAAAGCCCGGCTCGAACTCAACCTGGCCGCTGGGATAAAAAGAAACAAGAAACCCTTTGACAAATATATCAACGGTAAGAGGAGGACTAAGGAGAATCTCCATTCTTTACTGGACGAGGCTGGGAATGTGACTAGTGAGGATAAGGAAAAGGCAGAGGTCCTGAACGCCTTCTTTACGTCTGTCGTTAAAGGTCAGACCAGTTATCCTCAGGGTACTCCACTTTTGGACCTGGTGGACTCGGCTGGGGAGCAGACTAAACCCCCCACAATTCAGGAGGAAACAGTCAGAGACCTGCTACTGCAACTGGACTGCCACAAGTCCATGGGGCCGGATGAGATCCACCCGAGAGTGCTGAGGGAACTGGCGGAGGTGAGAGCTGAGCCGCTTTCCATCATCTCTCAGCGCTCCTTGTTGACTGGTGAGGTCCCAGCAGACTGGAGGCTTGCCAACGTGACTCCCATCTACAAGAAGGGCTGTAAGGAGGACCCGGGGAGCTACAGGGCTGTTAGCCTGACCTCGGTGCCAGGGAAGGTTATGGAGCAGATTGTCTTGAGGGAGATCACACAGTGTGCGGGACAACCGGGGGATCAGGGCTAGCAGCATGGGCTCACGAAGGGCAGGTCCTGCTTGACCAACCTGATCTCCTTCTATGATCCAGTGACCCGCCTGGTGGATGAGGGAAAGGCTGTTGATGTGGTCTACCTTGACTTCAGCAAAGCCTTTGACACTGTCTCCCACAGCATTCTCCTGCGGAAGCTGGCAGTCCGTGGCTTGGACAGGTACATCTTGGCTGGGTAAGGAACTGCTGGAGGGCCGGGCACAGAGAGTGGTGGTCAATGGAGCCAAATGCAGCTGGCGACCGGCCACGAGTGGGGTTCCCCAGGGGTCGGTGCTGGGGCCTGTCCTCTTCAAGATCTTCATTGATGACCTGGATGAGGGCACTGAGTGCACCCTCAGGAAGTTTGCAGATGACACCAAGCTGGCTGGATGCGTCCATCTGCCTGGGGGTAGCGAGGCCCTCCAGAGGGATCTGGACAGGCTGGAGAGCTGGGCTGAAGCCAATGGGATGAGGTTTAATCAGACCAAAGGCCGGGTCCTGCACTTTGGCCACAGCAACCCCAAGCAACGCTACAGGCTTGGGGCGGAGTGGCTGGAAGATGTGTAGAGGAAATGGAGCTGGGGGTGTTGGTTGACGCTGGGCTGAACACGAGCCAGCAGTGTGCCTGGGTGGCCAAGAGGCCAATGGCATCCTGGCTTGTATCAGAAGCAGTGTGACCAGCAGGAGCAGGGAAGTGATTGTCCCCCTGTACTCAGCTCTGGTGAGGCCGCACCTCGAGTGCTGTGTCCAGTTCTGGGCCCCTCACTGCAAGAAAGACATGGAGGCCCTGCAGCGTGTTCAAAGAAGGGCAACAAAGCTGTGAGGGGTCTGGAGCACAGGGCTGATGAGGAGCGGCTGAGGGAGCTGGGAGTGTTCAGTCTGGAGAAGAGGAGGCTCAGGGGAGACCTCATTGCTCTCTATAACTACCTGAGGGGAGGTTGTAGCGAGCTGGGGGTCGGCCTCTTCTCTCGTGTAACTGGTGATAGGACTAGGGGGAATGGCTTCAAGCTGCGCCAGGGGAGATTCAGACTGGATATTAGGAAATACTACTTCTCTGAAAGAGTGGTCAGGCACTGGGATGGGCTGCACAGGGAGGTGGTGGAGTCACCGACCCTGGAGGTGTTCAAGGAACGTCTGGATTTTGTGTGGAGGGACGTGGTTTAGCGAGAACCATGGGTGATAGGTGGGTGGTTGGACTGGATGATCTTATAGGTCTTTTCCAACCTTAGCGATTCTGTGATTCTGTGCTTCTGTATCGTGACGTCATCATGGGGCTCTGTGACGTCATCATGTGTATTGGAAAGGGGATGATCTGATTGTGTGATGGAAAAATGAGTTGGAGAAGGGATTTCTGCCTAGAGTCCACAGCATCTCAGTGCCAGCATCTCACCGAGCTGGGACCACAGAATTTCTGCATCTCACCAAGCTGGGACGACAGAATTTCCGCTTGGCCTCCATCTGATCTCATCTCCACTGAACAAAGCATGCCCCATCCCTTCCGTCCCGTGCACAAAACCTCTCGCCACGCACGCAGCCACACTTGCAACCTTTACTCGAGCCACCAGAAACCTGGCGTGGACTCCCAGCCCAAGTTGTCGCCTTGGGGCTGCGGGTGAACCCGAGGGACGGCCAGCATCTGCCAGGTTGGAAAGAGAAAAAGGGACGCGGCCCCTTTAAGCCCGTCCTCCCTCGATCTAAGCCCCGCCCACTCTCCCCACAAGCCCCGCCCAACGGTCCTGGCCCCGCCCTTCTCTCGAAGACCCGCCCTCCTGACGAAGCCCCGCCCACCTCTCAAGCCCCAAACTGGGATCCTATGGGACTGGGATCCCCCAAACTGGGATCACCCGAAACTGGGAGAGCCCCCAACTGGGATCCTATGGAACTGGGATCCCCCAAACTGGTATCACCCTAAACTGGAACCCAATTGAACTGGGACACCCTTGAATTGGGAGCACCTTAAACTGGGATCCTATGGGACTGGGATCAGCCCAAACTGGGACAGCCCCATACTGGGATCCCATCCCAAACTGGGATCACCCCAACCTGGAACCCAACTGAACCGGGGCACCCCTAAGGTGGGGTTGTTGTCGCCTTGGGGCCGCGGGGGAACCCGAAGGACGGCCGCCCTTCCTCTCCATCCTTCCTCACTTCCTCACTCCCACATCCCGTTGTCGGAGGACCAACACCCGCACGTGGTGGCAGTGATGTCACAGCGGGTGTCACAGAGCTGCCATTGTGACGCGTGAAGCTGGGAGCGGAGCAAAGGGCTGCGAGGCTCAGGCTGGGCATCACTGCGGTCTGGTGAGGCTCAGGGAGAGCAGGGAGACTCGCAGTGCTCGCCATCGACTCGCTGATGTCCGATAGCGAGAGGGAGGCTTCCTGCATGGAGGAAGCAGGTGAGAGCACGGCATCCCCGCACGCAGCCGGGCAGAGGGGTGCAGGGGCTCTGCTTGAAGCCGAGAGGGGAGGAAAGGGCAAACAGGAGCTCCCAGCCCCTCTGCTCTTCGGCTACGCTTGGGCCGTGGTCCTCGGGGATGCCCGGCCCTGCCGGCTGCTCGGCTCTGCTCATTTTTGCTCTTTTCCTCTGCAGTGTGTGCGCTGTGTGGCCGGGCAGATGTGGACCCGGAGATGTGCGGGCGCGTGCTTCTGGAGGCTGGGATTCGAGTCCACGAGTTCTGCTTGGTGAGTTCCTCCCCATGGCGCTCCTTCCAGGTTCCCTCCAGGGATGCTCCCTTTTCCTTCCCGTCCTAATGAGATCCTCCTCTCCTCTCCTCTCCTCTCCTCTCCTCTCCTCTCCTCTCCTCTCCTCTCCTCTCCTCTCCTCTCCTCTCCTCTCCTCTCCTCTCCTCTCCTCTCCTCTCCTCTCCTCTCCTCTCCTCTCCTCTCCTCTCCTCTCCTCTCCTCTCCTCTCCTCTCCTCTCCTCTCCTCTCCTCTCCTCTCCTCTCCTCTCCTCTCCTCTCCTCTCCTCTCCTCTCTTCTTTCCTTTTCTTTTCCTTTTCTCTCCTCCAGATCTTTGCCAACATCACTACCGAATCAGGACCGGCGTGGCCAAGAACTGATGGCCTCCCCCTTGCTGCCATCGCACACAAAGCCAAGCAGGCAGACGGCCAGGTGAGGAGCTGTAGGGAACAGGCAGATCTGTGCCGACAAGGGCTCACATCACCTTCATCTGGGCACAAGGAAAGCAATCACAGCCCTTCCAACCTCCTCCAGACCCAAGGAAAGCAATCACAGCCCTTCCAACCTCCTCCAGACCCAAGGAAAGCAATCACAGCCCTTCCAACCTCCTCAGAGCCCAAGGAAAGCAATCACAGCCCTTCCAACCTCCTCCAGACCCAAGGAAAGCAATCACAGCCCTTCCAACCTCCCCCACCACCCAAGTCCTGCACCGTAGCCGATCAACCCCGTCCCCCAGGCCGCTTTGTGCACAGAAATGCCCACATCCCTGCCCACCCCGAGGCGTGGGGCTGGCCGTGGAAGCCCTGAGCTGGCTGCCGACGGGGCCGTTCTGCTCTTTCCAGCAATGCTGTGTCTGCGGAGAGAGGAGGGCTGCCATCACGTGCGCCGGGAGCGACTGCGCTCGCAGCTTCCACCTGCCCTGTGCCGTGGATGGGGAGTGCGTCACCCAGTACTTCGGTGAGCACAGGTAAGGATCTGGAGTCCTTGGTGCCAGGGTGGCATCAAAGAAGAGGTTTTTCTCTTCGCCGCTCGTAGGACCGAGGCACAACCGCTCGCAAAGTCGCTCGCATGCCCATAGGCTGCCAGGGCTCAGTTTAGTTCGTCTGGAGAGGGAACCAGCACTGACGTCTCACTGGTGGCACAGGTTTAGGGATGAGAAAGCGATCTGTGACTTGAACCCGAGCCACGGTCCTCAGGGATCTGCTTCCTCCGCTGTACGGCGGCGTTGATGAGCAGGGCTTCCATCCAAACCTCCCCTTCTCCCCTGCTCTTCCTTCAGCATCAGTTGAAAATAACGAAGGGCAAAGCCTTCTAACGCTTGGCCACCGCAGTCCCGTGGGCAAACGCTTGCCCCCCGTGGCTCTCCTTTATGCTGTGACCTTGGTTGCCACCTCCCAGAGAGGACTCGCTCAAAACTCCCTTTGGCTCGGGGGCCAAAGATGCAATCGGAGCTCAGTTCAGACGCCGACGGCCGCGTTTCCTTTCCTGGACCTCTGCCCTCCTCGCATCGCTTCTCATCCGTTCCATCACTTCTCACCGTGCCCCATCCGCTCCGTCTTCCCCCAGGTCCTTCTGCCGAGAGCATCGCCCTCGACAGCTGGCTCAGAAAGCTCCGCAAGGCACCAACTGCCTCATTTGCCTCGAGCCCGTGGGGGACGGCTTGTCCTACCACACCATGCTGTGTCCAACCTGCCAACGCGCCTGGTTCCACCGGCTCTGCATCCAGGTACGACCCCTCTCCTCACCCCGCAAGGATGCTGGGTGCTCAGCATCACCAGGCATTGCTGATTCTCACCCTGCTCGTGCTTCTCCTGCAGCGACAGGCGTCGAGCACCGGCACGGCGTTCTTCAGGTGCCCGGCTTGTCTCGATTTCGGTCTGTTCTGCGACCAAATGTCCAGCCTGGGAATCCGAATCCCTCTCAGGTTGGTGTCCTTCCCCTTCTCTTTCCGCTCAAAAATGTTCCAGGAATGACGGTCTGGCTGGTTGCGTCGTTTCATCCCTGCTTTTCGTGGTGCCCTCCTCCTCTTCATCTTCGGGGTTTGTGAGCACTGTACCCAACTGGGATTCCAAGGCGCCATCGGGTTCTATTGGCTCCATCACTCGTTGCATTCACCGCTCTGATGGAACCAGTTTCATCTCCACTCGCCCTCACCGTGGTTCCTGAATCAGCTTCCTTCCCTTCCCTTCCCCTTCCCCTTCCCCTTCCCCTTCCCCTTCCCCTTCCCCTTCCCCTTCCCCTTCCCCTTCCCCTTCCCCTTCCCCTTTCCCTCTCCTCTCCTCTCCTCTCCTCTCCTCTCCTCTCCTCTCCTCTCCTCTCCTCTCCTCTCCTCTCCTCTCCTCTCCTCTCCTCTCCTCTCCTCTCCTCTCCTCCCCTCTCCTCCCCTCTCCTCACCTCTCCTCTCCTCTCCCATAGCTGAGCTACGACTCCAAAGACACAGCAGGCTGTTCAAACTCATCCTCCCCATCCCCAAAACTCGAGGACAAGGCAGTGGATTTTTTTGTCCAGCTCAGAGGCTTCGTGCTTCCCCTCTTCCTTTCCTACTTCCCCTTTTCGGCTCCCCTTTTCCTTTCCTATTTCCCCTCAATCCTATTCGAGGCGTCATTCTCACCTCTCTGTCCCTCCCTCTCTGTGTCACAAAGTCTCCAGGCTTGGCTTGGACTCCCCCACTTCGCTTTTTTGCGGAGTTTCTGATGTTTTCTCTTCTTGGTGTGTGGTTGTCCGCCGCCTTTTCCAAGCGTGGCTGCAGCTTCTCTTGCCTGGAAGAGCCATTTCCTCGGTTTTTCTCCTTCTATCTGATATCCTGCGCTTTTTCCTCGGAGATGCTTTGCTGGAGATGCTCTTCCCAAGAGTTCTCGTGCAATTTCTCTGGGCTGAAGGCAGAGGTTTTGTTCTCCCCTCTGCCATCGCGTCGCTGCTTCTCCCCGTGAGACTCGTGCTCCTTGCTCCCATCCTCTTGGCTGCCATAAGCCTCGCGGGATTTCTCAGGGCCTTTTGGGTTTCTTGGAAGCTTGGAGCGGATGAGATGGGGGGGGCTCATCGCTTCCCCTCCCTTCTCTTGCAGAGACCCGGAATGGGACCACCAAGGGGTCTACGATACACCCCGAGAGAGGCACAGCCGCTGCGACGCCAGCGAATGCCTTTACGAGGGAGGCAGAGAGCAGGCAGAGACAACGGGGTGAGCAGGGGGATCGGGAGGGTCCTCAGACTCGCCGCAGGATGGCATCCCGTTATTCCCATATCCCCTCATTGCCCCCCGTACCCCCCCATCCCCCCATATCCCCCATTATCCCCATATTCCCCCCACATCCCCCCATTATCCCCCCATATCCCCCACATCCCCCCACATCCCCCCATATCCCCCATTATCCCCCCATATCCCCCATCCCCCCATATCCCCCATTATCCCCATATTCCCCCCATCCCCCCATTACCCCCACATCCCCCCATTATCCCCCACATCCCTCATAGCCTCCCACATCCCCCATATCCCCCCATATCCCCCATATCCCCCCATTATCCCCCCATATCCCCCACCCCCCCACATCCCCCATATCCTCCCATATCCCCCCAAATATCCCCCCATATCCCCCATCCCCCCACATCCCCCCCTATTCCCCATTTATCCCCCCATCCCCATTATCCCCCCATTATCCCCACATCCCCCCATACCCCCCACATCCCCCCATATCCCCCATATCCCCCCATATCCCCCCATATCCCCCATCCCCCCATATCCCCATAGCCCCCCACATCCCCCCTAGGATCCTACGGGATGCATCCTCGCTCTGCAGGACGGCGGAGCGAGGGCTGAGAGCAGCAGAGATGCGCTGTGCAGGGCATCCCGTGGCTTGGTCCTCACATTCACCACCTTCCCCAGGTCCTGGCAGCTGATCCTGTGCAGCTCCTGCGCTGCTGAGGGAACCCATCGTCAGTGCTCCCAGCTGCACAACCCAAGAGACATGTGGGAGTGGGAATGCGACGGCTGTGCTGGTCTGGGCACCGGTAAGAAGCATCGCATCAGATCTCAGGATGCTCTGATGCCGGGATGCCGGAGTCCGTCTGTCCCGATGCTCTGACATCGGGATGCCGGAGTCCGTCTGTCCCATTCCGACTCACGACCTCCCTTTGCAGCCTCCGGCGCCGATGTTGAGCTCGCCGGTCCCAGCCACAGGGCTCTGTGTTCATCCGGCAGCTCCGTGCCCAGCAGCCAGGCGGCATTTGGGGCATCGCAGAGCCACCTGCCCGACAGCGAGCGGCGGACAAACAGCCAGCATTTCGGCGATGATCGGCCTTCCTCTGAGCAGCTGCGAGGACGCAGGCAAACAGCGGCTGCAAACGGGTCCCACGCAGCCACCAGGAGGCCATCGGGGTCCTCCGGGGCATCTCCAGCTGCTGCACGCCGAACACATCGCAGGCAGGGGGGAAGAAGCCGCGCATGGAGCCGATCCCCGCTGCAATCTCGCATCCCGAGTTCCCAGAGCCGGCCGAGAAGGCGGCGTGGCGGCCGGCAAACGCCAGCCCCGGAGGAGCAGGGCGGCAGCAGCAGCAGCAGCTCGCCAACATCTGCCATTCCCGGGTCCGCGATGGCTCGCAGGGCGCAGACACGCGGGGGAGCATCCGGGCGGCCAGGGAGCATCCGCACCCAAAGCCCTCCTGCGGGCAGACGCGGGGCTCAGCCACGAAGAAGCAGCAGGATCCGGGGCCAGCAGAGGAGGATGTGCTGGGAATGAAGCTGGTTTCGTGAGCCAAAGCCCCCGCAGCCGTGAGCCAGAGCGGCTTCGGTTGAGGCGGACCGTCATCATCGCCCGGCTTCATCCCCTCTCCGACTTGCAGCCGCATCCAGCCTGGCTTCCCACACCTCCACGGCTGGGGATTGCACAGCATCCTCGGGAAAGCTGTTCCAGCGTGGCCGTGCTGATCTCCAACCCTTTTAATCCCCAAGCCAAAGCTGTTTTAGTTCTACAACCACCCCTCCCTCTCCCACCTCCCCGACTCACTCTGGTCTGACGCAATAAAGATCAGAGATCCCCCTCCCCCCCCCCCCTCTTACCCCACAAATCGTTTGTCGGCTTCATCCTTCTTTGCTTTTGCTGAGGGGGGCGCAGGTAGGGGACCTGGATGACATGGGACGTCTCAGTTCCATAGGATCCCAGTTTGGGGCTTCCCAGTTCCATAGGATCCCAGTCTGGGGCTTCCCAGTATGGGAGTTTTCCAGTTTGGGGTGTCCCAGTTCCATAGGATCCCAGTTTGGGGCTTCCCAGTTCCATAGGATCCCAGTTTGGGGCTTCCCAGTCCCATAGGATCCCAGTATGAGGGATCCCAGTTCCATAGGATCCCAGTTTGGGGGATCCCAGTCCCATTGGATCCCAGTTTGTGGGGGATCCCAGTACGGAGTGATCCCAGTTTGGGGGTTCCCAGTTCCATAAGATCCCAGTTTAAGGTGCTCCCAGTTTCAGGGTGCCCCAGTTCAATTGGGTTCCAGTTTGAGGTGATCCCAGTTTGGGGATTCCCAGTTCCATAGGATCCCAGTTTAAGGTGCTCCCAGTTTATGGGTGTCCCAGTTCAATTGGGTTCCAGTTTAGGGTGATACCAGTTTGGGGGATCCCAGTCCCATAGGGTTCCAATTTGAGGCTGTCCTAGTTTGGAGGGGGTCCCAGTATGAGGGATCCCAGTTTGGGGAATCCCAGTCCCATAGGATCCCAGTTTGGGGCTTGAGAGGAGGGCGGGGCTTCGAGAGGAGGGCGGGGCCAGGACCGTTGGGCGGGGCTTGTGGGGAGAGTGGGCGGGGCTTAGATCGAGGGAGGACGGGCTTAAAGGGGCCGCGTCCCTTTTTCTCTTTCCAACCTGGCAGATGCTGGCCGTCCCTCGGGTTCACCCGCAGCCCCAAGGCGACAACTTGGGCTGGGAGTCCACGCCAGGTTTCTGGTGGCTCGAGGAAAGGTTGCAAGTGTGGCTGCGTGCGTGGCGAGAGGTTTTGTGCACGGGACGGAAGGGATGGGGCATGCTTTGTTTAGTGGAGATGAGATCAGATGGAGGCCAAGCGGAAATTCTGTCGTCCCAGCTTGGTGAGATGCAGAAATTCTGTGGTCCCAGCTCGGTGAGATGCTGGCACTGAGATGCTGTGGACTCTATGCAGAAATCCCTTCTCCAACTCATTTTTCCATCACACAATCAGATCATCCCCTTTCCAATACACATGATGACGTCACAGAGCCCCATGATGACGTCACGATACAGAAGCACAGAATCACAGAATCGCTAAGGTTGGAAAAGACCTATAAGATCATCCAGTCCAACCATCCACCTATCACCCATGGTTCTCGCTAAACCACGTCCCTCCACACAAAATCCAGACGTTCCTTGAACACCTCCAGGGTCGGTGACTCCACCACCTCCCTGTGCAGCCCATCCCAGTGCCTGACCACTCTGTCAGAGAAGCAGTATTTCCTAATATCCAGCCTGAATCTCCCCTGGCGCAGCTTGAAGCCATTCCCCCTAGTCCTATCACCAGTTACACGAGAGAAGAGGCCGACCCCCAGCTCGCTACAACCCTCCCTCAGGTAGTTATAGAGAGCAATGAGGTCTCCCCTGAGCCTCCTCTTCTCCAGACTGAACACTCCCAGCTCCCTCAGCCGCTCCTCATCAGCCCTGTGCTCCAGACCCCTCACCAGTTTTGTTGCCCCTCTTTGAACACGCTGCAGGGCCTCGATGTCTTTCTTGCAGTGAGGGGCCCAGAACTGGACACAGCACTCGAGGTGCGGCCTCACCAGAGCTGAGTACAGGGGGACAATCACTTCCCTGCTCCTGCTGGTCACACTGCTTCTGATACAAGCCAGGATGCCATTGGCCTTCTTGGCCACCCAGGCACACTGCTGGCTCGTGTTCAGCCCAGCGTCAACCAACACCCCCAGCTCCATTTCCTCTACACATCTTCCAGCCACTCCGCCCCAAGCCTGTAGCGTTGCTTGGGGTTGCTGTGGCCAAAGTGCAGGACCCGGCCTTTGGTCTGATTAAACCTCATCCCGTTGGCTTCAGCCCAGCTCTCCAGCCTGTCCAGATCCCTCTGGAGGGCCTCGCTACCCCCAGCATCTGCAGTTCTTCTGGGCATGGAGTCCTGTGCACAGTGCAGAAAATAATGACTGAAGTCAAGATAACTTGCAGAGACACTCCTCCTGCTATAGTATAGAAGTTTTTCTTTCTCTATGAAAATTGTTCATTTAGCTCCATATCTTGGGTTTATTTTCATGAGCTTTACCGTACCTTAAGAAGAAGAAGCTTAAGGAGCTCTAAGTTTCCTCTCATTTCCTAATCATATCTCAGCTTCCTGGACATTTTCCTTCCAGGAGCAATTTTCATGTCTCATATCTTTATCCTTTATCCTTTATCCTTTATCCTTTATCCTTTATCCTTTATCCTTTATCCTTTATCCTGTCTGCTCTCAGAATGCCCATCCCAACCTCTGTGCATTTAAATTTCTCTTGGAGAAAGCTGCATCATTCATGACTGCAGAAAATGATGGTAATTTCAGCTGATGCTGTCCTTAGGGAGAGGAGAAGCTGATAGCACTTGAGGAGATTGTTCATATAACAGCAGATTGTGAAAGGTACAATTCAGGCTTCTCAGAGATGTGTTCATATTTCACATCTCCTTTCAGAATTCTGCCTCCAACTCATTCTCCTTCCCTAAGAACAGGTCTTGGAAAATCCCTGCCTTGTCTCTCCTCTTGCAAAGGGCCCTTGGAAACACCCAGCGGTGCAGTGTAGCTGTGATCCCCCTGCCCCAGGCAGCAGCAGATGTCCCCTGCCCCGCCGGGGGGCTCCTTTCCCCCACGCGTCTCCCTGCAGCGCCCTGTGCAGCTCCCTGGGCAGGCTGAGTGCTGAGTGCTGAGTGCTGAGTGCTGAGTGCTGAGTGCTGAGTGCTGAGCCTGGCAGACGGCAGAGTCATAGCCTGCAGTGAGACTTACCTTGCCAAAGGCTGTGAGCAGTGCTCCTGCAGTGAGCTCAACACCTGCTCACACCGTACACATCCTACAATCCCTCTCTCCTTTCTCTCCTCTCCTCCTGTCACCTGCAGGCTGTGCTGTGCAGAAGAGCTGCTCCTGGGCACAGCTGTCTCTCTGCAGCGCTGCCCACTTGTAGCAGCTCCCTGTGTCCCAGGAGCCCGGCCCAGCTCAGCAGCAGAGGATGTCATTTTCTCTTCCTCACTGCTCTCCCTGGAGATGCCCTTGGGGCTGCGGGGCTGGCAGCTCCTGATAGACAACAGGGTCATCTCTGCAAAACGTACTTTGAAGTCAGATGAATTAATCACCAGTAGACAGGCTGATTCCAGAAGCATGGTTCAACAACATAACAGATTGTGTGTGCCTAGCAAAGCTGCAAATGCCCCATCTGGTGTCAAGGTTTTATGACTCTTGATATCAGTATTCCATATCATAACATCATGTAAAGCACTTGGATTAAGGGTTAGGCATTAGAGATAATACCTCAGTTCTGTGTACTGACTGTTCTGGATACCTGGTTCTCAGAAGAGAAGAAGAACTGCCTTTCCTGAGGACTCTGAGTTCAGAGGGGAAGATAAGCCATGGGAGGAAGTCCCGGGATCTCTCACTTGCTCGCTGCCTGGCAGTGTGTGGCTGCGCGCCCCAGCCGTGCGCCTTCAGTTCAAAGTAAGGCTTTTGGTTTCAGACACTCGCTCTCTCATTATATTTGATTTATTACCCTAAATTCCAATTTTATTTTATAACATTGTGTTTCCTTACATTCCAAAATCATATTTAGTAAAAATAAGTGTCCTCCTTCGATCTTTGCCGCTGTTTTTTATTATTTTTATTATTATTTTATTTCCTTATTTATTATTATATTATATTATATTATATTATATTATATTATATTATATTATATTATATTATATTGTATTATATTATAGTTTAGTTTAGTTTAGTTTAGTTTAGTTTAGTTTAGTTATTTTTTGGCCAGTGGAACTGCCAAGCCTTCTGCCCTCTGTCACGGACACACATTGATCTAGATAACTCCGTAACAAGACAACACACTCAGTCATATGCCCTGCTTTTAGGACGGGCGTGTGGAGCCAAATGTGGGACCTGATGATCACTATGGGTCCTTTCCATTGCGGGTTGTCCCAGGATTCTATGACAGTGGGTACAAGCACGGTGATGTTGGATCACTGTGCTGTCACAGTGGGTAGGAGTTCAGTGACAGCACAGTCACGGTGTTGTCTCGGTAGTGTGGAGAGCAGTGATGTCAGAATTCCTGAGTTGTGGCAGAGGTCAGTATTGCAGTGATGTCAGAGTCACTGTGCTGGAAAGGGGAGACAAGCTCAGTGATTTCAGCTCCACTGTGTCGTCACAGCTGATATGAGCACAGTGGTGTTGCAGTCAGACAGGAGCTCTGCATGTGGGTGAGCATCAAACACGGCATCCCCAGAACCAAATGCTACCAGTGAGGAAATGGTGCCTCCACCTTGGGCCGGAGAGATCTGGAGTTCAAAGTTTCATTGTGACTGACTGCTTGCCCAGACTGGGCCCTTCTCACATCCCACATCCTGGGATGAGACACACTGCCCACACGGGACTTGGGCCTCACGGCATCCTTGCACCCCATGCAGAGTCTGGCAGCTGCTGTCCCCTGGTCTTTCATTTGACATCAGACAAACCTCCATCCCACTGCCCCAGGAAGGGCCCTGAGCCAGCATAAGGGAGGGACACGATCTCCCTGCCAAGGCTCTGGGGATCAGGCCTTGGCCTTTCTGCTTCACAAGACAAAGGAGGCTTTGCTCAGCATCACAGCCACCATCCCAGTGCCTTGGTCTCCTGCAATTATCTGCTCTAACAAGTCCCTGGGGAAGCTTGCTTGATAATGGCCTCAGTGGGGCCCATTAATACTCCAAGAAACTTCACTGTTCCTTCTGACTTTGTCTTCTTGAGCACTTTGTGCAATCTTCTCTGTGCACTGGAGGTTGATGGACTCAGCAGCAAATGCCCCGTGGGGCCCATTACAACCTGAAGAGCCCTCCTGTGCCTTGTGCCTTCCTGTCATCTTCTTCAGGTGTTCAGAACTTGTACAGCAAACTGGACAGGTATCTGGAGAGAGCTAAAAGAGGAAGAGACAAATGGGCAGTTAAGAATTCCATTTATTTATTTATTAATAGTTCAGTTTAAAGAAGAATTTAAAGCAGCACTTGGCGATTGATAATGATCCAGGATGTCCCCTAATGTGCTTTGCTCTGTCATGTGTGGAGAAACATCCACTTCAGCTTCCCCACCCCATTTCTACTCCCATTGGCCCCATGGGACTTGCATTACTTTTCCTCACATCACTCTTCTCTTCTGCAGTGACTCGCTCAGTGTTAAACCTCCTTTGCACCAACTCCCCCCTCACTTTATTCAGAGAACCAGCTGCACATGCACAAGGAAAGATTTCAACTTTATTTTATTTTATTTTATTTTATTTTATTTTATTTTATTTTATTTTATTTTATTTTATTTTATCACTTATTTCCCAACAAATGGAAGGAAATATGATGCAACTGAAAGAACACTAAAACAAAAAGATCAACTGCATGCCTTGTCCTAGCTGCATCTAATGAGGTTTGCCTTTCACAGGGAATATTTGTACAAGAAATGAGTTAGATAGAGATTGGAAGGGATAGATAGAATCACAGTTAAGGAGTTGAGAAAAGAGTCCATCAGACTTAAGAGAGATGGAGCAAATTCCAGTAATCTCCCTGAGTGTGATAGGTCAGCCAGATATGTGGGAGGTATCTGAGTGAAGAACGAGCAAGGGATGTGGAAATCTGGAGAGCAGTGGGAAGAGCATGTGTCCAGATGGCCTGCTGAAAACACGCCCTGAACCATGGTCATTGATTTAGGAGAGCTGGAGACACCTGGAGGATGAGGGACATCAAATACGCAGCAGGGTAGAGCAGCGGTGGATGCTGGGCATTGGTCACAGGGCATTGGCACTGGCACCACTGTCTGTGTCCCTGTACCTGAAGGCATCTGTGTCCTGCTAACAAAATTCTAGAAAAAAACTGTATTTAAGAAAAAATGAAAACAGAAAAAAAAAACCAAAAGATCTCCTCAATGACTAGTGCTTTCACCTAAAAAGAGAGAGGACTCATGAGGTGATTAGAAGTTGAGAAGTGTGTTAGTATATTTTTCTTGATCTTGGTCTTCAAACTACTGTTTCAATTTCATTGCCATTAATGAACATCTTTTAGACTTACAGCTTCACAAAGAAGAGAAGATCCATTTGTGTCTTGCACAGAGCCTGGAGCCCCCCCAGAATTTCCCTGCCCAGAACTGTCCATGACATCTCTCAGTCTTTGCACTGACTGAGTCACACTGTGGTGCTGAGTTCTACTCGTTTTTCTCACAGCTTCTTTAGGTGGTCACATGCAGCACAGGGTTCATCACGCCCGTCATGCCCTTCATAACAGGTACCCTGCCCCGTTCTACTTGGTCCACATTCACCCTAGCCTTCCTTTTGCTGCATATGTATTTCTACACGTCCTTCTTGTCTTAGATATGCCTGGGCAGATTCAACCGCGTTTGAGCTTTAGGCTTTCAAATTCATCTCAAAAGGCACACCAGGACAAAGTCTCTTCTGCTGCCAAGTGACCACTTCTTGTTACCGCTTCCTGTATGAAGAATCCAAGGCGTTCTCTCCTGATGCCAAAGGTGTGAGCTTGTTGTGAGTTTGTGTGAGCCTAGAGTCATGAATTTGTCTTACGCCCTCCCTTCAGAAATCTTTACTATCTCATGGGCACTGTGGCCCAGGCTATCTTTGATACTCATATTCCCAACGACTTCCTCCTTGCTGGTGACTATGAGATCCAGCAGAGCAGCTCTCCTCTTTGGTTCTTCTATGGCTTGATGAAGAAGCTGTCAGCAGCGCTCTCCAGGGATCTTCTGGATGTTGTATGCTCTGCTGGGCTGTCCCTGCAGCAGGTACTGGAGAGAGTAAGGTTCCTGAGTGGGACAAGGGCCTGAAAATGTGAAGCTCCTGTTTGTCTTTTTGGGTCCCCTTTTGCTTGTTTTTCCTGATCAGGAAGCAAGGAACAGATGTGGCTGGTCTCTTCTTTGAGTCATTTCCATCAGTTCTCAGCTGGCTGCTCTGCCACCCCCAGGCAGAGCTCAGTGCACTCTCACAGAGAGCAGCAGCCTATCCTTTTCTTCTTTGACCATCCATCATAAAGTGTCTGTACCCCCTCTGCTACAGTTCAGAGGTGGGAACCATCCCACCATGTCTCTGTGATCTGAACAAGACCCCAGGACTGCAAATGCACCAAGATTTCAAGGTCACTGGGTTAATGTTTGTGGTCTTCTCATCAGTGTAAAGACACTTCAGAAAGCATCCCATGCCAGAAGCATTATTTGACTTAGCCTGGCTGGGCCTTGCATCTACACCATGGTACTGGTGTTCAGAAGGTGGCACACAGGTACTAGACCCACTGTGTGGCTCACGGTTATCCAGCGAGCACTGACACCACCAGGGCATGGCTTTCCTGAAGGCCTTGAGCTGCATTTGCCAGCTGGCTGGGGGCGTGCTGGAGACCCAGGGAACTGCCATTCAAAGGAGAGCCCAGAAAAACCGAAGGTGTCATCAGTGAAAGAATGTAGGTGTGTCACAGCTTTGTAATGCCTTAAGCTCCAGCATATGCAATAGATGGGGAACAGAGAAAGATCTGACTCTTCATCTGGTGAGCTCATCCATTTGGTCAGCTGAATAACGCTGCATGCTCCATGGGGAGAGGTGAAACATGACACTCTCAGGTGCCCATTCCTGGCAGACCTGAGGTCATTTAGGATGGACAAGAATACTCCCAGGCTCTGTCTGGCCTCCAGCTGATGCTCAGGAAGGAGGTTGCTCTCTCAGAGGTTGTCTACCACAGCTTGCAGGCACTGTTGCACACATCTAGGAGCCCCACAGGCACCTTGGTCATCATTGTGTGCCTGTGTGTGAGCAAGCAACTTCCCACTGAAGGAAGACCAGGGGCTCACATATTTCCTGAAGGCCCTGGAACTCATTGTGCACATCTGATCTGAACCAAGAGGAGTCCCATCTCCCATGGGTCTGTGGGGAACTGAACCGCTTTTCAACCCCGGCTTTTCCATCTGGAGATGAGACACCTGCACTGATTGCCTCAGCTGAATGACTGCCCTGTGCAGGGGAAGTCAGAGGATCCCTGTCCTTGTCTGTGTGTCCTTTTAGTTAAGAGCCATGAGCAGTGGTTTCCAGATGAGGCATTTACAGCTCTGCTAGGCAAGCACGATCTGTTATGACCAAAGATGCTTCTGGAATCAGTCTGTCTACTGGTGATTAATTTATGTGACTTCAAAGTTTGTTTTGCAGAGATGACCCTGTTGTCCATCAGGAGCTGCCAGCGCCACATTCCCAAGGACATCTCCAGGGAGAGCAGTGAGGAAGAGAAAATGACATCCTCTGCTGCTGAGCTGGGCTGGGCTCCTGGGACACAGGGAGCTTCTACAAGTGGGCAGTGCTGTAGAGACACAGCTGTGCCCAGGAGAAGATCTAGGGCACCATGCAGCAAGACTGGGAGCGTGATCTGTGGATGAGAGAGAGAGAAGAGAAGGTAGAAAGCTTACAAGCTGTGTGGAGTGTGAACAGGCTGTGTGCTCACTGCAGGAGCGTTGCTCACAGTCTTTGAGAAGGTAAGCCTTTTGCTACAGGCAATGCAGCTACGTTTTCCTGGAGGGATCACTAAATCTGGGACATCCCAGTGCAGATCTGGATGAAAACACTCTGTGTTTCCTTATTGTGGAGAAAGACCTGCTCCAGCTGTAGGCTTCTGCGCTGCAGCATCAGAGCACAGCCCTGAGGGCTGCATGTCCCAGGATGGCTGCAGGCTGTGCAGCCGGGGCTGCAGCCGGGTGCCCAGGGCTGTCCTGCAGAGAAGGTCCCTGCTGTGCCCCAGGGGCTGTGTGCCGGGGCAGGGACTCTGCCGCCTGCCAGGCTCAGCACTCAGCACTCAGCACTCAGCACTCAGCACTCAGCACTCAGCACTCAGCCTGCCCGGGGAGCTGCCCAGCGCGCTGCAGGGAGACGTGTGGGGGGAAGGAGCCCCCCAGCACGGCAGGGCAGGGCATGTGCCTTCTGCTAACACAGCTGCTGCCTGAGGCATGGCCATCGCAGATACACTGCATCACAGAGTGTTTCTAAGATCAATTTGCAAGTGGAGTAACAAGGCAAGGTTTTCCATTTCCTGTTCTTAGGGATGAGGAAAGTGTTGGGGGTAGAAATCTGAAAGGAGCTGTGAAATATAAACACATCTCAGAGCATCCTGAATTGTACCTTTCTTATTCTGCTATTATGCGAACCATCTCGTAAAGTGCTTTCAACCCCAGCCCTCCCAAAGGACAGCACCAGCTGAAATTATCGTCTTTTTCTGCTGAGGTGAATAATGCATTAATCCTGCAAACAGGCAGCTTTCTCTAGCAGAAATATAAGTGCACAGAGGTTGGGATGGACACTCTGAGTGCAGACAAGGTAGAGAGATGAGGCATGGAAATTGCTCATAGAAGGAAAATATCCAGGAGGCTGAGATATGATTAGGAAATGAGAGCAAAATTAGAGCTCCTTCATTTTTTGCTTCTTAAGGGATGGTGAAGCTCATGAAAGTAAGTTCAAGTTATGAAGTTAAATGAACATTTTCCAAAGAGAAAGAAAAACTGCTGTAGTTAGGAGAGAGGAGTGTCTCTGAATACTGTCTTGACTTCTCATTGTCTTCCGCACTCTGCACAGGACTCCATGCCCAGGAACTGCAGATGCCCAACAGCAGCTCCATCAGCAAGTTCCTCCTGCTGGCGTTGGCAGACACGCGGCAGCTGCAGCTCCTGCACTTCTGGCTCTTGCTGGGCATCTACCTGGCTACCCTCCTGGGCAACGGCCTCATCAGCACAGCCGTAGCCTGCCACCACCGCCTGCACACCCCCATGGACTTCTTCCTCCTCAACCTCGCCCTCCTCGACCTGGGCTGCATCTCCACCACTCTCCCCAAAGCCATGGCCAATGCCCTCTGGGACACCAGGACCATCTCCTACGCAGGATGTGCTGCACAGGTCTTTTTTTTGTTGTTTTTGTTTTCTGCAGAGTATTCCCTTCTCACCATCATGTCCTATGACCGCTACGTTGCCATCTGCAAGCCCCTGCACTACGGGACCTTGATGGACAGCAGAGCTTGTGCCAGCATGGCAGCAGCTGCCTGGGGCGCTGGGGTCCTTAATTCCCTGCTGCACACTGCCAATACATTTTCCCTGCCTCTCTGCCAAGGCAATGCTGTAGATCAGTTCTTCTGTGAAGTCCCCCAGATCCTCAAGCTCTCCTGCTCACACTCCTACCTCAAAGACATTTGGGTTCTTGTGGTCAGTGCCTCTTTAGGATTTGGATGTTTCGTTTTCATTCTTTTCTCCTATGTGCAGATCTTCAGGGCTGTGCTGAGGATGCCCTCTGAGCAGGGACAGCACAAAGCCTTCTCCACGTGCCTCCCTCACCTGGCTGTGATCTCCCTGTTTGTCAGCACTACCACATTTGCATACCTGAAACCCCGGTCCATGTCCTCCCCATCTATTGATCTGATAGTGGTAGTTCTGTACTCAGTGGTGCCTCCAACACTGAACCCTCTCATCTACAGTGTTAGAAACAAGGAGCTCATGTGTTCTGTTAGAAAAGTCATTTCACAAATGTTTCTGAGCTGTCATAAGTTCACTCTCTGTTCTTGCAGTGTTTAGAGTCACTTGCTTTTATTGTTCTCTCAGGTGGATGGTTTTGTTTATCTGCATTCCACTGAGGAATGATTCTGATTTGTTTATATTTCCATCTGTATAAATATGCATTCAAATGTAGATCAGTGCTAAATTAGCATCTGCTTAATAAAACAGGATATCCAAATTGCACTGCCTGAAGTTTGCTTGAAGTCTGTGGAGAGGCCTTGAAGAGGGGAATTTAGAGCTGAGCATCACCAACTGCATGACTGTTACCAAGAGCAAGTGTTTGAATCTGCACATGGGATGGGGCAACCTTGTCCATGTGTACGGACTGTGGTCAGAGGGCTGGGGAGCAGCTGTGGGAAAGGGATCTGGGGGTTCAGGTTGATGTCAAGTTGAGCATGAACCAAAAGTTTGCCCTCACAGCCAGAGGATCCAACCGTCCCCTGGGGTGCACCAGGGCCAGCACTGCTGGCTGCTGGGTGAGGGAAGGGATTGTCCTGCTCTGCTCTGTGCTGGTACAGCCTCACCTCAAACACTGGGTGCAGTTTGGGTGCCACAATTTAAGAAGGACATCAAGCTATTGGAGAGCATCTCTATGAGAGCTCTGAAAATGGTAGGTGTCCAGAAGAGAGAAGTATGACGAATGGCTGAAGTCACCTGGCTTGTTCATCTTAGACAAGGGGAGACTGAGGGGAGACTGCATAATAATCTACAGCTTCCTACCAGGAACCATGATAGTCAGTGGAACAGTGGCTCAGTGTGTTCCAGGGTGCTCAGAGAAGTCCGCAGTCCGAGGAAACGTCAGGTTCCTTTCATTTTTTCCTTCACTAAGGAATTGAGAAGCTTCTAGGGACTCTTAGAAGACTGTCCTTGAGAAGAACAGCGATTGAGGCATGGCAGTGGGGCAGGTGACAGTCTTGGTGCTGTCCTTCAGGCCCCCCCACACCTGGAACTGAAGTGACAAAAGCAGCTGCAACAGAAGAGCTTGTTGATGGAGGGGGTGTGTTTCAGCACGGGGGAAGAGGCTGGGATAATGCTCAGAGCCTGTCATGGTTATCTCTAGATCTGTCTGTGTCCATGACAGTGGGACGGCAGGCACACAGGTCCACTGGCCCAAAAAAGGGGGAGGAGAATGGGGAGAGGGAACAAAGGGGGAAAGAAAACAAACAAACAAACAAACAAACAAAAAAACAAACAAAACAGCAGCAACAGTGTGTGGAGGAGAATTAATTTACTAATTATAATAGTAGAAATACAAGTTAATAGGGATTGAAACTAATAAATCAAATAAATGGGTTTCTGAAAACTGAGGTTCTCACTGATCTGCCAGGGAGAAAACAGAGAAAGTCTCATGACTTCCAGTCAGTTTTCTCTTTCCTTCTGGTTGGAAAATGGAAACGGAACAGCAAAGATTTCTGGGATCTGCAGTACATTTCTTCTCTTCAAAGACTCTCAAAGCAGTTCATGATGTGACCATGTGGAATACCAACACCAAAAAATCATAAAACCACTGTATCACCACACAGATTGGTGTCATCTGCAAACTGGATGTGAGTGCGCTCAATCTCACTGCTGGTGTCACTGAAGAAGATCTTAAAGACTATTGGTCCCTGTTCCGTTCCATGAGGCACATCACTTGTCTCTGATCTCCATCCAGACACTGAGCCACTGGCCACCACTCTCTGGTTTCAGTCCTGCAGTCAGTTCTTCATCCAGCAAACAGTCCACCCATCAAATCCATGTCTTGCCAATTTGGAGAGAAGGGTGTTATGAGGTACCTTGTCAAAGGCCTCACTCAAGTGCACATAGATGACATCAGTGGCTTCTCCTTTGTCCGCTGATGTGGTGACACCATCATAGAAAGCCACCAGGTTGGTCAAGCAGGACTTGAACCATTGGTTGAATGTTATTTGATACATTTCATTTTAAAAGCTTGTGTTTGTCTGATCAGGTCCTGGGCCCAAAGGAAAGGGATGAGTAGATATGTTGCAGTGAGGTCAGCTGTGCAAACAGAACTCATTCTTTTGTAGCAAGCATGTGGCTGAGATGGTGCTTGAGAGGTTATTTCTGTCTCTGGAGGTGACAGAGCAGCAGCAGGAACATGGCTGACAAAGGGCCTTGGAAGACATTCATTCCGTAGTAGCCAGTAGGACAGCCTTTAATGCAGGGCTGAGGTCTGTACCTTTAGGAATGCAGCTAATGGTCATTCCCATGTCTCTGGTAAGCCAGCAGAAGGCACCAGGTTGGCAGGTGGATTGAGAGATCCCTTCTGCCTGAGAAGCTGATTGCCTGCATGCAGGAAGAGGCTTTGGGTGTGGGTTTTCATGTCCCCTGCACGTTAGCACAAGATGGGCACATAACATGGGCATGTCTACCTGAAAGGTCAGGATCAGGCTTGTGACTGAGAGATCATGGTGAGATTTCCTCTGTATGGTCTGCTGGCAGGCCAAAAGAAGGCTGATGGGTTGGTACACTGCCTGGAGGGTAGATTCTGAAATGATGGCACTTTCGGGCTACCTGGACTGGTGGAAGACATTTGATACTGCCTTGTATGACACCCTTCTCTCTAGATGGTAGAGGGATGAACTGATGGATTGGCCACTCGATGGATAAAGAGTTGGCTGGATGCTCATGGCCAGAGTTGTGGTCAACAGCTCAAGGGCTGTGTGAAGACAGCGGCACACCTCAGGGGTCTGCAAGTGGGACTGGTGTTATTTCACCTCTTTGTTGCTGACTGGGACAGTGCTGTTGAGTGCACCTTCAGCAAGTTTGTGGGTGACACCACTTTCTGTGATGAGCTCAACCCAATAAAGAGAAGAGATGCCATCCAGAGGCACTTTGACAAGCTACAGAGGTAGGTCTATGCAAAACTGATGAAGATCAGCAAGGCCATGTGCAAGGATATTCACACGGGTAAGGGCAGTCCCAAGCAAAATGCAAGCAGAGTGGAGAATGCACTTAGAGTAGCCCTGAGGAGAAACACTTTGGGTGTCAGTTAATGAAAAACTCAACTGGCAATGTGCATTTACAGCCCAGAAAACCAAGCATATCCTGGTCTGCACCCAATGAAGTGTAGCTAGGAGGTCAAGGGAGGCGATTCTTCCCCTCTATTCCACTCTTGGGAGACTCCAGCCAGAGTACAGCATTTGAATCAAGGGCCACAAACAACAGGGCATGTATCTGCTGGAGCAAGTCCAGAGGAGAGTAACAAGGATGAACAGAGGGCTGGAACGTGTCTGATCTGTGCAAAGAGAGGCTGAGAGAGTTGGGGTCATTGAGCCTGGAGAAGAGACGTCTGTGGGGAGACCATCTGGCTGTTTTTCACAGCACAAGTCTCTACAAGGAAGTTAGGGAGGGAATCTTGATCAGGAATGAAGTGATGGCACAAGGAGTAGCAGCTTAAATCAAAGCAGAGTAGATTTAAATTGGATTTTCAGAAGAAATTCTTTCCCATGAGAGTGATAACAAACTTGAGAGGTTGCCCAGACAAGCAGTGGCCATCCTATCCCTGGAGGAGTTAAATGTCAGTTTGGACGGGGCAAGAGAAAGGTGACCCTGCCCATGGCAGAAGGATTGGAACTAAGTGTTTTTTATTGTCCCTTCCAACCTAAACCGTTCTGTGATTCAATGATTCTTCAATTCCCTGGTGGTGGGAAACAGCAGGAAAGAGAAAAACTGGGGAAAACTGCAGCTTGGATGGTGGAGACTGGGCATGAGGAAAAGGCTGCCCGGAGAGGTTGTGCAGTCTCCTTCAATGGAGATATTCACACCCATCTGGACACCTGCCTGTGCAACATATTGTAGAGTACTTGCTCTAGCAGAGGGGTTGGACTCAATGATCTCTTCCTACACCTTTGATTCCGTGATGGTGTGAAATGTCACTCAAGGTGTTGTGGTGCCAGAGGTCATAGAATCACAGAAGCATAGAATGTTTCTAATGTAAATCCTGACTCTTTCAATTTAAAACTGTTCCCCCTTCTCCTATCACTATCTGCCCATGTAAAACGTTGATTTCCCTCTTGTTTCTAAGCTCTCTTTGAATATTGCAAAGCTGCAATGTGTTCTCCTTGGAGCTTTTTCTTTTCCAGTCAGAACGAGACCAGCTCCCTCAGCCTCTCTTCATAGGAGAGGTTCCCTGCACTCTGATCATCCTCGTGGCTTTCCTCTGAACCAGCTCCAAAAGCTCTACATTATACTCCAGATGCAGCCTTCTGAGGGCTGAGTAGAAAAGGACAATGCCCTCCCTTGCTCTGATGACCACCTCTCTGCTGATGCAGCTCAGGGTACAGTTGGCCTCTCAGGCTGCAAGCACACACTGCTGGCTCCTGTTAAGGTTTTCATCCACCAGGACCCCTGAGACCTTCCCCTTCATATGGGCTCCAGGAGAAAGAGAGCAGTGTGATGCCTCATAGAAGTGGAAGGAATCCAAACACGAGTTTAGGAACATGATATCCACTGACAGTAAATACAGACACGTATATATATGAACAGCAAAGGAAAATGTATCTATTAATGAAAAGAAATACATAAAATACACAGAAGCGAACATAAAATAGTGTTGTTGTGGAGAAGACAGAATCATATGTAGAGATAGATTAGAAGTTTATTCCTGCTGAAATGTGACCATGCAACCATTTTCCTCACTGCATCCCTTAGCTCCTGGTTCCTCATGCTGTAGATGAGGGGATTCAGTGTTGGAGGAACCACCGAGTACAGAACTGCCACTGTCAGATCCAGGGATTGGTAGGAAAGGGAGGGGGGCTTTAGACTGGCAAAAAAGCCAGTGGTGACAAACAGGGAGACCACAGCCAGGTGAGGGAGGCACGTGGAGAAGGCTTTGTGCCGTCCCTGCTCAGAGGGCATCCTCAGCACGGCCCTGAAGATCTGCACATAGGACACAAGAATGAAAACAAAACATCCAAATAGGACAAGGACACTACAGACAATAAGTCCAACTTCCCTGAGGTAGGATTTTGAGCAGGAGAGCTTGAGGATCTGGGGGATTTCACAGAAGAACTGATTGATGGCATTGCCTTGGCAGAGAGGCAGGGAAAACGTATTGGCAGTGTGCAGCAGAGCATGAAGAACCCCAGTGCCCCAGGCAGCTGCTGCCATGCTGGCACAAGCTCTGCTGTCCATCAAAGTCCCGTAGTGCAGGGGCTTGCAGATGGCAACGTAGCGGTCATAGGACATGATGGTGAGGACAGAATATTCTGCTGAGATGAGAAAGACAAACAGAAAGGTCTGTGCAGCACATCCTGCATAGGAGATGTGCCTGTTGTCCCAGAGGGCATTGGCCATGGCTTTGGGGAGAGTGGTGGAGATGCAGCCCAGGTCGAGGAGGGCCAGGTTGAGGAGGAAGAAGTGCATGGGGGTGTGCAGGCGGTGGTGGCAGGCTACGGCTGTGCTGATGAGGCCGTTGCCCAGGAGGGCAGCCAGGTAGATGGCCAGCAAGAGCCAGAAGTGCAGGAGCTGCAGCTGCCGCGTGTCTGCCAACGCCAGCAGGAGGAACTCGCTGATGGAGCTGCTGTTGGGCATCTGCTGCCTCTGGGCATGGAGTCCTGTGCACAGTGCAGAAGATAATGACAGAAGTCAAGATAACTTGCAGACACTCTCCTCCTGCTGTACTATAGAAATGTTTCTTTCTCTTTGAAAAATGTTCAATGTTCATTTGACTCCATAACTTCAATTTATTTGGATGAGCTTTAGTGTACCTTAAGAAGTGGTAGCTTAAGGAGCTCTTACTTTCCTCTGCTTTCCTAATCATATCTCAGCTTCCTAGATAATTTCCTCTTACAATCAATTCCCATCCCTCATATCTTTATGCTGTCTGCACTCACAGTGCCCATCCCTACCTCTTTGCACTTCATTTTCTGTTAGAGAAAGCTGTCTGTTTTCAGGATAAGGGCATTATTCATGTCAGCAGAAAACGATAGCAATTTCAGCTGAAAGCACTTGAGGAGATTGTTCATATAAGGGCAGATTGTGAATGGTACAATTCAGGATTCTCAGAGATGTGTTCAAATTTCACATCTCCTTTCAGAATTCTGCCTCCAACTCATTCTCCTTCCCTAAGGTGTTGGAATATCCCTGCCTTGTCTCTCCTCCTGCAAAGCACCCTTGGAAAAAAACTAGCCAGTGGTGCACTGTAGCTGTTATCCCCCTGCCCCAGGCTGCAGCTGTAGCAGCAGCAGACCTCTGCCCTGCCCTGCCGGGGGGCTCCTTTCCCCCACGCGTCTCCCTGCAGCGCCCTGTGCAGCTCCCCGGGCAGACTGAGTGCTGAGTGCTGAGTGCTGAGTGCTGAGTGCTGAGTGCTGAGCCTGGCAGGAGGCAGAGTCATAGCCTGCAGTGAGACTTACCTTGCCAAAGGCTGTGAGCAGTGCTCCTGCAGTGAGCTCAACACCTGATCACACCGTACACATCCTATAAGCTCTCTGTCCTTTCTCTTCTCTCCTCCTGTCACCTGCAGGCTGTGCTGTGCAGAAGAGCTGCTCCTGGGCACAGCTGTCTCTCTACAGCGCTGCCCACTTGTAGCAGCTCCCTGTGTCCCAGGAGCCCGGCCCAGCTCAGCAGCAGAGGATGTCATTTTCTCTTCCTCACTACTCCCCTGGAGATGCCCTTGGGGCTGCAGGGCTGGCAGCTCCTGATAGACAACGGGGTCATCTCTGCAAAACGTACTTTGAAGTCAGATGAATTAATCACCAGTAGACAGGCTGATTCCAGAAGCATTGTTTGTCCTAACAGATTGTGTGTGCCTAGTAAAGCTGCAAATGCCTGATCTGGTGTCAAGGTTTTATGATTCTTGTTATCAGTATTCCACATCATAATATCATGTAAAGCATGGGGAATTAGAGAGTTAATACTCCAGTACTGAGGATGGACAACTTTCTGGATACCTGGTTCTCAGAAGAGAAGAAGAACTGCATATCCCGGGAGACTCTGAGTTCAGAGGGGAAGATAAGCCATGGGAGGAAGTCCCGGGATCTCTCACTTGCTCGCTGCCTGGCAGTGTGTGGCTGCGCGCCCCAGCCGTGCGCCTTCAGTTCAAAGTAAGGCTTTTGGTTTCGGACACTCGCTCTCTCATTATATTTGATTTATTACCCTAAATTCCAATTTTATTTTATAACATTGTGTTTCCTTACATTCCAATATCATATTTAGTAAAAATAAGTTTCCTCCTTAGATCTTTGCTGCTGTTTTTTTATTATTATTTTATTTCCTTAATTATTATTATATTGTATTATATTATATTATATTATACTATACTATATTATATTTTAGTTTAGTTTAGTTTAGTTTAATTTAGTTTAGTTTAGTTTAGTTTAGTTTAGTTATTTTTTGGCCAGTGGGACTGCCAAGCCTTCTGCCCTCTGTCACAGACACACACTGCTCCAGATAACTCCGTAACAAGACAACACACTCAGTCATATGCTCTGCTTTTAGGATGGGCGTGTGGAGCCAAATGTGGGACCTGATGATCACTATGGGTCCTTTCCATTGCGGGTTGTCCCAGGATTCTATGACAGTGGGTACAAGCACGGTGATGTTGGATCACTGCTGTCACAGTGGGTAGGAGTTCAGTGACAGCACAGTCACGGTGTTGTCTCGGTAGTGTGGAGAGCAGTGATGTCAGAATTCCTGAGTTGTGGCAGAGGTCAGTATTGCAGTGATGTCAGAGTCACTGTGCTGGAAAGGGGAGACAAGCTCAGTGATTTCAGCTCCACTGTGTCGTCACAGCTGATATGAGCACAGTGGTGTTGCAGTCAGACAGGAGCTCTGCATGTGGGTGAGCATCAAACACGGCATCCCCAGAACCAAATGCTACCAGTGAGGAAATGGTGCCTCCACCTTGGGCCTGAGAGATCTCAAGTTCAAAGTTCCATTGCGGTTGAATAATTTGTCCAGACTGGGCCCTTCTCACATCCCACATCCTCAGGTGAGACACACTGCCCACATGGCACTTGGGCCTCATGGCATCCTTGCACCCCATGCAGAGTCTGGCAGCTGCTGTGCCCTGGTCTTTCATTGGACATCAGACAAACCTCCATCCCACTGCCCCAGGAAGGGCCCTGAGCCAGCACGAGGGACACGATCTCCCTGCCAAGGCTCTGCGGATCAGGCCTTGGCCTTGCTGCTTCACAAGACAAAGGAGGCTTTGCTCAGCATCACAGCCACCATCCCAGTGCCTTGGTCTGCCTGCAATCATGGCTTCCAATTATCTGCTCTAACAAGTCCCTGGGGAAGCTTGCTTGTCAATGGGTCTCAGTGGGGCCCATTAATATTCCAAGAAACTTCACTGTTCCTTCTGACTTTGTCTTCTTGAGCACTTCGTGCAATCTTCTCTGTGCACTGGAGGTTGATGGACTCAGCAGCAAATGCCCCGTGGGGCCCATTACAACCTGAAGAGCCCTCCTGTGCCTTGTGCCTTCCTGTCATCTTCTTCAGGTGTTCAGAACTTGTGCAGCAAACTGGAGAGGTATCTGGAGAGAGCTTGAAGAGGAAGAGAATGACGGGCATTTAAGAATTCCATTTATTTATTTATTAATAGTTCAGTTTAAACAAGAATCTAAACCAGCACTTTGGAATTGATATTGACCCAGGATGTCCCCTAATGAGCTTTGCCCTGTCATGTGTGGACAAATGTTTTCCTTAACTTCCCCACCCCATTTCTACACACATGGGAAGTGCACCACTTGCATCCCTTTTCCTCCCACACAGAATGATGTCATTCTATGACAAGGTGACCCGCTTAGTGGATGAAGGTAAGGCTGCTGATGTGGTCTACCTGGACTTCAGGAAAGCCTTTGACACTGTCCCCCACAGCATTCCCATGGAGAAGCTGGCTGCCCACTGTTTGCATGGGCGCACGCTCTGCTGGTGAAACAATGGCTGGATGGCCGGGCCCAAAGAGTTGTGGTCAGTGGACAGTCGGCTGAATGTGAGCCAGCAGTGTGCCCGGGTGGCCAAGAAGGCCAATGGCATCCTGGCTTGGATCAGGAATGCAGTGGTGAGCAGGACCAGGGAAGTGATCCTGCCCCTGTACTCGGCACTGGGGAGGCCTCACCTCCAGTGCTGTGTTCAGCTGTGGGCACCTCAGTACAGAAAGGACATGGAGGTGCTGGAGCAGGGCAACAAGGCTGGGGAAGCGCTTGGAGAATATGGCCTACGAGGAGAGACTGAAGGAACTGGGGCTGTTCAGTCTGGGGAAAAGGAGGCTGAGGGCAGACCTTATTGCTCTCTTCCAGTAGCTGAAAGGTGCTTACAGCAGAGCGGGGCTGGTCTCTTCTCACTGCTGACAGGATGAGGGGAAATGGCCTCAAGTTGCACCAGGGGAGGTTTAGGCTGGATATCAGGAAACACTTCTTTACAGCAAGGGTTGTGAAGCACTGGAATGGGCTCCCAGGGAGGTGGTTGAGTCACCATCCCTGGATGTGTTTAAAAACACTTTGAATGTGGTGCTCAGGGACGTGATTTAGCTGAGGGTTGTTAGAGTTAGGGTAGGATGGTTAGGTTGTGGTTGGACTTGATGATCTTGAAGGTCTTTTCCAGCCTGAGTGATTCTGTGATGCTATGCAAGGGGCCCCCTTCCCCGCTCACCCTTCAAACTGTCACCGCCCAGCAGCTCTGCAGCCAGCAGTGCGCTCCCAGCCACCTCCACAGCCACGTGCCTCCTGTGGGCCCACGAGGCTCGGAGGCAGAGCTGCTGCACCCCTGTGCATGCACACGCACGTGTATCCACACACCTGCACACACCCCGTGTCCTTGCACACATGCGTGCATTTGTACACCTGTAATGAAGGCACTGGGGCACAGCTGCAGCCCCATCCTGAGATGCGGGTTGCTGCGGGATTCCTCGTTTGGACGCTGCGGGGTTAACCCGGAGCCGCAGTCTGAGGGACACTCCTCATGTGCTCTGCAGATGGAAGATGTGCCAGGAGCCGAGAAAAGACTTTCACAGACAGCGCAGGGGTGGCGTTCCTGGGCCGGGCGGGGACGTGCAGAGCAGCGCCCACTGCCCTGGGATCTGCAGCACTGCACAAGGGCTCAGGGTGCAGCACTGCGGCACAGCTCACTGAGGACGCCGGGTTCAGCACCAGAGCCCCGGGTGGGCTATGGGGGGCCTGGGACGGTGATGGGGGTCCTGTCAGGGACAGTGGGGGTCTGTGAGATCCCAGGGGGGAGCTGGAATGGGTAACGGAGGTCCGAGGGAGGAAACAGGGGGGTTGAAAGGGATCCCAGTGGGGGACATGGGGTGCTGCTTGGGACTGTGGGGCTCTGTGAGGTACCAGGCAGACTTTGGGGGAGGTGTACTGGGTCTGAGAAAGGCCTTGAGGAGATCTGGGGCTCTGTGGGGTGCTATGGGGGATATAGGGACATGGGCTGGATATGAAAACACAGCCTTGTGGGGGGAGAATGCTGCTCTCAAGAAGGCAGGATGTTGGCTGCAGGTAGGACACAGGGGTATGGAGTTGTATGGGGACACGGGGAACAGGGGGATGTGGGGAGCATTTTGGGTAAAAAGGGGGGATGTGGGGCAGTGCTGGAGCGCATTTCTTTCTTTGTGGGACTGGACTGGGGGTCCCTGTGACCCCAAGGTGGGGCCCTGAGCCATAACCCCCACATGACCCTGTGACTCCTTGACCCTACCTGCCCCCATCACACTGCAACCCCATGCCATGTGTCTCCAGAACTCTGGGATCCCTGCCCCCACCTCACCCCCACCATATAATCCCATCTGGCCCATAACTCCATGTCATCCCAACTTGACTCTACCATCCCATCTGACCCCATCACTGTGACCAAGAACCCCATCTGACCCAATAACTCTGTGCCACCCCATAACTCCAGATAAACCTACAGCTCTTTGACCCTGCACAACCCCTATGTGACCCACGACCCCGTGTCCTCACCCCATGTGGCCATAGAACCAGCTGTGTATGAGGAAAAGGCATCTCCTCCTTCCTCGGGGTGGGGCTGCCCCAGAGCTGCCCTAAAGAAGACACAGGATGGGCTGCAGTCGTACGTCTTGGTTTGGAGAGCTGGGAACTGGACAAAGGGGCCACAAGAAGGACAGGAATGCTTCTGGACGGAAATACCTGCACAAGGGTTGGTGGGTTGGTAGCTTCTGTTCCTCTAAGTGGACGAGAACAGAACAAACTGATCCCACTGAGACTGGGGAAGGGACTGGAGCTGCAGTGCTGCGTGGCAATGACGGAGACTTGAACCAGGAATGGAGCTGGGATGGACTGAAGCAAATCAACTCCTTCACAAGACAGCGGGAGAAGAAATCCAAGTCAGCTGCAGAACAAACAGCAGAACTCCTTACAAAAAAGGTATCCCAGATTGGGGCTGTTGGAGCAGGAGTGGACAAAGAACTCTGATGGCAGCACAGCATGAGGAGGAAGGAATGCGTGGTGGTGCAAAAGGAGAAGGATGGAGAACATCAGCAGTGGGATTCCCCCTTTTGCACGGTCACCCACCACTATGGGACTCTGCAACAAGAAGCTGCACCCTGCCGTGGTCGGCACGGCTCTGTGTGTCACCTGTGTGCTGCTGGAAATCATCTGAGCACTAAGAAATGAGCTTTGCTGCTGCACCGAGAAATGTGTCTAATGGAACATCAGATGAGAACGTTTCTTGCACATCCCAAAGGCACTTGGCGGGATCTGCTGGGATGCAGGTAAGTCGTACAGGGTTGTGGGGCAGTTAAAGGACACCTATGGGAGGGCTATAGGGGCACTCTGGGGCAGCTATGGGGCAGAACCACACTTAGGAGCTGCCTTTACCCAACACACCGCTGTGGTGGAACTGTTGCTGGCCACGGGCCGTGGGCAGTGATGGGGCTGTTCTGGGGCTGCTGTAGGATGGCTCTGGGGCTGCTATGGGGCAGCTATGGGACACACCCACAGCTCAGTGGGGCTGATGTTCCCCCACATGCAGCTGGTGGTGAATCTGCTCTGATCATGGGAGCACCCTCATAGCCCCCCATTGCCCATTTGACCCCCATCTTGCCCCCCAACATGTGGGCAAGATGAGGGTCAGGGGCAGATAGAGACTGCTGTTCTACCAGCAGCCAAACAGCCACCCTACAGTACCCCCTGAACAACCCAAGAACTGACCCATCACTGTCCACATATGGGCTGATGGTGCTCACAGGGCTATGGGTCATGTGGAGCCTTGGGGTCACACAGAGTTCTATGGGGTTATGGGGTCATACGGGGTTATGGATCAGGGCTCCACCTTTGAGCCACAGGGAACCCCAGTCCCCTCTCAGGAAGAAATCAGTACTTGCACTCCAACACAGCCCACATCCCCCATTCTGACCCCAAACCCATCCCCACATGCCCCCAGACCCGCTACGTCCCCACGCCACCCCATGTCCCCGTGCCCACAAGTCCCACCTTTACCTCACACGCTGCCTTCTGCTGTGCAGCACTCTGCTCCTGCAGCCTGTGGCCCAGATCCCCATATCCTCCCATGTTCCTGTGCCCCCATATCTCCAATGCCCCACACGTCACTTTTACCCACATCTGTACCCTACCCCTTCTCCAGCTCCAAATTCCTCTCCTGCAGCAGGCAGCCCTGACCCATTATTGTGTGACTGTATGGGATCTGGGGGGACATGGGGTGAGGAGGGGCCCCAGGTGGGCTACGGGATTCCTGGAATGGTGACCTGGGTCCTGTCAGGGACTGTGGGGGTCTGTGAGATCCCAGGGGGATCCTGGAGGTGGTAAGGGAGGACAGAGGGAGGAAATAAGGGGGCTCAGTGGGAGTCCAGTAGGGGACATGGGGTGCTGTTGGGGACTGTGGAGGTCTGGGATGTTTCCAGCCAGCTATGGAGGAGGAGTACCAGGTCTGAGGAGGTCCAGCAGGGGCTATGGGGCTCTGTGGGGGGCTGCGGGGTGCCTACAGGGATCTTGCCAGAGAAATGCTGAGGGGGTTACTGGGGCTCTGAGGGAATTATGGGTGGGCTGTCATGGGAAAGGAAAGGGCAAGCTTGGGGAAAACAAGGGGCAGCCAGGGGGATGGAAGGGAAACCTACAGGAATGCAAGGGGAAGTCAGGCTGAGGCAAGGGGACAGCTAGGGGAAGAACAGGGGAACGTCCCAGGAACTGAGTTCTTCTTTCAAATCCACATCTTCTGCTTCCCATCTTAGCTGCAAAGCTGCCAGAGGAGCTGCAGTACCGCTGCCCGCCTCCTGCCTGTGTCAGAAAGAGCTGCACGTTAGCGGGTGCAACTGCCATTCAAAAGCCAGCTCCATAACTGCAGTCACAAAATCATCACCTTCAGTATCTGGTACAGGCAGACAACCATGCCCTTGCACAGGAACCATTCCTACACAGCAAGGGAAGTCCTTCACCGTCTTAGGATGTGAATAACAGGGAGGAAGGGCTCCAGAGCCTTCAAAACATGCTATCAAGTCACCAACTGTGGAAGCTAAACACACCTTCTAGTTCAAGAATAAGCAAGACAAACCAGTGCACCTTGCTGCTGGAGAGGGCTGCGCTGCATCTCCTGCTGCCATCCTTGGGCTGTCATCACGCCGCCCTTCCACAGCGCACTTTGAAGGGCCGCAGCCTTGCAAGAAAGAACAGAGAGCAGAGAGCTCTGCCTTGCATTTCCTGGGAGAACACAGAGATGAGCCGCACAGCCCTTGCTCTCACAACACACACCTCTTCTCTTACCAGTTTTCCATTCCTGCACACCGCTGTTCAAACCCCTCCTCCATCTCTCCCTTCACAACGCAATGCGCAGCCTCTCCCCAGTGATGAGCTCCGGGCTGTTTAATGCCTGTGCCATCATCAGGACCTGCAGAACAAACCTTGGGGTTAAGAGGTTGGATTAGACAAGCGCTCTGTCTAGCAAAATTCACCATCTTAAACACTTCCAATAAGACACTTCGTCAAACTGGCTGGAGGGGGAGCAAAGACACACGGAGGTCTGACACCTTCGAACAAAAGCAGGGCCACAAACACTGAGAAATACAAACACGGGGCCATTCTGCAGGCACACAGATCAAATGGCATTACACACCAACACCGCTTCACCTCCTCCGCACCAACAGGCTCTGCAGTGCCCCAACGTCTGTCAGTGCCAGTCTGTGAGGAACGGCCCTGCAGAACACGCAGAGTCACGCAGGCTCTCCTCCTCCTGCTCCTCCAGACGCCGCGTTCCTTCCTCTGGCACACGGAGCTCAGCTGCTGCTGCTGCAGGCAGTGCTTCCCATGTCTGCCCAGCCTAAAGCCACCAGACAACGTTAGCAGATGCCTGGTGCTCACATACAAGCAGAAGTGCTGGTGGAAAATCACCGCACAGCACAGACCGAATCGCTGGTACCTTGCAGCGAGGAAAGGCTGAGATGCACAACGTCCTCACCTGCTTGCTGGTTGCAAGTGAGGTTCAGCAGCAGCTCCACTCGTGATTAAGTCCTCCAAAAACATTCCTCTTTCTTCCTGTTCAGGAGACTTCATACTGAAACCTTCTCCAAAGTCCTTATTAAACAATACCTGCATCTAAAGCACAAGAAGAAAACACGTTTCAGATTTAAGACCACAAAACAATCCTATTCCATTCCAATACAACTTAAATTCTGATTTAAGTTCCATGACCAGCATTTCACCCACCTGCTACGGAAGGGAGAAAGGGAGGGGGCAAAGGTAGGGGGGCAAAGGTAGGGAGAACCTTTTAGCCCCACATCCCCTTATAGCCCACCCTACAGCCCTGTATCACCCTACGGACCAACACAACCCCCTATAGATCCATATCCCCCATATACCTCCTATAGCCCCATTCTCCCTATACCCACCAATAGCCTCCCACAGCCACCCTATTTCCCCCCCACAGCCCCCCTCACAACCCCTTATAGCGCAACATCCCTCTCTATAGCCCCCTGCCTCCTATCACCCCAAACACCCTCCCACAGCCCACCACAACCCCTTATAACCCTATATCCCTCTATAACGCCCCTTATAACTCTATATCCCCCTATAACACCCCCCCTATTGCCCCATATCTCCCTATATCCCTCCACAACCGCCTGTACCTCCCCAATAGAATTGTATAGACCCTTACAGCCCCATTTTGCCCCCATCGCCCTCCTGATCCCAATAGCCCCTTATAGAGCCCCAATAGCCCTAAAACCCTCCCTACAGCCCCCCCACCCCTTATAGCCACCCACAGCCCCACGTCGATCCTATACCCCCCCTACAGTCCCCTACATCACCCCCACAGCCCCCTCTTGTTCCATATCCTCTTATACCCCTTCTATAGTCCCCCACAGCTTTCTATACCCCATATCCCCCAGAGCCCCCGACAGCCCCCATCATCCCCTACATTCCACTCAGAACTTCCTGTTTCCTCACAGCCCCCGATATCCCCCCATATCCACCCCTACAGACCCCCCACAGCCCCCAATATCCCCACATTACTCTATGCCCCCCTGTAACCCCACAGTACCCCACATCCCACAACATCCCCCAATACCCCCCAACATCCCCACAGCCCCTAAACTCCCACATCCCCCCGGATCTCCCCCACCGCCCCCTGCACCCACAGCCCACCTCAGCCCCGGGGGGCACCGCGAGCAGCGCTGCCGGCTCCTCTCCCCGGCCCCGGCCCGGAGCCGTTCTCCCGCGCACCTCCGGCGCCGCTGTCCTCAGCACCGCTCCCGTCGTGCCGCGGTTCCGTCTCGGTGCTGCCCGGACAGCTCCGGCGCGCAGCGGCTGTGGGACCGGCACCGTCTGAGGGGAGAGCCGGCTGCCGACGGCCGTTCCCGCGCGCTGCGCCTCAGCCAATCGGAGCCGGCGGCGCTGCAACTGACCAATGAGAGGCACGAAAGAGCCGGAACTGCCTCTAACTAGTGAGGGGCGGGGGCGGGACACAGCTGCCGCTGACCAATGAGATGCTGTGACAAGCCGGAACTTCCCCTGACCAATGAGAGCCCAGGGGCGGGACGGAGCTGCCGCTGACCAATGAGATGCTGCGACAAGCCGGAACTGCCCTTGACCAATGCGAGACAGGGGGCGGGACGGAGCTGCGGTGGGGGCGGGGCTCGGAGTGTTCCCTATTGCTATGGGGGACAGGATGTGGGATTGGGGTTGGGATCGGGATTTGGGATGAGGGATTGGGATTGACAGGTGTGAGATGGGGTTGGGATGAGGGATGGGGAATGAGATTTGGAATTGGGATTGGGATGTGGGGTATATCGTGTGGGGTTGGGATGTGGGATATAGGATGTGGGATCTAGGATATGGGATTGGGATGTTGACTGTGAGATTGGGATGTGGGGTGCGGGAATATGGATATGGGATGGATACGGGATGGGATATCGGGAAATGGGATATATATGGATACGGGATGGACTTGGAATGGATATGGCAGCGTAGAAGCGTAGAAGCACAGAACTGCTCAGGTTGGCAGAGCAGCGCTCCCTCTGAACTCGGTGCTGTCTGTGAACGCACTGAGGGTGCACTCAGTGCCCTGCTCAAGGTCATTGATAAAGGTGTTCAGTAGGAGTGGCCCCAGTCCCCAGCCCTGGGGGACGGCACTGGTGAGCGGCCGCCAGCTGGAAAATGCTGCTCTGGGTGTACAGACTTGGCCGGGTCCCTGTCTGCAGACAAAACTGCCAGGAGCCAAACGGTGTGGGGGCAGAAGAGCCGTGACATGGGAGGCGTCTTGATGCCTGTCTGTCCGTCTGCACGGCAGGCCCAGCCACCCCTGCTTCCCTCCTCCATGGGAACTGCCCCTGCTGCCACTGCTGGAGTCTCTGCTGGCCACGGTGACCCGATGCGATTCCCCTCCATCCGCCCGTGCCTTGCCTGCTGCCCATCCCCATGGCAATTCCCACGTAGGCGAGCTGTGTGAAACGCCCTCTGCATCCCGCTGCACAAAGGACTGCAGGGAGAGAGGAGGGCTGGGGCTGCTGGTGGCAGCTGAGGGACACCGTGGCCACCTGTGGTGCCCCGGAGGTGGGCATGGGGAGCTGGGGGGCTGTGACACGGCACAAATGACTGCAGGCAGAGGGACGTAGCAAAACACAAACTCAAAGCTTTTAATAACCTATCCGAGAAAGGATATTAACATATGTTATTAACAAACAGAAAGGACAGTAATCCTACAATTCCCATCCCACCACAGCTGAGCGCCCAGACAACGTCCCATCCCACCGCACTGCTGACTGTGGAGGACGGCTGGGTTCTGGAGGGGAGGGATGGGGCTGCTGGTGGTGCCCCTGGAAGGCTGCGGCTGCCGCCTGGTGCTGCGGGGCCGGCGAGGAGCGCAGGGTTACGGGTAGCCGTACCGGTCGGCTACGGCCATGTCTATCTCCCGCTGCAGCAGGAACTGCATGGGGCCGATCTTCATCTGCCGGGCCGCCCGCTGCCGCTCCTCCTGGGCCAGCTTTTTCATGTGCTCCCGCTCGGGCCGCTGCTCGGCTGTGATGGGCAGCGACTCCTCCAGCGCTGTGGGTGCCGCGCCGCCACGCAGCCGGGGCCCCACGCAGGGCACAAATTCCCCGGGGCGCCGCGGCCGAGGCTGCGGTTTGTGCCGCTGTGACGGTGGGTCCCTCGGCGGCGGTGAGCTCCTCCGCGAGGACGGGCGCGGGCAGCTCGGTGCCGTCTTCTTGGCGGTGCCCTCCTCTCGTGCCATGCCGCCTGGAGGTGCCGGCGCTGCCCGGTCCGTGCCGCCAGCTTGGGGCCAGGGGGCGGCGGGGCCAGCGCCGGCCGTAGGCTGGAGCTGCACAGAGGGTGGCTGGCGCACCGGCCCCACCGCAGTCACCCTCTGCCCCAGCGGGTGCACGGCCCGGATGGATTCGCACAAGTGCACGCGCAGCTCGCTGGCACTGCCCGCTTGCCCGCTGCCGCTGGCTCCTGCGCTGGCCCCACACAGCTTCGCTTGGCCCAGGTGTTTGCGGCCTTGTCTTTCTCTTCTTTCTTTGCACGGCGGCAGCTTCCTTTTCTTGGCTGGGGCACTGCTGCTGGGCTGCTCCTGCTGGGAGCTCTCCCCTTTCTGGGAGGTGCCAGCAGGCGCAGGGCGCTTGGCCCGCTTGGTGCTGCCCCTGTTCTTCTTTTCTGCCGGAACCTCCTGGGGCTGCCTGTGCTGCACCTCCCTGATGGGCTGTGTGCTTTGGGCTGCTTTGGGAGGTGTGCTGACAGCCAGGGTGGTCGGCCGTGGGCTGAGCCGGGCACTCGCTGGTGGCACAACAGAGTGCAGCTGCGACAACCCACACTGCAGCTCAGGCAGGAACCCAGGGGATGGTGGAAGCCCCCAGAAGGGGTCGGTGGGGGTCCCGGTGGCAGCCTGTGCCTCCGTGCTGAGCTCTCTGCTATCCCTGGGCTCGTCAGGGAGCTCAGCGATGAGGCATTCTGGGGCAGGGCTGCTGCGCTTCTCATGGGGGACCTCAACAGCTCTTGCCACCTCTGGAAAAGCAAGAACATCCCCCAGAACGGTGATGAAAACTTTCCCACACCCACTCGGTGCAAGCACGCGCCTGCGGATTCCGCAGCCCTCAAACTCACCATTGATCCAAGAGAGCAAATCCTGAATGTCCGTGATGTCCTCTGGCACATCCGTCACTGCTGGGAAAAGCAAGAAAATCCCAAAGGCTCAATGCCAGCTCTCCCGTACCATGTTCACGGTAAGGGATCTTGGGTGAATATTGGGTTCCCATTACAAATCAGGACAGGAAAGGTAACTGCCAAGCCCAGGGATTAAGACCCAAAGCAACACGCAATGAGATCAGTCCCAGGAAAGAACAGGCACAAAGCTTAACTAGAAATGCAGCGCACCAAACCCAGATGCCTGCTGTGTTTCTGTACCTCTCTTGGGTGCTGTGCCACACTCTGTGCTCCTCCCCTGGCTTTCAGCATGGCTGTGCTTCACTGGAAGGCAGCTTGCATCAGCTTCTGACAGAAAGGAGACAACAAAGACATGAAGAGCATCTCCGTGGAGGAAGGTATGAGCACAGCCAACTACAAACTTCTGGTCTTCGAGAGCAGGTTCTTCAAGTTGCCTTTCCGCTGCTCCAACGTTGTGCCAGTTCTGCAGTCAGCACAGAACTGCCATGCCCTTTCCTCTCCCCTCCCTCACACACACACTGCCCTTCACGCAGCCCTATTTAGAGGCAGGTACACACACCACAGCTCATAAGAGCTTCTTACCAGTGGAGGCTTTCCGTTTCCCTCCTTGCCCTGCACCATTCCATGGACGCGCAGGCTCCGTCCCTACAACAACAGACTGTGTGTTGATTTCACAGACACCAGCAAGCAGCAGAAGTATTGTCCAGTAAGCCCACGTCCCCCCAGAAAACAGAAAGATGCTACTTTGACAGCCAAAACACACACTGATAGTTCACTTCTCACTGCTCCTTCCCGCATCCAAATGGATGGTGGCTCAACATCTCCTGCAGCACTGCACCCCCCAGAAGCAGTACTCAAAATTCATCCTTCCATCCTTCATGACAGAGGACTGAAGAAACTCACTCTTGCATGGCAGGAAGGACGGTCCGTCCCCATCGCGTCCCTCTGTGCGCTGCAAGGCGCAGTTGGATCTCTGGCAGCCTGCTGGCTGCTGTTCCCAAACGCAGGGAACCGCGCCGTGCTGCTTCTGAAGAGAGAAAGGAAGAAACGTTGCAGGGAACAGCAGCCAAGGTTTGCAGAGAGCTTCCAGATCGTGCCAGAGATGGGCTATCAGAGTGCTGAGATGGTAATTATCACTGAGGGAAAATACAGCCTGAGCCACGTGCACATCATTAACCCAGTGAGCGCATTGAGGTCACAAAGGACCAGAAGGGCTCCTCCTGCCCCAGCCCTTCCCTTGCAAATGAGAAAAAAAGGAAGAAATGCCAAGCAAAAGACACCCAGCCATACCTTTCCACTCACGAGGCAGAAATAGGAACAGCAGTCCTCTCCTCGCTGAGACATGACCGGTGAAGTGTCAGAGGAAGCTGAAGTTCCGAGGGCTCTCTGCAGGAACTTCCCCCGCTCTTGGAAAGAGCTGGCTTCACTCTTCCTCAGACTGCCTCGATCCCCAAACTCTCCTTTTGGACAGGAACCCTGCAGAAAGTACCAACAAGTGACAAATCGTGAGGAAGAAGCATTTTCCCACCTTTCTTCTGCCACGCCATTCAGTCTCTTGAGGAGGGCAATGTCTGGAAATCAGCTGGCTGCAAGAGCTGCCCAACGCTAGCTCCAGCTTGTGTCTGACTGCATGGCTTGTGTCAGCAAGTGCTCTTCTCCATCTCCTCAGCAGCTCTGCACCCAGCCATCCGTGGGGCAGCAAGGCACGACTTGAACTCTGTGATATTTGTGCTCTCCTTCCTTGTCAGGGTCTGACATGAAGGCGGGGTCCCAGCAGCCATTGACCAGGGGAGGAATGGCATTTCATCATCCTCACCAAAACGTGGGATGGAATCGCAACAAGAACCCATTTCCCCTGGAAGCAGCCGTGTCAAGGGGCACTGCTGGAGCTGGGAACTCCTCCCCAGCCCAGCTTTCCTGCTGAGACACCTCCCGGCAAGCAGCCGGCACCAAACCCAGCTCACCCGGTCACTGCTCAGCCTGAGCTGTGCCCAGCTCACACACACGCCGCAGCGCTGCTTCTGACGGGCTCAACAGGTGATCTGCTCCAAGGAAGGCTCACAGCTCAGTCTGCGTGCAGCACGCTCACCAGAGCACCAGCTCTGCTCACCAGCTGTGGCACAAACGCTCCCAGCCCAGCAACCACTGTGACCTCAGCGAGTGCCCGCATCGCTTCTGTGCCTTCATCACAAGTGAAGGAAACGGACGCCTCCCAGATCCAGCTTTTGGGAAATAAACACCGGGGTCACCCAATGGGGTTACGTGCAGTAAAGTAACGGAGAAGCGAGGATGACTTTGTGCAGCCCAATAAAAGCAGTGAAGACCAATACGGCCTCATGGTGGTCAGTGGAGTCCCAGGGAACCAGCAGCAGCACTAGGAATGCACATCTGTATGCCCCAGGGCCAGTGCTGGCCTCTGACTGTGGCTTCAGGCCCCGGGGCCGCTGTCGGCCTCCCGGGCTGTGGCTTCAGGCCCCGGGGCCGCTGTCGGCCTCCCGGGCTGTGGCTTCAGGCCCTGTGGCCAGTGCCGGCCTCGCTGGCTGTGGCTTTCGGTCCCTGGGCTGGTTCCAGCCTCTCGTGCTGCGTCTCTGGTCCCCAGGGCTGGTGCCGGCCTTTCTGGCTGTCGATGTGGCTTTAGGCCCCAGGGCTGCTGTCGGCCTCTGTGGCTGTAACTGTGGCTGTACAGCCCAGGGCTGGTGCCGGCCTCTTGTGCTGTGCTTTGGGCCCCAGGGCTGGTGCTGCTCTGCCTGGCTGTGGCTCCAGGCCCCAGGCTCACTGCCGGCCTCTCAGGCTGTGGCTGTGGCTCCAGGCCCCGGTGCCAGTGCCGGTCTCTCTGCTGAGTTTTTAGGCCCCAGAGCTGTGTCGGCCTCTCAAGCGGTGGCTGTAGGCACTAAAGCTTGTGCCAGCCTAGAACAACACGCATTTTAAAACAGTTCACGTAAGAAAATGAAAGCAGGACAACACTGAGCTCTTCTGGGTATTTCTAGCACTGGGACAGAGACAGGAGAGCATGCTCAGCCGTGTGCGCTTGGTCGTATGCAGCAATCTCTGCCACATTTGTAAACACCTTTAAATCCTTGCTATCCTGCATTACAGGAGCAGGGTGTGACAAGAAGCCTATGACTATCAGTTTACAGGAGGTCATGAATTTAAACAGTTCCCCTTCTTCTTCCCTTGGCACTTAGCTTACAGAGTTCTCCCATGCCATGAGCTGGTGTCATACCTCTAAGCCACAGCACTGATGGCTTCAGCAAAGCTCACGGTAGCAGGCTTTGGTCATCCTCAGATCTTCATGATGAGAGAGACAAAAAGAAAAAAGTACGAGGTAACAGTCATGTTTTTTTCTTCTAGTCAGCATGCCATAACTAAACCTTCCACACTAAGACTTGTACCTTGATAGGGATGTTCCCTTACCCTCACACCTTTAGCACAACCCCTTCTGTTGAGATTCCCACCAGTGAAGAAGTATTAGTGCCACTCCGTGCTCCTTGCTGCTAGGATGGGCTGTTTGAAGACTGACACACGTGCCGTGATCAGATCTGTCTTGCAGGAATAAAGAGCTGAGCAAAAGGAACGTTTGGGCCAGGTGACCTCAGCAGTCTGGCTGTTCTGGATGATGGCTGCTGATGGAAACAGGTATTCTTGTGCTGTTCAGCTTTTAACGTGAGTCAGGTGTGCTGTAGCAAGAGCCATTAGGCTCTAAAATGCCTTTAAACACGCACACTACCTTTTTCTGTCCTGCATGCCATCTTTGCTGCTTTTTGGTGCAGAAATTTTTACTAGCATGCATTGGGCTTGTTTGCTTGTGGAAGGAACAACGTTACAGGTAGTTTTCACAGTGGACTTCTGTTATGATTTCTTTGTACATTTAATCCTAACTATCAGGAGTGCTGCAAGAAAGGGCCCTGCCAGTGCCAGTAAGTTCCTACCCAGCTCTGTGTGACAGACCCCACTGTGGAGGGAAGCGTAAAGGATGGCAGTTCAGAATCCTCTCTTGCCAGCTTGACGTGCTGGATTTTGAGCACATGAAGTGTGCTCTGTCTTTCTAAGGTGTTCCCTTGTGCTTTAAAGGAGAAGGCTGCAGGGTGATATTTCCCTTTTGTCTTGCAGATGCGCTCCTTGGCACAGACCTCTCTCGGCCTTCAGCATTGCTTCCCTGTGGTGCACTATTTTGCAGACTGTCCCAGATGCAGCCTTCTATTTCTCTAGTCTGACAAAAATTTTATTTGAAGGAGGAAAGAAAGGATGTAGTTTAATGAGAATAACATTTGCGTGCTGACGCAGTGAGGTGAATGAGGGCCACAGAGGCAACTTGGTGCTGCTGAAGCACTGCCCAGTGCCAAGGTCGGGGGTAACAGCTGCTGGCAGATGGGGATAATGCTTTTGGACTGAGTGAGGAGAGAATAAAACACAATGACTGAGCTGCCTGCAAAGAGCTGCTGGGGGAAGCTTGGTGCCAACTTGGAATTTGATCTGATAACTTCCTGTGCATGTTCTACGTTTATTCCACCCTCCATCTTTCCCACAGCCATACACGGGGCTCTGGGCAGCGGATGTTTCTGTTGCTGGGGGTCCTGCTGCCACCTCGAGGTGCTGAGCCAGCCTGCCACCTTCTGTGTGAAACATGAGGAAAAAACACAATTCTGAACCCAAAGTCCCTTCAAGAGCCCCCACCTACTGCCCTGAGCCCTCCAGTTTTCCCTGCTGTCCCTTAAAAGCCTCAGGAGTGCCAGCAGCACCTCGTGCCATAGGATGCCTTGTGGATTTCACAAGGATGCACTCATCTCCTGCATCCTCCATCAAAAGAGGGCTTGCCGGCAGGGACAGGGAGGTGATTGTTCCCCTCTACTCTGCTCTTGTGAGGCCCCATCTGGAGTACTGCGTCCAAGGGTGGAGCCCCCAGTACAAGAAAGACAGGGAACTGTTGGAGAGGGTCCAGAGGAGGGCCACAAAGATGATCAGGGGACTGGAGCACCTCCCCTATGAGGACAGGCTGAAGGAGCTGGGCTTGTTCAGCCTGGAGAAAAGAAGGCTGCGGGGTGACCTCATTGCAGCCTTTCAGTACCTAAAGGGAGCCTACAAAGAGGAGGGGAATCAACTCTTGGAAAGGGTGAGTGACAGCAGGACAAGGGGAAATGGTTTTAAGTTGAGGGGAGATTTAGGTTGGACGTCAGGGGGAAATTCTTTACAGAGAGAGTGGTGAGGCACTGGAACAGACTGCCCAGAGAGGTTGTGGATGCCCCATCCATCCCTGGAGGTGTTCAAGGCCAGATTGGATGGGGCCCTGGGCAGCCTGGTGGGAATTTGGTGGCCCTTAGTGGGATGATTGGTGGCCCTGCATATGGCAGGGGGGTTGGAGATACATGATCCTTGAGGTCCCTTCCAACCCAGGCAATTCTGTGATTCTGTGATTCTGGGATTCTGTGAGCCCTCCAGTTTTCCCTGCTGTCCCTTAAAAGCCTCAGGAGTGCCAGCAGCACCTCGTGCCTTAGGATGCCTGGTGGATTTCACGAGGATGCACTCATCTCCTGCATTGTGATCATTGGCAAAAATATCCAATGGCGCTGACCCGAGCTGGGGGCTCAGTGGTGACATACAGGGAAACCTGCTGTGCTGCAGTGCGAGCCTCCGGTCCTGCTGCTGGGCACCGCTGGGTGCAGCCCGGCTCCGTCCTCTCTGCACCTCCCTGCAGGGACTGATGGCCGTGCCCGGGATCCCCCGAGCCTCCTCTTCTGCAGGCTGAGCCGCCCCAGCTCTCCCAGAATCCCACCCCAGCCATTCCCCATCCCTACGTTCCCAGGCAGTGCTGACTGAGGGGGAGAGAGGATTTTGGGGGGGTGGGATGGGGCCGGTGGGGGCAGCCCTGGGACATGGCCCTTTGTGCTGCCCCATCCTGCCAACAGGTGTCTGCAGGGGACCTGGGGGGGCTTTGGTGCTGCATGAACAACTGCAGGTGGAGGCGTAGGAAAGTGAATGCAAAACATTTAATAATATAAGGTAATGTAAAATAACATAATTGATCATAACTGAACAGAATCTAACAGGATTTAACACAACGTAATTTAACACAGTCCCACATCGTCCTAGTCCAAGATGACGTTTGTGGACAGCCCAGGTTTGGAGGGGTAGGGCTGGGGCCGGTGCTGGTGCCCCTGGAGCACTGCTGCTGCTCTCTGTGTGCCACTGGGGCCGGCGAGGAGCCCAGGGCTACAGGTAGCCTTGTTTATTGGCTATGGCCGTGCCTCCTGCTGCACCACATGGGCCGGTTTCTGTGGACGCTCCCGCTCGTGCTGAGCCCACCCAGCTTCACCTAGCGCCGGCGTTTCTGTGCTGGAGCGTCCTGGCCCAGGGGCAGCTTCCTCCTTCTGGTTGGGACGCTGCCAGTGCGCTGCTCGTGCCCTCTGCTCTTGTCTTTCCCGGTGGTGCAGGCGGGCGCTGGGCACTCGGCCGGCTCGGTGCCATCCCTGTGGGGGTCGTCTGGCACGTGGCAGGAGATGCAGCCGGGTGGCAGTGCCAGGCGGGTGAGAACCACCCGGGGCTGCCTCTGCCGCGCCTCTTCCATCAGATGCCCAAAGGGCAGCGACTCGGAGAGCTGCCCACAGCATGCTGGCTGCCTCCAGAACAGGTCGCTGATGGGCCTGGCATCAGCCTCTGCCTCTCCGCTGAGCTCCGTGCCGGCCCAGGGAAAGTCAGGGAGCGCTGCGATGAAAGGAGCGCTGTTGAGGCTGCTGGGGACAGCTGGGCTCGGTGGCTGTGTGGCATCGATCCACCGCAGCAGCTCTGCCCTTTCCTGGGCGTTCAGTTCTGGCAGCAGCTCATCGTGACCGTTTTCCACAGTCTCAGTGCAATCAGTCCCCTCTGCTTGGACATCAACCAGGTCCTGGTTCTGCTGGGGGACCTCCAGAGGACTCGTCACTGCTGAAAAAGCAAGAACATCCCCCAGAATGATGATCACAGCATTCCCACAGCCACCCAATGCAGACACCCCCTGGCCAGCTGTGCAGTCCCCAGACTCACCATTGTTGACCCACACCAGGAGGTCATCCATGTCCGGGATGTCGTCCGGGATCTCTGTGCTGGATGTCACTTCTGGAAAAGGGAAGAAAATCCCCATACGGGCAATGCCAGCTTTCCCACGATCGCTCACTGCGGACACCTCCCTGCCAGCTCTGCTGCCCCCAAACTCACCGCTGTTCATCCATGTCAGGAAGTCATCGATGTCCATGATGTGCTGTGAGATGTCTGCGCTCATTGTCGCTGCTGGAAAAGCAAGAAAATCCCCAGTGGGGCAATGCCAGCTTTCCCACAGCCAGCCGGTGCGGACAGCCTGCCGCCCGCTCTGCAGCCCCCAAACTCACCACCTGATTCCAGCGCTGCGGTGCTGCAGGTGAGCGGAGCCTTGGTGGGATGGGGGCACACGTCGGTGGGCGCTGGGTGCCCCTGGTCCTCTGTGAGCACCATGGCATCTCCAAAGGGCCCCACTGCCTGCTCCCAGCTGGCGGGCAGCATGCAGGGCACGGGGAGCACCTGCTGCTGCACTGAAGGTGCTGGCAGAAGGACGGGGCTGCCGGAGGCCTGCAGCGGGCAGCTGCCTGCGGGCTGCGGGGGCTCCCCATGGAACACGGCCCCAGGCCACAGCCCCATCGGCTGCTGGGGCTGCGGCGTCCCTGCCAGCAGGGGATGTCCCCAGCAGTGGGCAGGGGCCGTGGGGGGAGCCATGCCAGGGTGCAGCTCCCAGGGTAGCAGCTGCAGCAGCGGTAAGTGCTGCCCCCCGGGTGGCAGCTGAACCACGGCTGGAGGCAGCCCCCCAGATGGGAGCTGCGCTCCCTGTCCCTGGACACCTGGTAGCCCAGGCCAGACGGAGGCCTGAGGCACCACGTGGGTGACACTGGGGACAGGGAGGGGTTGTGGTGACACCGGCACTGCTCCACCGATGCTGGGCTGCATTGCAGCAGTGGCCGGTGGTGGCACAAAGGATCCAAAGAAAGCGGCGTCGGGTGTTGGAAGCACCGTCAGCATCCCTGAAGGGATTCTCTCTGTGGGGAAATGCCCAAATGGGCGCCGGGCTGAGATCTGGGGCACTGGGATCACCCGGAGGGCCGCAGTGCCAGGAGCAGAGCAGCCTGCTGCCTTACCTGCCAAGGGAGCTCGAGAGTGGCAGCGGGGGGTTCCGTGACCGCTGAGGTCAGCCCCTCTCCCCTGAGCTCACAAGAATTCTCTGTGACACTGTCACAGGCATTGCTCTCTGCCTGCCCCGTCACCAGCACTTGCTGTGGCTGCTCATTGTGGCCTTCCATTGTTTCAGTGGAGATGATAAACATGATGGAAATGAACTTTTTACGTGTCGAGATGGTGATGGGACAAAGGGGAATGGTTTTAACGTAAAGGGGGGAGATTTGGATTAGATGTCAGGGAAGTTCATCCCAGAGGCAGCCAAGGCCCTGGCACTGCTGCCCAGACGGGCCGTGGGTGTCCCAGCCCTGCAGCTGCACTCGACTCAGCTCCCACTGCAGTGAATGGAGACAAAGGGAGGGACGTGGCTGATGACGCTCAAACACGCGGTGGCATCGCAGGGCTGCGGCGCTCTGACTCTGCAAAGCCACCAAACTTCCACCTGCTGGCTGTCTCCCTTCACACATCCGCCTGTCACAGAAGCACAGGGGCTGGAAGGGACCTCTGCAGATGAGCGCAGTACAACCTCCCCCAGAGCAGCTTCCCTGCAGCGCTTGCACAGGAGAGGCTGCCTCGAGCTGCGGAGCCCAGAACTGACCCAGAGCTCCACACGTGCCCAGCGCTTCCTGCGGCCCTCGACAGCCTCCCAGGGCCACCAGTCCTGCCCAGTGCCCCCACGCCAACACACCCGACGCTCAGTACGTGACCATCTCCTTCCCCGGGCACAAAGCAGGGCGATGGGGGCACTGGCGGCAGCAGCGAGGAGGAGCTGGAGAAGCTGCAGCTCTCGGCCCACTGCAACCACTCCAACATCCCCCAGCTGCTGGCCGCGCTCTATGGCACGGGCACCTCTGGCTGTGCGCCGTCTGCACGGGCTGTGCAGCCTGCCTGGTGCAAGCAGGGGGAAGCGGCACGGCGGCGGCAGCGCCGCGGGGAAACCCGCTGTGCTGCAGTGCGAGCCTCCGGTCCTGCCGCTGGGCACCGCCGGGCGCGACCCGGCTCCGTCCTCTCCGCGCCCCCCTGCGGGGACCGACGGCCGTGCCCGGGATCCCCCCGAGCTCCTCTTCTGCGGGCTGAGCCGCCCCGGCTCTCCCAGAATCCCAGCCCAGCCATTTCCCACGCGGTGCCGAGGAGGGCAGGGGATGCGGGGGGAGCGACGGGGCCGGCGCTCGCATCCTATGACACGGCCGTTCGCGCCGCCCCGTCCTCACTCGGCGCCGGGCGCGGGGACGGGGCGGGTTATCGGAGCTGCAGAAACGAGCGCGGGCAGAAGCGCCGGGAAACGAAGGTTCGACGTTTAATCGATGAACGCGCAGAGCGATCGACGGAAACGAGCGCGTTCCCGACCGGCTCCCGTCCGAACGGCGACTCCGGAGGACGGCTCGGCGCCGACGGGGGACGGAACGGCCCCGCGCCGCCTGCCCCTGACCGCCCGGCGTCCCCGAGGCACGGGGCGGGCGGCGGCGGGGACGCGGGGCGGCGGAGCGCCGCTTTCCCCCCACGGAGCCCGGCGCTCCGCCGGCTCCATCGCAGCGGCGGCCGCCATTGGCGGAGAGCCCGCGCTCGGCCCGCCTCCGCCGCGCTGCCATTGGTCGGCCCGCGGAACGGGGCGGGCGCTGCGTGCGGGGTCCTTTGCGTGTGCGGCCGCGCGGTTTTTGCGTCATCACCGCGCGTGTCCCGGCTGGCCCCGGCCCGGCTGCCCGCGGCGATGCCTGTCGCCGTGCGCCCGCTTTGCTTCCACGGCCCCTGGCAGCGTCGGAATGCGCGTGTGTGCAGAACCGTGCACACGAGTGCAAAGAGGCACTCACACACACCCCTCTGCATTCACACACACCCATGTGCACGCACCACCCGCGAGCGTGCAGCCGTGTGCAAAACCACGCAGCCACGTGCAAAGACCCCGATGCTCCCAGCCGTGGTTATGCAGGCACACACGCGCGTGCAGACACGTGTGCAACGCGGCCCTTTTGCACGCTCACACGCAGATGCCCTCGAGGAAACGTCCAGAGGCTGCAAGGACCCAAACTCTTTTCCCACCATGCACTTTATCTGTACAACAGGGACTTTATCTCCCTCTACAGCATGTAGGGAGCTGGATTGGGTAGGACCATCACGAATGATAAATCCTCTGCTATTGGCCAACCAGGTGTCTTCTGCCAAATGCTTCTCCCAGTGCTTAAATGATCCGACACTCATTGCTTTCAGCACAGTTTTTAACAACCCATTGTATCGTTCAATTTTACCAGAGGCGGGTGCATGGTAGGGAATATGGTAAATCCACTCAATGCCATGATCTTTGGCCCAAGTATTTACAAGAGAATTTCTGAAATGAGTCCCATTATCTGACTCAATTCTTTCTGGGGTGCCATGTCTGCACAGGACTTGTTTCTCCACACCCAATAAGGTGTTTTGGGCGGTAGCATGGGGTACTGCATATGTTTCAAGCCACCCAGTGGTTGCCTCCACCATGGAAAGCACATAACACCACTGCGAGATCGTGGCAAGGTGATAGAATCAACCTTGCCACAGCTCCCCATATTTATACTTTTGCCATCACCCTTCCTCCCAGAGTGGTTTCATCCTCTTGGCTTGTTTGATTATGGCACATGTGTCACAGTCATGAATAACCTGTGCAATAGCATCCACAGTTAAGTCCACCCCTCGGTCTCTCACCCACTTATATGTTGCATCTCTCCCCTGATGGCCCGAGGTCTCATGAGCCCACCGAGCTAGAAATAATTCACCCTTGTTCCGCCAATCCAGGTCTATCTGAGCCACCTCAATTTTGGCAGCTCGGTCCACCTGACGGTTATTTTGCTGTTCTTCAGCAGCCCGACTCTTGGGCACATGAGCATCCACATGGTGCACCTTTGCAACCATATTCTTTATTTGAGCAGCAATATCTTTGCACAGACCAAATAGGTTTACCCCTCCACTGCAAGTTATTGTGCTCCCACTGCTGTAACCACCCCCATTGCCATCATTTGCCATCATCCATGACTTGCAGATGACACCAAGGTGGCAGGAAGCGTCGATCTGCCCGGGGATTGCATGGCCCTACAGAGGGATCTGGCAGGCTGAAGCCAATGGGATGGAATGGAATAAGGCCAAATGCCAGGTGCTGGGCTTTGGTCACAGCAACCCCAGGCAACCCTACAGGTGTGGGGCAGAGTGGCTGGAAGACTGCATAGAGTAAGTGGACTTGGGGTACTGGTCGATGCTTGTAGGAACATGAGCCAGCAGTGTGCCCAGGTGGCCAAGAAGGTCAATGGCATCTTGGCTTGCATCAGAAAAAGCATTGCTAGCAGGAATAGGGAAGTCATTGTCCCTCTGTACTGTGCACTGGTGAGGCTGTAACTTCAGTGCTGCAATTACTTTTTGGCTCCTCACTGCAAGGAGGACATTGAGGCCCTGGAGCATGTCCACAGAAGGATAACAAAGCTGGTAAGGGGTCTGGAGCACAAGTCTGATGAGGAGCAGCTGAGGGAGCTGTGATGATTTGTATGGAGAAGAGGAGGCTCAGGGGAGACCTGATTGCTCTCTGTAACTACCGGAAGTGAGCTGGGGGTCAGCCTCTTCTCTCATGTGACAGTAATAGGACAAGAGGGAATGGCCTCAAGTTGCGCCAAGGCTGGACTTTAGGAAATACTACATCACCAAAAGGGTGGTCAGGCACTGGAATGGGCAGCCCAGGGAGGTGGTGGAGTCACCGACCCTGGAGGTGTGCAAGGAATGTGAAGACGTTGTGTTGAGGGACATGGTTGAGTGAGAACTGTTGGTGATGGGTGGACGGTTGGACTGGATAATCTCAAAGGTCTTTTCCAACCTTGGTGATTCTAGGATTCCATGATCTCCAGACCCATGGTCATCAAACTGGTTGAAGGAGCTCACCCTGACCAACATCAGGCAGCACTGCTTTGTCTGCAGATTATCACCTGCCTCATCTCTTCAACTACAGTCATGTCTCTCGGGGAAGTCAGATGCAGCCCCACACTCCTCTCCAGATTCTCTGATTAAATCAGAAGCAAATCATTACGCTATGATGAGCAAACCATGCTATGTACCAGTATGATGTCAGAATCTTTCTTTCCCACCGTTCCCTTCCCTGCACGTGAAGCAGCAATCTGCTGATCGTCAGAGGGCTTATTTTGCCATCAGAAGGTGTCTGTGGTCATCTGAAGGCTTCTTTGGATGTCAGAGTGTTCCACTGATTGTCAGAGATGTTCATTAACCATCAGAAGGCTTCATTAATCGAGAGCGGGTGTCACTGGTCATCAGAGGGCTTCATTGATCATCAGGATATTTGGGGAGTCCATGGGTGGGGATATGCAGACCTTGTTGTAGGTGACGGGGTAGGGGGTAGGGGGACTGAAGGAAGAGGAATGAAGCAGACCCAAAGGAGGGACAGGTAGCTGCAATAAAAGAGGGGGCTAAAGGAGGGTGATGTGGTCACACTGTGGCCATGCAGAGGTAGAGCAAAGGGTGAAGGGTTTGGAGAAACTGGAAGGAGGATCTGGGAGAGAACAGAGGGAGGGTATTGAGGCTGCTTGGCACATGAGGAGCTCTTTCCTTCAGGATTTTGGAGCAGATGATAAGAGAGTGGGAAAGCCCACAGGGGTGTAGGTCACGGTGTGCATGGCATGGAGCTGGGGACACCTCCCTGCACATTAGGGTGGCCACTGCCAGGCCGGAACAGATCCGAGTGGTCCTGCTGAGCATGAGAACAAGGACACAGACACACAGAGTGTAGCTTTGCTGAGGGATTTATTGATCATCGGAGGGTGTCATTAATCATCAGGGTCTTCATTGGTCATCAGAGGGCAACATTGGTCATCAGAGGGCAGCGCTGGTCATCAGAGGATGTCAAAGGGCATCAGAGGTGAGGAAAATCCTTGTCCCTGCAGGTTTGTCCCCAAGGACTTAGGGCAGGAGAAGAAGGACTGGCAGCAGCCAACAGGCCCAGGGCAGGATGTGGGTCTCCTTGGGACAGCAGCCACAGCCCCTGTTCCACCTGCACGGTGACCCTTGGCTATCCATAGGACAGCCTGAGCTTGCCCCTTCCAAATCCCCTCCTCTGCACTGCCCCATAGAGTGCAAGGGAAGGTATGGAGGTGACAGTACCCAGGTCCCCCTGGAGCAGGCCAGGGACAGTCCCCTCCATACCATCCTTCCCCAGCCCCTGATCCTCAGGGCTACAGGACACCCAAGGTCCCCAAGTGCCCTGTGGGGTTGCAGGTGTCCCCGTGCTGCTCACCTAGACACGCAGATCCAGGGCTGCGCGTCTCACACGCAGGGGATCCTCCTCTGCTTCTGTGCTGAGCACGACCTGGGGAGAAAGGAGGTGTAGGGACACACCGAGGGACAATGGGAAAGGCTGGGACACACTGGGAACACCAAGGATACTGGGACACACTGAGATGCCCTGAAGGTGCAGGGACCCATTGTGGGTACTAGAACACCATGGCCAAGGCAAGGTCCTGTAACCTGCTCAGCCCCAGCTGCCCCAACTGCCTCCTTCCCCTGCCCACTGACCACCCGAAACAGGAGGGAGCCAAACAGAGTCTTTGGGGCCCAGGGATGTCCCCAAGTCCCAGGAAAACAGAGAGGACAGCAACACATCCCAGCTCTGTTCTCGCTCCAGGGTTGCCCCTCTACTTACAGGACCAGGAAGGTGGATAGCAACAGGTAGTGGCTCCAGCTGGGGAAGAAGAGACATGGGGCAGCCATAAGGGAACTGTGAGACTGGGGATCACAGGATGTCCCCACCCAAGCCCCCTGGTTGGCCCTGGGTCTACCCCCCCCCCCCCCCCCCCATAGCTGCCAAGGTCTGTGTGTGCCTCTGCCCATGGAGGAGCTCTTAGTTGGGGTTGGACATAGGAACAGGGCAAAAGCTTGGAGGGCCCAAGGGAGGGGAATAGGGGTGCTAAGAGACTTGGCGGTTCCAAATTGAGAGGAATGGGGATCTCAAAGAGAGGAGAATGCGGGGAAAACGAAACAGAGGGGATAGGGGACCTAAAGAGATGAGAATTGGGGTGCCAAAGAAAGGAGACTGGGTGCCAAAAGGATGGGATATGGGGACCCAAAGAGAGGGCATTTGGAGCCCCCAAGAGAAAGGATTTGGGCACCCTAAGAAAAAGGGACTAGAGTGCAAATGGAAGGAATTTGGATGTGCCAAGTTGAGGGGTGGTCTCTGCCTTCAGGGACAGACCCCCCAGTCCCTGCTAAGCTCCTTAGCTAAGCTCCCAGGCACTCACCAGCATTTCTTCTGAGGGTTGCAAATACACATGTGGCTGTGGGGAGAGGAGTAGGAGAGGGAGTGAGAAAGACCTTGGCATCAGGGATCCCCATGGCCAATCCCCTCCATCCCCAGCCCACATCCCCCATGGATGCTTCACCTGAGCTTCCACTGTGCAGCACAGGGCAGCGAGGAGCATCACGAGGCTGAGCGCAGCTGCCTTCATCTTCCTCTGTGCTCTGGGAGCTGGGTGAGGCTGCAGGAGGCAAGGGCTGCTTTTATCCTCCCACTCTCCCTCCCCACAACCCCCGAGTGCCCCTGCGTTTGGCAGGCTCCCTTGGCTCGGACTGACCTGGCATGCAGCCATTCCCTGCCCCAGCCCCGGGGCACAGGAGGGAGCCAGGGATCAGAAGAAGAACATTGAGTGCTGGGATCCCCATGGCACTGAGCCCAAAGCTCCCAAATGCCAGCACCTACCACACCCCAGCCTTTCTGTCCCCAGGACCACCGTCCCCATATCAAGACTTTGTCCAAGGATTCATCCCTGACTTCTCTTGAGTCCTTGAGTGATGCAAGGTGTTGGGCTGATAGTTTGGGGAACTGGGGACACAGCATTTGGGGACACTGGGAGGTGAGAGGGCAACCGGGATGTGGGCAGTGAGGAAATTATGCAGATATTTGGAAAGCAAGGAGACATAAGGATATGGGGACACGAAGATATGGGAGCATCATGGGGAAATGGGGACTTCATGGGGACATGAGAATCTCATGGCAATATGGGGAAATCATGAAGATATGGGGATATGGGGACATGCAGCCAAATGGGAACTGGTTGGTGACAGGGACCTGGAAGTCTGTGGGGACAGGTGGGTGTTGGGGACACATAGGCATAGGGAGGCTGGCAGTGTCCACTCTGCCTCTGTGGTCATGCAGGAGGTCACAGAATCACAGAATCACAGAATTGCCAGGGTTGGAAGGGACCCCAAGGATCATGAATCTCCAATCCCCCTGCCACATGCAGGGCCACCAACCACCCTACCAAATGTTATATCAGGAGTGAATAACAGATCTGGGCTATGGCAGACACGTTTCCTCCTTACCAAACCTAAAGACCATGACTTCTAGAATCATGGAATCATTTAGGATGGCCGAGACCCCTGAGGTCACGTCAGGAGATGTGTCATGTATTTTCTGCTCTCTTAAATAGCCAGCATCAGAAGTCCCCACGTTACATCCAGAAATCTGTGTCGCGTGTCTGACATGGCAGTAGTGCTGCCTCTGTCCATGAGGACAGATTGTCATGAGGACACACAGACAGGGAATCCAAGGCTGGGGGTGAAAATTGGCGTTAGGTTCTGAAGTCACTGGGCTGTGTGCCTGAGCTTCAGCAGAACAAAGGGTTTTGTTCCTGTCACAATGCAGCCTCCTGTCATGGTTGTAAGTGAAGCTTGTTTTATCCAGTTGAAAGGAAAGAAATAATAGAGCACTGATAGATGGCTTAGAACTGCAAACAACTCAAGGATTCTTCAAGGAAAGATGATAAGCCAATGTGAAGTGCTCCATCTGACAGAAAGCCAGCTGGTCAGAGCTTCACGGGGCATTTCCCATAAATAAGAGAGCTGTTGTGGGTCCTCTCTGAAAAGAGCAGTTCAGCGTTTGCTTTGGGAATTGCCCAGAGAGCAGCCAGCTGGAAGAGCTTCCTTTGGGCAGATTCTGCTCTGCGCAGTGTTTGTCAGAGCTTAGCAGTGCTGCCTTGTTCACTATATTTAAATACAGCGTGGCATTATTCCTACTCTGGAGTTCTTTTGAAAAGAACCAATGAACTGTCCGTGCTGTCATCACTGAGGAATATTGGCCGAGGTGAGGAACGGGCTGTTTTTGTGATAAACACAGAGCAGGTGGATGACACTTGATCGCAATTTCACGTGAAAGGTTCTCCTCAGGAAAACCCCCTGGCTGGTTTGAGGACATCTACAAAGAAATACTCAGGCTTTTGTAACAGTACAACACTGAACAAGTACAAAGTGATGAGGTCTGAGTTCTCAGGCTGTGATCTCCCCCTGCAGTGATCTCCCCATCACGGCATCATGGCATCATTTAGGTTAGAAATGACCTCTCAGGTCATCCAACTGTTAACTCAGCTCCATCAAGTCCACCGCTAAACCCACAGCTGTGACCTGTCACCAGATCTGTGCTGTGTCACCCTGCTGGCCCTGAGCCTGTGCTGCTGGGGAGCAGGTGAGGGACTTCCATGGCACGGCACGTCCTTGGTTGGGCTCGATGACCTCAGATGTCTTCTCCAACCTGGATGATTCTGAGATTCTAGGACATTCAAATATATATATACCATCATATATACTGTCATATATACTATATACTATGATTCTAGGTTTCTACATTTATAGGATTCTATGTTTCTAGGATTCTACGCTTCTAGAATTCTAGAGTTGTAGGAGTGTAGGAATTTAAGCACGTAGGATTCTGGTTCTGTAGGATTCTAGATTTCTACTTTTGTTAGATTTGCAGGATGGTAGGATTATAGCTTTCTTAGATTTCTGGAGTTTATAGGATTACAGGATTCTAGGTTCAAGGCTTTTAGGTCTCTAGAACTGTAAGTTTCCAAGGTTTCTCTAGTATTCTGGGTTTCTGGGTTTGTAGGGTTGCAGGACGGGTTCTCACGACAACACACTGATGGAAGGGGGTTAAATTTTTCCCATTGCTTAAGGCTCACTAAAGCCTTTTGCAAACCACAACAGGAAAAATAAGCTCTAACCTAATATTACCCATTGTTTAAGGCTCACCACAGCAAGATCTAGTCTCCATAGATAACCATAGTTAGTCAGCATGGGTTCACGGAGGGCTCCGGTGAGGCCGCACCTCGAGTACTGGGTCCAGTTTTGGGCCCCTTGCTGCAAGAAAGACATTGAGGCCCTGGAGAGGGTTCAAAGAAGGGCGACAAAGCTGGTGAGGGGTCTAGAGCACAGGCCTGATGAGGAGAGGCTGAAGGAGCTGGGATTGTTCAGTCTGGAGAAGAGGAGGCTCAGGGGAGACCTTATTGCTCTCTATAACTACCTGAAGGGAAGTTGTAGTGAGCTGGGCTAAGGCCTCTTCTCTCGTGTAACTGGTGATAGGACTAGAGGGAATGGCTTCAAGCAGTGCCACGGGAGATTTAGGCCTGACGTTAGGAAATATTACTTTTCTGAAATAGTGGTCAGGCCCTGGAATGGGCTGCCCAGGGAAGTGGTGGAGTCACCAGTCCTGGAGGTGTTCAAGGAACGTCTGGATGTTGTGTTGAGAGACACGGTTTAGTGAGTACTATTGGTGATAGGTGGTGGATGGTTGGACTGGATGATCTCGAAGGTCTTAACCAACCTTGGAAATTCTGTGATTCTGTGATTCCTCTCTTTGCCATTTCCATTCACTCTGTCCTGCTGCTCTGCCATCCCCAGGAAGAGCTCAGTGCACTCTCACAGAGGGCAGTCGTCCTTCCTTGTCTCCTCACCCATCCGCTGTAAAGACTCCGTATCCCCCTTGTGCTGCAGTCCAGTTGTGGAAGCCATATAATTGTGTCTCTGTGGTCCAAACAAGAGCTCCAGCCTGAAACTGCACAAAAATTTCCGGCTCATCATATTTTGGTGTTTTCAATAGTGCAAAACACATGCCAATTGGGAAACATCGTTAGGTGTAGCATGGCTGAGGAGCGCATCTGTGGTATTTGTGTTCAGAAGGTGGCACACAGGCATCGGACCCATTGTGAGGCTTGGAGTTGTCCAAGCAGCACAGACACTCTGAGGGCATGGCTTTCCTCAAGGCTCTGTGCTGCATTTGCAGCTGCATGTGAGTGTGCTGGACAGCCCAGGGAACTGGCATGACACTAGGCTGCTTCTGAGGCCAGTCACATGAGAGCACATAGAAAACTGAGGTTTCATCAGTTGAAGAATAAAGATGTGTGTCAGCTCTGTAGTGCCTTGAGCTCCAGAATAGGCAGCAGATGGAGAACAGAGGAAGATCTGCCTCTTCTTTTGTGAGCTCAGCCATTTAGTCAGCTGCATTACTCTGGATGCTCCACGGAGATGAGTAAAAAATACATACTCCAGTGCCCTAAATGCAATGGTCTGTTGTCATTTAGGATGGCCAAGAATACCTCTGTTCCATCTCTGACCCTCAGCTGATGCTCAGGAAGGAGATGTCAATCTCAGGGATTTCCCACACACTTTACAAGCACTAGCACACATCCAGAAGCACCCCAGGCATCTTGGTCATCACCCACGGTCTGTGTGTGAGCAACTGACTCTCCACTGGAGGACCAAGGACTCAGAGCAGAGCTCACATGCAGGCAACTCCTTGTGCACATCTGAACTGAAGCAGAGGAATCCCAGCTACTATGGGTCTGTGGGGATCTGAATCCCATTTCAGTCCTAGGGTTTCCATCTAGGGATGAGATGCCTGCACTGCCTCAGCTGCATTGCTGCTCTGCCCAGGGGAAGTCCACCTCTCCCTGTCCCTGTCTGTGTGCCCTTTTTGTTTTAGCATACACTCTCTGGTAGGACTAATCACATGTATGCAATTGGTCACTTTCCACTGGACATTTGGTTATTAATTCAGCAGATTTCAGAGTACAGTCATGATGCTGTTGTCTTTCAGGAGCTGTTGGCCACAGAGACCCAGGGACATCTCAGGGGAGTTCGGTGGATAAAAATGACATCCTCTGCTGCTGAGCTGGGCTGAGCCCCTGGGACACAGGGAGCTCCTACAAGTGGGCAGTGCTGCAGAGACACAGCTCTGACTAAGAGCAGCTCCTGTGTACTGTGCATCAGTAGTAGGGGCACGTTCTGCAGGTGACATGAAGATAGAAGAGAAAGGAGAGAGGGATTACAGGATGTGTGGGGTGTGAGCAGGCTGCGACCTCACTGCAGGAGCATTGCTTTCAGCCACTGACACGGTAAGTCTCTCACCATAGGTAATGCAAACACTTTTCCAACAGGGATCACCAAATCTGGCACATCCCAGTGCAGATCAGGCTGCATACATCCAGTGTTTCTTTATCATGGAATAAGAGCTGTTCCAGTTGAGGGCTTCCCTGTTGCAACGTCAGAGTACAGCTCTGAGGGCACGTCAAGAGAGAAACCTTAAGTACATTTTACCTCACTGCTTTCCTCTAACTTATATATTCTTTCAATAAAGCCATAGGAGTTCTCTTAGGTTCCCTTTTTCACTTGAAGAAATGAACATGCACTTAGATAGTGCCCTGCAGACGGGGTGGGTTCTGGACAGTAAATAGGAATGCAGAGAGTTTGGGCTGGTGTCTGTATGCTCAGTCAGGGAAATGACAGGAAAACAGCTCCCAGGATGAAAATCTGCAGACCACAGAGATATGATCAGGGAATTACCCCCTTCAGTGCAGGGACCTTCCTCTGACCAAGCTCCCTCCTAGAAACGCCTCTGCCCACATGACCATGGGGTCCGATGCATGAACCAGCTCCTGTGCAGGCAGAGCTCCAGCAGAGCAGAGCAGCATCTCCCCAGGCACGTGTCCATCACCCTCTGCAGTGCACAGGGGCTGAGAGCCACTGCCTGGGGCTGTGGGCAATGCAGGCTGTGAGGCTGGGAAGGAGCTGGCTTTCCCTTAATGAGATGCCATCATTAGGACACAGCTCCCTGAGGTGTCCTTCAGAGCCATGAGCTGACCTTCAGGATGCAAATCTTTCCCATAGCCTGGACAACAAATTTGAGGGAAGTCGCAGAGAGTAAGCAAGGAAATGCTGTGGTACTTTTGAAATGAATGTTAGGTTTCCTTTGTGATACGTGGTGATGAGGCACTGCTGAAGTACGTTGAGAAATGATGAATATTCCGTGATGGGCAGTGGATTCCTCTGCTCTAAGCTCGGTCTGCCTTCTTTTCACACTGTTTTGGGACTGTAATCCTTCTCCCTCTTTAAAACTGACAAGCTCAGAGCAATTTGAAACAAGTTCAACCAGCTGCCCTTTCTCCACACTAAGGAGAGGTAAATCCCTTTGCCTCTCAGATCTCATAGGCATTCATATTGAGTACAGTAGAAGAGCTCCAAATTTCTCGATTCAGCAAACACTCCATGGGCACACTGAGTGCAGAAAAAAACTATCAGTGCAACTTCCATTTGTGATCCACATATTTTTGGCATTGAGTCCACAAATGCTGACAAGCACCTCCCTATTGGAATTTACTTCATGTGTCACATTTTGAAAAGAAAACCTTTCCCTACACAACCACATTTCCCTGTCCCTATGGGGACAAGATTGCTTCCTGGAGAAAAAGTACAGAAGCCCTCAAGGCAAACTCAACATCAAGAAAAGTAGCTCCCATCATTGGGGTTGAATGAACATTTTCCACACTGAAATCTCTGTCTTTAACTTTTGTACTCCTTGGACAGGTTCTTGTGGCAAAAGGCAGCAGATGCCCAACAGCAGCTCCATCAGCGAGTTCCTCCTGCTGGCGTTGGCAGACACGCGGCAGCTGCAGCTCCTGCACTTCTGGCTCTTGCTGGCCATCTACCTGGCTGCCCTCCTGGGCAACGGCCTCATCTGCACAGCCGTAGCCTGCCACCACCGCCTGCACACCCCCATGTACTTCTTCCTCCTCAACCTCGCCCTCCTCGACCTGGGCTGCATCTCCACCACTCTCCCCAAAGCCATGGCCAATGCCCTCTGGGACACCAGGCACATCTCCTACGCAGGATGTGCTGCACAGGTCTTTTTCTTTTCTTTTTTGTTTTCAGCAGAGTATTCTGTCCTCACCATCTTGTCCTATGACCGCTATGTTGCCATCTGCAAGCCCCTGCACTACGGGACCTTGATGGACAGCAGAGCTTGTGCCAGCATGGCAGCAGCTGCCTGGGGCACTGGGGTTCTCTATTCCCTGCTGCACACTGCCAGTACATTTTCCCTGCCACTGTGCCAAGACATTGCTGTGGATCAGTTCTTCTGTGAAATCCCCCAGATCCTCAAGCTCTCATGCTCACAGTCCTACTTCAGGGAATTTGGGTTTCTCCTTCTTAGTGTCTGTTTAGCCTTCGGGTGCTTTGTATTCATTGTGCTGTCCTATGTGCAGATTTTCAGGGCCGTGCTGAGGATGCCCTCTGAGCAGGGACGGCACAAAGCCTTCTCCACGTGCCTCCCTCACCTGGCTGTGGTCTGCCTGTTTCTCAGCACAGGCATGATTGCCTACCTGAAGCCACACTCCCTTTCTTCCCCATCCCTGGACCTGATGGTGTCATTTCTGTACTCGGTGGTGCCTCCAGCAGTGAACCCCCTCATCTATAGCATGAGGAACAAGGATCTCAAGGATGCTCTGTGGAAACTGATGACCAAATGTGTTTTGAAAGCAGTGAACTGCCCACATTTTTCTACCTAAGCGTTGTAATGCAGATTTTAACAGAATACAACTGCCTTTTTTTTTTTTTGGTTTGTATATTCATTTTCTAAGTGTAATTTATTGAAAGTTTTTTTGTGTGTGTTTTATGTATTCCAATGTTTTTTGCTGAAACATTGCTATCCACATCAAGTACTACTTAGTGTGTACCTATGCAGTGTTGCCCAGACACGCTGTACATGAGTGACCAGGATTTCTGTGAAGCTTAACAAACAAAGGACAAGCAATGCCTTCATTTATCGTCCTTCCTATGAGACATTTCTGGAGCAGCTGGGGTAAACTGTTCTCAGAAATCCAAAATCCAGCACGAAGAATACGACTGTTAATCAAACTGTGCATGAAAATGCACAATGTTGTGCTAAGAGAAAGAATTCGATGGTGATGCGGTGGTGTGTTGAGCTGAAACTCAACCGTATAGCCCCTTAGCCTTGCAGCTCCTGTGGCTTGGTGACGTGCTGCTGTGTGGCTGCAAACACAAGCAAGGACACGCAGTGGGCACTTCTGTCACACAGACTGTTTCCACCACAGGAAGTCCATTGTTAATGGAGATCTCCTCATGGCAGTGCCTGAAGGCTCAGAGCTTCTTTAATTGTTGCTGCCAAGAACATTCCCAAGGAATGGACTGCACAGATTCCCAGCCTTACTCTCCCACTCATGCTAAAACCAGGCTTTAATTGCTAGCATTAAAATATTGTATTTATCAATTGTTAAATACCCTCACTGCAGCCCAAAACAGAACGCTAATCCGTAATGCTTACCTGTACCCTAACACTGTCCTGAAAACCTTAGCAGAACACCAAGCCCTCTCAATAAACCTCTGCTTAATCTCTGCCCCTAAAGGTGAGTGCTAACCCTTAATCCCTATCCTGAACACCCAACACCCACAGACCCTGCTCCTGTGCTCTGCCCTCCTCACCTTCAAACCCTCCCCTAACCCTAAACTTTGGGTACTTGGCTCTGCAGGGCAGAGCAGGACTGGTGGAGTCTTTGAGCAAATCCATGTAATGCAGTGATGAATGTGAGGCGATGTCTGTACAGGAGGTGACGTGTGACTGATCGGCTTGAGGCCATAAGGAGGAGGTGGGTAGGAATGCTGCCATGAGCTCAGCTCTACCTCAGGCCCTCATGGGCCTGCAGGTGGCACGAGGCTGTGAAGGTGGCTGTGAGGTCACTTCTGTGTGTGGAGTTGACAGGCCAGCCCCAGGAGCGTGTCCCAGAAAGGAATGGTGTGCTGCCTTCTGCCTGAGGCAGCTGTTGGTCAGCCCTTGACTTCTGGCTGGGATCTGTGCACACAGGATCACATCCGCAGTGTCCCTGAGAGGCCGACAGAAAGTGCCAGGTTGACGTGTTGACTGTGGGATCCTCTCTGCCTGAGCACCTGGTAGGGCCCATGGAGGAAGAAGGAGGTTTGTGTAAGGGATTGTGATGGCTCTTCTGTGTGAGGACACAACTCCATAGCAGGAGGGACGTGACTCGGTCGTGTCTGTCCATGAAGCTGGCACGTGCCTTGGAAGATGATGGTGAGGTTCCTTCTTCTCAATGGCTGACAGGCCACAAGAAAGCTGATGGGTGGTGTTTCCATGAGGAAGTGATTTCCAACATGATGGAGTTGACCTTGGTAGAGGAAAAGTGTAAAGGGGGGAAAAAACTCGGTCAAAGTGCAGCTTGAAAGCTCGAGGCTGGGCATGAGGAGGAGGAAATGTCACTGGAAGGGTGATGATGTGGGGCCATGCTGAGGGATCACTCCATGGCTTTGTGTTTCAAGGGAGGTTCAGAGAGGCTTGAGAGACACCAGTGACATGATTGCAGTGCCAGGGTCAGAGCGGGGCGGAGAGGAGAGGTGGGTGTCTGCAGAGCACAGGGAAATAGGGGCTGGGCTGGAGCAGCATTGAAAATCCTGCAGAGGAGAAGGCAGTGGGTGCTGGTGAGGATGGAATGCCCCAGCAGCAATGAAATCTTTGTCCCCTTGGCCATGGTTTGTGAGGAGATTTATTACGGTTATGGTAATGGGGCCTCACTGCCTTTTTGCATCCCCGTGCAGAGGCTGGGAGGTGTCATACTGCTGTTCTTCAAATGGAGTGCAATCTGCCCCACCACACCAACCTGTTGCTTTTGGAACATCCTTCTCCAATGGATGTTGATCCACAGAGTCTCCTAAGGAGATCTGCATAGGCAGGAAAAGCAATTGCTTGAGGTCTGACACAGTACGGACAACCTGACTGCCCACCTCCCCAGGCCTGACGTGTCTGCTGTATGCCACCTGGCACTTGCATCACTTTTCCCTATCTCCACTTTTCTCCTCTGAAGTCTGCAGCTGGATGGTACAGTTCCTTCAGACCATTCCTTTACCTGCTTTCCTTAGAGAACTGTCTGCACACAGGCTCAGGATGTTGCTTTCCTACTTTTAAACAAACAACAGTAAAGCACGAGACAATTTCCCTAAAAACGGAGCATACTCCTCAGCCATATCCCACCAGTGTGGTTCACCTTCCCAATAGGAGAAGTACTTTACATAGGTAGATAGGAAATGATAAATATTAATAGGAAATGCATATTAATTGAAGGATAAATGATAAGAAGCAAAACCCCACTGTGTGATCACAAGCATCTCCAATGATCTCCAGGAGCCTCAGGGGTCCTGTCTGGCACAGGCAGCTTTCCGAGAGGACCTGCAGGAGACCAGAGTCCCTTGGAAGCTGCAGATGGAACTTGGGAAGAGGGTCTCAGGGCAGTACACTGCCAACTGTTGTCTTTGTCCCTGTAGCTGCAGCCCAACCCAGCTCACTCAGTGCCCCCCAGACAAGTCAGTGGATTCATGGGGGTGACCCAGCACTGAAATGGACACAGGGAAGCCAAGAAACTCTGATTTATTCTCAATAAACACAAACATCCAAGAACCACTTTGGGTCACTGGTGTCAAGCTCAACCTGAAAGACTCAAGTATGGGTCACAGTCATTGCAGTGAAAGCCATCACAGTGGGAAAACATCCCCACCAAACTATGGATATTAAAAAGGAACAGTGTGGAAGATCCATCAGGTCAGTCCTCAGATGAAGGGTATGTAAAATTTATCTGCTACAGAGGCGGAGAGCAAAAGGCATTGGATTGTGACTCAAAGAACTAAAAGAGATCTAATTCATTTAATCCATGAGCTAATGCAAACACTGTCAGAGTGAAGGACACTGGTTTATGACATAACGTGAGGAAGAAAGGAGGTGGTGTCCCTGAACGGTCAGTCTTGACATGGATGCTCTTCAGCATCTTCATCAGTGACACAGATGATGGCATCGAGTGCACCCTCAGCAAGTTTAAAAATGACACCAAGCTGAGCAGTGCAGTCGATCCACTGGAGGGAAGGGAAGCTAAGCAGAGGGACCTGGACAGGCTGGAGAAGTGGGACCATGTGAAACAAAAGAGGTTCAGCAAGGCCAAGTGCAAGGTGATGAACTTTGGCTGGAGCAATGCAAGGTGTTTATACAGACTGGGCGAAGAAACGCTTGAGAGCAGCCCTGTGGAGAAGGACTTGGGGGTCCTGGTGGATGAGAAGCTGGACATGAGCCAGCAGTGTGCGCTTGCAGCCCAGAAGTCCAACTGTGTTCTGGGCTGCATTAAAGGGGGTGGCCAGCAGGGAGAGGGAGGTGATTGTCCCCCTCTACTCAGCTCTTGTGAGGCCCCATCTGCAGTGCTGCGTCCAGGCCTGGCGCCCCCAGAACAGGAAGGATGTGGAGCTCTTGGGGCGGGTCCTGAGGAGGGCCACTAAGATGATCAGAGGGCTGGAGCACCTCTCATATGTGGAAAGGTTGAGGGAACAGGGATTGTTTAGCTTGGAGAAGGGAAGGCTGCAGGGAGACCTCATTGTGGCCTTTCAGTACCTGAAGGAAGCATATAAACAGGAGGGGGAACGGCTGTGTACGAGGGTGATGGTGATAGGACAAGGGGCAATGGTTTTAAACTGAGACTGGTGAGGTTTACGTTATATATTAAAAGGAAGTTTTTCACTCAGAGGGCGGGGAGGCACTGGGACAGGTTGCCCAAGGAGGTTGTAGATGCCCCAACCCTGGAGGCATTCAAGGCCTGGCTGAATGTGACTCTGGGCAGCCTGGTCTGCTGGTTGGCAACCCTGCCTGTGGCAGGGGGGTTGAAACCAGATGATCATTGTGATCCTTTTCAATACAGGCCATTCAATGATTCTGTGATAACACAGGCACGTTACAGAAAAGACTGCGAGTCATTTGTTGAGACAGATGAGAAGACGATCCCTGATGAAATTTGTCCATGACATCATTTTCCTCACTGCATCCTTGAGCTCCTGGTTCCTCATGCTGTAGATGAGGGGGTTCAGTGTTGGAGGCACCACCGAGTACAGAAATGACACCACCAGGTCCAGGGATGGGGAGGATACGGAGGGGGGCTTCAAGTAGGCCAAAAAGCCAGTGCTGACAAAGAGGGAGACCACGGCCAGGTGAGGGAGGCACGTGGAGAAGGCTTTGTGCCGTCCCTGCTCAGAGGGCATCCTCAGCACGGCCCTGAAGATCTGCACATAGGACACAACAATGAAAAGAAAGCACCCAAATATGGCAAGAACGCTAACCACAATCAACCCAATTTCCCTGCGGTAGCCTGATTCTGAGCAGGACAGCTTGAGGATCTGGGGGATTTCACAGAAGAACTGATCTACAGCATTGCCTTGGCACAGTGGCAATGAAAATGTGCTGGCAGTGTGCAGCAGAGCAAAGACAGCCCCAGTGCCCCAGGCAGCTGCTGCCATGCTGGCACAAGCTCTGCTGTCCATCAAGGTCCCGTAGTGCAGGGGCTTGCAGATGGCAACGTAGCGGTCAGACGACATGATGGTGAGAAGAGAATACTCTGCTGAGATGAAGAAGAGAAAAAAAAGACCTGTGCAGCACATCCCGAATGGGAGATGGTCCTGTTGTACCAGGGGGCATTGGCCATGGCTCTGGGGAGAGTGGTGGAGATGCAGCCCAGGTCGAGGAGGGCGAGGTTGAGGAGGAAGAAGTCCATGGGGGTGTGCAGGCGGTGGTGGCAGGCTACGGCTGTGCTGATGAGGCCGTTGCCCAGGAGGGCAGCCAGGTAGATGGCCAGCAAGAGCCAGAAGTGCAGGAGCTGCAGCTGCCGCGTGTCTGCCAACGCCAGCAGGAGGAACTCGCTGATGGAGCTGCTGTTGGGCATCTGCAGTTCCTGAGCTCAGAGTCCTGCGCAGACTGCAGAAGACAATGGAAAGTCAAGATCTTTTTCAAAGACACTCCCCCTGCTACACTATATAAACTTTTCTTTCTCTTTGGAAAATGTTCATTTAACTCCGTAACTTGAATTTATTTTCATGAGCTTCACCATCCCTTAAGAAGTAGAAGCTTAAGGATGTCCTAGTTTCCTCTCATTTCCTAATCATGTCCCAATCTCCTGGATATATTCCTCTTTTGAGCAATTTCCATGTCGCATATCTTTATCCTGTTGGTATTCAGAGTCCCGAACCCAAACTCTCTGCACTTAAATTTTTGTTAGAGAAAGCTGCTTGATTGCAGGATAAGTGCATTATTCATGTCCACGGAGAATTTCGGTAATTTCAGCTGGTGCTGTCTTTTGGGAGGTGAGTGGCTGAAAGCACTTGTGGAAATTGTACATACAACAGCAGGTTGAGAAAGGTACAATTCAGGATTCTCATATATGTGTTCATATTTCACAGTTCCTTTCATATTTCTGCCTCCAACTTTTTTCCCCATCCCTAAGAAAAAGAAAAGGAAAATCCCTGCCTTGTCTCTCCTCTCACAAAGTGCCCTTGGAAACACCTTGTGGTAAAGTGTATCTGCCCCAGGCAGCGGCTGTATCAGCAGAAGGCCCCTGCCCTGCCCTGCCCTGCCCTGCTGGGGGGCTCCTTCCCCCCACACGTCTCCCCACAGTGCCCTGGGCAGTTCCCCGGGCAGGCTGAGTGCTGAGTGCTGAGCCTGGCAGGCGGCACCGTCCCTGCCCCGGCACACAGCCCCTGGGGCACAGCAGGGACCTGCTCTGCAGGACAGCCCTGGGCACCCGGCTGCAGCCCCAGCTGCACAGCCTGCAACCGTCCTGGGACACGCAGCCCTCAGGGCTGTGCTCTGATGCTGCAGCACAGAAGCCTTCAGCTGAGCAGACCTATTTCCCTGATAAAGAAACAGTGTCTGCAGCCTCATCTGCAATGTGATGTCCCTGCAGTGAAACCGACTGCATTGCCTGCATCGAGATACTTACCTTGTTAAGGGCTGTGAGAAATACTCCTTCAGTGACCTCACAGCCTACTAACGTGCCACAGGCTAGAAGCTCTCTTTCTTCTATCCTGTCACCTGCAGATCCTGTCTCCAGCCCTGCTGCGTGCTGCACAGGTGCTGGTCCTGGACACAGCTGTCTCTCTGCTGCACGGCCCACTTGTATGAGCTCCTTGTTTCCCAGGAGCCCAGACTAGCTCAGCATCCGAGGATGTGATTTTCTTCTCTCTCTGGAGATATCCATGGCCCTCCTGAGCTGACAGCCGCTGCAAAGAAGCAGGGTCATCACTGTAAACATACTTCAAAGTCAGCTCAAGTAATCGACACATGCACTTGATTTCAGAAGCACGATTGTTCCTACTAAAAGAAATTTTTCCATTAGAGAAAGAAATGGCAGATCTGGAAACCTCCACTCATGACCTGTAAATGCAGTCATAACATTACAGAGTCATAGAAAGGCTTATGTTGGAGAGGACTTGAAAGATCACCTAGTTCTAATCCCCCAACCATGGGCAGCATTGCCAAACACCAGATCAGGCTGCCCAGCATCTCATCCATTCTAACCTTGAATGCCTCCAGGGATGGATCATCACAACCTCTTTGGCAACATTTTCAAGTGCCTCCAGTGTGTTAAAAATGTCTTTCTAACATCTAACCTCAGTCTCCCCTTTTTAATTTAAAGCCATTTCCCTTTGTTCTGATTCTATCAGGAAATACCACCCTAACCTTAGGGTTAGGCAACTCATCTGCCGATGGAAACCCTGGGGCTGAAATGGGTTCAGTTCCTCACAGAACCATGGGAGCTGGGAGTCCTCTTAGCTGAGTTCAGATGTGCACAGTGAGGTGTCTGTGTGTGAGACCCTCAGCTGAATCCTTGACCTTCATTCAACAGGGACTGCACTGCTCACACACAGACACTCAGGGATGACCATGGTGCCTGGGGTGATCCTAGCTGTGTGCTCGTGCTTGTAAACTGTGGTGGAAAATCTGTGAGACAGACAGCTCCTTCCTGAGCATCAGCTGAGGGCCAGAAGGGAGGTATTCTTGGCCATCCTAAATGCCACCACAGCCCTGTGTTTAGGGCACCCACTGTGCCTTTTGCACCTGTCCCCATGGAGCATGTGGTGTCATTCTGCTGACCAAATGGATGAGCTCACAACACAAGAGCCAGATCTTCCTCTCTGCTCCATCTGTGGCAAACTCTGGAGTTCAAGGCATTACAAAGCTATGACACATCTACCTTCTTTCACTGATGACACCTTATTAGTTTGCTCTGGGCTCTCATGTGGATGGCATCAGAAGAAATCTAGGATCGTGTCAGTTCCCAGCTGATAGAAAGATGGCAAACGTTGTCCTTATTTTAAACACGAGGAAGTAAGAGGACATAGGTAATTACAGAGCTGTCATACTCACTTCAATGCCTGGTAAACTTATGGAGAAAATGGCTCTAAGAGTTACTGAAAAACACCTGAAGGACAACTCTGTCGTTGGTCACAGCCAACACAAGTCCATGAGGGGAAGGTCCTGTTTAACTTCATGTCCCTTTATGACAGCATCACCCATTGAGTCGACCAAGGGAAGCCAGTTGAGGTTATCTTTTAGGATTTCAATAGAGTATAGAGAGAATAGTTTGACTATTTCTCACAGTATCCTTCTGGGCCACATGTTCTGCACAGGGCTACACAGAAACATATTTTGATGGATGAGCCGTTGGACAATGGGTCAGAATATAAAGAACATAAGGACATACAACTATGGGATACCATCTCAAGGAGGGCACTAGAACTGAGAGATCTGAAGTTCAAAGTTTCATTGGGATTGACAACTTGTTCAGACTGGGCCCTTCTCACATCCCACATCCTGTCATGAGACACACTGCCCACATGGCACTTGGGCCTCACGGCATCCTTGCACCCCATGCAGAGTCTGGCAGCTGCTGTCCCCTGGTCTTTCATTTGACATCAGACAAACCTCCATCCCATTGCCCCAGGAAGGGCCCTGAGCCAGCAGGAGGGACACGATTTCCCTGCCAAGGCTCTGGGGATCAGGGCTCGGCCTTTCTGCTTCACAAGACAAAGGAGGCTTTGCTCAGCATCACAGCCACCATCCCAGTGCCTCGGTCTGCCTGCAATCATGGCTTCCAATTATCTGCTCTAGCAAGTCCCTGGGGAAGCTTGCTTGTCAATGGCCCTCAGTGGGGCCCATTAATACTCCAAGAAACTTCTCTGTTCCTTCTGACTTTGTCTTCTTGAGCACTTCATGCAATCTTCTCTGTGCACTGGAGGTTGATGGACTCAGCAGCAAATGCCCCGTGAGACCCATTACAACCTGAAGAGCCCTCCTGTGCCTTGTGCCTTCCTCTCATCTTCTTCAGGTGTTCAGAACTTGTACAGTAAATTGGAGAGGTATCTGAAAAGAGCTTAAAGAGGAAGAGAATGATGGACATTTATGAAGACTATTTATTTATTTATTTATAGTTGGTTTAAACAAGAAGTTGCAGCAGCACCTTGTAAATGATATTGACCCTGGATGTCCCCTAATGAGCTTTGCCCTGTCACTGTGTGGACGAATGTCCTCCTCAGCTTCCCTACCCCATTTCTACTCACATTGGGCCCATCACTTTTCCTCCCATCACACTTCTGCTCTGCAGTCATCTGCTCAGTGTTAAACCTCCTTTACACCAACTCCCACTGGCCTTCCTCAGAGAACGAGCTGCACATGGGCAAGGAAAGATTTCTTTTTTTTTTTTTTTTCTTTTTCTTTTTTTTTTTTTCCCAGTAGTAGTTGTAAACATGATGCAATTGAATGAACAGTAGAACAATGTAATCAACTGCATGCCTTGTCCAAACCGCAACTAATGACGTTTGTCTTTCACTGGGAATATTTGTACAAGAAATATGTTAGGCAGAGATAGGAAGGCATAGATAGAATCACAGTTACAGAGTTGATCAAAGAGTCCATCAGACTTTGCAGAGATGTTGCAAGTTCCAATAATCTCCCTGAAGTTGACAGATCAGCCAGATAACTGGGAGGTATCTGAGTGAACACAGAGCAAGGGAAGGAAAAATTTGTAGAGCAGTGGGAAGAGCATGTGTCCAGATGGCCTGCTGAAAACTTGCCCTGTACCATGGTCATTGATTTAGAAGAGCTGGAGATACCTGGAGGATGAGGGACATCAAATACGCAGCAGGGTAGAGCAGCGGTGGACGCTGGGCATTGGTCACAGGGCATTGGCACTGGCACCAATTCCTCAGAGAACCAGCTGCATATGGGCAATGAAAGATTTCTCAATTTTCCAACTAACAGAATTCCTTCATGATGCAATTGAATGAACAATGAAACACAGTCTGTGTTCCTGTACCTGAAGGCATGTGTTTCCTGCTAACACAGTTCTGCAAAATGTTCTTTCTGAAATAAGATAGAAAAGACACAAAATCCCCTAAAAGACTTGAATTTTCAACTTAAAAGAACAGATCTCATGAGTATTTTGGAACTTGAGAGGTGTGTTAACTCATTTTCATTGATTTCCATCTTGGTCTTCAATCCATTCAATTCAATTCAATTCAATTCAATTCAATTCAATTCAATTCAATTCAATTCAATTGCTTCAGTTTTATTGACATGAACATCTTTCAGACTTACAGCTTCAAAAATAAAAGAAAATCCACCTGTGTTCTGAACAGAGCCTGGCGCTCCCCAGGATTTCCCTGCTGAGAATTGTCCATGACAGCTCTCCGTGTTTCCACTAACTGAGTCACACTGTGGTACTGAGATCTTCTCACGTTCTCAGACCTTGTTTTAGAAGGTCACATGCAGCACAGGACGCTTCACGCCCTTCATGCCAGGTAGCATGCCCCATTTCACTGTGAGCTCACATTTGCCCTAGATTTCCTTTTGCTGTGTATATATTTCTAAAAGCCCTTCTGTCTTTGATATGCCTGGGCAGGTTCAACTCTGTGTGAACTTTAGACTTTCTAAATTACTCTCAGCAGGTACACTGGGACAAACACTCTGCATTGCTCCCAGCTGACCACTGCTTGTTTCCAATTCCTAGATATGCGTTCTCTCTGAACCGTACACTTGACAGACACATGTACTGCTGAAAACACCTTAGATTGGAGCAATATCAGTGGTACTATCTATTCCCAAAAATCGCTAAGTGTGAGAAGCAAGAAATTGTTTGGTAAAGTTATCCTGGATAAGCACCTGATAGATGTCACCTTTTTAATGCTTGCAATCAAATGTGACCGAGTGTATCTTCTTTCCTTTTGTGTCTACAGAAGTCTTGAATGACCCACACGTGGACAGACGGACCTTGATTCAGGATGACCCAGCAGGTTGAATAATGATATTAATAATCATAATAATGATACTTAGTTTCACCATGGTGCAAATGCAATCCTTTCATTTGTGTCCAGAAGGGCCCAGAGTGGCCATAGGCCCGTGAGAGGCAGATTGTGTTTTTGCAGTGGAAGTTTCCAGTATTTTCTGTATATAGCGTAGGATAAGAAACCTTTTACAAAGAAAACTCCTGAACAGAGTCAAGTTGAGACTGGGGAGTTTCGACCTAGGAAGAATTGGTACACACACTAGGGTAAAGAAGAGACAGAACAAGTGAAAATATTGTCCTCCTATCACAATAAAAAGTCCAGAATATTCCCAAAGACAATGGATTGGTAGCAGACATTGTGTGGAAGTGTAAACGTGGCTATGGAGGTGTAACGGAGCTATGGAAGTGTAACCATAGCTATGGAAGTGTAACATAGCTATGAAAGTGTAACCATAGCTATGGAAGTGTAACATAGCTATGGAAGTGTAATATAGCTATGGAAGTGTAATATAGCTATGGAAGTGTAATGTAGCCATAGTGTCAGAAGATTGTGAGCCTGAGATGTTCAACCAGTGAGTGCCAGGAGAGGCTTTACCTGCGTCAGACCCAGGGTATATAACGGGATGGATTTCGCTGACTAGTTGTGCAACTTCTCCCTTGTCGGTAAGGGGTGTGTGCCCATTATTGCAGTAATGAACAAACTGCTCTTCACAGAGATCTTTGCCTGATTAGAAATTGTTGACCTTGAGCATGTTTCTTACAGTATCTAAGCATAAGATACGCTCACTGCTGTTATGAAGATCTGTTTTGAAACTTGCTTGCTTTCTAGCCATTGAATTGTTAGTGAAAACGTCCTGAATACACGTGTCAGACTATAAAAGCTTTGCATGGGAAAATAAAGGAGCATTTTTGCACAAGAACCCTGTGTCGTGTTGCTATCCTGTGACAAGCAGCCCCTTGTCTGATGGTGCTGGCAGCAGCGAGACAAACTCTGACACATTGGTACGTATTGCCTGTTCCTGCCTGCTACCTCACTGCCGCTGGGTGCCACTGGATGCCACTGTAGAGACAACAGGACTGCTGTCAATTCGTGTGAGACCCGAGGGCTACCAGGAGTGTAGAGGTACAATAGGAAAGCATGGAAGTGGAAAGAGAGCAGCACTCAAACGACCACATCTTGCCCTTGCCCATCGTCGTGGCTCCAGGAAAGCAGCAGCCCTGACTTGAAGGCAGTGAGGAGCAGAAGCCCACTGAGTAGTGAGGGGCAGCCCCCAAGGAAATTTGGGCTGCTGCTCCATTTGGAACTGGGCCCTTGGCCCCTGAATCCCACATGTGTAAGGAGGTTTCTCTTCCAGCTCTAGAGGAGAAGGGAAGAAAAGTGAGCTGAGATAAATAAATTTCTGCTGTCCTCTTCATTGTATTTATGCACATGTACCTACATACTTCTGTAGGTACATGAGATGACTGGTTCAAAATACATACTTAACTATAATTATATAGTAAGAATATCTATATTTAAAAGGAAATGCAAGTTTTAGGAAATAACAAACACAACATGTGACAAAATATTGTCCTAATATTTTCTGATATAGCTGGGGATTTCCCAAAGTTTCCTCAGGGCATCCCTGAGCTCCTGGTTCCTCACACCATAGATGAAAGGATTCATTGTGGGAGGTATCACCGAGTACAGAAATGACACCACCAGGTCCAGGGAATGGGAAGAAAGGGAGTGTGGCTTCAGGTAGGCAAACAAGAGAGTGCTGAGAAACAGGGAGACCACAGCCAGATGAGGGAGGCACGTGGAGAAGGCTTTGTGCCGTCCCTGCTGAGAGGGCATCCTCAGCACAGCCCTGAAGATCTGCACATAGGACACAACAATGAATACAAAACAACCGAAGATTAAACAAAGGCTAAAATAGATATTCACAGTTTCCCTGAAGTAGTCTGATTCTGAGCAAGAGAGCTTGAGAATCTGGGCCACTTCACAGAAGAACTGGTCCACAGTATTGTTTTGGCAAAGTGGTATTGAAAATGTAGTGGCAGTGTGCAGAAGGGAATAGAGAGCCCCAGTGCCCCAGGCAGCTGCTGCCATGCTGGCACAAGCTCTGCTGTCCATCAGGGTCCCGTAGTGCAGGGGCTTGCAGATGGCAACGTAGCGGTCATAGGACATGATGGTGAGAAGAAAGATCTCTGCAGAAAATAAGAATAATACAAAGAAGACCTGTGCAGCACATCCTGAGTAGGAGATGTGCCTGGTGTCCCAGAGGGCATTGGCCATGGCTTTGGGGAGAGTGGTGGAGATGCAGCCCAGGTCGAGGAGGGCGAGGTTGAGGAGGAAGAAGTACATGGGGGTGTGCAGGCGGTGGTGGCAGGCTACGGCTGTGCTGATGAGGCCGTTGCCCAGGAGGGCAGCCAGGTAGATGGCCAGCAAGAGCCAGAAGTGCAGGAGCTGCAGCTGCCGCGTGTCTGCCAACGCCAGCAGGAGGAACTCGCTGATGGAGCTGCTGTTAGGCATCTGCTGCTTCTGGGTATGGAGTCCTGTGCACAGTGCAGAAAATAATGACAGAAGTCAAGATAACTTGCAGACACTCTCCTCCTGCTATACTATAGAAATGTTTCTTTCTCTTTCAAAAATGTTCATTTAACTCCATAACTTAAATTTACTTGCACGAGCTTTAGTGTACCTTAAGAAGTAGAAGCTGAAAGAGCTCTTACTTTCCTCTCATTTCCTAATCATATCTCAGCTTCCTAGATAATTTCTGCTTACAATCAATTTCCATCCCTCATATCTTTATGCTGTCTGCACTCACAGTGCCCATCCCTACCTCTTTGCACTTCAATTTCTGTTAGAGAAAGCTGCCTGTTTGCAGGATAAGGGCATTATTCATGTCAGCAGAAAACGATAGCAATTTCAGCTGAAAGCACTTGAGGAGATTGTTCATATAAGGGCAGATTGTGAATGGTACAATTCAGGATTCTCTGAGATGTGTTCATATTTCACATCTCCTTTCAGAATTCCGCCTCCAACTCATTCTCCTTCCCTAAGAACAGGTGTGAGAAAATCCCTGCCTTGTCTCCCCTCCTGCAAAGCACCCTTGGAAAAAAAACACACAGTGGTGCACTGTATCTGTGATCCCCCTGCCCCAGGCAGCAGCTGTAGCAGCAGCAGACCTCTGCCCTGCCCTGCCAGGGGGCGTCTTCCCCCCACACATCGCCCTCCAGGACCCCAGCAGTTCCCCAGGCAGACTGAGTGCTGAGTGCTGAGTGCTGAGCGCTGAGTGCTGAGTGATGAGTGCTGAGCCTGGCAGGAGGCAGAGTCATAGCCTGCAGTGAGACTTACCTTGCCAAAGGCTGTGAGCAGTGCTCCTGCAGTGAGCTCAACACCTGCTCACACCATACACATCCTACAATCCCTCTCTCCTTTCTCTCCTCTCCTCCTGTCACCTGCAGGCTGTGCTGTGCAGAAGAGCTGCTCCTGGGCACAGCTGACTCTCTGCAGCGCTGCCCACTTGTAGGAGCTCCCTGTGTCCCAGGAGCCCGGCCCAGCTCAGCAGCAGAGGATGTCATTTTCTCTTCCTCACTGCTCTCCCTGGAGATGCCCTTGGGGCTGCAGGGCTGGCAGCTCCTGATAGACAACAGGGTCATCTCTGCAAAACGTACTTTGAAGTCAGATGAATTAACCACCAGTAGACAGGCTGATTCCAGAAGCATTGTTTGTCCTAACAGATTTTGTGTGCCTAGCAAAGCTGCAAATGCCCCATCAGGTGTCAAGGTTTTATGACTCTTGGTATCAGTATTCCATATCATAACATCATGTAAAGCACGGGGAATTAGAGTTAGGTATTAGAGATAATGCTTCAGTTCTGTGTACCGACTGTTGTGGATACCTGGTTCTCAGAAGAGAAGAAGAACTGCATATCTCAGGGGACTCTGAGTTCAGAGGGGGAGATAAGCCATGGGAGGAAGTCCCGGGATCTCTCACTTGCTCGCTGCCTGGCAGTGTGTGGCTGCGCGCCCCAGCCGTGCGCCTTCAGTTCAGTGTAAGGCTTTTGGTTTCAGACACTCGCTCTCTCATTGTATTTGATTTATTACCCTAAATTCCAATTTTATTTTATAACATTGTGTTATCTTACATTCCTGTACCATGTTTAGTAAAAAAAAGTTTCCTCCTTCAATCATTGACGCTTTTTTAAATTATTTTTATTATTATTTTATTTCTTTATTTATTATTATAATATTTTTATTTATTTTATTTTATTTTATTTTATTTTATTTTATTTTATTTTATTTTATTTTATTTTATTTTATTTTATTTTTTGGCCAATGTAACTGCAAGCCTTCTGCCCTCTGTCACGGACACACATTGATCCAGATAACTCCGTAACAAGACAACACACTCAGTCATATGCTCTGCTTTTAGGACGGGCGTGTGGAGCCAAATGTGGGACCTGATGATCACTATGGGTCCTTTCCATTGCGGGTTGTCCCAGGATTCTATGACAGTGGGTACAAGCACGGTGATGTTGGATCACTGTGCTGTCACAGTGGGTAGGAGTTCAGTGACAGCACAGTCACGGTGTTGTCTCGGTAGTGTGGAGAGCAGTGATGTCAGAATTCCTGAGTTGTGGCAGAGGTCAGTATTGCAGTGATGTCAGAGTCACTGTGCTGGAAAGGGGAGACAAGCTCAGTGATTTCAGCTCCACTGTGTCGTCACAGCTGATATGAGCACAGTGGTGTTGCAGTCAGACAGGAGCTCTGCATGTGGGTGAGCATCAAACACGGCATCCCCAGAACCAAATGCTACCAGTGCGGAAATGGTGCCTCCACCTTGGGCCTGAGAGATCTGAAGTTCAAAGTTCCATTGCAGTTGAGTAATTTGTCCAAACTGGGCCCTTCTCACATCCCACATCCTGGCATGAGACACACTGCCCACACGGGACTTGGGCCTCACAGCATCCTTGCACCCCATGCAGAGTCTGGCAGCTGCTGTCCCACAGTCTTTCATTTGACATCAGACAAACCTCCATCCCACTGCCCCAGGAAGGGCCCTGAGCCAGCAGGAGGGAGGGACACGATCTCTCTGCCAAGGCTCTGCGGATCAGGCCTTGGCCTTTCTGCTTCACAAGACAAAGGAGGCTTTGCTCAGCATCACAGCCACCATCCCAGTGCCTTGGTCTGCCTGCAATCATGGCTTCCAATTATCTGCTCTAACAAGTCCCTGGGGAAGCTTGCTTGTCAATGGCCCTCAGTGGGGCCCATTAATACTCCAAGAAACTTCTCTGTTCCTTCTGACTTGGCCTTCTTGAGCACTTCATGCAATCTTCTCTGTGCACTGGAGGTTGATGGACTCAGCAGCAAATGCCCCGTGGGGCCCATTACAACCTGAAGAGCCCTCCTGTGCCTTGTGCCTTCCTGTCATCTTCTTCAGGTGTTCAGAACTTGTGCAGCAAACTGGAGAGGTATCTGGAGAGAGCTAAAATTGGAAGAGAACAAAAGGCATTTATGAAGACTTTTTAATTATTTATTTATGGTTGGGTTTAAACAAGAAGTTGCAGCAGTACTTGGCAATTGATATTGACCCAGGATGTCCCCTAATGAGCTCTGCCCTGTCAACGTGTGGACAAATGTCCTCCTCAGCTACTCCACCCCATTTCTACTCTCATTGGCCCCATGAGACTTGCATTACTTTTCCTCATGTCACTCTTCTCCTCTGCAGTCACATTCTCAGTGTTAAACCTCGATTGCACCAACTCCCACCGGCTTTCCTCAGAGAACCAGCTGCACATGGGCAAGGAAAGATTTTTTTTTTTTTTTTTTTGACAACAAACAGTTGTAAACATGATGCAATTGAACGAACAGTAGAGCAATGTAATCCACTGCATGCCTTGTCCAAGACGCGTCTAATGAGGTTTGTCTTTCACTGGGAATATTTTACAAGAAATATTTTAGACAGAGATAGGAAGGCATAGATAGAATCACAGTTAAGGAGTTGATCGAAGAGTCCATCAGACTTTGCAGAGATGTTGCAAGTTCCAATAATCTCCCTGAAGTTCACAGATCAGCCAGATAACTGGGAGGTATCTGAGTGAACAAAGAGCAAGGGAAGGAAAAATGTGTAGAGCAGTGGGAAGAGCATGTGTCCAGATGGCCTGCAGAAAACTTGCCCTGTACCGTGGTCATTGATTTAGGAGAGCTGGAGAAACCTGGAGGATGAGGGACGTCAAATACGCAGCAGAGTAGAGCAGCGGTGGACGCTGGGCATTGGTCACAGGGCATTGGCACTGGCACCAATTCCTCAGAGAACCAGCTGCACATGGGCAATGAAAGATTTCTCAATTTTCCAACTCACAGAATTCCTTCATGATGCAATTGAATGAACAATGAAACACAGTCTGTGTCCCTGTACCTGAAGGCATGTGTTTCCTGCTAACACAGTTCTGCAAAATGTTGTTCTTTTTTGAATAAAATCGAAAGGACACAAAATCCCCCAAAAGACTTGAATTTTCAAATTAAAACAAACAAACAAACAAACAAACAAACAAACAAACAAAAAACAGATCTCATGAGTATTTTAGAATTTGAGAGGTGTGTTAATTCAGTTTCACTGATTTCCATCGTGGTCTTCAATCCATTCAATTCAATTCAATTCAATTCAATTCAATTCAATTCATTCAAATCAATTCCATTGCTTCTGTTTTATTGACATGAACATCTTTCAGACTTACAGCTTCAAAAATAAAAGAAAATCCATCTGTATTCTGAACAGAGCCTGGCGCTCCCCAGGATTTCCCTGCCGAGAATTGTCCATGACAGCTCTCCGTGTTTCCACTAACTGAGTCACACTGTGGTACGGAGATCTTCTCACGTTCTCAGACCTTGTTTTAGAAGGTCACATGCAGCACAGGACGCTTCACGCCCTTCATGCCAGGTAGCATGCCCCATTTCACTGTGAGCTCACATTCACCCTAGATTTCCTTTTGCTGTGTATATATTTCTAAAAGCCCTTCAGTCTTTGATATGCCTGGGCAGGTTCAGTTCTGTGTGAGCTTTAGACTTTCTAAATTAATCTCAGCAGGTACACTAGGACAAACACTCTGCATTGCTCCCAGCTGACCACTGCTTGTTTCCAATTTCTATATATGCTTTCTTTCTGTACCGTACACCACAGACACTTGAAGAAGCCAAGGTGTGCTCTCCTGAAACCCAAAGGTGTGAACTTGACTTTTGCCCTCCCTTCTGACACCACAGCTCCACCAACCCATGGCCACTGCAGACCATCTTCACTTTGACCTTCAAATTCTCCACCAGCCCTTCCTTGCAGGTGAGTAGGAGATGCAGCAGAGCACCTCTCCTCTTTGGTTCCTCTAAGGTTTGGTGAAGAAACTGTCAGCTGTGCTCTCCAGGGATATCCTGGATCTTGTATGCCCTGCTGTGCTGTCCCTGCAGCAGATACTGCAGTGGAAAAGGCCCCCAAAGGGGACAAGGGCCTGACAACATGAGGTTCCCATCTGCATGTACAGGGCACCTTCCACTTGCTCTTCCTGATCAGGAAGCCAGGAGCAGACACTGTTGGTCTCCTCTCTTTGCTATTTCCATTTGCTCTGACCTGGCTGCTGTGCCATCCCCAGGAAGAGCTCAGTGCACTCCCACAGAGGGCAGTTGCTCTTCCTTGTCTCCTCTCCCATCTATCATAAAGACTTGTGCTACAGTCCAGCTGTGGAAGCCATTAAACCTCGTCCCTGTGATCCAAACAAGAGCTCAGACCTGCAAGTGTACAAAGCTCTCTAGCCCACCACATATTGGTGTTCTCATTCGTGTAAAAGCACATAAGAAAACATCCTGTTCAGGAGGCACTACTGGATTCAGTGCATCCATGGTATCTATGAAGGTGGCACATAATCATTGGACCCACTGTGGGGCGCCAAGTTGTCCGAGCAGCATGGATACTCCTGGACATGTCTTTCCTGAAGGCCCTGTGCTGCATTTGCAGCTGCATGTGAGTGTGCTGGACAGCCCAGGGAACTGGCATGACAGTAGGCTGCTTCTGATGTCATTCACACGAGAGCACATAGAAAACTGAGGCTTCTTCAGGTGAAGAACACAGATGTGTGTCAGCTCTGTAGTGCCTTGAGCTCCAGAATAGGCAGCAGATGGAGAACAGAGGAAGATCTGCCTCTTCTTTTGTGAGCTCAGCCATTTAGTCACCTGCATAACTGCATGCTCCATGGAGCTGAGTAAAAAAGACATACTCCAGTGTCCTAGACGCAGTGGTCTGTTGTCATTTAGGATGGCCAAGAATAGCTCTAACCCCTCTCTGGCCCTCATCTGATGCTCAGGAAGGAGGTGTCTGTCTCAGGGATTTCCCACACACTCCACAAGCACTGGCACACATCCAGGAGCACCCCAGGCACCTTGGTCATCACCCAGGCTCTGTGTGTGAGCAACTGACTCCCTGCTGAAGGACCAAGGACTCATCACAGAGCTCAAATGCAGTCAACTCCTTGTGCACATCTGAACTGAACCAGAGAAATCCCAAACCTATTTCCGCCATAGAGTTTCCATCTAGGGATGAGATGCCAGCACTGCCTCATCTGGATCACTGCCCTGCCCAGAGGAAGTCCACCCCTTCCTGTCCTTGCCTGTGTGCTCTTTTTGCTACAGCAACACTCACTGAAGGACTAACCATACGTCTGGAATTAGTCACTGTCCACTGGATATTTGGTGGTTAATGCAGCAGATTTCAGAGTACAATCATGATGCTGTTGTCTTTCAGGAGCTGCTGGCCACGGAGACCCAGGGACATCTCAGGAGAGATCATTGGGAGGATAGAAATCACATCCTCTGCTGCTGAGCTGGGCTGAGCCCCTGGGACACAGGGAGCTCCTACAAGTGGGCAGTGCTGCAGAGACACAGCTGTGCCCTGAAGCAGCTCCCGTGTACTGTGCATCAGCACTAGGGGCACGTTCTGCAGGTGACATGAAGATAGAAGAGAAAGGAGAGAGGGATTACAGGATGTGAGGGGTGTGAGCAGGCTGCAACCTCACTCCAGGAGCATTGCTTTCAGCCACTGACACGGTAAGTCTCTCACCATAGGTAATGCAAACACTTTTCTAACACGGATCACCAAATCTGGCACATCCCAGTGCAGATCAGGCTGCATACACTCTGTGTTTCTTTATCATGGAATAAGAGCTGTTCCAGATGAGGTCTTCCCTGCTTCAGCAGGGAATGAATGTTAGGTTTCCTTTGCAATACGTGTGGTGATGAGGCACTGCTGAAGTACGTTGAGAAATGATGAATATTCCGTGATGGGCAGTGGATTCCTCTGCTCTCAGCTGGGTCTGCCTTCTTTTCACAATGGTTTGGGTGTGTAATCCTTCTCCCTCTTCAAAATTGGCAAGCTCAGAGCAATTAGAAACAAGCCCAACCAGCTCCCTTTACTCCACACTAAGCAGACATGAATCCTTTTGCCTCTCAGGTCTCATAGGCATTCATACTGAGTACAGCAGTGCTCTGAATTTTTCATTTCAGCAAACACTCCATGGACACACTGAGTGAGAGGAGGGAGTGCAGAAAAAAAATCACTGCAACTTTCATTTGTGATCCACATATTCTTGGCATTGAGTCCACAGATTCTGGCAAGCACCTCCCTATTAGAATTTACTTCATGTGACACATTTTTAAAAGAAAACCTTTCCCTACACGACCACATTTCCCTGTCCCTATGGGGACAAGACTGCTTCCTGGAGAGAAAAAGTGCAGAAGCCCTCAAGGCAAACTCAGCGTCAAGAAAAGTAGCTCACATCACTGGGGTTGACTGAACATTTTCCACACTGAAATCTCTGTCTAACTTTTGTACTCCTTGGACAGGTTCTTGTGGCAAAAGGCAGCAGATGCCCAACAGCAGCTCCATCAGCGAGTTCCTCCTGCTGGCGTTGGCAGACACGCGGCAGCTGCAGCTCCTGCACTTCTGGCTCTTGCTGGGCATCTACCTGGCTGCCCTCCTGGGCAACGGCCTCATCAGCACAGCCGTAGCCTGCCACCACCGCCTGCACACCCCCATGCACTTCTTCCTCCTCAACCTCGCCCTCCTCGACCTGGGCTGCATCTCCACCACTCTCCCCAAAGCCATGGCCAATGCCCTCTGGGACACCAGGCACATCTCCTATGCAGGATGTGCTGCACAGCTCTTTTTCTATTTGTTTTTGTTTTCCGCAGAGTATTGCATTCTCACCATCATGTCCTATGACCGCTACGTTGCCATCTGCAAGCCCCTGCACTACGGGACCTTGATGGACAGCAGAGCTTGTGCCAGCATGGCAGCAGCTGCCTGGGGCACTGGGGTTCTCTATTCCCTGCTGCACACTGCCAATACTTTTTCACTGCCTCTCTGCCAAGGCAATGCCATCAATCAGTTCTTCTGTGAAATTCCCCAACTCCTCAAGCTCTCCTGCTCAGAATCCTATCTCAGGGAAGTTGGTCTTAGTGCAATTAGTGCCCTTGTTTTACTTGGGTGTTTTGTATTCATTGTGTTGTCTTATGTGCAGATCTTCAGGGCTGTGCTGAGGATGCCCTCTGAGCAGGGACGGCACAAAGCCTTCTCCACGTGCCTCCCTCACCTGGCCGTGGTCTCCCTCTTTTTCAGCACTGTAGTATTTGCCCACCTGAAACCCCCCTCCATCTCCTCCCGGTCCCTGGATCTGATGGTGGCATTTCTGTACTCGGTAGTTCCTCCTACACTCAACCCTATTATCTACAGCATGAGGAACAAGGAGCTCAAGCATGCCCTCAGCAAAGTGTTGCAATATGCAATATCCCAGCTTCAATAAAGTGCACATCATCCTCACATGATTCCTTGTGATGGTTCTTTATATTTTATGTACGTATGACTGTTTGTTTGTGTGTGTAATTGTAATACAATAGTCTTGAAAAAAAAATGTGGCAATTTATTCACTTCTTTCCATCTACTTTCCATTTTCTCACACCAAGAGCTCATGTAAATATGGAACCAGGTTCCTGGCATAGGTTAAAAGATTCCTAAAATGTTTTCAAAAGTAGTTTTTCTTAGCTCTTCTCTCTCCCTACTTGTCAGGATCTGGGGTAGTTACAGCCAAGGACAGCAGCACAACACACTCTTTTCATTCCTGGTCTCTTTTCACTGGCACACCGCTCTAGAGTTCTTGCATTTGTGCAGACCTGAAGGTCTTGTGTGCCTCACGACAGTGCTGTTGTCTCTACATCTGAACGGCGGTGTCACAGCTGCTCTCCTTGCTGGAACCCCCATAACAAGAGGGGCTCATCAGAGCAGGACCGGAGAACTGGAGGCCTCTTCCACAGCCGGTGTCAGGAATATACCTCAGGAGCTGCTCTCTTGAAAAACCTCGAGATCTTCTGGTGCTCTTCACTGAGTCACGGGGGCAGTTCCAGAGTCCTAAGTTAATCTGTTGTGGACTCAGGATGGAATTGTGGTTTAACATGGAAAGTGGCTCAGCATCACATGGTTGTTCTCTCACTGCCCCCCTTCCCAGTGGAAGAGCGGAGAAAACTGGAATAAAACCACAAAGTCAAATCTGTGAGTTGAGATAATATTATCTAGTAAGACAGAGAAAAAGAAAAGGATAATAATTTTGACATACGTATTTATGCATATAGGATATATATAGTATATATTCACCTTTTGCGCAAGGAGGCTGTGGATGCCCCACCCCTGAATGCATTCAAGCCTAGGCTGGATGTGGCTCTGGGCAGCCTGGTCTGGTGTTTGGTGTCCCTGCACATAGCAGGGAGGTTGAAACTGGATGATCACTGTGGTCCTTTTCAACCCAGACCAGTCTATGATTCTATGATCCTACGATTCTATGATTCCATGATATATATCGTATAAGCAGTTGCAAACATTTTTGCATAGGTATCGATATATATGTGTTTATATTTGCAACTCCAGGTCCTGTTGCAGGGCTTGGAGCTGCCACTGGGTTCATTGCAGGGGTTGGAGCAACCGCAGGGCTTGTCCTGGGAGCTGGAGCGACCACGGGGCTGTACCTCTTGGCACAGTGCACCTCCCTTGGGAGGAATTCTTTTCCTTTTCTTATCACAGTACGTGGAACAGCTACAGGAGCTGTAGCAGGAGTGATCACAGGGCTCATGGTGAGGGTAGGAGTGACAGCAGGGTTGGTCACAAAGCTTGCAGCAACCGTGGGACCTGTAAGAATTGGGAACAAGAATTGGAGCTGCTGCAGGGTCTGTCCCAGGAGTTGGAGAGGCTGCAGCAGTGCCAGCAGATCCAGCTCTCTTCCCCTTGGGGATGCTGAAGAGTGTTGAACACAGCTCAGTAGGTGTGGGCCAGGCCCTGGCACACTGCAGTGATTTGTGCCTCTTTAGGATTCCCGGAGCAGCAGCAGACCTTCCCCAAATATTCTACCAGTTTCTCAGGATTCTGCAGTTGCTCGGAGATGAAGTTCCAAACCCTTGGGGGATTCTGACTGCTCCAGGCACCTGCCCAGACCGCCCCACATCCCCTGCCATGCAGAGCTATCCTGCCTTGGGACAGATCTCTCCGTGATATTTTTGAATGATTGTTTAATCTGAAATGTAACCTGAAACATATTGACGGCACACAGTAATGGGAGCACACTGGTTTGAACATCCCACGGATAGAGAAAATTTTCAGGAGCTGTGCTAACTAGCTCTTGAGCTCTAGGGAAAGAAGAAGAGAAAGGGAGGATGGGGAACCTCTGGAAGGTGTCCTCCCTTACCTCATCCATAGCTGGGCTCCCTGAGGACACAAAGCCAAGGGTGTAATTACTAATCATATCAACAATATTACTTCCAAAACCCAATAATGACTGCAGAGCTGAACGCGCACAAAACTTCAGTTTGTCAGCTGGCAATTTGATCATGACGTAAGCCAAGGCCAAACAGCACAGCAAAATAAAAACCCTAATCCAGCCCCCAGAGTTGACAAACAATGCAGCAGGAAAAACAAGCAGCGAGCAAGGAGCTGTGCAGTGCAGCGTCATGAGAAGGCTCAACGAGCTCCAGCAATAGAGAAAAAATCAGAATCATGACCAGCAGTTATTCAAGTACCACAAACACCTGTGATAACTTGCTCTGGACAGATCTGCTGTTATCTCAATCATTGCAGCTCCACATCAGGCACCAAAAGTGGTGGTTGAAGCCAGCAGGTGGCTCAGCAGCACACAGTGCTTTGTGCACCGCCCCTTCCCTGTAGGATGGAGAGGAGAACTGCGAAAAAACAAAGTACAACACGTGGGTTGAGATAAAGCTCTTTGCTAAGAGAGATGAAAGAAATGTATAATAGTTATGACTACATATACCTCCATACAGAATCATAGTATCGTAGAATCACTCAGGTTGGAAAGGACTAAAGGAGTAAAATGTGTGTAAACCTAGTGTAAATTGTCATTAAAACCAGGAGAAAAGTAAGAGCAAACCCAGGGTAACGTGTGAGCAAAACTTGGGTAAAGGGTGAGGAAAAGCCAAAGTAAAGTACGAGTGACCCCAAAGGAAAGTGTGATTAAACTCAGAGTATGTTGTGAGCACATGCAGGGTGAAGTGTAAGTGCTCAGCAAAGTATGAGTAAGCCTGAAGTGAAGCGTGAGTAAACCCAGAGTAAAGTGTGAGTAAACCTGGAGAAGATTGTGAATACACCCAGAGTAGAGTCTGAATCAAAACTGGAGAAAAGTCAGAGTAAAGCAGAAGTAAAGTATCAATAAACCCAGAGTAAAGTGTCAGGTAACCAGAAGTAAAGGGTGACTAAACCTGGTGTAACGTGTGAATAAATCTTAAAGTAAGGTGTGAGTACACACAGAATAGAGTGTGAGTACACCAGTTGTGCAGTGTGAGTAAAACCTGGAGAAAAGTAAGAATAAAGCAGGAGTAATTCTTGAGTCAATAAGTAAATTGTGAGTAAAACATGAAGATGAGAGAACACCTGGAGTATGGCGTGAGTAAAACCTAGAGAAAACTAAGAGTAAACATGGAGAAAAGTGTGAGTAAACTTGAAGTAAAGTCCGAGTAAACCTGGAATAAAGTGTGAGTAAAACACAGAGTGAAGTGTGAGTAAAACCCAGAGTAAATTGTGAGTACACCCAGCATACAGTGTGACCAAAACACAGAGAAAAGAGTAAACATGGAGTAAAGAGTGAGTATCGATGGAGCAGACTACTCACGCTTTTCTCCAGATTTACTCACACTCTTCTTTGTGATTACTCACACTTGAGTTCTGCTATTCTCACACTCTGCACTGGGTGCATTCACAACATGGTTTTTCTCACACTTTATTTCATGTTTACTCAGTTACTTCAGGACCACTCACAGTCCACTCCCAGTGTACACACACATCAGGTTTCCTCAAACTTTTCTTCAAGTTTACTCACACTCTTCTCTGTGTTTACTCAAACATTAATCCAGGTTTACCCTGAATTTACTCTGGGTAAACTCACACTTTACTCTTACTTTCCTCAGGTTTTTACTTTAAGTTTTTTTTTTTTTTTTTTTTTTTTTTTTCTTTAGGGTTATTCACACTTCTCTTTCGATTTCCTCACATGTTACTCCGGATGTACTCACACACTAATCAGTGTGTTCTCACACCTTACATTGGATCTTATTCTAACTTTACACCACATTTACTCACACTGTACTCCGGCTGTACTCACATTTCATACTGTGTGTTCCCACATCTTACTTTGGATTTTACTCACACTTTACTCCAGATTTTACATTTCAATCCAGGTGTACTCACTCTTTACTCTAGGTTTACTCTCAGTTTTTGGTTTACTCACACTTTTCTTCTGGTTTACTCAGTCTATTTTTCTTTTTTTCACACTCTACTCCGGGTGTTCTTACGCTTTACTCCATGTTTACACATGCTTTACTCAGGGTTTACTCACACTTCACTCCAGGTTTGCTCACACTTGACTCCAGCATCGCTCACTCTTGTATCCAGGCTTACAAACAGTTTGGTCAGGTTTATTCACACTTGACTTCAGCTTTACACAAAATTTACTCTGGGCTTACTTGCACTTTACTTCAGACCTTACTCAAGGTTTGCTGACTCACTACTCTGAGTGTACTCACACTTTACTCCAGGTTTACATACAGTTTATCACCGTATGTAATCATAGATTCATAGATCAGTCTGGGTTGAAAAGGACCACAGTGATCATCTTGCTTCAACCCCACTGCCGCAGGCAGGGTCACCAACCAGCAACCCAGGCTGCCCAGAGTCACACCCAGCCTGGCCTTGAATGCCTCCAGTGATGGGGCATCCACAGCCTCCTTGAGCAACCAGTCCCTGTGCTTCACAATCCTCTGAGTGAAAAAGGCCACGATGAGGTCACCCTGCAGCCTTCTCTTCTCCAAGCTAAACAAGCCCAGTTCCCTCAACCTTTCCACATAGGAGAGATGCTCCAGCCCTCTGATCACCTTAGTGGCCTTCCTCTGGACCCGCTCCAAGAGCTCCAAGAGCTTCCTGTGCTGGGGGCCCCAGGCTGGACACAGCACTGCAGATGGGGCCTCACAAGAGCTGAGTAGAGGGGGACAATCACCTCCCTCTCCCTGCTGGCCACCCCTTTTTTAATGCAGCCTAGAACACAGTTGGCCTTCTGGGCTGCGAGCGCACACTGCTGGCTCATGTCCAGCTTCTCATCCACCAGGACCCCCAAGTCCTTCTCCACAAGGCTGCTCTCAAGGAGATCCTCCCCCAGTTTGTATAAACACCTGGGATTGTGCTGGCCCAAGTTCATCACCTTGCACTTAGCCTTGCTGAACCTCTTTAGTTTCACATGGGCCCACTTCTCCAGCCTGTCCAGGTCCCTCTGGATGACTTCCCTTCCCTGCAATGGATGGACTGCACTGCTCAGCTTGGTGTCGTTGGCAAACCTGCTGAGGGTGCACTCGATGCCATCATCCATGTTGTTGATGAAGATGATGAAGAGCAGCAGAGCCAAGACAGAGCCCTGAGGGACACTGCTTGTGACCGCCTCCACCCTGACACAGAACCACTGATCACAACCCTTTAGCTGCATCCGTGTCATGGTTTTATACTTTTCTTATTGGTATCACACATCATAACGTCATGTAAAGCACGGGTAATTAAAGAGCTAATATTCCAGTTCACTGGACCGACAACTCTCCAGAAGAGAAAGAGAAGTGCATATCCCTGGGTATTTCAAGGTCAGAGAGGAAGATGAACCATAAAATAAAATAGATAGAATATCAGTCAAATGTACTGTGGGTTAGGTGTGGTTTCAATTAATATATTAAGGTGAAAGGGACACTGAATGCAATAGCTGTTCCCAAGTGTGCAGAAAAAAACTACATTTGATATGTAGCCATTAATGCACACAATTTGTTGTCATTGGGTTTTAAGCAAGGAAAGAATAAGACTCCTTTAGTCTCAACCCAAGAATTGTTGAATTGTGTTTCCCCCCCCTGTCCTGTAGAGGGGCAGTGACAGAGCAGCACAGGGGGCACCTGGGAGCCAGGCAAGGTGAGCACAGCGCAGCTGGGCGCTGAGTTCCAGGGTGATTTTGGGGTCCCAGCCCCGCAGCAGGAGGCTCCATGTGCCTTCCCCTCTGCAGGACAGCCCGGCCCCACCGCCCCACAGGCAGCCCCTGGCAGCTCAGTGCAGGCACTGTGTGGGGCAGCATGCGTGCAGTGCTACAGAGATGTGCCCCCAGCACAGCCCCTGACACCGCATGTCCTCCTTCTCACAGCACCTACTTCCTCCCCTTTAGTTCATCTTCCTCTCCATTATGATGCACCCAGGCTCACCTTATAGCACTTATTCCCCAATTTGGCAAATTTCCATTGCTTGTTTGCTTGCCACAGTCAGCAACTTTCTATCTTGGTGCACTATAACTGCAGTTTATACCGAACTCAAGAACAAGTCCTTGCACTCAGCAGAGGCAAAAAAAAAAAAAAAAAAAAAAAAGTGGCTGTTCACACACCAAGTGAAGCTAAAATGAGAAATTTTAGGACGAGCACATACTGACTCCTTTTGCTAATGTAATATATTGGTCCTTTGGCGAATACATTGATCCAGTTTGCTAATCGAGCCTATATCAGCTCCATGGTGCCTGCTGGCATCTCATTTGCCTGCAGATACAGAGATGGAACACAGAGGCTGTGGGAGAGTCAGCACTGACCCAGAGTTCATACGGGCTCCAGGAGAAAGAGAGCAGGGTGATGCCTCAGTAGAAGTGGTAGGAAGCCAATCACTTGTATAGGAACACAATAACCACTAATGATAATTACACACACACACACACATATGAACAGCAAGGGAAAATGTATCTATTAATATAAATAAAGAAAAAAATATAAACAGTAAAAAACACGATAATGGAGCAGACTGTGAGTCATTTACTGAAACAGATGAGAAGTTTATCCATGCTGAAATGTGATGATGACATCATTTTCCTCACTGTATCCTTGAGCTCCTGGTTCCTCATGCTGTAGATGAGGGGATTCAGTGTTGGAGGCACCACTGAGTACAGAAATGACACCACCAGGTCCAGGGATGGGTAGGAAAGAGAGGGAGGCCTCAGATTGGCAGATATACCAGTGCTGAGAAACAGGGAGACCACGGCCAGGTGAGGGAGGCACGTGGAGAAGGCTTTGTGCCGTCCCTGCTCAGAGGGCATCCTCAGCACGGCCCTGAAGATCTGCATGTAAGACATAAAAATGAAAACAAAGCACCCAGATGCTAAAGAGGCACTGACCACAAGAAGCCAAATTTCTCTGAGGTAGAAGTCTGAGCAGGAGAGCTTGAGGATCTGGGGGATTTCACAGAAGAACTGATCCACAGCATTGCCTTGACAAAGAGGCAGTGAAAAGGTATTGGCAGTGTGCAGCAGGGAATTAAGGAAACCAGTGCCCCAGGCAGCTGCTGCCATGCTGGCACAAGCTCTACTATGCACCAAGGTCCCATAGTGCAGGGGCTTGCAGATGGCAACGTAGCGGTCATAGGACATGATGGTGAGAAGGGAATATTCTGTTGATATGAAGAAAATAAAGAAAAAGACCTGTGCAGCACATCCAGAATGGGAGATGTGCCTGGTGTCCCAGAGGGCGTTGGCCATGGCTTTGGGGAGAGTGGTGGAGATGCAGCCCAGGTCGAGGAGGGCGAGGTTGAGGAGGAAGAAGTCCATGGGGGTGTGCAGGCGGTGGTGGCAGGCTACGGCTGTGCTGATGAGGCCGTTGCCCAGGAGGGCAGCCAGGTAGATGGCCAGCAAGAGCCAGAAGTGCAGGAGCTGCAGCTGCCGCGTGTCTGCCAATGCCAGCAGGAGGAACTCGCTGATGGAGCTGCAGTTGGACATCTGCAGTTCCTGGGCATGGAGTCCTGTGCACAGTGCAGAAGATAATGAGGAGACAAGACCATTCGCACAGACACTCTTCCCACCATTATATAGAAGTTTTTCTATGTGTATGGAAAATGTTCATTTATCTCCATAGCGTGAGTTTATTTTAATGAGCTTTACTGCACCTTAAGAAGTAGAAGCTTAAGGAGCTCTAATTTTCCTCTCATTCCCCAGTCATATCTCAGCTGCCGGGATATTTTACTCTTACAAGTGATTTCCGTGTCTCATGTCTTCACCCCTTCTGCACTCACAGTGCCCATCCCAAACTCTGTGCACTTCAATTTCTGTTAGACAAAGCTTCCTGTTTACAGGATAAGTGCTTTTATTCATGTCTGCAGAAAATTTCAGTTATTTCAGCTGTTGCTGTCCTTTGGGAGAAAAGAGGCTGAAAGCACATGGGGAGGTTGTTCATATAACTGCAGACTGAGAAACATATAGTTTAGGATTCTCAAAGATGTTACGTATTTCACATCTCCTTTCAGAATTCTGCCTCCAACTCATTCTCCTTCCCTAAGGACAGGTGATGGAAAATCCCTGTCTTGTCTCTCCTCTTGCTAAGTGCCCTTGGAAACTCTGGGATGCAATGAAGCCGTGATCCCTTTGCCCCAGGCAGCAGCTGTGGCAGCAGAAGGCACATGCCCTGCCCTGCCCTGCCCTGCCCTGCCGGGGGACTCCTTCCCCCCACACGTCTCCCCGCAGCGCCCTGGGCAGCTCCCCGGACAGGCTGAGTGCTGAGTGCTGAGTGCTGAGTGCTGAGTGCTGAGTGCTGAGTGCTGAGCCTGGCAAGCGGCAGAGTCCCTGCCCCGGCACACAGCCCCTGGGGCACAGCAGGGACCTGCTCTGCAGGACAGCCCTGGGCACCCGGCTGCAGCCCCGGCTGAACAGCCTGCAGCCGTCCTGGGACACACAGCCCTCAGTAGGACTGTGCTCTGATGCTGCAGCATGGAAACCCTCAGCTGGAGAAGTTCTTTATCCACAATAAAGAAACAGTGTATGCAGCCTCATCTGCGATGGGATGCCCCAAATTTAGTGATCCCTCCAAGAAAAGCAGCTGCATTGGCTGCAGCCAGAGACTTACCTTGTCAGGTGCTGTGAGCAATGCTCCTTCTGTGAGCACACAGCCTGCTCACGTGCCACACAGCCTGTAAGCTCTCTTTCTTCTCCCCTCTCTCTGTCACCTGCAGATCATGCCCCCAGCCCTGCTGTGCTGTGCTGTGCTGTGCTGAGCTGCGCAGAGGAGCTGTTCCTCTGCAGTGCTGCCCACTTGTATGAGCTCCCTGTGTCCCAGGAGACCAGCCCAGCTCAGCATCAGAGGATATGATTTCCTTCTCTCCATGGAGATATCCATTGGCCTCCAGGGGTGACATCTCCTCAGGGGCAGCAGGGTCATCACTGCAGAACGTCTACACAGTCAGCTCAGTTAATCACCACATGTCCTGTGGATTCCACAAGCACGGTTGTTTTTAGTAAAAGATGTTTGACCATGAGACAAGGAAATGCCAAATCTGGAAACCTCTGCTCATGACCTGTAATTGCAGTCATAACATTACACAATCATAGAATAACATAGGGTGGAGAGGACTTCATAAATCACCTGGTTCTAACTCCACAGCCATGGGCAGTGTTGCCAACCACCAGATCAGGCTGCCCAGTGTCACGGAGTTAACTAGATCAGTTTATGCCCATGACAGGGGGCAGTAGGCCCCTGCCCTCCCCACCCCCTGCCTGGCCCCACAGAATGGGAAGGAAGGAAGGGGGGAAAAAAAACAGCAGCAACAATCTATGGAGATAAACTTATCTTACTAACTATGATATCGGAATGCAAGATAACACAATATAATGCAATCTAACTGAAATTGAGACTAATAAATCAAATAAGATATGAGAGAGAGTTCCCGAGACCGAGTCAAACCTGGAAAGCTTGGAACGGCTGGGAAAGCACCTCCAGCACCCACTGCCAGGCAGTAAGAGACCTCCCCACCCGAAGGCTCAGATCCATGGCTTCTGTAATGTATAGGGATAGGTGCGTAGAATTGGAGCATTAACACTTTAATTCCAGTACATGATGTTTTGATGTGGAATATTGAAAATCAAAAAAACATAAAACCATGACAATATGTTTCCTATTAATTATAATTTCTTATCTACCTATGTACTTATCCTTTTGGGAAGGTGAACCACGCTGGTGGGATACGGCTGAGGAGCATGCTCTGTTTTTAGGGAACTTGTATTGTGTTTTACTGTTGTTTGTTTTAAAGTAGAAAGCAACATCCTGTGCCCGTGCGCAGACAGTTGTCTAAGGAAAGCAGGTAAAGGAACGGTATAATGGAACTGTACCATCCAACTCCAGATTTCAGTGGAGAATTCTGCTGTAGGGAAAAGTGATGCAAGTGCCAGGTGGCATACAGCAGACATGTCAGGCCTGGGGAGGTGAGCAGTCAGATTGTCCATACTGCCTCAAGAAATTGCTTTTCCTGCCTATGCAGATCTCCTTAGGAAACACTCTGGATCAACATCTATTGGAGAATCACAGAATCACAAAATGCCCTGGGTGGGAAGGGACCTCAAGGATCGTGAATCTCCAACCCTCCTGCCACATGCAGGGCCACCAACCTCCACTTTTAATATCAGCCCAGGCTGCCCAGGACCCCATCCAACCTGGCCTTGAACACCTCCAAGGATGGATGGGGCATCCACAACCTCTCTGGGCAGCTGTTTCAGCACATCAGCACACTCTCTGTAAAGAACTTCCCCCTGACAGCCAACCTAAATCTTCCCTATCTCAACTTCAAACCATTTTCCCTTGTCCTGCTGTTACCTACCCCTTCAAAGAGTTGATTCCCCTCCTGCTTGTAGGCTCCCTTTAGGTACTAAATGAGGTCACCCCGCAGCCTTCTTTTCTCCAGGCTGTACAAGCCCAGCTCCCTCAGCCTGTCTTAGTAGAGGAGGTGTTCCAACCCCCTGATCATTTCCATGGCTCTCCTCTGGATCCTCTCCAACAGAATGATGCTCCAAAAGCAACAAGATGCATGACTGTAAATCAGAAAACATTTTAATTGGGTGCCCTTTGAAGTCTTTTTTCTTTACTACATTATGAAAGCTGTCCAACTATCTGTATAAATCTTGACTTCAAACACATTATGGAACAGACATGGCTCATTGCAACTTTCTGCACTTCAGAGAGACCCGTGGTACATTTGATGTCAGGTCTATGAACCTCAGGTATTGAGTGGAGAATGTTGTAAGCACTTGAGAAAGTAAAGTTGGAAGAAAAAGATGAGGGATCTTGGCGTACTAATGGGGCCCACTGAGGGACATTACCAACACAGCCTCCCCTTGGACATGTTAGAGCACAGAATTGGAGGCAATGATTAAAGTAATGTGATGAGAAACCTCTTGGTTTGTTTGATGAAGAAAGACCAAGGCCTGACATCCAGACCCTGGAAGGGAGATTCATCGTATCTGAGGGAATGAGCTCCAGGCTTATCCTGGGATTGGTGTAGTGGGGCAGATTGTACTCCATGTGAAGGACAACGGTGTGACACCTCCCAGTCTCTGCACGGGGATGCAAGGAGGCAGTGAGGCCACATTACCATAAGCATAATAAATCCCCTCATAAACCATGGCCAAGGGGACAAAGATTTCATTGCTTTTGGGGCCTTCCATCCTCACCAGCACCCACTGCCTTCTCCTCTGCAGGATTTCCTATGCTTTCCAGCCCAGCCCCTATTTCCCTGTGGTCTGCAGACACCCACCTCTCCTCTCCGCCCCGCTCTGACCCTGGCACTGCAATCACGTCACTGGTGTCTCTCAAGCCTCTCTGAACGTCCCTTGAAACACAAAGCCATGGAGTGATCCCTCAGCATGGCCCCACATCATCACCCTTCCAGTGACATTTCCTCCTCCTCATGCCCAGCCTCGAGCTTTCAAGCTGCACTTTGAGGGAGTTTTTTCCCCCCTTTCCCCATTTCTATTAACAAAGTCAACTCCATCATGTTGGAAATCACTTCCTCATGGAAACACCACCCATCAGCTTTCTTGTGGCCTGTCAGCCATTGAGAAGAAGGAACCTCACCATCATCTTCCAAGGCACGTGCCAGCTTCATGGACAGACACGACCAAGTCACGTCCCTCCTGCTATGGAGTTGTGTCCTCACACAGAAGAGCCATCACAATCCCTTACACAGACCTCCTTCTTCCTCCATGGGCCCTACCAGGTGCTCAGGCAGAGAGGATCCCACAGCCAACACGTCAACCTGGCACTTTCTGTCGGCCTCTCAGGGACACTGCGGATGTGATCCTGTGTGCACAGATCCCAGCCAGAAGTCAAGGGCTGACCAACAGCTGCTTCAGGCAGAAGGCAGCACACCATTCCTTTCTGGGACACGCTGCTGGGGCTGGCCTGTCAACTCCACACACACAAGTGACCTCACAGCCACCTTCACAGCCTCGTGCCACCTGCAGGCCCATGAGGGCCTGAGGTAGAGCTGAGCTCATGGCAGCATTCCTACCCACCTCCTCCTTATGGCCTCAAGCCGATCAGTCACACGTCACCTCCTGTACAGACATCGCCTCACATTCATCACTGCATTACATGGATTTGCTCTAAGACTCCACCATTCCTGCTCTGCCCTGCAGAGCCAGGTATCCAAAGTTTAGGGTTAGGGGAGAGGTTGAAGGTGAGGAGGGCAGAGCACAGGAGCAGGGTCTGTGGGTGTTGGGTGTGTGTTCAGGATAGGGGTTAAGGGTTAGAACTCACCTTTTGGGGCAGAGAGGGTTAGAACTCACCTTTTGCACTGCAGTTTGGGCTAGCGTTAAATACAGTATTATAATGCTAGCAATTAAAGCTTGGTTTTAACATGAGTGGGAGAGTAAGGCTGGGAATCTGTGCAGTCCATTCCTTGGGAATGTTCTTGTCAGCGACAATTAAAGAAGCCCAGAGCCTTCAGGCACTTCTGTGAGCAGATCTCCATTAACGATAGACTTGCTGTGGTGGAAACAGTCTGTGTGACAGAAGTGCCCACTGCGTGTCCTTGCTTGTGTTTGCAGCCACACAGCAGCACTGTCACCAAGCCACAGGAGCTGCAAGGCTAAGGGTCTATGGGGTTGAGTTTCAGCTCAACACACCACCACCACACCACTGAATTCTGTCTCTCAGTGCAACACTGAGCCTTTTCTTGAAAAGTTTCTGTCTCACCTCTGTTGGCTGTTCCATTCCTGAGATGGAAGTGGCACCTGACTCAGGAAGGAGAAGGACACAGAGCTCTGCAGGAGGACCTGCACCACCTGCCCAGCAGCTCTGCGCTACCCCACAGTTGCACTTCCTACCTACAAATTCATGCTCCAGAATTTCTCCTGAGAGACCTGGGCCACCTTTCCTGGGCTCTCATGTGTGCTTCAGCTACCATAGGGTGTCCTGGAAGCAGTTCTCACTCTCTGTGTTGTGGGAACGTAAGGAAAAACTGTTCAGAGCAGCAGCTCTGGAGTCGGGGGGGCTGCACAGAGCAGCAGCTGCGGAGCAAGATAAGCGGCATGAGAACCAAGGACACCTTTGAAGAAGAAAGAACATCTCACGGCTCTGATTGGCTAAGCACCTGTGTGAACGGTTAAGGAGTGTTTTGCAGAATGCTCTGTTAACATAAAGTAGTGCTTAACAATAAAGCAGACAAATGCCACTTCAAGGGTATTAGAGGAATTTCCAATCATGAGCTTCGCTTTTGCAATATGTATGAGCTAATTATTTCATGTATAAATAGCCACGATATACTTAATAAAGTTGAGGTTTGTTGACCATGATAGCATGAGACTTGTCTCCCGTGGTCTTTTCTCCAACAAATGGTGACCCCGACGTGATAAGGAAATTCGGGTCCCTAAGCAGCGGGGACGGCGAAAGCACTCCGAGAAAGAAGAAGTGCCGCGCCTCAGGACACTCTGTGAGACCTGACCGACGTCCGGACACCACGCTAAGAGAGAGGGACTACGTTGGGTTCGGGTCCCGCAGCTAGACGGACGGCGAAAGAGTGAAAATTTTTGTGGAACTCCGCGCCCCGAGCGACCACAGCGGTGGGACTCGGCCGATACGTGCTGCTGAAGCTTGGAAGGTCTGCAACGGTACCGACGTGAGTATGGATAGGCAAGCAGCATATGAATTATTTACCGTCTTTTTGAGGAAGCGGCAGTTTAAAGGAATAGATTTAGATAAGGATCTCCCTGTGTTGTTAAGTCATGCAGTTTCTTGTGGGTTTTTTACGAACCCCCATTCTGTACATACTTTAGCAGAGTGGAGACGTTATGGGGATAAATTGTGGGAGTTAGTTTTGGAGGAAGATAAGTCAGCGAAAAAAAAAAAAAAAGAAAAAAAAAAGAAAAAAAAAAGAAGAAAAAGAAAAAGAAAAAAAAAAAAAAAGAGTAAATTATGGAAACCGGTACATAACGAATTGTTGATGTCCCAGGCCGAGAAAAGGGCGGCACAGGGTGCTCAAGCGGCGCAGCAGCAAAACCTTGATTATGAGCTCACCCATTACACCCCCCCCCCCTCCTCCTTCCTCTACGGTACTAACTATACCGCCACCTCTATCTGAGCCCTCAGCACCCCCATGTGAGTCCCCGGACACTAGCAGCTCTGCATCTGCCGCAGGGGAGGAACCTCGGCGTACCCCCCCCCCCCCTCAGGTCTCTGTGCAGGCGCCACGGAACTCCAAACCTGTCCCGGGGGCCGAGCCAGACCTGGCAGAGGCTATAGTTCGGGGAAGGCGGGAGATGTGGTCCATGTTAGCCAAACAGGGAATGGAGGAGGGTTATGCCGACCTCTTACAGGCGGCAACGGAATAGCTGGCGTTCCCGGTGGTATATACGCCCTCACCACAAGGGGGGATGAACGCTACAATCCATAATTTGGATTGGAAAATGCTCTCTCAGTTGCACGCCACAGTACGGTCTTATGGGGTGACTAGTGAGCCAGTTAAACAAATGCTAGACTACATCTTTAGTGCAAATACTCTCCTGCCTGCAGATATTAAGGCGGTAGCTAGGCTAATATACACCCCCCATCAGCTGCTCTTGTTTAACGCCCATCGGCACAATGAGGCTACAATATCTGCCACAGTGCAAAGGGGTCCTGGGGATCCGCTAGCAGGGGTTACAGTTGATCATCTAATGGGTCTAGGTCAATGGATACGGGTGGAGGCACAGGCACTTACTGGCCCTGATATTTGTCGGGAAAGTATGGATACAGCCAGGAGAGCCATGAATAAGATAAAAGCCCCTGGAGGCACACCTATGTATATGGGCATAAAGCAAGGACGGGATGAGCCGTTAAGTGACTTTGTGGACAAGATTATGGAGGCCATAAAAAGGGCTAATGTGCCCGAGCACATGCAGGGAGCTTTGCTTAGACAATGTGTATTGCAGAATGGTAATTCTTCAACCCTATCCCTTGTTGGCACTATGCCTGGGGATTGGACGCTTCCAGACCTGTTAGAGAAGGCTGCTTCTATCCCGACGGGATCGCAAGCCCTGTTAGTCAATGCTTTGCAGTCATTAGGGGAAGGGCTGAGAGAACAGGCAAGGGTTTTTCAGAATCAGTCACAATCAGCGCACTCACAGGTGTTAGCAGCCCTTGCGCCCCTCCAAGTCGCAGCCACGGCAATCCCTCGCTCCTCCAATAATTCCCGCCTGAAGTGCTTTCGCTGTGGAAGAACGGGACACATTCGCCGTGAGTGCCAAGCGACTGGGATTTGGTGTGGCAAATGTCAGTCACACACGCATAACGCCACAGCCTGCCGTCAGAAGTCGGGAAACGGGAGGAGCAGCGCGAACAGTGGCCGCGCCCGGACACAAATGGCCGCTGCAGCATCAACAACTCCCACCAACAGCAACTTCAACCAGCCACCAGAGGGAGCCTCGGCTTGGACCTGGCAGCCTCAGTAGATGTCACTATCCTGACAAGCCAGCCCCATCGAGTGCCCACTGGGGTATTTGGTCCTATCGTCATCCAGGGCCGAGAAACAGGAGGACTTTTGTTAGGAAGGTCATCTGCAAGCATAATGGGGTTATTCGTATTACCTGGGGTGATCGATGCTGATTTCCAAGGAGAAATTGTGATAATGGTATATACTCTATACCCTCCGATAAAGATACAGAAAGGTCAACGATTGGCTCAACTTATCCCGCTACCACAGTTATCAAAAGGACTAACACCGGTGAGCTGTCTGCCAAGGGACCAAGGAAGCTTCGGTTCTACTGGAGGATTGACCCTTCTCACCATCGATCTTGCATCTCGTCCCAGAAAGTTGTGTAAAATATCGTACAAGGATCATGACATTACTTTGATGGGACTGCTAGACACAGGTGCGGATACGTCGATCATCACTCCCGGAGAGTGGCCGTCTAACTGGCCACTTCAATCTTCAACGACTACTGTAACTGGGGTCGGGGGAATGACATTGGCTAACCGAACCCCCACCCTTACAGTGGAAATAGATGGCAGAAGAGCCACAGCGGTGTTCTCTATTGCACCGCTCCCGCCTACGGTTCCCTGTCTGATTGGCAGGGACATATTGGCCCAGCTTGGCCTTGTTCTTACCAATGAACACCCTTGAATGTAACGGCCATTGCTTGGACTTTCCCGCTACCTCTTACATGGACCACTGAGAATCCGGTTGTGGTGAAGCAATGGCCGCTAAAGCAGGAAAGCCTTCAACAAGCACACCAGTTGGTACAGGAACAGTTCAACCAGGGGCATCTGAAACTATCTACCAGCCCTTGGATACTCTGATTTTTGTAATCAAAAAGAAATCTGGCAAATATCGCCTACTTCATGATTTACGCGCCGTTAATGAGCAGATGGAGCCTATGGGAGCACTTCAACCGGGACTGCCCAATCCTTCTATGATCCCAGAGGATTGGCCCATTTTGATCATTGATCTGAAGGACTGCTTCTTCACTATTGCCTTACATCCTCGGGATACAAAAACACTTTGCGTTTACCTTGCCAGCGATTAATAAAGGTGAGCCCGATAAGAGGTTCGAATGGACGGTACTGCCTCAAGGAATGTGCAACTCCCCTACTCTTTGCCAATTATATGTTGATGCCGCTCTTCAGCCAATACGAGAACAAATGCCCAACACTATTGTGTATCATTACATGGACGACATCCTTTTTTCCCAAAGCTACCCTTTCACAGATGCACAGTTAGAAGTACTTCGGAAAACTCTTGCGAGTTTCTCCTTGGTGATTGCTCCAGAAAAGGTGCAGCGTACCACACCCTGGAACTACCTTGGATGGAAGATTACTGATAAGCAGGTGATGCCGCAGAAGTTGTCTCTCAATACGAACATCACCACGCTGAATGATGCACAGAGACTCTTGGGGGACCTACAGTGGTTAAAGCCAGTTGTAGGTATCCCCAATACGCTTTTAGAGCCGTTGCTACCCCTGTTAAAGGGTACGGACCCTTGTACTCCTGTATCGCTGTCAAAGGATCAGCGTACGGCTCTACAAACCATTACAGACCGTATCCTAAACGGCTTCGTCTCCCGGCTTGATCCTGCCTGCCCGTTGTCTTTCACAATTTGGAACAGTAAGGATCACCTTTTGGGCGCAGTTACTCAATTTGAACAGAAAAGGGGGGAGAGGGTGCTGGAATGGATGGCACCACCGTTGCAGAAACGAAAAACCATAACCACAAAAATTGAAAATTTGGCATCCTTAATTCAAAGAGGACGCTTACGGATTCTGGAGATCAGTGGCTCGGAGCCCACACGGATTCATCTGCCCATGGAAAAGGCGACATTAGACTGGTATCTACTAAATTCTCCTAAGCTAGCAGAATCGCTGCTGGCCTCCGGCGCTCACGTAGAAACAGGACCATTGATTCCGCGAGCCCTACGATGGATCGGTGAATGGGACTGGATCACGATGCCCTTGCGAAGGGACAGGCCCATCCCCGGAGCTGTGACAGTCTTTACAGATGCTGGGAGGAAAACACGTAGAGCAGCGATTGCCTGGCAGGAGAAAGGAATCTGGCGACAGCATATAGTACAAGCCGTGCCTGCAGACAGCCTACAAACCCTTGAACTTGCAGCGGCTGCCCGGAGTGGATCCCTGCATGTTGGACTAAGCCAGCCACAGCACCACAAGCTGGAGGACGTCAGGAACGTACCACTGCATTTAGAACTGCTGGTCCGGCCGCACCGGGAATTCCTGCACCACATCCTTGACCCAAGATTGATGCACATTCGGATGCCTGAGCAAGGAATAAGACTATTTGAAGCTCTGGCAGGGTATCATAATCTGGGTCCGAAACAACATCATTGCTGGGGCTGTGCTGCGGCCTGGGGTTGTTACGCATGGGTTTTGTTAAATTGTGGGGGCTGTAACAGAATCAGCTGGGTACATCAGACACAGTTACGAGCTTTATGGTGTAGTGGTTGTGAAGCGCGTTGGCAAGGAGACACCGCCACGCGAGCTTTGGAACACTACACGGGAGAGCCTCTATTCTCTGCAATAAGAATTTTTGAAAGTGCGGAGCAGCAGGCCCTCGCCCACTTCCGCTGGGAGCTCACCCACCTGGTTGCAAGGGCCCGGGCCCTTTATCAGTCAGACATTATTAAGACGCAGTGCGGTCAGCCTACACAGCACCCTACGGCGGCAGTTAAAAATGCAGGCTGTGGTCGTGCTGCTGGGCGTCGCAACGCAACTCGTACATACAATCTGGGTACCCCCACAACCTAAGCAGAACATTTGGGTTACAATAGCTAACAAGACAGGGCAGGAAGCCTTCTGCCTAGCGCTCTCGTCCCCTGGTAACCCTTTCTCCACCTGTCTGGTAGGTCTACCCGTGGATGACCCCCCATACCCGAATGCAACTTCCAGCTTCAGGCTATTAAATCAATCAATTCAATCATATGCAGATACATGGGATCAGGTGGTGCCCTATTTTCCAACTGCTAATCTAGAGCCCCAGGAACTAGAGATACTGGGCACAGTGAAAGCTGACTGGTGTGTCTACTTTAATTGGATGAGTGCATATCGTGCCAGTCCAGGAAAATCAGGCGCCAACTACTCATACCCAACAATTGTTAATGCCAGCCATCCTGTATACCAAAATGCAACGGCATGGTGTAATTATACGAGCCCACATAGATCTCTATCATCCAACACTCCTATCTCACTGCCTCATGGAATATTTCTTATTTGTGGGGACAGAGCTTGGTCCGGAATTCCCTCGAAGTTAGTGGGAGGACCATGTACTCTAGGTCGTCTAACCTTACTAACTCCAAATACCTCTATGATCCTACAATTACATAGAGAACACCGTAGACTAAGGCGAGCAATTCATGCATTCACACCAGAATGTAAAGACAACGCGGACTTTTGGTCTGTATCAGAACGGGTTTTTGCCTCTTTCCTTGCCCCTGGTGTTGCCGCTGCAAAGGCCCTAGCAAATCTGAATAAGCTAGGATGTTGGTTGGCTAAACAGACTAATGCAACATCACGAGCATTGTCAGACCTATTAGTGGATGTTGACTCAATCCGTCATGCCACCCTTCAAAATCGAGCGGCCATAGACTTTCTATTGCTAGCACAAGGGCATGGATGTGAAGAGTTTGATGGTATGTGCTGCATGAATCTCTCCGACCATTCCCGTTCCATTCACGCACAGCTACAAATCATGCAGACCCTGACAACCCACCTTCAAGAGCATACAGGGTTCGGGCTTGACGACTGGTTGAAGGGGTGGGGTCTGGGACCGTGGCTAACATCCCTGCTGCGATACTTAATAACTATTGGGCTTGTAATATTAGTACTACTGCTTGTTTTACCGTGCTTTTTTCGCTGCCTGCAAAAGGCACTTGCAAATCTTGTTGATGCAAAATGGAATGCCTCTTTTCTGGTCCAAAAAGAAAACGGGGGAAGTGTGGAGAGACTGACTGAGACATGGTTGCAAGACAAGGGCCATGATATGATCAAGTTGGTGAAACAGTAACAATCAATATGGAATTCAGGGCAAGGACGCTGTGCCTTTGCCTTGAAAGTGTAACAGAAACAGGATGGCATGAGGCTGGGAGTTTGTAGATAGTAGGAAGCAGAATCCGCACAGCTAGCCGTGAAGGTCGGTTCTCACAGTTGAGGAATTTCCAATCATGAGCTTTGCTTTTGCAATATGTATGAGCTAATTATCTCATGTATAAATAGTTATATTGTACGTAATAAAGTTTGAGACCTGTTGATCATGATAGCATGAGACTTGTCTCCCGTGGTCTTTTCTCCAACATCCTCACTCCCACATCCCGTTGTCGGAGGACCAACACCCGCACGTGGTGGCAGTGATGTCACAGCGGGTGTCACAGAGCTGCCATTGTGACGCGTGAAGCTGGGAGCGGAGCAAAGGGCTGCGAGGCTCAGGCTGGGCATCACTGCGGTCTGGTGAGGCTCAGGGAGAGCAGGGAGACTCGCAGTGCTCGCCATCGACTCGCTGATGTCCGATAGCGAGAGGGAGGCTTCCTGCATGGAGGAAGCAGGTGAGAGCACGGCATCCCCGCACGCAGCCGGGCAGAGGGGTGCAGGGGCTCTGCTTGAAGCCGAGAGGGGAGGAAAGGGCAAACGGGAGCTCCCAGCCCCTCTGCTCTTCGGCTCAGCTTGGGCCGTGGTCCTCGGGGATGCCCGGCCCTGCCGGCTGCTCGGCTCTGCTCATTTTTGCTCTTTTCCTCTGCAGTGTGTGCGCTGTGTGGCCGGGCAGATGTGGACCCGGAGCAGTGCGGGCGCGTGCTTCTGGAGGCTGGGATTCGTGTCCACGAGTTCTGCTTGGTGAGTTCCTCCCCATGGCGCTCCTTCCAGGTTCCCTCCAGGGATGCTCCCTTTTCCTTCCCGTCCTAATGAGATCCTCCTCTTTTCTCCTCTCCTCTCCTCTCCTCTCCTCTCCTCTCCTCTCCTCTCCTCTCCTCTCCTCTCCTCTCCTCTCCTCTCCTCTCCTCTCCTCTCCTCTCCTCTCCTCTCCTCTCCTCTCCTCTCCTCTCCTCTCCTCTCTTCTTTCCTTTCATTTTCCTTTTCTCTCCTCCAGATCTTTGCCAACATCACTACCGAATCAGGACCGGCGTGGCCAAGAACTGATGGCCTCCCCCTTGCTGCCATCGCACGCAAAGCCAAGCAGGCAGACGGCCAGGTGAGGAGCTGTAGGGAACAGGCAGATCTGTGCCGACAAGGGCTCACATCACCTTCATCTGGGCACAAGGAAAGCAATCACAGCCCTTCCAACCTCCTCCAGACCCAAGGAAAGCAATCACAGCCCTTCCAACCTCCTCAGAGCCCAAGGAAAGCAATCACAGCCCTTCCAATCTCCTCCAGACCCAAGGAAAGCAATCACAGCCCTTCCAACCTCCCCCACGACCCAAGTCCTGCACCGTAGCCGATCAACCCCGTCCCCCAGGTCGCTTTGTGCACAGAAATGCCCACATCCCTGCCCACCCCGAGGCGTGGGGTTGGCCGTGGAAGCCCTGAGCTGGCTGCCAACGGGGCCGTTCTGCTCTTTCCAGCAATGCTGTGTCTGCGGAGAGAGGAGGGCTGCCATCACGTGCGCCGGGAGCGACTGCGCTCGCAGCTTCCACCTGCCCTGTGCCGTGGATGGGGAGTGCGTCACCCAGTACTTCGGTGAGCACAGGTAAGGATCTGGAGTCCTTGGTGCCAGGGTGGCATCAAAGAAGAGGTTTTTCTCTTCGCCGCTCGTAGGACCGAGGCACAACCGCTCGCAAACTCGCTCGCATCCCCATAGGCTGCCAGGGCTCAGTTTAGTTCGTCTGGAGAGGGAACCAGCACTGACGTCTGACTGGTGGCACAGGTTTAGGGATGAGAAAGCGATCTGTGACTCGAACCCGAGCCACGGCCCTCAGGGATCTGCTTCCTCCGCTGTACGGCGGCGTTGATGAGCAGGGCTTCCATCCAAACCTCCCCTTCTCCCCTGCTCTTCCTTCAGCATCAGTTGAAAATAACGAAGGGCAAAGCCTTCTAACGCTTGGCCACCGCAGTCCCGTGGGCAAACGCTTGCCCCCCGTGGCTCTCCTTTATGCTGTGACCTTGGTTGCCACCTCCCAGAGAGGACTCGCTCAAAACTCCCTTTGGCTCGGGGGCCAAAGATGCAATCGGAGCTCAGTTCAGATGCCGACGGCCGCGTTTCCTTTCCTGGACCTCTGCCCTCCTCGCATCGCTTCTCATCCGTTCCATCACTTCTCACCGTGCCCCATCCGCTCCGTCTTCCCCCAGGTCCTTCTGCCGACAGCATCGCCCTCGACAGCTGGCTCAGAAAGCTCCGCAAGGCACCAACTGCCTCATTTGCCTCGAACCTGTGGGGGACGGCTTGTCCTACCACACCATGCTGTGTCCAACCTGCCAACGCGCCTGGTTCCACCGGCTCTGCATCCAGGTACGACCCCTCTCCTCACCCCGCGAGGATGCTGGGTGCTCAGCATCACCAGGCATTGCTGATTCTCACCCTGCTCGTGCTTCTCCTGCAGCGACAGGCGTCGAGCACCGGCACGGCGTTCTTCAGGTGCCCGGCTTGTCTCGATTTCGGTCTGTTCTGCGACCAAATGTCCAGCCTGGGGATCCGAATCCCTCTCAGGTTGGTGTCCTTCCCCTTTGCTTTCCGCTCAAAATGTTCCAGGAATGACGGTCTGGCTGGTTGCGTCGTTTCATCCCTGCTTTTTGTGGTGCCCTCCTCCTCTTCATCTTCGGGGTTTGTGAGCACTGTACCCAACTGGGATTCCAAGGTGCCATCGGGTTCTATTGGCTCCATCACTCGTTGCGTTGACCGCTCTGATGGAACCAGTTTCATCTCCACTCGCCCTCACCGTGGTTCCTGAATCAGCTTCCTTCCCTTCCCTTCCCTTCCCTTCCCTTCCCTTCCCTTCCCTTCCCTTCCCTTCCCTTCCCTTCCCTTCCCTTCCCTTCCCTTCCCTTCCCTTCCCTTCCCTTCCCCTTCCCCTTCCCCTTCCCCTTCCCCTTCCCCTTCCCCTTCCCCTTCCCCTTCCCCTTCCCCTTCCCCTTCCCCTTCCCCTTCCCCTTCCCCTTCCCTTCCCTTCCCTTCCCTTCCCTTCCCTTCCCTTCCCTTCCCTTCCCTTCCCTTCCCTCCTCTCCTCTCCTCTCCTCTCCTCTCCTCTCCTCTCCTCTCCTCTCCTCTCCTCTCCTCTCCCATAGCTGAGCTACGACTCCAAAGACACAGCAGGCTGTTCAAACTCATCCTCCCCATCCCCAAAACTCGAGGACAAGGCAGCGGATTTTTTTGTCCAGCTCAGAGGCTTCGTGCTTCCCCTCTTCCTTTCCTATTTCCCCTTTTCAGCTCCCCTCTTCCTTTCCTATTTCCCCTCAATCCTATTCGAGGGGTCATTCTCACCTCTCTGTCCCTCCCCTCTGCCATCGCGTCGCTGCTTCTCCCCGTGAGACTCGTGCTCCTTGCTCCCATCCTCTTGGCTGCCATAAGCCTCGCGGGATTTCTCAGGGCCTTTTGGGTTTCTTGGAAGCTTGGAGCGGATGAGATGGGGGGGGGCTCATCGCTTCCCCTCCCTTCTCTTGCAGAGACCCGGAATGGGACCACCAAGGGGTCTACGATCCGCCCCAAGAGAGGCACAGCTGCTGCGACGCCAGCGAATGCCTTTACGAGGGAGGCAGAGAGCAGGCAGAGACAACGGGGTGAGCGGGGGGTCGGGAAGGTCCTCAGCCTCGCCGCAGGATGGCATCCCATTATTCCCATATCCCCTCATTGCCCCCCGTACCCCCATATCCCCCCATATCATCGCATATCCCCCCATATCCCCCACATCCCCCCATATCCCCCCACATCCCCCCACATCCCCCCATCTCCCCCATTATCCCAATATCCCCCTATACCCCCCACATCCCCCCATATCCCCCCATATCCCCCATATCCTCCCATATCCCCCCAAATATCCCCCCATATCCCCCATTACCCCCACATCCCCCCATATCCCCCATAGCCTCCCATATCCCCCCATATCCCCCCACACCGCCCATCCCCCCACATCCCCCCATATCCCCATAGCCCCCCACATCCCCCCTAGGATCCTATGGGATGCATCCTCGCTCTGAAGGACGGCGGAGCGAGGGCTGAGAGCAGCAGAGATGCGCTGTGCAGGGCATCCCGTGGCTCGGTCCTCACATCCACCACCTTCCCCAGGTCCTGGCAGCTGATCCTGTGCAGCTCCTGCGCTGCTGAGGGAACCCATCGGCAGTGCTCCCAGCTGCACAACCCAAGAGACATGTGGGAGTGGGAATGCGACGGCTGTGCTGGTCTGGGCACCGGTAAGAAGCGTCGCATCAGATCTCAGGATGCTCTGATGCCGGGATGCCGGAGTCCGTCTGTCCCGATGCTCTGACGTCGGGATGCCGGAGTCCGTCTGTCCCATTCAGACTCATGACCTCCTTTGCAGCCTCCGGCGCCGATGTTGAGCTCGCCGGTCCCAGCCACAGGGCTCTGTGTTCATCCGGCAGCTCCGTGCCCAGCAGCCAGGCGGCATTTTGGGCATCGCAGAGCCACCTGCCCGACAGCGAGCGGCGGACAAACAGCCAGCATTTCGGCGACGATCGGCCTTCCTCTGAGCAGCTGCGAGGACGCAGGCAAACAGCGGCTGCAAACGGGTCCCACGCAGCCACCAGGAGGCCATCGGGGTCCTCCGGGGCATCTCCAGCTGCTGCACGCCGAACACATCGCAGGCAGGGGGGAAGAAGCCGCGCACGGAGCCGATCCCCGCTGCAATCTCGCATCCCGAGTTCCCAGAGCCGGCCGAGAAGGCGGCGTGGCGGCCGGCAAACGCCAGCCCCGGAGGAGCAGGGCGGCAGCAGCAGCAGCAGCTCGCCAACATCTGCCATTCCCGGGTCCGCGATGGCTCGCAGGGCGCAGACACGCGGGGGAGCATCCGGGCGGCCAGGGAGCATCCGCACCCAAAGCCCTCCTGCGGGCAGACGCGGGGCTCAGCCACGAAGAAGCGGCAGGATCCGGGGCACGCAGAGGAGGATGTGCTGGGAATGAAGCTGGTTTCGTGAGCCAAAGCCCCCGCAGCCGTGAGCCAGAGTGCCTTCGGTTGAGGCGGACCGCCATCATCGCCCAGCTTCATCCCCTCTCCGACTTGCAGCCGCATCCAGCCTGGCTTCCCACACCTCCACGGCTGGGGATTGCACAGCATCCTCGGGAAAGCTGTTCCAGCGCGGCCGTGCTGATCTCCAACCCTTTTAATCCCCAAGCCAAAGCTGTTTTAGTTCTACAACCACCCCTCCCTCTCCCACCTCCCCGACTCACTCTGGTCCGACACAATAAAGATCAGAGATCCCCCCCCCTCCCCTTACCCCACAAATCGTTTGTCAGCTTCATCCTTCTTTGCTGTTGCTGAGGGGGGCGCAGGTAGGGGACCTGGATGACACTGGGCGTCCCAGTTCCATAGGATCCCAGTTTGGGGCTTCCCAGTTCCATAGGATCCCAGTTTGGGGCTTCCCAGTTCCATAGGATCCCAGTATGAGGGATCCCAGTTCCATAGGATCCCAGTTTGAGGCTGTTCCAGTTTGGAGGAGGTCCCAGTATGAGGGATCCCAGTCCCATAGGATCCCAGTTTGGGATGGGATCCCAGTATGGGGCTGTCCCAGTTTAGGGTGCTCCCAGTTTGGGGGATCCCAGTCCCATTGGATCCCAGTTTGTGGGGGATCCCAGTACGGAGTGATCCCAGTTTGGGGGTTCCCAGTTCCATAAGATCCCAGTTTAAGGTGCTCCCAGTTTAGGGGTGCCCCAGTTCAATTGGGTTCCAGTTTGGGGTGATCCCAGTTTGGGGATTCCCAGTTCCATAGGATCCCAGTTTAAGGTACTCCCAATTTAAGGGTGTCCCAATTCAATTGGGTTCCAGTTTGGGGTGCTCCCAGTTTGGGGGTTCCCAGTCCCATAGGGTTCCAGTTTGAGGCTGTCCCAGTTTGGAGGGGGTCCCAGTATGAGGGATCCCAGTTTGGGGGATCCCAGTCCCATAGGATCCCAGTTTGGGGCTTGAGAGGTGGGCGGGGCTTCGAGAGGAGGGCGGGGCCAGGACCGTTGGGCGGGGCTTGTGGGGAGAGTGGGCGGGGCTTAGATCGAGGGAGGACGGGCTTAAAGGGGCCGCGTCCCTTTTTCTCTTTCCAACCTGGCAGATGCTGGCCGTCCCTCGGGTTCACCCGCAGCCCCAAGGGGACAACTTGGGCTGGGAGTCCACGCCAGGTTTCTGGTGGCTCGAGTAAAGGTTGCAAGTGTGGCTGCGTGCATGGCGAGAGGTTTTGTGCACGGGACGGAAGGGATGGGGCATGCTTTGTTTAGTGGAGATGAGATCAGATGGAGGCCAAGCGGAAATTCTGGCGTCCCAGCTTGGTGAGATGCAGAAATTCTGTGGTCCCAGCTCGGTGAGATGCTGGCACTGAGATGCTGTGGACTCTAGGCAGAAATCCCTTCTCCAACTCATTTTTCCATCACACAATCAGATCATCCCCTTTCCAATACACATGATGACGTCACAGAGCCCCATGATGACGTCACGATACAGAAGCACAGAATCACAGAATCGCTAAGGTTGGAAAAGACCTATAAGATCATCCAGTCCAACCACCCACCTATCACCCATGGTTCTCGCTAAACCACGTCCCTCAACACAAAATCCAGACGTTCCTTGAACACCTCCAGGGTCGGTGACTCCACCACCTCCCTGTGCAGCCCATCCCAGTGCCTGACCACTCTTTCAGAGAAGTAGTATTTCCTAATATCCAGCCTGAATCTCCCCTGGCGCAGCTTGAAGCCATTCCCCCTAGTCCTATCACCAGTTACACGAGAGAAGAGGCCGACCCCCAGCTCGCTACAACCCCCCCTCAGGTAGTTATAGAGAGCAATAAGGTCTCCCCTGAGCCTCCTCTTCTCCAGACTGAACACTCCCAGTTCCCTCAGCCACTCCTCATCAGGCCTGTGCTCCAGACCCCTCACAGCTTTGTTGCCCTTCTTTGAACCCACTCCAGGGCCTCAATGCCTTTCTTGCAGTGAGGGGCCCAGAACTGGACACAGCACTCGAGGTGCGGCCTCACCAGAGCTGAGTACAGGGGGACAATCACTTCCCTGCTCCTGCTGGTCACACTGCTTCTGATACAAGCCAGGATGCCATTGGCCTCTTGGCCACCCAGGCACACTGCTGGCTCGTGTTCAGCCCAGCGTCAACCAACACCCCCAGCTCCATTTCCTCTACACATCTTCCAGCCACTCCGCCCCAAGCCTGTAGCGTTGCTTGGGGTTGCTGTGGCCAAAGTGCAGGACCCGGCCTTTGGTCTTTTTAAACCTCATCCCGTTGGCTTCAGCCCAGCTCTCCAGCCTGTCCAGATCCCTCTGGAGGGCCTCGCTACCCCCAGCATCTGCAGTTCTTCTGGGCATGGAGTCCTGTGCACAGTGCAGAAAATAATGACTGAAGTCAAGATAACTTGCAGAGACACTCCTCCTGCTATAGTATAGAAGTTTTTCTTTCTCTATGAAAATTGTTCATTTAGCTCCATATCTTGGGTTTATTTTCATGAGCTTTACCGTACCTTAAGAAGAAGAAGCTTAAGGAGCTCTTACTTTCCTCTCATTTCCTAATCATATCTCAGCTTCCTGGACATTTTCCTTCTACGAGCAATTTTCATGTCTCATATCTTTATCCTTTATCCTTGATCCTTGATCCTTTATCCTGTCTGCTCTCAGAATGTCCATCCCAACCTCTGTGCATTTAAATTTCTCTTGGAGAAAGCTGCATCATTCATGACTGCAGAAAATGATGGTAATTTCAGCTGATGCTGTCCTTAGGGAGAGGAGAAGCTGATTGCACTTGAGGAGATTGTTCATATAACAGCAGATTGTGAAAGGTACAATTCAGGCTTCTCAGAGATGTGTTCATATTTCACATCTCCTTTCAGAATTCTGCCTCCAACTCATTCTCCTTCCCTAAGAACAGGAAATGGAAAATCCCTGCCTTGTCTCTCCTCTTGCAAAGAGCCCTTGGAAACACCCAGCGGTGCAGTGTAGCTGCGATCCCCCTGCCCCAGGCAGCAGCAGATGTCCCCTGCCCTGCCGGGGGGCTCCTTTCCCCCACGCGTCTCCCTGCAGCGCCCTGTGCAGCTCCCCAGGCAGACTGAGTGCTGAGTGCTGAGTGCTGAGTGCTGAGTGCTGAGTGCTGAGTGCTGAGCCTGGCAGATGGCAGAGTCATAGCCTGCAGTGAGACTTACCTTGCCAAAGGCTGTGAGCAGTGCTCCTGCAGTGAGCTCAACACCTGCTCACACCGTACACATCCTACAATCCCTCTCTCCTTTCTCTCCTCTCCTCCTGTCACCTGCAGGCTGTGCTGTGCAGAAGAGCTGCTCCTGGGCACAGCTGTCTCTCTGCAGCGCTGCCCACTTGTAGCAGCTCCCTGTGTCCCAGGAGCCCGGCCCAGCTCAGCAGCAGAGGATGTCATTTTCTCTTCCTCACTGCTCTCCCTGGAGATGCCCTTGGGGCTGCGGGGCTGGCAGCTCCTGATAGACAACGGGGTCATCTTTGCAAAACGTACTTTGAAGTCAGATGAATTAATCACCAATAGACAGGCTGATTCCAGAAGCATGGTTCAACAACATAACAGATTGTGTTCGCCTTGCCAAGTTGCAAATGCCCCATCAGGTGACAAGGTTTTATGACTCTTGGTATCAGTATTCCATATCATAACATCATGTAAAGCACCAGGAATTAGGGTTAGGCATTAGAGATAATACCTCAGTTCTGTGTACTGACTGTTCTGGATACCTGGTTCTCAGAAGAGAAGAAGAACTGCCTTTCGTGAGGACTCTGAGTTCAGAGGGGAAGATAAGCCATGGGAGGAAGTCCCGGGATCTCTCACTTGCTCGCTGCCTGGCAGTGTGTGGCTGCGCGCCCCAGCCGTGCGCCTTCAGTTCAGTGTAAGGCTTTTGGTTTCAGACACTCGCTCTCTCATTATATTTAATTTATTACCCTAAATTCCAATTTTATTTTATAACATTGTGTTATCTTACATTCCAATATCATGTTTAGTAAAAATTAGTTTCCTCCTTAGAATTTTGCCGCTGTTTTTTATTATTTTTATTATTACTTTATTAACTTATTTATTATTATAATATTTTTATTTTATTTTATTTTATTTTACTTCAGTTTAGTTTAGTTTAGTTTAGTTTTTGGCCAGCGGAAGTGCCAAGCCTTCGGCCCCCTGTCATAGACACACTGATTTGCGGAATCAAACTCTCTAACCCACGTAAGGTTATAAGAGCAGGTACGTCTTTATTTCAGCGCTGCGCTACACGCCGGGTGCAAGGGGGATCGCTCCTCCTAGCTTGCACACCGGAAAGTGAGATCCCGTTACATTTATAAGTCAATCCATACATATTCAGGAGTGTTACCCAAGACCCACTAACATATTCATCACCTTTCCGGGAGTCCATTTACATACTGTCCCCCTCCCCAGTGCATGCGCAGTAGTATCTATTGGATGAAGGCCCGACGTCTTCCTCCCCCTCTGGTGGTCGTTCTGGGATGAAGTCAGACGTCTTCCTCGCCACGTCCTTCCGACCTTTGTCCCAGTTTCGGGCTCTTCTCCCGTCCTGCATACCTCAGCAATCTCTAATTCTGCCTATCCTTTCCTCCCCCTCACGTTCTCAGGGGCCCTTTCTGCTGACTGGAGACGGCTGTCTGTTGGGAGCGTATTTTGGGCTACCAAAGGTTAAGCAATAAGTTCCCCTTGAGCTATCAAGAGGTTAAACTAAGAAACAAATTCCCTAAACTAAGCAATAAATTCCCCCTGAGTTAGCAAGAAGGGTTAAATTATGTGATGCTTATTTCTTTTGAGTTAGTAAAACCATGCGATGTTACAGACTCCTTTCATCTTTCCCACTTTACTGTCTCAACACATTGATCCAGATAACTCCGTAACAAGACAACACACTCAGTCATATGCTCTGCTTTTAGGACGGACGTGTGGAGCCAAATGTGGGACCTGATGATCACTATGGGTCCTTTCCATTGCGGGTTGTCCCAGGATTCTATGACAGTGGGTACAAGCACGGTGATGTTGGATCACTGTGCTGTCACAGTGGGTAGGAGTTCAGTGACAGCACAGTCACGGTGTTGTCTCGGTAGTGTGGAGAGCAGTGATGTCAGAATTCCTGAGTTGTGGCAGTGGTCAGTATTGCAGTGATGTCAGAGTCACTGTGCTGTAAAGGGGAGACAAGCTCAGTGATTTCAGCTCCACTGTGTCGTCACAGCTGATATGAGCACAGTGGTGTTGCAGTCAGACAGGAGCTCTGCATGTGGGTGAGCATCAAACACGGCATCCCCAGAACCAAATGCTACCAGTGAGGAAATGGTGCCTCCACCTTTGGCCTGAGAGACCTGAAGTTCAGCGTTTCGTTGGGACTGACTGCTTGTCCAGACTGGGCCCTTCTCACATCCCACATCCTCAGGTGAGACACACTGCCCACAAGGGACTTGGGCCTCACGGCATCCTTGCACCCCATGCAGAGTCTGGCAGCTGCTGTCCACTTCTCTTTCATTTGACATCAGACAAACCTCCATCCCACTGCCCCAGGAAGGGCCCAGAGCCAGCAGGAGGGACACGATCTCCCTGCCAAGGCTCTGGGGATCAGGCCTTGGCAAAAGACAAAGGAGGCTTTGCTCAGCATCACAGCCAGCATCCCAGTGCCTTGGTCTGCCTGCAATCATGGCTTCCAATTATCTGCTCTAACAAGTCCCTGGGGAAGCTTGCTTGTCAATGGCCCTCAGTGGGGCCCATTAATACTCCAAGAAACTTCACTGTTCCTTCTGACTTAATCTTCTTGAGCACTTTGTGCAATCTTCTCTGTGCACTGGAGGTTGATGGACTCAGCAGCAAATGCCCCGTGGGGCCCATTACAACCTGCAGAGTCCTCCTGTGCCTTGTGCCTTCCTGTCATCTTCTTCAGGTGTTCAGAACTTGTGCAGCAAACTGGAGAGGCATCTGGAGAGAACTTGAAGAGGGAGAGAACAATGGGCATTTAAGAATTTCATTTATTTATTTATTTACAGATAGGTTTGAACAAGAATCTAAACCAGCACTTGGCGATTGATATTGACCCAGGATGTCCCCTAATGAGCTTTGCTCTGTCACTGTGTGAACAAACGTTTTCCTCAACTTCCCCACCCCATTTCTACTCCCATTGGCCTCATGGGACTGGCATCACTTTTCCTCCCACCACACTTCTCCTCTGCAGTCATGCGCTCAGTGTTAAACCTCCTTTACACCAACTCCCACTGGCTTTCCTCAGAGAACCAGCAGCACAAGGGTCATGAAAGATTTTTTTTTTCTTTTTTTTTTTCTTTTTTCCAAGCAGACAGAAGGAAATGTGATGCAATTGAAAGAACAATAAAACACAGTGGTCAACTGCGTGCCTTGTCCAAACTTCATCTAATGAGGTTTGCCTTTCACAGGGAATATTTGTACAAGAAACAAGTTAGATAGAGATTGGAAGGGATAGATAGAATCACAGTTAAGGAGTTGAGAAAAGAGTCCATCAGACTCTGGAGAGATGGAGCAAATTCCAGTAATCTCCCTGAGTGTGATAGGTCAGCCAGATATTTGGGAGGTATATGAGTGAAGAACAAGCAAGGGATGGGGAAATCTGGAGAGCGGTGAGAAGAACATGTGTCCAGATGGCCTGCTGAAAACATGCCCTGAACCATGGTCATTGATTTAGGAGAGCTGGAGACACCTGGAGGATGAGGGACATCAAATACGCAGCAGGGTAGAGCAGCGGTGGATGCTGGGCATTGGTCACAGGGCATTGGCACTGGCACCACTGTCTGTGTCCCTGTACCTGAAGGCATCTGTGTCCTGCTAACACAGTTCTGGAAAACACTGTCCCTTTAGGGAAAATAAACAAACAAACAAACAATCCAACAAACAAATAAATAAATGACACGCTATCCCCTCAAATATGAGTGTTTTCAGCTTAAAAAGAGAGAGATAGCACATTAGAATATTTGAAGATGTGATGTTTTAACACATTTATATCAACTCCCACTTGCAGTCACCTTTCTGTGCTGAGGATCTGCAATGTAGAGGCACAACTCTGCATGATGCCTTCTCTGCATCTTCTAGCTATGGAGATGGACTTCTTACATCATTTCAGAATAATAGAACAAGGATAAATGATAATAAAGAAAAGGAGAGTTTTACATTAGACATTTGGAAAGAATTTCTAACATTCCATGGATCATGATGTGAGGCATGGAGCTGGTGTGGAACAAGTAGCTCAGGGAACATGAAAAAATACCTGAAGTCATCTGTGTCCTGCTAACACAGTTCTGGAAAACATTGTCTTCAAGAAAAACTAAAAAACAGAAGAAGACACAAAATAAACCAAAAGACAAGTGTTTTCAACCTAAAAATAGCAAGGACTCATGACATTATTAGAAGTTGAGAAGTGTGTTAGCATGTTTTTATGGATTTCTATCTTTGTCTCCAAACCATTATTTCAGTTCCATTGGCATTAATGAACATCTTTCAGACTTACAGCTTCACAAAGAAGAGAAGATCCTTTTGTGTCTTGCACAGAGCCTGGTGCCCCCAGAATTTCCCTGCCCAGAGCTGTTCACGACATCTCTCAGTCTTTGCACTGAGCCACACTGCGGTTCTGATCTCTTTCAATTTTCTTAGACCTTGATTCATGCTCTCTTAGCATCTGCTCTCTGCCCATCAGGATCACAAGATAAGCCAGGCTGGAAGGGAATTTGGAGGACGTGTGCCGTCCAAGCCATCACAAAGAGGAACAGACCAAGTTGTTCAGCATTCGCTCCTGGTGGATTTTGAAAACCTCCATGGGTAGAGACTGCAGAGCCTCATTGGGTGACCTGCACCAGTTCTTGTATCAGCTTGTGGTGAAAATGGTGCTTTTCTGATGCACAGGCTGAACCTCTCCTCTCTCACCTCCCACACATGGGCCTGGCTCTGTGCTCTCCATCACCTCCTCAAAGGTTCTGGCAGGCTGCAGTCAGATCCCCTTCAGCCTTCTCCTCTCCAGGCTGGACAAGCTCAGGTCCATCTCCCTATCCACACAGGTGAAGTGTTCCAGCTTCTGTCATTTTGTTTGAATCTTCCCAAATCCTCTCCAGCTTGCTGTCGTATTTCTCGTGTTGGGGATTTGAAACGTGGAGGCACTACTCTGCATTATGTGTTCCCTCCATCTTCTAGCTATGGTCTTGTTCATATAACAAAGTTGGAGACTTTTTACTTGATTTCCAAATAATAGGACATGGAAGAATGGCAATAAAGCAAAAGAGAGGTTTTCTTTAGGCATTTGGAACACATTCCTAACATTCCATAGATCATGATGTGAGGCATGGAACAGGTAGTCTTGTTGTGCATACCCCATCCTTGGAGATATTCAAGATGTCAAAGGCCCAAACATCCTGATCTACTGGGTGACAGCCCTGCACAAAACAAGGGAGATTGCACTGCACAATCTTTAAGGTCCTTCCAACCCAAACCATTCAAGGATTCTGCAATTCCTGTCACTCTCTTCCAACTGGGGATCCAGTTTGCTTAGGTATTCCCTGATCACCTCTACTTTCACCAACAGTACATCGGCCTTGCACCAACATTTCCCACCTGTCTCTGGCACCTAGGATTCCAAGAAGCCCAGTCCAACTAATAAACAGTGAGGCCAGGAAGAAAATGAGGATCAGAGACTTTTCCATGTCCTGGCTCACCAGTTTCCTGCCCCATTTTACTGTGGGCCCACAGTCTCCCTAGCCTTCCTTTGGTCGCTTACATATTTCTACAAGCCCTTCTTGTTTGTGATATGCCTGGGCACATTCAAGTGCCGTTGAACTCTGACATTCTTATACTCATCTCAGAAGGTACTCTGGACAAAGTCTCTGCATTGCTGCCAGGTAATTTCTTGTTTCCACTTCTTGTATGCTTCCTTTCTGTGTTTGGGTTTGACCAGGTCAGTCTTTCCCAGTCATTCAGCAATTCAGACATTCATACTTGGCTTCCTCTTCCTTGGAATGGATTTATTCTGTTTGGAAGCAGTGATACATAGTTACCACAGTTTTTGACCCTATGCGTCTCAGAGCCTTACCCTGCTGGACTGTACCCCCACAGACACTTGAAGAAGCCAAGGCGTGCTCTCCTGAAGCCTAAAGCTGAGCTTGACTTTTTTCCTCCCATTCACACTTCTGAGCTCCACCATCCCATGGCCACTGAAGCCCGGATTCACTTCGACCTTCACATTCCCCACAAGCCCTTCCTTGCAAATTAGCCATGTGATCCAGCAGGGCACCACTCCTCATAGGTTCCTCTACAGCTTGGTCAAGAAGCTGTCACCTGTGCTCTCCAGGGATCGTCTGGATGGCTTCTAGATGGCATAAATTCAGCAGATTTCAAATTACAATCATGTCTCTGTTGTCTTTGAGGAGCTGTTGGCCATGGAGACCCAGGGACATCTCAGGGGAGCTCCGTGCAGTGGATAAAAATCAGATCTGCTGCTGCTGAGTCGGGCTGGGCTCCTGGGACACAGGGAGCTCCTACAAGTGGGCAGTGCTGCAAAGAGACAGCTGTGCCCAGGAACAGCTCCTGTGCAGCATGCAGCAGGGCTGGAGGCATGATCTGCAAGTGCCATGAGGACAGAAGAGAAAGGAGAGAGATTTGACAGGATGAGTGTGGTGTGAGCAGGATGAGAACTCAATGGAGGAACATTTCTCACAGCCCTTGACAAGGTAAGTCTCTGGCTGCAGCCAGTGCAGCTGCTTTACCTGGAGGGATCACTAAATTTGGGACATTCCATTGCAGATGAGGCTGCATGTACTCTGTTTCTTTATCACTGAAAAAGATCTGCTCCAGCCGAGGACTTTCCTGCTGCAGCATCACAGCTCAGCTGTGAGGGCTGCGTGTTGCAGGACGGCTGCAGGCTGTGAAGCCGGGGCTGCAGCCGGGTGCCCAGGGCTGTTCTGCAGAGCAGGTCCCTGTTGTGCCCCAGGGGCTGTGTGCCGGGGCAGGGACTCTGCTGCCTGCCAGGCTCAGCACTCAGCACTCAGCACTCAGCACTCAGCACTCAGCACTCAGCACTCAGCACTCAGCCTGCCCGGGGAGCTGCCCAGGGCGCTGCGGGGAGACGTGTGGGGGGAAGGAGCCCCCGGCAGGGCTGAGCTGGGCAGGGGCCTTCTACTGCCACTGCTGCTGCCTGGGGCAAGGGGATCAGTGCTTCATTGCATCCCAGAGAGTTTCCAAGGGCACTTAGCAAGAGGAGAGACAAGACAGGGATTTTCCCATACCTGTCCTTAGGGAAGGAGAATGAGTTGGAGCCAGAATTCTGAAAGGAGATGTGAAATACGAAACATCGTTGAGAATCCTAAACTATATGTTTCCCAGTCTGCAGTTATATGAACAACCTCCCCATGTGCTTTCAGCCTCTTTTCTCCCAATGGACAGCAACAGCCGAAATAACTGAAATTTTCTGCAGACATGAATAAAGCACTTATCCTGCAAACAGGCAGCTTTCCCTAAGAGAAATTGAAGTGCACAGAGTTTGGGATGGGCACTCTGAATGCAGAAGGGGTAAAGACATGAGACATGGAAATTACTTGTAAGAGTAAAATATCCCGGCAGCTGAGATATGATTTGGGAATGAGAGGATAGTAAGAGGTCCTTAAGCTTCTACTTCTTAAGGTGCGGTAAAGCTCATTAAAATAAACTCATGCTTTGGAGTTAAATGAACATTTTCCATACACATAGAAAAACTTCTATATAATGGCGGGAAGAGTTTCTGTGCGAATGGTCTTGACTTGTCATTATCTTCTGCACTGTGCACAGGACTCCATGCCCAGGAACTGCAGATGCCCAACAGCAGCTCCATCAGCGAGTTCCTCCTGCTGGCGTTGGCAGACACGCGGCAGCTGCAGCTCCTGCACTTCTGGCTCTTGCTGGCCATCTACCTGGCTGCCCTCCTGGGCAACGGCCTCATCAGCACAGCCGTAGCCTGCCACCACCGCCTGCACACCCCCATGCACTTCTTCCTCCTCAACCTCGCCCTCCTCGACCTGGGCTGCATCTCCACCACTCTCCCCAAAGCCATGGCCAATGTCCTCTGGGACACCAGGCACATCTCCTACTCAGGATGCGCTGTTCAGGTCTTTTTTTTTCTCTTCTTCATCTCAGCAGAATATTCCCTTCTCACCATCATGTCGTATGACCGCTACGTTGCCATCTGCAAGCCTCTGCACTACAGGACCTTAATGGACAGCAGAGCTTGTGCCACCATGGCAGCAGCTGCCTGGGGCACTGGTTTCCTTAATTCTCTGCTGCACACTGTCAATACATTTTCACTGCCTCTTTGCCAAGGCAATGCCATCAATCAGTTCTTCTGTGAAATCCCCCAGATCCTCAAGATCTCTTGCTCACACACCTACCTCAAAGAAATTTGTTTTCTTGTGGTCAGTGCCTCTTTAGCATCTGGGTGTTTTGCTTTCATTGTGTTGTCCTATGTGCAGATCTTCAGGGCCGTGCTGAGGATGCCCTCTGAGCAGGGACGGCACAAAGCCTTCTCCACGTGCCTCCCTCACCTGGCCGTGGTCTCCCTTTTTCTCAGCACAGGCATGGTTGCCTATTTGAAGCCACCCTCCATCTCCTCCCCATCCCTGGACCTGGTGGTGTCATTTCTGTACTCAGTGGTGCCTCCAGTACTGAACCCCCTCATCTACAGCATGAGGAACCGGGAGCTCAGGGATGCAGTGAGGAAAATGATGTCATGGTCACATTTCAGTGGGGATAAATTTATCCTCTGTCATAACAAATGATTCCCAGTCTGTCCCCTAACACACTTATATTATTATTATTTTTTTAATATTTAAAATACTTAATTATATTAATAGATACATTTTTCTTTTCTGTTCATATATATGCGTAATTATCATTAGTGGTTATCATGTTCCTAAACATGTGTTTGGATTCCAACCACTTCTCTGAGGCATCACCCTGCTCTCTCTCTCCTGGAGCCCATAGGATCTCTGGGTCAGTGCTGACTCTCCCACAGCCTCTGTGTTCCATCTCTGTATCTGCAGGCAAATGAGAGGCCAGCAGGCTCCCTGGTCATGATATAGGCTTGATTACCAAAAGGGATCAATGTATTAGTATAAGGATCAATATATTACATTAGCAAATGGAATCAGTGTGTGCTCATCCTAAATCTTCTGTGTTTAGCTTTGCTTGGTGTGTGAACAGCCCTGTTTTTATCAGTGATCCTGCTTCACAGAAGTACTGAAATCACATATTTGCCTCCGCTGGGTGCAAGGACTTGTTCTTGGGTTGGGTATAAACTGCAGTTACATCGGACCAAGATAGAAAGTTGCTGACTGTGGCAAAACAAGCAATGGAAGTTTGCCAAATTGGGGGAAAGGAGCTAAAAGGTGAGCCAGGGTGCACGGTGATGAAGAGGAAGATGAAATAAAGGGGAGGAAGTAGGTATTGTGAGAAGGAGGACATGCAGTGTCAGGGACTGTGCTGGGGGCCCATCTCTGTAGCACTGCACGCATGCTGCCCCACACAGTGCCTGCACTGAGCTGCCAGGGGCTGCCTGTGGGGCGGTGGGGCCGGGCTGTCCTGCAGAGGGGAAGGCACACGGAGCCTCATGCTGCAGGGCTGGGACCCCAAAATCACCCTGGAACTCAGCGCCCAGCTGTGCTGTGCTCACCTTGCCTGGATCCCAGGTGCCCCCCGTGCTGCTCTGTCACTGCCCCTCCTCAACAGGATGGGAGAGAAAACATGACTCAACAATTCCTGGGTTGAGGCAAAAAGGTGCTTTGTTCTTTCCTTGCATAAAACCCAATGACAACAAATTGTGTGTGTTAATGGCTATGTATCAAATGCAGGGGGGTTTTTTCTGCACACTGTGGAACAGCTATTGAATTCAGTGTCCCTTTCACCTCAATATATTATTTGAAACCACACCTAACCCACAACACATTTGACAATAGTTTCTATAATTTAATGATTTCCAATACAGAAATCTGCCCACTGTTAGTTAGGGTTTCACATCCCTCTTATTCCTTACCTAGTTACTCTAATCAAAGTGATATGCCATGTTTCTATTTCATCTTTGTTCTCTCACATCCTGACCTATTTTCCTAATATTTAACAATAACTTCCTAAATTCCCCCTGTGTACCAGCTATTTATTTCTGTTCTTGCTGTCAGACCCAGTCTGTTGTGTCACTGCAACTCTGGTAATGATTCACTTCTGAATGCTTTGGTCATTTGCTGAACTCCAGACCATTCCAATAACAGCTCTCTGGATCCCAAACTAAAGGATGCTACATTACAGAAACACACTTATCTACCAGGTGCTACTTGTAAGCAAAGAATCAATCTAATAAACAATTTCTTTGTGTGTACTGTAAAAAGATGTGTTTTACTATAACACAGCCTTAGTCCTGAGATTTACAATGCTTTGTTTAGCTCAATATTATAAGGATCTAAATGAGAAATCAGTATTTTCCCCAAAGTTCATTACATGTTGTGGTTCCTTATGGTCAGAATGATAATGTGGACGCTTTGTCAGTGCATCAGTTACACAGAGAGGTACACAAATCTCCCTGGACTTTTGGAAGTCCTTTGGCATGGTCCCACATCACATCCTTATCTCTGTGGAGAGATGCGTGAGATGGATTTGAGGGCAGACTGTTCACTGGATAAGAAATTGGTTGGAAGGTCGCAGCCAAAGGACTGTGGTAAATGGCTCTCTGGGAAATCGGCTCCACCAGGTGGAGGCTGATCACAAGTTATGCCCACAGGGGTCAGCCTTGGGACCAGAGCTGTTCAACGTCTATCAGTGGCACGGATGATGAGACAGAGCACACCCTCAGCAAGTTTGCTGATGTCACCAAGCTGTGTGGTGCAGTTGGCATGACAGAATGAAGGGGTGCCATCCAGAGGGACCTGGCCAGGCTTGAAACGTGGGCCCAAAGAAACAGCATGAGGTTCAACAAGATCAAATGCCAGTTTTTGCACTTGTGTCGGGACAATCCCAGGTATGAGGGAAGAACTGCCTGGGAGCAGCCCTGTGGGAAGGACTTGGAGGTCCTGGTAGACGAAAACCTTAACAGGAGCCAGCAGTGGGTGCTTGCAGCCTGAGAGGCCAGCTGTGCCCTGGGCTGCATCAACAGACAGGTGGTCATCAGAGCAAGGGAGGGTATTGTCTGTCTCTACTCAACCCTCAAAAGGCCCCATCTGGATTATGACTTAGAGCTTTTGGAGAATGTCCAGAGAAAAGCCACGAGGGTGATCAGAGGGCTGGAGGACCTCTCCTGGAAAGACAGGCTGAGGGAGATGGGAGAAGAAACGGCCTGGAGGAGAACACATTGCAGCCTTCCAGTACTCACAGAGAGCTCAGAAAGAAGAGGGAAATCAACTTTTAACATGGGCAGATATTGATATCGTAATGTACAAATGTTTTAAATTAAAAGAGATGAGATTTAGATTAGAGACTGGGAGGATCTTTTCAATGAGAGGGTGGTGAGGTCCTGGCTGTTGTGATTTCATGATTTTTTGTTGTTGTTGTCAGTGTTTCACATCAAAACATCATGTGAAGCAGTGGGAGTTAAAGAGTTAGTGTTCTGGTTCCACTTGCTGCCTTTTATGGGCATTTTGAGCATTCTGATGGGAGGGGAGGAGCGCAATTCCTGGAGCACGTGGTACAAAGAAGAAGATAGGTGGAGATCTGGACTGCACCACAGTGGCTCTCCCTCAGGCCCCGCTCAGTTTGCGGTGGAGAAGGGCATGTGCTTCCCTTGTACTATCATGGGGACTTGCACTTTGGGCACTCTGATCTCTCTCTCTCATTTTGTTTGATTCAATAGGATTTAGTAAATTACCATTCCTCCTCAGATCGTTGCTGTTCTGCTCCACCTGTTAAACCCATCTACTAGCTTTCTGCCCTCCCACCTCTCCCACAGCGCGTGGCCCGCGGCGTGCCTTGCTGCAAGGGCAGGGCCAGCAGGATTGCACAGCAAAAAGTTAGTACCCATTTATTTTTATTTCTTCGTCTTTTGTCACTCTTTTTTTCTGAGGCCTGTGTCCCCCCCTGACACGGACTTGGATCTAGGGATGACTCTGTAACATAGCCGTTAGGGGGAATGGCTGAAGGTGTGGGTTCGCAAGTGATATTTTCCTCTCTCCTTTTTCTTGGGTGGTGAGGGATATGGAGCGGTCTAGGAAATCACAGGCTTGGAATAAGTGCATGAAAGGTTGGTGCCAACAGAGGAACTTTGGGTTCTTTGACCGTGGGGAGTAAGGAAGAGAAAACTCGGTGGGAATTGAGAGTAAGTCAGAAGTGAAGTGTGAGCAAAAACCAGAGTGAAGTGTGAGTAAAACATGGAGAAAAGTGTGAGTGAACCTGGAGTAAAGTGTGAGAAAGACCCAGAGTAAAGTGTGGATAGACTCTGAGAAGAGATTGAGTACACCTGAAGTAGAGTGTCAGTAGAACCCGGAGAAACCTTTGAGTAAACGGAGAGTAACTGGAAGAAAAGTTTCAGGAAAACCTGAGTAAAGTGTGAGTAAAACACACACACGCACACACAAAAACAAACAAACAAACAAACAAAAAAAAAGACGTGAGTACACCCAGGATGAAGACTGAGGAAACTTGGAATAAAGTGTGAGGCAACCCGAAGTAAAGTGTGAGAAAACTCAGAGTATGGTGTTAGTAAAGGTGGAATAAATTGTAAGGAAAACCCGGAGCAAAGTGTAAATTGTAAGTGAAGTGTGAGTAAACCCAGAGCAAAGTGTGATTAATAACGGTGGAGACTAGTTATCAAGGCAAGCAATTCTGCAGCTGATGAATCTGCTGCTAGGCTGGCAGCTTGTAGGCAGGCTGTTGAGCCAGCAGGGTGGGGCAGGCACTGCTCACCCATAACCTCGACACTTGACCCATGCTGATAAGCTTTCTGTAATCTCAAGTGAGGCTCACTGTCGGCCACAGAGCACAGTGGGTTGTTGCTGCCTGCTGAGAGGAGGGAGGGTAAGTCTGTGTGTGAGCACAGCCCACACTGCCTCTACGGTGCTGCAGCTGTGGGTGTGGGAGGTGGCTCAAATGCAGGGTGTGTAAGTGCTGTCCCTCTTGGCTTAGGGGACCGGCTTTCCTCTTGGCGCTCTCTGAGACCAAAGGCTTCAACATGGTCTCCACAAGACAGCGGGATTACTCCAAGAAGACCAGGATGACCCGGACAGAGGGCCTGCCAGAAATGCAGCTATTCAGGCCTGCAGCTGCAGGGAATGCCTGAGCCTGCTGCTGCCGGGGATGGGAGGCAGGGAATCCAGCTGTGTGAGATGTGAGCAGGTGAATGAGCTGCTCAGCCTGGTGGGGGAGCTGAAGGAGGAGGTGGAGAGACTGAGGGCCATCAGGGAGTGTGAGCAGGAGATGAACCGGTGGAGTGAGTCACTGGTGTGCCAGAGGGAAGGATGCCAGGGAGATAATGCAATGATAAGTGGTGGACCCCCTGCCCTGTCACAGTCAGACAGAGCTGACAGAGCAAGGGGATTGGAAGTGTGTCCCGGCTCGAAGTCTCAGGTGCATCCCCTGCCTGCCTACCCTACTCCCTCAGGTCCCCCAAAGCAACATGTTTGAGATGCTGGAAATGGAAGGGGAGATGAGTGGGGAGGCGAGGGAGGATCTGCCTCGGAGGGAGCCTAGGGTGAAGTGGTCATCCCCACACCTTGGACTGCCTCTGTCAGGAAGGTCAGGAGGGGAGTTGTGGTGGGAGATTCCCTTCTCAGGGGAACAAAGGGACACATTTGCAGACCCAACTTGACCTGTAGGCAGGTCTGCTGCCTCCCTGGGGCCTCCCCACAGCACGGACATCACCAGAAAAGTCACGGCTCTGGTTCGCTCCTCTGATTACTACCCATTCTTGATAGTTCCAGTAGGCAGCAGTGAAATTGCTCAGGGAACCCTGTGAACTATCCAAGAGGATTTCAGTGGTTAGGGCGAATGGCTGAAGGAGTGGGTTCACAAGTGGTATTTTCCTCTCTCCTTCTTCTGGGGTGGTGAGGGATAAGGAGCAGTCTAGGAAATCACAGGCTTTGAATAAATGGGAGAAAGCTTGGTACCGCCACAGGAACTTTGGGTTCTTTGACCATGGGGAGGAGGGAAGAGAAAACTGGATGTGAATTGAGAGCAAATCTAAAGAAATGTGTGTGTAAAAACCAGAGTGAAGTAAGAGTAAAGCACGTAGAGAAGTGTGAATAAAGCTGGACTAAAGTGTGAATAAACTTGAAGCGAAGTGTGAGAAAGACCAGGAGCAAAGTGTGGGTAGACCAGGAGTAGAGTGTGAGTACACCCAGAGCAGAGTGTCAGTAAAAATCAGAGAAAAGTTTGAGTAAACCCAGGATAACGAGTGAGTAAACTTGGGGAAATGTTTCAGTAAATGCTAAGGAAAGTGTGAGTAAAACACACACACACACAGAAGTGTGAATAAACCAGGAGTAATGTATGAGAGAACTTGAAGTAAAGAGTGAGGTGGGCATTTCAAGGATCCCTGCATTACATTTGTGATACTGTTGTGTGGGGAGATGCAGCAGAAGTCATCTTCACAAAAGGAGAGCGAATAATCCAAATTCTTCTGCAAGCTGGTTTTGCTATTAAACAAGGCAAAGTGAAAGGACCTGCCCAGGAGATTCAGTTCCTAGGAATAAAGTGGCAAGATGGGAGTCATCACATTCCAGCAGATGTGACCAACAAAATCACTGCTATGTCTCCACGCACTAGCAAGAGAGAGACAGTCTTTTCTGGTTGCAGTGGGCTTTTGGAGACTGCATGTTCCAAACTATAGCCTCATTGTAAGCTCCCTTCATCAGGTGATATGGATGAAAAATGACTTTACATTTCAAAAGCAGCAGGCTTTTGAACAGATTAAACAGGAGATGGCCCGTGCCGTGGTCCTAGGGCCGGTACGGTTGGGACAGGATGTAAAGAACATCCTCTACACTGCTGCTGGAGAGAAGGGTCCCACTTGGAGTCTGTGGTAAAGAGCCTCAGGAGAAACCCAAGGATGATGCCTGGGATTTTGGAACTCAGCATAAAGAGGGTCCGAAAAGTGCTACACTCCAACTGAGAAGGAGATTTTAGTTGCATATGAGGGGTTCAGGCTGCTTCTGAAGTAGTTGGTACTGAAACACAGCTCCTTCTGGCACCTCGACTGCCAGTGCTGAACTGGATGTTTAAAGGAAAGGTTCCCTCCACCCATCATGCAACTGATGCCACTTGGAGTAAGTGGGTTGCACTGATTACACAATGAGTGCAGATGGGGAACCTCAGCTGATTTGCAACTCCTGGTTGGATAACAGTGAAACTGACACTCAGTGTCCAGACACAGGCATCAGTTTTAATGCGAATCTGTGCACTACAGTTATCTGTAAGGTACTGGCACTTCTGCAGTTATTTCCATGTGCAGCTACACCTTGTGATGTTATAAGAAACCAAAGTAAGCCTTGTGTTACTTAACAACTCTATGAGAGGAAGAGAAAGAAAAGAGAGAGTCAGAGTTGGGGGGTGAGGAGGAGAGAGGGGCAGAGAAAGAGATCACAGGGGTGGGTTCCAGCTTTGATCCAGCCAAGAAAGGTGGGGGGTCCTTGGCTTGCAAGCGTGCTTGTCCAATAGCTTTGAAGCGTGAAAGTCTCCAAACAGGACCTCAAGGATCTCTGGCATCCTTCTGTGGCTCCTAGGTTTACAGCTGTGCCATCCAGGGCTGTGAGTTAGCAATAAACAAGCCCATCAAAAACTATTTTGCAGTCCGAACTTCATACAGCACAATGGAAATAATTGGACAGAGCAAAGCTGTCTCATTTTTCACAGGATTCCTCCCTCCCCCAGCTCCCCAGTCTTCAGTCTGTTGACGTGGCAATGGCTGTGGCTCCAGGGAAGCAGCAGCACAACTCAAAGACAGCAGAGAGGGAGCGCCCAGCGGGCGGTGAGGGGCAGCCCCACAGACACCAGGGCTGCTGCAACGTGTGGCATTGGGCTCTTGGTTCCTGCAGCCCTCCTGTGTGCAGGGCTGCTCTCTGAGATACAGATGGTAGTCTAATTTTTATTTTTATTTTTATTTTTTTTTAAACTACTCAAATAGCCTAGTGCTTGAAGAACAGTAAAGGTTTCAGAAGTAAGAAAAAACATGTATATAAATAGTTTCCTGAGGGCATCCTTGAGCTCCTGGTTCCTCATGCTGTAGATGAGGGGATTCAGCGTTGGAGGCACCACTGAGTACAGAAATGACACCACCAGGTCCAGGGACGGGGAGGAAAGTGATGGGGGCTTCAGGTTGGCAGATATACCAGTGCAGAGAAAGATGGAGACCACTGCCAGGTGAGGGAGGCACGTGGAGAAGGCTTTGTGCTGTCCCTGTTCAGAGGGCATCCTCAGCACAGCCCTGAAGATCTGCACATAGGAGAAAAGAATGAAAACGAAACATCCAAATCCTAAAGAAGCACTGACCAGAAGAAGCCAAATTTCTCTGAGGTAGAAGACTGAGCAGGAGAGCTTGAGGATCGGGGGGATTTCACAGAAGAACTGATCCACAGCATTGCCTTGGCAGAGAGGCAGTGAAAATGTGTTGGCAGTGTGCAGCAGGGAATAGAGAACCCCAGTGCCCCAGGCAGCTGCTGCCATGCTGGCACAAGCTCTGCTGTCCATCAAGGTCCCGTAGTGCAGGGGCTTGCAGATGGCAACGTAGCGGTCATAGGACATGATGGTGAGAATGGAATATTCTGTTGAAATGAAGGAAAGAAAGAAGAAGAGCTGTGCAGCACATCCTGCGTAGGAGATGTGCCTGGTGTCCCAGAGGGCATTGGCCATGGCTTTGGGGAGAGTGGTGGAGATGCAGCCCAGGTCGAGGAGGGCGAGGTTGAGGAGGAAGAAGTGCATGGGGGTGTGCAGGCGGTGGTGGCAGGCTACGGCTGTGCTGATGAGGCCGTTGCCCAGGAGGGCAGCCAGGTAGATGCCCAGCAAGAGCCAGAAGTGCAGGAGCTGCAGCTGCCGCGTGTCTGCCAACGCCAGCAGGAGGAACTCTCTGATGGAGCTGCTGTTGGGCATCTGCAGTTCCTGGGCATGGAGTCCTGTTCACAGTGCAGAAGATAATGACGAGTCAAGACCATTCGCACAAACACTCTTCCCACTACTATACAGACATTTTTCTATGTGTATGGATAATGTTCATTTAATTCCATTACGGGAGTTTATTTTAATGAGCTTCACCGTACCTTAATAAGTAGAAGCTTATGGGGCTCTTATTTCCTCTCATTCCCTGATCATATCTCAGCTGCCTGGATATTTTACTCTGACAAGAAATTTCCATGTCTCATGTCTTTACCTGTCTGCACGCAGAGTGCATCTCAACTTCTGTGCGTTCAAATTTCTCTTAAAGAAAGCTGCCTGTTTACAGAACAAGTGCATTGTTCCTGTCTGCAGAGAATTATGATAATTTCAGCTGGTGCTGTCCTTTGGGAGAGGAGAAACTGAAAGCACTTGAGGAGATGATTCATATAACAGCAGAATGAGAAATGTACAATTCAGGATTCTCAGTGTTCATATTCCACAGCCCCTTTTAGAGTTCTGTCTAAAACACTTTCCCCTTTCCTATGTACAGAAAATGGAAAATCCCTGCCTGATCTCTCCTCTTGCAAAGTGTCTTTGGAAACAGCCTACGGCGCATTGTAGCCATAATCCCCCTGCCCCAGGAAGCAGCTGTGGCAGCAGAAGGCCCCTGCCCTGCCCTGCCCTGCCGGGGGGCTCCTTCCCCCCACACGTCTCCCTGCAGCGCCCTGGGCAGCTCCCCAGGCAGGCTGAGTGCTGAGTGCTGAGTGCTGAGTGCTGAGTGCTGAGCCTGGCAGGCGGCAGAGTCCCTGCCCCGGCACACAGCCCCTGGGGCACAGCAGGGACCTGCTCTGCAGGACAGCCCTGGGCACCCGGCTGCAGCCCCAGCTGCACAGCCTGCAGCCGTCCTGGGACACGCAGCCCTCAGGGCTGTGCTCTGATGCTGCAGCACGGAAGCCCTCAGCTGGAGCAGGTTTTTTTCCATGATCAAGAAACAGTTTATACAGCCTGACCTGCAATGGGATGTCCCAGATTTAGTGATCCCTCCAGGAAAAGCAGCTGCATTACCTTCAGTGAGAGTCTTACCTTGTCAAGGGCTGTGAGCAATGCTCCTTTAGTGAGTTTGCAGCCTAATGTGTCACACAACCTGTAAGCTCTCCTTCTTCTGTCCCTGTCACCTGCAGATCATGCCCCCAGCCCTGCTGCGTGCTGCACCGGAGCTGCTCCTGGGCACAGCTGTCTCTCTGCAGTGCTGCCCACTTCTATAAGCTCCCTGTGTCCCCGGAGCCCAGCCCAGCTCAGCAGCAGACAATGTGATTTCCTTCTCTCCCGGGAGATGTCCATGGCCCTCCTGAACTGAGAGCTCCTGCAACTCAACAGGGTCATCACTATAGAACATACTTCAAAGTCAGCTCAACTAACCAACACATCCACTGGATTACAGAAACACAGTTGTTTCTGCAAGAAGAAATTTGATCATGAGGGAAACAAATGGCAAATCTGGAAATCTTCCATTCATGACTTGTAAATGCAGTCATAAGATTACAGAATCATAGAAAGGCTTTGGCTGGAGGGGACTTTGAAAATCACCTAATTCCAAGCCCCCAACCATGGACCGAGTTGCCAACAACCAGATCAGACTGTCCAGCATCCAATCCATCCTGATCTTGAATGCATGCAGGCATGGATCATCCACAGTCTCTCTGGGCAACATTTTCCAGTGCCTGTGTGTAAGAAGTTTCTTTCTAACACAATTTAAAAGCCATTTCAATTTGTCCAATTACTATCAGGCCATCACATCCTTAGCCTAAAATCAGATATATCTTCCGCTGATGGAAACCCTGGGGCTGAAATGGGTTCAGTTCCCCACAGAACCATGGCAGCTGGGAGTCCTCTTAGCTGAGTTCAGATGTGCACAGTGAGGTGTCTGTGTGTGAGCCCCTCAGCTGAATCCTTGCTCTTTATTCAACAGGGACTGCACTGCTCACACACACACACTCAGGGATGACCAAGGTGCCTGGGGTGATCCTAGCTGTGTGCTCATGCTTGTAAACTGTGGTGGAAAATCTGTGAGACAGACAGCTCCTTCCTGAGCATCAGCTGAGGGCCAGAAGGGAGGTATTCCTGGCCATCCTAAATGCCACCACAGCCCTGTGCTTGGGGCACCCACTGTGCCTTTTGCACCTGTCCCCATGGAGCATGTGGTGTCATTCTGCTGACCAAATGGACGAGCTCACAACAGAAGAGCCAGACCTTCCTCTCTGCTCCATCTGTGGCAAAATCTGGAGTTCAAGGCATTACAAAGAGGACATAGGCAATTACAAAACTGTCAGTCTCTCTTAAGTACCGGCATAATTACGGAAAAAAAAATGATGCTGGCAGTTACTGAGAAACACGTGATGGACAATTCTGTCACTGGTCACAGCCAACACAAGTTCATGAGGGGAAGGTCTTATTAAACTTAATGTCATTTTATGACAAGGTCGCACATCTAGTTGACCAAGGGAAGCCAGCTGAGGTTATCCTTGAGGATTTCAGTGAAGCTTTTGATACTGTTACTTAGACAATTCTTCTGGACCAATTTTCCTGCACAGGGCTAAACAGAAACGTAATCTAATCTGCGAGCAGTTGGCCGATGGGTCTGGCTCTAAAGGGTTACATTAAATGGGTTCCATCAGGCTGTTGGATGTTCACTAGCAGGGTTCCCCAGGGCTCCATTTGAGGGCCATTCTCTGTAATGTTTTCATCAGTGATTTGCATGCAGGACTAGAAGATGTTTTGAGTACATTTGCTGATGATACCAAGCTGGGTAAAGCTGTTTCCTCCACTGAGGGTAGAAAAGACTTTCAATGTGATGTGGACAAGTAAGAGAACTGGGTAAACATAAAATGCACATGAAGTATAACAAGAACAAGTGCCTGATTCTGCACATGGGTGGGGGCGACCCTGAACATACATACTGACTGAATATGGGACACTGGAGAGCAGTCCCACTGAAAGGGACTGGGGGTCCTGGCCAACATCAAATGGAACGTGAGTCAGCAGTGTGCCCAGGCAGCCAGGAAGGCCAACTGTCCCCTGGGGTGCATTGAGCATGGCAGTGCCAGCTGGGTGAGGAAAGGGATTGTCCTCATCTGCTCTACTCTGCACTGCTGCAGCCTCAACAGGAGCACTGGGTGCACTTCTGGGCATTGCAGAACAAAAAGGACATAAAACTACAGGAGACTGTCCAAAGGAGGGCACCAGAACTGTGAGATCTGAAGCTCAAAGTTTCATTGGGACTGACTGCTTGTTCAGACTGGGCCCTTCTCACATCCCACATCCTGGCATGAGACACACTGCCCACATGGGACTTGAGCCTCATGACATCCTTGCACCCCATGCACAGTCTGGCAGCTGCTGTCCCCTGGTCTTCCATTTGACATCAGACAAACCTCCATCCCACTGCCCCAGGAACGGCCCTGAGCCAGCAGGAGGGACACGATCTCCCTGCCAAGGCTCTGGGGATCAGGGCTTGGCAAAAGACAAAGGAGGCTTTGCTCAGCATCACAGCCACCATCCCAGTGCCTTGGTCTGCCTGCAATCATGGCTTCCAATTATCTGCTCTAACAAGTCCCTGGGGAAGCTTGCTTGTCAATGGCCTCAGTGGAGCCCATTAATACTCCAAGAAACTTCACTGTTCCTTCTGACTTTGTCTTCTTGAGCACTTCATGCAATCTTCTCTGTGCACTGGAGGTTGATGGACTCAGCAGCAAATGCCTCCTGGGACCCATTACAACCTGAAGATTCCTCCTGTGCTTTGTGCCTTCCTGTCATCTTCTTCAGGTGTACAGAACTTGTGCAGCAAACTGGACAGGTATCTGGAGAGAGCTAAAATTGGAAGAGACTGATGGGCATTTACAAAGTCCAGTTATTGATTTCTATACAAATAGGTTTAAACAAGAATTTAAAGTAGCACTTAGCAACTGATATTGACCCAGGATGTCCCCTAATGAGCTTTGCTTTGTCACTCTGTGGACAAATGTCCTCCTCAACTTCCCCACCCCATTTCTGCTCCCATTGTCCCCTATGAGACTTGCATCACTTTTCCTCCCATCACACATCACACTTGTTCTCTGCAGTCACTCACTCAGTGTTAAACCTCCTTTGCACCAAATCCCTCTGGCTTTCCTCAGAGAATAAACTGCATGTGGGCAAGGAAAGATTTCTCCTTTTTTTTTTTTTTTTTTTTTTTTTTTTTTTTTTTTTTTTTTGAAGCAGTTGTAAACATGTTGCAATTGTATGAACAAATGCATGCATTGTCCAAGTCACATCTAATGAGGTTTGTCTTTCACTGGGAATATTTGTACAAGAAATGAGTTAGGCCGTCATAGGAAGGCATAGATAGAATCACTGTTAAGGAGTTGATCAAGGAGTCCATCAGACTTTGGAGAGATGGAGCAAGTTCCAATAATCTCCCTGAAGGTCACAAATCAGACAGATAGTTGGGAGGTGTCTGAGTGAAGAACGAGCAGGGGATGGGGAAATCTGGAGAGCAGTGGGAAGAGCATGTGTCCAGATGGCCTGCTGAAAAAACGCCCTGACCCATGGTTATTGATTTAGGAGAGCTGGAGAACCTGGAGGATGAGGGACATCAAATACTCAGCAGGGTAGAGCAGCGGTGGACGCTGGGCATTGGTCACAGGGCATTGGCACTGGCACCACTGTCTGTGTCCCTGTACCTGAAGGCATCTGCGTCCTGCTAACACAGTTCTGAAAAACACTGTCCTTTTAGGGATAATAAATAAATAAATAAAATAAAAGACACAATATCCCTCAAATAGGAGTGTTTTCAGCTTAAAAAGAGAGAGAGACACGTGAGAACATTTGAAGTTGAGAAGCGTTAATGCATTTGTATCAACTCCCACTTGCAGACATCTTTCTTGTAACGGGGATCTGAAATGTGGAGACTGCTCTGGATAATGCCATCCCCATCAAGAGCTCAGTGCACTCTCACACTTCCTTGTCTCCTTGCCCATCCATCGTTAAGAATCTGTATCCCCCCTGTGCTGCAGTCCAGTTGTGGAAGCCATTGAACCGTGTCCCTGTGGTCCAAACAAGACCTGAGGCCTGCAACTGTTCTATTATTTCTAGCTCACCATATGCTGGTGTTCTCATTAGTGCAAAAACACATGAAGAAACATCCTAATTGGCAAGCATCATTGGTCTTAGCCTGAGTGGATAGCTCATCTATGGCATTTGTGTCCAGAAGGAAACACACAGGCATTAGACCCATTGTGGGGCTCAGAATTGTCCAAGCAGCACGGACGCTCCTAGGTCATGGCTTTCCTCAAGGCCTTGAGCTGCACCTGCAGCTGCAAGTGAGTGTGCTGGATACCTAAGGAAGTCGGTATGACACTAGGCTGCTTCTGATGCCATTCCCATGAGAACACATAGAAAACTGGTGTTTTGTCAGTTGAAGAATGAAGATGTGTGTTAGCTCTGCAGTGCCTGGAGCTCCAGAATACGCATCAGATGGAGAATAGAGAAAGATCTGGTTCATTTTGTGAGCTCAGCCATTTAGTCAGCTGCATAACTCTGCATGCTCCATGAAGACGGGCAGAAAAAGGGTCTTAGACGAGCACAAAATGCTCGTCTCTTGTTGTTTAGGATGGCCAAGAAATGCTTTATCCCCTCTCTGGCCCTCAGCTGATTGTCAGGAAGGAGTTAACTACCTCAGGGATTTCCCACACACTTTACAAGCACTAGCACACATCCAGGAGCACCCCAGGCACCTTGGTCATCACCCAGGCTCTGTGTGTGAGCAACTGACTCTCCACTGGGGAACCAAGGACTCACAGCAGGAGCTCATATGCAGGCAACTCCTTGTGCACATCTGAACTGAACCACAGGAATCCCAGTTTCTCTGGGTCTGTGGGGATCTGAATCCCATTTCAGCTGCAGGGTTTCCATCTAGGGATGAGATGCCTGCACTGCCTCAGCTGGATCACTGCCCTGCCCAGGGCAAGTCTACCCCTCCCTGTCCTTGCCTGTGTGCTCTTTTTGTTACAGCAAACACTCTCTGGTAGGACTAACCGTATGTATGCAATTGGTCACTGTCCAGTGGACATTTGGTGGTTAATGCAGCAGATTTCAGAGTACAATCATGACACTGCTGTCTTTCTGGAGCTGTTGGCCGTGGAGACCCAGGGACATCTCTGCGGAGATCACTGGGAGGATAGAAGTGAAATCCTCTGCTGCTGAGCTGGGCTGAGCCCCTGGGACACAGGGAGCTCCTACAAGTGGGCAGTGCTGCAGAGACACAGCTCTGACTAAGAGCAGCTCCCGTGTACTGTGCATCAGTACTAGGGGCACATTCTGCAGGTGACATGAAGATGGAAAAGAAAGGAGAGAAGGATTACAGGATGTGAGGGGTGTGAGCAGACTGCGACCTCACTGCAGGAGCATTGCTTTCAGCCACTGACACGGTAAGTCTCTCACCATAGGTAATGCAAACACTTTTCCAAGAGGGATCACCAAATCTGGCACATCCCAGTGCAGATCAGGCTGCATACACCCAGTGTTTCTTTATCATGGAATAAGAGCTGTTCCAGCGGGGGGCTTCCCTGCTGCAGTGTCAGAGCACAGCTCTGAGGGCACATCAAGAGAGAACCCTTAAGTGTATTTTACCTCTCTGCTTTCCTTCAATGTATATATTCTTTCAATAAAGCCATGGGAGTTCTCTTAGGTTCCCTTTTTCATTTGAAAAAAAATGAGCATGCACTCAGATAGTGCCCTGCAGACGGGGTGGGTTCTGGACAGCAAATAGGAATGCAGAGAGTTTGGGCTGGTGTCTGTATGCTCAGTCAGGGAAATGACAGGAAAACAGCCCCCAGGATGAAAATCTGCAGACCACAGAGATATGATCAGGGAATTACCCCCTTCAGTGCAGGGACCTTCCTCTGAGCAAGCTCCCACCTAGAAACGCCTCTGCCCACATGGCCATGGGGTCCGATGCATGAACCAGCTCCTGTGCAGGCAGAGCTCCAGCAGAGCAGAGCAGCATCTCCCCAGGCACGTGTCCATCACCCTCTGCAGTGCACAGGGGCTGAGAGCCACTGCCTGGGGCTGCGGGCAATGCAGGCTGTGAGGCTGGGAAGGAGCTGGCTTTCCCTTAATGAGATGCCATCATTAGGACACAGCTCCCTGAGGTGTCCTTCAGAGCTGTGAGCTGACCTTCAGGATGGAAAGCAGCAGAGAGATGCAATATGCAAATGCTGTGGGGTTGGTGAAATCAGTGTTAGGGGTCATTTGCAAGTTGTGTGGTGATGAGGCACTGCTGAAGTGCGTTGAGAAAGGGTGAATACACAGTGATGGGCAGAGGACTCCTGTTTTCTGAGTGGGTATGACTTCAGAACTTTATGGGAATGCAATCGTTTTTCATCTGCTAAGTAGTCAAGCTCAGAGCAATTGGAAAGAAAGCCAGTCAGCTCCCCTTCCCCTGCACTAAGCAGCAGTGAATCCGTTTGCCTCTCAGGTCTTTCAGCTGTTCAGACTTCAGCAAACACTCCTTAGGCATGGTGAGCAGGATGAGAATTTGTAAGAAAAAACAATCCCTAGAACTTCTGTTTTTGACCCACATATTCTTAGCATTAAGGTTCAGATGCCGACCAGCACTTCTGCATTAGAAGTGATTTTATCTGATAAATACTGAAACAAAAATCTGCCCACACACACGATCACCACGTTCCTATGTATACACAGGGATAAGAATGCTTCATTGAGATAAAAAGTACAGAGTCCCTCATGGCAAACTCGACCTCATGAAATGTAGATCACATCATGGAGCTGAATGAACACAGTCCACATAGAAAGACTTGTCCTTGACTTCTATCCTCCTTGAGCAGGTCCTGGTGCCCAGAAGAAGTGCAGATGCCCAACAGCAGCTCCATCAGCGAGTTCCTCCTGCTGGCGCTGGCAGACACGCGGCAGCTGCAGCTCCTGCACTTCTGGCTCTTGCTGGCCATCTACCTGGCTGCCCTCCTGGGCAACGGCCTCATCAGCACAGCCGTAGCCTGCCACCACCGCCTGCACACCCCCATGGACTTCTTCCTCCTCAACCTCGCCCTCCTCGACCTGGGCTGCATCTCCACCACTCTCCCCAAAGCCATGGCCAATGCCCTCTGGGACACCAGGGCCATTTCCTACACAGGATGTGTTGCCCAGACCTTCCTGTTTGTCTTTCTGGTATCAGCAGAATATTTCATTCTCACCATCATGTCCTATGACCGCTACGTTGCCATCTGCAAGCCGCTGCACTACGGGACCTTGATGGACAGCAGAGCTTGTGCCACCATGGCAGCAGCTGCCTGGGGCACTGGGGCTCTCCATGGTCTGCTGCACACTGCCAGTACATTTTCAATACCACTTTGCCAAAATAATACTGTAGACCAGTTCTTCTGTGAAGTAGCCCAGATCCTCAAACTCTCCTGCTCAGAATCAGACTACCTCAGGGAAGCTGTGAATATCTATTTTAGTCTTTGTTTAATCTTCAGTTGTTTTGTATTCATTGTTCTGTCCTATGTGCAGATCTTCAGGGCCGTGCTGAGGATGGCCTCTCAGCAGGAACGGCACAAAGCCTTCTCCACGTGCCTCCCTCACATGGCCGTGGTCTCTCTGTTTGTCTGCACTCTCTTGTTTGCCTACCTGATGCCACACTCCCTTTCTTCCCCATCCCTGGACCTGGTGGTGTCATTTCTGTACTCAGTGATTCCTCCCACTGTGAATCCTTTCATCTATGGTGTGAGGAACCAGGAGCTCAGGGATGCCCTGAGGAAACTTTGGGAAATCCCCAGCTGTATCAGAAAATACTAGGATAATATTTTGTTATGTTACATGTTGTGTTTGTTATTTCCTAAAATTTGCATTACCTTTTCAATATAGTTACTCTAATTATGTTACTATATTAAAGTATTTGTTTTTGACCCAGTCATCTCACGTACCTGCAGAACTATATAGGTACATGTGCATAGACACAATGAAGAGGACAGCAGAAATTTATTTATCTCAGCTCACTTTTCTTCACTTCTCCTCGAGAGCTGGAAGAGAAACTCCCTACACAGGAGAGATTCAGGGTCCAAGGGCCCAGTGCCAAATGGAGCAGCAGCCCAAATTTCCTTGGGGGCTGCCCCTCACTACTCAGGGGGCTTCTGCTCCTCACTGCCTTCAAGTCAGGGCTGCTGCTTTCCTGAGGACATGACGATGGATAAGGGCAAGATGTGGTCTTTTGAGTGCTGCTCTCTTTCCACTTCCATGCTTTCCTATTGTACCTCTACACTTCTGGTAGCCCTCGAGTCTCACACGAATTGACAGCAGTCCTGTTGTCTCTGCAGCGGCATCCAGTGGCACCCAGTGGCAGTGAGGTAGCAGGCAGGAACAGGCAATACGTACCAATGTGTCAGAGTTTGTCTCACTGCTGCCAGCACCATCAGACAAGGGGCTGCCTGTCACAGGCTAGCAACACGACACAGGGTTCTTGTGCAAAAATTCTCCTTTATTTTCCCATGCAAAGGTTTTATAGTCTGACACGTGTATTCAGGACATTTCCACTAACAATTCAATGGCTAGAAAACAAATAAGTTTCAAAACAGATCTTCATAACAGCAGCGAGCATATCTTATGCTTAGGTACTGTGAGAAACACGCTCAAGATCAACAAATTCTAATCAGGCAAAGATCTCTGTGAAGAGCAGTTTGATCATTAGTGCAATAATGGGCGCACACCCCCTACTGACCAGGGAGAAGTTGCACAACTAGTCAGCGAAATCCATCCCGTTATATGCCCTGGGTCTGACGCAGGTAAAGCCTCTCCTGGCACTCATTGGTTGAGCATCTCAGGCTCACAATCTTCTAACACTATGGCTACATTACACTTCCATTGCTATATTACACTTCCATAGCTATATTACACTTCCATAGCTATGGTTACACTTCCATACCTACGTTGCACTTCCATACCTACGTTGCACTTCCATTGCTATGTTACACTTCCATAGCTCCGTTACACTTCCATAGCTACGTTTACACTTCCACACAATGTCTGCTACCAATCCATTGTCTTTGGGAATATTCTGGACTTTTTATTGTGATAGGAGGACAATATTTTCACTTGTTCTGTCTCTCCTTTACCCTCATGCTTGTACCAATTCTTCCTAGGTCAAAATGCCCCAGTCTCAACTTGACTCTGTTCAGGAGTTTTCTTTGTAAAAGGTTTCTTATCCTATGCTATATACAGAAAATACAGAAACTTCCACTGCAAAAACACAATCTACCTCCCACAGGCCCATGGCCATTCTGGGCCTGTCTGGACACAAATGAAAGGATTGCATTTGCACCATGGTAAAATTAAGTATCATTATTATGATTATTAATATCGTTATTTAACCTGCTGGGTCATCCTGAAATCAAGGTCCATCTGTCCACGTGTGGGTCATTCAAGACTGTCATGGGTTTGTTTTTTTGATTTTCAATATTCCACATCAAAACATCATGTACTGGAATTAAGGTGTTAATGCTCTCATTTCTACGCACCTATCCCTATACATTACGGAAGTCATGGGATCTGACCCTTCCGGGGGGCGGTCTCTTACTGCCTGGCAGTGGGTGTTGGAGGGTGCTTTCCTAGCTGTTCCAAGTTTTTTTTTCAGGTTTGACTCGGTCTCGGGAACTCTCTCTCATATCTTATTTGAGTTATTAGTCTCAATTTTAATTAGGTTGTATTATATTGTATTATCTTGCATTCCGATATCATAGTTAGTAAAATAAGTTTTCCTCCATAGATTGTTGCCGCTGTTTTTTTCCTTTTTCCCCCTTCCTCCCTCCGTGGGGCCAGGCGGGGGGTGGGGAGGGCAGGGGCCTACTGCCCCCTGTCACGGGCATAAACTGATCTAGTTAATTCCGTGAAAGCTTTTTGGTGGAGAATGCGGGCATAGCTGCTTTTTTTTTACTTTTTGGCTCTTAGAACGAATATTGCTCTCTGCTCTTAGAGAGCTACGTTAGGGAGCATTATCAGTAGTTCAGGTTTTTGTGCTGGAAAACTTGACCTTGAAAGACCAGGCGTACTGCCAGTATTCTGGGATATTTGTAAACTTTGAGCACTGCTTAGTCTGGGTAGTGCCTTTTTTCCTTCTCCCCACCCCCCCTCTTGTTAGTTTCAATTCATTAACCCTTTTTGAGCAGAAACCAGCGATGAACCCACTCTTTTTCGTGGGAGCGCTGAGTAAGGGATTAAACGCCATGGTGTTACTCACGACCTACTGGCCAATCATCAATGTCATAATTACTTGTTGTGGAATTGTGTTCATATATAACCACATAAGGGCACTGATGGAGACGCCTGTATGGTACCTATATTGGTACCAATATGCGATGTGGTATGATGTGAGTTTTGATACTTACATCCCGGATGGAATGGCTAATTTTACAAGCAACTACATCCCAGATGGAATTGCTAATTTTACAAACCACACGATGTTCAAACCAGTTTCCCGGTTTTCCTCTCAGTTTATCAGACGTTTTTTCAATGCTGAGTTAACTTCCACATTTATGGGCGTAACAGTCCTCCTGTTCATATCAGTCTTCCTGAATGTATTTCTATACAGGAATAGTAAGCAGAAGGAGTCCTCTCCAAAATCAGAGAATGCTGACTGGCAGGGAATATGGAGAGAGATAGGAAACATCTTAGAAGCATGGGGACCCACAATGTCATGGGACTTCACTCTTGAGCACCTGTGGGATCCCCGGAAACTTGGCCAGTATTTGAGACAGGGGCAGTGCGGCTTAGGTAAATCCAAGGAGGTACAACTTATTTGGGGTTTGGCCTGTGCTTACCGTGCCCTATATAATACTGTTTTGGAGAGAGAGAGTTTCCGAGCTGAGGTTCAAGCCAAAGGGGAGAATCCCCAAGTCAAATCTGATCAGTTACAGAAGACACCAGTAACAATATCAGTTGCCCCTGTGGAGGGCAAGAAATGGAAACGAGTGTCCTCGCGTCTAGAACGGAAAAAAGAAGAGGAGGAGGAGGAGGTGGAGGAAGATCCAGGTGAGGGGCCCTCCTCAGAACCACCAACATCAAGAAAGGCAAAAGGAAAAACTAAGAGACATGCAGAAGAGAGTGATGAAGAGGAAGTTTCTATTACTACTCGTCGGCCTCTGAAGATGACTGAAATCCAAGGCTCAAGAAAGGAATTTATACGGCGCCCAGATGAAACTATTGTTTCCTGGTTAGTTCGCTGTTGGGACGACGGGGCCAGTAGCTTGTCTCTAGATGGTAATGAAGCTCGCCAACTAGGAGCAATTGCCAGAGATCCAGCTACTGACAGAGGAATTAACCGATGTCTGGATGGGGCTGCCTCCTTCTGGGAATGAATATTAATAGCCGTGAAGGAAAGGTACCCCTTCAAAGACGGCTTGAAGCCTGTGGTGAAAAGGTGGGAAACAGTTGAAAAGGGTATCCAGTATTTGAGGGAGATAGCCGTGGTGGAAATGTTGTATGACCCTAACTGTGTTTTTAACGACCCACGCCAAGGCCACGACCCTGAGAAAGTGAGAACGACGCCTGAAATATGGCAGAAACTCACATCAACAGCACCAGCCAGATACGCTTCTGCACTATTGTCAGCATCTGAGAGATACAAGGACCAACAGAGAAGCCCCTTAGTTTTTGAATTGATTCTTACGCTCCAAAGCTATGAACAACAGCTACCCCCAACTCGCGCCGTCATCGCCGCCATCTCACAAATGACGGAGCAACTGAATGAAATGCAAGAGCAAGTGTCTTCACTGATGAATCATGACAAACCTGCAGAAGTATCAGACATGCTTGATGAAGATCAGAATAGTCAAAAGAGTCTACTGAAGGAGATGAAGGAGCTGACGAAACTAATGCGGATCCAACTAACTAAAGACGATGAACCCTCCTTCTCAGGTGCACCATCAAAAATCTCAGCTGTCAGAGGCAAACGCTCCCCAGCTCCAGGAAGGAATCCTACATCGCGACTTGCCTTGTGGCGTTACTTACGTGACCATGGAGAAGACATGAGGAAGTGGCACGACCAAGTTACTCATGTACTACGAGCACGGGTGAGAGAATTACAAAGCAGATCGAGCGCCAGTGCAGTTGCTCCGGTTACCACAGGTAATGAATAGAGGGGCCCTGCCCTCAGTCAGGGGGGGGAAAGGGATAATAGAGTTTATTGGACTGTGTGGATCCGATGGCCTGGCACATCAGAACCACTGAAATATAAGGCATTGGTGGATACCGGTGCACAGTGCACTCTGATGCCCTCGACTTATGAAGGGACAGAATCAATCCATATTTCTGGAGTGACTGGGGGCTCTCAAGAATTGACTGTGTTGGAGGCCGAGATAAGCCTCACTGGTAGGAACTGGCAAAAGCACCCTACTGTGACTGGTCCAGGAGCTCCATGTATACTTGGTATTGATTACCTCAGAAGGGGGCATTTCAAGGATCCTAAAGGGTATCGATGGGCCTTTGGAATAGCTGCTGTAGACACAAACAACATTAAGCAGCTGTCTGTTTTGCCTGGCCTGTCAGAAGATCCGTCTGCTGTGGGGTTGCTACAAGTAAAAGAGCAACAGGTACCAATTGCTACAAAAACGGTGCACAGACGGCAGCACCGTACCAACAGGGATTCCTTGCTCCCCATTCAGAAGTTGATTCGTCAACTAGAGAGTCAGGGAATGATCAGCAAAACTCACTCGCCTTTTAACAGCCCCATATGGCCAGTGTGTAAAGCCAGTGGAGAATGGAGGCTGACGGTGGACTACCGTGGCCTGAATGAAGTCACACCCCCACTGAGTGCTGCTGTGCCGGACATGTTAGAACTCCAGTATGAACTGGAATCAAAAGCAGCCAAATGGTATGCCACCACTGACATTGCCAATGCCTTTTTCTCCATTCCTTTGGCCAAAGAATGTAGGCCACAGTTCGCTTTCACCTGGAGGGGTGTTCAGTATACTTGGAACCGTTTGCCCCAGGGGTGGAAACACAGCCCAACCATTTGCCATGGGTTGATCCAAACTGCATTGGAACAGGGCAGTGCCCCTGAGCACTTGCAGTACATTGATGATATCGTTGTGTGGGGCGATACAGCAGAAGAAGTCTTCACAAAAGGAGAGCGAATAATCCAGATTCTTCTGCGTGCTGGTTTTGCTATTAAGCGGAGCAAAGTGAAGGGACCTGCTCAGGAGATTCAGTTCCTAGGTATAAAGTGGCAAGATGGCCGTCGTCACATCCCGACAGATGTGATCAACAAAATCACCGCTATGTCTCCACCCACTAGTAAGAAAGAGACACAATCTTTTTTGGGTGTAGTGGGCTTTTGGAGAATTCATGTTCCAAACTATAGCTTCATTGTAAGCCCCCTTTATCATGTGACGCGAATGAAGAATGAGTTTACATGGGGCCCTGAGCAGCAGCAGGCTTTTGAACAGATTAAACAGGAGATAGCCCGTGCCGTGGCCTTAGGGCCAGTACGGACAGGGCAGGATATAAAGAACATTCTCTACACTGCTGCTGGAGAGAAGGGTCCCACTTGGAATTTGTGGCAAAGAGCCTCAGGAGAGACCCGAGGCCGACCCCTGGGATTCTGGAGTCGGGCCTACAGGGGGTCGGAAGAGGGCTACACTCCAACTGAAAAGGAGATCTTAGCCGCGTATGAGGGGGTTCGGGCTGCTTCTGAAGTGGTCGGTACTGAAACACAACTCCTTCTGGCACCTCGACTACCAGTGCTGAACTGGATGTTTAAAGGAAAGGTTCCCCCCACCCATCACGCAACTGATGCCACTTGGAGTAAGTGGATTGTGTTGATTACGCAACGAGCGCGGATGGGGAACCTCAGCCGTCCAGGAATCCTAGAGGTCATCATGGACTGGCCTGAAGGTAAAAAGTTTGAAACATCACCAGCAGAAGAAGTATCACGAGCTAAAGATGCCCCACCATATAACGAATTACCAGAGAATGAAAGAAAGTATGCCCTGTTCACAGATGGATCATGTCGTGTTGTGGGAAAGCATCGCAGATGGAAATCTGCTGTGTGGAGCCCCATACGACAAGTTGCAGAGGCCACTGAAGGGGAAGGAGAATCAAGCCAATTTGCAGAGGTAAAGGCTGTCCAACTGGCCTTGGATGTTGCTGAACGGGAGAGGTGGCCAACGCTTTATCTTTACACTGACTCATGGATGGTGGCAAATGCTCTATGGGGGTGGTTACAGCAATGGGAGCAAAATAACTGGCAAAGAAGGGGTAAACCTATTTGGGCTGCTGAACTGTGGAAAGATATTGCTGCCCGAATAAAGAATACGGTCGTGAAGGTACGCCATGTAGATGCTCATGTGCCCAAGAATCGGGCTACTGAAGAACAGCAAAATAACCACCAGGTGGACCGAGCTGCCAAAATTGAGGTGGCTCAGATAGACCTGGACTGGCGGAACAAGGGTGAATTATTTCTAGCTTGGTGGGCTCATGAGACCTCGGGCCATCAGGGGAGAGATGCAACATATAAGTGAGCGAGAGACCGAGGGGTGGACTTAACTGTGGATGCTATTGCACAGGTTATTCATGACTGTGAAACGTGTGCCATAATTAAACAAGCCAAGAGGATGAAACCACTCTGGGAGGAAGGGCGATGGCAGAAGTATAAATATGGGGAGGCATGGCAGGTTGATTCTATCACCTTGCCACGATCCCGCAGTGGTAAGTGTTATGTGCTTACCATGGTGGAGACAACCACTGGGTGGCTTGAAACATATGCAGTACCCCATGCTACCGCCAAAAAAAACCTTATTGGGTGTGGAGAAACAAGTCCTGAGGCGACATGGCACTCCAGAAAGAATTGAGTCAGATAATGGGACTCATTTCAAAAATTCTCTTGGAAACACTTGGGCCAAAGATCATGGCATTGAGTGGATTTATCATGTTCCCTGCACCAGCCTCTGGTAAAACAGAACAATTATTCAGTTACTATATATTCAGTAATTCAGTATAAAATCTACAGTATTGTATACTGAACAATTATTCAGTATACAATAATATGGTTATTAAACAACATGTTGAAAGCAATGGGTGTTGGAACATTTAAGCACTGGGAGAAGCTTTTGGCAGAATCCACCTGGTTGGTCAGTACCAGAGGATCTATCAATCTTGATGGTCCTACCATATCCAGCTTCCTACATACCGTAGAGGGAGATAAAGTCCCTGTAGTACATGTAAAGAGCATGTTGGGAAAAGCAGTTTGGGTCCTTCCAGGCTCTGGAAAGGGCAAACCTCTCCTCTGTGGAACTGGTTTTGCCCAGGGACCAGGGTCCACTTTGTGTGTAATGCAGAAAAATGGGGATGTTCCATGTGTACCACAAAGAATTAGATGTTGGAAGAGTGCAGTCAGTAATTCCATGTGTATATGTGTATATAGACATGTGTGTAAAGCATAGGGACTCACAGAGACCCACAAAGACTCATAGAGACCCATATTGACCCGTATAGAACCATAGAGACTCATAGAGACCATAGAGACCCATAGAGACCCATAACACACCTGCCCTGAGGACTGTCAGTAGGAACCATGTCACACCCAACACACAAAGGGAGGGAGGGGTGCCAGATTTGCAGCTCCTGCTTGGATAACAGTGAAACTGGCATTCAGTGTCCAGACACAGGCATCAGTTTTAATGTGAATCTGTGCACTACAGTTATCTGTAAGGTACTGGCACTTCTACAGTTATTTCCATGTGCAGCTACACCTTGTGATGTTATAAGAAATCAAAGTAAACCTTGTGTTACTTAACAACTTTATGAGAGGAAGAGAAAGAAAAGAGAGAGACAGAGTTGGGGGGTGGGGAGGAGAGAGGGGCAGAGAAAGAGATCACAGGTCTGGGTTCCTGCTTTGATCCAGCAGAGAGAAGTGGTGGGTCCTTGACTTGTAAGTGTGCTTGTCCCATAGTTCTGAAGTGTGAAAGTCTCCAAACAGGACCTCAAGGATCCCTCTGGCATCCTTCTGTGGCTCCTAGGTTTACAGGTGTGCCATCCAGGGCTGTGAGTGAGCTGGCAATAAACAAGCCCGTCAAAAACAAGTTTGCAGTCAGAACTTCCTACAGCACAATGGGAACGTTTGGACAGAGCAAGGCTGTCTCATTTTTCATAGGATTCCCTCCTCCCCCAACTCTCCAGCCTTCAGTCTGTTGACATGGCAATGCACTTCCAAGCCTTTGAGACAACTCCAGGCACACCGCAGGCAAAGTGTTTTTTGTTGGTCTGCTACGTAATGCAGGACCTGAGGGCTGACACAAATGCAAGGAGAAAGGAGAACAGCGTGCAAAGGTGGTGCAAAGAGAGCAGCACTGAAAAGAGCACGTCCTGCTGCTGCCCATGGCCGTGGCTCCAGGGAAGCAGCAGCACAACTCAAAGGCAGCAGAGAGGCAGCGCCCAGCGGGCGGTGAGGGGCAGCCCCACAGACACCAGGGCTGCTGCAACGTGTGGCATTGGGCTCTTGGTTCCTGCAGCCCTCCTGTGTGCAGGGCTGCTCTCTGAGATACAGAGGAGATGGGAGCTGAAGCAAACGATACTCTGATGATTTCCTTATCTATGCAAACAGCTGTGTTGCTTTTGTACATTAGGACTGCCAGCCAGAAGACAAAGGTAGAAATTCAAGAAGAAATGTGATGAACAGCATTGCTTTATTGGAAGAAAAAATATCATAGGAATAACAAACTGGGTGAGAGGGTGACAGAGTTGAACTAAAGGCAATCTGAGCTTTTTCTGAATTTCTGATAGTCATGTGATGAACATTTTAATGATGCTGAAGCAATACATCTGCAAACAATTTTTTGAGTGCATTCTTGATTTCCTGATTCCTCATGCTGTAGATGAGGGGGTTCATTAGTGGAGGTACCACTGTGTATAACACTGCCACCACCAGGTCCAGGGATGGGGAGGAGACGGAGGGGGGCTTCAGGTAGGCAAACATGCAAGTGGCAACAAACAGGGAGACCACGGCGAGGTGAGGGAGGCACGTGGAGAAGGCTTTGTGCCGTCCCTGCTCAGAGGGCATCCTCAGCACAGCCCTGAAGATCTGCACATAGGACACAACAATGAAAACAAAACAACCAAAGAAGATTAAGGCACTAAATATGACAAGTCCAACTTCTGTAAGGTAAGAACCAGAGCAGGAGAGCTTGAGGATCTGGGGGATTTCACAGAAGAACTGTTGCAAAACATTGCCATGGCAGAAAGGCAGTGAAAATGTATTGGCAGTGTGCAGCAGAGAATGGAGAACTCCAGTGCCCCAGGCAGCTGCTGCCATGCTGGCACAAGCTCTGCTGTCCATCAAGGTCCCGTAGTGCAGCGGCTTGCAGATGGCAACGTAGCGGTCATAGGACATGATGGTGAGAAGAAAATATTCTGCTGAGATGAGAAAGACAAACAGAAAACTCTGGGCAACACATCCCGCATAGGAGATGTGCCTGGTGTCCCAGAGGGCATTGGTCATGGCTTTGGGCAGAGTGGTGGAGATGCAGCCCAGGTCGAGGAGGGCCAGGTTGAGGAGGAAGAAGTCCATGGGGGTGTGCAGGCGGTGGTGGCAGGCTACGGCTGTGCTGATGAGGCCGTTGCCCAGGAGGGCAGCCAGGTAGATGGCCAGCAAGAGCCAGAAGTGCAGGAGCTGCAGCTGCCGCGTGTCTGCCAACGCCAGCAGGAGGAACTCGCTGATGGAGCTGCTGTTGGGCATCTGCAGTTCCTGGGCACGGAGTCCTGTCTGAGGAGGGAAAAACGGAACAATGTTACTTCAGACCTCTCCAAAAAAAGCCTTCTCCATGCCTTCTGAAAACTCCCAGACTGCCTCCGTCCTTTCTACAACTTTCTAGATCTTTGAACTCGGAGAGTGCAGGCTGTGGATGAGTCAGCTCTGTTCTACAGCAATAAAGCAATTGAAAAACAGAGTGATCTCAGATCAATAACCTGAGGTATCAAGGAGCTTTCCACAAATTTCTCAAAACTGGACAGCAGCACTCTGTCAGTATATTTTCTTCAGTTGCCCCAGCATTCATGAAAAGTGTTTTTAAGGTAGAAATCCTTGATCACTGTGAGACACTTCAAGTGTCAGTGTCACTTTTGATGTCAGAGAGGCAAAGGACATACCCCTCACTTCCAAGTGATTGGCCTACGTGATCTGCTCTGTGTTTGCACCACTGGAGGATGGTCACACTCTAGGAGTTAACCTGACAAGACTCTGGTTGCCAGTAAGAGCAGAGGTTACTTGTGCAGAACTCCAAGTCTCTCGTCTTCCTTACCATACCAGGGGAAGATCTCAGCTCTCCCTTTCTCTGCAGGGACACTGCCATCCAGCAGCATTTCCATGGCCTTAACACTGAGGCATCTTCTCCGTGGTGCTGCTGGATAACACAGAGCTGCCATGGCAGAGCTGCAATATTTTGCAGGGCTGACTTCAGCCCAGGAGGAACCACAGGAGCAGAGTCAAAAGCCCAAAACGTGGGGTTTCCTAGAAAGAGAGTCAGCTCATTCCTAGCCCTAAAGTCAGCATTTATCAGAGAGTTGAGCCCTTAATGCAACTCTTAATCAAGTTCTCATGCACTAGGAATGGATGCACAGGGTGACAGTGAAAACAGGCCAGGGGGTTGCTGTAGGGAAGGTATGTGCATTGCAGGGATGGCTGTGAGATGCCCATTTTCCGCTCCCAGCCTTCTGCAGTGTCAGCAGCCTCATCTGCAATGGAATGTCCCAAATTTAGTGACCCCTGCAGTAAAAACCACTACTGCCTGTACTGTAAAGAGAGACTTACCTTGTCAAGGGCTGTGAGAAATGCTCCTCCAGTGAGCTCTCAGCCTGCTAAGATGCCATGCAGGCTGTAAGCTCTCCTCCTTCTTCTCTCTGTCACCTGCAGATCATGCTCCCAGCCCTGCTGTGCTGTGCAGAAGAGCTGCTCCTGAGCACAGCTGTTTCTCTGCAGCACTGCCCACTTGTAGGAGCTCCCTGTGTCCCAGGAGCCCAGAACAGCTCAGCAGCAGATGATGCCATTTCTATCCAACCCACTGATTTCCCCTGAGATGTCCCCGGGTCTCCATGGCCAACAGCTCCTGAAAGACAACAGCATCATGACTGTACTTTGAAATCTTTGTACTGTACTTTGAACTAACCACCAAACGTCCAGTGGACAGTGACTAATTCCAGACATATTGTTAGTCCTACCAGAGAGTGATTGCTAAAACAAAAAGGGCACACAGACCAGGACAGGGAGGGGTGGACTACCCCTGAGCAGGGCACTGATCCAGCTGAGGCAGTGCAGGCATCTCATTCCTACATGGAAACCCAGCAACGGAAATGGGATTCTGCTCCCCACGAACCAACAGCAGCTGGGATTCCTCTGGTTGAGTTCAGGCATGCACAAGGAGTTGCCTGCATGTGAGCTCCTGCTCTGAATCCTTGGTCCTTCAGCAGGGAGTCACTTGCTCACACACAGACCCTGGGTGATGACCAAGGTGCCTGGGGTGCTCCTGGATGTGTGCTAGTGCTTGTGGAGTGTGTGGGAAATCCCTGAGATAGACACCTCCTTCCTGAGTATCAGCTTTGGGCCAGAGAGGGGATGGAGATATACTTGGCCATCCTGTACAACAACAGACCCCTTTGTGTAGGGCACCTGAGTGTGCCTTTGTTACTTGTCTCCATGGAGCATGCAGTTATGCAGCTGGAGAAAGGGATGAGGTCTCAAAAGAAAAGGCAGATCTTTCTCTGTTCTCCATCTGCTGTCTATTCTGAAGCTCAAGGCACTACAGAGCTGACACACATCTTTGTTCTTCATCTGAAGAAACCTCAGTTTTCTATGGGCTCTCATGCGACTGGCCTCAGAAGCAGCCTAGTGTCACGGCAGTGTCCTGGGCTGTCCTGCACACTCACATGCAGCTGCAAATGCAGCACAGAGCCTTGAGGAAAGCCATGCCCTCAGAGTGTCTGCGCTGCTTGGACAACTCCAAGCCTCACAATGGGTCCGATGCCTGTGTGCCACTTTCTGAACACAAATAACATAGATGCGCTCCTCAGCCATGCTACACCTAATGATGTTTCCCAATTGGCATGTGTTTTGCACTATTGAAAACACCAAAATATGATGAGCCGGAAATTTTTGTGCAGTTTAAGGCTTGAGCTCTTGTTTGGACCACAGAGACACAATTATATGGCTTCCACAACTGGACTGCAGCACAAGGGGGATACAGAGTTTTTACAGTGGATGGGTGAGGAGAGAAGGAAGGACGACTGCCCTCTGTGAGAGTGCACTGAGCTCTTCCTGGGGATGGCAGAGCAGCCAGGTCAGAGCAAATGGAAATGGCAAACAGAGGAACCACAGAATCACAGAATTACCAAGGTTGGATAAGACCTTCGAGATCATCCAGTCCAACCATCCACCACCTATCACCAATAGTACTCACTAAACCGTGTCTCTCAACACAACATCCAGACGTTCCTTGAACACCTCCAGGGTTGGTGACTCCACCACTTCCCTGGGCAGCCCATTCCAGGGCCTGACCACTATTTCAGAAAAGTAGGATTTCCTAACGTCAGGCCTAAATCTCCCATGGCACTGCTTGAAGCCATTCCCTCCAGTCCTATCACCAGTTACACGAGAGAAGAGGCCTTAGCCCAGCTCACTACAACTTCCCTTCAGGTAGTTATAGAGAGCAATAAGGTCTCCCCTGAGCCTCCTCTTCTCCAGACTGAACAATCCCAGCTCCTTCAGCCTCTCCTCATCAGGCCTCTGATCTAGATCCCTCACCAGCTTTGTTGCCCTTCTCTGAACCCTCTCCAGGGCCTCAATGTCTTTCTTGCAGCAAGGGTCCCAAAACTGGATCCAGTACTCAAGGTGCAGCCTCACCAGAGCCCTCCATGAACCCATGCTGACTAACTATGGTTAACTATGGAGGCTTGATCTTGCTGTGGTGAGCCTTAAACAATTAATTAGATTAGAGCTTGCTTTTCCTGTTGTGGTTTGGAAAAGGCTTTAGTGAGCCTTAAGCAATGGGTAAAATTTAACCCCCTTCCATCAGTGTGTCATCGTGAGAGCCCATCCTGCAACCCTAGAAACCCAGAATGCTGGAATACTAGGGAAACCTTAGAAACTTACAGTTCTAGAGACCTAAAAGCCTTGAACATAGAATCCTGGAATCCTATAAATCCTAGAAACCTAGCATTCTATAAACTGAAGAAACCTAGAATCCTAGCATCGTGGAATCTTAGAAACCTAAGATACCTAGCATTCAAAAAATATAAATCCTGGAAACATCGAACCTTATAATTCTTTAATCCTGGAAACCTGGAGTCCTGCTATCATAGAAATCTAGAAATCTAAGAAAGCTGTAGTCCTACCATCCTGCAAACCTAAGAAAAGTACAAATTTGGAATCCTACAGAACAAGAATCCTACGTGCTTAAATTCCTACACTCCTACAAGAATCCTAGAAGCGTTGAATCCTAGAAACATAGAATCCTATAAATGTAGAAACCTCGAATCCCAGCATGCGAGAATGTGAATGTCCTGGACTCTCAGAATCATCGAGGTTGGAGAAGACCCCTGAGGTCATCGAGCCCAACCAAGGACGTGCCGTGCCATGGAAGTCCCTCACCTGCTCCCCAGCAGCACAGGCTCAGGGCCAGCAGGGTGACACAGCACAGATCTGGTGACAGGTCACAGCTGTGGGTTTAGCGGTGGACTTGATGGGGCTGAGTTAACAGTTGGATGACCTGAGAGGTCATTTCTAACTAACTAAGAGCTAACTTGAGGGCAGAGGAGGATTGGCAGCAGGTCCCAGCTCGGCGATGCAGGCAATCCCCATCCCGACCTACCTCGGTTCCCCAGGTACCTCTATGTAATAGGTTTGAAGCCCTGAAACTGGAGGGTGCGGTGGCTGAGGATGAAGTGGGAGAGCTGCCTCCAAGCATTCCCAAGGAGAGGCGTCCAACCCCACGCTTAAAGACTGCCTCCTCCAGTAAAGAAAGGAGGGTGATAGTCATAGGAGACTCCCTTCTAAAAGGAACTGAGGGCCCAATATGTCGGCCTGCCCCCACCCGTAGGGAGGTGTGCTGCCTCCCTGGGGCCCGGGTCAGGGATATTTCTAGGAAACTTCCTAGTTTGATCCGCTCCTCTGATTATTATCCCTTATTGATAGTTCAGGCTGGCAGTGATGAGGTCACTGACGGAAGCCTGAGGACTATGAAAAATGACTTTAGGAGACTGGGGAGGTTAGTTGAAGGAGCAGGCGTACAGGTAGTATTTGCCTGTATTCCTACAGTGGCAGGGAAGGATGCTGAGACCACCAGAAGAACACACCTTATAAACACGTGGCTGAAAGGCTGGTGCAAAAGCAAGAATTTGGGGTTCTTTGATCATGGGGCGGTCTACTTGGCACCTGGCCTGGGGTCTGCTGATGGGTCTCACCTGTCTCGAAGGGGGAAACGGATCCTCGCCCAAGAGCTGGCAGGACTGGTAGAGAGGGCTTTAAAGTAGATGTGGAGGGGGTAGGGGATAAAACCAGGCCTGCTAGAGATGAGCCTGGGGGATCGGCGATGGGATTAGGGATGAGGCGAGGGGCTCGGCTGAAGTGCATCTACACCAATGCACGCAGCATGGGCAACAAACAAGAAGAGTTGGAAGCCATGGTGCGGCAGGCAAGCTATGACCTCGTTGCCATCACGGAAACATGGTGGGACTGCTCCCACGACTGGAGTGCTGCAATGGATGGCTACAAGCTCTTCAGGAAGGATAGGCAAGGAAGAAGGGGTGGTGGTGTGGCTCTGTATGTTAGAGAATGCTTTGATGTTACTGAGCTTGTGGCTGGGGATGATAAGGTTGAATCCCTATGGGTAAAGGTCAGGGGAAGGGCTGACAAGGCAGACATATTGGTGGGCGTCTGCTATAGACCGCCGAACCAGGATGAAGAGACAGATGAGGTGTTCTATGAGCAGCTGACAGAAGCTGCGAGATCGCCAGCCCTTGTCCTCATGGGGGACTTCAACTTCCCTGACACGTGCTGGGAATGCGGCGCAGCGCAGAGGAAGCAGTCTAGGAGGTTTCTGGAGTGTATGGAGGAGAACTTTCTGATGCAGCTGGTGAGAGAGCCTCCGAGAGGAGCTGCCCCGCTAGACCTGCTGGTCACAAACAGAGAAGCTCTGCTGGAAGATGTGGCGGTCGGGGGCTGTCTTGGACAGAGCGACCATGAGATGGTAGAGTTCTCGATTCTTGGAGGAGCCAGGAGGAAGAACAGCAAAACTGTTACCTTGGACTTCCGGAGGGCGGACTTGGAGTTGTTTAGAAGACGTGTAGGGGGAGTCCCCTGGGATTCAGTCCTAGAGGGTAAAGGGGTCCAAGACAGCCGGTTGCTCTTCAGGAAGGAAGTCTTAAGGCGCAGGAGCGGGCTGTCCCCCTGAGCTGCAAAATGAGCCGGCGGGGAAGGAGAGCGGCGTGGATGAATAGGGAACTGTTCTTGAGGCTCCGGGAGAAAAAGAGAATCTACCTCCTGTGGAAGAAGGGACGGGCGACTCAGAGAGAGTACAGAGAAGTTGTTAAGATGTGCAGGAAGAAAATCAGAAAGGCGAAAGCCCGGCTCGAACTCAACCTGGCCACTGGGATAAAAAGAAACAAGAAACCCTTTGACAAATATATCAACAGTAAGAGGAGGACTAAGGAGAATCTCCATTCTTTACTGGACGAGGCTGGGAATGTGACTAGTGAGGATAAGGAAAAGGCAGAGGTCCTGAACGCCTTCTTTACGTCTGTCGTTAGAGGTCAGACCAGTTATCCTCAGGGTACTCCACTTTTGGACCTGGTGGACTCGGCTGGGGAGCAGACTAAACCCCCCACGATTCAGGAGGAAACAGTCAGAGACCTGCTACTGCAACTGGACTGCCACAAGTCCATGGGGCCGGATGAGATCCACCCGAGAGTGCTGAGGGAACTGGCGGAGGTGAGAGCCGAGCCGCTTTCCATCATCTCTCAGCGCTCCTTGTTGACTGGTGAGGTCCCAGCAGACTGGAGGCTTGCCAACGTGACTCCCATCTACAAGAAGGGCTGTAAGGAGGACCCGGGGAGCTACAGGGCTGTTAGCCTGACCTCGGTGCCAGGGAAGGTTATGGAGCAGATTGTCTTGAGGGAGATCACACAGTGTGCGGGACAACCGGGGGATCAGGGCTAGCAGCATGGGTTCACGAAGGGCAGGTCCTGCTTGACCAACCTGATCTCCTTCTATGATCCAGTGACTCGCCTGGTGGATGAGGGAAAGGCTGTTGATGTGGTCTACCTTGACTTCAGCAAAGCCTTTGACACTGTCTCCCACAGCATTCTCCTGCGGAAGCTGGCAGTCCGTGGCTTGGACAGGTACATCTTGGCTGGGTAAGGAACTGCTGGAGGGCCAGGCACAGAGAGTGGTGGTCAATGGAGCCAAATCCAGCTGGTGACCGGCCACGAGTGGGGTTCCCCAGGGGTCGGTGCTGGGGCCTGTCCTCTTCAAGATCTTCATTGATGACCTGGATGAGGGCACTGAGTGCACCCTCAGGAAGTTTGCAGATGACACCAAGCTGGCTGGAAGCGTCGATCTGCCTGGGGGTAGCGAGGCCCTACAGAGGGATCTGGACAGGTGGAGAGCTGGGCTGAAGCCAACGGGATGAGGTTTAATAAGACCAAAGGCCGGGTCCTGCACTTTGGCCACAGCAACCCCAAGCAACGCTACAGGCTTGGGGCGGAGTGGCTGGAAGATGTGTAGAGGAAATGGAGCTGGGGGTGTTGGTTGACGCTGGGCTGAACACGAGCCAGCAGTGTGCCTGGGTGGCCAAGAGGCCAATGGCATCCTGGCTTGTATCAGAAGCAGTGTGACCAGCAGGAGCAGGGAAGTGATTGTCCCCCTGTACTCAGCTCTGGTGAGGCCGCACTTCGAGTGCTGTGTCCAGTTCTGGGCCCCTCACTGCAAGAAAGACATGGAGGCCCTGCAGCGTGTTCAAAGAAGGGCAACAAAGCTGTGAGGGGTCTGGAGCACAGGGCTGATGAGGAGTGGCTGAGGGAGCTGGGATTGTTCAGTCTGGAGAAGAGGAGGCTCAGGTGAGACCTTATTGCTCTCTATAACTACCTGAGGGGGGTTGTAGCGAGCTGGGGGTCGGCCTCTTCTCTCGTGTAACTGGTGATAGGACTAGGGGGAATGGCTTCAAGCTGCGCCAGGGGAGATTCAGGCTGGATATTAGGAAATACTACTTCTCTGACAGAGTGGTCAGGCACTGGGATGGGCTGCACAGGGAGGTGGTGGAGTCACCGACCCTGGAGGTGTTCAAGGAACGTCTGGATTTTGTGTTGAGGGACGTGGTTTAGCGAGAACCATGGGTGATAGGTGGATGGTTGGACTGGATGATCTTATAGGTCTTTTCCAACCTTAGCGATTCTGTGATTCTGTGCTTCTGTATCGTGACGTCATCATGGGGTTCTGTGACGTCATCATGTGTATTGGAAAGGGGATGATCTGATTGTGTGATGGAAAAATGTGTTGGAGAAGGGATTTCTGCATAGAGTCCACAGCATCTCAGTGCCAGCATCTCACCGAGCTGGGACCACAGAATTTCTGCATCTCACCAAGCTGGGACGACAGAATTTCCACTTGGCCTCCATCTGATCTCATCTCCACTAAACAAAGCATGCCCCATCCCTTCCGTCCCGTGCACAAAACCTCTCGCCACGCACGCAGCCACACTTGCAACCTTTACTCGAGCCACCAGAAACCTGGCGTGGACTCCCAGCCCAAGTTGTCGCCTTGGGGCTGCGGGTGAACCCGAGGGACGGCCAGCATCTGCCAGGTTGGAAAGAGAAAAAGGGACGCGGCCCCTTTAAGCCCGTCCTCCCTCGATCTAAGCCCCGCCACTCTCCCCACAAGCCCCGCCCAACAGTCCTGGCCCCGCCCTCCTCTCGAAGCCCCGCCCTCCTGATGAAGCCCCGCCCACCTCTCAAGCCCCAAACTGGAACCCTATGGGACTGGGATCCCCCAAACTGGGATCACCCGAAACTGGGAGAGCCCCCAACTGGGATCCTATGGAACTGGGATCCCCCAAACTGGGATCACCCTAAACTGGAACCCAATTGAACTGGGACACCCTTAAATTGGGAGCACCTTAGACTGGGATCCTATGGGACTGGGATCAGCCCAAACTGGGACTGCCCCATACTGGGATCCCATCCCAAACTGGGATCACCCCAACCTGGAACCCAACTGAACCGGGGCACCCCTAAGGTGGGGTTGTTGTCGCCTTGGGGCCGCAGGTGAAGCCGAGGGACGGCCGCCCTTCCTCTCCATTCTTCCCCACTTCCTCACTCCCACATCCCGTTGTCGGAGGACCAACACCCGCACGTGGTGGCAGTGATGTCACAGCGGGTGTCACAGAGCTGCCATTGTGACGCGTGAAGCTGGGAGCGGAGCAAAGGGCTGCGAGGCTCAGGCTGGGCATCACTGCGGTCTGGTGAGGCTCAGGGAGAGCAGGGAGACTCGCAGTGCTCGCCATCGACTCGCTGATGTCCGATAGCGAGAGGGAGGCTTCCTGCATGGAGGAAGCAGGTGAGAGCACGGCATCCCCGCACGCAGCCGGGCAGAGGGGTGCAGGGGCTCTGCTTGAAGCCGAGAGGGGAGGAAAGGGCAAACAGGAGCTCCCAGCCCCTCTGCTCCTCGGCTCAGCTTGGGCCGTGGTCCTCGGGGATGCCCGGCCCTGCCGGCTGCTCGGCTCTGCTCATTTTTGCTCTTTTCCTCTGCAGTGTGTGCGCTGTGTGGCCGGGCAGATGTGGACCCGGAGCAGTGCGGGCGCGTGCTTCTGGAGGCTGGGATTCGTGTCCACGAGTTCTGCTTGGTGAGTTCCTCCCCATGGCGCTCCTTCCAGGTTCCCTCCAGGGATGCTCCCTTTTCCTTCCCGTCCTAATGAGATCCTCCTCTTTTCTCCTCTCCTCTCCTCTCCTCTCCTCTCCTCTCCTCTCCTCTCCTCTCCTCTCCTCTCCTCTCCTCTCCTCTCCTCTCCTCTCCTCTCCTCTCCTCTCCTCTCCTCTCCTCTCCTCTCCTCTCCTTTCCTTTTCCTTTTCTCTCCTCCAGATCTTTGCCAACATCACTACCGAATCAGGACCGGCGTGGCCAAGAACTGATGGCCTCCCCCTTGCTGCCATCGCACGCAAAGCCAAGCAGGCAGACGGCCAGGTGAGGAGCTGTAGGGAACAGGCAGATCTGTGCCGACAAGGGCTCACATCACCTTCATCTGGGCACAAGGAAAGCAATCACAGCCCTTCCAACCTCCTCCAGACCCAAGGAAAGCAATCACAGCCCTTCCAACCTCCCCCACAACCCAAGTCCTGCACCGTAGCCGATCAACCCCGTCCCCCAGGCCGCTTTGTGCACAGAAATGCCCACATCCCTGCCCACCCCGAGGCGTGGGGCTGGCCGTGGAAGCCCTGAGCTGGCTGCCGACGGGGCCGTTCTGCTCTTTCCAGCAATGCTGTGTCTGCGGAGAGAGGAGGGCTGCTATCACGTGCGCCAAGAGCGACTGCGCTCGCAGCTTCCACCTGCCCTGTGCCGTGGATGGGGAGTGCGTCACCCAGTACTTCGGTGAGCACAGGTAAGGATCTGGAGTCCTTGGTGCCAGGGTGGCATCAAAGAAGAGGTTTTTCTCTTCGCCGCTCGTAGGACCGAGGCACAACCGCTCGCAAAGTCGCTCGCATCCCCATAGGCTGCCAGGGCTCAGTTTAGTTTGTCTGGAGAGGGAACCAGCACTGACGTCTCCCTGGTGGCACAGGTTTAGGGATGAGAAAGCGATCTCTGACTCGAACCCGAGCCACGGCCCTCAGGGATCTGCTTCCTCCGCTGTACGGCGGCGTTGATGAGCAGGGCTTCCATCCAAACCTCCCCTTCTCCCCTGCTCTTCCTTCAGCATCAGTTTAGAATAACGAAGGGATAAGTCTTCCAACGCTTGGCCACCGCAGTCCCGTGGGCAAACGCTTGCCCCCCCGTGGCTCTCCTTTATACTGTGACCTTGGTTACCACCTCCCAGAGAGGACTCGCTCAAAACTCCCTTTGGCTCGGGGGCCAAAGATGCAATCGGAGCTCAGTTCAGATGCCGACGGCCGCGTTTCCTTTCCTGGACCTCTGCCCTCCTCGCATCGCTTCTCATCCGTTCCATCACTTCTCACCGTGCCCCATCTGCTCCGTCTTCCCCCAGGTCCTTCTGCCGAGAGCATCGCCCTCGACAGCTGGCTCAGAAAGCTCCGCAAGGCACCAACTGCCTCATTTGCCTCGAGCCCGTGGGGGACGGCTTGTCCTACCACACCATGCTGTGTCCAACCTGCCAACGCGCCTGGTTCCACCGGCTCTGCATCCAGGTACGACCCCTCTCCTCACCCCGCAAGGATGCTGGGTGCTCAGCATCACCAGGCATTGCTGATTCTCACCCTGCTCGTGCTTCTCCTGCAGCGACAGGCGTCGAGCACCGGCACGGCGTTCTTCAGGTGCCCAGCTTGTCTGGATTTTGGTCTGTTCTGCGACCAAATGTCCAGCCTGGGGATCCGAATCCCTCTCAGGTTGGTGTCCTTCCCCTTCGCTTTCCGCTCAAAATGTTCCAGGAATGACGGTCTGGCTGGTTGCGTCGTTTCATCCCTGCTTTTCGTGGTGCCCTCCTCCTCTTCATCTTCGGGGTTTGTGAGCACTGTACCCAACTGGGATTCCAAGGCGCCATCGGGTTCTATTGGCTCCATCACTTGTTGCGTTGACCGCTCTGATGGAACCAGTTTCATATCCACTCGCCCTCACCGTGGTTCCTGAATCAGCTTCCTTTCCTTTCCTTTCCTTTCCTTTCCTTTCCTTTCCTTTCCTTTCCTTTCCTTTCCTTTCCTTTCCTTTCCTTGCCTTGCCTTGCCTTGCCTTGCCTTGCCTTGCCTTGCCTTGCCTTGCCTTGCCTTGCCTTGCCTTGCCTTGCCTTGCCTTTCCCTTTCCTTCTCCTCTCCTCTCCTCTCCTCTCCTCTCCTCTCCTCTCCTCTCCTCTCCTCTCCTCTCCTCTCCTCTCCTCTCCTCTCCTCTCCTCTCCTCTCCTCTCCTCTCCTCTCCTCTCCTCTCCTCTCCTCTCCTCTCCTCTCCTCTCCTCTCCTCTCCTCTCCTCTCCTCTCCTCTCCTCTCCTCTCTCATAGCTGAGCTACGACTCCAAAGACACAGCAGGCTGTTCAAACTCATCCTCCCCATCCCCAAAACTTGAGGACAAGGCAGCGGATTTTTTGGTCCAGCTCAGAGGCTTCGTGCTTCCCCTCTTCCTTTCCTATTTCCCCTTTTCAGTTCCCCTCTTCCTTTCCGATTTCCCCTCAATCCTATTCGAGGGGTCATTCTCAGCTCTCTGTCCCTCCCGTTCTGTGTCACAAAGTCTCCAGGCTTGGCTTGTACTCCCCCACTTCGCTTTTTTGTGGAGTTTCTGATGTTTTCTCTTCTTGGTGTGTGGTTGTCCGCCGACTTTTCCAAGCGTGGCTGCAGCTTCTCTTGCCTGGAAGAGCCATTTCCTCGGTTTTTCTCCTTCTATCTGATATCCTGCGCTTTTTCCTCGGAGATGCTTTGCTGGAGATGCTCTTCCCAAGAGTTCTCGTGCAATTTCTCTGGGCTGAAGGCAGAGGTTTTGTTCTCCCCTCTGCCATCGCGTCGCTGCTTCTCCCCGTGAGACTCGTGCTCCTTGCTCCCATCCTCTTGGCTGCCATAAGCCTCGCGGGATTTCTCAGCTCCTTTTGGGTTTCTTGGAAGCTTGGAGCGGATGAGATGGGGGGGGGCTCATCGCTTCCCCTCCCTTCTCTTGCAGAGACCCGGAATGGGACCACCAAGGGGTCTACGATCCGCCCCGAGAGAGGCACAGCCGCTGCGACGCCAGCGAATGCCTTTACGAGGGAGGCAGAGAGCAGGCAGAGACAACGGGGTGAGCGGGGGGTCGGGGGGGTCCTCAGCCTCGCCGCAGGATGGCATCCCGTTATTCCCATATCCCCTCATTGCCTCCCGTACCCCCATATCCCCCCATTATCCCCATATTCCCACCATATCCCCCCATTATCCCCCCACATCCCCCCCTATTCCCCCTTTATCCCCCCATCCCCATTATCCCCCCATTATCCCCACTTCCCTCCATACCCCCCACATCCCCCCATATCCCCCATATCCCCTCATATCCCCCCATATTCCCCATCCCCCCACATCCCCCCATTATCCCCATAGCCCCCCACATCCCCCCTAGGATCCTATGGGATGCATCCTCGCTCTGCAGGACGGCGGAGCGAGGGCTGAGAGCAGCAGAGATGCGCTGTGCAGGGCATCCCGTGGCTCGGTCCTCACATCCACCGCCTTCCCCAGGTCCTGGCAGCTGATCCTGTGCAGCTCCTGCGCTGCTGAGGGAACCCATCGGCAGTGCTCCCAACTGCACAACCCAAGAGACATGTGGGAGTGGGAATGCGACGGCTGTGCTGGTCTGGGGACCGGTAAGAAGCATCGCATCAGATCTCAGGATGCTCTGATGCCGGGATGCCGGAGTCCGTCTGTCCCGATGCTCTGACGTCGGGATGCCGGAGTCCGTCTGTCCCATTCAGACTCACGACCTCCCTTTGCAGCCTCCGGCGCCGATGTTGAGCTCGCCGGTCCCAGCCACAGGGCTCTGTGTTCATCCGGCAGCTCCGTGCCCAGCAGCCAGGCGGCATTTGGGGCATCGCAGAGCCACCTGCCCGACAGCGAGCGGCGGACAAACAGCCAGCATTTCGGCGACGATCGGCCTTCCTCTGAGCAGCTGCGAGGACGCAGGCAAACAGCGGCTGCAAACGGCTCCCACGCAGCCACCAGGAGGCCATCGGGGTCCTCCGGGGCATCTCCAGCTGCTGCACGCCGAACACATCGCAGGCAGGGGGGAAGAAGCCGCGCACGGAGCCGATCCCCGCTGCAATCTCGCATCCCGAGTTCCCAGAGCCGGCCGAGAAGGCGGCGTGGCGGCCGGCAAACGCCAGCCGCGGAGGAGCTGGGCGGCAGCAGCAGCAGCAGCTCGCCAACATCTGCCATTCCCGGGTCCGCGATGGCTCGCAGGGCGCAGACACGCGGGGGAGCATCCGGGCGGCGAGGGAGCATCCGCACCCAAAGCCCTCCTGCGGGCAGACGCGGGGCTCAGCCACGAAGAAGCAGCAGGATCCGGGGCCAGCAGAGGAGGATGTGCTGGGAATGAAGCTGGTTTCGTGAGCCAAAGCCCCCGCAGCCGTGAGCCAGAGTGGCTTCGGTTGAGGCGGACCGTCATCATCGCCCAGCTTCATCCCCTCTCCGACTTGCAGCCGCATCCAGCCTGGCTTCCCACACCTCCACGGCTGGGGATTGCACAGCATCCTCGGGAAAGCTGTTCCAGCGCGGCCGTGCTGATCTCCAACCCTTTTAATCCCCAAGCCAAAGCTGTTTTAGTTCTACAACCACCCCTCCCTCTCCCACCTCCCCGACTCACTCTGGTCCGACGCAATAAAGATCAGAGATCCCCACCCCTCCACCCCTCTTACCCCACAAATCGTTTGTCGGCTTCATCCTTCTTTGCTTTTGCTGAGGGGGGCGCAGGTAGGGGACTTGGATGACACGGGGCGTCCCAGTTCCATAGGATCCCAGTTTGGGGCTTCCCAGTTCCATAGGATCCCAGTTTGGGGCTTCCCAATCCAAAAGGATCCCAGTTTGGGGCTTCCCAGTATGGGAGTTTTCCTGTTTGGGGCTTCCCAGTTCCATAGGATCCCAGTTTGGGGCTTCCCAGTCCCATAGGATCCCAGTATGAGGGATCCCAGTCCCATAGGATCCCAGTTTGGGATGGGATCCCAGTATGGGGCTGTCCCAGTTTAGGGTGCTCCCAGTTTGGGGGATCCCAGTCCCATTGGATCCCAGTTTGTGGGGGATCCCAGTACGGAGTGATCCCAGTTTGGGGGTTCCCAGTTTCATAAGATCCCAGTTTAAGGTGCTCCCAATTTAAGGGTGCCCCAGTTCAATTGGGTTCCAGTTTGGGGTGATCCCAGTTTGGGGGTTCCCAGTTCAATAGGATCCCAGTTTAAGGTGCTCCCAATTTAAGGGTGTCCCAGTTCAATTGGGTTCCAGTTTGGGGTGCTCCCAGTTTGGGGGATCCCAGTCCCATTGGATCCCAGTTTGTGGGGGATCCCAGTACGGAGTGATCCCAGTTTGGGGGTTCCCAGTTTCATAAGATCCCAGTTTAAAGTGCTCCCAATTTAAGGGTGTCCCAGTTCAATTGGGTTCCAGTTTGGGGTGATCCCAGTTTGGGGGTTCCCAGTTCAATAGGATCCCAGTTTAAGGTGCTCCCAATTTAAGGGTGTCCCAGTTCAATTGGGTTCCAGTTTGGGGTGATCCCAGTTTGGGGGATCCCAGTCCCATAGGATCCCAGTTTGGGGCTTGAGAGGTGGGCGGGGCTTCGAGAGGAGGGCGGGGCCAGGACCGTTGGGCGGGGCTTGTGGGGAGAGTGGGCGGGGCTTCGATCGAGGGAGGACGGGCTTAAAGGGGCCGCGTCCCTTTTTCTCTTTCCAACCTGGCAGATGCTGGCCGTCCCTCGGGTTCACCCGCAGCCCCAAGGCGACAACTTGGGCTGGGAGTCCACGCCAGGTTTCTGGTGGCTCGAGTAAAGGTTGCAAGTGTGGCTGCGTGCGTGGCGAGAGGTTTTGTGCACGGGACGGAAGGGATGGGGCATGCTTTGTTTAGTGGAGATGAGATCAGATGGAGGCCAAGCGGAAATTCTGTCGTCCCAGCTTGGTGAGATGCAGAAATTCTGTGGTCCCAGCTCGGTGAGATGCTGGCACTGAGATGCTGTGGACTCTATGCAGAAATCCCTTCTCCAACTCATTTTTCCATCACACAATCAGATCATCCCCTTTCCAATACACATGATGACGTCACAGAGCCCCATGATGACGTCACGATACAGAAGCACAGAATCACAGAATCGCTAAGGTTGGAAAAGACCTATAAGATCATCCAGTCCAACCATCCACCTATCACCCATGGTTCTCGCTAAACCACGTCCCTCAACACAAAATCCAGACGTTCCTTGAACACCTCCAGGGTCGGTGACTCCACCACCTCCCTGTGCAGCCCATCCCAGTGCCTGACCACTCTGTCAGAGAAGTAGTATTTCCTAATATCCAGCCTGAATCTCCCCTGGCGTAGCTTGAAGCCATTCCCCCTAGTCCTATCACCAGTTACACGAGAGAAGAGGCCGACCCCCAGCTCGCTACAACCCCCCTCAGGTAGTTATAGAGAGCAATGACGTCTCCCCTGAGCCTCCTCTTCTCCAGACTGAACACTCCCAGCTCCCTCAGCCGCTCCTCATCAGCCCTGTGCTCCAGACCCCTCACAGCTTTGTTGCCCTTCTTTGAACACGCTGCAGGGCCTCCATGTCTTTCTTGCAGTGAGGGGCCCAGAACTGGACACAGCACTCGAGGTGCGGCCTCACCAGAGCTGAGTACAGGGGGACAATCACTTCCCTGCTCCTGCTGGTCACACTGCTTCTGATACAAGCCAGGATGCCATTGGCCTTCTTGGCCACCCAGGCACACTGCTGGCTCGTGTTCAGCCCAGCGTCAACCAACACCCCCAGCTCCATTTCCTCTACACATCTTCCAGCCACTCCGCCCCAAGCCTGTAGCGTTGCTTGGGGTTGCTGTGGCCAAAGTGCAGGACCCGGCCTTTGGTCTGATTAAACCTCATCCCGTTGGCTTCAGCCCAGCTCTCCAGCCTGTCCAGATCCCTCTGGAGGGCCTCGCTACCCCCAGCATCTGCAGTTCTTCTGGGCATGGAGTCCTGTGCACAGTGCAGAAAATAATGACTGAAGTCAAGATAACTTGCAGAGACACTCCTCCTGCTATAGTATAGAAGTTTTTCTTTCTCTATGAAAATTGTTCATTTAGCTCCATATCTTGGGTTTACTTTCATGAGCTTTACCGTACCTTAAGAAGAAGAAGCTTAAGGAGCTCTAAGTTTCCTCTCATTTCCTAATCATATCTCAGCTTCCTGGACATTTTCCTTCTACGAGCAATTTTCATGTCTCATATCTTTATCCTTTATCCTTTATCCTTTATCCTTGATCCTTTATCCTGTCTGCTCTCAGAATGCCCATCCCAACCTCTGTGCATTTAAATTTCTCTTGGAGAAAGCTGCATCATTCATGACTGCAGAAAATGATGGTAATTTCAGCTGATGCTGTCCTTAGGGAGAGGAGAAGCTGATAGCACTTGAGGAGATTGTTCATTTAACAGCAGATTGTGAAAGGTACAATTCAGGCTTCTCAGAGATGTGTTCATATTTCACATCCCCTTTCAGAATTCTGCCTCCCACTCATTCTCCTTCCCTAAGAACAGGTGTTGGAATATCCCTGCCTTGTCTCTCCTCCTGCAAAGCACCCTTGGAAAAAAACTAGCCAGTGGCGCAGTGTAGTTGTTATCCCGCTGCCCCAGGCAGCAGCTGTAGCAGCAGAAGACCTCTGCCCTGCCCTGCTGGGGGGCTCCTTCTCCCCACACATCTCCCTGCAGCGCCCCAGGCAGCTCCCCAGGCAGACTGAGTGCTGAGTGCTGAGTGCTGAGTGCTGAGTGCTGAGTGCTGAGTGCTGAGCCTGGCAGGCGGCAGAGTCATAGCCTGCAGTGAGACTTACCTTGCCAAAGGCTGTGAGCAGTGCTCCTGCAGTGAGCTCAACACCTGCTCACACCGTACACATCCTATAAGCTCTCTGTCCTTTCTCTCCTCTCCTCCTGTCACCTGCAGGCTGTGCTGTGCAGAAGAGCTGCTCCTGGGCACAGCTGTCTCTCTGCAGCGCTGCCCACTTGTAGGAGCTCCCTGTGTCCCAGGAGCCCGGCCCAGCTCAGCAGCAGAGGATGTCATTTTCTCTTCCTCACTGCTCTCCCTGGAGATGCCCTTGGGGCTGCGGGGCTGGCAGCTCCTGATAGACAACGGGGTCATCTCTGCAAAACGTACTTTGAAATCAGATGAATTAATCACCAGTAGACAGGCTGATTCAGGAAGCATTGTTTGTCCTAACAGATTGTGTGTGCCGAGCAAAGCTGCAAATGCCTGATCTGGTGTCATGGTTTTATGACTCTTGGTATCAGTATTCCATATCATAACATCATGTAAAGCACCAGGAATTAGGGTTAGGCATTAGAGATAATCCTTCAGTTCTGTGTACTGACTGTTCTGGATACCTGGTTCTCAGAAGAGAAGAAGAACTGCCTTTCCTGAGGACTCTGAGTTCAGAGGGGAAGATAAGCCATGGGAGAAAGTCCCGGGATCTCTCACTTGCTCGCTGCCTGGCAGTGTGTGGCTGCGCGCCCCAGCCGTGCGCCTTCAGTTCAGTGTAAGGCTTTTGGTTTCAGACACTCGCTCTCTCATTGTATTTGATTTATTACCCTAAATTCCAATTTTATTTTATAACATTGTGTTATCTTACATTCCAGTACCATGTTTAGTAAAAAAAAGTTTCCTCCTTCAATCATTGACGCTTTTTTAAATTATTTTTATTATTATTTTATTTCTTTATTTATTATTATAATATTTTTATTTATTTTATTTTATTTTATTTTATTTTATTTTATTTTATTTTATTTTATTTTATTTTATTTTATTTTTTGGCCAATGTAACTGCAAGCCTTCTGCCCTCTGTCACGGACACACATTGATCCAGAAAACTCCGTAACAAGACAACACACTCATATGCTCTGCTTTTAGGACGGAGCCAAATGTGGGACCTGATGATCACTATGGGTCCTTTCCATTGCGGGTTGTCCCAGGATTCTATGACAGTGGGTACAAGCACGGTGATGTTGGATCACTGTGCTGTCACAGTGGGTAGGAGTTCAGTGACAGCACAGTCACGGTGTTGTCTCGGTAGTGTGGAGAGCAGTGATGTCAGAATTCCTGAGTTGTGGCAGAGGTCAGTATTGCAGTGATGTCAGAGTCACTGTGCTGGAAAGGGGAGACAAGCTCAGTGATTTCAGCTCCACTGTGTCGTCACAGCTGATATGAGCACAGTGGTGTTGCAGTCAGACAGGAGCTCTGCATGTGGGTGAGCATCAAACACGGCATCCCCAGAACCAAATGCTACCAGTGAGGAAATGGTGCCTCCACCTTGGGCCAGAGAGATCTGAAGTTCAAAGTTCCATTGCAGTTGAGTAATTTGTCCAAACTGGGCCCTTCTCACATCCCACATCCTGGGATGAGACACACTGCCCACATGGGACTCGGGCCTCACGGCATCCTTGCACCCCATGCAGAGTCTGGCAGCTGCTGTCCCCTTCTCTTCCATTTGACATCAGACAAACCTCCATCCCACTGCCCCAGGAAGGGCCCTGAGCCAGCAGGAGGGAGGGACACGATCTCTCTGCCAAGGCTCTGCGGATCAGGCCTTGGCCTTTCTGCTTCACAAGACAAAGGAGGCTTTGCTCAGCATCACAGCCACCATCCCAGTGCCTTGGTCTGCCTGCAATCATGGCTTCCAATTATCTGCTCTAACAAGTCCCTGGGGAAGCTTGCTTGTCAATGGCCCTCAGTGGGGCCCATTAATACTCCAAGAAACTTCACTGTTCCTTCTGACTTTGTCTTCTTGAGCACTTCATGCAATCTTCTCTCTGCACTGGAGGTTGATGGACTCAGCAGCAAATGCCCCCGGGGGCCCATTACAACCTGAAGAGCCCTGCTGTGCCTTGTGCCTTCCTGTCATCTTCTTCAGGTGTTAAGAACTTGTGCAGCAAACTGGACAGGTATCTGGAGAGAGCTAAAATTGGAAGAGAACAAAAGGCATTTATGAAGACTTTTTAATTATTTATTTATTGTTGGGTTTAAGCAAGAAGTTGCAGCAGTACTTGGCAATTGATATTGACCCAGGATGTCCCCTAATGAGCTTTGCCCTGTCAACGTGTGGACAAATGTCCTCCTCAGCTACTCCACCCCATTTCTACTCTCATTGGCCCCATGAGACTTGCATTACTTTTCCTCATGTCACTCTTCTCCTCTGCAGTCACATTCTCAGTGTTAAACCTCGATTGCACCAACTCCCACCGGCTTTCCTCAGAGAACCAGCTGCACATGGGCAAGGAAAGATTTTTTTTTTTTTTTTTTTTTTGACAACAAACAGTTGTAAACATGATGCAATTGAACGAACAGTAGAGCAATGTAATCCACTGCATGCCTTGTCCAAGACGCGTCTAATGAGGTTTGTCTTTCACTGGGAATATTTTACAAGAAATATTTTAGACAGAGATAGGAAGGCATAGATAGAATCACATTTAAGGAGTTGATCGAAGAGTCCATCAGACTTTGCAGAGATGTTGCAAGTTCCAATAATCTCCCTGAAGTTCACAGATCAGCCAGATAACTGGGAGGTATCTGAGTAAACACAGAGCAAGGGAAGGAAAAATGTGTAGAGCAGTGGGAAAAGCATGTGTCCAGATGGCCTGCAGGAAACTTGCCCTGTACCGTGGTCATTGATTTAGGAGAGCTGGAGACACCTGGAGGATGAGGGACATCAAATACACAGCAGGGTAGAGCAGCGGTGGATGCTGGGCATTGGTCACAGGGCATTGGCACTGGCACCAATTCCTCAGTGAACCAGCTGCACATGGGCAATGAAAGATTTCTCAATTTTCCAACTAACAGAATTCCTTCATGATGCAATTGAATGAACAATGAAACACAGTCTGTGTCCCTGTACCTGAAGGCATGTGTTTCCTGCTAACATAGTTCTGCAAAATGTTCTTTCTGGAATAAGATAGAAAGGACACAAAATCCCCTAAAAGACTTGAATTTTCAACTTAAAAAAAAAAAAAAAAAAAAAAAACAGATCTCATGAGTATTTCAGAACATGAGAGGTGTGTTAACTCATTTTCACAGATTTCCATCTTGGTCTTCAATCCATTCAATTCAATTCAATTCAATTCAATTCATTCAAATCAATTCAATTGCTTCAGTTTTATTGACATGAACATCTTTCAGACTTACAGCTACAAAAATAAAAGGAAATCTACCTGTGTTTTGAACAGAGCCTGGCATTCCCCAGGATTTCCCTGCCGAGAATTGTCCATGACCGCTCTCCGTGTTTCCACTAACTGAGTCACACTGTGGTATGAGATCTTCTCACGTTCTCAGACCTTGTTTTAGAAGGTCACATGCAGCACAGGACGCTTCACGCCCTTCATGCCAGGTAGCATGCCCCATTCCACTGTGAGCTCACATTCGCCCTAGCTTTCCTTTTGCTGTGTATATATTTCTAAAAGCCCTTCTGTCTTTGACATGCCTGGGCAGGTTCAACTCTGTGTGAGCTTTAGACTTTCTAAATTACTCTCAGCAGGTACACTAGGACAAACACTCTGCATTGCTCCCAGCTGACCACTGCTTGTTTCCAATTCCTATTGGAATTGCTTTCACCACAGACTTGAGCACACCTTGGCTTGAAGAAGCCTTCAGCTTCAGACTCCTCAGCTCCACCATCCCATGGCCACTGCAGCCCATCTTCACTTTGACCTTCAAATTCTCCACCAGCCCTTCCTTGCAGGTGAGTAGGAGATGCAGCAGAGCACCTCTCCTCTTTGGTTCCTCTAAGGTTTGGTGAAGAAACTGTCAGCTGTGCTCTCCAGGGATATCCTGGATCTTGTATGCCCTGCTGTGCTGTCCCAGAAGCAGATATTGCAGTGAAAAAGGCCCCCAAAAGGGACAAGGGCCTGACAACAGGAGGCTCCCATCTGCATGTTCAAGGCACCTTCCACTTGCTCTTCCTGATCAGGAAGCCAGGAGCAGACACTGTTGGTCTCCTCTGTTTGCTATTTCCATTCGCTCTGACCTGGCTGCTCTGACATCCCAAGGAAGAGCTCAGTGCACTCCCACAGAGGGCAGTTGCTCTTCCTTGTCTCCTCTCCCATCTATCATAAAGACTTGTGCTTCAGTCCAGTATCTATGAAGGTGGCACATAATCATTGGACCCACTGTGGGGCGCCAAGTTGTCCAAGCAGCATGGATACTCCTGGACATGGCTTTTCTGAAGGCCCTGTGCTGCATTTGCAGCTGCATGTGAGTGTGCTGGACTGCCCAGGGAACTGGCATGACACTAGGCTGCTTCTGATGTCATTCACATGAGAACACATGGAAAACTGAGGCTTCTTCAGGTGAAGAACAAAGATGTGTGTCAGCTCTGTAGTGCCTTGAGCTCCAGAATAGGCAGCAGATGGAGAACAGAGGAAGATCTGCCTCTTCTTTTGTGAGCTCATCCATTTAGTCAGCTGAATAACTCTGCCTGCTCCATGGAGATGAGTAAAAAAGACATACTCCAGTGCCCTAAACGCAGTGGTCTGTTGTCATTTAGAATGGCCAAGAATAGCTCTAACCCCTCTCTGGCCCTCAGCTGGTGCTCAGGAAGGAGATGTCTATCTCAGGGATTTCCCACACACTTCCCAAGCACTAGCACTCATCCAGGAGCACCCCAGGCACCTTGGTCATCACCCAGGGTCTGTATGTGAGCAACTGACTCCCTGATGAAGGACCAAGGACTCAGAGCAGGAGCTCATATGCAGCAACTCCTTGTGCACATCTGAATGAACCAGAGAAATCCCAAAACTATTTTCGCCATAGGGTTTCCATCTAGGGATGAGATGCCAGCACTGCCTCAGCTGGATCACTGCCCTGCCCAGGGCAAGTCACCCCTCCCTGTCCTTGCCTGTGTGCTCTTTTTGTTACAGCAACACTCACTGAAGGACTAACTGTATGTCTGGAATTAGTCCCTGTCCACTGGACATTTGGTGGTTAATGCAGCATATTTCAGAGTACAGTCATGACAATGCTGTCTTTTAGGAGCTGTTGGCCGCAGAGACCCAGGGACATCTCAGGGGAGATCAGTGGGAGGACAGAAATGAAATCCTCTGCTGCTGAGCTGGGCCGGGCTCATGGGACACAGGGAGCTCCTACAAGTGGGCAGTGCTGCAGAGTCACAGCTCTGACTATGAGCAGCTCCTGTGTACTGTGCATCAGTACTAGGGGCACGTTCTGCAGGTGACATGAAGACAGAAGAGAAAGGAGAGAGGGATTACAGGATGTGTGGGGTGTGAGCAGGCTGCGACCTCACTGCAGGAGCATTGCTTCCAGCCACTGACACGGTAAGTCTCTCACCATAGGTAATGCAAACACTTTTCCAACAGGGATCACCAAATCTGGCACATCCCAGTGCAGATCAGGCTGCATATGCTCCATGTTTCTTTATCATGGAATAAGAGCTGTTCCAGATGAGGGCTTCCCTGCTTCAGCATCAGAGCACAGCTCTAAGGACACATCAAGAGAGAACCCTTAAGTGCATTTTACCTCTCTGCTTTCTCTAACATATATATTCTTTCAATAAACCCATGGGAATTCTCTTAGGTTCCCTTTTTCACTTGAAGAAATGAACATGCACTTAGATAGTGCCCTGCAGACGGAGTGGGTTCTGGACAGCAAATAGGAATGCAGAGAGTTTGGGCTGGTGTCTGTATGCTCAGTCAGGGAAATGACAGGAAAACAGCCCCCAGGATGAAAATCTGCAGACCACAGAGATATGATCAGGGAATTACCCCCTTCAGTGCAGAGACTTTCCTCTGAGCAAGCTCCCACCTAGAAACGCCTTTGCCCACACTATCATGGGGTCCGATGCGTGAACCACCTCCTGTGCAGGCAGAGCTCCAGCAGAGCAGAGCAGCATCTCCCCAGGCACGTGTCCATCACCCTCTGCAGTGCACAGCGGCTGAGAGCCACTGCCTGGGGCTGTGGGCAATGCAGGCTGTGAGGCTGGGAAGGAGCTGGCTTTCCCTTAATGAGATGCCATCATTAGGACACATGTCCCTGAGGTGTCCTTCAGAGCCGTGAGCTGACCTTCAGAATGCAAATCTTTCCCCTTAGTCAGGTGATCAAAGTGTTGGGAAGAAGCAGAGAGATGTAATATGCAAATGCTGTGGGGTTGGTGAAATCAGTGTTAGGGGTCATTTGCAAGATGTGTGGTGATGAGGCACTGCTGAAGTACGTCAAGAAAGGGTGAATACAAAGTGATGGGCAGAGGACTCCTGTTTTCTGAGCTGGGTCTGACTTCAGAATTTTAAGGGAATGTAATCGTCTTGCATCTGCTAAGTAGTCAAGCTCAGAGCAATTGGAAAGAAAGCCAGTCAGCTCCCCTTACCCTGCACTAAGCAGCAGTGAATCCCTTTGCCTCTCAGGTCTTACAGCTGTTCAGACTTCAGCAAACACTCCTTAGGCATGGTGAGCAGGATGAGAATTTGTAGGAAAAAGCAATCCCTAGAACTTCTATTTTTGACCCACATATTTTTGGCATTAAGGTTCAGATGCCAACCAGCACTTCTGTATTAGAATTGATTTTATCTGATAAATACTGAAACAAAAATCTGCCCACACATGATCACCATGTTGCTATTACACACAGGGACAAGTCTGCTTCATTGAGATAAAAAGTGCAGAGTCCCTCATGCCAAACTCGACCTCATGAAATGTAGATCACATCATGGAGCTGATTGACTACGCTCCACATAGAAAGACTTCTCTTTGACTTTATCGTCCTTGAGCAGGTCCTGGTGCCCAGAAGAACTGCAGATGCCCAACAGCAGCTCCATCAGCGAGTTCCTCCTGCTGGCGTTGGCAGACACGCGGCAGCTGCAGCTCCTGCACTTCTGGCTCTTGCTGGCCATCTACCTGGCTGCCCTCCTGGGCAACGGCCTCATCAGCACAGCCGTAGCCTGCCACCACCGCCTGCACACCCCCATGCACTTCTTCCTCCTCAACCTCGCCCTCCTCGACCTGCATCTCCACCACTCTGCCCAAAGCCATGGCCAATGCCCTCTGGGACACCAGGCACATCTCCTATGCTGGATGTGCTGCACAGGTCTTTTTCTTTTCTTTTTTGTTCTCAGCAGAGTATTGCGTTCTCACCATCATGTCCTATGACCGCTACGTTGCCATCTGCAAGCCCCTGCACTACGGGACCTTGATGGACAGCAGAGCTTGTGCCAGCATGGCAGCAGCTGCCTGGGGCACTGGGGTTCTCTATTCCCTGCTGCACACTGCCAATACATTTTCCCTGCCTCTCTGCCAAGGCAATGCCATCAATCAGTTCTTCTGTGAAATCCCCCAGATCCTCAAGCTCTCCTGCTCACAGTCCTACCTCAGGGAAGTTGGGCTTCTTGTGGTCAGTGTCTGTTTATCCTTTGGGTGTTTTGTTTTCATTCTTTTCTCCTACATGCCGATTTTCAGGATCGTGCTGAGGATGCCCTCTGAGCAGGGACGGCACAAAGCCTTCTCCACATGCCTCCCTCACCTGGCTGTGGTCTCCCTGTTTCTCAGCACTGCCATGTTTGCCTACCTGAAGCCACCCTCTATGTCCTCCCCATTCCTGGACCTGGTGGTGGCATTTCTGTACTCGGTGGTGCCTCCAACACTGAACCCTCTCATCTACAGCATGAGGAACCAGGAGCTCAAAGATGGTCTGTGGAAACTGATGAACAAACTTGTTTCAAAAGCAATGAACTGCCCACCTATTTAAAACTAAGAGTTGTAATGCAGATTTTGACAGAATCCAACTTTATTTGTTTTGTGTGTTCATTTTCTAAGTGTAATTTACTGAATGTTTTATTGTATGTTTTATGTATTCTAATGTTTTTCATGGAAACTTCATTACGCCTGTCCATTCCTATCCACCTTGTACCTATGTATTGTAACCCAGACACAGTGTACATGAGGAATCAGCCTATCTGTGAACCTTATCAGAAGAAAGGCCATACAATGACTTTGTCTTCCTTCCTGTGAGACATTTCTGGAGTTGCTGGGGTCAGATTTTCTCTGAAACCCATAATCCAGCAGGGAGCATACGGCTGTTCATCGAACTGCGCGGTGACTGCAGCCTGCAATAGCTGACGGGCCATCCCTTGGCTCCTGGCTGGGGTCTGTGCTTTCAGGCTCACATCTGTCAGTGCCTCTGACAGGCCAGCAGCAGCACCTGGTTTGCACGCTGGTTGTCAGATCCCCTCTTCCTCAGTCCCTGTGAGGCCTTGCATAGTAAAATGTCTTGGTTATGGGTTCTCATCTCAGAGGCTTAACATTTTCCATAAAGTCTCCCTTCTATGCTTCTTTCCATTTGCCACACAGAGGTGGGCACTGCCTCCACGATGCCCTAGGGTAGCTGAAGCACACATGAGAGCCCAGGAAAGGTTGCCCAGGACTCTCAGGAGACATTCTGGAGCATGAATTTGTAGGTAGGAAGAGCAACTGTGGGGTAGCGCATGGCTGCTGGGCAGGTGGTGCAGGTCCTCCTGCAGAGCTCTGTGTCCTTCTCCTTCCTGAGTCAGGTGCCACTTCCATCTCAGGAATGGAACAGCCAACAGAGATGAGACAGAAACTTCTCAAGAAAAGGCTCAGTGTTGCACTGAAAGACAGAATTCAGTGGTGTGGTGGCGGTGTGTTGAGCTGAAACTCAGCCCCATAGACCCTTAGCCTTGCAGCTCCTGTGGCTTGGTGACAGTGCTGCTGTGTGGCTGCAAACACAAGCAAGGACACGCAGTGGGCACTTCTGTCACACAGACTGTTTCCACCACAGCAAGTCCATTGTTAATGGAGATCTGCTCATGGCAGTGCCTGAAGGCTCAGGGCTTCTTTAAATGTTGCTGACAAGAACATTCCCAAGGAATGGACTGCACAGATTCCCAGTCTTACTCTCCCACTCATGCTAAAACCAAGCTTTAATTGCTAGCATTATAATATTGTATTTAACAATTGTTAAATACCCTCACTGCAGCCCAAAACAGAACGCTAATCTGTAATGCTTACCTGTACCCTAACACTGTCCTGAAAACCATGGCAGAACACCAAGCCCTCTCACTAAACCTTTGCCTAATCTCAGCCCCTAAAGGTGAGTTCTAACCCTTAATCCCTATCCTGAACACAGAACAGCCACAGACCCTGCTCCTGTGCTCTGCCCTCCTCACCTTCATTCCCTCCCCTAACCCTAAACTTTGGATACTTGGCTCTGCAGGGCAGAGCAGGACTGGTGGAGTCTTAGAGCAAATCCATGTAATGCAGTGATGAATGGGAGGCGATGTCTGTACAGGAGGTGACGTGTGACTGATCGGCTTGAGGCCATAAGGAGGAGGTGGGTAGGAATGCTGCCATGAGCTCAGCTCTACCTCAGGCCCTCATGGGCCTGCAGGTGGCACGAGGCTGTGAAGGTGGCTGTGAGGTCACTTGTGTGTGTGGAGTTGACAGGCCAGCCCCAGGAGCGTGTCCCAGAAAGGAATGGTGTGCTGCCTTCTGCCTGAAGCAGCTGGTGGTCAGCCCTTGACTTCTGGCTGGGATCTGTGCACACAGGATCACATCCGCAGTGTCCCTGAGAGGCCGACAGAAAGTGCCAGGTTGACGTGTTGACTGTGGGATCCTCTCTGCCTGAGCACCTGGTAGGGCCCATGGAGGAAGAAGGAGGTTTGTGTAAGGGATTGTGATGGCTCTTCTGTGTGAGGACACAACTCCATAGCAGGAGGGACGTGACTTGGTCGTATCTACTTGAGAAGCTGGCACGTGCCTTGGAAGATGATGGTGATTCTGTCACAGAGTTAACTAGATCAGTCTATGCGCATGACAGGGGGCAGTAGACCCCTGTCCCCTTCCTCCTCCCCCCCCCCCCAGCCACACAAGATAGGAAGGAAAAGGGAAAAGGGATAGGGAGATGGGAGCTGGGCTCAAGGGTGGAAAAAAAAAAGTCCAGCAGCCTCGATCTATGGAGGAAAACTTATTTTACTATGATACTGGAATGCAAGATAACACAATATAATACAATCTAATTGAAATTGAGACTAATTGAGACTAATAAATCAAATAAGATAGGGGAGAGAGTTCCCGAGACTGAGTCAAACCTGAAAAGCTTGGAATGGCTAGGAAAGCACCTCCAGCACCCACTGCCAGGCAGTAAGAGACCGCCCCACCCGGAAGGGTCAGATCCCATGACTTCTGTGATGCACAGGGACAGGTACCTGGAATTGGAGTACTAACACTTTAACTCCCAGTGCACTACATGATGGTATGAAGTGGAATACTGAAAAACAAAAAAACATGGAACCGCGACATTGGGGTTACCTCACACTTTACTCCAAGTTTACTTGCACTTTTCTCTGGGTTTACTCACACTTCTTTTCGGAGTGTCTTTGACTCACACTTTACTCAAGGTTTACTCAAACTTTTCCTCAACTTTACTCACACTTTACTCTGGGTTTAATCACACATTTCTCTGCATTTTACTGACACCCTACTCCGGGTGTGTACACCCTCTCTTGCGGGCCTACCCACACCTTATACCGGGTGTTTCTCACACTTGGCTCCAAGTTTACTCACACTTTACTCCTGGTATACTCACAGTTTTCTCTGTTTTTTTTTTTTTTCTCACACTTTGCACCAGGTTTGCACACTCTTTACTCTGGGTTTACTCTTTCTCTACTCCCGGTGGAGTCACTCCTTACTCTGGGTTTTTCTCACACTTTACACCATGTTTAGTCACACTTTACTCCGGGCTTCCTCACACTTTACTTGGGCTTACCTCACAGTTTACTCCAAGTTTACTCATTCTTTACTCCCGGTGTACTCACACTTCTTTTTTGTGTATGTTTGACTCACAATTACTCAAGGTTTACTCAAACTTTTTTTTCAACTTTACTCACACTTTATTCTGGAGTTTCTCAACGTTTTTTTTCTGGGTTTTATTGACACCCTACTCTGGGTGTATACAATCTCCCTTGCATAAAGTGCATACCTACACTTTACTCTGGTTCCACCCATACTTTACTCTGTGTTTACAAACACTTTATTACACGTTTACTCGTACCCTGCACTGGGTGTACTCACACCCTACTCCAGGTTTTATTCACATTTCTCTCCAAGTTTACTCCCTTAGTTCTATGGTTTTTTTCTCACACTTTATTCTGAGTTTACTGACAGTTTTCTCTAGCTTTTGCTCACCCTTCACCCCAGGTTTACTTAATTATAGAAAACAATTTAATTAGATGTTATTTGCCTTCATGGGGTGTTGAATCGGCAGCTGCAGATTTGACTTTGCTAAGCCAGGTTTTCGTTCCGATAACAGATGCTTTTCTACAGCATCATTTTCTACAGGCAATTAGTGCAGATAGCAGGTCGATCATTTTTCCAGACAACACTGTTAGTTATCCTATTTCTGGAATGCCAGGCAGCAGGCTCAGACAGTAAAACCACGAATTAATGAAGAAGCAGCAGATTGGTGAACGGAGTTGTGGTCGATGAGATGACCAACCAGAAGCAGCCAAGCGTCCTCCATCCTAACCCAAGCTTAAGAAAGTAACCCAATGACTTTCATTGCAAAGACGGTATGCGTAAAATAACTGAGACTCAGGGTTGGGGGGGGGGTATCAATCATTTTTGGGACTCAGTGTAATTAAGCCAGCCTATTCTTGGACATCTAATGCATATGTAAGCAGTCTGCTCTTTAAGTATGTGCACTTCTTGCCTCCATTATGCAGGCTAGGTGGCGATATCCCCTCTGCATCTGGCATATGTGCAGCCCTGATTAAACACACCTGCTTTAGGACTACTCAGTGGTTATACGGTTTGATTTGCTCACGTCAGTTCCATCCCTCAGTTCAGCACTTGTCAGCCCTCCTCGAGTGCATCCAGTCCCGCCACCTTACCATCAAGCTGAAGAGATCACCGCTCTGCTGGTCCCAAAATGGGACCCCAGGAGAAGAACCCTTCTGCACGGCGAGGGCAGGCTGCAGGCCTGAGTCCCGGGCCCTGGACCTGGGTCAGTTCGCCACCGCGCTCCAATCGCAATCCAGCGCGGCTCCTCGGGGCAGAGCGGGAAGCAGCCCTTCAAATCCATCTCACATATCTCAACACAAAGATAAGGGTGTGATGTGGGACCATGCCAAAGGACTTCCAAATGTCCAGGTAGATTTTTGTACCAGCCTGTGTAACTGATGCACTGTCAAAGCATCCACATCATCATTCTGAACATAAAAAAAAAAACACGATATTTAATGAAGTTTTGGGAAAATACTGATTTCTCATTTAAATCCTTAAAATATTGAGCTAAATAAAACAGAGTAAATCTCAGGACTTAGGCTGTGTTATAGTAAAACACATCTTTTTACAGTGCACGCAACGAAATTGTTTATGAGATTGTTTCTTTGCTTACAACTGGCACCTGGTAGATAAGTGTGTTTCTGAAACTTAGCAACCTTCACTTTGGGATCCAAAGAGCTGCTATCACAATGGTCAGCAAATGACCAAAGCATTCAGAAGTGAATCATTACCCGAGCTGCAGTGACACAACAGACTGGATCTGACAGCAAGAACAGAAATAACATGTTGTACACGGGGGTAATTTAGGAAGTTACTGTTAAATATTAGGAAAAAAGGTCAGGACATGATACAACAAAGATGAAATATAAACATAGCATATCACTTCTATTAGAGTAAATAGGTTAAGGAAGAAGAGGGATGTGAAACCCTAACTAACAGTGAACAGAATTCTGTGTTGGAAATAATTTATATTATATAGAACATGAGTCAAGTGTTGTGGGTTAGGTGTAGTTTCAATTAATATATTAAGATGAAAGGGACGCTGAATGCCATACCCGTTTCAGAGTGTGCAGAAAAACCTGTATCTGATATGTAGCCATTAATGCACAAAATCTGTTGTCATTGGGTTTTAAGCAAGGAAAGAATAAAGCACCTTTTGTCTCAACCCAGGAATTGATGAGTTGTGTTTTCTCCCCTGTCCTGTAGAGGGGCAGTGACAGAGCAGCACAGGGGGCACCTGGGAGCCAGGCAAGGTGAGCACAGCACAGCTGGGTGCTGAGTTCCAGGCTGATTTGGGGCCCCAGCCCTGCAGCATGAGGCTCTGTTGCCTTCCCCTCTGCAGGACAGCCCGGCCCCACCGCCCCACAGGCAGCCCCTGGCAGCTCAGTGCAGGCACTGTGTGGGGCAGCATGCGTGCAGTGCTACAGAGATGTGCCCCCAGCACAGCCCCTGACACCGCATGTCCTCCTCATAACACCTACTTCCTCCCCTTTGTTTCATCTTCCTCTTCATCACAGTGTAGCTTGGCTCACCTTCTAGCTCTTTTCCCTTAATTTGGCAAATTTCCATTGCTTGTTTTGCCACAGTCAGCAACTTTCTATCTTGGTGCACTATAACTGCAAACAGCTGATACCAAACCCAAGAACACATCCTTGCACCTGGTGCAGGCAAAGCAAAAAGCAGTCCATTGTGATTTCAGTGCTTCTGTGAAATGGGATTGTTGATAAAAACAGGGCTGTTCACACACCAAGCAAAGTTAAACTAGGAAGATTTAAGATGAGCACACACTGATTCCATTTGCTAATGTAATATATTGGTCCTTAGGCTAATGCATAGATCCCTTTTGCTAATCAAGCCTATTTCAGCTCCACAGTGCCTGCTGGCATCTCATTTGCCTGCAGATACAGAGGTGGAACACAGAGGCTGTGAGAGAGCCAGCATTGATCCAGAGTTCCTATGGGCTCCAGGCGAAAGAGAGCAGGATGATGCCTCAGTAGAAGTGGTATGAAGCCAAGCACTTGTATAGGAACTTCATAACCACTAATGATAATTGCACACACACACACACATATGAACAGCAAGGGAAAATGTATCTATTAATATAAATAAAGAAAAAAATATAAACAGTAAAAAACACGATACAAGCCTGTAATGGAGCAGACTGTGAGTCATTTATTGAGACAGATGAGAAGACAATCCCTGTTGAAATGTGATGATGACATCATTTTCCTCACTGCATCCTTGAGCTCCTGGTTCCTCATGCTGTAGATGAGAGGGTTCAGTGTTGGAGGCACCACAGAGTACAAAAATGACACCACCAGGTCCAGGGATTGGTAGGAAAGAGAGGGGGGCCTCAGATTGGCAGATATACCAGTGCTGAGAAAGAGGGAGACCACGGCCAGGTGAGGGAGGCACGTGGAGAAGGCTTTGTGCCGTCCCTGCTCAGAGGGCATCCTCAGCACGGCCCTGAAGATCTGCACATAGGACATAAAAATGAAAACAAAGCACCCAGATGCTAAAGAGGCACCGACCACAAGAAGCCAAATTTCTCTGAAGTAGAAGTCTGAGCAGGAGAGCTTGAGGATCTGGGGGATTTCACAGAAGAACTGGTCCACAGCATTGCCTTGGCAGAGAGGCAGGGAAAATGTATTGGCAGTGTGCAGCAGGGAATTAAGGAAACCAGTGCCCCAGGCAGCTGCTGCCATGCTGGCACAAGCTCTGCCGTCCATCAAGGTCCCGTAGTGCAGGGGCTTGCAGATGGCAACGTAGCGGTCATAGGACATGATGGTGAGAAGGGAATACTCTGCTGAGATGAAGAAGAGAAAGAAAAAGACCTGTGCAGCACATCCAGCGTAGGAGATGTGCCTGGTGTCCCAGAGGGCATTGGCCATGGCTTTGGGCAGAGTGGTGGAGAGGCAGCCCAGGTCGAGGAGGGCGAGGTTGAGGAGGAAGAAGTACATGGGGGTGTGCAGGCGGTGGTGGCAGGCTACGGCTGTGCTGATGAGGCCGTTGCCCAGGAGGGCAGCCAGGTAGATGCCCAGCAAGAGCCAGAAGTGCAGGAGCTGCAGCTGCCGCGTGTCTGCCAACGCCAGCAGGAGGAACTCGCTGATGTTGGACATTTTTACTTCTGCGTGTGGAGACCTATGCAGGAGTGGTAAGGTAAGGCAATGCTAGGCCTGCCTTTAGAGGAATCAGTTTTGCTCTAAGTCAGTGGGCAAATGAAGGTTTCCACCAATCTTCCCTTTTGCATTTGAAGAGGGATGTTTTCTGCAGTTGAATCAGTCAGATTCTGTCCACTGTCTCTGTGGGGATAGTCACTGCTGATCAAACAAGAGATGAAATTGGTACATTGTCCATCTGCCTGTGTAGGAGAAAGCAGAGGAATTAATCTCTTCGTACTTTGCCCTCCTTCAGTGATTTGTCCCTAATATCAGAACCAGAGATCTCATGCTCCCATGCTGGGCATAGGAACGTGGCTCATGACTACAGAATTGATTCAATCCTCTGCATATGGCCTTATTTTCTAGAGTACAGCCTGATTTCGCACCAATTCCAAATATTCCAATGTAGTATTTTTCCTGGTACCAAATGTGTAATGAAATTTAAACAGCTTTTTTTCTGTAAGCACACAGATGAAAGTAAACTTCTCACCTTGCTCTTCAGAAGACAAGAGGTAACTTAATCAACTACTTATGTGCCTCTTTGGGATTTAGATTACCCCATTAAATTTAGGAAATGGAAAAATTCTTCAGGGTTTCCTTTGTTCTCAGTATAAACACAAGTCGCTGCTCAGAGGCAGAATGTCCGGGCTGTGCACAGAGCCATTGTCCAACTCCTGTCTCCTTCAGCTCCGATCTGGGGAAAAGGAAGAAAGGGACATGGTGAGGCTTCTGATTCCTGGGGCTGGAGAAAGGGCACAAAGGAGCTGTACCCACCTTGGAGCTTGTGGCAGTTTTTCGGGGCACCTCCACAGTGGTAGCCTTGAGCTGATGTCTCCTGGGGATGGGAGCTCACTCCTGAAACTGAAACAACTGCACTGCAAAGAGCTAGAAATGCGCAAAGGAGACAGAAGCTGTTGCAAAAGTGCCAGAGAGAAGAGGAGCATTGCACATAAATGGAGAAATGGGGAAAAAAAAATACTGTGATTCTCCTGCTGAGGAAGCAAGGAGTGAAGAGACAGCCAGCACTCCGGAAGGCCTTTTCCTTACCACTCCTCAGATAGCAAAGTCACAAGTTGTAACTCTCAGCCTCTTGGATCTCTCAGCAAAAGGAGTCCATGTCTGGAGAGATGCAACTCTGCTCTGCAGATCTGTGGCTGCAGAGGAGCAGCTCATGGCCTGGCCCCAGGGCTGAGAAGGCAGAGGCTGTGCTGGGTGGGAGGGGAGCACAGGTGGTTTGCTCATAGGAAGACATCTGCACTGGAGGGACAGATGGAGGGCAGCCCAAACCCACCGTGCAGAGCCTTTCTGTGACACATTCCCTGTCTGTCTCTGTCCCTGTATCTGCACCCTGGAGCTGTTCCTTGCTGTAGCTATTTCTTATCAGCCACAGACCCCATCCTAGCCCCTGTGCACTCAGTGTCCCCTGCAGACCCCACCTGGCAGCAGGGCACTGTTCATGAGCATCTCCCTGTCTGCAGCAGGCTACACAAACCCCGATGTGGCCAGCAAAAGGGATTCCGTTGCTGCATGCAGGCAGAGGAGTGGGCATGGGGAATTTATGAAGTTCCAGGCAGGTTTCATTATCTCCCAGTGGAATGATTCAGAACTCTCAGTGTTGAATCCTAAGATCTCCTTCCTTCCCTTTGTGAGGAATCTAAAAGCACAAACTGAACTGAAACACAAGCTCTACTTTTCCTCGACTGACAGACAGTCATCTTGAAGTTCCTGCTTTGCTGTGGAGCCATGAATCCCCTGCCCCAGGCAGCAGCTGAAGCAGCAGAAGGCCCCTTCCCTGTCATGCCAGGGGGTTCCTTCCCCCCACACATCTCCTGGGCATCTCCCTTGGCAGGCTGAATGCTGAGTGCTGAGTGCTGAGCCTGGCAGGCGGCAGAGTCCCTGCCCCGGCACACAGCCCCTGGGGCACAGCAGGGACCTGCTCTGCAGAACAGCCCTGGGCACCCGGCTGCAGCCCCGGCTGCACAGCCTGCAGCCGTCCTGTGACATGCAGCCCTCAGGGCTGTGCTCTGATGCTGCAGCACAGAAGCCCTCAGCTGGAGCAGGTCCTGCTCTGCAATAAAGAAGCATGGAGTGCCTCCTGACTGATACGCTGCTCTAACAAGACCAAGAGTGATTGGATGGTCTTGTGTACTTTGCCCTGCCAATGTAGACTTACTGTGTTAAGGTTGCGAGCATTGATCCCCCCGTGAACTCAGCCTTCTCCCTTCTGCACTGCGTGTTGCATTTCTCTCCCTTCTGTCCCCTCATTGTCACCTACAGGCCATGTCTTCGGAGTCCTGCACTGTGCAGAGGAGCTGCTCCTGTACCAGCAGCTGTATGAACTCCCTGTGTCCCAGAAGCCCGGCCCAGCTTAGCAGTAGAGGCACAAGGGATCCCTTTCTCCATCCCTGTGGGCTCCGTGCAGATGTCCCTAGGGCTCCACAGGATGATACGTGGAAAAATACTGAAGGAGTCCTTGAAGTTCCTTTCCTCTAAGTGGGAGAACACTTGGCTTCCCAGCAGTGTCATTGCTCCTGCCAGAGACAAAGTTAAGTAGAAAAGCCACCCTCCCTTGTCCCAACACAGACAGGGCACCTGGGCTGTGACAGGCAGGGATCACAGGTGCCCAAGCAGAAGAAAATTACTCAGATGAGTTGATTGAGGTACCTCATTCTGGATCTGGAGATATTCTTTTGGTGGGAAATCTCTCTAAGTGAAGTGAAAGATACCTATGTGGAGGTCAATTGAACCTCTTCTCTACTCATTTTTGTGCAAAACATCATCCAGAAATACTGAGCTGAGAAAATGGATTCATGTGCCATAGGGAGAACTATGTCTCTCTCTCTTCAGCCCAAGCTGTACTCCCCAGCTGCCCTGGGGGTAAAATGGTCTCTGTCTCATGTACACCCTTCATTGCCTAGCCATGCTCAGGGTGGCTGAGTATAACACACATGCCCAAATACTGTTCCATATTGCCCCTCTGACTAAAAGCCAAATATGGCCTGCTCTCTGCAGCTAGACGGGTGGAGAAAAAACACACTGCCATTGTCAGTTGTGACATATCACTTGGCTGCCTTTGACTCCAGTTCATATTGGAGTTCTAGCATGCCTGGCACAGCAGTGCTTAGCAGTGGTGTGACTTCATTCTGGCCATGATAGTCCTCTCAGCCTCCACTCTCCATTAGACTTTGGGCCAAACAGGACATTACTGAGTCTAGAGGACCAAATGGGTGAGTGAATCTTGCTGATCACTCCTTGATTCTGCAGTTGGTGAATCAGATGATGAATGAGAAGCAGGGAGTCCCTGTTGATGCAATATTGATGTCAACATACCATTTCAGCAGCGATCGGCACCTGCTGCCTTTCTGCTCTTAGCAATCCTGCAACAGAAGGGTCCTCTGAGAGAGAGATTGGACAAGGTATAGAGCTGTTCAATGTCCTCCATCTCCAAGGCAGCTGTACTGAAAGCCCACCAGTACCCTTTTTGGGTCCTTGAAGTGCTCTCTCCCAAGGCAATCAGTAGCAGGGATGCACAGAGCCTCTGGGTCAGTCACAATGGTAATCACAAACATTCTTTTGCCACTCATTTAGTTAGGCTCACTTTGGCCTCTAGCAGAGGCCAAACTCTTGGATTCCCCTGTCACTCCTGAACTACAAATCGGTTTTGTTCCTTTATAACTTGATGGCATTAGAGTACATTGTGCACCAGTGTCAGCTAGAGCCTCCTATTTCTTTAGTCCTGATGTGCCAGGCCATTGAATCCATGCAGTCCAATAAACCCAATTGCCCCTTTCCTCTACCTAGCTGCAGGCAGGGCCCCTCGAGTTCTGATTTGTGTATTCATAACTCGTCTTTTGTGTGCAAAAACCAGAAGGCTCACTGACAACCTCAGGGATAAGATCAGACCATCAGGCTCGCTGGAAACTGGAGCTGCCACTTTCCTGGAAGGACCCTTTCTTGTGAATGTTTTCCCTTGCACCTCACGTACCCATGCCTGTGGGGCTGAGGTGGGTTTTGCCATCCCACATCCTCATACCCTCTCCATGGTCACGCAGGTAAAACCACAGGATGGTACATGGCTGTTACCTTGAAGTGTGGGGCGAGTGACACTCTGCACAGTTCCAACGCCATTTGTGCTTTTCTTTTTCTTTTTTTTTTTTTTTTTTTTTTTGGTCAGTCATGAAAACCCAAGCTGTGAGGTGTGGTTGACACGACCATGGATGGGAAGCTGGATGTGAGCCAGCAGTGTGCCCTCACAGCCCAGAAAGCCAGCCTGGGCTTCCCTTCCCTTCGTGCAGGGAAGGGAACGGTGGGAAAGAAAGATTCTGACATCATACTGGGAGATAGCATAGTTTGCTCATCACGGCGTAATGATTTGCTTTGGATTTAATCAGAGAATCTGGAGAAGAGTGTGGGGCTGCATCTGACTTCCCTGAGAGACACGACTGTAGTTGAAGAGATGAGGCAGGTGATAATCTGCAGACAAAGCAGTGCTGCCTGATGTTGGGGTCAGGGTGAGCTCCTTCGACCAGTTTGATGACCATGGGTCTGGAGATCATGGAATCCTAGAATCACCAAGGTTGGAAAAGACCTTTGAGATCATCCAGTCCAACCATCCACCAATTACCATAGTTCTCACTAAACCATGTCTCTCAATACAAAATCCAAACGTCCCTTCCACACCTCCAGGGTCGGTGACTCCACCACCTCCCTGGGCAGCCCATTCCAGTGCCTGACCACTATTTCAGAGACGTAGTATTTCCTGAAGTCCAGCCTGAATTTCACCTGGCTCAGCTTGAAGTCATTCCCTCTAGTCCTATCACCACTTACATGAGAGAAGAGGCCAAAGCCCAGCTCACTGCAACCTCCTTCAGGTAGTTACAGAGAGCAATAAGGTCTCCTCTGAGCCTCCTCTTCTCCATACAAACAATCCCAGCTCCCTCAGCTGCTCCTCATAAGACTTGTGCTCCAGACCCCTTACCAGCTTTGTTATCCTTCTGTGGACATGCTCCAGGGCCTCAATGTCCTCCTTGCAGTGAGGAGCCAAAAAGGGAATGCAGCACTGAAGTTACAGCCTCACCAGTGCACAGTACAGAGGGACAATGACTCCTGCTAGCAATGTTTTTTCTGATGCAAGCCAAGATGCCATTGACCTTCTTGGCCACCTGGGTCACACTGCTGGTTCATGTTCCTATGAGCATCAATCAACACCCCCAGGGCCATTTCCTCTACAGTCTTCCAGCCCCTCTGCCCCACACCTGTAGCATTGCCTGGGGTTGCTGTGGCCAAAGCCCAGAACCCAGCATTTGGTCTTGTTGAACCTCATCCCATTGGCTTCAGCCTGTTAGATCCCTCTGTAGGGCCATGCAACTCCCAGGCAGATCGACACTTCCTGCCAACTGGGTGTCATCTGCAAGACATGGATGTTCAAGGAACGTTTGGATTTTGTGTTGCGGAAAATGGTCTAGTGAGAATTATTGGTGATGGGTGGATTGTTGGACTGGATGATCTTGTAGGTCTTTTCCAACCTCGGTGATTCTGTGATTCTGTGATGATGACAAATGCCTTATGGGGATGGTTATAGCAGTGGGAACAAAATAACTGCTGGAAATACCCAAATAATTATCAGGACAGTACCTCTGATAAAGCAGAGATCTCTATCCTGCCCCATAGATCTCCTGCAAGCATGAGAGCACACAGAAAACAGCGTTACATCTTTTATGCCTTATATTACTTGATGCTTATCTCTTTCTCCCCTGGCTGCGAATTGGCTGAGTACTTCGGGTTCACAATCTTCCCAACGCTCAACTAAACATACGGATACTGGCTAAACATCAATTGTTGCCAGCTAAGCATATATTGCTAATTAATTAGCTTCTCGCGTTGGCTCAGTCAACACTCGGTCATTGTTTCTGGACATCTGCTCGTCCTTGCATAGACATAAGCTTGGAAGGAGGATAAGGGGGAGTATCTCGATGCCTGCTGTTGCATCTCAACCTCCCCACAGAGCAAGGCAATCCAGCCTTGCATGGAGGCCCTGGCTTTTTTGATGTTTGTTAAGTCTGTTTTTCTTTTGCTGAGGGTCTCTTATCCAAACAGAAAAGCCCTACTATATGCTTTCTAGTCCATAATATTGTACCTACTCTATTTGGAACATTTACAAACTATGGCAGTTTTGCAAGCAAGAATTAATCACACAATTCAGCAACTATATTTCTAAAGAATGTTGCTAACATAGATGGTATTTCTACTTTTTCACATCAGCTATTTCTAAGGACAAGTTACAAAATACAAATACACTGTGCTCTACTTCTTCAGATCAATTTCCCCTTTTTAATGTCTAATGCAAAGACAACATTCCATTCCTACGTAGCTGGCAACAGAGGGCGAAACCTATTTGGGCTGCTGAAGTGTACAAAGACACTGCTGCCCAAATAAAGGATGTGGTCGTGAAGGTGCACCATGTAGATGCTCATGTGCCCAAGAGCCGCACTACTGGAGAACAACAAAATAACCATCAGGTAAGCTGAGCAGCCAAAACTGAGGTGGCTCAAAAAGACCTGGACTGGCAGAACAAGGGTGAATTATTTCTAGCTCAATGGGCCCATGAGACCTCGGGCCATCAAGGAAGAGATGCAACATATGAGAGGGCTGGAGTCCGAGGGGTGGACTTAACTGTGGATGCTATTGCACAGGTTATCCATGACTGTGACACAAGTTCCATTAAAAAGAAAAAAAAAAACAAAAAACAAAAAACAAAAAAAAAACAAGCCAAGAGGATGAAACCTCTCTGGGAGGATGGGCAATGGCAAAAGTATAAATATGGGGAAGTGTGGCAGGTTGATTCTATCACCTTGCCACGATTTCGCAGTGGTGTTAAGTGCTTTCCATGGTGGAGGCAACCACTGGGTGGCTTGAAACATATGCAGTACCCCATGCTACCGCCCGAAACAAGTCCTGTGGCGACATGGCACCCCAGAAAGAATTGAGTCAGATAATGGGACTCATTTCAAAAATTCTCTTGGAAACACTTGGGCCAAAGATCATGGCATTGAGTGGATTTACCATATTCCCTACCATGCGCCAGCCTCTGGTAAAATTGAACGATACAATGGGTTGTTAAAAACTGTGCTGAAAGCAATGAGTGTCGAAACAATTAAACACTGGGAGAAGCATTTGGCAGGAGACACCTGGTTGGCCAATACCAGAGGATTTATCATTCGTGATGGTCCTACCATATCCAGCTCCCTACATGCTGTAGAGGGAGATAAAGTCCCTGTTGTACACATAAAGTGCATGGTGGGAAAAGAGTTTGGGTCCTTCCAGCCTCTGGAAAGGGCAAACCTCTCCTCTGTGGAACTGGTTTTGCACTGGGACCAGGGTCCACCTGGTGGGTAATGGAGAAAGATGGGGATGTTCAATGTGTACCAAAAGGAAACTTGATGCTGGGGGAGTGCAGACAGTAATTCTATCTATATGTATATAGACGTGTGTGTGTGATGCATTTTAATCATTTTGTTTGTATATGTATGTATGTATATATTAAGCATGATGTAGTGATGTAGAATAAGGGGTGGAATGTCATGGTTTTATGTTTTTTTGATTTTCAGTATTCCACATCAAAACATCATGTACTGGAATTAAAGTGTTAATGCTCCAATTCCAGGCACCTATCCCTATACATTACGGAAGTCATGGGATCTGACCCTTCCGGGTGGGGCGGTCTCTTACTGCCTGGCAGTGGGTGCTGGAGGTGCTTTCCCAGCCGTTCCAAGGCAAGAGGGGGAAGAACAGGGTATGCAGACTGTCGTGCTGTGTCCAGAGGTGCTCCTGCCTGTGGGACGCCCGCCGTCGCAGTCGCGACTAAAATCTGCTTTTCTCAGAGATCCCGTCCTGACAAAAATCACTGGGATGTTTCCAGCACCTGCAAGGGGTGCCTGTGTGTGTGTCCGTGTGAGCGTGAGGAACGAAACTCACAAGGCCGTGTGCTGCTCTGGGTGCGTGGTTTGCTCGCCTCTGCTCCTGAGACAGCCTGTCTGTCAGCTGCAAACGTACCCCGGGACGGACAGACGGACAGACAGCCAAAGGCAGTGCACGCGCACAAGGATGTTTCCTCGACAGCATTTGCGTTTGAGCGTGCAAAAGGGCCGCGTTGCACACGTGTCTGCACGCGCGTGTGTGCCTGCATAACCACGGCTGGGAGCATCGGGGTCTTTGCACGTGGCTGCGTGGTTTTGCACACGGCTGCACGCTCGTGGGTGGTGCGTGCACATGGGTGTGTGTGAATGCAGAGGGGTGTGTGTGAGTGCCTCTTTGCACTCGTGTGCACGGTTCTGCACACACGCGCATTCCGACGCTGCCAGGGGCCGTGGAAGCAAAGCGGGCGCACGGCGACAGGCATCGCCGCGGGCAGCCGGGCCGGGGCCAGCCGGGACGCGCGCGGTGATGACGCAAAAACCGCGCGGCCGCCCACGGAAAGCACCCCGCACGCAGCGCCCGCCCCGTTCCGCGGGCCGACCAATGGCAGCGCGGCGGAGGCGGGCCGAGCGCGGGCTCTCCGCCAATGGCGGCCGCCGCTGCGATGGAGCCGGCGGAGCGCGGGGCTCCGTGGGGGGAAAGCGGCGCTCCGCCGCCCCGCGTCCCCGCCGCCGCCCGCCCCGTGCCTCGGGGACGCCGGGCGGTCAGGGGCAGGCGGCGCGGGGCCGTTCCGTCCCCCGTCGGCACCGAGCCGTCCTCCGGAGTCGCCGTTCGGACGGGAGCCGGTCGGGAACGCGCTCGTTTCCGTGGATCGCTCTGCGCGTTCATCGATTAAACGTCGAACCTTCGTTTCCCGGCGCTTCTGCCCGCGCTCGTTTCTGCAGCTCCGATAACCCGCCCCGTCCCCGCGCCCGGCGCCGGGTGAGGACGGGGCGGCGCGAACGGCCGTGTCGTAGGATGCGAGCGCCGGCCCCGTCGCTCCCCCCGCATCCCTGCCCTCCTCGGCACCGCGTGGGAAATGGCTGGGCTGGGATTCTGGGAGAGCCGGGGCGGCTCAGCCCGCAGAAGAGGAGCTCGGGGGGATCCCGGGCACGGCCGTCGGTCCCCGCAGGGGGGCGCGGAGAGGACGGAGCCGGGCCGCGCCCGGCGGTGCCCAGCGGCAGGACCGGAGGCTCGCACTGCAGCACAGCGGGTTTCCCCGCAGGCTGCACAGCCCGTGCAGACGGCGCACAGCCAGAGGTGCCCGTGCCATAGAGCGCAGCCAGCAGCTGGGGGATGTTGGAGTGGTTGCAGTGGGCCGAGAGCTGCAGCTTCTCCAGCTCCCCCGTCGCTGCTGCCGCCAGTGCCCCCGTCGCCCCGCTTTGTGCCCGGGGAAGGAGATGGTCACGTAGTGAGCGTCGGGTGTGTTGGCGTGGGGGCACTGGGCAGGACTGGTGGCCCTGGGAGGCTGTCGAGGGCCGCAGGAAGCGCTGGGCACGTGTGGAGCTCTGGGTCAGTTCTGGGCTCTGCAGCTCGAGGCAGCCTCTCCTGTGCAAGCGCTGCAGGGAAGCTGCTCTGGGGGAGGTTGTACTGCGCTCATCTGCAGAGGTCCCTTCCAGCCCCTGTGCTTCTGTGACAGGCGGATGTGTGAAAGGAGACAGCCAGCAGGTGGAAGTTTGGTGGCTTTGCAGAGTCAGAGCGCCGCAGCCCTGCGATGCCACCGCGTGTTTGAGCGTCATCAGCCACGTCCCTCCCTTTGTCTCCATTCACTGCAATGGGAGCTGAGTCGAGTGCAGCTGCAGGGCTGGGGCACCCACGGCCCATCTGGGCAGCAGTGCCAGGGCCTTGGCTGCCTCTGGGATGAACTTCCCTGACATCTAATCCAAATCTCCCCCCTTTATGTTAAAACCATTCCCCTTTGTCCCATCACCCTCTTGACACGTAAAAAGTTCATTTCCATCATGTTTATCATCTCCACTGAAACAATGGAAGGCCACAATGAGCAGCCACAGCAAGTGCTGATGACGGGGCAGGCAGAGAGCAATGCCTGTGACAGTGTCACAGAGAATCCTTGTGAGCTCAGGGGAGAGGGGCTGACCTCAGCGGTCACGGAACCCCCCGCTGCCACTCTCAAGCTCCCTTGGCAGGTAAGGCAGCAGGCTGCTCTGCTCCTGGCACTGCGGCCCTCCGGGTGATCCCAGTGCCCCAGATCTCAGCCCGGCGCCCATTTGGGCATTTCCCCACAGAGAGAATCCCTTCAGGGACGCTGACGGTGCTTCCGACACCCAACGCCGCTTTCTTTGGATCCTTTGTGCCACCACCGGCCACTGCTGCAATGCAGCCCAGCATCGGCGGAGCAGTGCCGGTGTCACCGCAACCCCTCCCTGTCCCCAGTGTCACCCACGTGGTGCCTCAGGCCTCTGTCTGGCCTGGGCTACCAGGTGTCCAGGGACAGGGAGCGCAGCTCCCACCTGGGGGGCTGCCTCCAGCCGTGGTTCAGCTGCTACCCGGGTGGCTGCACCCATGTATGGCTCCCCCCACGGCCCCTGCCCACTGCTGGGGACATCCCCTGCTGGCAGGGCTGTGGCCTGGGGCCATGCTCCATGGGGAGCCCCCGCAGCCCGCAGGCAGCTGCCCGCTGCAGGCCTCCGGCAGCCCCGTCCTTCTGCCAGCACCTTCAGTGCAGCAGCAGGTGCTCCCCGTGCCCTGCATGCTGCCCGCCAGCTGGGAGCAGGCAGTGGGGCCCTTTGGAGATGCCGTGGTGCTCACGGAGGACCAGGGGCACCCAGCGCCCACCGACGTGTGCCCCCATCCCACCAAGGCTCCGCTCACCTGCAGCACCGCAGCGCTGGAATCAGGTGGTGAGTTTGGGGGCTGCAGAGCGGGCGGCAGGCTGTCCGCACCGGCTGGCTGTGGGAAAGCTGGCATTGCCCCACTGGGGATTTTCTTGCTTTTCCAGCAGCGACAATGAGTGCAGACATCTCGCAGCACATCATGGACATCGATGAGCTCCTGACATGGATGAACAGCGGTGAGTTTGGGGGCAGCAGAGCTGGCAGGGATGTGTCCGCATTGAGCGATCGTGGGAAAGCTGGCATTGCCCGTGTGGGGATTTTCTTCCCTTTTCCAGAAGTGACATCCAGCACAGAGATCCCGGACGACATCCCGGACATGGATGACCTCCTGGTGTGGGTCAACAACGGTGAGTCTGGGGACTGCACAGCTGGCCAGGGGGTGTCTGCATTGGGTGGCTGTGGGAATGCTGTGATCATCATTCTGGGGGATGTTCTTGCTTTTTCAGCAGTGACGAGTCCTCTGGAGGTCCCCCAGCAGAACCAGGACCTGGTTGATGTCCAAGCAGAGGGGACTGATTGCACTGAGACTGTGGAAAACGGTCACGATGAGCTGCTGCCAGAACTGAACGCCCAGGAAAGGGCAGAGCTGCTGCGGTGGATCGATGCCACACAGCCACCGAGCCCAGCTGTCCCCAGCAGCCTCAACAGCGCTCCTTTCATCGCAGCGCTCCCTGACTTTCCCTGGGCCGGCACGGAGCTCAGCGGAGAGGCAGAGGCTGATGCCAGGCCCATCAGCGACCTGTTCTGGAGGCAGCCAGCATGCTGTGGGCAGCTCTCCGAGTCGCTGCCCTTTGGGCATCGGATGGAAGAGGCGCGGCAGAGGCAGCCCCGGGTGGTTCTCACCTGCCTGGCACTGCCACCCGGCTGCATCTCCTGCCACGTGCCAGACGACCCCCACGGGGATGGCACCGAGCCGGCCGAGTGCCCAGCGCCCGCCTGCACCACCGGGAAAGACAAGAGCAGAGGGCACGAGCAGCGCACTGGCAGCGTCCCAAGCAGAAAGAGGAAGCTGCCCCTGGGCCAGGACGCTCCAGCACAGAAACGCCGGCGCTAGGTGAAGCTGGGTGGGCTCAGCACGAGCGGGAGCGTCCACAGAAACCGGCCCACGTGGTGCAGCAGGAGGCACGGCCATAGCCAACAAACAAGGCTACCTGTAGCCCTGGGCTCCTTGCCGGCCCCAGTGGCACACAGAGAGCAGCAGCAGTGCTCCAGGGGCACCAGCACCGGCCCCAGCTCTACCCCTCCAAACCTGGGCTGTCCACAAACGTCATCTTGGATTAGGATGATGTGGGACTGTGTTAAATTACGTTGTGTTAAATCCTGTTAGATTCTGTTCCATTATGATCAATTATGTTACTTTACATTACGTTATATTATTAAATGTTTTGCATTCACTTTCCTACGCCTCCACCTGCAGTTGTTCATGCAGCACCAAAGCCCCCCCAGGTCCCCTGCAGACACCTGTTGGCAGGATGGGGCAGCACAAAGGGCCGTGTCCCAGGGCTGCCCCCACCGGCCCCATCCCACCCCCCCAAAATCCTCTCTCCCCCTCAGTCAGCACTGCCTGGGAACGTAGGGATGGGGAATGGCTGGGGTGGGATTCTGGGAGAGCTGGGGCGGCTCAGCCTGCAGAAGAGGAGGCTCGGGGGATCCCGGGCACGGCCATCAGTCCCTGCAGGGAGGTGCAGAGAGGACGGAGCCGGGCTGCACCCAGCGGTGCCCAGCAGCAGGACCGGAGGCTCGCACTGCAGCACAGCAGGTTTCCCTGTATGTCACCACTGAGCCCCCAGCTCGGGTCAGCGCCATTGGATATTTTTGCCCATGATCACAATGCAGGAGATGAGTGCGTCCTCGTGAAATCCACCAGGCATCCTAAGGCACGAGGTGCTGCTGGCACTCCTGAGGCTTTTAAGGGACAGCAGGGAAAACTGGAGGGCTCACAGAATCACAGAATCACAGAATTGCCTGGGTTGGACGGGACCTCAAGGATCATGTATCTCCAACCCCCCTGCCATATGCAGGGCCACCAATCATCCCACTAAGGGCCACCAAAATCCCACCAGGCTGCCCAGGGCCCCATCCAATCTGGCCTTGAACACCTCCAGGGATGGACGGGGCATCCACAACCTCTCTGGGCAGTCTGTTCCAGTACCTCACCACTCTCTCTGTAAAGAATTTCCCCCTGACGTCCAACCTAAATCTCCCTTCCCTCAACTTAAAACCATTTCCCCTTGTCCTGCTATCACTCACCCTTTCCAAGAGTTGATTCCCCTCCTCTTTGTAGGCTCCCTTTAGGTACTGGAAGGCTGCAATGAGGTCACCCCGCAGCCTTCTTTTCTCCAGGCTGAACAAGCCCAGCTCCTTCAGCCTGTCCTCATAGGGGAGGTGCTCCAGTCCCCTGATCATCTTTGTGGCCCTCCTCTGGACCCTCTGGACCCTCTCCAACAGTTCCCTGTCTTTCTTTTACTGGGGGCTCCACACTTGGATGCAGTACTCCAGATGGGGCCTCACAAGAGCAGAGTAGAGGGGAACAATCACCTCCCTGTCCCTGCTGGCCACCCCTCTTTTGATGGAGGATGCAGGAGATGAGTGCATCCTTGTGAAATCCACAAGGCATCCTATGGCACGAGGTGCTGCTGGCACTCCTGAGGCTTTTAAGGGACAGCAGGAAAAACTGGAGGGCTCAGGGCAGTAGGTGGGGGCTCTTGAAGGGACTTTGAGGTGCCGTGGGTTCAGAATTGCGTTTTTTCCTCATGTTTCACACAGAAGGTAGCAGTTTGGCTCAGCACCTCGAGGTGGCAGCAGGACCCCCAGCAATGGAAACGTCCACTGCCCAGAGCCCCGTGTATGGCTGTGGGAAAGATGGAGGGTGGAATAAATGTAGAACATGCACAGGAAGTTATCAGATCAAATTCCAAGTTGGCACCAAGCTTCCCCCAGCAGCTCTTTGCAGGCAGCTCAGTCATCGTGTTTTATTCTCTCCTCACTCAGTCCAAAAGCATTATCCCCATCTGCCAGCAGCTGTTACCCCCGACCTTGGCACTGGGCAGTGCTTCAGCAGCACCAAGTTGCCTCTGTGGCCCTCATTCACCTCACTGCGTTAGCACTCAGATGTTATTCTCATTAAACTATATCCTTTCTTTCCTCCTTCAAATAAAATTTTTGTCAGACTAGAGAAATAGAAGGCTGCATCTGGGACAGTCTGCAAAATAGTGCACCACAGGGAAGCAATGCTGAAGGCCGAGAGAGGTCTGTGCCAAGGAGCGCATCTGCAAGACAAAAGGGAAATATCACCCTGCAGCCTTCTCCCTTAAAGCACAAGGGAACACCTTAGAAAGACAGAGCACACTTCATGTGCTCAAAATCCAGCACGTCAAGCTGGCAAGAGAGGATTCTGAACTGCCATCCTTTATGCTTCCCTCCACAGTGGGGTCTGTCACACAGAGCTGGGTAGGAACTTACTGGCACTGCAGGGCCCTTTCTTGCAGCACTCCTGATAGTTAGGATTAAATGTACAAAGAAATCATAACAGAAGTCCACTGTGAAAACTACCTGTAACGTTGTTCCTTCCACAAGCAAACAAGCCCAATGCTAGTAAAAATTCCTGCACCAAAAAGCAGCAAAGATGGCATGCAGGACAGAAAAAGGTAGTGTGCGTGTTTAAAGGCATTTTAGAGCCTAATGGCTCTTGCTACAGCACACCTGACTCACGTTAAAAGCTGAACAGCACAAGAATACTTGTTTCCATCAGCAGCCATCATCCAGAACAGCCAGACTGCTGAGGTCACCTGGCCCAAACGTTCCTTTTGCTCAGCTCTTTATTCCTGCAAGACAGATTGATCACGGCACGTGCGTCAGTCTTCAAACAGCCCATCCTAGCAGCAAGGAGCACGGAGTGGCACTAATACTTCTTCACTGGTGGGAATCTCAACAGAAGGGGTTGTGCTACAGGTGTGAGGGTAAGGGAACGCCCCTATCAAGATACAAGTCTTAGTGCGGAAGGTTTAGTTATGGCATGCTGACTAGGAGAAAAAAAATATGACTGTTACCTCGTACTTTTTTCTTTTTGTCTCTCTCATCATGAAGATCTGAGGATGACCAAAGGCTGTTGCCGTGAGCTTTGCTGAAGCCATCAGTGCTGTGGCTTAGAGGTATGACACCAGCACATGGCATGGGAGAACTCTGTAAGCTAAGTGCCAAGGGAAGAAGAAGGGGAACTGTTTAAATTCATGACCTCCTGTAAACTGATAGTCGTTGGCTTCTTGTTACACCCTGCTCCTGTAATGCAGGATAGCAAGGATTTAAAGGTGTTTACAAATGTGGCAGAGATTGCTGCATATAACCAAGCACACGCGGCTGAGCATGCTCTCCTGTCTCTGTCCCAGTGCTAGAAATACCCAGAAGAGCTCAGTGTTCTCCTGCTTTCATTTGCTTACATGAACTGGTTTAAAATGCGTGTTGTTCTAGGCTGGCACAAGTGCCAGTGACACTTTAGTGACACTTTAGTGCCTACAGCCACTGCTTGAGAGGCCGACACAGCTCTGGGGCCTAAAAACTCAGCAGAGAGACCGGCACTGGCACCGAGGCCTGGAGCCACAGACACAGCCTGAGAAGCTGGCACCAGCCGTGGGGCCTAAAGCCGCAGCCAGAGAGCCCGGCACCGACCCCAGGGCCTGAAGCCACAGCCAGGGATGCTGACGGCGGCCATGGGGCCTGGAGCCACAGCCACAGCCTGAGAGGCTGGCAGTGAGCCTGGGGCCTAAAGCCACAGCCAGGCAGAGCAGCACCAGCCCTGGGGCCCAAAGCACAGCACAAGAGGCCGGCACCAGCCCTGGGCTGTACAGCCACAGTTACAGCCACAGAGGCCGACAGCAGCCCTGGGGCCTAAGGCCACATGGACAGCCAGAAAGGCCGGCACCAGCCCTGGGGACCAGAGACAGCGCGAGAGGCTGGAACCAGCCCAGGGACCGAAAGCCACAGCCACAGCCAGCGAGGCCGGCACTGGACACAGGGCCTGAAGCCACAGCCAGAGGCCAGCACCGGCCCTGGGGCATACAGATGTGCATTCCTAGTGCTGCTGCTGGTTCCCTGGGACTCCACTGACCACCATGAGGCCGTACTGGTCTTCACTGCTTTTATTGGGCTGCACAAAGTCATCCTCGCTTCTCCGTTACTTTACTGCACATAACCCCATTGGGTGACCCCGGTGTTTATTTCCCAAAAGCTGGATCTGGGAGGCGTCCGTTTCCTTCACTTGTGATGAAGGCACAGAAGCGATGCGGGCACTCGCTGAGGTCACAGTGGTTGCTGGGCTGGGAGCGTTTGTGCCACAGCTGGTGAGCAGAGCTGGTGCTCTGGTGAGCGTGCTGCACGCAGACTGAGCTGTGAGCCTTCCTTGGAGCAGATCACCTGTTGAGCCCGTCAGAAGCAGCGCTGCGGCGTGTTGTGAGCTGGGCACAGCTCAGGCTGAGCAGTGACCGGGTGAGCTGGGTTTGGTGCCGGCTGCTTGCCGGGAGGTGTCTCAGCAGGAAAGCTGGGCTGGGGAGGAGTTCCCAGCTCCAGCAGTGCCCCTCGGCATGGCTGTTTCCAGGGGAAATGGGATCTTGTTGCGATTCCATCCCACGTTTCGGTGAGGATGAGGAAATGTCATTCCTCCCCTGGCCAATTGCTGCTGGGACCCTGCCATCATGTCAGACCCTGAAAAATAAGGAGAGCACAAACATCGTAGAGTTCAAGTCGTGCCTTGCTGCCCCACGGATGGCTGGGTGCAGAGCTGCTGAGGAGATGGAGAAGAGCACTTGCTGACACAAGCCATGCAGTCAGACACAAGCTGGAGCTAGGGTTGGGCAGCTCTTGCAGCCAGCTGATTTCCAGACATTGCCCTCCTCAAGAGACTGAATGGCGTGGCAGAAGAAAGGTGGGAAAATGCTTCTTCCTCACGATTTGTCACTTGTTGGTACTTTCTGCAGGGTTCCTGTCCAAAAGGAGAGTTTGGGGATCGAGGCAGTCTGAGCAAGAGTGAAGCCAGCTCTTTCCAAGAGCGGGGGAAGTTCCTGCGGAGAGAGCCCTCGGAACTTCAGCTTCCTCTGACACTTCACCGGTCATGTCTCAGCGAGGAGAGGACTGCTGTTCCTACTTCTGCCTCGTGAGTGGAAAGGTATGGCTGGGTGTCTTTTGCTTGGTATGTCTTCTTTTTTCTCATTTGCAAGGGAAGGGCTGGGGCAGGAGGAGCCCTTCTGGTCCTTTGTGACCTCAATGCGCTCACTGGGTTAATGATGTGCACGTGGCTCAGGCTGTATTTTCCCTTAGTGATAATTAACATCTCAGCACTCTGATATCCCATCTCTGGCACGATCTGGAAGCTCTCTGCATACCTTGGCTGCCGTTCCCTCCAACGCTTCTTCCTTTCTCTCTTCAGAAGCAGGACGGCGCGGTTCCCTGCGTTTGGGAACAGCAGCCAGCAGGCTGCCAGAGATCCAACTGCGCCTTGCAGCGCACAGAGGGACGCGATGGGGACGGACCGTCCTTCCTGTCGTGCAAGAGTGAGTTTCTTCAGTCCTCTGTCATGAAGGATGGAAGGATGAATTTTGAGTATTGCTTCTGGGTGGGTGCAGTGCTGCAGGAGATGTCGAGCCACCATCCATTTGGATGCAGGAAGGAGCAGTGAGAAGTGAACTATCAGTGTGTGTTTTGGCTGTCAAAGTAGCATCTTTCTGTTTTCTGGGGGGACGTGGGCTTACTGGACAATACTTCTGCTGCTTGCTGGTGTCTGTGAAATCAACACACAGTCTGTTGTTGTAGGGACGGAGCCTGCGCGTCCATGGAATGGTGCAGGGCAAGGAGGGAAACGGAAAGCCTCCGCTGGTAAGAAGCTCTTGTGAGCTGTGGTGTGGATACCTGCCTCTAAATAGGGCTGCGTGAAGGGCAGTGTGTGTGAGGGAGGGGAGAGGAAAGGGCATGGCAGTTCTGTGCTGACTGCAGAACTGGCACAACGTTGGAGCAGCGGAAAGGCAACTTGAAGAACCTGCTCTCGAAGACCAGAAGTTTGTGGTTGGCTGTGCTCAAACCTTCCTCCACGGAGATGCTCTTCATGTCTTTGTTGTCTCCTTTCTGTCAGAAGCTGATGCAAGCTGCCTTCCAGCAAAGCGCAGCCATGTGGAAAGCCAGGAGAGGAGCACAGAGTGTGGCACAGCACCCAAGAGAGGTACAGACACACAGCAGGCATCTGGGTTTGGTGCGCTGCATTTCTAGTTAAGCTTTCTGCCTGTTCTTTCCTGGGAGTGATCTCATTGCGTGTTGCTTTGGGTCTTAATCCGTGGGCTTTGCAGTTACCTTTCCTGTCCTGATTTGTAATGGGAACCCAATGTTCACCCGAGATCCCTTACCGTGAACATGGTACGGGAGAGCTGGCATTGAGCCTTTGGGATTTTCTTGCTTTTCCCAGCAGTGACGGATGTGCCGGAGGACATCACGGACATTCAGGATTTGCTCTCTTGGATCAATGGTGAGTTTGGGGGCTGCGGAATCCGCAGGCGCGTGTTTGCACCAAGTGGGTGTGGGAAGTTTATCATCACTGTTTTGGGGGATGTTCTTGCTTTTCCAGAGGTGGCAAGAGCTGTTGAGGTCCCCCATGAGAAGCGCAGCAGCCCTGCCCCAGAATGCCCCATTGCTGAGCTCCCTGACGAGCCCAGGGACAGCAGAGAGCTCAGCACGGAGGCACAGGCTGCCACCGGGACCCCCACCGACCCCTTCTGGGGGCTTCCACCATCCCCTGGGTTCCTGCCTGAGCTGCAGTGTGGGTTGTCGCAGCTGCACCCTGTCGTGCCACCAGCGAGTGCCCGGCTTAGCCCACGGCCGACCACCCTGGCTGTCAGCACACCTCCCAGAGCAGCCCAAAGCACACAGCCCATCAAGGAGGTGCAGCACAGGCAGCCCCAGGAGGTTCCGGCAGAAAAGAAGAACAGGGGCAGCACCAAGCGGGCCAAGCGCCCTGCGCCTGCTGGCACCTCCCAGAAAGGGGAGAGCTCCCAGCAGGAGCAGCCCAACAGCAGCGCCCCAGCCAAGAAAAGGAAGCTGCCTCCGTGCAAAGAAAGAAGAGAAAGACAAGGCCGCAAACACCTGGGCCAAGGGAAGCTGTCCGGGACCAGCGCAGGAGCCAGCGGCAGCGGGCAAGCGGGCAGTGCCAGCGAGCTGCGCGTGCACTTGTGCGAATCCATCCGGGCCGTGCACCCGCTGGGGCAGAGGGTGACTGCGGTGGGGCCGGTGCGCCAGCCACCCTCTGTGCAGCCCCAGCCTACGGCCGGCGCTGGCCCCGCCGCCCCCCGACCCCAAGCTGGCGGCACGGACCGGGCAGCGCCGGCACCTCCAGGCGGCACGGCACGAGAGGAGGGCACCGCCAAGAAGACGGCGCCGAGCTGCCCGTGCCCGTCCTCGCGGAGGAGCTCACCGCCGCCGAGGGACCCACCGTCACAGCGGCACAGACCGCAGCCTCGGCCACGGCGCCCCGTGGAATTTGTGCCCTGCGTGGGGCCCCGGCTGCGTAGCGGCACGGCACCCACAGCGCTGGAGGAGTCGCTGCCCATCACAGCCGAGCAGCGGCCCGAGCGGGAGCACATGAAGAAGCTGGCCCAGGAGGAGCGGCAGCGGGCGGCCCGGCAGATGAAGATTGGCCCCGTGCAGTTCCTGCTGCAGCGGGAGATAGACATGGCCATAGCCGACCGGTACGGCTACCCGTAACCCTGCGCTCCTCGCCAGCCCCGCAGCACCAGGCGGCAGCCGCAGCCTTCCAGGGGCACCACCAGCAGCCCCATCCCTCCCCTCCAGAACCCAGCCGTCCTCCACAGTCAGCAGTGCGGTGGGATGGGACGTTGTCTGGGCGCTCAGCTGTGGTGGGATGGGAATTGTAGGATTACTGTCCTTTCTGTTTGTTAATAACATATGTTAATATCCTTTCTCGGATATGTTATTAAAAGCTTTGAGTTTGTGTTTTGCTACGTCCCTCTGCCTGCAGTCATTTGTGCCGTGTCACAGCCCCCCAGCTCCCCACGCCCACCTCCGGGGCACCACAGATGGCCACGGTGTCTCTCAGCTGCCACCAGCAGCCCCAGCCCTCCTCTCTCCTTGCAGTCCTTTGTGCAGCGGGATGCAGAGGGCGTTTCACACAGCTCGCCTACGTGGGAATTGCCGAGGGGATGGGCAGCAGGCAGGGCACGGGCAGATGGAGGGGAATCGCATCAGGTCACCGTGGCCAGCAGAGACTCCAGCAGTGGCAGCAGGGGCAGTTCCCATGGAGGAGGGAAGCAGGGGTGGCTGGGCCTGCCGTGCAGACGGACAGACAGGCATCAAGACGCCTCCCACGTCACGGCTCTTCTGCCCCCACACCGTTTGGCTCCTGGCAGTTTTGTTTGCAGACAGGGACCCGGCCAAGTCTGTACACTCAGAGCAGTATTTTCCAGCTGGTGGCCGCTCACCAGTGCCGTCCCCCAGGGCTGGGGACTGGGGCCACTCCTACTGAACACCTTTATCAATGACCTTGAGCAGGGCACTGAGTGCACCCTCAGTGCGTTCACAGACGGCACTGAGTTCAGAGGGAGCGCTGCCCTGCCAACCTGAGCAGTTCTGTGCTTCTACGCTTCTACGCTGCCATATCCATTCCAAGTCCATCCCGTATCCAGAGCCCAGCCCATATATATCCCATTTCCCGATATCCCATCCCGTATCCATCCCATATCCATATTCCAGCACCCCACATCCCAATCTCACAGTCAACATCCCAATCCCATATCCTAGATCCCACATCCTATATCCCACATCCCAACCCCACACGCTGTACCCCACATCCCAATCCCAATTCCAAATCTCATTCCCCATCCCTCATCCCAACCCCATCTCACACCTGTCAATCCCAATCCCTCATCCCAAATCCCGATCCCAATCCCAATCCCACATCCTGTCCCCCATAGCAATAGGGAACACTCCGAGCCCCGCCCCCACCGCAGCTCCGTCCCGCCCCCTGCCTCGCATTGGTCAAGGGCAGTTCCGGCTTGTCGCAGCATCTCATTGGTCAGCGGCAGCTCCATCCCGCCCCTGGGCTCTCATTGGTCAGGGGAAGTTCCGGCTTGTCGCAGCATCTCATTGGTCAGCGGCAGCTGTGTCCCGCCCCCGCCCCTCACTAGTTAGAGGCAGTTCCGGCTCTTTCGTGCCTCTCATTGGTCAGTTGCAGCGCCGCCGGCTCCGATTGGCTGAGGCGCAGCGCGCGGGAACGGCCGTCGGCAGCCGGCTCTCCCCTCAGACGGTGCCGGTCCCACAGCCGCTACGCGCCGGAGCTGTCCGGGCAGCACCGAGACGGAACTGCGGCTCGACGGGAGCGGTGCTGAGGACAGCGGCGCCGGAGGTGCGCGGGAGAACGGCTCCGGGCCGGGGCCGGGGAGAGGAGCCGGCAGCGCTGCTCGCGATGCCCCCCGGGGCTGAGGTGGGCTGTGGGTGCAGGGGGCGGTGGGGGAGATCCGGGGGGATGTGGGAGTTTAGGGGCTGTGGGGATGTTGGGGGGTATTGGGGGATGTTGTGGGATATGGGGTACTGTGGGGCTACAGGGGGGCATAGAGTAATGTGGGGATATTGGGGGCTGTGGGGGGTCTGTGGGGGTGGATATGGGGGGATATCGGGGGCTGTGAGGAAACAGGAAGTTCTGAGCGGAATGTAGGGGATGATGGGGGCTGTCGGGGGCTCTGGAGGATATGGGGGTATAGAAAGCTGTGGGGGACTATAGAAGGGGTATAAGAGGATATGGAACAAGAGGGGGCTGTGGGGGTGATGTAGGGGACTGTAGGGGGGGTATAGGATCGATGTGGGGCTGTGGGTGGCTATAAGGGCTGGGGGGGCTGTAGGGAGGGTTTTAGGGCTATTGGGGCTCTATAAGGGGCTATTGGGATCTGGGGGGGTGATGGGGGCAAAATGGGGCTGTAAGGAGCTATACAATTCTATTGGGGAGGTACAGGCGGTTGTGGAGGGATATAGGGAGATATGGGGCAATAGGGGGGGTGTTATAGGGGGATATAGAATTATAAGGGGTGTTATAGAGGGATATAGGGTTATAAGGGGTTGTGGTGGGCTGTGGGAGGGTGTTTGGGATGATAGGAGGCAGGGGGCTATAGAGAGGGATGTTGTGCTATAAGGGGTTGTGAGGGGGGCTGTGGGGGGGGAAATAGGGTGGCAGTGGGAGGCTATTGGTGGCTATAGGGAGAATGGGGCTATAGGAGGTATATGGGGGATATGGATCTCTACGGGGTTGTGTGGGGCCATAGGGTGATACAGGGCTGTAGGGTGGGCTATAAGGGGATGTGGGGCGAAAAGGCTTTCCCTACCTTTGCCTCCCTACCTTTGCCCCCTCCCTTTCCCCCTTCCATAGCAGGTGGGTGAAGAGCTGGTCATGAAACTTAAATCAGAATTGAAGTTGTACTGGAATAGAATATGATTGTTTTGTGGTCTTAAATCTGAAACGTGTTTTCTTCTTGTGCTTTAGATGCAGGTATTGCTTAATAAGGACTTTGGAGAAGGTTTCAGTATGAAGTCTCCTGATCAGGAAGAAAGAGGAATGTTTTTGGAGGACTTAATCACGAGTGGAGCTGCTGCTGAACCTCACTTGCAACCAGCAAGCAGGTGAGGACGTTGTGCATCTCAGCCTTTCCTCGCTGCAAGGTACCAGCGATTCGTTCTGTGCTGTGCGGTGATTTTCCACCAGCACTTCTGCTTGTATGTGAGCACCAGGCATCTGCTGATGTTGTCTGGTGGCTTTAGGCTGGGCAGACACGGGAAGCACTGCCTGCAGCAGCAGCAGCTGAGCTCTGTGTGCCAGAGGAAGGAACGCGGCGCCTGGAGGAGCAGGAGGAGGAGAGCCTGCGTGACTCTGCGTGTTCTGCAGGGCCGTTCCTCACAGACTGCCACTGACAGACGTTGGGGCACTGCAGAGCCTGTTGGTGCAGAGGAGGTAAAGCGGTGTTGGTGTGTAATGCCATTTGATCTGTGTGCATGCAGAATGGCCCCGTGTTTGTATTTCTCAGTGTTTGTGGCCCTGCTTTTGTTCGAAGGTGTCAGACCTCTGTGTGTCTTTGCTCCCCCTCCAGCCAGTTTGACGAAGTGTCTTACTGGAAGTGTTTAAGATGGTGAATTTTGCTAGACAGAGCGCTTGTCTAATCCAACCTCTTAACCCCAAGGTTTGTTCTGCAGGTCCTGATGATGGCACAGGCATTAAACAGCCCGGAGCTCATCACTGGGGAGAGGCTGCGCATTGCGTTGTGAAGGGAGAGATGGAGGAGGGGTTTGAACAGCGTTGTGCAGGAATGGAAAACTGGTAAGAGAAGAGGTGTGTGTTGTGAGAGCAAGGGCTGTGCGGCTCATCTCTGTGTTCTCCCAGGAAATGCAAGGCAGAGCTCTCTGCTCTCTGTTCTTTCTTGCAAGGCTGCGGCCCTTCAAAGTGCGCTGTGGATGGGCAGTGTGATGACAGCCCAAGGATGGCAGCAGGAGATGCAGCACAGCAGCCCTCTCCAGCAGTAAGGTGCGTTGGTTTATTTTGCTAATTCTTGAAGTAGGGGTGTTTAGCTTCCACAGTCAGTGGCTTGATAGCATGTTTTGAAGGCTTTGGGGCCCTTCCTCCGTGTTACTAGCATCCTAAGGCAGTGAAGGACTTCCCTTGCTGTGTAGGAATGGTTCCTGTGCAAGGGCATGGTTGTCTGCCTGTACCAGATACTGAAGGTGATGGTTTTGTGACTGCAATTATGGAGCTGGCTTTTGAATGGCAGTTGCACCCGCTAACGTGCAGCTCTTTCTGACACAGGCAGGAGGCGGGCAGCGGTACTGCAGCTCCTCTGGCAGCTTTGCAGCTAAGCTGGGAAGCAGAAGATGTGGATTGGAAAGAAGAACTCAGTTCCTGGGACGTTCCTCTGTTCTTCCCGTAGCTGTCCCCTTGCCTCAGCCTGACTTCCCCTTGCATTCCTGTAGGTTTCCCTTCCATCCCCCTGGCTGCCCCTTGTTTTCCCCAAGCTTGCCCTTTCCTTTCCCATGACAGCCCACCCATAATTCCCTCAGCGCGCCAATAACCCGCTCAGTATTTCCCTGGCAAGATCCCTGTAGGCACCCCGCAGCCCTCCACAGAGCCCCATAGTCCCTTCAGGTCCTCCTCAGACCTGGTACTCCTCCTCCATAGCTGGCTGGAAACATCCCAGACCTCCACAGTCCCCAACAGCACCCCATGTCCCTTACTGGACTCCCACTGAGCCCCCTTATTTCCTCCCTCTGTCCTCCCTTATCACCTCCAGGATCCCCCTGGGATCTCACAGACCCCCACAGTCCCTGACAGGACCTGGGTCACCATTCCAGGAATCCCGTAGCCCACCTGGGACCCTTCCTCACTCCATGTCCCCTCAGATCCCATACAATCGCACAATAATGGGTCAGGGCTGCCTGCTGCAGGAGAGGAATTTGGAGCTGGAGAAGGGGTAGGGTACAGATGTGGGTAAAAGTGACGTGTGGGGCATTGGAGATATGGGGGCACAGGAACATGGGAGGATATGGGGATCTGGGCCACAGGCTGCAGGAGCAGAGTGCTGCACAGCAGAAGGCAGCGTGTGAGGTAAAGGTGGGACTTGTGGGCACGGGGACATGGGGTGGCATGGGGACGTAGCGGGTCTGGGGGCATGTGGGGAGGGGTTTGGGTCAGAATGGGGGATGTGGGGCCATGTCGGAGTGCATGTATTGATTTCTTCCAGAGAGGGGATTGGGGTTCCCTGTGGCCCAAAGGTGGAGCCCTGATGCATAACCCCACATGACCCCATAACCCCATAGAACTCTGTGTGACCCCAAGGCTCTACATGACCCATAGCCCTGTGAGCACCATCAGCCCATATGAGGCTGTGGACAGTGATGGGTCAGTTCTTGGGTTGTTCAGGGGGTACTGTAGGGTGGCTGTGGGGCTGCTGGAGAACAGCAGTCCCTATCTGCTCCTGACCCTCATCTTGCCCACATCTTGGGGGGCAAGATGGGGATCAAAAGGGCAATGGCGGGCTATGAAGGAGTTGATTTGCTTCAGTCCATCCCAGCTCCATTCCTGGTTCAAGTCTCCGTCATTGCCACGCAGCACTGCAGCTCCAGTCCCTTCCCCAGTCTCAGTGGGATCAGTTTGTTCTGTTCTCGTCCACTTAGAGGAACAGAAGCTACCAACCCACCAACCCTTGTGCAGGTATTTCCGTCCAGAAGCATTCCTGTCCTTCTTGTGGCCCCTTTGTCCAGTTCCCAGCTCTCCATACTGTGGTGTACGGCTGCAGCCCACCCCGTGTCTTCTTTAGGGCAGCTCTGGGGAGCCCCACCCCGAGGAAGGAGGAGATGCCTTTTCCTCATACACAGCTGGTTCTATGGCCACATGGGGTGAGGACATGGGGTCGTGGGTCACATAGGGGTTGTGCAGGGTCAAAGAGCTGTAGGTTTATCTGGGGTTGTGGGGTGGCACAGAGTTATTGGGTCAGATGGGGTTCTGGGTCACAGGGATGGGGTCAGATGGGATGGTAGAGTCAAGTTGGGGTCACATGGAATTATGGGCCAGATAAGATTATATGGTGGGGGTGAGGTGGGGGCAGGGATTCCAGAGTTCTGGGGCCACATGGCATGGGGTTGCAGTGCAATGGGGGCAGGTAGGGTCAAGGAGTCACAGGGTCATGTGGGGGTTATGGCTCAGGGCCCCACCTTGGGGTCACAGGGACCCCCAGTCCAGTCCCACAAAGAAAGAAATGCGCTCCAACACTGCCCCACATCCCCCCTTTTTACCCCAAAATGCTCCCCACATCCCCCCATTCCCCGTGTCCCCATACAACCCCATACCCCAGTGTCCCACCTGCAGCCAACATCCTGCCTACTTGAGAGCAGCATTCTGCTCCCGCAGGCTGTGTTTTCATATCCACCCATGTCCCTATATCCCCCATAGCACCCCACAGAGCCCCAGATCTCCTCAAGGACTTTCTCAGACCCAGTACACCTCCCCCAAAGTCTGCCTGGTACCTCACAGAGCCCCACAGTCCCCAGCAGCACCCCATGTCCCCCACTGGGCTCCCTTTCAACCCCCATATTTCCTCCCTCGGACCCTCATTACCCATTCCAGCTCCCCCCTGGGATCTCACAGACCCCCACTGTCCCTGACAGGACCCCCATCACCGTCCCAGGCCCCCCATAGCCCACCTGGGGCTCTAGTGCTGAACCCGGCGTCCTCAGTGAGCTGTGCCGCAGTGCTGCACCCTGAGCCCTTGTGCAGTGCTGCAGATCCCAGGGCAGTGGGCGCTGCTCTGCACATCCCCGCCCAGCCCAGGAACGTCACCCCTGCGCTGTCTGTGAAAGTCTTTTTCTCGGCTCCTGGCACATCTTCCATCTGCAGAGCACATGAGGAGTGTCCCTCAGACTGCGGCTCCGGGTTAACCCCGCAGCGTCCAAACGAGGAATCCCGCAGCAACCCGCATCTCAGGATGGGGCTGCAGCTGTGCCCCAGTGCCTTCATTACAGGTGTCCTTGCACACTTGCGTGTGTTTGCACACGGGGTGTGTGCAGGTGTGTGGATACACGTGCATGTGCATGCACAGGGGTGCAGCAGCTCTGCCTCCGAGCCTCGTGGGCCCGCAGGAGGCACGTGGCTGTGGAGGTGGCTGGGAGCGCACTGCTGGCTGCAGAGCTGCTGGGCGGTGACAGTTTGAAGGGTGAGCGGGGAAGGGGGCCCCTTCCATAGCATCACTCAGGCTGGAAAAGATCTTCAAGATCATCGAGTCCAACTACCACCTAACCATCCTACCCTAACTCTAACAACCCTCAGCTAAATCACGTCCCTGAGCACCACATCTAAACTGTTTTTAAACACATCCAGGGATGGTGACTCAACCACCTCCCTGGGAGCCCATTCCAGTGCCTAACTCTGGGGACGCTCTGCTGTAAGCACCTTTCAGCTACTGGAAGAGAGCAATAAGGTCTGCCCTCAGCCTCCTTTTCCCCAGACTGAACAGCCCCAGTTCCTTCAGTCTCTCCTCGTAGGCCATATTCTCCAAGCCCTTCCCCAGCCTTTTTGCCCTTCTTTGGACCTGCTCCAGCACCTCCATGTCCTTTCTGTACTGAGGTGCCCACAGCTGAACACAGCACTGGAGGTGAGGCCTCCCCAGTGCCGAGTACAGGGGCAGGATCAATTCCCTGGTCCTGCTCACCACTGCATTCCTGATCCAAGCCAGGATGCCATTGGCCTTCTTGGCCACCCGGGCACACTGCTGGCTCACATTCAGCCGACTGTCCACTGACCACAACTCTTTGGGCCCGGCCATCCAGCCATTGTTTCACCAGCAGAGCGTGCGCCCATGCAAACAGTGGGCAGCCAGCTTCTCCATGAGAATGTTGTGGGGGACAGTGTCAAAGGCTTTCCTGAAGTCCAGGTAGACCACATCAGCAGCCTTACCTTCATCCACTAAGCGGGTCACCTTGTCAAAGAATGACATCATTCTGTGTGGGAGGAAAAGGGTTGCAAGTGGTGCACTTCCCATGTGTGTAGAAATGGGGTGGGAAAGTTAAGGAAAACATTTGTCCACACATGACAGAGCAAAGCTCATTAGGGGACATCCTGGGTCAATATCATTTACAAAGTGCTGGTTTAGATTCTTGTTTAAACTGAACTATTAATAAATAAATAAATGGAATTCTTAAATGCCCGTCATTCTCTTCCTCTTCAAGCTCTCTCCAGATACCTGTCCAGTTTGCTGCACAAGTTCTGAACACCTGAAGAAGATGACAGGAAGGCACAAGGCACAGGAGGCTCTTCAGGTTGTAATGGGTCCCACAGGGCATTTGCTGCTGAGTCCATCAACCTTCAGTGCACAGAGAAGATTGCACAAAGTGCTCAAGAAGACCAAGTCAGAAGGAACAGTGAAGTTTCTTATGTATTAATGTGCCCCACTGAGGGCCATTGACAAGCAAGCTTCCCCAGGGACTTGTTAGAGCAGATAATTGGAAGCCATGATTACAGGAGACCAAGGCACTGGGATGGTGGCTGTGATGCTGAGCAAAGCCTCCTTTGTCTTGTGAAGCAGAAAGGCCAAGGCCTGATCTGCAGAGCCTTGGCAGGGAGATCGTGTCCCTCGTGCTGGCTCAGGGCCCTTCCTGGGGCAGTGGGATGGAGGTTTGTCTGATGTCAAATGAAAGACCAGGGGACAGCAGCTGCCAGACTCTGCATGGGGTGCAAGGATGTCAGGAGGCCGAAGTCCCATGTGGGCAGTGTGTCTCATGCCAGGATGTGGGATGTGAGAAGGGCCCAGTCTAAACAAGCAGTCAATCACAACATAACTTAGAACGTCAGGTCTCTCAGGCCCAAGGTAGAGGCACCATTTCCTCATTGGGAAGTTTTGCTCTGAGGATGCCACGTGCGATGCTAACCCACATGCAGAGGTCCTTTCTGGTCCTCCACTTTGGCCACAACAACCCCATGCAGCGCTACAGGCCTGGGGCTGAGTGGCTGGATGATTGTGAAGAGGAAAGGGACCTGGGGGTGTTGGTTGATGCTCGGCTGAACGTGAGCCAGCAGTGTGCCCAGATGGCCAAGAGGGCCAACGGCATCCTGGCCTGCATTAGAAATAGTGTGGCTAGCAGGAGCCGGTGGTAATCACCCCCTGTACTCAGCACTGGTGAGGCTGCCCATTGAGTGCTGTTTTCGGTTTTGGCCCCCTCACTACAAGAAAGACCCTGAAACGTGTCCAGAGAAGGGCAACAAAACTGGGTCTGGAGCACAAGTCTTAAGAGGAGCAGCTGAGGGAGCTGGGATTGTTTAGTCTGGTGAAGACGAGGCTCAGGGGAGACCTCATTGCACTCTACAGCATCCTAACGGCAGGTTGTGATGAGAAGGGGTTTGGCCTCTTCTCCCAGGCAACAAACGGGGCACAAGGAAATGGCCGCAAATTGTGCCAGAGGATTAGAGTAGACATAAGGAAGATCTTTTTCTCTCAGAGAGTGGTCAGGCACTGGAATGGCTGCACAGCGAGGTGGTGGAGTCGCCGTCCCTGGCAGTGTTCAAGAGGCGTCTGGATGAGGAGCTACGAGATCTGTTTTAGTGCTGGTGGTAGTAATGGTGATGGGAGCACAGTTGGACTAGATGGTCCTGTAGGTCCTTTCCAAACCTGTGATTCTATGATTCTATGTGAGCGTGCTGGGCAACCCAGCGAACTGGCGTGACACTAGGCTGCTTCTGATGTTATTCACATGTGAGCCCTGAGTAAACTGATGTTTCTTCAGCTGAAGAATAAAGAAATATGTTAGCTTTGTAGTGCCTTGAGCTCCAGAATATGCTGTAGATGGAGAACAGGAAAGGATCTGCCTCTTCTTTTGTGAGCTCATCCATTTAGCCAGCTGAGTATCTCTGCACGTGCCATGGAGACGGGTGAAAAAGGCACACTTGGGTGCCCTAAACATTGGGGTCTGTTGTCATTTAGGTATTCTTGGACATCCTCTGTTCCCTCTCTGGCCCTCAGCTGATGTTCAGGAAGGAGGTGACTATCTCAGAGATTCCCCACACACATTTTACAAGCACTAGCACACATCCAGGAGCACCCCAGGCACCTTGGTCATCAGCCAGTGTCTGCTTGAACAATGGAGACCCCACTGCATAGAAACCAAGCATTCAGATGAGGGGCTCACACGCAGACACCTCGTTGTAAACATCTGAACACAAACAAGAGGACTTCCAGCTCCCATGGTTTTGTGAGGAACTTAATCCCATTTCAGCCCCTGGGTTTCCACATGAAGATGAGATGCCTAACTCTAGGGTTAGGAATGAGATGGTCTGATAGACCACAGATCATAGAATTGCTCAGGTTGGAAAAGACCTTCAAGATCAAGTCCAAGCACGACCTAACCATACTACCCTGACAACCCTCCGCTAAATCATGTTCCTGAGCACCACATCCAAACAGTCTTTAAACACATCCAGGGGTGGTGACTCAACCACCTCCCAGTGGAGCCCATTCCAGTGTTTAACAACCCCTCTGTACAAATAGGAATAGGACAAAGCGGATTTGCTTCAAACTAATGATGGGAGATTTAGATTAGATGTTAGGAAGACAGTTTTTATTTGGATTCAGTTTAAATTGATTGCCCTAAGAAGTTATGTATGCCCCATTCCTGGAGGCAGTCAAAGCCTGAACAATTAAGCCTTGTTCAAGGACATCCAGAGCAGTGACCCTGACCAGAATAGCACTGCACATGGAGAAGTCAGAGTAGTGCCTTACTGGGCTGCTTGTCTCGTGTGGCCTCCATAGCAGTGCTGGGATGCTCAGATTCCTTGATCCCAGGACAGCCTCAGCAGCTCCTTGGAGCAGGGCAGACTGCAGGTGGTGCCCACTTGGTTCCACCCGTGTGGCCTTGCCTATATTTGACCATGCAGTAAGAAAGTCTTGTGAGAGCACTGATAACCTTGGGTCATCTGTTGCAAATACAGGCTAAAAGAGTCAAGAGCAGGTCGCTTCAAGTGGCTGGGATGGAACACATCAGCTCATCCCACTTGAGTATAATATTCCATCCAACTAAAGAAATTACAGCAAATAAGTCAAAAGACTCATCAGGCCGATCTGCAGAGCAAGGGAAAAATAAGATTTATTGAGCTGTAGAGGCAAAAGGGAATAAGCATTCAACTGTGACTCAAAACACTGGAGGAGAATTAAACAGCATCCAAGAGTGAAGACAAATCACACTGAGCACGGTACAGGACCATGAATTTTGGCCTTATATGAAGAAACATACAATTGCTGGTGCAGGAACTGCCTTTCTTCTGTGATGCCCATTGCAGATAACTCTGGAATAAAAACCTCTGCCCTGCATCAAGATAGTGAAGTCCTATGGGAATGACTGCTGGCTGACTTTGCAAGATCTCTGCCAGTGACAGCACAAAACAGCAAAAGCACCTCGGCAGTAGTAGATCATTTTCCTGGCTGTGCAGAAGCCCTCGCTTGTTAAACCAACACAGACTTCTCAGCTGTAAAGCTGCTGCTTTACATCATCATTTTTTCCTGCATTATTTCGAAACGTAGGGTTCGATTTCATCAGACTTCGTCTCAAGTGTTATGCATGAACACCTCAAGGCCTTACAGCAACATATCCCACCCCAGCTCTGGAGTGAAAGTGATGGAGATGACAGCAGAGGTTCCAACCTTGGTGATTCTATGGTTCTTAGCAAGCAAAGCATGGGAGGCACAAGTTGTGATGCTGATGGTATCACAGAATCACAGAATTGTAGGGGTTGGAAGGGACCTCCAGAGATCATCGAGTCCAACCCCCAAGTATGGACTTGTCTCAGGCGGCTGCTTGTCCAGTGAAGGCAATTTGGGACAGGAAGCACATCTCATAACCACTCATCCCAGCAGGGACAAGACAGTAGCCACCTTGCTCAAGATGAGCCTTGAATTGAGTGAAAAATCTTTTCCTTATCTTCAGGCAGAATGTCCCCAATTTCACCCAACACTTTCATCCTCCCACTGTGCATGACAGCACAGAGCGTGGCTCTATATTCTCTATGCTCTCCTTACAGGCTTTCACAGGCTGCAGTGATGTGCCCTCAGCCTTTCCTGGCTGCTCTGCCCAGCTCCTTGTGCACCAAGACCACCTGCTTCCACTTCCTGATGGCCGTGCTGGGTTTCCCATCTGTGCCCTATCACTGCACTGTCCCAGCTGTGGCCCTGCCGTGCCTGCGCTGAACAGGACAGGTGTGCTTGGGGTGGGGAAGAGTTCCTCAGCACAAGTGCCATGGCAGCCCTCAGCGCACCAGACTTCTCAGCAGTCCTGCTTTACAGACCCAGTGCTGCCCCAGCCGTGTCCCACACAGGGGTCTGCAGACAACCCTGCTCTACCACCAGGAGCATGGAGATGGCTTCAGGAAAAAGCTCTGCCATAAACATGCAGTCAGTGCTGGAAATGGCTGATGTGAGAGGCTGAGGGTGGCAAATGTCCAGGTCCGCCTGTGGTCCCAAGGGCATAGAGAGGAAGGGGAGTATGGAAGTGAAAAGAGAGCAGCACTGCAAAGACCACGTCGTGCTGCTGTCTGTGGCCATTGGACCTGGGAAGCTGCAGCCCCATCTCAAACACAGATGAGAGGATGGAACCACTGGGCAGTGAGGGGCAGCCCCATGGACACCGAAGCTGTTGATCTATGTTGCAGCTGGGTTCCTGGACCCTGCACTACTCCTGCATAAGTGTGTTGCTCCTCCAGTTTCAGAGATGGTAAAACACGGGATCAGAGACAAATGAATTTCTGCTGGCCTCCTTACTTTATGCATCAACAGAGCGCCCTGTTCTACAGGTACAGGAGATGAGTGTGTCAAAACACTACAAAAACAGCATTCCAAGAATAATAGTTTTTAAATTGAAGTCATATCTGTGAAAATAATAACAATAACAAACATAATAGCAAGAGATTGTCCTAACAATTTCTGAATTACCTTGAGACTTCTGATAGGCTGACATGCACCTTATGGATGCTGAAGAGATATGTATTGCTCACTGCAGACTTAAGGTCCTGGTTCCTCATGCCATAGATGAGAGGATTCACTGCTGGGGGCACCACCGAGTATAGAAAAGACACCATGAGGTCCAAGGATGGGGAGGAGACGGAGGGGGGTTTCAGGTAGGCAAACATGGCAGTGCTGACAAAGAGGGAGACCACGGCCAGGTGAGGGAGGCACGTGGAGAAGGCTTTGTGCCGTCCCTGCTCAGAGGGCATTCTCAGCACGGCCCTGAAGATCTGCACATAGGACACAACAATGAATACAAAGCACCCAAAGATTAAACAAAGACTAAAATAGATATTCACACTTTCCCTGAGGTAGTCTGATTCTGAGCAGGAGAGCTTGAGGATATGGGCTACTTCACAGAAGAACTGGTCCACAACATTGCCTTGGCAGAATGGGATTGAAAATGCAGTGACAGTGTGCAGCAGAGCATAAAGAAGCCCAGTGCCCCAGGCAGCTGCTGCCATGCTGGCACAAGCTCTGCCGTCCATCAAGGTCCCGTAGTGCAGGGGCTTGCAGATGGCAACGTAGCGGTCATAGGACATGATGGTGAGAATGCAATACTCTGCTGAGATGAAGAAGAGAAAGAAAAAGACCTGTGCAGCACACCCTGCATAGGAGATGTGCCTGGTGTCCCAGAGGGCATTGGCCATGGCTTTGGGGAGAGTGGTGGAGATGCAGCCCAGGTCGAGGAGGGCGAGGTTGAGGAGGAAGAAGTACATGGGGGTGTGCAGGCGGTGGTGGCAGGCTACGGCTGTGCTGATGAGGCCGTTGCCCAGGAGGGCAGCCAGGTAGATGGCCAGCAAGAGCCAGAAGTGCAGGAGCTGCAGCTGCCGCGTGTCTGCCAACGCCAGCAGGAGGAACTCGCTGATGGAGCTGCTGTTGGGCATCTGCAGTTCCTGGGCACTGAGTCCTGTGCAGAGTGCAGAAGATAATGACAAGACCATTCTCAGTGGCACTCCTTCTGCTATAATTTATTTTTTTTTCTTTCTCTCCTCACAATGTTCATTTAGCTCCATAACTTCAATTTAATTTCATGAATTTTAGCATTCCATAAGCAGAAGACAATTATGCAGCTTATATATTTTTCTCATTTTTTAATCTTATCCCATCTCCCTGGATATTTTCATTTCTTTCCCTGTCTTTAAAACAACTGCTTTTAAAGCACCTATGTACCATTAAATTTCTGATAGAAAAAGCTGCCCGACTGCAGGTTAATTTCATTATTCATGTCTGGAGAAAACAACAGTATTGTAATTTTGTTCTATCCTTCAAGAAAGGAGAGGCTGAAAGCACGTTCTGTGTGACAGTTCACAGAGTGAGTGAGAATAGTGGGAATCAGGAATCTCAGAGATGTGTTCCAAGTGAACAGCCCCGTCTAGATTTCTGCCTCCAATCCTTTCCCTTCCCCTGCCTTGTCTCTCCTCGTGCACAGTGCCCTTAGAAACATTCTGGCATGCAGTGAATCTGTGAGCCCCCTGCCCCAGGCAGCAGCTGTGGCAGCAGAAGGCTCCTGCCCTGAGGCGGGTAGCCCTCATGTGGAACAGATCTTCTTCATGTTAAAGAAACACAGACTCTCTGCATCCTGATCTGCAATGGGATGTCCCTGATTTAGTGATCCCTCCAGTAAAAGCAGCAGCACTGCCTGCAGCCAGAGACTTACCGTGTCTATGGCTGTGAGCAGTGTTCCTTCAGTGAGCTCACAGCCTGCTCACACTCTACACAGCCTGTAACTCTCCTTCCTCTCTCTTCTATCCTCATGTCAGCTGCAGATCATGCCCCCAGCCCTGCTGTGCTGTGCAGAAGAGCTGCTCCTGGGCACAGCTGTCTCTCTGCAGCACTGCCCACTTGTAGGAGCTCCCTGTGTCCCAGGAGCCCTGAACAGCTCAGCAGCAGAGGATGTGATTTTTTCTTCCCCAGTGATCTCCCTTGTGATGTCCCTGGGTCTCCATGGCCAACAGCTCCTGAAAGACAACAACATCATGGTTGTACTTTGAAATCTGCTGAATTAACCACCAAACGTCCAGTGGACACTGACTAATTGCATCCATTTGGTTAGCCCTACCTGAGAGTGTTTGCTGTAACAAAATGGGCACACAGACCTGGGCAGGGAGGGGTGGACTTCCTCTGGGCAGGGCACTGATCCAGCTGAGGCAGTGCAGGCATCTCACCCCTAGATGGAAGCTGTGAGGCTGAAATGGGATTCAGCTCCCCACAGACCCACAACAGTTTCAGGGATTCTACTGGTTCAGTTCAGGTGTGCATAAGGAGTTGCCTGCAAGTGAGCTCCTGCTCTGAGTCCTTGGTCCTTCAGCGGGGAGTCAGTTGCTCACACGCAGACCCTGTGTGATGACCAAGGTGCCTGGGGTGCTCCTGGATGTGTGCTAGTGCTTGTAAAGTGTGTGGGAAATCCCTGAGGTAGACACCTCCTTCCTGAGCATCAGCTGAGGGCCAGAGACGGGATAGGGCTCTTCTTGTTCATCCTAAATGACAACAGACTCTTGTATTTATGACAAGGCAGATGCACTGTTGTTGAAAGAAGAGGTGATCAGGGAATTCCTAAGCTTTGCTTAGGTTGCAAGTGTGGCAAGAGGCTGACAGGAATCATAGGATTTTGGAATGGTTTGGGTTGGAAGGACCTTAAAGACCATCCAGTTCCATCTCCCTTGCTGTGAGCAGGGCTGTGACACAGTAGATCAAGATGCCTAGAGCCCTTGACATCTTGAACATCTCCAGGAATGGGGCAGTCCCATCTTCTCTGGGCTGCCTGTTCTATTCCAGTTCCATGCCTCACGTCATGATCTATGGAATGTTAGAAATTCCTTCCAAATATCTAATATAAATCTCTTTTTTTGTTTATTATCATTCATCCTTGTCCTGTTACACAGAAATGATGTAAGAATTCAGTCTCCAACTTTTTTATTTGAACAAGGCAATGGCTAGAAGATGGAGGGAAGGCGTAAAGCAGAGGAGTGCCTCCACATTTCAGATCCTCAACACAGGAAAGATGTCTGCAAGTGGGAGCTGATATAAATGTGTTAACACTTCTGAACATCAAATATTCTCATGTGTCCTCTCTCTTTGTAAGCTGAAAACGCTCACATTTGATGAGATATTGTGCCTTTTACTTATTTTGTTTGTTTGTTTGTTTGTTTTTGCTAAAAGGACAGTATTTTCCAGAACTGTGTTAGCAGGACACAGATGCCTTCAGGTACAGGGACACAGACAGTGGTGCCAGTGCCAATGCCCTGTGACCAATGCCCAGCATCCACCGCTGCTCTACCCTGCTGCGTATTTGACGTCCCTCATCCTGCAGGTGTCTCCAGCTCTCCTAAATCAATGACCATGGTTCAGGGCGTGTTTTCAGCAGGCCATCTGGACACATGCTCTTCCCACTGCTCTCCAGATTTCCCCATTCCTTGCTCGTTCTTCATTCATATACCACCCAAAGTTGGTGTCTGGCTGACCTATCACCTTCAGGAAGACTATTGGAACTTGCAACATCTCTCCAAAGCCTGATGGCCTCTTTTCTCAACTCCTTATCTGTGATTATATCTACCCTTCCTATTTCTGTCTGGCTCATTTCTTGTACAGCTATTCCCTGTGAAAGGCAAACCTCATTAGATGAAGTTTGGACAAGGCATGCAATTGATCATTTTGTTTTAGCGTTCATTCAATTGCATCATGTTTCCTTCTGTTTGCTGGCAAAAAAAAAAAAAAAAAAAAGAGAAATCTTTCATTGTCCATGTGCAGCTGGATCTGTACTCACTGAGGAAAGCCAGTGAGAGTTGGTGCAAAGGAGGTTTAGCACTGAGCGGGTGACTGCAGAGGAGAAGAGTGATGTGAGGAAAAGTGATGCAAGTTTCATGGGGCCAATGTCAGCAAAAATGGGGTGGGAAGTTGAGGAGGACGTTTGTCCACACTGTAACAGGGCAAAGCTCATTAGGGGACATCCTGGATCAATATCAGTTGCTAAGTGCTACTATAAATTCTTGTTTAAACCAATTGGGAGGTGTTGCTTCAACTTCTTATTTAAACCCATCTATAAATAAATAATTAAATTGTCTTCATAAATGCCATTCATTCTCTTCCAATTTTTTGCTCACTCCAGATAGCTCTCCAGTTTGCTGCACAAGTTCTGAACAAGAAGATGACAGGAAGGCACAAGGCACAGGAGGGCTCTTCAGGTTGTAATGGGTCTCACGGGGCATTTGCTGCTGAGTCCATCAAACTCCAGTGCACAGAGAAGATTGCATGAAGTGCTCAAGGAGAGAAAGTCAGAAGGAACAGTGAAGTTTCTTGGAGTATTAATGGGCCCCACTGAGGGCCATTGACAAGCAAGCTTCCCCAGGGACTTGTTAGAGCAGGTAATTGGAAGCCATGATTGCAGGCAGACCAAGGCACTGGGATGGTGGCTGTGATGCTGAGCAAAGCCTCCTTTGTCTTGTGAAGCAGAAAGGCCAAGGCCTGATCCGCAGAGCCTTGGCAGGGAGATCGTGTCCCTCGTGCTGGCTCAGGGCCCTTCCTGGGGCAGTGGGATGGAGGTTTGTCTGATGTCAAATGAAAGACTGTGGGACAGCAGCTGCCAGACACTGCATGGGGTGCAAGGATGCCGTGAGGCCCAAGTCCCATGTGGGCAGTGTGTCTCATCCCAGGATGTGGGATGTGAGAAGGGCCCAGTCTGAACAAGCAGTCAGTCACAATGAAACTTTGAACTCCAGATCTCTCAGGCCCAAGGTGGAGGCACCATTTCCTCACTGGTAGCATTTGGTTCTGGGGATGCCGTGTTTGATGCTCACCCACATGCAGAGCTCCTGTCTGACTGCAACACCACTGTGCTCATATCAGCTGTGACGACACAGTGGAGCTGAAATCACTGAGCTTGTCTCCCCTTTCCAGCACAGTGACTCTGACATCACTGCAATACTGACCACAACTCAGGAATTCTGACATCACTGCTCTCCACACTACCGAGACAACACCGTGACTGTGCTGTCACTGAACTCCTACCCACTGTGACAGCACAGTGATCCAACATCACCGTGCTTGTACCCACTGTCATAGAATCCTGGGACAACCTGCAATGGAAAGGACCCATAGTGATCATCAGGTCCCACATTTGGCTCCACACGCCCGTCCTAAAAGCAGAGCATATGACTGAGTGTGTTGTCTTGTTACGGAGTTATCTGGATCAGTGTGTGTCCGTGACAGAGGGCAGAAGGCTTGGCACTTCCACTGGCCAATAATAAATAAAATAAAATAAAATAAAATAAAATAAAATAAAATAAAATAAAATAAAATAAAATAAAATAAAATAAAATAAAATAAAAATATTATAATAATAAATAAAGAAATAAAATAATAATAAAAATAATAAAAAAACAGCGGCAAAGATCTAAGGAGGACGCTTATTTTTACTAAACATGGTACTGGAATGTAAGATAACACAATGTTATAAAATAAAATTGGAATTTAGCATAATAAATCAAATATAATGAGAGAGCGAGTTTCTGAAACCAAAAGCCTTACTTTGAACTGAAGGCGCACGGCTGGGGCGCGCAGCCACACACTGCCAGGCAGCGAGCAAGTGAGAGATCCCGGGACTTCCTCCCATGGCTTATCTTCCCCTCTGAACTCAGAGTCCTCAGGAAAGGTAGTTCTTCTCGTCTGAGAACCAGGTATCCAGAACAGTCAGTACACAGAACTGAGGTATTATCTCTAATGCCTAACCCTTAATCCAAGTGCTTTACATGATGTTATGATATGGAATACTGATAACAAGAGTCATAAAACCATGACACCAGATCAGGCGTTTGCAACTTGGCAAGGTGAACACGATCTGTTATGTTGTTGAACCAGGCTTCTGGAATCAGCCTGTCTGCTGGTGATTAATTCATCTGATTTCAAAGTACGTTTTGCAGAGATGACCCCGTTGTCTATCAGGAGCTGCCAGCCCCGCAGCCCCAAGGGCATCTCCAGGGAGAGCAGTGAGGAAGAGAAAATGACATCCTCTGCTGCTGAGCTGGGCCGGGCTCCTGGGACACAGGGAGCTCCTACAAGTGGGCAGCGCTGCAGAGAGACAGCTGTGCCCAGGAGCAGCTCTTCTGCATAGCACAGCCTGCAGGTGACAGGAGGAGAGGAGAGAAAGGAGAGAGAGCTTATAGGATGTGTACGGTGTGAGCAGGTGTTGAGCTCACTGCAGGAGCACTGCTCACAGCCTTTGGCAAGGTAAGTCTCACTGCAGGCTATGACTCTGCCTCCTGCCAGGCTCAGCACTCAGCACTCAGCACTCAGCACTCAGCACTCAGCACTCAGCACTCAGCACTCAGCACTCAGTCTGCCTGGGGAGCTGCCTGGGGCGCTGCAGGGAGATGTGTGGGGAGAAGGAGCCCCCAGCAGGGCAGGGCAGAGGTCTTCTGCTGCTACAGCTGCTGCCTGGGGCAGCGGGATAACAACTACACTGCGCCACTGGCTAGTTTTTTTCCAAGGGTGCTTTGCAGGAGGAGAGACAAGGCAGGGATATTCCAACACCTGTTCTTAGGGAAGGAGAATGAGTGGGAGGCAGAATTCTGAAAGGGGATGTGAAATATGAACACATCTCTGAGAATCCTGAATTGTACCTTTCACAATCTGCTGTTAAATGAACAATCTCCTCAAGTGCTATCAGCTTCTCCTCTCCCTAAGGACAGCATCAGCTGAAATTACCATCATTTTCTGCAGTCATGAATGATGCAGCTTTCTCCAAGAGAAATTTAAATGCACAGAGGTTGGGATGGGCATTCTGAGAGCAGACAGGATAAAGGACAAAGGATAAAGGATAAAGGATAAAGATATGAGACATGAAAATTGCTCGTAGAAGGAAAATGTCCAGGAAGCTGAGATATGATTAGGAAATGAGAGGAAACTTAGAGCTCCTTAAGCTTCTTCTTCTTAAGGTACGGTAAAGCTCATGAAAATAAACCCAAGATATGGAGCTAAATGAACAATTTTCATAGAGAAAGAAAAACTTCTATACTATAGCAGGAGGAGTGTCTCTGCAAGTTATCTTGACTTCAGTCATTATTTTCTGCACTGTGCACAGGACTCCATGCCCAGAAGAACTGCAGATGCTGGGGGTAGCGAGGCCCTACAGAGGGATCTGGACAGGCTGGAGAGCTGGGCTGAAGCCAACGGGATGAGGTTTAATCAGACCAAAGGCCGGGTCCTGCACTTTGGCCACAGCAACCCCAAGCAACGCTACAGGCTTGGGGCGGAGTGGCTGGAAGATGTGTAGAGGAAATGGAGCTGGGGGTGTTGGTTGACGCTGGGCTGAACACGAGCCAGCAGTGTGCCTGGGTGGCCAAGAAGGCCAATGGCATCCTGGCTTGTATCAGAAGCAGTGTGACCAGCAGGAGCAGGGAAGTGATTGTCCCCCTGTACTCAGCTCTGGTGAGGCCGCACCTCGAGTGCTGTGTCCAGTTCTGGGCCCCTCACTGCAAGAAAGACATCGAGGCCCTGCAGCGTGTTCAAAGAAGGGCAACAAAGCTGTGAGGGGTCTGGAGCACAGGGCTGATGAGGAGCGGCTGAGGGAGCTGGGAGTGTTCAGTCTGGAGAAGAGGAGGCTCAGGGGAGACCTTATTGCTCTCTATAACTACCTGAGGGGGGGTTGTAGCGAGCTGGGCTAAGGCCTCTTCTCTCGTGTAACTGGTGATAGGACTAGGGGGAATGGCTTCAAGCTGCGCCAGGGGAGATTCAGGCTGGATATTAGGAAATACTACTTCTCTGAAAGAGAGGTCAGGCACTGGGATGGGCTGCACAGGGAGGTGGTGGAGTCACCGACCCTGGAGGTGTTCAAGGAACGTCTGGATTTTGTGTTGAGGGATATGGTTTAGCGAGAACCATGGGTGATAGGTGGATGGTTGGACTGGATGATCTTATAGGTCTTTTCCAACCTTAGCGATTCTGTGCTTCTGTGCTTCTGTATCGTGACGTCATCATGGGGCTCTGTGACGTCATCATGTGTATTGGAAAGGGGATGATCTGATTGTGTGATGGAAAAATGAGTTGGAGAAGGGATTTCTGCATAGAGTCCACAGCATCTCAGTGCCAGCATCTCACCGAGCTGGGACCACAGAATTTCTGCATCTCACCAAGCTCAGACCACAGAATTTCTGCATGGACTCCACAGCATCTCAGTGCCAGCATCTCACCGAGCTGGGACCACAGAATTTCTGCATCTCACCAAGCTGGGACGACAGAATTTCCGCTTGGCCTCCATCTGATCTCATCTCCACTAAACAAAGCATGGCCCATCCCTTCCGTCCTGTGCACAAAACCTCTCGCCACGTCCCATAGGATCCCAGTTTAAGGTGCTCCCAATTTAAGGGTGTCCCAGTTCCATAGGGTCCCAGTTTGGAGTGATCCCAGTTTGGGGTTTCCCAGTTCCATAGGATCCCAGTTTGGAGGTCGATCCCAGTTTAAGGGGATCCCAGTTTGGGGTGTTCCCATTTTGGAGGACCCCAGTATAGGGAATCCCAGTTTGGGGGACCCCAGTCCCATAGAGTTCCAGTTTGGGGCTGTCCCGGTTTGGGGGCGCTCCCAGTTTGGTGTTTCCCAGTTCCATAGGATCCCAGTTTGGGGCGTTGGAATGGAAGAACAAGTCCCGCCCACAAATCCCTCAACCAATCACCGTGGTCCTCCTCATCCAGCCCTCGGAGCCCTCGACCAATCACCACGCTCGCTCCCATCCCGCCCGCAGAGCTTTCAACCAATCTCAGCGATCCCTTTCTTCCCGCCTCCTTCGTAGCCCCGCCCCTTGCGCCACAATGCCGGAAACCCCGCGTTACGCGGAAGGATGGGTGGAATTTCGTGATAAAAGAGCGGCGCGTCGTGCGGCCTCCAACCTGCAGGGGGCGCCCATCAGCAATAGGCCGAGGAGCCGCTTCCGGTACGATCGATGGTGCCTGAAGGTGAGACCGGAAAAGAAGGTCACGTGGCCGAGGGTCACGTGGGAAAGGGGCTGGGAGTCGATGGGAGAGTTTTAAGGTGGAATTGAGGGGTTGTATTGTTGGGGGCGGTCTTTTAAGGTGGAATATTTTTGGGGGGGAGTTAAGGAGGAATTTCTTGGGGGGGGGGGGGTCTTAAGGGTGATTTATGTTGGGGGGTTGGGGGGGTTAAGGTAGAATTTATTGGGCGGATGGAGGTTCTTCCCTCAGGACTTCCTATAGAGCCCCTCAGGACCCCCATAGATCCCTCAGGACCCCCATAGGAGCACTCAGGACCCCCATAGAGCCCCCATGGACCCCCATAGGAGCACTCAGGACCCCCATAGGAGCACTGAGGACCCCATAGACCCACTCAGAACCCCCATAGAGCCCCTCAGGACCCTCATAGATCCTTCAGGACCCCAGTAGGAGCACTCAGGACCCCCATAGAGCCCCTCAGGACCCCCATAGTACCCCTCAGGACCCCCATACCCCCATAGAGCCCCTCAGGACCCTCATAGATCCTTCAGGACCCCAGTAGGAGCACTCAGGACCCCCATAGAGCCCCTCAGGACCCCCATAGTACCCCTCAGGACCCCCATAGAGCCCCTCAAGACTCTCATTGATCTGTTAGGACCCCCCATAGGAGCACTCAGGACCCCCGTAGGAGCACTGAGGACCCCATAGACCAACTCAGGACCCCCTCCCCTAACCCCATTTCTTTTTCCCCCCCCCCAGTACCTGCCAGGATTCCGCTGGCCCCACCTGAGCGAACGTTTAGCCGCCGAACGCCAGGCCAGAGCCCACCGCCTCCGAGCCGAAGCAGCCCAGGCCAAACGTGAGGGGGGGTTCTACCGTCGCTGCGCCGCCATGGCCACCCCCTCCAATGACCCCCAGACCCCTCAGGACCACCCAAAAGACCCCCAAACCACACAGGACCCTCAAACGGACTGTCACCCCACGTGGGGTTTCACTCAGCGCCCCACGGAGCCAGAGATTTGGGGCAGAAAGAAGCAGCCCCCCCGGGCCCCCACCCGTCAGCTGTTGGCAAAGGTGTTCGGGGGGGGGAGGTGAAACATTCGGGGGGGGGGAAAGTGGTTTTAGGTATAAAAATGGCCAAAAAAAGAAAAAAAAGCAGCTTTGTGGTAGTTTGTATAGGGGGAAGGATGCTGGTTGCCATGGCAACAAGGAGAGGTGGGGAAAAGATGTGGGTTGCCATGGCGCCGGGTTTGATTGACAGGTGCTGCCATAGCAACCGGGGGTGGGTCCTAAAGGCTGGTTGCCATAGCGCCGGATTTGATTGACAGCTGCTGCCATCGCAACCGGAGGGGTGGGCACTGAGAAACGGTTGCCATGGTGATGAGCTTGATTGGCAGACGTTGCCATGATGCTGGAGGGGGGTGCGCTCAAGGCGTTGCCATGGCAACAGGGGAAACAGGACTCAGCAGAGCGTTGCCATAGCAACCGGACGATGGAGCCCCCATCTGCAAGACCCCCATATCTTCCCCCACATTCACGCTCCCAACGCCCTATTGATCCCATCACCCCAAAATTCGACCCCCCCGCCCCAAATCAGCCCCCACACCCCCTATATTTACCCCCCACTCACCAAATCTGCCCCACAACTGTCCCCTGCCACCCACATTGCACCTCCAAGCCCCAAATCTCCCTCTTTCGCCCCATATCTGCCCTCCACGCTCCATGTTGACCCCCTCTTCCCCCCCCCCCAAAATAAAACCCCCCAATTTTGCCCCTTTCGCCCCACATCTGCAACCCCGCGCCCCCATTGGTGGAGCCCCGCCGCCACCTCCCAACACCGCCGCCGCCCATTGGTCCGCGCCGCGACCCAATCACCATTCCCCTCCCCGCTCCCAACATGGCGGCGCCGCGCCGTCATCCAACATGGCGCCCGGAGCGGCACCGCCCTACTTCATCTCAAGCCCCGCCCCTCGCACCGTAGCGAAGCTCTGATTGGTGGAGGGGCGGAGATCACGGCGCTGATTGGAGGAGGCGGAGACGCGGGGTGAAGGCAGGGCGACGGCGGAGTGCGGGGCTGCGCTCTTTGGGTAGGGCGGCTTATGGGGTTTGTTTATATGGGGGATTTTGTAGGGTCGCCTATGGGAGGAGGGGGGGGGTTTGGATACGGTCTCCATATTGACCCCCTCATTGTTTTGGTGGGGTTCCCATTAATGACCCCATAGCCCTGTAGGGTCTCCATTAACAACGCCCCATTGTTTCTATAGGGTCCCTATTGTTTCTGTAGGGTCCCCCATAGCCCTGTAGGGTCCCCCATTACTCTGTAGGGTCTCCCGTTGCTCCGTAGGTCCCCCATTGTTTCTATAGGGCCTCCATTACCCCACAGCCCCCCATAGCTCCCCACAGCCTCCCATAGCCCCCCCATCCCCCATAGCCCCCCATCCCCCCTCATTGCCCCCCACATCCCTCCATTATCCCCATATCCTCCCATACCCCCCAATTATTCCCCCATATCCCCCATGTCCCCCTATTATCCACCCACAGCCCCCCATAGGCCCCCACATCCCCCCATAACCCCCCATATCTCCCCATAACCCCCCACATCCCCCCATATCCCCCCATTATCCCCACAGTCCCCCATATTCCCCCCATCCCCCCGTAGCCAGGTCCCATATCACCCCATTATCCCCATATCACCCCATATCCCCCCACAGCCCCCCATATCCCCCATAGACCCCATATTCCCCCATTATCCCCATATCCCCCATAGACCCCATATTCCCCCATTATCCCCATATCCCCCATAGACCCCATATTCCCCCATAGCCCCCCACATCCCTCCATATCCCCCATATCCCCCCATATCTGCCATTCTCCCCATAGCCCCCATTATCCCCACATCCCCCCACAGCCCCCATATCCCCCCATGTCCCTCATACCCCCCCACATATCCCCCTTATCCCCCATACCCCCCACAGCCCCCCATTATCCCCCATAACCCCCCATTATCCCCACATCCCCCATATCCCCCATATCCCCCATTAGGCCCCCATCCCCCATAGCCCCCCACATCCCCCATATCTCTATCATACCATATGCCCCCCATATCATATGCCACCCCCCATACCATATGCCCCCCATATCATACTGGGAACCCCCAAACTGGGATCCTATGGAACTGGGAACCCCCAAACTGGGATCCTATGGAACTGGGAAGCCCCAAACTGGAAAACTGCCATACTGGGAACCCCCAAACTGGGATCCTATGGAACTGGGAAGCCCCAAACTGGGATCCTATGGAACTGGGACGCCCCGTGTCATCCAGGTCCCCTACCTGCGCCCCCCTCAGCAAAAGCAAAGAAGGATGAAGCCGACAAACGATTTGTGGGGTAAGGGGGGGGGGGGGGGGGGGGGGGGGAATCTCTGATCTTTATTGCGTCGGACCAGAGTGAGTCAGGGAGGTGGGATAGGGAGGGGTGGTTGTAGAACTAAAACAGCTTTGGCTTGGGGATTAAAAGGGTTGGAGATCAGCACGGCCGCGCTGGAACAGCTTTCCCGAGGATGCTGTGCAATCCCCAGCCGTGGAGGTGTGGGAAGCCAGGCTGGATGCGGCTGCAAGTCGGAGAGGGGATGAAGCTGGGCGATGATGACGGTCCGCCTCAACCGAAGCCACTCTGGCTCACGGCTGCGGGGGCTTTGGCTCACGAAACCAGCTTCATTCCCAGCACATCCTCCTCTGCTGGCCCCGTATCCTGCCGCTTCTTCGTGGCTGAGCCCCGCGTCTGCCCGCAGGAGGGCTTTGGGTGCGGATGCTCCCTGGCCGCCCGGATGCTCCCCCGCGTGTCTGCGCCCTGCGAGCCATCGCGGACCCGGGAATGGCAGATGTTGGCGAGCTGCTGCTGCTGTTGCCGCCCTGCTCCTCCGGGGCTGGCGTTTGCCGGCCGCCACGCCGCCTTCTCGGCCGGCTCCGGGATCTCGGGATGCGAGATTGCAGCGGGGATCGGCTCCGTGCGCGGCTTCTTCCCCCCTGCCTGCGATGTGTTCGGCGTGCAGCAGCTGGAGATGCCCCGGAGGACCCCGATGGCCTCCTGGTGGCTGCGTGGGACCCGTTTGCAGCCGCTGTTTGCCTGCGTCCTCGCAGCTGCTCAGAGGAAGGCCGATCGTCGCCGAAATGCTGGCTGCTTGTCTGCCGCTCGCTGTCGGGCAGGTGGCTCTGCGATGCCCCAAATGCCGCCTGGCTGCTGGGCACGCAGCTGCCGGATGAACACAGAGCCCTGTGGCTGGGACCGGCGAGCTCAACATCGGCGCCGGAGGCTGCAAAGGGAGGTCGTGAGTCGGAATGGGACAGACGGACTCCGGCATCCCGACGTCAGAGCATCGGGACAGACGGACTCCGGCATCCCGGCATCAGAGCATCCTGAGATCTGATGCGATGCTTCTTACCGGTGCCCAGACCAGCACAGCCGTCGCATTCCCACTCCCACATGTCTCTTGGGTTGTGCAGCTGGGAGCACTGCCGATGGGTTCCCTCAGCAGCGCAGGAGCTGCACAGGATCAGCTGCCAGGACCTGGGGAAGGTGGTGGATGTGAGGACCGAGCCACGGGATGCCCTGCACAGCGCATCTCTGCTGCTCTCAGCCCTCGCTCCGCCGTCCTGCAGAGCGAGGATGCATCCCATAGGATCCTAGGGGGCATGTGGGGGGCTATGGGGATATGGGGGATGTGGGGGGATGGGGGATATGGGGGGATATTTGGGGGGATATGGGAGGATATGGGGGATATGGGGGGATGTGGGGGGTATGGGGGGATATGGGGGGTTATGGGGATATGGAGGGATGTGGGGGGATGGGGGATATGGGGGGATATGGGGGATATGGGGGGATATGGGGGATGTGGGAGGCTATGAGGGATGTGGGGGGCTATGGGGGGATGTGGGGGTAATGGGGGGATATGGGGGGAATATGGGGATAATGGGGGATATTGGGGGGATGGGGGATATGGAGGGATGTGGGGGGATGTGGGAGGCTATGGGGGATGTGGGGGATATGGGGGGATGTGGGGGTAATGGGGGGATGGGGGGAATAACGGGATAATGGGGGATATGGGGGGATGGGGGATATGGGGGATGGGGGGATAATGGGGGATATGGGGGGATGTGGGGGGATGTGGGGGATATGGGGGGATAATGGGGGGATGTGGGGGGAATATGGGGATAGTGGGGGATATGGGGGGAATATGGGGGTACGGGGGGCAATGAGGGGATATGGGAATAACGGGATGCCATCCTGCGGCAAGGCTGAGGACCCCCCCGACCCCACTGCTCACCCCATTGTCTCTGCCTGCTCTCTGCCTCCCTCGTAAAGGCATTCGCTGGCGTCGCAGCGGCTGTGCCTCTCTCGGGGCGGATCGTAGACCCCTTGGTGGTCCCATTCCGGGTCTCTGCAAGAGAAGGGAGGGGAAGCGATGAGCCCCCCCCCATCTCATCCGCTCCAAGCTTCCAAGAAACCCAAAAGGCCCTGAGAAATCCCGCGAGGCTTATGGCAGCCAAGAGGATGGGAGCAAGGAGCACGAGTCTCACGGGGAGAAGCAGCGACGCGATGGCAGAGGGGAGAAGAAAACCTCTGCCTTCAGCCCAGAGAAATTGCACGAGAACTCTTGGGAAGAGCATCTCCAGCAAAGCATCTCCGAGGAAAAAGCGCAGGATATCAGATAGAAGGAGAAAAACCGAGGAAATGGCTCTTCCAGGCAAGAGAAGCTGCAGCCACGCTTGGAAAAGTCGGCGGACAACCACACACCAAGAAGAGAAAACATCAGAAACTCCGCAAAAAAGCGAAGTGGGGGAGTCCAAGCCAAGCCTGGAGACTTTGTGACACAGAACGGGAGGGACAGAGAGGTGAGAATGACGCCTCGAATAGGATTGAGGGGAAATAGGAAAGGAAAAGGGGAGCTGAAAAGGGGAACTAGGAAAGGAAGAGGGGAAGCACGAAGCCTCTGAGCTGGACAAAAAATTCTGCTGCCTTGTCCTCGAGTTTTGGGGATGGGGAGGGTGAGTTTGAACAGCCTGCTGTGTCTTTTGAGTCGTAGCTCAGCTATGGGAGAGGAGAGGAGAGGAGAGGAGAGGAGAGGAGAGGAGAGGAGAGGAGAGGAGAGGAGAGGAGAGGAGAGGAGAGGAGAGGAGAGGAGAGGAGAGGAGAGGAGAGGAGAGGAGAGGAGAAGGGAATGGAAAGGAAATGGAAGGGGAAGGGGAAGAGGAAGGGGAAGGGGAAGGGGAAGGGGAAGGGATAGGGAAAGGGAAAGGGAAAGGGAAAGGGAAAGGGAAAGGGAAAGGGAAAGGGAAGGGAAAGGGAAAGGAAAGGAAGCTGATTCAGGAACCACGGTGAGGGCGAGTGGAGATGAAACTGGTTCCATCAGAGCGGTCAACGCAACGAGTGATGGAGCCAATAGAACCCGATGGCGCCTTGGAATCCCAGTTGGGTACAGTGGTCACAAACCCCGAAGATGAAGAGGAGGAGGGCACCACGAAAAGCAGGGATGAAACGACGCAACCAGCCAGACCGTCATTCCTGGAACATTTTGAGCGGAAAGCAAAGGGGAAGGACACCAACCTGAGAGGGATTCGGATCCCCAGGCTGGACATTTGGTCGCAGAACAGACCAAAATCCAGACAAGCCGGGCACCTGAAGAACGCCGTGCCGGTACTCGACGCCTGTCGCTGCAGGAGAAGCACGAGCAGGGTGAGAATCAGCAATGCCTGGTGATGCTGAGCACCCGGCATCCTTGCGGGGTGAGGAGAGGGGTCGTACCTGGATGCAGAGCCGGTGGAACCAGGCGCGTTGGCAGGTTGGACACAGCATGGTGTGGTAGGACAAGCCGTCCCCCACGGGCTCGAGGCAAATGAGGCAGTTGGTGCCTTGCGGAGCTTTCTGAGCCAGCTGTCGAGGGCGATGCTCTCGGCAGAAGGACCTGGGGGAAGACGGAGCGGATGGGGCACGGTGAGAAGTGATGGAACGGATGAGAAGCGATGCGAGGAGGGCAGAGGTCCAGGAAAGGAAACGCGGCCGTCGGCATCTGAACTGAGCTCCGATTGCATCTTTGGCCCCCGAGCCAAGGGGAGTTTTGAGCGAGTCCTCTCTGGGAGGTGGCAACCAAGGTCACAGCATAAAGGAGAGCCACGGGGGGCAAGCGTTTGCCCACGGGACTGCGGTGGCCAAGCGTTGGAAGGCTTTGCCCTTCGTTATTTTAAACTGATGCTGAAGGAAGAGCAGGGGAGAAGGGGAGGTTTGGATGGAAGTCCTGCTCATCAACGCCGCCGTACAGCGGAGGAAGCAGATCCCTGAGGGCCGTGGCTCGGGTTCAAGTCACAGATCGCTTTCTCATCCCTAAACCTGTGCCACCAGTGAGACATCAGTGCTGGTTCCCTCTCCAGACGAACTAAACAGAGCCCTGGCAGCCTATGGGGATGCGAGCGACTTTGCGAGCGGTTGTGCCTCGGTCCTACGAGCGGCGAAGAGAAAAACCTCTTCTTTGATGCCACCCTGGCACCAAGGACTCCAGATCCTTACCTGTGCTCACCGAAGTACTGGGTGACGCACTCCCCATCCACGGCACAGGGCAGGTGGAAGCTGCGAGCGCAGTCGCTCCCGGCGCACGTGATGGCAGCCCTCCTCTCTCCGCAGACACAGCATTGCTGGGAAGAGCAGAACGGCCCCGTCGGCAGCCAGCTCAGGGCTTCCACGGCCAGCCCCACGCCTCGGGGTGGGCAGGGATGTGGGCATTTCTGTGCACAAAGCGGCCTGGGGGACGGGGTTGATCGGCTACAGTGCAGGACTTGGGTCGTGGGGGAGGTTGGAAGGGCTGTGATTGCTTTCCTTGGGTCTGGAGGAGGTTGGAAGGGCTGTGATTGCTTTCCTTGGGTCTGGAGGAGGTTGGAAGGGCTGTGATTGCTTTCCTTGTGCCCAGATGAAGGTGATGTGAGCCCTTGTCGGCACAGATCTGCCTGTTCCCTACAGCTCCTCACCTGCCCGTCTGCCTGCTTGGCTTTGCGTGCAATGGCAGCAAGGGGGAGGCCATCAGTTCTTGGCCACGCCGGTCCTGATTCGGTAGTGATGTTGGCAAAGATCTGGAGGAGAGAAAAGGAAAAGGAAAGGAAAGAAGAGAGGAGAGGAGAGGAGAGGAGAGGAGAGGAGAGGAGAGGAGAGGAGAGGAGAGGAGAGGAGAGGAGAGGAGAGGAGAGGAGAGGAGAGGAGAGGAGAAGGAGAGGAGAAGGAAAGGGAAAGGAAAGGGAAAGGAAAGGGAAAGGAAAGGAAAGGAGGATCTCATTAGGACGGGAAGGAAAAGGGAGCATCCCTGGAGGGAACCTGGAAGGAGCGCCATGGGGAGGAACTCACCAAGCAGAACTCGTGGACACGAATCCCAGCCTCCAGAAGCACGCGCCCGCACATCTCCGGGTCCACATCTGCCCGGCCACACAGCGCACACACTGCAGAGGAAAAGAGCAAAAATGAGCAGAGCCGAGCAGCCGGCAGGGCCGGGCATCCCCGAGGACCACGGCCCAAGCTGAGCCAAAGAGCAGAGGGGCTGGGAGCTCCTGTTTGCCCTTTCCTCCCCTCTCGGCTTCAAGCAGAGCCCCTGCACCCCTCTGCCCGGCTGCGTGCGGGGATGCCGTGCTCTCACCTGCTTCCTCCATGCAGGAAGCCTCCCTCTCGCTATCGGACATCAGCGAGTCGATGGCGAGCACTGCGAGTCTCCCCGCTCTCCCTGAGCCTCACCAGAGCGCAGTGATGCCCAGCCTGAGCCTCGCAGCCCTTTGCTCCGCTCCCAGCTTCACGCGTCACAATGGCAGCTCTGTGACACCCGCTGTGACATCACTGCCACCACGTGCGGGTGTTGGTCCTCCGACAACGGGATGTGGGAGTGAGGAAGTGAGGAAGGATGGAGAGGAAGGGCGGCCGTCCTTCGGGTTCACCCGCGGCCCCAAGGCGACAACAACCCCACCTTAGGGGTGCCCCGCTTCAATTGGGTTCCAGTTTGGGGTGATCCCAGTTTGGGATGGGATCCCAGTATGGGGCTGTCCCAGTTTGGGCTGATCCCAGTCCCATAAGATCCCAGTTTGTGGGGGATCCCAGTTCCATAGGATCCCAGTTTGGGCTGATCCCAGTCCCATCGGATCCCAGTTTGTGGGGGATCCCAGTTCCGTAAGATCCCAGTTTACGGTGCTCCCAGTTTAGGGGTGCCCCGCTTCAATTGGGTTCCAGTTTGGGGTGATCCCAGTTTGGGATGGGATCCCAGTATGGGGCTGTCCCAGTTTGGGCTGATCCCAGTCCCATAAGATCCCAGTTTGTGGGGGATCCCAGTTCCATAGGATCCCAGTTTGGGCTGATCCCAGTCCCATTGGATCCCACTTTGTGGGGGATCCCAGTTTTGTAAGATCCCAGTTTAAGGTGCTCCCAGTTTAGGGGTGCCCCAGTTCAATTGGGTTCCAGTTTGGGGTGATCCCAGTTTGGGGATTCCCAGTTCAATAGGGTCTCAGTTTGGGGCCTCCCAGTACCACAGGATCCCAGTTTGGGGGTTCCCAGTATGGAGTGATCCCAGTTTGGGGTTTCCCAGTCCCATAGGATCCCAATTTGAGGCTGTCCCAGTTTGGAGGGGGTCCCAGTATGAGGGATCCCAGTCCCATAGGATTCCAGTTTGGGATGGGATCCCAGTATGGGGCTGTCCCAGTTTGGGGTGCTCCCAGTTTGGGGGATCCCAGTCCCATAGGATCCCAGTTTGTGGTGGATCCCAGTACAGAGTGATCCCAGTATGGGGGATCCCAGTTCCATAGGATCCCAGCTGGGGGGTCTCCCAGTTTAGGGTGATCCCAGTTTGGGGTTTCCCAGTCCCATAGGATCCCAGTTTGAGGCTGTCCCAGTTTGGAGGGGGTCCCAGTATGAGGGATCCCAGTCCCATAGGGTCCCAGTTTGGGGCTCTGCCAGTTTGGGGCTTCCCAGTTCCACAGGATCTCAGTTTGGGGAGATCCCAGTTCCATAGGATCCCAGCTTGTGTAGGATCCCAGTATGGAGTGATCCCAGTATGGGGTTTCCCAGTTCCATAGGATCCCCGTTTGGGGATCATCCCAGTATGGAGTGATCCCAGTTTGGGGTTTCCCAGTCCCATAGGGTCCCAGTTTGGGGTTGTCCCAGTTTGGAGGGGGTCCCAGTATGAGGGATCCCAGTCCCATAGTTTCCCAGTTTGGGATCGGATCCCAGTATGGGGCTGTCCCAGTTTGGGCTGATCCCAGTCCCATAGGATCCCAGTTTGTAGGGGATCCCAGTTCCGTAAGATCCTCAGTTTAAGGTGCTCCCAGTTTAGGGGTGCCCCGGTTCAATTGGGTTCCAGGTTAGGGTGATCCCAGTTTGGGGATTCCCAGTTCCATAGGATTCCATTTGGGGGCTCTCCCATTTTAGGGTGATCCCAGTTTGGGGGATCCCAGTCCCATAGGATCCCAGTTTGAGGCTGTCCCAGTTTGGAGGGGGTCCCAGTATGAGGGATCCCAGTTCCATAGGTTCCCAGTTTGGGATGGGATCCCAGTACGGGGCACTCCCAGTTTGGGCTGATCCCAGTCCCATAGGATCCCAGTTTGTGGGGGATCCCAGTTCCATAAGATCCCAGTTTAAGGTGCTCCCAGTTTAGGGGTGCCCCGGTTCAGTTGGGTTCCAGGTTGGGGTGATCCCAGTTTGGGATGGGATCCCAGTATGGGGCTGTCCCAGTTTGGGCTGATCCCAGTCCCATAGGATCCCAGTTTGTGTAGGATCCCAGTTTCGTAAGATCCCAGTTTAAGGTGCTCCCAGTTTAGGGATGCCCCAGTTCAATTGGGTTCCAGTTTGGGGTGATCCCAGTTTGGGGATTCCCAGTTCAATAGGGTCCCAGTTTGGGGCCTCCCAGTACCACAGGATCCAAGTTTGTGGGGGTTCCCAGTATGGAGTGATCCCAGTTTGGGGTTTCCCAGTCCCATAGGATCCCAGTTTGTGGGGGATCCCAGTTCCATAAGATCCCAGTTTAAGGTGCTCCCAGTTTAGGGGTGCCCCGGTTCAATTGGGTTCCAGGTTTAGGGTGATCCCAGTTTGGGATGGGATCCCAGTATGGGGCTGTCCCAGTTTGGGCTGATCCCAGTCCCATCGGATCCCAGTTTGTGTAGGATCCCAGTTTCGTAAGATCCCAGTTTAAGGTGCTCCCAATTTAAGGGTGTCCCAGTTCAATTGGGTTCCAGTTTAGGGTGATCCCAGTTTGTGGGGGATCCCAGTTCCATAGGATCCCAGTTGGGGGCTCTCCCAGTTTCGGGTGATCCCAGTTTGGGTATCCCAGTCCCATAGGGTTCCAGTTTGAGGCTGTCCCAGTTTGGAGGGGGTCCCAGTATGAGGGATCCCAGTCCCATAGGATCCCAGTTTGGGGCTTGAGAGGTGGGCGGGGCTTCGTCAGGAGGGCGTGGCTTCGAGAGGAGGGCGGGGCCAGGACCGTTGGGCGGGGCTTGTGGGGAGAGTGGGCGGGGCTTCGATCGAGGGAGGACGGGCTTAAAGGGGCCGCGTCCCTTTTTCTCTTTCCAACCTGGCAGATGCTGGCCGTCCCTCGGGTTCACCCGCAGCCCCAAGGCGACAACTTGGGCTGGGAGTCCACGCCAGGTTTCTGGTGGCTCGAGGAAAGGTTGCAAGTGTGGCTGCGTGCGTGGCAAGAGGTTTTGTGCACGGGACGGAAGGGATGGGGCATGCTTTGTTTAGTGGAGATGAGATCAGATGGAGGCCAAGCGGAAATTCTGTGGTCCCAGCTCGGTGAGATGCTGGCACTGAGATGCTGTGGACTCTAGGCAGAAATCCCTTCTCCAACTCATTTTTCCATCACACAATCAGATCATCCCCTTTCCAATACACATGATGACGTCACAGAGCCCCATGATGACGTCACGATACAGAAGCACAGAATCACAGAATCGCTAAGGTTGGAAAAGACCTATAAGATCATCCAGTCCAACCATCCACCTATCACCCATGGTTCTCGCTAAACCACGTCCCTCAACACAATATCCAGACGTTCCTTGAACACCTCCAGGGTCGGTGACTCCACCACCTCCCTGTGCAGCCCATCCCAGTGCCTGACCACTCTTTCAGAGAAGCAGTATTTCCTAATATCCAGCCTGAATCTCCCCTGGCGCAGCTTGAAGCCATTCCCCCTAGTCCTATCACCAGTTACACGAGAGAAGAGGCCAACCCCCAGCTCGCTACAACCTCCCTTCACGTAGTTATAGAGAGCAATGAGGTCTCCCCTGAGCCTCCTCTTCTCCAGACTGAACAATCCCAGCTCCCTCAGCCGCTCCTCATCAGCCCTGTGCTCCAGACCCCTCACAGCTTTGTTGCCCCTCTTTGAACACGCTGCAGGGCCTCGATGTCTTTCTTGCAGTGAGGGGCCCAGAACTGGACACAGCACTCGAGGTGCGGCCTCACCAGAGCTGAGTACAGGGGGACAATCACTTCCCTGCTCCTGCTGGTCACACTGCTTCTGATACAAGCCAGGATGCCATTGGCCTTCTTGGCCACCCAGGCACACTGCTGGCTCGTGTTCAGCCCAGCGTCAACCAACACCCCCAGCTCCATTTCCTCTACACATCTTCCAGCCACTCCGCCCCAAGCCTGTAGCGTTGCTTGGGGTTGCTGTGGCCAAAGTGCAGGACCCGGCCTTTGGTCTGATTAAACCTCATCCCATTGGCTTCAGCCCAGCTCTCCAGCCTGTCCAGATCCCTCTGGAGGGCCTCGCTACCCCCAGGCAGATCGACGCTTCCAGCCAGCTTGGTGTCATCTGCAAACTTGCGGAGGGTGCACTCAGTGCCCTCATCCAGGTCATCAATGAAGATCTTGAAGAGGACAGGCCCCAGCACCGACCCCTGGGGAACCCCACTCGTGGCCGGTGGCCAGCTGGATTTGGCTCCATTGACCACCACTCTCTGTGCCCGGCCCTCCAGCAGTTCCTTACCCAGCCAAGATGTACCTGTCCAAGCCACGGACTGCCAGCTTCCGCAGGAGAATGCTGTGGGAGACAGTGTCAAAGGCTTTGCTGAAGTCAAGGTAGACCACATCATCAGCCTTCCCCTCATCCACCAGGCGGGTCACTGGATCATAGAAGGAGATCAGGTTGGTCAAGCAGGAACTGCCCTTCGTGAGCCCATGCTGCTAGCCCTGATCCCCCGGTTGTCCCGCACACTGTGTGATCTCCCTCAAGACAATCTGCTCCATAACCTTCCCTGGCACCGAGGTCAGGCTAACAGCCCTGTAGCTCCCCGGGTCCTCCTTACAGCCCTTCTTGTAGATGGGAGTCACGTTGGCAAGCCTCCAGTCTGCTGGGACCTCACCAGTCAACAAGGAGCGCTGATAGATGATGGAAAGCGGCTCGGCTCTCACCTCTGCCAGTTCCCTCAGCACTCTCGGGTGGATCTCATCCGGCCCCATGGACTTGTGGCAGTCCAGTTGCAGTAGCAGGTCTCTGACTGTTTCCTCCTGAATCGTGGGGGGCTTAGTCTGCTCCCCAGCCGAGTCCACCAGGTCAAAAAGTGGAGTACCCTGAGGATAACTGGTCTGACCTTTAAAGACAGACGTAAAGAAGGCGTTCAGGACCTCTACCTTTTCCTTATCCTCACTAGTCACATTCCCAGCCTCGTCCAGTAAAGAATGGAGATTCTCCTTAGTCCTCCTCTTACCGTTGATATATTTGTCAAAGGGTTTCTTGTTTCTTTTTATCCCAGCGGCCAGGTTGAATTCGAGCCGGGCTTTCGCCTTTCTGATTTTCTCCCTGCACATCTTAACAACTTCTCTGTACTCTCTCTGAGTCGCCCGTCCCTTCTTCCATAGGAGGTAGATTCTCTTTTTCTCCCGGAGCCTCAAGAACAGTTCCCTATTCATCCCCGCCGCTCTCCTTCCCCGCCAGCTCATTTTGCAGCTCAGGGGGACAGCCCGCTCCTGCGCCTTAAGACTTCCTTCCTGAAGAGCAACCGGCTGTCTTGGACCCCTTTACCCTCTAGGACTGAATCCCAGGGGACTCCCCCTACATGTCTTCTAAACAACTCCAAGTCCGCCCTCCGGAAGTCCAAGGTAACAGTTTTGCTGTTCTTCCTCCTGGCTCCTCCAAGAATTGAGAACTCTACCATCTCATGGTCGCTCTGTCCAAGACAGCCCCCGACCGCCACATCTTCCACCAGAGCTTCTCTGTTTGTGACCAGCAGGTCTAGCGGGGCAGCTCCTCTCGTAGGCTCTCTCACCGGCTGCATCAGAAAGTTCACCTCTATACACTCCAGAAACCTCCTAGACTGCTTCTTCTGCGCTGCGCCGCATTCCCAGCATATGTCAGGGAAGTTGAAGTCCCCCATGAGGACAAGGGCTGGCGATCTCGCATCTTCTGCCAGCTGCTCATAGAACACCTCATCTGTCTCTTCATCCTGGTTCGGCGGTCTATAGCAGACGCCCACCAATATGTCTGCCTTGTCAGCCCTTCCCCTGATCTTTACCCATAGGGATTCAACCTTATCATCCCCAGCCACAAGCTCAGTAACATCAAAGCATTCTCTAACATACAGAGCCACACCACCACCCCTTCTTCCTTGCCTATCCTTCCTGAAGAGCTTGTAGCCATCCATTGCAGCACTCCAGTCGTGGGAGCAGTCCCACCATGTTTCCGTGATGGCAACTAGGTCATAGCTTGCCTGCCGCACCATGGCTTCCAACTCTTCTTGTTTTTAGCCCATGCTGCGTGCATTGGTGTAGATGCACTTCAGCCGAGCCCCTCGCCTCATCCCTAATCCCATCGCCGATCCCCCAGGCTCATCTCTAGCAGGCCTGGTTTTATCCCCTACCCCCTCCACATCTAGTTTAAAGCCCTCTCTACCAGTCCTGCCAGCTCTTGGGCAAGGATCCGTTTCCCCCTTCGAGACAGGTGAGACCCATCAGCAGACCCCAGGCCAGGTGCCGAGTAGACCGCCCCATGATCAAAGAACCCCAAATTCTTGCTTTTGCACCAGCCTTTCAGCCACGTGTTTATAAGGTGTGTTCTTCTGGTGGTCTCAGCATCCTTCCCTACCACTGTAGGAATACAGGCAAATACTACCTGTACGCCTGCTCCTTCAACTAACCTCCCCAGTCTCCTAAAGTCATTTTTCATAGTCCTCAGGCTTCCGTCAGTGACCTCATCACTGCCAGCCTGAACTATCAATAAGGGATAATAATCAGAGGAGCGGATCAAACTAGGAAGTTTCCTAGAAATATCCCTGACCCGGGCCCCAGGGAGGCAGCACACCTCCCTACGGGTGGGGGCAGGCCGACATATTGGGCCCTCAGTTCCTTTTAGAAGGGAGTCTCCTATGACTATCACTCTCCTTTCTTTACTGGAGGAGGCAGTCTTTAAGCGTGGAGTTGGACGCCTCTCCTTGGGAATGCTTGGAGGCAGCTCTCCCACTTCATCCTCAGCCACCGCACCCTCCAGTTTCAGGGCTTCAAACCTATTACATAGAGGTACCTGGGGAACCGAGGTAGGTCGGGATGGGGATTGCCTGCATCGCCGAGCTGGGACCTGCTGCCAATCCTCCTCTGCCCTCAAGTTAGCTCTTAGTTAGTTAGAAATGACCTCTCAGGTCATCCAACTGTTAACTCAGCACCATCAAGTCCACCGCTAAACCCACAGCTGTGACCTGTCACCAGATCTGTGCTGTGTCACCCTGCTGGCCCTGAGCCTGTGCTGCTGGGGAGCAGGTGAGGGACTTCCATGGCACGGCACGTCCTTGGTTGGGCTCGATGACCTCAGAGGTCTTCTCCAACCTCGATGATTCTGAGAGTCCAGGACATTCACATTCTAGCATGCTGGGATTCGAGGTTTCTACATTTATAGGATTCTATGTTTCTAGGATTCAACGCTTCTCGGATTCTGGAATTGTAGGAGTGTAGGAATTTAAGCACGTAGGATTCTTGTTCTGTAGGATTCTAAGTTTGTACTTTTCTTAGGTTTGCAGGATGGTAGGACTACAGCTTTCTTAGATTTCTAGATTTCTATGATAGCAGGACTCCAGGTTTCCAGGATTAAAGAATTATAGGGTTCTATGTTTCCAGGATTTAGGTTTTTTGAATGCTAGGTATCTTAGGTTTCTAAGATTCCATGATGCTAGGATTCTAGGTTTCTTCAGTTTATAGAATTCCAGGTTTCTAGGATTTATAGGATTGCAGGATTCTAGGTTCAAAGCTTTTAGGTCTCTAGAACTGTCAGTTTCTAAGGTTTCTCTAGTATTCCAGCATTCTGGGTTTGTAGGTTTGCAGGATGGGCTCTCACGACGACACACTGATGGAAGGGGGTTAAATTTTACCCATTGCTTAAGGCTCACTAAAGCCTTTTGCAAACCACAACAGGAAAAATAAGCTCTAACCTAATTTTACCCATTGTTTAAGGCTCACCACAGCAAGATCTAGTCTCCATAGATAACCATAGTTAGTCAGCATGGGTTCACGGAGGGCTCTGGTGAGGCCGCACCTCGAGTACTGGGTCCAGTTTTGGGACCCTTGATGCAAGAAAGACATTGAGGCCCTGGAGAGGGTTCAAAGAAGGGCGACAAAGCTGGTGAGGGGTCTAGAGCACAGGCCTGATGAGGAGAGGCTGAAGGAGCTGGGATTGTTCAGTCTGGAGAAGAGGAGGCTCAGGGGAGACCTTATTGCTCTCTATAACTACCTGAGGGGGGGTTGTAGCGAGCTGGGCTAAGGCCTCTTCTCTCGTGTAACTGGTGATAGGACTGGAAGGAATGGCTTCAAGCAGTGCCACGGGAGATTTAGGCCTGACGTTAGGAAATCCTACTTTTCTGAAATAGCGGTCAGGCCCTGGAATGGGCTGCCCAGGGAAGTGGTGGAGTCACCAACCCTGCAGGTGTTCAAGGAACGTCTGGATGTTGTGTTGAGAGACACGGTTTAGTGAGTACTATAGGTGATGGATGGATGGTTGGACTGGATGATCTCGAAGGTCTTATCCAACCTTGGAAATTCTGTGATTCTGTGGTTCCTCTATTTGCCATTTCCATTCACTCTGACCTGCTCTGCCATCCCCAGGAAGAGCTCAGTGCACTCTCACAGAGGGCAGTCGTCCTTCCTTGTCTCCTCACCCATCCGCTGTAAAAACTCTGTATCCCCCTTGTGCTGCAGTCCAGTTGTGGAAGCCATATAATCGTGTCTCTGTGGTCCAAACAAGAGCTCAAGCCTGAAACTGCACAAAAATTTCCGGCTCATCATATTTTGGTGTTTTCAATAGTGCAAAACACATGCCAATTGGGAAATATCATTAGGTGTAGCATGGCTGAGGAGCGCATCTATGATATTTGTGTTCAGAAAGTGGCACACAGGCATCGGACCCATTGTGAGGCTTGGAGTTGTCCAAGCAGCACAGACACTCTGAGGGCATGGCTTTCCTCAAGGCTCTGTGCTGCATTTGCAGCTGCATGTGAGTGTGCTGGACAGCCCAGGACATTGCCATGACACTAGGCTGCTTCTGAGGCCAGTCACATGAGAGCCTGTATTATCAATGAAAATTATATAAAGGAATATTATATACTCAAATAATATTACGATGTTATAATAATGAAATAAGCAAGAGAGTTAGGCACAGCAAGACAAAGAGAATAAACAGGAAGCTTACCCGTGTCGTGGGCTCGCTCAGGAAAGACCAGTGGAGTGGATCTTCCGAAGAGAGAGAGAGATCCTTTCCCTCTGGTAGTCAGCTCTTAAATGGGTCTAGGAGAGGTGGTGCCAGGCTCCACCCCTTCCTGCAGCACAGGTGAATTGCTTTCACCTGTGCTCCCAGGGCTGACTCATCGCTCACCTCAGGTGATTAATCAGAGGTTCAGGCCGTGACTCAGCAGTTCCCATACACAGGTTTACCCTGAATTTACTCTGGGTAAACTCACACTTTACTCTGAGTTTACTCTTACTTTCCTCAGGTTTTTACTTTAAGTTTTTTTTTTTTTTTTTCTTTAGGGTTATTCACACTTTTCTTTGGATTTCCTCACATGTTGCTCCGGATGTACTCACACACTACTTAGGGTGTTCTCACACCGTTCACTGGATCTTATTCTAACTTTACACCACATTTACTCACACTGTACTCCAGCTGTACTCACACTTCATACTGTGTGTTCCCACATCTTACTTTGGATTTTACTCACACTGTACTCCAGATTTTACATTTCAATCCAGGTGTACTCACTCTTTACTCTGGGTTTACTCTCAGTTTTCAGTTTACTCACACTTTTCTCCTGGTTTACTCAGTCTATTTTTCTTTTTTTCACACTCTACTCCGGGTGTTCTTATGCTTTACTCCATGTTTACACATGCTTTACTCAGGGTTTACTCACACTTGACTCCAGGTTTGCTCACACTTGACTCCAGCATCGCTCACTCTTGTATCCAGGCTTACAAACAGTTTGGTCAGGTTTATTCACACTTGACTTCAGCTTTACACAAAATTTACTCTGGGCTTACTTGCACTTTACTTCAGACCTTACTCAAGGTTTGCTGACTCACTACTCTGAGTGTACTCACACTTTACTCCAGGTTTACATACAGTTTATCACCGTATGTAATCATAGATTCATAGATCAGTCTGAGTTGAAAAGGACCACAGTGATCGTCTTGCTTCAACCCCACTGCGGCAGGCAGGGTCACCAACCAGCAGACCAGGCTGCCCAGAGTCACACCCAGCCTGGCCTTGAATGCCTGCAGTGATGGGGCATCCACAGCCTCCTTGGGCAACCTGTTCCAGTGCTTCACCACCCTCTGGGTGAAAAAGGCCACAATGAGGTCTCCCTGCAGCCTTCTCTTCTCCAAGCTAAACAAGCCCAGTTCCCTCAACCTTTCCTCATAACAGAGATGCCCCAGCCCTCTGACCATCTTAGTGGCTCTCCCTTGGACCCGCTCCAAGAGCTCCACGTCCTTTCTGTACTGGGGGCCCCAGGCTGGACGCAGCACTGCAGATGGGGCCTCACAAGAGCCGAGTAGAAGGGGACAATCACCTCCCTCTCCCTGCTGGCCACCCCTTTTTTAATGCAGCCCAGAACACAGTTGGCCTTCTGGGCTGCAAGCGCACACTGCTGGCTCATGTCCAGCTTCTCATCCCCCAGGACCCCCAAGTCCTTCTCCGCAGGGCTGCTCTCAAGGAGATCCTCCCCCAGTTTGTATAAACACCTGGGATTGTGCTGGCCCAAGTTCATCACCTTGCGCTTGGCCTTGCTGAACGTCTTTAGTTTCACATGGTCCCACTTCTCCAGCCTGTCCAGGTCCCTCTGGATGACTTTCCTTCCCACCGATGGATCGACTGCACCACTCAGCTTGGTGTCATTTTTAAACCTGCTGAGGGTGCACTCGATGCCATCATCCATGTTGTTGATGAAGATGATGAAGAGCAGCAGAGCCAAGACAGACCCCTGAGGGACACTGCTTGTGGCTGCCTCCACCCTGACACAGAACCACTGATCACAACCCTTTAGCTGCATCCATGTCATGGTTTTATACTTTTGTTATTGGTATCACACATCATAACGTCATGTAAAGCACGGGTAATTAAAGAGCTAATATTCCAGTTCACTGGACTGACAACTTTCCAGAAGAGAAAGAGAAGTGCATATCCCTGGGTATTTCAAGGTCAGAGAGGAAGATGAGCCATAAAATAAAATAGATAGAATATCAGTCAAATGTGTTGTTGGTTAGGTGTAGTTTCAATTAATATATTAAGGTGAAAGGGACGCTGAATGCAATAGCTGTTCCAAAGTGTGCAGAAAAAAACTACATTTGATATGTAGCCATTAATACACACAATTTGTTGTCATTGGGTTTTATACAAGGAAAGAATAAGGCTCCTTTAGTCTCAACCCAGGAATTGTTGAATTGTGTTTTCCCCCCTGTCCTGTAGAGGGGCAGTGACAGAGCAGCACAGGGGGCACCTGGGAGCCAGGCAAGGTGAGCACAGCGCAGCTGCGCGCTGAGTTCCAGGCTGATTTGGGGTCCCAGCCCTGCAGCATGAGGCTCTGTTGCCTTCCCCTCTGCAGGACAGCCCGGCCCCACCGCCCCACAGGCAGCCCCTGGCAGCTCAGTGCAGGCACTGTGTGGGGCAGCATGCGTGCAGTGCTACAGAGATGTGCCCCCAGCACAGCCCCTGACACCGCATGTCCTCCTTCTCACAGCACCTACTTCCTCCCTTTCAGTTCATCTTCCTCTTCATCACCATGCACCCTGGCTCACCTTTTAGCTCTTTTCCCCCAATTTGGCAAACTTCCATTGCTTGTTTTGCCACAATCAGCAACTTTCTATCTTGGTGCACCATAACTGCAAACAGTTTACACCAAACCCAAGAACAAGTCCTTGCACCCAGCGGAGGCAAAAAAGTGATTTCAGTGCTTCTGTGAAACAGGACCATTGATAAAAACAGGGCTGTTCACACATCCATCAAAGCTAAACTGGGAAGATTTAGGATGAGCACACACTGATTCCTTCTGCTTAAGTAATATATTGTTCAATTGGCTAATGCATTGATCCCATTTGCTAATCAAGCCTATTTCAGCTCCACAGTGCCTGCTGGCATCTCATTTGCTTGCAGATACGGAGATGGAACACAGAGGCTGTGAGAAAGTCAGCACTGAGCCAGAGTTCCTATGGGCGCCAGGAGAAAGAGAGCACAGTGATGCCTCAGTACAAGTGGAAGGAAGCCAAACATATGTGTAGGACCATGATAACCACTAATGATAATTACACACACACACACATATATGAACAGCAAAGAAAAACGAAGAGATAAACATAAATAAATATTATAATCAGTAAGAAACATAAGTTTGTTATTGTACAGACTGTGAGTCACTTGTTGAGACAGATGTGAAGTTTATCCCTGCTGAAATGTGACCAGGGCATCATTTTCCTCACTGCATTCTTGAGCTCCTGGTTCCTCATGCTGTAAATGAGAGGGTTCACTGCTGGTGGCATCACTGAGTACAGAAATGACACCATCAGATCCAGGGAAGGGGAGGAGATGGAGGGGGGCTTCAGATAGGCAACCATGCCAGTGCTGAGAAACAGGGAGACCACGGCCAGGTGAGGGAGGCACGTGGAGAAGGCTTTGTGCCGTCCCTGCTCAGAGGGCATCCTCAGCACGGCCCTGAAGATCTGCACATAGGACACAAGAATGAAAACAAAACACCCAAAGGATAAACAGACACTGACCACAAGAAGCCAAATTTCTTTGAGGTAGGAGTGTGAGCAGGAGAGCTTGAGGATCTGAGGGATTTCACAGAAGAACTGATCCACAGCATTGCCGTGGCAGAGAGGCAGTGAAAATGTATTGGCAGTGTGCAGCAGGGAATTAAGGAAACCAGTGCCCCAGGCAGCTGCTGCCATGCTGGCACAAGCTCTGCTGTCCATCAAGGTCCCGTAGTGCAGGGGCTTGCAGATGGCAACGTAGCGGTCATAGGACATGATGGTGAGAATGCAATACTCTGCTGAAAACAAGAAGAACAGAAAAAAGACCTGTGCAGCACATCCTGCGTAGGAGATGTGCCTGGTGTCCCAGAGGGCATTGGCCATGGCTTTGGGCAGAGTGGTGGAGATGCAGCCCAGGTCGAGGAGGGCGAGGTTGAGGAGGAAGAAGTACATGGGGGTGTGCAGGCGGTGGTGGCAGGCTACGGCTGTGCTGATGAGGCCGTTGCCCAGGAGGGCAGCCAGGTAGATGGCCAGCAAGAGCCAGAAGTGCAGGAGCTGCAGCTGCCGCGTGTCTGCCAACGCCAGCAGGAGGAACTCGCTGATGGAGCTGCTGTTGGGCATCTGCAGGTCCTGGGTATAGAGTCCTGTTCAGAGGAAAATTTATATTTAGGTCCATAACTTGAATTCAATTTTATGAAGTTCAGCATACCATAAGAAAAACAAACTGAAGAATCTTTTTCCTTCCTCTCATTTTCTAATCTTCAACCATCAGCCTGAGCATTTCCATCGGTTACATCTGTTGTATCTTCACCCTAACTGTTCTTAGAGCTCCCAACCTCATCTTCTCTGCACTTCAATTTCTCTTACAGAAAGCTGCCTGTTTGCAGGATAAGTGTGTTATTCATGTCTGCAGAAAACAGTGATAATTCCAAATGGTTCTATCCTTTGAGAAGGGAGAGGCTGAAAGCACATTCTGTGTGACTGTTCTCTAAACAAGTGATTGAGAAAAGTACAATTCAGGAGACTTAGAGTTCTGTTCTAAGTAGACAGCTCCTTTTAGATTTCAGCCTGCAATCTTTTTTCCTTCCATAAGAACAGGAAATGGAAAATCCTTGCCTTGTCTCTCCTTTTCCTAAGTGCCCTTGGAAACAACTGGTGGTGAACTGTTGCTGTGATCCCCCTGCCCCAGGCAGCAGCTGTGGCAGCAGAATGCCCCTGTCCTGCTCTTCCCTGCCCTGCCAGGGGGCTCCTTCCCCCCACACGTCTCCCTGCAGCGCACTGGGCAGCTCCCTGGGCAGGCTGAGTGCTGAGTGCTGAGTGCTGAGTGCTGAGTGCTGAGTGCTGAGTGCTGAGTGCTGAGCCTGGCAGGCGGCAGAGTCCCTGCCCCGGCACACAGCCCCTGGGGCACAGCAGGGACCTGCTCTGCAAGACAGCCCTGGGCACCCGGCTGCAGCCCCAGCTGCACAGCCTGCAGCCGTCCTGGGACACGCAGCCCTCAGGGCTGAGCTCTGATGCTGCAGCACAGAAGCCCTGGTTGGGAGCAGACCTATTTCCATGATAAAGAGGCACAAAGTGTCTGCATCCTGATGTTCAATGGGACGTCCAAAATTTAGTGATCCCTGCAGTAAAACCCAGTACATTGCCTGAAAAAAGAGACTTACCGTGTCTATGGCTGTGATCACTGCTCCTCCAGTGAGCTCACAACCTGCTAACATACCACACAGCCAGTAAGCTCTCTTCCTTCTTCTCTCTGTCACCTGCAGATCATGCTCCCAGTCCTGCTGTGTGCTGCACAGGAGCTGCTCCTGGGTACAGCTGTCTCTCTGCTGCACTGCCCACTTCTATAAGCTCCCTGTGTCCCAGGAGCCTGGCCCAGCTCAGCAGCAGAGGATGTCATTTCTATCCTCCCACTGATCTCCCCTGAGATGTCCCTGGGTCTCCATGGCCAACAGCTTCTGAAAGATAAGAGCATCATGACTGCACTTTGAAATCTGCTGAATTAACCACCGAACGTCCAGTGGACAGTGACTAATTCCAGACATATGGTTAGAAAGTGTTTGCTAAAACAAAATGGACTCAGACAAGGGCAGGAAGGGGTAGACTTCCCCTGGGCAGGGCAGTGATCCAGTTGAGGCAGTGCGGGCATCTCATCCCTGCATGGAAACCTGAAGCTGAAATCAGATTCTGCTGCCCAAGCAGGATGCATAGGAGCTGGGATTCCTCTGGTTCAGTTCAGATGTACACGAGGAGTTGCCTGCATGTGAGCTCCTGCTCTAAATCCTTGGTCCTTCAGTGGGGCGTAAGTTGCTCACACACAGAGCCTGGGTGATGACCAAAGTGCCTGGGGTGCTCCTGGATGTGTGCTAGTGCTTGGGAAGTGTGTGTGAAATCCCTGAGATAGACACCTCCTTCCTGAGCATCAGCTTTGAGGCAGAGAGGCAACAGAACTATGCTCGGCCACCCTAAATGACAACAGACCCCTGCACTTAGAGCATCTAAGTGACCCTTTTTCACTCGTCTCCATGGCACGTGCAGTTTTGCACCTGACTAAATGGATGAGCTCACAAAAGAAGAGGCAGATCTTTCTCTGTTTTCCATCTGCTGAATATTCTGGATCTCAAGGCTCTACAGAGCTAACACACATCTCTGTTCTTCAACAGATGAAACCTCAGTTTTCTATGGATTCTCATGTGAATGGCATCAGAAGCAGCCTAGAGTCATGCCAGTTCCCTGGGCTGTCCTGCACACTCACATGCAGCTGCAAATGCAGCACAGGGCCTTCAGGAAAGCCATGCCCTAGCAGCGTCCGTGCTGCTTGGACTACTCCAAGCCCCACAATGGATCTAATGACTGTGTGCCACCTTCTGAACACAAAAATAACATAGATGCACTAAATCCAATGATCCATCCTGGATAGGTTGTTGTCTTATGTGTTTTTACTCTAATGAGAACACCAACACAAGATGAGCTTGAAATCTTTGTGCAGTTGAAGGCCTGTGTTCTTGTTTGGATCACAGGAACACAGTTTAACGACTTCCACAACTGGACTGTAGCACAACGGGGATACAGAGTCTTTATGATGGATGGGCGAGGAGTTAAGAAAGGACAACTGCCCTCTGTGAGAGTGCACTGAGCTCTTTCTGGGGATGGCAGAGCAGCCAGGTCAGAGCAAATGACAGTGGCAAACAGAGGAGACCAACAGTGCCTGTTCCTGGCTTCCTGATCAGGAAGAGCAAGTGGAAGGTGCCCTCTGCAGACAGATGGGAGCCTCATGTTGTCAGGACCTTGTTCCCTTTGGAGGCCTTTTTCACTGCAGTATCTGCTGCAGGGGCAGCACTGCAGGGCATGCACCATCCAGAAGATCCCTGGAGAGCACAGCTGGCAGCTTCTTGACCAAGCCAGAGAGGAACCAGAGAGGAGAGGTGCTCTGCTGCATCTTATACTTGCGGGCAAGGAAGGGGTTGTGGGGAATGTGAAGATCGAAGAGAACCTGGTCTGCAGTGGCCATGGGATGGTGGAGCTGAGGAGTCTGAAGGAGGACAAAAGACAAGCTCACACGTTTTGGCTTCAGTAGAACACACCTTGGATTCTTCGATTCTTTGTGACATACAGTACAGCAGGGAAAGGCTCTGAGGGAATAGGGTAAAAAATGTTTTTACTATATAGGATTCCAAGTCCATTTCAAGGAAAAGGAAGCCAAATAAAAATGTCAGAATTCCTGCATGACTGGGAATTGATTGCACTGGACTAACCCAAACAAAGAAAGGAAGCATACAGGAAGTGGAAACAAGAAGAGGTCACCTGGCAGCAATGCAGAGACTTTGTCCAGTGTCCAGTGTGCCTGCTGAGAAGAATTCAGGAGTGTTAGATTTCAGCTGAAATTCAATCTGCCCGGAGTAAAGAAGGGCCTGTAGAAATAAATAGGCAACAAAAGGAAGGCTAGGGAGACTGTGGGCTCAGCGTAGAATGGGAGAGGGAACCTGGTGAGACAGGACATGGCCTGACTTCACTAATTGGACTGGGCTTCTTGGAATCCTAGGTGCCAAAGACAGTTGGGAAGTGATGGTGCAAGGCAGATGTACTGTTGGTGAAAGAAGAGGTGATCAGGGAATACCTAAGCAAACAGGATCCCGTGTTGGAAGAGGCTGACAGGAATCGTAGGATTTATGAATGGTTTGGATTGGAAGGACCTTAAAGACCATCCAGTTCCATCTCCCTTGCAGTGTGCAGGGCTGTCCCACAGTAGATCAGGATGCATGGGGCCCTTGACATCTCAAACATCTCCACGGATGGGGCAGCCACATCTTCCCTTGACTACTGCTTCCATACCAGCTCCATGCCTCACATCATGACCTAAGGAATGTTAGAAATTCCTTCCACATGTCTTATGTAAAACTCTCTTTTAGTTTATTATCATTCATCCTTGTTCTATTATTCAGAAATGATGTAAGAATTCAGTCTCCACCTTATTTATTTGAGCAAGACATTAGCTAGAAATGTAGGGAAGGCATAAAGCAGAGTAATGCTTCCACAAGTCAGATTCCCAACACAAGAAAGGTATCTGCAAGTGGGAGTTCATATAAATGTGTTAACACTACTCAACTTCAAATATACTCGTGTGTCCTCTCTCTTTTTAAGCTGAAAACACTCATATTTGAGAGGATACTGTGTCTTTTGTTTTATTTTATTTCATTTATTTATTTATTTATTCATTCATTCATTTATTATCCCTAAGAGGACAATGTTTTCCAGAACTGTGTTAGCAGGACACAGATGCCTTCATGTACAGGGACACAGACAGTGGCGCCAGTGCCAATGCCCTGTGACCAATGCCCAGCATCCACCGCTGCTCCACCCTGCTGCGTATTTGATGTCCCTCAACCTCCAGGTATCTCCAGCTCTCCTAAATCAATGACCATGGGTCAAGGCAAGTTTTCAGCAGGCCATCTGGACACATGCTCTTCTCACAGCTCTCCATATTTCCCCAGCCCTTGCTCTTTGTTCACCCTGATACCTCCCAACTATCTGCCTGATCTGTAACCTTCAGGGAGACTATTGGAACTTGCAACATCTCTCCAAAGTCTGATGGACTCTTTTCTCAACTCCTTAACTGTGATTCTATCTATCCCTTCCTATCTCTGTCTAACTCATTTTGTGTACAAATATTCCAAGTGAAAGACTAACCTCATTAGGTGCAGCTTGGACCAGGCATGCAGTTGATCACTGTGTTATACTGTTCATTCAATTGCATCTTATTTACAATTGTTTGCTGGAAAAAAAAAAAAAAAAAAAAAAAAAAAAAAAAAAACACCAGTGTCTGCTCCTGGCTTCCTGATCAGGAAGAGCAAGTGGAAGGTGCCCTCTGCAGACAGATGGGAGCCTCATGTTGTCAGGCCCTTGTCCCCTTTGGGGCCTTTTCCACTGCAATATCTGCAGCAGGGACAGCACAGCAGGGCATACAAGATCCAGGATATCCCTGGAGAGCATAGCTGAGAGTTTCTTCACCAAACCTTAGAGGAACCAAAGAGGAGAGGTGCTCTGCTGCATCTCATACTCACCTGCAAGGAAGGGCTGGTGGAGAATTTGAAGGTCAAAGTGAACCTGGTCTGCAGTGGCCATGGGATGGTGGAGCTGAGGAGTCTGAAGGGAGGGCAAAAGTCAAGTTCACACCTTTGGGTTTCAGGAGAGCACACCTTGGCTTCTTCAAGTGTCTGTGGTGAAAGCATATATAGGAATTGGAAACAAGCAGTGGTCAGCTGGGAGCAATGCAGAGTGTTTGTCCTAGTGTACCTGCTGAGATTAATTTAGAAAGTCTAAAGCTCACACAGAGCTGAACCTGCCCAGGCATATCAAAGACAGAAGGGCTTTTAGAAATATATACACAGCAAAAGGAAAGCTAGGGTGAATGTGAGCTCACAGTGAAATGGGGCATGCTACCTGGCATGAAGGGCGTGAAGTGTCCTGTGCTGCATGTGACCTTCTAAAACAAGGTCTGAGAACGTGAGAAGATCTCCGTACCACAGTGTGACTCAGTTAGTGGAAACACGGAGAGCTGTCATGAACAATTCTCGGCAGGGAAATCCTGGGGAGCGCCAGGCTCTGAATTGAATTGAATGGACTGAAGACCAAGATGGAAATCAGTGAAAATGAGTTAACACACCTCTCAAGTTCTGAAATACTCATGAGATCTGTTTTTTTTTTTTTTTTTTTTTTTTTTTAAAGTTGAAAACTCAAGTCTTTTAGGGGATTTTGTGTCCTTTCTATCTTAATCCAAAAAGAACAACATTTTGCAGAACTGTGTTAGCAGGAAACACATGCCTTCAGGTACAGGGACGCAGACTGTGTTTCATTGTTCATCATGAAGGAATTCTGTTTGTTGGAAAAAAGAGAAATCTTTCATTGCCCAGGTACAGCTGGTTCTCTGAGGAATTGGTGCCAGTGCCAATGCCCTGTGACCAATGCCCAGCGTCCACCGCTGCTCTACCCTGCTGCGTATTTGATGTCCCTCATCCTCCAGGTGTCTCCAGCTCTCCTAAATCAATGACCATGGTTCAGGGCAAGTTTTCAGCAGGCCATCTGGACACATGCTCTTCCCACTGCTCTACAAATTTTTCCTTCCCTTGCTCTGTGTTCACTCAGATACCTCCCAATTATCTGGCTGATCTATGAACTTCAGGGAGATTATTGGAACTTGCAACATCTCTGCAAAGTCTGATGGACTCTTTGATCAACTCCTTAACTGTGATTCTATCTATGCCTTCCTATCTCTGCCTAACATATTTCTTGTACTAATATTCCCAGTGAAAGACAAACATCATTAGGTGAGGTTTGGACAAGGCATGCAGTTGATTACATTGCTCTACTGTTCATTCAATTGCATCATGTTTACTACTGTTTGTTGGCAAAAAAAAAAAAAAAAAAAGAAGAAGAGAGAGAAATCCTTCATTGCCCGTGTGCAGCTGGTTCTCTGAGGAAAGCCAGTGGGAGATGCTGCAAACGAGGTTTAGCACTGAGTGGGTGACTGCAGAGGAGAAAAGTGATGTGAGGAAAAGTGATGCAAGTCCCATGGGGCCAATGGGAGTAGAAATGGGGTTGGGTACCTGCAGAGGACATTTGTCCATACAGTGACAGGGCAAAGCTCATTAGGGGACATCCTGGATCAATATCATTTACAAAGTGCTGCTGCAACTTCTTGTTTAAAGCCAACTATAAATAAATAATTAATTAGTTTTCATAAATGCCCATCATTCTCTTCCTCTTCAAGCTCTCTCCAGATACCTGTCCAGTTTGCTGTACAAGTTCTGAACACCTGAAGAAGATGACAGGAAGGCACAAGGCACAAGAGGACTCTTCAGGTTATAATGGCCCCAGGGGGCATTTGCTGCTGAGTCCATCAACCTCCAGTGCACAGAGAAGATTGCATGAAGTGCTCAAGGAGACAAAGTCAGAAGGAACAGTGAAGTTTCTTGGAGTATTAATGGGCCCCACTGAGGGCCATTGACAAGCAAGCTTCCCCAGGGACTTGTTAGAGCAGATAATTGGAAGCCATGATTGCAGGCAGACCAAGGCACTGGGATGGTGGCTGTGATGCTGAGCAAAGCCTCCTTTGTCTTGTGAAGCAGAAAGGCCAAGGCCTGATCCGCAGAGCCTTGGCAGGGAGATCGTGTCCCTCCTCCTGGCTCAGGGCCCTTCCTGGGGCAGTGGGATGGAGGTTTGTCTGATGTCAAATGAAAGACCAGGGGACAGCAGCTGCCAGACTGTGCATGGGGTGCAAGGATGTTGTGAGGCCTAAGTCCCAGTGTGTCTCATCCCAGGATATGGGATGTGAGAAGGGCCCAGTCTGAACAAGCAGTCAATCCCAATGAAACTTTGAGCTTCAGATCTCACAGTTCTGGTGCCCTCCTTTGGTCAGTCTCCTGTAGTTTTATGTCCTTTTTGTTCTGCAATGCCCAGAAGTGCACCCAGTGCTCCTGTTGAGGCTGCAGCAGTGCAGAGCAGAGCAGATGAGGACAATCCCTTTCCCTCACCCAGCTGGCACTGCCATGCTCAATGCACCCCAGGGGACAGTTGGCCTTCCTGGCTGCCTGGGCACACTGCTGACTCACGTTCCATTTGATGTTGGCCAGGACCCCCAGTCCCTTTCAGTGGGACTGCTCTCCAGTGTCCCATATTCAGTCAGTGTGTATGTTCAAGGTTGCCCCCACCCATGTGCAGAATCAGGCACTTGTTCTTGTTATACTTCATGTGCACTTTCTGTTTACCCAGTTCTCTTACTTGTCCACATCACACTGAAAGTCTTCTCTACCCTCAGTGGAGGAAACAGCTGTACCCAGCTTGGTATCATCAGCAAATGTACTCAAAACATCTTCTAGTCCTGCATGCAAATCACTGATGAAAACATTACAGAGAATGGCCCTCAAATGGAGCCCTGGGGAACCCTGCTAGTGAACATCCATCAGCCTGATGGAACCCATTTAATGTAACCCTTTAGAGCCAGACCCATCGGCCAACTGCTCGCAAATTAGATTATGTTTCTGTTTAGCCCTGTGCAGGAAAATTGGTCCAGAAGAATTGTCTAAGTAACAGTATCAAAAGCTTCACTGAAATCCTCAAGGATAACCTCAGCTGGCTTCCCTTGGTCAACTAGATGTGTGACCTTGTCATAAAATGACATTAAGTTTAATAAGACCTTCCCCTCATGAACTTGTGTTGGCTGTGACCAGTGACAGAATTGTCCATCACGTGTTTCTCAGTAACTGCCAGCATCATTTTTTTTCCGTAATTATGCCAGGTACTTAAGAGAGACTGACAGCTTTGTAATTGCCTATGTCCTCTTTGGAATGCCTTGAACTCCAGATTTTGCCACAGATGGAGCAGAGAGGAAGGTCTGGCTCTTCTATTGTGAGCTCGTCCATTTGGTCAGCAGAATGACACCACATGCTCCATGGGGACAGGTGCAAAAGGCACAGTGGGTGCCCCAAGCACAGGGCTGTGGTGGCATTTAGGATGGCCAAGAATACCTCCCTTCTGACCCTCAGCTGAGGCTCAGGAAGGAGCTGTCTGTCTCACAGATTTTCCACCACAGTTTACAAGCACGAGCACACAGCTAGGATCACCCCAGGCACCTTGGTCATCTCTAAGTGTCTGTGTGTGAGCAGTGCAGTCCCTGTTGAATAAAGAGCAAGGATTCAGATGAGGGGCTCACACACAGACACCTCACTGTGCACATCTGAACTTAACTAAGAACACTCCCAGCTGCCATGGTTCTGTGAGGAACTGATCCCATTTCAGCCCCAGGGTTTCCATCAGCGGAAGATATACCTGATTTTAGGCTAAGGATGTGATGGCCTGATAGTAATTGGACAAATTGAAATGGCTTTTAAATTGTGTTAGAAAGAAACTTCTTACACACAGGCACTGGAAAATGTTGCCCAGAGAGACTGTGGATGATCCATCCCTGCATGCATTCAAGATCGGCATGGATTGGATGTTGGACAGTCTGATCTGGTTGTTGGCAACTCGGTCCATGGTTGGGGGCTTGGAATTAGGTGATCTTCAAAGTCCCCTCCAGCCAAAGCCTTTCTATGATTCTGTAATCTTATGACTGCATTTACAAGTCATGAATGGAGGATTTCCAGATTTGCCATTTGTTTCTCTCATGATCAAATTTCTTCTTGCAGGAACAACTGTGCTTCTGCAATCCAGTGGATGTGTTGGTTAGTTGAGCTGACTTTGAAGTACGTTCTATAGTGATGACTCTGCTGCCTTGCAGGAGCTTTCAGTTAACGAGAAGTATGAATATCTCCAGGGAGAGAAGGAAATCACATCATCTGCTGCTGAGCTGGGCTGGGCTCCTGGGACACAGGGAGCTTATAGAAGTGGGCAGCACTGCAGAGAGACAGCTGTGCCCAGGAGCAGCTCCGGTGCAGCACGCAGCAGGGCTGTGGGCATGATCTGCAGGTGACAGGGACAGAAGAAGGAGAGCTTACAGGTTGTGTGACACGTTAGGCTGCGAGCTCACTGGAGGAGCATTGCTCACAGACCTTGACAAGGTAAGACTCTCACTGAAGGTAATGCAGATGCTTTTACTGTAGGAATCACTAAACTTGAGACAACTGTTTGCAGGTCAGGCTGCATAAGTGCTGTGTTTATTTATCATGGAACATGACTTCTGCTCCATCTGAGGGCTTCCATGCTGCAGCATCAGAGCACAGCCCTGAGGGCTGCGTGTCCCAGGACGGCTGCAGGCTGTGCAGCCGGGGCTGCAGCCGGGTGCCCAGGGCTGTCCTGCAGAGCAGGTCCCTGCTGTGCCCCAGGGGCTGTGTGCCGGGGCAGGGACTCTGCCACCTGCCAGGCTCAGCACTCAGCACTCAGCGCTCAACACTCAGCACTCAGCCTCTCCGGGGAGCTGCCCATGGCTCTGCGTGGAGACATGTGGGGGGAAAGAGGCCCCCAGCAAGGCAGGGCAGGCCAGGGCAGGGCAGGGCAGGGGCCTTCTGCTGCCACAGCTGCTGCCTGGGGCAGGGGGCTCACAGATACACTGCATGCCAGGGAGTTTCTAAGGGCACACTGCAAGAGAAAAGACAAGGCAGAGATTTTCCTTTTCCTATTCTCAGGGTAAGGAAGAGGATTCAAGGCAGAAATCTAGACGGGGCTGTCAACTTTGAACACATCTCTGAGACTTCTGAATCACACTTTTCTCAATCAATTGTTCTATATACAGTCACACAGAATGTCCTTTCAGCCTCTCCTCTCTTGAAGGATAGAACCAAATTACTATACCATTGTTTTCTGCAGACATGAATAATGTACTTATTCTGCAATCAGGCAACTTACTCTAATAGAATTTTAAGGGCACTGCAGTTGGGGCTGGGTGCTCTAAGAGCAGTTATGTTAAAGGCATGAGACAGGGAAACAGATGAAAGCATCCACGGAGATGGGATAAGATTAAAAATGAGAGAAATGTATAACCTCCATACTGGTCTTCTGCTTATGGAATGCTGAACTTCATGAAATTAAATTCAAGTTATGGAGCTAAATGAACATTGTCCTGAGAGAAAGAAAAAAATTTGAATTATACCAAGAGGAGTGTCTCTGAAAAATTTCTTGACTCATCATTATTTACTGCTCTCTGCACAGGACTCCATGCCCAGGAACTGCAGATGCCCAACAGCAGCTCCATCAGCGAGTTCCTCCTGCTGGCGTTGGCAGACACGCGGCAGCTGCAGCTCCTGCACTTCTGGCTCTTGCTGGCCATCTACCTGGCTGCCCTCCTGGGCAACGGCCTCATCAGCACAGCCGTAGCCTGCCACCCCCGCCTGCACACCCCCATGTACTTCTTCCTCCTCAACCTCGCCCTCCTCGACCTGGGCTGCATCTCCACCACTCTGCCCAAAGCCATGGCCAATGCCCTCTGGGACACCAGGACCATCTCCTATGCTGGATGTGCTGCACAGGTCTTTTTCTTTGTGTTCTTCATCTCAGCAGAATATTTCATTCTCACCATCATGTCCTATGACCGCTACGTTGCCATCTGCAAGCCGCTGCACTATGGGACCTTGATGGACAGCAGAGCTTGTGCCAGCATGGCAGCAGCTGCCTGGGGCACTGGGGTTCTCTATTCCCTGCTGCACACTACCAGTACATTTTCACTGCCTCTCTGCCAAGGCAATGCTGTGGATCAGTTCTTCTGTGAAATCCCCCACATTCTCAAGCTCTCCTGCTCACATTCCTACCTCAAAGAGATTTGGCTTCTTGTGGTCAGCGCGTCTTTAGGATTTGAGTGCTTTGTTTTCATTCTTTTCTCCTACGTGCAGATCTTCAGGGCCGTGCTGAGGATGCCCTCTGAGCAGGGACGGCACAAAGCCTTCTCCACATGCTTCCCTCACCTGGCCGTGGTCTCCCTCTTTGTCAGCACTGGAGTGTTTGCCTACCTGAAGCCCCCCTCCATCTCATCTCGATCCCTGGACCTGGTTGTGTCATTTCTGTACTCGGTGGTACCTCCAGCTGTGAACCCCCTCATCTACAGCTTGAGGAACCAGGAGCTCAAAGGTGCCATCAGGAAAATCCTCCAATATACATTGTTTCTCCATCAAAACCATTTTAATCACCCTCTCAAGACTACAAAAACTTAGGAGAAGCCAGATTGACTTAATTGATGTTTCCACTTTTTCTTCACGTTTGTTTGTCATATCTTTGATAATGTTAATTCCAATTAAATAATATCCATTATCAGTCTTTATCTTTTTATTTCTATGTGATTAACATATTGCACTGAAGGAACCAGGCTCTTTGAATAGATAAAGAAATCAGTGAGTTTATTCACACTTCACTCCAGGTTTACTCACACTTTTCTCCGAGTTTTACTCACACATCACTTTGTTTTTTATGCACACTTTATATCAGATTTGCTCTCGATTCACATCGACATTTTTTTCCTTATTCCCCATGGTCAAGGAACCCAAAGTTCCTGTGGCAGCACCAATCTGTCATCCACTTATTCAAAATCTGTGATTTCCTAGACTGCTCTGCATCCCTCACCATCCCAGAAGAAGGAGAGAGGAAAATACCACTTGTAAACCCACTCCTTCAAGCCATTTTCCCTAAACACCTGTGTTAGAGAGTTATCCCTAGATCTAAGTCCTTGTCAGGGGGGAACACAAGCCTCAGAAAAAAAAGGAGTGACAAAAGAGCAAAGAAATAAAAAGAAATGGGTACTAGCATTTTGCTGTGCAATCCCTGCCCTTGCAGCAAGGCGTGCTGTGGGCCACGCGCTGTGGGGGAGGTGGAAGGGCAGAGAGCTAGTAGATGGGTTTAACAAATGGATCACAACAGCAACGATCTGAGGAGGAATGGTAATCAAACAAACTGAGAGTGAGATCAGAGTGCCCAAAGTGCAAGTCCCCACGATAGTACAAGGGAAGCACATGCCCTTCTCCACTGCAAACTGAGCGGGGCCTGAGGGAGAGCCACTGTGGTACAGTCCAGATCTCCACCTATCTTCATCTTCACACCACGTGCTCCAGGAATTGCGCTCCTCCCCTCCCATCAGAATGCTCAAAATGCCCATAAAAGGCAGCAAGTGGAATCAGAACACTAACTCTTTAACTCCCACTGCTTCACATGATGTTTTGATGTGGAATACTGACATCAAAAAAAATCATGAAATCACAACAGCCAGGACCTCACCACCCTCTCACTGAAAATATCCTCCCAGTCTCTAATCTAAATCTCATCCCTTTTAATTTAAAACATTTGTACATTACGATATCAATATCTGCCCATGTTAAAAGTTGATTTCCCTCTTCTTTCTGAGCTCTCTGTGAGTACTGGAAGGCTGCAATGTGTTCTCCTCCAGGCTGCTTCTCCTCCCATCTCCCCCAGCCTGTCTTTCCAGGAGAGGTCCTCCAGCCCTCTGATCACCCTCATGGCTTTCCTCTGGACCTTCTCTAGAAGATTTATGTCATACTCCAGATGTGGCCTTCTGAGGGCTGAGTAGAGAAGGACAATGCCCTCCCTTGCTCTGATGACCACCTCTCTGTTGATGCAGCCCAGGGCACAGCTGGCCTCTCAGGCTGCAAGCACCCACTGCTGGCTCCTGTTAAGGTTTTGGTCTACCAGGACCTCTAAGTCCTTCCCACAGGGCTGCTCCCAGGCAGTTCTTCCCTCATACCTGGGATTGTCCCGACACAAGTGCAAAAACTGGCATTTGATCTTGTTGAACCTCATGCTGTTTCTTTGGGCCCACGTTTCAAGCCTGGCCAGGTCCCTCTGGATGGCACCCCTTCATTCTGTCATGCCAACTGCACCACACAGCTTGCTGACATCAGCAAACTTGCTGAGGGTGTGCTCTGTCTCATCATCCGTGCCACTGATAGACGTTGAACAGCTCTGGTCCCAAGGCTGACCCCTGTGGGCATAACTTGTGATCAGCCTCCACCTGGTGGAGCCGATTTCCCAGAGAGCCATTTACCACAGTCCTTTGGCTGCGACCTTCCAACCAATTTCTTATCCAATGAACAGTCTGCCCTCAAATCCATCTCACGCATCTCTCCACAGAGATAAGGATGTGATGTGGGACCATGCCAAAGGACTTCCAGAAGTCCAGGGAGATTTCTGTACTGCTCTGTGTAACTGATGTACTGACAAAGCATCCACATTATCATTCTGACCATAAGGAACCACAACATGTAATGAACTTTGGGGAAAATACTGATTTCTCATTTAGATCCTTATAATACTGAGCTAAACAAAGCATTGTAAATCTCAGGACTAAGGCTGTGTTATAGTAAAACACATCTTTTTACAGCACACACAGAGAAATTGTTTATTAGATTGTTTCTTTGCTTACAACTGGCACCTGGTAGATAAGTGTGTTTCTGTAATGTAGCATCCTTTAGTTTGGGATCCAGAGAGCTGTTATTGGAATGGTCTGGAGTTCTGCAAATGACCAAAGCATTCAGAAGTGAATCATTGCCCAAGCTGCAGTGACACAACAGACTGGGTCTGACAGCAAGAACAGAAATAAATAGCTGGTACACAGGGGTAATTTAGAAAGTTATTGTTAAATATTAGGAAAATAGGTCAGGATGTGAGAGAACAAAGATGAAATAGAAACATGGCATATCACTTTGATTAGAGTAAATAGGTAAGGAATAAGAGGGATGTGAAACCCTAACTAACAGTGGGCAGATTTCTGTATTGGAAATCATTAAATTATATAAACTATTGTCAAATGTGTTGTGGGTTAAGTGTAGTTTCAAATAATATATTGAGGTGAAAGGGACACTGAATTCAATAGCTGTTCCACAGTCTGCAGAAAAAAAGCCTGCATTTGATACATAGCCATTAACACACACAATGTGTTATCATTGTTGTCATTGGGTTTTATGCAAGGAAAGTACAAAGCACCTTTTTGCCTCGACCCAGGAATTGTTGAGTCATGTTTTCTCTCCCATCCTGTTGAGGAGGGGCAGTGACAGAGCCACACAGGGGGCACCTGGGATCCAGGCAAGGTGAGCACAGCACAGCTGGGCGCTGAGTTCCAGGCTGATTTGGGGTCCCAGCCCTGCAGCAGGAGGCTCCATGTGCCTTCCCCTCTGCAGGACAGCCCGGCCCCACCGCCCCACAGGCAGCCCCTGGCAGCTCAGTGCAGGCACTGTGTGGGGCAGCATGCGTGCAGTGCTACAGAGATGGGCCCCCAGCACAGCCCCTCATTTCATATGTCTTCCTTCTCACAACACCTACTTGCTCCTCTTTAGTTCATCTTCCTCTTCATCACAGTGCACCCTGGCTCACCTTTCCGCTCTTTCCCCCCAATTTGGCAAATTCCCATTGCTTGTTTTGCCACAATCAGCAACTTTCTGTCTTGGTGCTCTATAACTGCAAACAGTTGATACTAAACGCAAGAACAAGTCCTTGCACCCGGTGGAGGCAAAAAAACCTGATTTCAGTGCTTCTGTGAAACAGGATCATTGGTAAAAACAGAGCTGTTCACACATGAAGCAAAGCTAAACACAGAAGATTTAGGGTGAGCACACACTGATTCCATTTGCTAATTAATTTATTAGTCCTTAGGCTAATTCATTGATCCCTTTTGCTAATCAGGCCTATTTCAGCTCCACGGCGCCTGCTGGCATCTTATTTGCCTGCAGATACAGAGATGGAACACAGAGGCTGTGGGAGAGTCAGCGCTGACACAGAGTTCCTATGGGCTCCAGAAGAAAGAAAGCAGGGTAATGCCTGACTATATGAACCACAAAGAAAAATGTACCTATTAATATAATTAATTATTATAAACATTAAAAAACATAAAAGGTGTGTTATGGGACAGACTGGGAGTCATTTGTGTAGACAGGTGAGAAGTTTATCCCTGCTGAAACGTGACCAGGGCATCATTTTCCTCACTGAATCCTTGAGCTCCTGGTTCCTCATGCTGTAGATGAGGGGGTTCACTGCTGGAGGCACAACCGAGTACAGAAATGACACCAACAGATCCATAAATGGGGAGGAGATGGAGGGGGGTCTCAGGTAGGCAAGCATCACAGTGCTGAGAAAGAGGGAGACAACGGCCAGGTGAGGGAGGCACGTGGAGAAGGCTTTGTGTCGTCCCTGCTCAGAGGGCATCCTCAGCACAGCTCTGAAGATCTGCACATAGGACAAAACAATAAACACAAAACACACAAATACGACAAGAATGCTAAAAACAATCAATACAATTTCCCTGTGGTAGTCTGATTCTGAGCAGGAGAGCTTGAGGATCTGCGGGACTTCACAGAAGAACTGATCCACAGCATTGCCTTGGCACAGTGACTGAGAAAATGTGTTGGCAGTGTGCAGCACAGCAAAGAGAGCCCCAGTGCCCCAGGCAGCCGCTGCCATGCTGGCACAAGCTCTGCTGTCCATCAAGGTCCCGTAGTGCAGCGGCTTGCAGATGGCAACGTAGCGGTCATAGGACATGATGGTGAGAATGCAATACTCTGCTGATAGCAGAAAGACAAACAGAAAGGTCTGTGCAGCACATCCTGAGTAGGAGATGGTCCTGGTGTCCCAGAGGGCATTGGCCATGGCTTTGGGGAGAGTGGTGGAGATGCAGCCCAGGTCGAGGAGGGCGAGGTTGAGGAGGAAGAAGTCCATGGGGGTGTGCAGGCGGTGGTGGCAGGCTACGGCTGTGCTGATGAGGCCGTTGCCCAGGAGGGCAGCCAGGTAGATGGCCAGCAAGAGCCAGAAGTGCAGGAGCTGCAGCTGCCGCGTGTCTGCCAACGCCAGCAGGAGGAACTCGCTGATGGAGCTGCTGTTGGGCATCTGCAGTTCCTGGGCATGGAGTCCTGTGCACAGTGCAAAAGATAATGAGAAGACAAGATAATTCTCAGGGATTCTTCCCTCAACAATCTATTAACGTTTTCCTGGGCATGGATTCCTGTTCACAGTGCAGAAAATAATGACAGAAGTCAAGATAACTTGCAGACACTCTCCTCCTGCTATACTATAGAAATGTTTCTTTCTCTTTGAAAAATGTCCATTTAACTCCATAACTTCAATTTACTTGCATGAGCTTCAGTGTACCTTAAGAAGTAGAAGCTGAAAGAGCTCTTACTTTCCTCTCCTTTCCTAATCATATCTCAGCTTCCTAGATAATTTCCTCTTACAATCAATTTCCATCCCTCATATCTTTATGCTGTCTGTACTCACAGTGCCCATCCCTACTTCTTTGCACTTCAATTTCTGTTAGAGAAAGCTGTCTGTTTTCAGGATAAGAGCATTATTCATGTCAGCAGAAAACGATAGCAATTTCAGCTGAAACCACTTGAGGAGATTGTTCATAGAAGGGCAGATTGTGAATGGTACAATTCAGGATTCTCAGAGATGTGTTCATATTTCACAACTCCTTTCAGATTTCTGCCTCCAACTCATTCTCCTTCCCTAAGAACAGGTGTTGGAAAATCCCTATCTTGTCTCTGCTCCTGCAAAGCACCCTTGGAAAAAAAACTAGCCAGTGGTGCAGTGTAGCTGTTATCCCCCTGCCCCAGGCAGCAGCTGTAGCAGCAGCAGACCTCTGCCCTGCCCTGCTGGGGGGCTCCTTCCCCCCACACATCTCCCTGCAGTGCGCCAGGCAGCTCCCCAGGCAGACTGAGTGCTGAGTGCTGAGTGCTGAGTGCTGAGTGCTGAGTGCTGAGTGCTGAGTGCTGAGCCTGGCAGGAGGCAGAGTCATAGCCTGCAGTGAGACTTACCTTGCCAAAGGCTGTGAGAAATGCTCCTGCAGTGAGCTCAACACCTGCTCACACCGTACACATCCTACAATCCCTCTGTCCTTTCTCTCCTCTCCTCCTGTCACCTGCCGGCTGTGCTGTGCAGAAGAGCTGCTCCTGGGCACAGCTGTCTCTCTGCAGCGCTGCCCACTTGTAGCAGCTCCCTGTGTCCCAGGAGCCCGGCCCAGCTCAGCAGCAGAGGATGTCATTTTCTCTTCCTCACTGCTCCCCTGGAGATGCCCTTGGGGCTGCGGGGCTGGCAGCTCCTGATAGACAACGGGGTCATCTCTGCAAAACGTACTTTGAAGTCAGATGAATTAATCACCAGTGGACAGGCTGATTCCAGAAGCATGGTTCAACAACATAACAGATCATGTTCGCCTTGCCAAGTTGCAAATGCCTGATCTGGTGTCGTGGTTTTATGATTCTCGGTATCAGTATTCCATATCATAACATCATATAAAGCACCAGGAAGTAGGGTTAGGTATTAGAGATAATACTTCAGTTCTGTGTACTGACTGTTCTGGATACCTGGTTCTCAGAAGAGAAGAAGAACTGCCTTTCGTGAGGACTCTGAGTTCAGAGGGGAAGATAAGCCATGGGAGGAAGTCCCGGGATCTCTCACTTGCTCGCTGCCTGGCAGTGTGTGGCTGCGTGCCCCAGCCGTGCGCCTTCAGTTCAAAGTAAGGCTTTCGGTTTCAGACACTTCCTCTCATTTTATGTGATTAATAAATAAATTCCAATTTTATTTTATAACATTGTGTTATCTTAGGTTCCAATATCATATTTAGTAGAAATAAGTTTCGTCCTTAGATCTTTGCCACTGTTTTTTATTATTTTTATTATTATTTTATTTCTGTATTTATTATTATATCATATCATATCATATCATATTACATTATATTATAGTTTAGTTTAGTTTAGTTTAGTTTAGTTTAGTTTAGTTTAGTTTAGTTTAGTTTAGTTATTTTTTGGCCAATGGAACTGCCAAGCCTTCTGCTCTCTGTCACGGACACACATTGATCTAGACAACTCCATAACAAGACAACACACTCAGTCATATGCTCTGCTTTTAGGACGGGCGTGTGGAGCCAAATGTGGGACCTGATGATCACTATGGGTCCTTTCCATTGCGGGTTGTCCCAGGATTCCATGACAGTGGGTACAAGCACGGTGATGTTGGATCACTGCTGTCACAGTGGGTAGGAGTTCAGTGACAGCACAGTCACGGTGTTGTCTCGGTAGTGTGGAGAGCAGTGATGTCAGAATTCCTGAGTTGTGGCAGTGGTCAGTATTGCAGTGATGTCAGAGTCACTGTGCTGGAAAGGGGAGACAAGCTCAGTGATTTCAGCTCCACTGTGTCGTCACAGCTGATATGAGCACAGTGGTGTTGCAGTCAGACAGGAGCTCTGCATGTGGGTGAGCATCAAACACGGCATCCCCAGAACCAAATGCTACCAGTGAGGAAATGGTGCCTCCACCTTGGGCCTGAGAGATCTGGAGTTCCAAGTTTCATTGTGACTGACTGCTTGTTCAGACTGGGCCCTTCTCACATCCCACATCCTGGGATGAGACACACTGCCCACATGGGACTTGGGCCTCACGGCATCCTTGCACCCCATGCACAGTCTGGCAGCTGCTGTCCCCTGGTCTTCCATGTGACATCAGACAAACCTCCATCCCACTGCCCCAGGAAGGGCCCTGAGCCAGCACGAGGGACACGATCTCCCTGCCAAGGCTCTGCGGATCAGGCCTTGGCCTTTCTGCTTCACAAGACAAAGGAGGCTTTGCTCAGCATCACAGCCACCATCCCAGTGCCTTGGTCTGCCTGCAATCATGGCTTCCAATTATCTGCTCTAACAAGTCCCTGGGGAAGCTTGCTTGTCAATGGCCTCAGTGGAGCCCATTAATACTCCAAGAAACTTCACTGTTCCTTCTGACTTTGTCTTCTTGAGCACTTCATGCAATCTTCTCTGTGCACTGGAGGTTGATGGACTCAGCAGCAAATGCCCCGTGGGACCCATTACAACCTGCAGAGCCCTCCTGTGCCTTGTGCCTTCCTGTCATCTTCTTGTTCAGAACTCGTGCAGCAAACTGGAGAGCTATCTGGAGTGAGCAAAAAATTGGAAGAGAATGAATGGCATATATGAAGACAATTTAATTATTTATTTATAGATGGGTTTAAATAAGAAGTTGAAGCAACACCTGCCAATTGATATTGATCCAGGATGTCCCCTAATGAGCTTTGCCCTGTTACAGTGTGGCCAAATGTCCTCAACTTCCCACCCCATTTTTGCTGACATAGGCCCCATGAAACTTGCATCACTTTTCCTCACATCACTCTTCTCCTCTGCAGTCACCCACTCAGAGCTAAACCTCCTTTGCACCAACTCTCACTGGCTTTCCTCAGTGAGTACAGATCCAGCTGCACATGGACAATGAAAGATTTCTCTTTTTTTTTTTTTGCCAGCAAACAGAAGGAAACATGATGCAATTGAATGAACGCTAAAACAAAATGATCAACTGCCTTGTCCAAACTTCATCTAATGAAGTTTGCCTTTCACAGGGAATAGTTGTGTAAGAAATGAGCCAGACAGAAATAGGAAGGGATAGATATAATCACAGATAAGGAGTTGAGAAAAGAGGCCATCAGACTTTGCAGAGATGGAACAAGTTCCAATAGTCTTCCTGAAGGTGATAGGTCAGCCAGACACCAACTTTGGGTGGTATATGAGTGAAGAACGAGCAAGGAATGGGGAAATCTGGAGAGCAGTGGGAAGAGCATGTGTCCAGATGGCCTGCTGAAAACACGCCCTGAACCATGGTCATTGATTTAGGAGAGCTGGAGACACCTGGAGGATGAGGGACATCAAATACGCAGCAGGGTAGAGCAGCGGTGGACGCTGGGCATTGGTCACAGGGCATTGGCACTGGCACCACTGTCTGTGCCCCTGTACCTGAAGGCATCTGTGTCCTGCTAACACAGTTCTGGAAAATACTGTCCTTTTAGCAAAAACAAACAAACAAACAAAAAAAAATATGTAAAAGGCACAATATCTCATCAAATGTGAGCGTTTTCAGCTTAAAAAGAGAGAGGACACATGAGAATATTTGATGTTCAGAAGTGTTAACACATTTATATCAGCTGCCACTCGCAGGCATTTCCTTGTGCTGGGGATCTGAAATGTGGAGGCACTCCTCTGCTTTACGCCTTCCCTCCATCTTCTAGCCATTGCCATGTTCAAATAAAAAAGTTGGAGACTGACTTCTTACATCATTTCTGAGTAATAAGACAAGGATGAATGATAATAAACAAAAAAGAGATTTACATTAGATATTTAGAAGGAATTTCTAACATTCTATAGATCATGATGTGAGGCATGGAACTGGAACAGAACAGGCAGCCCTGAGAAGATGGGGCTGCCCCATTCCTGGATATGTTTGAGATGTCAAGGGCCCAGGGAATCCTGATTCACTGTGTGGCAGCCCTGCTCACAGCAAGGGAGATGGAACTGGATGGTCTTTAAGGTCCTTCCAACCCAAACCATTCCAAAATCCTATGATTCCTGTCAGCCTCTTGCAACACTTGCAACCTAAGCAAAGCTTAGGAATTCCCTGATCACCTCTACTTTCAACAACAGTACATCTGCCTTGCCATAAATGCAAGAGTCTGTTGTCATTTAGGATGAACAAGAAGAGCCCTATCCCCTCTCTGGCCCTCAGCTGATGCTCAGGAAGGAGGTGTCTATCTCAGGGATTTCCCACACACTTTACAAGCACTAGCACACATCCAGGAGCACCCCAGGCACCTTGGTCATCACCCAGGCTCTGTGTGTGAGCAACTGACTCCCTGCTGAAGGACCAAGGACTCAGAGCAGGAGCTCACATGCAGGCAACTCCTTGTGCACATCTGAACTGAACGAGAGGAATCCCTGAAACTCTTGTGGGTCTGTGGGGAGCAGAATCCCATTTCAGCCGCAGGGTTTCCATGTAGGGATGAGATGCCAGCACTGCCACAGCTGGATCACTGCCCTGCCCAGGAGAAGTACACCCCTCCCTGTCCCTGTCTGTGTGCCCACTTTATTACAGCAAACACTCTCAGGTAGGGCTAACCAAATGGATGCAATTAGTCAGTGTCCACTGGACATTTGGTGGTTAATTCAGCAGATTTCAAAGTACAACCATGATGTTGTTGTCTTTCAGGAGCTGTTGGCCATGGAGACCCAGACTCTTCTCAGGGGAAATCACTGGGGAAGAAAAAATCCCATCCTCTGCTGCTGAGTTGGGCCAGGCTCCTGGGACACAAGGAGCTCCTACAAGTGGGCAGTGCTGCAGAGAGACAGCTGTGCCCAGGAGCAGCTCTTCTGCACAGCACAACAGGGCTGGGGGCATGATCTGCAGCTGACATGAGGATAGAAGAGAGAGGAGAGAGAGCTTACAAGATGTGTTGGGTGTGAGCAGGCTGCAACCTCACTGGAGGAGCATTGCTCACAGCCATAGACACGGTAAGTCTCTGGCTGCAGGCTTTTCCTGGAGGGACATCCCATTGCAGATCATGCTGTAGAGAGTCTGTTTTTCTTTATCAGGCAGAAGACCTGTTCCATACGTGGGCTTTCCCCCTCAGGGCAGGGGCCTTCTGCTGCCACAGCTGCTGCCTGAGGCAGGGAGCTCACAGATTCACTGCATGCCAGAATGTTTCTAAAGGCACTGTGCACGAGGAGAGACAAGGCAGGGATTTTCATTTTCCTATGCTCAGAGGAAGGGAATGGATTGAAGGCAGAAATCTAAAAGGGGCTGTCAACTTGTAACACGTCTCTGAAACTCCTGAATCACACTATTCTTACTCGTTCTGTTAACAGTCACACAGAACGTGCTTTCAGCCTCTCCTCTCTTGAGGAATAGAATCAAATTACAATACTGTCATTTTTCTGCAGACACGAATAATGCACTTATCCTGCAAACAGGCAGCTGTCTCTGAGAGAAATTTTATGGCAAAGAGGTTGGGACTGGGTGCTTTAAGAGCAATAGGGTTAAAGACATGAGACAGGGAAACAGATGAAAGTATCCAGGGAGATGGGATAAGATTAAAAAATGAGAGAAATGTACAAGCTCAATAATAGACTTTTGCTTATGGAATGCTGAACTTCATGTAATTAAATTCAAGTAATGGAGCTAAATGAACATTGTCCTGAGAGAAACAAACAAACAAACAATTATACCAGGAGGAGTGTCTCTGAGAATGGTCTTGTCATTATCTTCTGCATTCTGCACAGGACTGCATGCCCAGGAACTGCAGATGCCCAACAGCAGCTCCATCAGCGAGTTCCTCCTGCTGGCGTTGGCAGACACGCGGCAGCTGCAGCTCCTGCACTTCTGGCTCTTGCTGGCCATCTACCTGGCTGCCCTCCTGGGCAACGGCCTCATCAGCACAGCCGTAGCCTGCCACCACCGCCTGCACACCCCCATGTACTTCTTCCTCCTCAACCTCGCCCTCCTCGACCTGGGCTGCATCTCCACCACTCTCCCCAAAGCCATGGCCAATGCCCTCTGGGACACCAGGCACATCTCCTATGCTGGATGTGCTGCACAGCTCTTTTTCTTTCTCTTCTTCATCACAGCAGAATATTGCATTCTCACCATCATGTCCTATGACCGCTACGTTGCCATCTGCAAGCCCCTGCACTACGGGACCTTGATGGACAGCAGAGCTTGTGCCAGCATGGCAGCAGCTGCCTGGGGCACTGGGGTTCTCTATTCCCTGCTGCACACTGCCACTACATTTTCATTACCTCTCTGCCATGGAAATGCTGTGGATCAGTTCTTCTGTGAAATCCCCCAGATCCTCAAGCTCTCATGCTCAGAATCAGACTATGTCAGGCAAATTGGGATTATTGCTTTTAGTTTTTCTTTAGTTCTTGGATGTTTTGTTTTCATTGTTGTATCCTATGTTCAGATCTTCGGGTGCGTGCTGAGGATGCCCTCTGAGCAGGGACGACACAAAGCCTTCTCCACGTGCCTCCCTCACCTGGCTGTGATCTCCCTCTTTCTCAGCACTGGCATAGTTGCCTACCTAAAGCCCCCATCCATCTCCTCCCCATCCCTGGACCTGGTGGTGTCATTTCTGTACTCGGTGGTTCCTCCAGCAGTGAACCCTCTCATTTACAGCATGAGGAACAAGGAACTCAAGGATGCTCTGTGGAAACTGATGACCAAATGTGTTTTGAAAGCAGTGAACTGCCCACATTTTTCTACCTAAGCGTTGTAATGCAGATTTTAATAGAATACAACTGCCTTTTTTTTGGTTTGTATATTCATTTTCTAAGTGTAATTTACTGAAAGTTTTTTTGTGTGTGTTTTATGTATTCTTATGTTTTTCGCTGAAACATCGCTATCCACATCAAGTACTACTCAGTTTGTACCTATGCAGTGTTGCCCAGACACGCTGTACATGACTGACAAGAATCTCTGTGAAGCTTAACAAAACAAAGGACATGTAATGACTTCATTTGTCTTCCTTCCTGTGAGACATTTCTGGAGCTACTGGGGTCAACTGTTCTCAGAAACTCATAATCCAGCAGGAAGCATACGACAGTTAATCAAACTGCGCATGAAAATGCACAGTGTTGCGTTAAGAGACAGAATTCAGTGGTGTGGTGGTGGTGTGTTGAGCTGAAACTCAACCCCATAGACCCTTAGCCTTGCAGCTCCTGTGGCTTGGTGACAGTGCTGCTGTGTGGCTGCAAACACAAGCAAGGACACGCAGTGGGCACTTGTGTCACACAGACTGTTTCCACCACAGCAAGTCTATTGTTAATGGAGATCTCCTCATGGCAGTGCCTGAAGGCTCCGGGCTTCTTTAATTGTTGCTGCCAAGAACATTCCCAAGGAATGGACTGCACAGATTCCCACACTTACTCTCCCACTCATGTTAAAACCAAGCTTTAATTGCTAGCATTATAATATTGTATTTAACAATTGTTAAATATCCTCACTGCAGCCCAAAACAGAACACTAATCCGTAATGCTTACCTGTACCCTAACACTGTCCTGAAAACCTTAGCAGAACACCAAGCCCTCTCACTAAACCTTTGCTTAACCTCAGCCCCTAAAGGTGAGTTCTAACCCTTAATCCCTATCCTGAACACCCAACACCCACAGAGCCTGCTCCTGTGCTCTGCCCTCCTCACCTTCAACCCCTCCCCTAACCCTAAACTTTGGGTACTTGGCTCTGCAGGGCAGAGCAGGAATGGTGGAGTCTTAGAGCAAATCCATGTAATGCAGTGATGAATGTGAGGCGATGTCTGTGCAGGAGGTGACGTGTGACTGATTGGCTTGAGGCCATAAGGAGGAGGTGGGTAGGAATGCTGCCATGAGCTCAGCTCTACCTCAGGCCCTCATGGGCCTGCAGGTGGCACGAGGCTGTGAAGGTGGCCGTGAGGTCACTTCTGTGTGCGGAGTTGACAGGCCAGCCCCAGGAGCGTGTCCCAGAAAGGAATGGTGTGCTGCCTTCTGCCTGAAGCAGCTGTCGGTCAGCCCTTGACTTCGGGCTGGGATCTGTGCACACAGGATCACATCCGCAGTGTCCCTGAGAGGCCGACAGAAAGTGCCAGGTTGACGTGTTGACTGTGGGATCCTCTCTGCCTGAGCACCTGGAGGCAGAAGGAGGTTTGTGTAAGGGATTGTGATGGCTCTTCTGTGTGAGGACACAACTCCATAGCAGGAGGGACGTGACTTGGTCGTGTCTGTCCATGAAGCTGGCACGTGCCTTGGAAGATGACGGTGCGGTTCCTTCTTCTCAATGGCTGACAGGCCACAAGAAAGCTGATGGGTGGTGTTTCCACAAAGAAGTGATTTCCAACACAATGGAGTTGACCTTGGTAGAGGAAAAGTACAAAGGGGGAAAAAAACTCTCTCAAAGGGCAGCTTGAAAGCTCAAGACTGTGTACGAGGAGGAAGAAATGTCACTGGAAGGGTGATGATGTGGGGCCATGCTGAGGGAACACTCCATGGCTTTGTGTTTCAAGGGACGTTCAGAGAGGCTTGAGAGACATCAGTGACATGATTGCAGTGCCAGGGTCAGAGCGGGGCGGAGAGGAGAGGTGGGTGTCTGCAGAGCACAGGGAAATAGGGGCTGGGCTGGGACAGCATTGAAAATCCTGCAGAGGAGAAGGCAGTGGTGCTGGTGAGGATGGAGGGCCCCAAAAGCAATGAAATCTTTGTCCCCTTGGCCATGGTTTGTGAGGAGATTTATTATGCTTATGGTAATGGGGCCTCACTGCTTCTTTGCATCCCCGTGCAGAGACTGGGAGGTGTCACACTGCTGTCCTTCTCAAGGAGTACAATCTGCCCCACCACACCAACCTGTTGCTTTTGGAACATCCTTCTCCAATGGATGTTGATCCAGAGAGTCTCCTAAGGAGATCTGCATAGGCAGGAAAAGCAATTGCTTGAGGTCTGACACAGTACAGACAACCTGACCGCTCAACTCCCAGGCCTGACGTGTCTGCTGTATGCCACCTGGCACTTGCATCACTTTTCCTACAGCAGAATTCTCCACTGAAGTCTGCAGCTGGATGGTACAGTTCCTTCAGACCATTCCTACTTTAAGACAAACAACAGTAAAATACAACACAGATTCCCTAAAAACAGAGCATACTCCTCAGCCATATCCCAACAGCATGGTTCGCCTTACCAAAAGGTTAAGTGCTTTACACAGGTAGATAGGAAATGATAAATATTAATAGGAAACACATATTAATTGAAGGATAAATGAAAAGGAGCAAAACCCCACTGCGTGATCACAAGCATCCCATGCCATCTCCAGAGGCCTCAGAGGTCCTGTCTGGGACAGGCAGCTTTCCAAGAGGACCTGCAGGAGACCAGAGCCCTCTGGGAGCTGCAGATGGAACTTGGGAAGAGGGTCTCAGGGCAGTAACTGCCAACAGTTGTCTTTGTCCCTGTAGCTGCAGCCCAACCCAGCACACTCAATGCCCCCCAGACAATTCAGTGGAACCCTGGGGGTGACCCAGCACTGAAATGGCCACTGGGAAGCCAAGAAACACTGATTTATTCTCAATAAACACAAACATCCATGAACCATTTTGGGTCATTGGTGTCAAGCTCAACCAGAAAGACTCAACTACAGGTCACAGTCACTGCAGTGAAACCCATCACAGTGGGAAAACATCCCCACCAAACTATGGACATTAGAAAGAACAGTGTGGAAGATTCATCAGGTCAGTCCTCAGATGAAGGGTATGTAAAATTTATCTGCTACAGAGGCGGAGAGCAAAAGGCATTGGATTGTGCCTCAAATAACTAAAAGAGGTCTAATTCATTTAATCCACGAGCTGATACAAACACTGTCAGAGCGAAGGACACTGGTTTATGACATAACGTGAGGAAGAAAGGAGGTCTCTGGTCTATGAAACGTCATTCCTGTGCCGTGACCAATGCAGATAACGCTGGAGTAGAAGCTCCAGGCCACAAGCACACTGAGCACAAGTTCTCACTTGCCAAATGAACATGGAGGCCACCACTGAAAAAATGCTGCTTCACACCACCTTTTCTCTCTGGACTCTGCTCCACACCATCAAGTCCACTATCAGTACCACCAGGAGCCCACCGGGTCAGCAGCTGGGAGGAGTCAACGTGGGGACAGGAAGCGCATCCCTACAGCACTCATCCCAGCAGGGACAGGACAGGGCAGAGGAGCAAGGGAGAGGCAGGCTGAGGACAGGTGGCTGGAGTGGTGATGTGAGCTCACTGTCACTGCAGCACCTGGATGGCCCCTGAAAGATGTGCCGGCCGGCAGCACTGGGAGGTCATGGAGTGCATCAGCAGTGACAGCACTGGAGAGGGGAGGGCAGGGCGGGTAGCAGAGCTCCATCCAGGTGCTGGCTGCGGCCTCTCTGGTGCAGCCACCTGCAGCAGGAGGGCAAGCAGAGCATGTTCCTGCTCATCCATTCATCCCTGAACACACAGAAATGCTTCATAGCCCCTCTCCAGGCCTGCTATCCTCCCAGAGAGAGCCTTGCTGAGGGCAGTGTGTCCTTGCTGGCCTGGCAGCAGCTCCCTGTTCCCTCCTGCTTCCCGGAGCTCTCGTCCGTCCTTTGGTCCTCATTGATCACCCTGGGACTTTAAACCATGCAGAACCCCTGGAAAGCAAGAGGACTTGCCCAAGGGCAATTCCTTGGCTGTATTCTTGGCACAGATTTGGAAGGGGTGTTCAGTCCTCTGGCCCTGCCCTGAGCAGCCCCTTCTGTTACGATGGTCTCAGCAGGAAGGCCAGCTGTGGCACAGTGCTGCACACTGCCTGCCTGCCTGCAGCCACAGGGATGCCACCATAGAGACAACAGCGCTGTCACCAATTGCACCAGAACTGAGAGCTGACACAAATGCAAGGACACAAGAGCTCAGTTGGGAACATAAAGAGAGCAGCACTGAAAAGAGCATGTCCTGCTGCTGCCCATGGCCGTGGCACCAGGGAAGCGGCAGCACAACTCAAAGGCAGCAGAAAGTCCCCTTCAGACAATGACAGACATGCCTCAGGGACACTGCTGCTCCTTGTGGCATTTGTGTCTTAGGTTATGAGCTTCTGCTGATGATCCATACTGGATGGGAGGCAAAACAAATGATCCTGTGTTGATTTCTTTATCTATTCACAGAACCTGGTTCCTTAAGTACAAGAGGTTCAACACATGGAAGTAAAAATAAGTAAACATAAAGACTGATGATGAATATTATTTAATTGGAATTAAATTTATTATAGGTATGGCAAACAAATACGAAGAAAAAATGAAACATCACATAAGATTAAGCACACTTCTCCTAACTATTTTGCAATCTTGAAAGTATGATGAACATTGTTCTGATGGAGACACAATGTATAATGGAGTATTTTCCTGAGCGCACTCTTCAGCTCCTGATTCCTCATGCTGTAGATGAGGGGATTCAGAGCTGGAGGCACCACCGAGTACAGAAATGACACCACCAGGTCCAGGGATGGAGTAGAGATTGAGGGGGGCTTCAGGTAGGCAACCATGACAGTGCCGACAAACACAGAGACCACAGCCAGGTGAGGGAGGCACGTGGAGAAGGCTTTGTGCCGTCCCTGCTCAGAGGGCATCCTCAGCACGGCCCTGAAGATCTGCACATAGGACAGCACAATGAATACAAAGCACCCAGAAATTAAACAAAGGCTAAAATAGATATTCACAGTTTCCCTGAGGTAGTCTGATTTTGAGCCGGAGAGCTTGAGGATCTGGGGGATTTCACAGAAGAACTGATTGATGGCATTGCCTTGGCAGAGAGGCACGGAAAATGTATTGGCAGTGTGCAGCAGGGAATAGAGAACCCCAGTGCCCCAGGCAGCTGCTGCCATGCTGGCACAAGCTCTGCTGTCCATCAAGGTCCCGTAGTGCAGGGGCTTGCAGATGGCAACGTAGCGGTCATAGGACATGATGGTGAGAATGCAATATTCTGCTGAAAGCAAAAAAGAAAAGAAAAAGACCTGTGCAGCACATCCTGAGTAGGAAATGGCCCTGGAGTCCCAGAGGGCATTGGCCATGGCTTTGGGCAGAGTGGTGGAGATGCAGCCCAGGTCGAGGAGGGCGAGGTTGAGGAGGAAGAAGTGCCTGGGAGTGTGCAGGTGGTGGTGGCAGGCTACGGCTGTGCTGATGAGGCCGTTGCCCAGGAGGGCAGCCAGGTAGATGGCCAGCAAGAGCCAGAAGTGCAGGAGCTGCAGCTGCCGCGTGTCTGCCAAGGCCAGCAGGAGGAACTCGCTGATGGAGCTGCTGTTGGGCATCTGCAGTTCTTCTGGGCACCAGGACCTGCTCAAGGAGGAAAAAAGTCAAGGACAAGTCTTTCTATGTGGGCTGTGTTCATTCAGCTCCATGATGTGATCTACATTTCATGAGGTCGAGTTTGGCATGAGGGACTCTGCACTTTTAATGTCAATGAAGCAGACTTGTCCCTATTGTTACATGGAACCATGGTGATGCTGTGGATTCAAACTTTACTTTCAGAATGTATCAGATAAAATCACTTCTAATGCAGAAGTGCTGGTCAGCATCTGAACCTTAATGCCAAAAATATGTGGATCAAAAATAGAAGTTCTAGGGATCACTTTTTCCTACAAATTCTCATCCTGCTCACCATGCCTAAGGAGTGTTTGCTGAAGTCTGAACAGCTGTAAGATCTGAGAGGCAAAGGGATTCACTGCTGCTTAGTGCCGGGTAAGGGGGGCTGACTGGCTTTCTTTCCAATTGCTCTGAGCTTGACTACTTAGCAGATGCAAGACAATTGCATTCCCATAAAGTTCTGATGTCAGAGCCAGCTCAGAAAACAGGAGTCCACTGCCCATCACTGTGTATTCACCCTTTCTCGAAGTACTGCAGCGTTGCCTCATCACCACACATCTTGCAAATGATCCCTAACACTGATTTCACCAACCCCACAGCATTTGCATATTGCATCTCTCTGCTTCTTCCCTGCACTTTGATTTCCTGACTAGGGGAAATATTTGCATCCTGAAGGTCAGCTCACGGCTATGAAGGACACCTCAGGGAGATGTGTCCTACTGATGGCATCTCATTAAGGGAAAGCCAGCTCCTTCCCAGCCTCACAGCCTGCATTGCCCACAGCCCCAGGCAGTGGCTCTCAGCCCCTGTGCACTGCAGAGGGTGATGGACACGTGCCTGGCGAGATGCTGCTCTGCTCTGCTGGAGCTCTGCCTGCACAGGAGCTGGTTCACGCATCGGACCCCATGGTCATGTGGGCAAAGGCGTTTCTAGGTGGGAGCTTGCTCAGAGGAAGGCCCCTGCACTGAAGGGGGTAATTCCCTGATCATATCTCTGTGGTCTGCAGATTTTCATCCTGGGGGCTGTTTTCCTGTCATTTCCCTGACTGAGCATACAGACACCAGCCCAAACTCTCTGCATTCCTATTTGCTGTCCAGAACCCACTCCGTTTGCAGGGCACTATCTAAATGCATGTTCATTTTTGCAAGTGAAAAAGGGAACCTAAGAGAACTTCCATTGGTTTACTGAAAGAATGTATACGTTAAAGGAAAGTAGAGAGGTAAAATGCACTTTAGGATTCTCTCTTGATGTGCCCTCAGGGCTGTGCTCTGATGTTGCAGCAGGGAAGACCTCATCTGGAACAACTCTTATTCCATGATAAAGAAACACAGAGTGTATGCAGCCTGATCTGCACTGGGATGTGCCAGATGTGGTGATTCCTCTTGGGAAAGAATTTGCATTACCTATGGTGAGAGACTTACCGTGTCAGTGGCTGAAAGCAATGCTCCTGCAGTGAGGTCGCAGCCTGCTCACACCCCACACACCCTGTAATCCCTCTCTCCTTTCTCTTCTATCTTCATGTCACCTGCAGAACGTGCCCCTAGTGCTGATGCACAGTACACGGGAGCTGCTCTTAGTCAGAGCTGTGTCTCTGCAGCACTGCCCACTCGTAGGAGCTCCCTGTGTCCCAGGGGCTCAGCCCAGCTCAGCAGCAGTGGCTGTGATTTTTTTTTTTTCCCACTCATCTCCCCTGAGATGTCCCTGGGTCTCTGTGGCCAACAACTCCTGAAAGACAACAGCATCATGACTGTACTCTGAAATCTGCTGAATTAACCACCAAATGTCCAGTGGAAAGTGACCAATTACATACATTTGATTAGTCCTACCAGAGAGTGTTTGCTAAAACTAAAAGGGCACACAGACAGGGACAGGGAGAGGTGGACTTCCCCTGGGCAGGACAGCGGTCCAGCTGAAGCAGTGCAAGCATCTCATCCCTAGATGAGACCAGAGAAAGATTAGCAATATTTTTGGCAATCCTAAATGAGAACAAACTTCCTGCATTTATGGCATCTCAAAGTGTCTTTTTCACCCGTCTCCATGGAGCATGCAAAATTTTGCAGCTGACTAAATGGCCGAGCTCCCAAAAGAAGAGCCAGATCTTTCTTTCTTCTCCTTCTGCTGCACATTCTGTATCTCAAGGCACTGCAAAGCTAATACACATCTTTATTCCTCAACTGATGAAAACCCATGTGAATGGCATCAGAAGCAGCCTAGTGTCGTGCTGATTTCCTTAGTTGTCCAGCAAACTCACATGCAGCTGCAAATGCAACTCAGGGCCTGCAGGAAAGCCATGCTCTAGCCGTGTCTGTGCTGCTTGGACAGCTCTGAGCCTTACAGTGGGTCTAACACATGTGTGCCACCTTCTGAACAAAAATAACATAGATGCACTAAATCCAATGATCCATCCTGGGTAGGTAGTTGTCTTATGTGTTTTTACACTAATGATTACAGCAACACATGCTGAGCTAGAAATGCTGGTAGAGTTGCTCTTGTTTGGACCACAGGGACATGGTTAAATGGCTGCCAAAACTCAACTGTAGCACCAGGGGATACAGAGTCTTTATGATGGATGGGCGAGGAGACAAGGAAGGGCACCTGCCCTCTGTGAGAGTGCACTGAGCTCTTCCTGGGGATGGCAGAGCAGACAGGACAGAGCAAATGGCAGTGGCAAACACAGGAGACCAACAGTGTCTGTTCCTGGCTTCCTGATCAGGAAGAGCAAGTGGAAGGTGCCCTCTGCAGACAGATGGGAGCCTCTTGTTGTCAGGCCCTCGTCCCCTTTGGAGGCCTTTTTCACTGCAGTATCTGCTGCAGGGACAGCACAGCAGGGCAGGCACCATCCAGAAGATCCCTGAGGAGCACAGCTGGCAGCTTCTTGACCAACCCATGGAAGAACCGAAGAGGAGAGGTGCTCTGCTGCATCTCATACTCACCAGCAGAGAAAGGCTGGTGGGGAATGTGATGGTCAAAGAGAACCTGGTCTGCAGTGGCCATGGGATGGTGCAGCTGAGGAGCCTGAAGGGAGGCCAAAGGACAAACTCACATCTTTGGACTTCAGGAGAGCACACCTTGGCTTCTTCTTCAAGTCTGTGGAGTACAGTACAGAAAGAAAGCACGTAGGAAGTGTAAACAAGAAGTGGTCAGCAGGGAGCAGTGCAGAGTATTTGTCCTATTGTACCTGCTGAGATGTGTTTAAGAAGGCCAAAGCTCAAACACAGCTGAATCTGCCCAGGCATATCAAACGCAATAAAGGCTTGTAGAACTACATACGCAGCACAAGGAACACTGTGGTCAATGTGTACCAACAGTAGAATGGGGCAGGGTACACGGCATGAAGGGCATGAAGGGCATGAAGGGCATGATGAGTCCTGTGCTGCATGGGACCATCTAAAACAACAACTGAGATAGAAGATAAAAGCTCATTACCACAGTGTAACTCCATTTATACAAAGACTGAGAGATGTCACGGACATTTCTGGGCAGGGAAATTCTGGAGAGCAACAGGCTCCGTGCAAGACACAAATGGATCTTCTCTTCTTTTCGAAGCTGTAAGCCTGAAAGATGTTCATTAATGTCAGTAAAATTGGAAAAAAGGATTGAAGACTAAGACAGAAATCAGTGCCAATGCCCTGTTACCAATGCCCAGCATCCACCGCTGCTCTACCCTGCTGCGTAGTTGATGTCCCTCATCCTCCAGGTGTCTCCAGCTCTCCACAGTCAATGACCATGGTTCAGGGCATGTTTTCAGCAGGCCATCTGCTCTCAAGATTTCCCCATACCTTGCTCTTTGTTCACTCAGATACCTCCCAACTATCTGGCTGATCTGTGACCTTTAGGAAGATTTCTGGAACTTGCTCCATCTCTCCAAAGTCTGATGGACTCTTTGATCTGCTCCTTAACTGTGATTATATCTATCCCTTCCTCTCTCTGCCTAACTCATTTTTTGCACAACTATTGCCTGTGAAAGAAAAAACCTCATTAGATATGGCTTGGACAAGGCATGCAATTGTTCATTCAATTGCATCATGTTTACAACTGTTTGTTGGGAAAAAAAAAAAAAAAAGAGAGAAATCTTTCCTTGCCCATGTGCAGCTTATTCTCTGAAAAAGGCAGAGGGATTTGGTGCAAAGGAGTTTTAACACTGAGTTGGGGACTGCAGAGGAGAAGTGTGACAGGAGGAAAAGTGACGGAAGACCCATGGGGCCAATGTGAGTAGAAATGGAGTGGGGTAGTGGAGGAGGACATTTGTCCACACAGTGACAGAGCAAAGCTCATTAGGGGACATCCTGGGTCAATATCAATTGCAAGTGCTGTTTTAACTTCTTGTTTACACCCAACTATAAATAAATAAATAAATAAATAAATAAATAAATAAATAAATAAATAAATAAATAGAGTTCATAAATGCCTGTTATTCTTTTCCTCTTTTAGATGTCTACAGATAACTCTCCAGTTTGCAGTATAAGTTCTGAACACCTGAAGAAGATGACAGGAAGGCACAAGGCACAGGAGGGCTCTTCAGGTTGTAATGGGCCCCACGGGGCATTTGCTGCTGAGTCCATCAACCTCCAGTGCACAGAGAAGATTGCATGAAGTGCTCAAGAAGACAAAGTCAGAAGGAACAGTGAAGTTTCTTGGAGTATTAATGGGCCCCACTGAGGGCCACTGACAAGCAAGCTTCCCCAGGGACTTGTTAGAGCAGATAAATGGAAGCCATGATTACAGGCAGACCGAGGCACTGGGATGGTGGTTGTGATGCTGAGCAAAGCCTCCTTTGTCTTGTGAAGCAGAAAGGCCAAGGCCTGATCCGCAGAGCCTTGGCAGGGAGATCGTGTCCCTCGTGCTGGCTCAGGGCCCTTCCTGGGGCAGTGGGATGGAGGTTTGTCTGATGTCAAATGAAAGACCAGGGGACAGCAGCTGCCAGACTCTGCATGGGGTGCAAGGATGCCGTAAGGCCCAAGTCCCATGTGGGCAGTGTGTCTCATCTGAGGATGTGGGATGTGAGAAGGGCCCAGTCTGGACAAATTACTCAACTGCAATGGAACTTGGAACTCCAGATCTCTCAGGCCCAAGGTGGAGGCACCATTTCCTCACTGGTAGCATTTGGTTCTGGGGATGCCGTGTTTGATGCTCACCCACATGCAGAGCTCCTGTCTGACTGCAACACCACTGTGCTCATATCAGCTGTGACGACACAGTGGAGCTGAAATCACTGAGCTTGTCTCCCCTTTCCAGCACAGTGACTCTGACATCACTGCAATACTGACCACTGCCACAACTCAGGAATTCTGACATCACTGCTCTCCACACTACCGAGACAACACCGTGACTGTGCTGTCACTGAACTCCTACCCACTGTGACAGCACAGTGATCCAACATCACCGTGCTTGTACCCACTGTCATAGAATCCTGGGACAACCCGCAATGGAAAGGACCCATAGTGATCATCAGGTCCCACATTTGGCTCCACACGTCCGTCCTAAAAGCAGAGCATATGACTGAGTGTGTTGTCTTGTTACGGAGTTATCTAGATCAATGTGTGTCCGTGACAGACGGCAGAGGTCTTGGCAGTTCCACTGGCCAAAAAATAAATAAAATAAAATAAAATAAAATAAAATAAAATAAAATAAAATAAAATAAAATAAAATATAATATAATATAATATAATATAATATAATATAATATAATTAATATACTAATATATAAAGATATAATAATAAAAATAATAAAAAACAGCTGCAAAGATCTGAGGAGGAAACTTATTTTTACTAAACATGATATTGGAATGTAAGGAAACACAATGTTATAAAATAAAATTGGAATTTAGGGTAATAAATCAAATATAATGAGAGAGCGAGTGTCTGAAACCAAAAGCCTTACTTTGAACTGAAGGCGCACGGCTGGAGCGCGCAGCCACACACTGCCAGGCAGCGAGCAAGTGAGAGATCCCGGGACTTCCTCCCATGGCTTATCTTCCCCTCTGAACTCAGAGTCCTCACGAAAGGCAGTTCTTCTTCTCTTCTGAGAAACAGGTATCCATAAAGTTGTCCGTCCACAGAACTGGAGTATTAACTCTCTAATTCCTGGTGCTTTACATGATGTTATGATATGGAATACTGATAACAATATTCGTAAAACCATGACACAGATCAGGCATTTGCAGCTTTGCTCGGCACACACAATCTGTTAGGACAAACAGTGCTTCTGGAATCAGCCTGTCTACTGGTGATTAATTCATCTGACTTCAAAGTACGTTTTGCAGAGATGACCCCGTTGTCTATCAGGAGCTGCCAGCCCCGCAGCCCCAAGGGCATCTCCAGGGAGAGCAGTGAGGAAGAGAAAATGACATCCTCTGCTGCTGAGCTGGGCCGGGCTCCTGGGACACAGGGAGCTCCTACAAGTGGGCAGCGCTGCAGAGAGACAGCTGTGCCCAGGAGCAGCTCTTCTGCACAGCACAGCCTGCAGGTGACAGGAGGAGAGGAGAGAAAGGACAGAGAGCTTATAGGATGTGTACGGTGTGAGCAGGTGTTGAGCTCACTGCAGGAGCACTGCTCACAGCCTTTGGCAAGGTAAGTCTCACTGCAGGCTATGACTCTGCCTCCTGCCAGGCTCAGCACTCAGCACTCAGCACTCAGCACTCAGCACTCAGCACTCAGCACTCAGCACTCAGTCTGCCCAGGGAGCTGCACAGGGCACTGCGGGGAGACGTGTGAGGGGAAGGAGCCCCCTGGCAAGGCAGGGGACATCTGCTGCTGCCTGGGGCAGGGGGATCACAGCTACACTGCACCGCTGGGTGTTTCCAAGGGCCCTTTGCAAGAGGAGAGACAAGGCAGGGATTTTCCAATACCTGTTCTTAGGGAAGGAGAATGAGTTGGAGGCAGAATTCTGAAAGGAGATGTGAAATATGAACACATCTCTGAGAAGCCTGAATTGTACCTTTCACAATCTGCTGTTATATGAACAATCTCCTCAAGTGCTATCAGCTTCTCCTCTCCCTAAGGACAGCATCAGCTGAAATTACCATCATTTTCTGCAGTCATGAATGATGCAGCTTTCTCCAAGAGAAATTTAAATGCACAGAGGTTGGGATGGGCATTCTGAGAGCAGACAGGATAAAGGATAAAGGATAAAGGATCAAGGATAAAGGATATATGATAAAGGATAAAGATATGAGACATGAAAATTGCTCGTAGAAGGAAAATGTCCAGGAAGCTGAGATATGATTAGGAAATGAGAGGAAACTTACAGCTCCTTAAGCTTCTTCTTCTTAAGGTACGGTAAAGCTCATGAAAATAAACCCAAGATATGGAGCTAAATGAACAATTTTCATAGAGAAAGAAAAACTTCTATCCTATAGCAGGAGGAGTGTCTCTGCAAGTTATCTTGACTTCAGTCATTATTTTCTGCACTGTGCACAGGACTCCATGCCCAGAAGAACTGCAGATGCTGGGGGTAGCGAGGCCCTCCAGAGGGATCTGGACAGGCTGGAGAGCTGGGCTGAAGCCAACGGGATGAGGTTTAATCAGACCAACGGCCGGGTCCTGCACTTTGGCCACAGCAAGCCCAAGCAACGCTACAGGCTTGGGGCGGAGTGGCTGGAAGATGTGTAGAGGAAATGGAGCTGGGGGTGTTGGTTGACGCTGGGCTGAACACGAGCCAGCAGTGTGCCTGGGTGGCCAAGAAGGCCAATGGCATCCTGGCTTGTATCAGAAGCAGTGTGACCAGCAGGAGCAGGGAAGTGATTGTCCCCCTGTACTCAGCTCTGGTGAGGCCGCACCTCGAGTGCTGTGTCCAGTTCTGGGCCCCTCACTGCAAGAAAGACATCGAGGCCCTGCAGCGTGTTCAAAGAAGGGCAACAAAGCTGGTGAGGGGTCTGGAGCACAGGGCTGATGAGGAGCGGCTGAGGGAGCTGGGATTGTTCAGTCTGGAGAAGAGGAGGCTCAGGGGAGACCTCATTGCTCTCTATAACTACCTGAGGGGGGGTTGTAGCGAGCTGGGGGTCGGCCTCTTCTCTCGTGTAACTGGTGATAGGACTAGGGGGAATGGCTTCAAGCTGCGCCAGGGGAGATTCAGGCTGGATATTAGGAAATACTGCTTCTCTGAAAGAGTGGTCAGGCACTGGGATGGGCTGCACAGGGAGGTGGTGGAGTCACCGATCCTGGAGGTGTTCAAGGAACGTCTAGATTTTGTGTTGAGGGATATGGTTTAGCGAGAACCATGGGTGATAGGTGGATGGTTGGACTGGATGATCTTATAGGTCTTTTCCAACCTTAGCGATTCTGTGATTCTGTGCTTCTGTATCGTGACGTCATCATGGGGCTCTGTGACGTCATCGTGTGTATTGGAAAGGGGATGATCTGATTGTGCGATGGAAAAATGAGTTGGAGAAGGGATTTCTGCATAGAGTCCACAGCATCTCAGTGCCAGCATCTCACCGAGCTGGGACCACAGAATTTCTGCATCTCCCCAAGCTGGGACGACAGAATTTCCGCTTGGCCTCCATCTGATCTCATCTCCACTAAACAAAGCACGCCCCATCCCTTCCGTCCCGTGCACAAAACCTCTCGCCACGCACGCAGCCACACTTGCAACCTTTACTCGAGCCACCAGAAACCTGGTGTGGACTCCCAGGCCAAGTTGTCGCCTTGGGGCTGCGGGTGAACCCGAGGGACGGCCAGCATCTGCCAGTTTGGAAAGAGAAAAAGGGACGCGGCCCCTTTAAGCCCGTCCTCCCTCGATCTAAGCCCCGCCCACTCTCCCCACAAGCCCCGCCCAACGGTCCTGGCCCCACCCTCCTCTCGAAGCCCCGCCCACCTCTCAAGCCCCAAACTGGGATCTTATGGGACTGGGATCCCCCAAACTGGGATCCCTCATACTGGGACCCCCTCCAAACTGGGACAGCCTCAAATTGGAACTCTATGGGACTGGGATCCCCAAACTGGGATCACCCCAAACTGGAACCCAATTGAACTGGGACACCCCTAAACTGGGAGCACCTTAAACTGGGATCTTATGGAACTGGGAACCCCCAAACTGGGATCACTCCGTACTGGGATCCCCCACAAACTGGGATCCAAAGGGACTGGGATCCCCCAAACTGGGAGCACCCTAAACTGGGATAGCCCCATACTGGCATCCCATCCCAAACTGGGATCCTATGGGACTGGGATCCCTCATACTGGGACCTCCTCCAAACTGGGACAGCCTCAAACTGGGATCCTATGGAACTGGGAAACCCCAAACTGGGATCCTATGGAACTGGGAACCCCAAACTGGAAAACTCCCATACTGGGAACCCCCAAACTGGGATCCTATGGAACTGGGAAGCCCCAGACTGGGATCCTGTGGAACTGGGACACCCCAAACTGGAAAACTCCCATACTAGGAAGCCCCAAACTGGGATCCTATGGAACTGGGAAGCCCCAAACTGGGATCCTATGGAACTGGGACGCCCCGTGTCATCCAGGTCCCCTTCCTGCGCCCCCCTCAGCAAAAGCAAAGAAGGATGAAGCCGACAAACGATTTGTGGGGTAAGAGGGGTGTGGGGGGGGGGATCTCTGATCTTTATTGCGTCGGACCAGAGTGAGTCGGGGAGGTGGGAGAGGGAGGGGTGGTTGTAGAAGTAAAACAGCTTTGGCTTGGGGATTAAAAGGGTTGGAGATCAGCACGGCCGCGCTGGAACAGCTTTCCCGAGGATGCTGTGCAATCCCCAGCCGTGGAGGTGTGGGAAGCCAGGCTGGATGCGGCTGCAAGTCGGAGAGGGGATGAAGCTGGGCGATGATGACGGTCCGCCTCAACCGAAGCCACTCTGGCTCACGGCTGCGGGGGCTTTGGCTCACGGAAGCAGCTTCATTCCCAGCACATCCTCCTCTGCTGGCCCCGGATCCTGCTGCTTCTTCGTGGCTGAGCCCCGCGTCTGCCCGCAGGAGGGCTTTGGGTGCGGATGCTCCCTCGCCGCCCGGATGCTCCCCCGCGTGTCTGCGCCCTGCGAGCCATCGCGGACCCGGGAATGGTAGATGTTGGCGAGCTGCTGCTGCTGCTGCCGCCCTGCTCCTCCGGGGCTGGCGTTTGCCGGCCGCCACGCCGCCTTCTCGGCCGGCTCTGGGAACTCGGGATGCGAGATTGCAGCGGGGATCGGCTCCGTGCACGGCTTCTTCCCCCCTGCCTGCGATGTGTTCGGCGTGCAGCAGCTGGAGATGCCCCGGAGGACCCCGATGGCCTCCCGGTGGCTGCGTGGGACCCGTTTGCAGCCGCTGTTTGCCTGCGTCCTCGCAGCTGCTCAGAGGAAGGCCGATCGTCGCTGAAATGCTGGCTGCTTGTCTGCCGCTCGCTGTCGGGCAGGTGGCTCTGCGATGCCCCAAATGCCGCCTGGCTGCTGGGCACGGAGCTGCCGGATGAACACAGAGCCCTGTGGCTGGGACCGGCGAGCTCAACATCGGCGCCGGAGGCTGCAAAGGGAGGTCGTGAGTCTGAATGGGACAGACGGACTCCGGCATCCCGACGTCAGAGCATCGGGACAGACGGACTCCGGCATCCCGGCATCAGAGCATCCTGAGATCTGATGCGACGCTTCTTACCGGTCCCCAGACCAGCACAGCCGTCGCATTCCCACTCCCACATGTCTCTTGGGTTGTGCAGCTGGGAGCACTGCCGATGGGTTCCCTCAGCAGCGCAGGAGCTGCACAGGATCAGCTGCCAGGACCTGGGGAAGGTGGTGGATGTGAGGACCGAGCCACGGGATGCCCTGCACAGCGCATCTCTGCTGCTCTCAGCCCTCGCTCCGCCGTCCTGCAGAGCGAGGATGCATCCCATAGGATCCTAGGGGGGATGTGGGGGGCTATGGGGATATGGGGGAATGTGGGGGGATGAGGGGTATAGGGGGATATTTGGGGGGATATGGGAGGATATGGGGGATGTGGGGGGGTGGGGGATATGGGGGGATAATGGGGGGATATGGGGGGTATGGGGGGATATGGGGGGATATGGGGGGATGTGGGAGGCTATGGGGGATGTGGGGGATATGGGGGGATGTGGGGGTAATGGGGGGATATGGAGGGATGTGGGGGATATGGGGGGATATGGGGATAATGGGGGATATGGGGGGATGTGGGGGGATGTGGGTGGATATGGGGGGATGTGGGGGATATGGGGGGATATGCGATGATATGGGGGGATATGGGGGTACGGGGGGCAATGAGGGGATATGGGAATAACGGGATGCCATCCTGCGGCGAGGCTGAGGACCCCCCCGACGCCCCTGCTCACCCCGTTGCCTCTGCCTGCTCTCTGCCTCCCTCGTAAAGGCATTCGCTGGCGTCGCAGCGGCTGTGCTTCTCTCGGGGCGGATCGTAGACCCGTTGGTGGTCCCATTCCGGGTCTCTGCAAGAGAAGGGAGGGGAAGCGATGAGCCCCCCCCCATCTCATCCGCTCCAAGCTTCCAAGAAACCCAAAAGGAGCTGAGAAATCCCGCGAGGCTTATGGCAGCCAAGAGGATGGGAGCAAGGAGCACGAGTCTCACGGGGAGAAGCAGCGACGCGATGGCAGAGGGGAGAACAAAACCTCTGCCTTCAGCCCAGAGAAATTGCACGAGAACTCTTGGGAAGAGCATCTCCAGCAAAGCATCTCCGAGGAAAAAGCGCAGGATATCAGATAGAAGGAGAAAAACCGAGGAAATGGCTCTTCCAGGCAAGAGAAGCTGCAGCCACGCTTGGAAAAGTCGGCGGACAACCACACACCAAGAAGAGAAAACATCAGAAACTCCGTAAAAAAGCGAAGTGGGGGAGTCCAAGCCAAGCCTGGAGACTTTGTGACACAGAGAGGGAGGGACAGAGAGGTGAGAATGACGCCTCGAATAGGATTGAGGGGAAATAGGAAAGGAAGAGGGGAGCTGAAAAAGGGGAACTAGGAAAGGAAGAGGGGAAGCACGAAGCCTCTGAGCTGGACAAAAATATCCGCTGCCTTGTCCTCGAGTTTTGGGGATGGGGAGGATGAGTTTGAACAGCCTGCTGTGCCTTTGGAGTCGTAGCTCAGCTATGGGAGAGGAGAGGAGAGGAGAGGGGAGGAGAGGGGAGGGGAGGGGAGGGGAAAGGGGAAGGGGAGGGGAAAGGGGAAGGGGAAGGGGAGGGGAGGGGAAAGGGGAAGGGGAAGGGGAAAGGAAAGGAAAGGGAAGGGAAGGAAAGGGAAGGGAAGGAAAGGGAAGGAAAGGAAAGGGAAGGGAAGGAGAGGAGAGGAGAGGAGTGGGGAGGGGAGGGGAGGGGAGGAAAGGGAAAGGGAAAGGGAAAGGAAGCTGATTCAGGAACCACGGTGAGGGCGAGTGGAGATGAAACTGGTTCCATCAGAGCGGTCAACGCAACAAGTGATGGAGCCAATAGAACCCGATGGCACCTTGGAATCCCAGTTGGGTACAGTGCTCACAAACCCCGAAGATGAAGAGGAGGAGGGCACCACGAAAAGCAGGGATGAAACGACGCAACCAGCCAGACCGTCATTCCTGGAACATTTTGAGCGGAAAGCGAAGGGGAAGGACACCAACCTGAGAGGGATTCGGATCCCCAGGCTGGACATTTGGTCGCAGAACAGACCGAAATCGAGACAAGCTGGGCACCTGAAGAACGCCGTGCCGGTGCTCGACGCCTGTCGCTGCAGGAGAAGCACGAGCAGGGTGAGAATCAGCAATGCCTGGTGATGCTGAGCACCCAGCATCCTCGCGGGGTGAGGAGAGGGGTCGTACCTGGATGCAGAGCCGGTGGAACCAGGCGCGTTGGCAGGTTGGACACAGCATGGTGTGGTAGGACAAGCCGTCCCCCACGGGCTCGAGGCAAATGAGGCAGTTGGTGCCTTGCGGAGCTTTCTGAGCCAGCTGTCGAGGGCGATGCTCTCGGCAGAAGGACCTGGGGGAAGACGGAGCAGAAGGGGCACGGTGAGAAGTGATGGAACGGATGAGAAGCGATGCGAGGAGGGCAGAGGTCCAGGAAAGGAAACGCGGCCGTCGGCGTCTGAACTGAGCTCCGATTGCATCTTTGGCCCCCGAGCCAAAGGGAGTTTTGAGCGAGTCCTCTCTGGGAGGTGGCAACCAAGGTCACAGCATAAAGGAGAGCCACGGGGGGCAAGCGTTTGCCCACGGGACTGCGGTGGCCAAGCGTTAGAAGGCTTTGCCCTTCGTTATTTTCAACTGATGCTGAAGGAAGAGCAGGGGAGAAGGGGAGGTTTGGATGGAAGTCCTGCTCATCAACGCCGCCGTACAGCGGAGGAAGCAGATCCCTGAGGGCCGTGGCTCGGGTTCAAGTCACAGATCGCTTTCTCATCCCTAAACCTGTGCCACCAGTGAGACGTCAGTGCTGGTTCCCTCTCCAGACGAACTAAACTGAGCCCTGGCAGCCTATGGGGATGCGAGCGGTTGTGCCTCGGTCCTACGAGCGGCGAAGAGAAAACCTTTTCTTTGATGCCACCCTGGCACCAAGGACTCCAGATCCTTACCTGTGCTCACCGAAGTACTGGGTGACGCACTCCCCATCCACGGCACAGGGCAGGTGGAAGCTGCGAGCGCAGTCGCTCCCGGCGCACGTGATGGCAGCCCTCCTCTCTCCGCAGACACAGCATTGCTGGAAAGAGCAGAACGGCCCCGTCGGCAGCCAGCTCAGGGCTTCCACGGCCAGCCCCATGCCTCGGGATGGGCAGGGATGTGGGCATTTCTGTGCACAAAGCGGCCTGGGGGACGGGGTTGATTGGCTATGGTGCAGGACTTGGGTCGTGGGGGAGGTTGGAAGGGCTGTGATTGCTTTCCTTGGGTCTGGAGGAGGTTGGAAGGGCTGTGATTGCTTTCCTTGGGTCTGGAGGAGGTTGGAAGGGCTGTGATTGCTTTCCTTGTGCCCAGATGAAGGTGATGTGAGCCCTTGTCGGCACAGATCTGCCTGTTCCCTACAGCTCCTCACCTGCCCGTCTGCCTGCTTGGCTTTGCGTGCGATGGCAGCAAGGGGGAGGCCATCAGTTCTTGGCCACGCCGGTCCTGATTCGGTAGTGATGTTGGCAAAGATCTGGAGGAGAGAAAAGGAAAAGGAAAGGAAAGAGGAGAGGAGAGGAGAGGAGAGGAGAGGAGAGGAGAGGAGAGGAGAGGAGAGGAGAGGAGAGGAGAGGAGAGGAGAGGAGAGGAGAGGAGAGGAGAGGAGAGGAGAGGAGAGGAGAGGAGAGGAGAGGAGAGGAGAGGAGAGGAGAGGAGAGGAGGATCTCATTAGGACGGGAAGGAAAAGGGAGCATCCCTGGAGGGAACCTGGAAGGAGCGCCATGGGGAGGAACTCACCAAGCAGAACTCGTGGACACGAATCCCAGCCTCCAGAAGCACGCGCCCGCACATCTCCGGGTCCACATCTGCCCGGCCACACAGCGCACACACTGCAGAGGAAAAGAGCAAAAATGAGCAGAGCCGAGCAGCCGGCAGGGCCGGGCATCCCCGAGGACCATGGCCCAAGCTGAGCCGAAGAGCAGAGGGGCTGGGAGCTCCTGTTTGCCCTTTCCTCCCCTCTCGGCTTCAAGCAGAGCCCCTGCACCCCTCTGCCTGGCTGCGTGCGGGGATGCCGTGCTCTCACCTGCTTCCTCCATGCAGGAAGCCTCCCTCTCGCTATCGGACATCAGCGAGTCGATGGCGAGCACTGCGAGTCTCCCTGCTCTCCCTGAGCCTCACCAGACCGCAGTGATGCCCAGCCTGAGCCTCGCAGCCCTTTGCTCCGCTCCCAGCTTCACGCGTCACAATGGCAGCTCTGTGACACCCGCTGTGACATCACTGCCACCACGTGCGGGTGTTGGTCCTCCGACAACGGGATGTGGGAGTGAGGATGTTGGAGAAAAGACCACGGGAGACAAGTCTCATGCTATCATGATCAACAGGTCTCAAACTTTATTACGTACAATATAACTATTTATACATGAGATAATTAGCTCATACATATTGCAAAAGCAAAGCTCATGATTGGAAATTCCTCAACTGTGAGAACCGACCTTCACGGCTAGCTGTGCGGATTCTGCTTCCTACTATCTACAAACTCCCAGCCTCATGCCATCCTGTTTCTGTTACACTTTCAAGGCAAAGGCACAGCGTCCTTGCCCTGAATTCCATATTGATTGTTACTGTTTCACCAACTTGATCATATCATGGCCCTTGTCTTGCAACCATGTCTCAGTCAGTCTCTCCACACTTCCCCCGTTTTCTTTTTGGACCAGAAAAGAGGCATTCCATTTTGCATCAACAAGATTTGCAAGTGCCTTTTGCAGGCAGCGAAAGAAGCACGGTAAAACAAGCAGTAGTACTAATATTACAAGCCCAATAGTTATTAAGTATCGCAGCAGGGATGTTAGCCACGGTCCCAGACCCCACCCCTTCAACCAGTCGTCAAGCCCGAACCCTGTATGCTCTTGAAGGTGGGTTGTCAGGTTCTGCATGATTTGTAGCTGTGCGTGAATGGAACGGGAATGGTCGGAGAGATTCATGCAGCACATACCATCAAACTCTTCACATCCATGCCCTTGTGCTAGCAATAGAAAGTCTATGGCCGCTCGATTTTGAAGGGTGGCATGGCGGATTGAGTCAACGTCCACTAATAGGTCTGACAATGCTCGTGATGTTGCATTAGTTTGTTTAGCCAACCAGCATCCTAGCTTATTCAGATCTGCTAGGGCCTTTGCAGCGGCAACACTGGGGGCAAGGAAAGAGGCAAAAACCCGTTCTGATACAGACCAAAAGTCCACGTTGTCTTTACATTCTGGTGTGAATGCATGAATTGCTCGCCTTAGTCTACGGTGTTCTCTATGTAATTGTAGGATCATAGAGGTATTTGGAGTTAGTAAGGTTAGACGACCTAGAGTACATGGTCCTCCCACTAACTTCGAGGGAATTCCGGACCAAGCTCTGTCCCCACAAATAAGAAATATTCCATGAGGCAGTGAGATAGGAGTGTTGGATGATAGAGATCTATGTGGGCTCGTATAATTACACCATGCCGTTGCATTTTGGTATACAGGATGGCTGGCATTAACAATTGTTGGGTATGAGTAGTTGGCGCCTGATTTTCCTGGACTGGCACGATATGCACTCATCCAATTAAAGTAGACACACCAGTCAGCTTTCACTGTGCCCAGTATCTCTAGTTCCTGGGGCTCTAGATTAGCAGTTGGAAAATAGGGCACCACCTGATCCCATGTATCTGCATATGATTGAATTGATTGATTTAATAGCCTGAAGCTGGAAGTTGCATTCGGGTATGGGGGGTCATCCACGGGTAGACCTACCAGACAGGTGGAGAAAGGGTTACCAGGGGACGAGAGCGCTAGGCAGAAGGCTTCCTGCCCTGTCTTGTTAGCTATTGTAACCCAAATGTTCTGCTTAGGTTGTGGGGGTACCCAGATTGTATGTACGAGTTGCGTTGTGACGCCCAGCAGCACGACCACGGCCTGCATTTTTAACTGCCGCCGTAGGGTGCCGTGTAGGCTGACCGCACTGCGTCTTAATAATGTCTGTCTGATAAAGGGCCTGGGCCCTTGCAACCAGGTGGGTGAGCTCCCAGCGGAAGTGGGCGAGGGCCTGCTGCTCCGCACTTTCAAAAATTCTTATTGCAGAGAATAGAGGCTCTCCCGTGTAGTGCTCCAAAGCTCGCGCGGCGGTGTCTCCTTGCCAACGCGCTTCACAACCACTACACCATAAAGCTCGTAACTGTGTCTGATGTATCCAGCTGATTCTGTTACAGCCCCCACAATTTAACAAAACCCATGCGTAACAACCCCAGGCCGCAGCACAGCCCCAGCAATGATGTTGTTTCGGACCCAGATTATGATACCCTGCCAGAGCTTCAAATAGTCTTATTCCTTGCTCAGGCATCCGAATGTGCACCAATCTTGGGTCAAGGATGTGGTGCAGGATTTCCCGGTGCGGCCGGACCAGCAGTTCTAAATGCAGTGGTACGTTCCTGACGTCCTCCAGCTTGTGGTGCTGTGGCTGGTTTAGTCCAACATGCAGGGATCCACTCCGGGCAGCCGCTGCAAGTTCAAGGGTTTGTAGGCTGTCTGCAGGCACGGCTTGTACTATATGCTGTCGCCAGATTCCTTTCTCCTGCCAGGCAATCGCTGCTCTACGTGTTTTCCTCCCAGTATCTGTAAAGGCTGTCACAGCTCCGGGGATGGGCCTGTCCCTTCGCAAGGGCATCGTGATCCAGTCCCATTCACCGATCCATCGTAGGGCTCGCGGAATCAATGGTCCCGTTTCTACGTGAGCGCCGGAGGCCAGCATCGATTCTGCTAGCTTAGGAGAATTTAATAGATACCAGTCTAATGTCGCCTTTTCCATGGGCAGATGAATCCGTGTGGGCTCCGAGCCACTGATCTCCAGAATCCGTAAACGTCCTCTTTGAATTAAGGATGCCAAATTTTCAATTTTTGTGGTTATGGTTTTTCGTTTCTGCAACGGTGGTGCCATCCATTCCAGCACCCTCTCCCCCCTTTTCTGTTCAAATTGAGTAACTGCGCCCAAAAGGTGATCCTTACTGTTCCAAATTGTGAAAGACAACGGGCAGGCAGGATCAAGCCGGGAGACGAAGCCGTTTAGGATACGGTCTGTAATGGTTTGTAGAGCCGTACGCTGATCCTTTGACAGCGATACAGGAGTGCAAGGGTCCGTACCCTTTAACAGGGGTAGCAACGGCTCTAAAAGCGTATTGGGGATACCTACAACTGGCTTTAACCACTGTAGGTCCCCCAAGAGTCTCTGTGCATCATTCAGCGTGGTGATGTTCGTATTGAGAGACAGCTTCTGCGGCATCACCTGCTTATCAGTAATCTTCCATCCAAGGTAGTTCCAGGGTGTGGTGCGCTGCACCTTTTCTGGAGCAATCACCAAGGAGAAACTCGCAAGAGTTTTCCGAATTACTTCTAACTGTGCATCCGTGAAAGGGTAGCTTTGGGAAAAAAGGATGTCGTCCATGTAATGATACACAATAGTGTTGGGCATTTGTTCTCGTATTGGCTGAAGAGCGGCATCAACATATAATTGGCAAAGAGTAGGGGAGTTGCGCATTCCTTGAGGCAGTACCGTCCATTCGAACCTCTTATCGGGCTCACCTTTATTAATCGCTGGCAAGGTAAACGCAAAGCGTTTTGTATCCCGAGGATGTAAGGCAATAGTGAAGAAGCAGTCCTTCAGATCAATGATCAAAATGGGCCAATCCTCTGGGATCATAGAAGGATTGGGCAGTCCCGGTTGAAGTGCTCCCATAGGCTCCATCTGCTCATTAACGGCGCATAAATCATGAAGTAGGCGATATTTGCCAGATTTCTTTTTGATTACAAAAATCAGAGTATCCAAGGGCTGGTAGATAGTTTCTTCTGAAGGTGTCCTTGGTTCTCATGCCGCTTATCTTGCTCCGCAGCTGCTGCTCTGTGCAGCCCCCCCGACTCCAGAGCTGCTGCTCTGAACAGTTTTTCCTTACGTTCCCACAACACAGAGAGTGAGAACTGCTTCCAGGACACCCTATGGTAGCTGAAGCACACATGAGTGCCCAGGAAAGGTGGCCCAGGTCTCTCAGGAGACATTCTGGAGCATGAATTTGTAGGTAGGAAGAGCAACTATGGGGTACCGCAGAGCTGCTGGGCAGGTGGTGCAGGTCCTCCTGCAGAGCTCTGTGTCCTTCTCCTTCCTGAGTCAGGTGCCACTTCCATCTCAGGAATGGAACAGCCAACAGAGGTGAGACAGAAGCTTTTCAAGAAAAGGCTCAGTGTTGCACTGAGAGACAGAATTCAATGGTGTGTTGGTGGTGTGTTGAGCTGAAACTCAACCCCATAGACCCTTAGCCTTGCAGCTCCTGTGGCTTGGTGACAGTGCTGCTGCGTGGCTGCAAACACAAGCAAGGACACGCAGTGGGCACTTCTGTCACACAGACTGTTTCCACCACAGCAAGTCCATCGTTAATGGAGATCTGCTCACGGAAGTGCCTGAAGGCTCAGGGCTTCTTTAATTGTCGCTGACAAGAACATTCCCAAGGAATGGACTGCACAGATTTCCAGCCTTACTCTCCCACTCATGCTAAAACCAAGCTTTAATTGCTAGCATTATAATACTGTATTTAACGCTAGCCCAAACTGCAGTGCAAAAGGTGAGTTCTAACCCTCTCTGCCCCAAAAGGTGAGTTCTAACCCTTAACCCCTATCCTGAACACACACCCAACACCCACAGACCCTGCTCCTGTGCTCTGCCCTCCTCACCTTCAACCCCTCCCCTAACCCTAAACTTTGGGTACTTGGCTCTGCAGGGCAGAGCAGGACTGGTGGAGTCTTAGAGCAAATCCATGTAATGCAGTGATGAATGTGAGGCGATGTCTGTACAGGAGGTGACGTGTGACTGGTCGGCTTGAGGCCATAAGGAGGAGGTGGGTAGGAATGCTGCCATGAGCTCAGCTCTACCTCAGGCCCTCATGGGCCTGCAGGTGGCACGAGGCTGTGAAGGTGGCTGTGAGGTCACTTGTGTGTGTGGAGTTGACAGGCCAGCCCCAGGAGCGTGTCCCAGAAAGGAATGGTGTGCTGCCTTCTGCCTGAAGCAGCTGGTGGTCAGCCCTTGACTTCTGGCTGGGATCTGTGCACACAGGATCACATCCGCAGTGTCCCTGAGAGGCCGACAGAAAGCGCCAGGTTGACGTGTTGACTGTGGGATCCTCTCTGCCTGAGCACCTGGTAGGGCCCATGGAGGAAGAAGGAGGTTTGTGTAAGGGATTGTGATGGCTCTTCTGTGTGAGGACACAACTCCATAGCAGGAGGGACGTGACTTGGTCGTGTCTGTCCATGAAGCTGGCACGTGCCTTGGAAGATGATGGTGAGGTTCCTTCTTCTCAATGGTAACAGGCCACAAGAAAGTTGATGGATGACTTTTCCATGAGGAAGTGATTTCCAACATGATAGAGTTGACCTTGGTAGCGGAAATGTGAAAAGGAGGGAAAAAACTCCCTCAAACTGTAGCCTGAAAGCTCAAGACTGGGCATGAGGAGGAAGAAATGTCACTGGAAGGGTGATGATGTGGGGCCATGCTGAGGGATCACTCCATGGCTTTGTGTTTCAAGGGACGTTCAGAGAGGCTTGAGAGACATCAGTGACATGATTGCAGTGCCAGGGTCAGAGCGGGGTGGAGAGGAGAGGTGGGTGTCTGCAGACCACAGGGAAATAGGGGCTAGGCTGGAACAGCACAGGAAATCCTGCAGAGGAGAAGGCAGTGGGTGCTGGTGAGGATGGAGGGCCCCAGCAGCAATGAAATCTTTGTCCCCTTGGCCATGGTTTGTGAGGAGATTTATTATGCTTATGGTAATGGGTCCTCAGTGCCTCCTTGCATCTCTGTGCAGAGACTGGGAGGTGTCACACTGCTGTCCTTCACATGGAGTATAATCTGCCCCACCACATCAACCTCAGGATAAGCCCTGAGCTCATTCCCTCCAATACGATGGATCTCCCCTCCAATGTGTGGATGTCATGTCTTGACCCTTCTCCTTCATCAAACAATCCAGGAGCTTTCTCAGCACAATGCTTTTCCTAACTGTAATCATTGCCTCCAATTCCGTGCTCTAACAAGTGCAAGGGGAGGCTGTATTGGTGATGTCCCTCAGTGTGCCCCATTATTACGCCAAGATCCCTCATCTTTTTCTTCCAACTTTTCTTTCTCAAGTGCTTACAACATTCTCCACTCTATACCTGAGGTTCATAGACCTGGCATCAAATGTACCACGCATCTTTCTGAAGTGCAGAAGGTTCCAGTGAGCCATGTCTGTTTCATAATATGCTTAAAGTCAAGATTTATACAGCTAGGTGGAGAGGTTTCATAATTGTCAACGGTTTACGGGCTGGTTCAGCCCAGTTCTGTGACAAGTGGGGCGGAGGGATCCGCAGATCCGCGCCTCCGGAAAAAGGGAACAGGGGACCCCAAAATAATTAGAAACAGCAGCAACGATCTGAGGAGAAACAAACTAATTTACTAAATATAGTATCGGAATGCAAGATAACACACTATAATACAATATAATTAAATTTGAAGCTAATAAATCAAATATAATGAGAGAGAGAATGTCCAAAAGGTGGATCGGCCTCACCACAATGCGGAGGGCTGAGGTGAGATGCGCAGTCCAGTTGAGCAGCTGGGAGAAAAGGGAGGAGAGCCGGCGAAGAGCAGGCAAAGAAAAGCGCATCAGGCGACCTTGCCAGGAGTTATATCTCAAGACTCTCTGTGCCCGCAAAGTCCCCTGGGGAGTGTAGTTGTTCTTCTCTTCCAGGCAGGTACCCAGAGCTTGAGCATTAACAGTTAAACTCCCAGTGCCCCACATGATGTTATGATGTGGAATACCGAAAACCAAAAATCACAAAACCATGACAATAATGTAGTAAAGGAAGAAGATTTTAAAGGGCACCCAATAAAAATGTTTTCAGATTTAAAGTAGTGCATCTTGTTGCTTTTGGAGCATCATTCACCAACTGATGTTGATCCAGAGTCTCCTAAGGAGATCTGCGTAGGCAGGAAAAGCAATTGCTTGAGGTCTGACACAGTACGGACAACCTGACTGCTCACCTCCCCAGGCCTGACGTGTCTGCTGTATGCCACCTGGCACTTGCATCACTTTTCCCTACAGCAGAATTCACTGAAGTGTGCAGCTGGATGGTACAGTTCCTTTATAACGTTCCTTTACCTGCTTTCCTTAGAGAACTGTCTGCACACAGGCACAGGATGTTGCTTCCTACTTTAAAACAAACAACAGTAAAACAAAATACAAATTCTCTGAAAAGAGAACCTTCTTTTCAGCCGTATCCCGCCAGCGTGATTCACCCTCCCAATAGGATAAGATTGATATGAAATGATAAATATTAATAGGAAGAGTGTTTTAACTGAATAATAAATGATAGGGAGCAAAGGATTGTGACTCAAATAACTAAAAGAAGTTTAAATCGTTTAATCCGTAGCCCAATACAAATACTGCCAGAGTGAAGGACACTGGCTTATGACATAACATGAGGAAGAAATTAGGTCTCTGGTCTATGAAATGTCATTCCTGTGCCATGATCAATGCAGATAATGCTGGAGTAGAAGCTCCAGGCCACAAGCACACTGAGCACAAGTTCTCACTTGCCAAATGAACATGGAGGCCACCACTGCAAAAATGCTGCTTCACATCACCTTTTCTCTCTGGACTCTGCTCCACACCATCAAGTCCACTATCAGTACCCCCAGGAGCCCGCCAGGCTGGCAGCTGGGAGGAGTCAACGTGGGGACAGGAAGCGCATCCCTACAGCACTCATCCCAGCAGGGACAGGACAGGGCAGAGGAGCAAGGGAGAGGCAGGCTGAGGACAGGTGGCTGGAGCGGTGATGTGAGCTCACTGTCACTGCAGCACCTGGATGGCCCCTGGAAGATGTGCCGGTCGGCAGCACTGGGAGGTCATGGAGTGCATCAGCAGTGACAGCACTGGAGAGGGGAGGGCAGGGCGGGTGGCAGAGCTCCATCCAGGTGCTGGCTGCGGGTCCTCTCTGGTGCAGCCACCTGCAGCAGGAGGGCAAGCAGAGCATGTTCCTTCTTATCCATCCATCCCTGAACACACAGAAATGCTTCATAGCCCCTCTCCAGGTCTGCTATCCTCCCAGAGAGAGCCTTGCTGAGGGCAGTGTGTCCTTGCTGGCCTGGCAGCAGCTCCCTGTTCCCTCCTGCTTCCCTTCCCGTGCTATGTGCTGGACTCTGACCTAGTGGAGCTGCTCTGCAGAGTGAGGGAGCTGTGGTGCCCTGGGGCACTGGGCTGACCCTGTGCTGCTCAGGGTGGGAGGCAGTCCCAGCTGGATGGGATCTCTACTGCTGAGTCTCTCTCCATCTGCCCAGCTGGCTCAGTAGCACCACTGCAGAGCCTTCATTTGCCTGTGGGCTCCTCAGGTTTCCCTGTTCCTTTGAATCAGTGGTCTGTTATTGCATAAGGAATTATTCTTTGCCTTACGCTTGCATTGTGTCTTACACTGTCTCTGGAGATCCCCCGGCTATTCCAGGCTGCTCCAGATTCCTCTCCAGGACAGCATCTGCCATCAGCCCCACAGCAGCAGGACAGTCCCACACACTCCTGTTCAAGACCCGTTACCATTTGCTGGGCCATGTACAACCAAGAAGGGAGCTCTTGTTTTTCCTTTGGTCCTCATTGATCACCCCGGGACTTTGAACCATGCAGAAGCCCAGGAAAGCAAGAGGACAACTCTTGGCTGTATTCCTGGCACAGATTTGGAAGGGGTGTTCAGTCCTCTGGCCCTAACCTGAGCAGCCCCTTCTGTTACGATGGTCTCAGCAGGGAGGCCAGCTGTGACACAGTGCTGCACACTGCCTGCCTGCCTGCAGCCACAGGGATGCCACCATGGAGACAACAGCACTGTCACCAATTGCACCAGAACTGAGAGCTGACACAAATGGATGGACACAAGAGAACAGATGGGAACATAAAGAGAGCAGCACTGAAAAGAGCATGTCCTGCTGCTGCCCATGGCCGTGGCACCAGGGAAGCGGCAGCACAACTCAAAGGCAGCAGAAAGTCCCCTTCAGGCAATGACAGACATTCCTCAGGGACACTGCTGCTCCTTGTGGCATTTGTGTCTTAGGTTATGAGCTTCTGCTGATGATCCATACTGGATGGGAGGCAAAACAAATGATCCTGTGTTGATTTCTTTATCTACTCACAGAACCTGGTTCCTTAAGTACAAGAGGTTCAACACATGGAAGTAAAAATACGTAAACATAAAGACTGATGATGAATATTATTTAATTGGAATTAAATTTATTAAAGGTATGGCAAACAAATACGAAGAAAAAATGAAACATCACATAAAATTAATCACACTTCTCCTAACTATTTTGCAGTCTTGAGAGTATGATGAACATTGTTCTGATGGAGACACAATGAATAATGGAGTATTTTCCTGAGGGCACTCTTCAGCTCCTGATTCCTCATGCTGTAGATGAGGGGGTTCAGAGCTGGAGGCACCACCGAGTACAGAAATGACACCACCAGGTCCAGGGATGGAGAAGAGATTGAGGGGGGCTTCAGGTAGGCAACCATGACAGTGCTGACAAACACAGAGACTACAGCCAGGTGAGGGAGGCACGTGGAGAAGGCTTTGTGCCGTCCATGCTCAGAGGGTATCCTCAGCACGGCCCTGAAGATCTGCACATAGGACAGCACAATGAATACAAAGCACCCAGAAATTAAACAAAGACTAAAATAGATATTCACAGTTTCCCTGAGGTAGTCTGATTTTGAGCAGGAGAGCTTGAGGATCTGGGGGATTTCACAGAAGAACTGATTGATGGCATTGCCATGGCTGAGGGGCAGTGAAAATGTATTGGCAGTGTGCAGAAGAGCATAAAGAAGCCCAGTGCCCCAGGCAGCTGCTGCCATGCTGGCACAAGCTCTGCTGTCCATCAAGGTCCCGTAGTGCAGGGGCTTGCAGATGGCAACGTAGCGGTCATAGGACATGATGGTGAGAATGCAATACTCTGCCGAAAACAAAAAAGAAAAGAAAAAGACCTGCGCAGCGCATCCTGCAAAGGAGATGTGCCTGGTGTCCCAGAGGGCATTGGCCATGGCTTTGGGCAGAGTGGTGGAGATGCAGCCCAGGTCGAGGAGGGCGAGGTTGAGGAGGAAGAAGTACATGGGAGTGTGCAGGTGGTGGTGGCAGGCTACGGCTGTGCTGATGAGGCCATTGCCCAGGAGGGCAGCCAGGTAGATGGCCAGCAAGAGCCAGAAGTGCAGGAGCTGCAACTGCCGCGTGTCTGCCAGCGGCAGCAGGAGGAACTCGCTGATGGAGCTGCTGTTGGGCATCTGCAGTTCTTCTGGGCACCAGGACCTGCTCAAGGAGGATAAAAGTCAAGGACAAGTCTTTCTATGTGGGCTGTGTTCATTCAGCTCCATGATGTGATCTACATTTCATGAGGTCGAGTTTGGCATGAGGGACTCTGCACTTTTAATCTCAATGAAGCAGACTTGTCCCTATTGTTACATGGAACCATGGTGATGCTGTGGATTCAAACTTTACTTTCAGAATGTATCAGATAAAATCACTTCTAATGCAGAATTGCTGGTCAGCATCTGAACCTTAATGCTAAAAATATGTGGATCAAAAATAGAAGTTCCAGGGATCGCTTTTTCCTACAAATTCTCATCCTGCTCACCATGCCTAAGGAGTGTTTGCTGAAGTCTGAACAGTTGTAAGACCTGAGAGGCAAAGGGATTCACTGCTGCTTAGTGCAGGGTAAGGGGAGCTGACCCTGTGTTTCTTTCCAATTGCTCTGAGCTTGACTACTTAGCAGATGTAAGACGATTGCATTCCCATAAAATTATGAAGTCAGATCCACTCGGAAAACAGGAGTCCTCTGCCCATCACTGTGTATTCACCCTTTCTCGATGTACTTCAGCACTGCTCTTCACCACACATCTTGCAAATGACCCCTAACACTGATTTCACGAACCCCACAGCATTTGCATATTGCATCTCTCTGCTTCTTCCCTGCACTTTGATCACCTGACTAAGGGAAAGATTTGCATCCTGAAGGTCAGCTCACGGCTCTGAAGGACACCTCAGGGAGATGTGTCCTAATGATGGCATCTCATTAAGGGAAAGCCAGCTCCTTCCCAGCCTCACAGACTGCATTGCCCACAGCCCCAAGCAGAGGCTCTCAGCCCCTGTGCACTGCAGAGGGTGATGGACACGTGCCTGGGGAGATGCTGCTCTGCTCTGCTGGAGCTCTGCCTGCACAGGAGGTGGTTCATGCATCAAATCCCATGATAGTGTGGGCAGAGGCGTTTCTAGGTGGGAGCTTGCTCAGAGGAAGGTCCCTGCACTGAAGGGGGAATTTCCCAGGTCATATCTCTGTGGTCTGCAGATTTTCATCCTGGGGGCTGTTTTCCTGTCATTTCCCTGACTGAGCATACAGACACCAGCCCAAACTCTCTGCATTCCTATTTGCTGTCCAGAACCCACCCCGTTTGCAGGGCACTATCTAAGTGCATGTTCATTTTTTCAAGTGAAAAAGGGAACCTAAAAGAACTCCCATGGCTTTATTGAAAGATATATAAGTTAGAGGAAAGCAGAGAGGTAAAATGCACTTAAGGTTTCTCTCTTGATGTGCCCTTAGAGCTGTGCTCTGACGTTGCAACAGGGAAGCCCTCATCTGGAACAGCTCTTATTCCATGATAAAGAAACACTGGGTGTATGCAGCCTGATCTGCACTGGGATGTGCCAGATTTGGTGACCCCTGTTGGAAAAGTGTTTGCATTACCTATGGTGAGAGACTTACCGTGTCAGTGGCTGAAAGCAATGCTCCTGCAGTGAGGTCACAGCCTGCTCACACCCCACACATCCTGTAATCCCTCTCTCCTTTCTTTTCCATCTTCATGTCACCTGCAGAATGTGCCCCTAGTACTGATGCACAGTACACGGGAGCTGCTCTTAGTCAGAGCTGTGTCTCTGCAGCACTGCCCACTTGTAGGAGCTCCCTGTGTCCCAGGAGCTCAGAACAGCTCAGCAGCAGAGGGTGTGATTTTTTTTTTTTTTTCCCCACTGATCTCCCCTGAGATGTGCCTGGGTCTCTGTGGCCAACAGCTCCTGAGAAACAACAGCATCATGACTGTACTCTGAAATCTGCTGCATTAACCACCAAATGTCCAGTGGAAAGTGACCAACTCCAGACATAATGTTAATCCTACCAGAGAGTGTTTGCTAAAACAAAAAGGGCACACAGACCTGGGCAGGGAGGGATCGACTTCCCCTGGGCAGGACAGTGATCCAGGACTGAGCTAGCGCTGGCATCTCATCCCTAGATGAGACCAGAGAAAGATTAGCAATATTTTTGACAATCCTAAATGAGAACAAACTTCCTGCATTTATGGCATCTCCAAGTATCTTTTTCACCCGTCTCTATGGAGCATGCAGAATTTTGCAGCTGACTAAATGGCTGAGCTCCCAGAAGAAGAGCCAGATCTTTCTTTCTTCTCCTTCTGCTGCACATTCTGTATCTCAAGGCACTGCAAAGCTAATACGCATCTTTATTCCTCAACTGATGAAAACCCATGTGAATGGCATCAGAAGCAGCCTAGTGTCGTGCTGATTTCCTTAGTTGTCCAGCAAACTCACATGCAGCTGCAAATGCAACTCAGGGCCTGCAGGAAAGCCATGCCCTAGCCGTGTCTGTGCTGCTTGGACAGCTCTGAGCCTTACAGTGGGTCTAACACATGTGTGCCACCTTCTGAACAAAAATAACATAGATGCACTAAATCCAATGATCCATCCTGAGTAGGTAGTTGTCTTATGTGTTTTTACACTAATGAGAACAGCAACACATGCTGAGCTAGAAATGCTGGTAGAGGTGCTCTTGTTTGGACCACAGGGACATGGTTAAATGGCTTCCAAAACTCAACTGTAGCACCAGGGGATACAGAGTCTTTATGATGGATGGGCGAGGAGACAAGGAAGGGCACCTGCCCTCTGTGAGAGTGCACTGAGCTCTTCCTGGGGATGGCAGAGCAGACAGGACAGGGCAAATGGCAGTGGCAAACAGAGGAGACCAACAGTATCTTTTCCTGGCTTCCTGATCAGGAAGAGCAAGTGGAAGGTGCCCTCTACAGACAGATGGGAGCCTCCTGTTGTCAGGCCCTTGTCCCCTTTGGAGGCCTTTTTCACTGCAGTATCTGCTGCAGGGACAGCACAGCAGGGCATGCACCATCCAGAAGATCCCTGGAGAGCACAGCTGGCAGCTTCTTGACCAACCCATGGAAGAACCGAAGAGGAGAGGTGCTCTGCTGCATCTCATACTCACCAGCAGGGAAAGGCTGGTGGGGAATGTGATGGTCAAAGAGAACCTGGTCTGCAGTGGCCATGGGATGGTGCAGCTGAGGAGTCTGAAGGGAGGGCAAAGGATAAAGTCACATCTTTGGACTTCAGGAGAGCACACCTTGGCTTCTTCTTCAAGTCTGTGGAGTACAGTACAGAAAGAAAGCACGTAGGAAGTGTAAACAAGAAGTGGTCAGCAGGGTGCAGTGCAGAGTATTTGTCCTATTGTACCTGCTGAGATGTGTTTAAGAAGGCCAAAGCTGAAACACAGCTGAAACTGCCCAGGCATATCAAACGCAATAAAGGCTTGTAGAACTACATAGGCAGCACAAGGAACACTATGGCCAGTGTGTACCAGCAGTAGAATGGGGCAGGGTACCTGGCATGAAGGGCATGAAGGGCATGAAGGGCATGATGAGTCCTGTGCTGCATGGGACCATCTAAAACAACAACTGAGAAAGAAGAAAAAAGCTCATTACCACAGTGTAACTCCATTTATGCAAAGACTGAGAGATGTCATGGACATTTCTGAGCAGGGAAATTCAGGGGAGTAACAGGCGCCGTGCAAGACACAAATGGATCTTCTCCTCTTTTTGAAGCTGTAAGCCTGAAAGATGTTCATTAATGTCAGTAAAATTGGAAAAAAAGATTGAAAACTAAGATAGAAATCAATGAAAATATGTTAAGGCAATTCTCACTTCTTGTATTTGCAGGAGTCCTCTCTCTTTTGACGTTGAATACACAAGTCCTTGAGAGGATTTTGTGTCTTTCATGTTTTTAATTTTTCTTAAATACAATGTTTTCCAGAACTGTGTTAACAGGACACAGATGCCTTCAGGTACAGGGACACAGACAGTGGTGCCAGTGCCAATGCCCTGTGACCAATGCCCAGCATCCACCGCTGCTCTACCCTGCTGCGTAGTTGATGTCCCTCATCCTGCAGGTGTCTCCAGCGCTCCTAAATCAATGGCCATTGACATTGATGGGGCATGTTTTCAGCAGGCCAACTGGACACATGCTCTTCCCACTGCTCTCAAGATTTCCCCAGCCCTTGCTCTTTGTTCACTCAGATACCTCCCAACTATCTGGCTGATCTGTGACCTTTAGGAAGATTTCTGGAACTTGCTCCATCTCTCCAAAGTCTGATGGACTCTTTGATCTGTTCCTTAACTGTGATTATATCTATCCCTTCCTCTCTCTGCCTAACTCTTTTTTTGTACAACTATTGCCTGGGAAAGACAAACCTCATTAGATGTGGTTTGGACAAGACATGCAATTGTTCATTCAATTGCATCATGTTTACAACTGTTTGTTAGGGGAAAAAAAAAAAAAAAAAAAAAAGAGAAATCTTTCCTTGCCCATGTGCAGCTTATTCTCTGAAAAAGCCAGAGGGATTTGGTGCAAAGGAGGTTTAACACTGAGAATGTGACTGCAGAGGAGAAGTGTGATGGGAGGAAAAGTGATGCAAGTCTCATGGGGCCAATGTGAGTAGAAATGGAGTGCGGTAGCAGAGGAGGACATTTGTTCACACAGTGACAGAACAAATCTCATTAGGGAACATCCTGGGTCAATATCATTTACAAAGTGCTGCTGCAAATTCTTGTTTAAACCCAATTATAAATAAATAAATAAATAAATAAATAGTCTCCATAAATGCCCGTTGTTCTCTTCCTCTTTTAGCTCTCTCCAGATACCTGTCCAGTTTGCTGCACAAGTTCTGAACACCTGAAGAAGATGACAGGAAGGCACAAGGCACAGGAGGGCTCTTCAGGTTGTAATGGGCCCCAGGGGGCATTTGCTGCTGAGTCCATCAACCTCCAGTGCACAGAGAAGATTGCATGAAGTGCTCAAGAAGACAAAGTCAGAAGGAACAGTGAAGTTTCTTGGAGTATTAATGGGCCCCACTGATGGCATTCACAAGCAAGCTTCCCCAGGGACTTGTTTGAGCAGATAATTGGAAGCCATGATTGCAGGCAGACCAAGGCACTGGGATGGTGGCTGTGATGCTGAGCAAAGCCTCCTTTGTCTTGTGAAGCAGCAAGGCCAAGGCCTGATCCCCAGAGCCTTGGCAGGGAGATCGTGTCCCTCGTGCTGGCTCAGGGCCCTTCCTGGGGCAGTGGGATGGAGGTTTGTCTGATGTCACATGAAAGAGAAGGGGACAGCAGCTGCCAGACTCTGCATGGGGTGCAAGGATGTCGTGAGGCCCAAGTGCCATGTGGGCAGTGTGTCTCATGCCAGGATGTGGGATGTGAGAATGGACGGTCTGAACAGGCAGTCAATAACAACAGAACTTTGAACATGAGATCTCTCTGGCCCAAGGTGGAGGCACCATTTCCTCACTGGTAGCATTTGGTTCTGGGGATGCCGTGTTTGATGCTCACCCACATGCAGAGCTCTTGTCTGATTGCAACACCACTGTGCTCATATCAGCTGTGACGACACAGTGGAGCTGAAATCACTGAGCTTGTCTCCCCTTTCCAGCACAGTGACTCTGACATCACTGCAATACTGACCACTGCCGCAACTCAGGAATTCTGACATCACTGCTCTCCACACTACCGAGACAACACCATGACTGTGCTGTCACTGAACTCCTACCCACTGTGACAGCACAGTGATCCAACATCACCGTGCTTGTACCCGCTGTCATAGAATCCTGGGACAACCCGCAATGGAAAGGACCCATAGTGATCATCAGGTCCCACATTTGGCTCCACACGTCCATCCTAAAAGCAGACCATACGAATGTGTGTGTTGTCTTGTTATGGAGTTGTCTAGATCAATGTGTGTCCATGACAGAGAGCAGAAGTCTTGGCAATTCCGCTGGCCAAAAAATAACTAAACTAAACTACACTAAACTAAACTAAACTAAACTAAACTAAACTAAACTAAACTATAATATAATGTAATATAATATGATATGATATGATATGATAATAAATACAGAAATAAAATAATAATAAAACTAATAAAAAACAGCGGCAAAGATCTAAGGAGGAAACTTATCTTTACTAAATATGATGTTGGAATGTAAGATAAAACGATGTTATAAAATAGAATTGGAATTTAGTGTAATAAATCAAATACAATGAGAGAGCGAGTTTCTGAAACCAAAAGCCTTACACTGAACTGAAGGCGCACGGCTGGGGCGCGCAGCCACACACTGCCAGGCAGCGAGCAAGTGAGAGATCCCGGGACTTCCTCCCATGGCTTATCTTCCCCTCTGAACTCAGAGTCCTCAGGAAAGGCAGTTCTTCTTCTCTTCTGAGAACCAGGTATCCATAAAGTTGTCCATTCACAGAACTGGAGTATTAACTCTTTAATTCCCCTTGCTTTACATGATGTTATGATATGGAATACTGATAACAATATTCATAAAACCATGACACCAAATCAGGCATTTGCAGCTTTGCTAGGCACACACAATCTGTTAGGACAAACAGTGCTTCCGGAATCAGCCTGTCTCCTGGTGATTAATTCATCTGACTTAAAAGCACGTTTTGCAGAGATGACCCCGTTGTCTATCAGGAGCTGTCAGCCCCGCAGCCCCAAGGGCATCTCCAGGGAGAGCAGTGAGGAAGAGAAAATGACATCCTCTGCTGCTGAGCTGGGCCGGGCTCCTGGGACACAGGGAGCTGCTACAAGTGGGCAGCGCTGCAGAGAGACAGCTGTGCCCAGGAGCAGCTCTTCTGCACAGCACAGCCTGCAGGTGACAGGAGGAGAGGAGAGAAAGGAGAGAGGGATTGTAGGATGTGTACGGTGTGAGCAGGTGTTGAGCTCACTGCAGGAGCACTGCGCACAGCCTTTGGCAAGGTAAGTCTCACTGCAGGCTATGACTCTGCCTCCTGCCAGGCTCAGCACTCAGCACTCAGCACTCAGCACTCAGCACTCAGCACTCAGCACTCAGTCTGCCTGGGGAGCTGCCCAGGGCGCTGCAGGGAGACGTGTGGGGGGAAGGAGCCCCCCAGCAGGGCAGGGCAGAGGTCTTCTGCTGCTACAGCTGCAGCCTGGGGCAGGGGGATCACAGCTACACTGCACCCCTGGGTGTTTTTTTTCCAAGGGTGCTTTGCAGGAGGAGAGACAAGGCAGGGATATTCCAACATCTTAGGGAAGGAGAATGAGTTGGAGGCAGAATTCTGAAAGGAGATGTGAAATATGAACACATCTCTGAGAAGCCTGAATTGTACCTTTCACAATCTGCTGTTATATGAACAATCTCCTCAAGTGCTATCAGCTTCTCCTCTCCCTAAGGACAGCATCAGCTGAAATTACCATCATTTTCTGCAGTCATGAATGATGCAGCTTTCTCCAAGAGAAATTTAAATGCACAGAGGTTGGGATGGGCATTCTGAGAGCAGACAGGATAAAGGATAAAGGATAAAGAATAAAGGATAAAGGATAAAGGATAAAGGATCAAGGATCAAGGATAAAGGATAAAGATATGAGACATGAAAATTGCTCGTAGAAGGAAAATGTCCAGGAAGCTGAGATATGATTAGGAAATGAGAGGAAACTTAGAGCTCCTTAAGCTTCTTGTTCTTAAGGTACGGTAAAGCTCATGAAAATAAACCCAAGATATGGAGCTAAATGAACAATTTTCATAGAGAAAGAAAAACTTCTATCCTATAGCAGGAGGAGTGTCTCTGCAAGTTATCTTGACTTCAGTCATTATTTTCTGCACTGTGCACAGGACTCCATGCCCAGAAGAACTGCAGATGCTGGGGGTAGCGAGGCCCTCCAGAGGGATCTGGACAGGCTGGAGAGCTGGGCTGAAGCCAACGGGATGAGGTTTAATCAGACCAAAGGCCGGGTCCTGCACTTTGGCCACAGCAACCCCAAGCAACGCTACAGGCTTGGGGCGGAGTGGCTGGAAGATGTGTAGAGGAAATGGAGCTGGGGGTGTTGGTTGACGCTGGGCTGAACACGAGCCAGCAGTGTGCCTGGGTGGCCAAGAGGCCAATGGCATCCTGGCTTGTATCAGAAGCAGTGTGACCAGCAGGAGCAGGGAAGTGATTGTCCCCCTGTACTCAGCACTGGTGAGGCCGCACCTCGAGTGCTGTGTCCAGTTCTGGGCCCCTCACTGCAAGAAAGACATCGAGGCCCTGCAGCGTGTTCAAAGAAGGGCAACAAAGCTGTGAGGGGTCTGGAGCACAGGGCTGATGAGGAGCGGCTGAGGGAGCTGGGAGTGTTCAGTCTGGAGAAGAGGAGGCTCAGGGGAGACCTCATTGCTCTCTATAACTACCTGAGGGGGGGTTGTAGCGAGCTGGGCTAAGGCCTCTTCTCTCGTGTAACTGGTGATAGGACTAGGGGGAATGGCTTCAAGCGGCGCCAGGGGAGATTCAGGCTGGATATTAGGAAATACTGCTTCTCTGAAAGAGTGGTCAGGCACTGGGATGGGCTGCACAGGGAGGTGGTGGAGTCACCGACCCTGCAGGTGTTCAAGGAACGTCTGGATTTTGTGTTGAGGGACGTGGTTTAGCGAGAACCATGGGTGATAGGTGGGTGGTTGGACTGGATGATCTTATAGGTCTTTTCCAACCTTAGCGATTCTGTGATTCTGTGATTCTGTATCGTGACGTCATCATGGGGCTCTGTGACGTCATCATGTGTATTGGAAAGGGGATGATCTGATTGTGTGATGGAAAAATGAGTTGGAGAAGGGATTTCTGCATAGAGTCCACAGCATCTCAGTGCCAGCATCTCACCGAGCTGGGACCACAGAATTTCTGCATCTCACCAAGCTCAGACCACAGAATTTCTGCATGGACTCCACAGCATCTCAGTGCCAGCATCTCACCGAGCTGGGACCACAGAATTTCTGCATCTCACCAAGCTCAGACCACAGAATTTCTGCATGGACTCCACAGCATCTCAGTGCCAGCATCTCACCGAGCTGGGACCACAGAATTTCTGCATCTCACCAAGCTGGGACGACAGAATTTCCGCTTGGCCTCCATCTGATCTCATCTCCACTAAACAAAGCATGCCCCATCCCTTCCGTCCTGTGCACAAAACCTCTCGCCACGTCCCATAGGATCCCAGTTTAAGGTGCTCCCAATTTAAGGGTGTCCCAGTTCCATAGGGTTCAAGTTTGGGGTGATCCCAGTTTGGGGTTTCCCAGTTCCATAGGATCCCAGTTTGGAGGTCGATCCCAGTTTAAGGGGATCCCAGTTTGGGGTGTTCCCATTTTGGAGGACCCCAGTATAGGGAATCCCAGTTTGGGGGACCCCAGTCCCATAGAGTTCCAGTTTGGGGCTGTCCCGGTTTGGGGGCGCTCCCAGTTTGGTGTTTCCCAGTTCCATAGGATCCCAGTTTGGGGCGTTGGAATGGAAGAACAAGTCCCGCCCACAAATCCCTCAACCAATCACCGTGGTCCTCCTCATCCAGCCCTCGGAGCCCTCGACCAATCACCACGCTCGCTCCCATCCCGCCCGCAGAGCTTTCAACCAATCTCAGCGATCCCTTTCTTCCCGCCTCCTTCGTAGCCCCGCCCCTTGCACCACAATGCCGGAAACCCCGCGTTACGCGGAAGGATGGGTGGAATTTCGTGATAAAAGAGCGGCGCGTCGTGCGGCCTCCAACCTGCAGGGGGCGCCCATCAGCAATAGGCCGAGGAGCCGCTTCCGGTACGATCGATGGTGCCTGAAGGTGAGACCGGAAAAGAAGGTCACGTGGCTGAGGGTCACGTGGGAAAGGGGCTGGGAGTCGATGGGAGAGTTTTAAGGTGGAATTGAGGGGTTGTATTGTTGGGGGCGGTCTTTTAAGGTGGAATATTTTTGGGGGGGAGTTAAGGAGGAATTTCTTGCGGGGGGGTCTTAAGGGTGATTTATGTTGGGGGATTGGGGGGGTTAAGGTAGAATTTATTGGGCGGATGGAGGTTCTTCCCTCAGGACTTCCTATAGAGCCCCTCAGGACCCCCATAAAGGTCCCCAGGACCCCCTTAGGTGCACCCAAGACCCCCATAGAGCCCCTCAGGACCCCCATAGAGCCCCCAAGGACCCCTTTAGGTGCACTCAGGAGCCCTAAAGAGCCCCCCAGAACCCCCGTAGACCCCCCAGGACCCCCATAGAGCCCCCCAGGACCCCCATAGGAGCACTCAGGACCCCCATAGGAACAGTCAGGACCCCATAGACCCACTCAGGACCCCCATAGAACCCCCAGGGACCCCCGTAGAGCCCCTCAGGACCCCCATAGATCCCTCAGGACCCCCATAGGAGCACTCAGGACCCCCATAGAGCCCCCAAGGACCCCCATAGGAGCACTCAGGACCCCCATAGGAGCACTGAGGACCCCATAGACCCACTCAGAACCCCCATAGAGCCCCTCAGGACCCTCATAGATCCTTCAGGACCCCAGTAGGAGCACTCAGGACCCCCATAGAGCCCCTGAGGACCCCCATAGAACCCCTCAGGACCCCCATAGAGCCCCTCAAGACTCTCATTGATCTGTTAGGAGCCCCCATAGGAGCACTCAGGACCCCCGTAGGAGCACTGAGGACCCCACAGACCAACTCAGGACCCCCTCCCCTAACCCCATTTCTTTTCCCCCCCCCCCCAGTACCTGCCAGGATTCCGCTGGCCCCACCTGAGCGAACGTTTGGCCGCCGAACGCCAGGCCAGAGCCCACCGCCTCCGAGCCGAAGCAGCCCAGGCCAAACGCGAGGGGGGGTTCTACCCTCGCTGCGCCGCCATGGCCACCCCCTCCAAAGACCCCCAGACCCCTCAGGACCACCCAAAAGACCCCCAAACTACACAGGACCCTCAAACGGACCGTCACCCCACGTGGGGTTTCACTCAGCGCCCCACGGAGCCAGAGATTTGGGGCAGAAAGAAGCAGCCCCCCCGGGCCCCCACCCGTCAGCTGCTGGCAAAGGTGTTCGGGGGGGGGAGGTGAAACATTCGGGGGGGGGAAAAGTGGTTTTAGGTATAAAAATGGCCAAAAAAAAAAAAAAAGCAGCTTTGTGGTAGTTTGTATAGGGGGAAAGGATGCTGGTTGCCATGGCAACAAGGAGAGGTGGGGAAAAGATGCGGGTTGCCATGGCGCCGGGTTTGATTGACAGGTGCTGCCATAGCAACCGGGGGTGGGTCCTAAAGGCTGGTTGCCATAGCGCCGGATTTGATTGACAGCTGCTGCCATCGCAACCGGAGGGGCGGGCACTGAGAAACGGTTGCCATGGTGATGAGCTTGATTGGCAGACGTTGCCATGATGCTGGGGGGGGGTGCGCTCAAGGCGTTGCCATGGCAACAGGGGAAACAGGACTCAGCAGAGCGTTGCCATAGCAACCGGACGATGGAGCCCCCATCTGCAAGACCCCCATATCTTCCCCCACATTCACGCTCCCAACGCCCTATTGACCCCATCACCCCAAAATTCGACCCCCCCGCCCCAAATCAGCCCCCACACCCCCTATATTTACCCCCCACTCACCAAATCTGCCCCACAACTGTCCCCTGCCACCCACATTGCACCTCCAAGCCCCAAATCTCCCTCTTTCGCGGCTTATGGGGTTTGTTTATATGGGGGATTTTGTAGGGTCGCCTATGGGAGGAGGGGGGGGGTTTGGATACGGTCTCCATATTGACCCCCTCATTGTTTTGGTGGGGTTCCCATTAATGACCCCATAGCCCTGTAGGGTCTCCATTAACAACGCCCCATTGTTTCTATAGGGTCCCCATTGTTTCTGTAGGGTCCCCCATAGCCCTGTAGGGTCCCCCATTACTCTGTAGGGTCTCCCGTTGCTCCGTAGGTCCCCCATTGTTTCTATAGGGCCTCCATTACCCCACAGCCCCCCATAGCTCCCCACAGCCTCCCATAGCCCCCCCATCCCCCATAGCCCCCCATCCCCCCTCATTGCCCCCCACATCCCTCCATTATCCCCATATCCTCCCATACCCCCCAATTATTCCCCCATATCCCCCATGTCCCCCTATTATCCACCCACAGCCCCCCATAGGCCCCCACATCCTCCCATAACCCCCCATATCTCCCCATAACCCCCCACATCCCCCCATATCCCCCCATTATCCCCACAGTCCCCCATATTCCCCCCATCCCCCCGTAGCCAGGTCCCATATCCCCCCCATTATCCCCATATCACCCCATATCCCCCCACAGCCCCCCATATCCCCCATAGACCCCATATTCCCCCATTATCCCCATATCCCCCATAGACCCCATATTCCCCCATAGCCCCCCACATCCCTCCATATCCCCCATATCCCCCCATATCTGCCATTCTCCCCATAGCCCCCATTATCCCCACATCCCCCCACAGCCCCCATATCCCCCCATGTCCCTCATACCCCCCCACATATCCCCCTTATCCCCCATACCCCCCACAGCCCCCCATTATCCCCCATAACCCCCCATAGCCCCCCATATCCCCTCATAATCCCCGTAACCCCCCATAGCCTCCCATAGCCCCCTATTATCCCCATATGCCCCCAAATTCCCCCATAGCTCCCGTTATCCCCCCATAGCCCCCACATCCCCCCATAGCCCCCCATTCTCCCCATACCCCCCTATCCCCCCATAGCCCCCATAGTCCCCATATTCCCCCATATCCCCCATATCCGCCCACATCCCCCATATCCTCCCACATCCCCCATTATTCCCATAGCCCCCCATCCCCCATAGCCCCCCCATCCCCCCACATCCCCCCATTATCCCCACATCCCCCATATCCCCCATATCCCCCATTAGCCCCCCATCCCCCATAGCCCCCCACATCCCCCATATCCCCCCCCTCTCCCCATACCCCCATATCCCCCCATATCTCCCATTATCCCCATAGTCCCCATATACCCCCATAGCCCCCCATCCTCCATAGCCCCCCACATCCCCCCACATCCCCCCATTATCCCCACATCCCCCATATCCCCCATATCCCCCATTAGGCCCCCATCCCCCATAGCCCCCCACATCCCCCATATCTCTATCATACCATATGCCCCCCATATCATATGCCACCCCCCATACCATATGCCCCCCATATCATACTGGGAACCCCCAAACTGGGATCCTATGGAACTGGGAAGCCCCAAACTGGGATCCTATGGAATCCAGGTCCCCTACCTGCACCCCCCTCAGCAAAAGCAAAGAAGGATGAAGCCGACAAACGATTTGTGGGGTAAGAGGGGGGGGAGGGGGGGGGATCTCTGATCTTTATTGCGTCGGACCAGAGTGAGTCGGGGAGGTGGGAGAGGGAGGGGTGGTTGTAGAAGTAAAACAGCTTTGGCTTGGGGATTAAAAGGGTTGGAGATCAGCACGGACGCACTGGAACAGCTTTCCCGAGGATGCTGTGCAATCCCCAGCCGTAGAGGTGTGGGAAGCCAGGCTGGATGCGGCTGCAAGTCGGAGAGGGGATGAAGCTGGGCGATGATGACGGTCCGCCTCAACCGAAGCCACTCTGGCTCACGGCTGCGGGGGCTTTGGCTCACGAAACCAGCTTCATTCCCAGCACATCCTCCTCTGCTGGCCCCGGATCCTGCTGCTTCTTCGGGGCTGAGCCCCGCGTCTGCCCGCAGGAGGGCTTTGGGTGCGGATGCTCCCTCGCCGCCCGGATGCTCCCCCGCGTGTCTGCGCCCTGCGAGCCATCGCGGACCCGGGAATGGCAGATGTTGGCGAGCTGCTGCTGCTGCTGCCGCCCTGCTCCTCCGCGGCTGGCGTTTGCCGGCCGCCACGCCGCCTTCTCGGCCGGCTCTGGGAACTCGGGATGCGAGATTGCAGCGGGGATCGGCTCCGTGCGCGGCTTCTTCCCCCCTGCCTGCGATGTGTTTGGCGTGCAGCAGCTGGAGATGCCCCGGAGGACCCCGATGGCCTCCTGGTGGCTGCGTGGGACCCGTTTGCAGCCGCTGTTTGCCTGCGTCCTCGCAGCTGCTCAGAGGAAGGCCGATCGTCGCCGAAATGCTGGCTGCTTGTCTGCCGCTCGCTGTCGGGCAGGTGGCTCTGCGATGCCCCAAATGCCGCCTGGCTGCTGGGCACGGAGCTGCCGGATGAACACAGAGCCCTGTGGCTGGGACCGGCGAGCTCAACATCGGCGCCGGAGGCTGCAAAGGGAGGTCGTGAGTCGGAATGGGACAGACGGACTCCGGCATCCCGACGTCAGAGCATCGGGACAGACGGACTCCGGCATCCCGGCATCAGAGCATCCTGAGATCTGATGCGACGCTTCTTACCGGTCCCCAGACCAGCACAGCCGTCGCATTCCCACTCCCACATGTCTCTTGGGTTGTGCAGCTGGGAGCACTGCCGATGGGTTCCCTCAGCAGCGCAGGAGCTGCACAGGATCAGCTGCCAGGACCTGGGGAAGGTGGTGGATGTGAGGACCGAGCCACGGGATGCCCTGCACAGCGCATCTCTGCTGCTCTCAGCCCTCGCTCCGCCGTCCTGCAGAGCGAGGATGCATCCCATAGGATCCTAGGGGGGATGTGGGGGGCTATGGGGATATGGGGGATGTGGGGGGATGGGGGATATGGGGGGATATTTGGGGGGATATGGGAGGATATGGGGGCTATGGGGGGATGTGGGGGTAATGGGGGGATGGGGGGAATATGGGGATAATGGGGGATATGGGGGGATGGGGGATATGGAGGGATGTGGGGGGATGTGGGAGGCTATGGGGGATGTGGGGGATATGGGGGGATGTGGGGGTAATGGGGGGATGGGGGGAATAACGGGATAATGGGGGATATGGGGGGATGGGGGATATGGGGGATGGGGGGATAATGGGGGATATGGGGGGATGTGGGGGGATGTGGGGGATATGGGGGGATAATGGGGGGATGTGGGGGGAATATGGGGATAATGGGGGATATGGGGGGAATATGGGGGTACGGGGGGCAATGAGGGGATATAGGAATAACGGGATGCCATCCTGCGGCAAGGCTGAGGACCCCCCCGACCCCACTGCTCACCCCATTGTCTCTGCCTGCTCTCTGCCTCCCTCGTAAAGGCATTCACTGGCGTCGCAGCGGCTGTGCCTCTCTCGGGGCGGATCGTAGACCCCTTGGTGGTCCCATTCCGGGTCTCTGCAAGAGAAGGGAGGGGAAGCGATGAGCCCCCCCCCATCTCATCCGCTCCAAGCTTCCAAGAAACCCAAAAGGCCCTGAGAAATCCCGCGAGGCTTATGGCAGCCAAGAGGATGGGAGCAAGGAGCACGAGTCTCACGGGGAGAAGCAGCGACGCGATGGCAGAGGGGAGAACAAAACCTCTGCCTTCAGCCCAGAGAAATTGCACGAGAACTCTTGGGAAGAGCATCTCCAGCAAAGCATCTCCGAGGAAAAAGCGCAGGATATCAGATAGAAGGAGAAAAACCGAGGAAATGGCTCTTCCAGGAAAGAGAAGCTGCAGCCACGCTTGGAAAAGTCGGCGGACAACCACACACCAAGAAGAGAAAACATCAGAAACTCCGCAAAAAAGCGAAGTGGGGGAGTCCAAGCCAAGCCTGGAGACTTTGTGACACAGAACGGGAGGGACAGAGAGGTGAGAATGACGCCTCGAATAGGATTGAGGGGAAATGGGAAAGGAAAAGGGGAGCTGAAAAGGGGAACTAGGAAAGGAAGAGGGGAAGCACGAAGCCTCTGAGCTGGACAAAAAATTCTGCTGCCTTGTCCTCGAGTTTTGGGGATGGGGAGGGTGAGTTTGAACAGCCTGCTGTGTCTTTTGAGTCGTAGCTCAGCTATGGGAGAGGAGAGGAGAGGAGAGGAGAGGAGAGGAGAGGAGAGGAGAGGAGAGGAGAGGAGAGGAGAGGAGAGGAGAGGAGAGGAGAGGAGAGGAGAGGAGAGGAGAGGAGAGGAGAGGAGAGGAGAAGGGAATGGAAAGGAAATGGAAGGGGAAGGGGAAGGGGAAGGGGAAGGGGAAGGGGAAGGGGAAGGAAAGGGAAAGGGGAAGGAAAGGGAAAGGGAAAGGGAAAGGGAAAGGGAAAGGGAAAGGGAAAGGGAAAGGGAAAGGGAAAGGGAAAGGGAAAGGGAAAGGGAAAGGGAAAGGGAAGGGAAAGGAAAGGAAGCTGATTCAGGAACCACGGTGAGGGCGAGTGGAGATGAAACTGGTTCCATCAGAGCGGTCAACGCAACGAGTGATGGAGCCAATAGAACCCGATGGCACCTTGGAATCCCAGTTGGGTACAGTGCTCACAAACCCCGAAGATGAAGAGGAGGAGGGCACCACGAAAAGCAGGGATGAAACGACGCAACCAGCCAGACCGTCATTCCTGGAACATTTTGAGCCGAAAGCGAAGGGGAAGGACACCAACCTGAGAGGGATTCGGATCCCCAGGCTGGACATTTGGTCGCAGAACAGACCAAAATCCAGACAAGCCGGGCACCTGAAGAACGCCGTGCCGGTACTCGACGCCTGTCGCTGCAGGAGAAGCACGAGCAGGGTGAGAATCAGCAATGCCTGGTGATGCTGAGCACCCGGCATCCTTGCGGGGTGAGGAGAGGGGTCGTACCTGGATGCAGAGCCGGTGGAACCAGGCGCGTTGGCAGGTTGGACACAGCATGGTGTGGTAGGACAAGCCGTCCCCCACGGGCTCGAGGCAAATGAGGCAGTTGGTGCCTTGCGGAGCTTTCTGAGCCAGCTGTCGAGGGCGATGCTCTCGGCAGAAGGACCTGGGGGAAGACGGAGCGGATGGGGCACGGTGAGAAGTGATGGAACGGATGAGAAGCGATGCGAGGAGGGCAGAGGTCCAGGAAAGGAAACGCGGCCGTCGGCATCTGAACTGAGCTCCGATTGCATCTTTGGCCCCCGAGCCAAGGGGAGTTTTGAGCGAGTCCTCTCTGGGAGGTGGCAACCAAGGTCACAGCATAAAGGAGAGCCACGGAGGGGCAAGCGTTTGCCCACGGGACTGCGGTGGCCAAGCGTTGGAAGGCTTTGCCCTTCGTTATTTTAAACTGATGCTGAAGGAAGAGCAGGGGAGAAGGGGAGGTTTGGATGGAAGTCCTGCTCATCAACGCCGCCGTACAGCGGAGGAAGCAGATCCCTGAGGGCCGTGGCTCGGGTTCAAGTCACAGATCGCTTTCTCATCCCTAAACCTGTGCCACCAGTGAGACATCAGTGCTGGTTCCCTCTCCAGACGAACTAAACTGAGCCCTGGCAGCCTATGGGGATGCGAGCGACTTTGCGAGCGGTTGTGCCTCGGTCCTACGAGCGGCGAAGAGAAAAACCTCTTCTTTGATGCCACCCTGGCACCAAGGACTCCAGATCCTTACCTGTGCTCACCGAAGTACTGGGTGACGCACTCCCCATCCACGGCACAGGGCAGGTGGAAGCTGCGAACGCAGTCGCTCCCGGCGCACGTGATGGCAGCCCTCCTCTCTCCGCAGACACAGCATTGCTGGAAAGAGCAGAACGGCCCCGTCGGCAGCCAGCTCAGGGCTTCCACGGCCAGCCCCACGCCTCGGGGTGGGCAGGGATGTGGGCATTTCTGTGCACAAAGCGGCCTGGGGGACGGGGTTGATCGGCTACGGTGCAGGACTTGGGTCGTGGGGGAGGTTGGAAGGGCTGTGATTGCTTTCCTTGGGTCTGGAGGAGGTTGGAAGGGCTGTGATTGCTTTCCTTGGGTCTGGAGGAGGTTGGAAGGGCTGTGATTGCTTTCCTTGTGCCCAGATGAAGGTGATGTGAGCCCTTGTCGGCACAGATCTGCCTGTTCCCTACAGCTCCTCACCTGCCCGTCTGCCTGCTTGGCTTTGCGTGCGATGGCAGCAAGGGGGAGGCCATCAGTTCTTGGCCACGCCGGTCCTGATTCGGTAGTGATGTTGGCAAAGATCTGGAGGAGAGAAAAGGAAAAGGAAAGGAAAGAAGAGAGGAGAGGAGAGGAGAGGAGAGGAGAGGAGAGGAGAGGAGAGGAGAGGAGAGGAGAGGAGAGGAGAGGAGAGGAGAGGAGAGGAGAGGAGAGGAGAGGAGAGGAGAGGAGAGGAGAAGGAGAGGAGAAGGAAAGGAAAGGGAAAGGAAAGGGAAAGGAAAGGGAAAGGAAAGGGAAAGGAAAGGAAAGAAGGATCTCATTAGGACGGGAAGGAAAAGGGAGCATCCCTGGAGGGAACCTGGAAGGAGCGCCATGGGGAGGAACTCACCAAGCAGAACTCGTGGACACGAATCCCAGCCTCCAGAAGCACGCGCCCGCACATCTCCGGGTCCACATCTGCCCGGCCACACAGCGCACACACTGCAGAGGAAAAGAGCAAAAATGAGCAGAGCCGAGCAGCCGGCAGGGCCGGGCATCCCCGAGGACCACGGCCCAAGCGGAGCCGAAGAGCAGAGGGGCTGGGAGCTCCTGTTTGCCCTTTCCTCCCCTCTCGGCTTCAAGCAGAGCCCCTGCACCCCTCTGCCCGGCTGCGTGCGGGGATGCCGTGCTCTCACCTGCTTCCTCCATGCAGGAAGCCTCCCTCTCGCTATCGGACATCAGCGAGTCGATGGCGAGCACTGCGAGTCTCCCTGCTCTCCCTGAGCCTCACCAGACCGCAGTGATGCCCAGCCTGAGCCTCGCAGCCCTTTGCTCCGCTCCCAGCTTCACGCGTCACAATGGCAGCTCTGTGACACCCGCTGTGACATCACTGCCACCACGTGCGGGTGTTGGTCCTCCGACAACGGGATGTGGGAGTGAGGAAGTGAGGAAGGATGGAGAGGAAGGGCGGCCGTCCCTCGGCTTCACCCGCGGCCCCAAGGCGACAACAACCCCACCTTAGGGGTGCCCCGGTTCAGTTGGGTTCCAGGTTGGGGTGATCCCAGTTTGGGGATTCCCAGTTCCATAGGGTCCCAGTTTGGGATAGGATCCCAGTATGAGGCTGTCCCAGTTTGGGCTGATCCCAGTCCCATCGGATCCCAGTTTGTGGGGGATCCCAGTACAGAGTGATCCCAGTATGGGGGATCCCAGTTCCATAAGATCCCAGTTTGGGCTGATCCCAGTCCCATCGGATCCCAGTTTGTGGGGGATCCCAGTTCCATAGGATCCCAGTTTAAGGTGCTCCCAGTTTACGGGTGCCCCGGTTCAATTGGGTTCCAGTTTGGGGTGATCCCAGTTTGGGGTGATCCCAGTTTGGGGCCTCCCAGTACCACAGGATCCCAGTTTGTGGATTCCCAGTCCCATAGGGTCCCAGTTTGGGGGCTGATCCCAGTTTGGGGTGTTCCCGTTATGGAGGACTCCACTATGGGGAGATCCAGTTTGGGGGATCCCAGTCCCATAGGGTTCCAGTTTGAGGCTGTCCCAGTATGGGGTACCTGTCCAAGCCACGGACTGCCAGCTTCCGCAGGAGAATGCTGTGGGAGACAGTGTCAAAGGCTTTGCTGAAGTCAAGGTAGACCACATCAACAGCCTTTCCCTCATCCACCAGGCGGGTCACTGGATCATAGAAGGAGATCAGGGTGGTCAAGCAGGACCTGCCCTTCGTGAACCCATGCTGCTAGCCCTGATCCCCCGGTTGTCCCGCACACTGTGTGATCTCCCTCAAGACAATCTGCTCCATAACCTTCCCTGGCACCGAGGTCAGGCTAACAGGCCTGTAGCTCCCCGGGTCCTCCTTACAGCCCTTCTTGTAGATGGGAGTCACGTTGGCAAGCCTCCAGTCTGCTGGGACCTCACCAGTCAACAAGGAGCGCTGATAGATGATGGAAAGCGGCTCGGCTCTCACCTCCGCCAGTTCCCTCAGCACTCTCGGGTGGATCTCATCCGGCCCCATGGACTTGTGACAGTCCAGTTGGAGTAGCAGGTCTCTGACTGTTTCCTCCTGAATCGTGGGGGGTTTAGTCTGCTCCCCAACCGAGTCCACCAGGTCCAAAAGTGGAGTACCCTGAGGATAACTGGTCTGACCTTTAACGACAGACGTAAAGAAGGCGTTCAGGACCTCTGCCTTTTCCTTATCCTCACTAGTCACATTCCCAGCCTCGTCCAGTAAAGAATGGAGATTCTCCTTAGTCCTCCTCTTACCGTTGATATATTTGTAAAAGGGTTTCTTGTTTCTTTTTATCCCAGCGGCCAGGTTGAGTTCGAGCCGGGCTTTCGCCTTTCTGATTTTCTCCCTGCACATCTTAACAACTTCTCTGTACTCTCTCTGAGTCGCCCGTCCCTTCTTCCACAGGAGGTAGATTCTCTTTTTCTCCCGGAGCCTCAAGAACAGTTCCCTATTCATCCACGCCGCTCTCCTTCCCCGCCGGCTCATTTTGCAGCTCAGGGGGACAGTCCGCTCCTGCGCCTTAAGACTTCCTTCCTGAAGAGCAACCGGCTGTCTTGGACCCCTTTACCCTCTAGGACTGAATCCCAGGGGACTCCCCCTGCTAGTCTTCTAAACAACTCCAAGTCCGCCCTCTGGAAGTCCAAGGTAACAGTTTTGCTGTTCTTCCTCCTGGCTCCTCCAAGAATCGAGAACTCTACCATCTCATGGTCGCTCTGTCCAAGACAGCCCCCGACCGCCACATCTTCCACCAGAGCTTCCCTGTTTGTGACCAGCAGGTCTAGCGGGGCAGCTCCTCTCGTAGGCTCTCTCACCGGCTGCATCAGAAAGTTCTCCTCCATACACTCCAGAAACCTCCTAGACTGCTTCCTCTGCGCTGCGCCGCATTCCCAGCACGTGTCAGGGAAGTTGAAGTCCCCCATGAGGACAAGGGCTGGCGATCTCGCAGCTTCTGCCAGCTGCTCATAGAACACCTCATCTGTCTCTTCATCCTGGTTCGGCGGTCTATAGCAGACGCCCACCAGGATGTCTGCCTTGTCAGCCCTTCCCCTGATCTTTACCCATAGGGATTCAACCTTATCATCCCCAGCCACAAGCTCGGTAACATCAAAGCATTCTCTAACATACAGAGCCACACCACCACCCCTTCTTCCTTGCCTATCCTTCCTGAAGAGCTTGTAGCCATCCATTGCAGCACTCCAGTCGTGGGAGCAGTCCCACCATGTTTCCGTGATGGCAACTAGGTCATAGCTTGCCTGCCGCACCATGGCTTCCAACTCTTCTTGTTTGTTGCCCATGCTGCGTGCATTGGTGTAGATGCACTTCAGCCGAGCCCCTCGCCTCATCCCTAATCCCATCGCCGATCCCCCAGGCTCATCTCTAGCAGGCCTGGTTTTATCCCCTACCCCCTCCGCATCTAGTTTAAAGCCCTCTCTACCAGTCCTGCCAGCTCTTGGGCAAGGATCCGTTTCCCCCTTTGAGACAGGTGAGACCCATCAGCAGACCCCAGGCCAGGTGCCGAGTAGGCCGCCCCATGATCAAAGAACCCAAAATTCTTGCTTTTGCACCAGCCTTTCAGCCACGTGTTTATAAGGTGTGTTCTTCTGGTGGTCTCAGCATCCTTCCCTGCCACTGTAGGAATACAGGCAAATACTACCTGTACGCCTGCTCCTTCAACTAACCTCCCCAGTCTCCTAAAGTCATTTTTCATAGTCCTCAGGCTTCCGTCAGTGACCTCATCACTGCCAGCCTGAACTATCAATAAGGGATAATAATCAGAGGAGCGGATCAAACTAGGAAGTTTCCTAGAAATATCCCTGACCCGGGCCCCAGGGAGGCAGCACACCTCCCTACGGGTGGGGGCAGGCCGACATATTGGGCCCTCAGTTCCTTTTAGAAGGGAGTCTCCTATGACTATCACTCTCCTTTCTTTACTGGAGGAGGCAGTCTTTAAGCGTGGAGTTGGACGCCTCTCCTTGGGAATGCTTGGAGGCAGCTCTCCCACTTCATCCTCAGCCACCGCACCCTCCAGTTTCAGGGCTTCAAACCTATTACATAGAGGTACCTGGGGAACCGAGGTAGGTCGGGATGGGGATTGCCTGCATCGCCGAGCTGGGACCTGCTGCCAATCCTCCTCTGCCCTCAAGTTAGCTCTTAGTTAGTTAGAAATGACCTCTCAGGTCATCCAACTGTTAACTCAGCACCATCAAGTCCACCGCTAAACCCACAGCTGTGACCTGTCACCAGATCTGTGCTGTGTCACCCTGCTGGCCCTGAGCCTGTGCTGCTGGGGAGCAGGTGAGGGACTTCCATGGCACGGCACGTCCTTGGTTGGGCTCGATGACCTCAGAGGTCTTCTCCAACCTCGATGATTCTGAGAGTCCAGGACATTCACATTCTAGCATGCTGGGATTCGAGGTTTCTACATTGATAGGATTCTATGTTTCTAGGATTCAACGCTTCTCGGATTCTGGAATTGTAGGAGTGTAGGAATTTAAGCACGTAGGATTCTTGTTCTGTAGGATTCTAAATTTGTACTTTTCTTAGGTTTGCAGGATGGTAGGACTATAGCTTTCTTAGATTTCTAGATTTCTATGATAGCAGGACTCCAGGTTTCCAGGATTAAAGAATTATAGGGTTCTATGTTTCCAGGATTTAGGTTTTTTGAATGCTAGGTATCTTAGGTTTCTAAGATTCCATGATGCTAGGATTCTAGGTTTCTTCAGTTTATAGAATTCCAGGTTTCTAGGATGTATAGGATTCCAGGATTCTAGGTTCAAGGCTTTTAGGTCTCTAGAACTGTCAGTTTCTAAGGTTTCTCTAGTATTCCAGCATTCTGGGTTTGTAGGTTTGCAGGATGGGCTCTCACGACGACACACTGATGGAAGGGGGTTAAATTTTTCCCATTGCTTAAGGCTCACTAAAGCCTTTTGCAAACCACAACAGGAAAAATAAGCTCTAACCTAATTTTACTTAACTGTTTAAGGCTCACCACAGCAAGATCTAGTCTCCATAGGTAACCATAGTTAGTCAGCATGGGTTCATGGAGGGCTCTGGTGAGGCCGCACCTTGAGTACTGGGTCCAGTTTTGGGCCCCTTGCTGCAAGAAAGACATTGAGGCCCTGGAGAGGGTTCAAAGAAGGGCGACAAAGCTGGTGAGGGGTCTAGAGCACAGGCCTGATGAGGCTGATGAGGCTGAAGGAGCTGGGATTGTTCAGTCTGGAGAAGAGGAGGCTCAGGGGAGACCTTATTGCTCTCTATAACTACCTGAAGGGAAGTTGTAGTGAGCTGGGCTAAGGCCTCTTCTCTCGTGTAACTGGTGATAGGACTGGAGGGAATGGCTTCAAGCAGTGCCACGGGAGATTTAGGCCTGACGTTAGGAAATACTACTTTTCTGAAATAGCGATCAGGCCCTGGAATGGGCTGCCCAGGGAAGTGGTGGAGTCACCAACCCTGAAGGTGTTCAAGGAACGTCTGAATGTGTTGAGAGACACGGTTTAATGAGTACTATTGGTGATGGATGGATGGTTGGACTGGATGATCTCGAAGGTCTTATCCAACCTTGGAAATTCTGTGATTCTGTGGTTCCTCTGTTTGCCATTTCCATTCACTCTGACCTGCTCTGCCATCCCCAGGAAGAGCTCAGTGCACTCTCACAGAAGGCAGTCGTCCTTCCTTGTCTCCTCACCCATCCGCTGTAAAGACTCTGTATCCCCCTTGTGCTGCAGTCCAGTTGTGGAAGCCATATAATCGTGTCTCTGTCGTCCAAACAAGAGCTCAAGCCTGAAACTGCAGAAAAATTTCCGGCTCATCATATTTTGGTGTTTTCAATAGTGCAAAACACATGCCAATTGGGAAACATCATTAGGTTTAGCATGGTTGAGGATCACATCTATGGTATTTGTGTTCAGAAGGTGGCACACAGGCATTGGACCCATTGTGAGGCTTGGAGTTGTCCAAGCAGCACAGACACTCTGAGGGCATGGCTTTCCTCAAGGCTCTGTGCTGCATTTGCAGCTGCATGTGAGTGTGCAGGACAGCCCAGGACACTGCCATGACACTAGGCTGCTTCTGAGGCCAGTCACATGAGAGCCCATAGAAAACTGAGGTTTCATCAGTTGAAGAATAAAGATGTGTGTCAGCTCTGTAGTGCCTTGAGCTCCAGAATAGGCAGCAGATGGAGAACAGAGAAAGATCTGCCTCTTCTTTTGAGAGCTCATCCCTTTCGCCAGCTGCATAACTGCATGCTCCATGGAGACAAGTAACAAAGGCACACTCAGGTGCCCTAAACAAAGGGGTCTGTTGTTGTACAGGATGGCCAAGTATATCTCCACCCCCTCTCTGGCCCTCAGCTGATGCTCAGGAAGGAGGTGTCTATCTCAGGGATTTCCCACACACTTCACAAGCTCTGGCACGCATCCAGGAGCACCCCAGGCACCTTGGTCATCACCCAGGCTCTGTGTGTGAGCAACTGACTCCCCGCTGAAGGACTCAGAGCAGGAGCTCACATGCAGGCAACTCCTTGTGCATGCCTGAACTCAACCAGAGGAATCCCAGCTCCTGTTGGTCCATGACGAGCAGAATCCCATTTCAGTTGCTGGGTTTCCATGTAGGAATGAGATGCCTGCACTGCCTCAACTGGATCAGTGCCCTGCCCAGGGGTAGTCCACCCCTCCCTGTCCTGGTCTGTGTGCCCTTTTTGTTTTAGCAATCACCCTCTGGTAGGACTAACAATATGTCTGGAATTAGTCACTGTCCACTGGACATTTGGTGATTAGTTCAAAGTACAGTCATGATGCTGTTGTCTTTCAGGAGCTGTTGACCATGGAGACCCGGGGACATCTCAGGGGAAATCAGTGAGTTAGATAGAAATGGCATCATCTGCTGCTGAGCTGTTCTGGGCTCCTGGGACACAGGGAGCTCCTACAAGTGGGCAGTGCTGCAGAGAAACAGCTGTGCTCAGGAGCAGCTCTTCTGCACAGCACAGCAGGGCTGGGAGCATGATCTGCAGGTGACAGAGAGAAGAAGGAGGAGAGCTTACAGCCTGCATGGCATCTTAGCTGGCTGAGAGCCCACTGGAGGAGCATTTCTCACAGCCCTTGACAAGGTAAGTCTCTCTTTACAGTACAGGCAGTAGTGGTTTCTACTGCAGGGGTCACTTTATTTGGGACATTCCATTGCAGATGAGGCTGCTGACACTGCAGAAGGCTGGGAGCGGAAAATGGGCATCTCACAGCCATCCCTGCAATGCACATACCTTCCCTACAGCAACCCCCTGGCCTGTTTTCACTGTCACCCTGTGCATCCATTCCTAGTGCCATGAGAACTTGATTAAGAGTTGCATTAAGGGCTCAATCACTGATAAATGCTGATGTTAGGGCTAGGAATGAGCTGACTCTCTTTCTAGGACACCCCACGTTCTGGGCTTTTGACTCTGCTCCTGTGGTTCCTCCTGGGCTGAAGTCAGCCCTGCAAAATATTGCAGCTCTGCCATGGCAGCTCTGTGTTATCCAGCAGCACCGCGGAGAAGATGCCTCAGTGTTAAGGCCATGGAAATGCTGCTGGATGGCAGTGTCCCTGCAGAGAAAGGGAGAGCTGAGATCTTCCCCTGGTATGGTAAGGAAGACGAGAGACTTGCAGTTCTGCACAACTAACCTCTGCTCTTACTGACAACCAGAGTCTTGTCAGGTTAACTCGTGGAGTGTGAGCATCCTCCAGTGGTGCAAACACAGAGCAGATCATGTGGACCAATCATTTGGAAGTGAGGGGTATGCCCTTTGCCTCTCTGACATCAAAAGTGACACTGACACCTGAAGTGTCTCAAAATGATCAAGGATTTCTACCTTAAAAACACTTTTCATGAATGCTGGGGCAACTGAAGAAAATATACTGACAGAGTGCCACTGTCCAGTTTTGAGAAATTTGTGGAAAGCTCTTTGATACCTCAGGTTTTTAATCTGAGATCACTCTGTTTTTAAATTGTTTTATTGCTGTAGGACAAAGCTGGCTCATCCACAGCCTGAAGCAGAGCTCCTTGTACTCTGTGGTACTCTCAGCGAGCAGCATCCAGAGTTCAAAGATCTTGCAGAAAGGACGGAGGTAGTGTAGGAGATTTCAGAAGTCACTGAGTAGGATTTGCTTGGAGAGGTCTGAAGTAACCTTTTCCCGTTTTTCCCTCCTCAGACAGGTGTCTATGCCTTGAGGCAGCAGATGCCCAACAGCAGCTCCATCAGCGAGTTCCTCCTGCTGGCGTTGGCAGACACGCGGCAGCTGCAGCTCCTGCACTTCTGGCTCTTGCTGGCCATCTACCTGGCTGCCCTCCTGGGCAACGGCCTCATCAGCACAGCCGTAGCCTGCCACCACCGCCTGCACACCCCCATGGACTTCTTCCTCCTCAACCTCGCCCTCCTCGACCTGGGCTGCATCTCCACCACTCTCCCCAAAGCCATGGCCAATGCCCTCTGGGACAACAGGCACATCTCCTATGCAGGATGTGCTGCACAGGTCTTTTTCTTTTTCTTTCTGTTATCAGCAGAATATTTCATTCTCACCATCATGTCCTATGACCGCTACGTTGCCATCTGCAAGCCCCTGCACTACGGGACCTTGATGGACAGCAGAGCTTGTGCCAGCATGGCAGCAGCTGCCTGGGGCACTGGGGCTCTGTATTCCCTGCTGCACACTGCCAATACATTTTCCCTGCCTCTCTGCCAAGGCAATGCTGTGGATCAGTTCTTCTGTGAAATTCCCCAGATACTCAAGCTCTCCTGCTCAGATGCCTACCTCAGGAAAGTTGGGCTTATCATGGCTGGTGTGCTTGTCTTATTTGGGTGCTTTGTATTCATTCTGCTGTCCTATGTGCAGATCTTCAGGGCCGTGCTGAGGATGCCCTCTGAGCAGGGACGGCACAAAGCCTTCTCCACGTGCCTCCCTCACCTGGCTGTGGTCTCCCTGTTTCTCAGCACTGCCATGGTTGCCTATTTGAAGCCACCCTCCATCTCCTCCCCATCCCTGGACCTGGTGGTGTCATTTCTGTACTCAGTGGTGCCTCCAGCAGTGAACCCCCTCATCTACAGCATGAGGAACCAGGAGCTCAAAGATGCTCTGAGGAGACTGATGACCAAATGCGTTTCGAAAGCAGTGAACTGCCCACCTTTTTCTATCTAAGAGTTGTAATACAGATTGTAACAGAATCAAACTGTCTTATGTGGTTTATGTATTCATTTTCTAAGTGCAATTTATTGAATGTTTTATTCCGTGTTTTATGTATTCTAATGTTTTTCACTAAAATGTCATTATCCACATCAATTACTACTCAGTTTGTACCTATGCAGTGTTGCCCAGTCACAGCGTACATAAGGAACCAGGATCTCTGCGAAACTTATCCAAACAACGGGAATGCAATGACTTTGTCTGTCTTCCTTCTTGTGGGACATTTATGGAGCTGCCAGGGTCAGCTGTTCTCAGCACCCCATAATCCAGCAGGAAGCATACAGCTGTTCATCAAACTGTGCGGTGACTGCAGCCTGCAATAGCTGACGGGCCATCCCTTGGCTCCTGGCTGGGGTCTGTGCTTCCAGGTTCACATCTGTCAGTGCCTCTGACAGGCCAGCAGCAGCACCTGGTTTGCACGTCGGTTGTCAGATCCCCTCTTCCTCAGTTCCTGTGAGACCCTGCATAGGAAAATATCTTGGATATGGGTTCTCATCTCAGAGGCTTAAACTTTTCCCTGAAGTCTCCATTCAATGCTTCTTTCCATTTGCCACACAGAGGTGAGAACTGCTTCCAGGACACCCTATGGTAGCTGAAGCACACATGAGAGCCCAGGAAAGGTTGCCCAGGACTCTCAGGAGACATTCTGGAGCATGAACTTGTAGGTAAGAAGTGCAACTGTGGGGTAGCGCATGGATGCTGGGCAGGTGGTGCAGGTCCTCCTGCAGAGCTCTGTGTCCTTCTCCTTCCTGAGTCAGGTGCCACTTCCATCTCAGGAATGGAACAGACAACAGAGGTGAGACAGAAACTTTTCAAGAAAAGGCTCAGTGTTGCACTGAGAGACAGAATTCAGTGGTGTGGTGGTGGTGTGTTGAACTGCAACTCAACCCCATAGCCCCTTAGCCTTGCAGCTCCTGTGGCTTGGTGACAGTGCTGCTGTGTGGCTGCAAACACAAGCAAGGATACGCAGTGGGCACTTCTGTCACACAGACTGTTTCCACCACAGCAAGTCCATCGTTAATGGAGATCTGCTCATGGCAGTGCCTGAAGGCTCAGGGCTTCTTTAATTGTTGCTGCCAAGAACATTCCCAAGGAATGGACTGCACAGATTCTCACACTTAGTCTCCCACTCATGCTAAAACCAAGCTTTAGTTGCTAGCATTATAATATTGTATTTAACAATTGTTAAATATCCTCACTGCAGCCCAAAACAGAACGCTAATCTGTAATGCTTACAAGTACCCTGAAAACCTTAGCAGAACACCAAGCCCTCTCACTAAACCTTTGCTTAATCACTGCCCCTAAAGGTGAGTTCTAACCCTTAATCCCTATCCTGAACACCCAACACCCACCACAGATCCTGCTCCTGTGCTCTGCCCTCCTCAACTTCAACCCCTCCCCTAACCCTAAACTTTGGGTACTTGGCTCTGCAGGGCAGACCTCATTGCAGCCTTTCAGTACCTAAAGGGAGCCTACAAGCAGGAGGGGAATCAAATCTTTGAAGGGGTAGGTAACAGCAGGACAAGGGAAAATGGTTTGAAGTTGAGGGAGGGAAGATTTAGGTTGGCTGTCAGGGGGATGTTCTTTACAGAGAGAGTGGTGAGGCGCTGGAGCAGCTGCCCAGAGAGGTTGTGGATGCCCCATCCATCCCTAGAGGTGTTCAAGGCCAGGCTGGATGGGGCCCTGGGCAGCCTGGACTGGTATTAAATGTGGAGGTTGGTGGCCCTGCATGTGGCGGGAGGGTTGGAGATTCACGATCCTTGAGGTCCCTTCCCACCCAGGCCATTCTGCGATTCTGTGATTCTCCAATTGATGTTGATCCAGAGAGTCTCCTAAGGAGATCTGCATAGGCAGGAAAAGCAATTGCTTGAGGTCTGACACAGTACGGACAACCTGACCGCTCACCTCCCAGGCCTGACGTGTCTGCTGTATGCCACCTGGCACTTGCATCACTTTTCCCTACAGCAGAATTCTCCACTGGAGTCTGCAGCTGGATGGTACAGTTCCTTTACACCATTCCTTCACCTGCTTTCCTTAGAGAACTGTCTGTGCACAGGCACAAGACGGGCTTCCTACTTTAAGACAAGCAACAGTAAAATACAATACAACTTCCCTAAAAACAGAGCATGCTCCTCAGCCATATCCCACCAGTGTGGTTCGCCTTTCCAAAAGGAGAAGTACTTTACATAGGTAGATAGGAAATGATAAATATTAATAGGAAACACAAATTAATTGTAGGATAAATGAGTGAGGATAAATGATAAATTGAAGGATAAATGAGTGGGGAGCAAAACCCCACTGTGTGATCACAAGCATCCCATGCCATCTCCGGGGGCCCCAGAGGTCCTGTCTGGGACAGGCAGCTTTCCGAGAGGACTTGCAGGAGACCAGAGCCCCCTGGAAGCCGCAGATGGAACTTGGGAAGAGGGTCTCAGGGCAGTAACTGCCAACTGTTGTCTTTGTCCCTGTAGCTGCAGCCCAACCCAGCGCACTCAATGCCCCCCAGACAAGTCAGTGGAGCCCTGGCGGTGACCCTGCACTGAAATGGCCACTGGGAAGCAAAGAAACTCTTTTATGATTTATTCTCAATAAACACAAACATCCATGAACAATTTTGGGTCATTGGTGTCAAGCTCAACCTGAAAGACTCAACTACAGGTCACAGTCACTGCAGTGAAACCCATCACATTGGGAAAACATCCCCACCAAACTATGGACATTAAAAAGGAACAGTGTGGAAGATCCATCAGGTCAGTCCTCAGATGAAGGGTATGTAAAATTTATCTGCTACAGAGGCGGAGAGCAAAAGGCATTGGATTGTGCCTCAAATAACTAAAAGAGGTGTAATTCATTTAATCCACGAGCTGATACAAACACTGTCAGAGCGAAGGACACTGGTTTATGACATAACTTGAGGAATAAAGGAGGTCGCTGGTCTATGAAACGTCATTCCTGTGCCATGACCAATGCAGATAACGCTGGAGTAGAAGCTCCAGGCCACAAGCACACTGAGCACAAGTTCTCACTTGCCAAATGAACATGGAGGCCACCACTGCAAAAATGCTGCTTCACACCACCTTTTCTCTCTGGACTCTGCTCCACACCATCAAGTCCACTATCAGTACCACCAGGAGCCCACCAGGCTGGCAGCTGGGAGGAGTCAACGTGGGGACAGGAAGCGCATCCCTACAGCACTCATCCCAGCAGGGACAGGACAGGGCAGAGGAGCAAGGGAGAGGCAGGCTGAGGACAGGTGGCTGGAGTGGTGATGTGAGCTCACTGTCACTGCAGCACCTGGATGGCCCCTGGAAGATGTGCCGGCCGGCAGCACTGGGAGGTCATGGAGTGCATCAGCAGTGACAGCACTGGAGAGGGGAGGGCAGGGCAGGTGGCAGAGCTCCATCCAGGTGCTGGCTGCGGGTCCTCTCTGGTGCAGCCACCTGCAGCAGAAGGGCAAGCAGAGCATGTTCCTACTCATCCATCTTCTAACTCACAGCAATTCTCCATGGCCCTTCTCCACAGAATCACAGAATCGTTGGCAAAGAGGCAAAGGGGTTGGAAAAGAGTCTGAAAAGAGTCTGGCCTCGACACTCTGCCCCCCACACCTTAGATATTTATAGACCTGGATCAGGTCCCCTCTCAGTCTTCTTTTCTCAAGGCTAAACAGACCCAGCTCACTCAGCCTTTCTTCATAGGGGAGATGTTCCAGGCCCTTCACCATCTTTGTGGCCCTCCGTTGGACTCTTTCCAAGAGATCCCTGTCTTTTTTGTACTGGGGAGCCCAGAACTGGACACAGTACTCCAGATGAGGCCTTACCAGGGCAGAGTAGAGGGGGAGGATCACCTCCCTCGACCCGCTGGCCACGTTCTTTTTAATGTACCCCAGAATGCAGTTGGACTTTTTGGCCACAAGGGCCAAAGAGAAGTGGCCCTCAGATGGAGCCCTAGGGATCTCTGCTTGTGGCCATCTGCCAGCCTGGTGGAGCCCCATTTGCCTTCTGGGCCCGACCCATCAGCCAACAGCTCAACCATCACATGATGTTTCTGTCTAGCAATACACAGGACATTTTGTCCGGACTAATTCTGTGACAAACAGTATCAAAAGTTCTTCTGAAATCCTTAATGATTACATGGATGGCTTCCCTTGTTCATCTACGTGTTTGACCTTATAAAAGGACATGAAGTTAAACAGGACTTGCTCCTCTTGAACTGGTGTTGGCTGTGACCAATGACAGAATTGTCCTTCAGTGTTTTTCAGTAACTCCCAGCATATTTTCTTCTCAAGTTTACCAGGCACTGAAGAGAGACAGACAGGTCTATCATTGCCTAGATAATACTTGCTGTTCTTCCATAAAATTGAAACAGTGCTTGCCAGCTTCCGGTCAACTGGGAACTGGCATAACCCTAGAATACTTCTGATGACATTGAAGTGAGAGCCCAGAGAAAACAAATAAGGTGTCATCAGTGAAAGAAGGTAGATGTGTCATAGTTTTGTAATGCCTTGAACTCCAGAGCATGCCACAGATGGAGCTGAGAGGAAGATCTGGCTCTTGTGTTCTGAGCTCATCCATTTGGTCAGCAGAATGACATGACATGCTCCATGGGGACAGGTGCAAAAGGCACAGTGGGTGCCCCAAGCACAGGGCTGTGGTGGCATTTAGGATGGCCAGGAATACCTCCCTTCTGGCCCTCAGCTGATGCTCAGGAAGGAGCTGTCTGTCTCACAGATTTTCCACCACAGTTTACAAGCACTGGAACACAGCTAGGATCACCCCAGGCACCTTGGTCATCCCTGAGTGTCTGTGTGTGAGCAGTGCAGTCCCTGTTGAATAAAGAGCAAGGATTCAGCTGAGGGGCTCACACACAGACACCTCACTGTGCACATCTGAACTCAGCTAAGAGGACTCCCAGCTCCCATGGTTCTGTGAGGAACTGATCCCATTTCAGCCCCAGGGTTTCTATCAGCTGATGAGTTGCCTAATTTTAGGGTTAGGATGTGATGGTCTGATAGTAATTGGACAAAGGGCAACGACTTTAAATTAAAAAGGGGAGATTTAGTTTAGCTCTTAGGGAGAAATTTTCTACTCAGAAGATGTAGAACAGGTTGCCCATAGAAGTTTTGTGTCCCGTCCCTGGAAGCACTCAAGGTCAGGATTGATGCAATCCTGGGCAGCTTGATCTTGTGATTGACAGCCCTTGCCCACGAATGGGGGCTTGGAACTAGATGATCTTTCAAGTCACCTCCAGCATAAGCAATTCTGTGATTCTTGTGATAATGTTATGACTGCACTTACAGGTCATGAATGGAGGATTCCCAGATTTGGCATTTGCTTCTCCCTTGGTCAAACTTCTATTGGTACAAATAACGGTGCTTCTGGAAAACAGTGGACATCCTGATTAACTGAGATGACTTTGAAATACGTTCTGCAGTGATGACCCTACTGCCTTGCAGGAGCTGTCAGCTCAGGAGAAACATGGTATCTCCATGGAGAGAATGAAATCACATCCTCTGCTGCTGAGCTGGGCGGGGCTCTTGGGACACAGGGAGCTTATAGAAGTGGGCAGCACTGCAGGGAGACAGCTGTGCCCAGGAGCAGCTCCTGTGCCCCATGCAGCAGGTCAGTGGGCATGATCTGCAAGAGACAGGGAGAGGAAAGAAGGAAGAAAACTAACAGGCTGTGTGGCACATTGGGCTGTGAGCTCACGGAAGAAGTATTGCTCACAGCCCTTGACAAGGTAAGTTTCTCATTGCAGGCAATGTATCAGTTTTTATTGCTGGAATCACTAAATTTGGGACATCCCATTTCAGGTCAGGATGTAAACACTCAGTTTTTCTTTATCCATCAGCTCCAGCTGAGGGCTTCCATGCTGCAGCATCAGAGCACAGCCCTGAGGGCTGCATGTCTCAGGACGGCTGCAGGCTGTGCAGCCGGGGCTGCAGCCGGGTGCCCAGGGCTGTCTTGCAGAGCAGGTCCCTGCTGTGCCCCAGGGGCTGTGTGCCGGGGCAGGGACTCTGCCACCTGCCAGGCTCAGCACTCAGCACTCAGCACTCAGCACTCAGCACTCAGCACTCAGCCTGCCCGGGGAGCTGCCCAGGGCTCTGCATGGAGACGTGTTGGGGTAAGGAGCCCCCCAGCAGGGCAGGGCAGAGCAGGGCAAGGCATGGCAGGGGCCTTCTGCTGCCACAGCTGCTACCTGGGGCAGGGGGATCGCAGATACACTGCACCCCAGAGTGTTTCTAAAAGCACTTTGCGAGTGGAGTGACAAGGCAGGGATTTTTCATTTCTTGTTCTTAGGGACAAGGAAAGTGTTGGAAGCAGAAATCTAAAAGGAATTGTGAAATATGAACACATCTCTGAGAATCCTGAACTGTACGTTTCTCAGTCTGCTGTTATGCGAACAATCTCCTAAAGTGCTTTCAACCTCTCGTCTTCTAAAGGACAGCACCAGCTGAAATTGTCATTGTTTTCCACTGAGATGAATAATGCACTTGTCCTGCAGGCAGGCAGCTTTCTCTAACAGAAGTTTAAAGGCACAGAGGTAGGGATGGGCACTCCAAGAGCAGACAGGATAAAGATATGAGACATGGAAATTGCTCAAAGGTGGAAAATATCCAGGAGGCTGAGATATGATTAGGAAATAAGCGGAAACTCAGAGCTCCTTAAGCTTCTCCTTCTTAAGGGATGGTGAAGCTCATGAAAATAAATTCAAGTTAAAGAGTTAAATGAACATTTTCCAAAGAGAAAGAAAATACTTTTATGGTGTAGCAGGAAGAGTGTCTCTGAGAATGATCTTGACTCATCATTATTTTCTGCTCTCTGAACAGGACTCTGTGCACAGAGGCAGCAGATGCCCAACAGCAGCTCCATCAGCGAGTTCCTCCTGCTGGCGTTGGCAGACACGCGGCAGCTGCAGCTCCTGCACTTCTGGCTCTTGCTGGCCATCTACCTGGCTGCCCTCCTGGGCAACGGCCTCATCAGCACAGCCGTAGCCTGCCACCACCGCCTGCACACCCCCATGGACTTCTTCCTCCTCAACCTCGCCCTCCTCGACCTGGGCTGCATCTCCACCACTCTGCCCAAAGCCATGGCCAATGCCCTCTGGGACACCAGGCACATCTCCTATGCTGGATGTGCTGCACAGTTCTTTTTCTTTCTCTTCTTCATCTCAGCAGAGTATTTCATTCTCACCATCATGTCCTATGACCGCTACGTTGCCATCTGCAAGCCACTTCATTATGGGACCTTGGTGGACAGCAGAGCTTGTGCCAGCATGGCAGCAGCTGCCTGGAGCAGTGGTGTTCTCAATGCTCTGCTGCACACTGCCAATACATTTTCCCTGCCTCTCTGCCAAGGCAATGCTGTGGATCAGTTCTTCTGTGAAGTCCCCCAGATACTCAAGCTGTCCTGCTCAAAATCCTACCTCAGGGAAGTTGGACTTATTATGTGTAGTGTCCTTGTCCTATTTGGATGTTTTGTTTTCATTGTTGTGTCCTATGTGCAGATCTTCAGGGCCGTGCTGAGGATGCCCTCTGAGCAGGGACGGCACAAAGCCTTCTCCACGTGCCTCCCTCACCTGGCCGTGGTCTCCCTCTTTGTCACCACTGGCTTTTTTGCCAATCTAAGGCCCCCCTCCCTTTCCTACCAATCCCTGGACCTGGTGGTGTCATTTCTGTACTCGGTGGTGCCTCCAACACTGAACCCCTTCATCTACAGCATGAGGAACCAGGAGCTTAGGGATGCAGTGAGGAAAATGATGTCATGGTCACATTTCAGCAGGGATAAACTTCTAATCTGTCTCTACATATGATTCTGTCTTCTCCACAACAACACTATTTTATGTTCACTTCTGTTTATTTTATGTATTTCTTTTCATTAATAGATACATTTTCCTTTGCTCTTCAGATACATATATGTCTGTATTTACTGTCAGTGGATATCATGTTCCAAAACTTGTGTTTGGATTCCTTCCACTTCTATGAGGCATCACACTGCTCTCTTTCTCCTGGAGCCCATATGAAGAGGAAGGTCTTAGGGGTCCTGGTGGATGAAAACCTTAACAGGAGCCAGCAGTGGGTGCTTGCAGCCTGAGAGGCCAACTGTACCCTGGACTGCATCAGCAGAGAGGTGGTCATCAGAGCAAGGGAGGGCATTGTCCTTCTCTACTCAGCCCTCAGAAGGCTGCATCTGGAGTATGACATAGAACTTTTGGAGCTGGTTCAGAGGAAAGCCACGAGGATGATCAGAGTGCTGGGAACCTCTCCTATGAAGAGAGGCTGAGGGAGCTGGTCTCGTTCTGACTGGAAAAGAAAAAGCTCCAAGGAGAACACATTGCAGCTTTGCAATATTCAAAGAGGGCTTAGAAACAAGAGGGAAATCAACGTTTTACATGGGCAGATAGTGATAGGAGAAGGGGGAACAGTTTTAAATTGAAAGAGTCAGGATTTACATTAGAAACATTCTATGCTTCTGTGATTCTATGACCTCTGGCACCACAACACCTTGAGTGATATTTCACACCATCACGGAATCAAAGGTGTAGGAAGAGATCATTGAGTCCAACCCCTCTGCTAGAGCAAGTACTCTACAATATGTTGCACAGGCAGGTGTCCAGATGGGTGTGAATATCTCCATTGGAGGAGACTGCACAACCTCTCCGGGCAGCCTTTTCCTCATGCCCAGTCTCCACCATCCAAGCTGCAGTTTTCCCCAGTTTTTCTCTTACCTGCTGTTTCCCACCACCAGGGAATTGAAGAATCATTGAATCACAGAACGGTTTAGGTTGGAAGGGACAATAAAAAACATTTAGTTCCAATCCTTCCGCCATGGGCAGGGTCACCTTTCTCTTGCCCCATCCAAACTGACATTTAACTCCTCCAGGAATAGGACTGCCACAGCTTGTCTGGGCAACCTCTCAAGTTTGCTATCATTCTCATAAGAAAGAATTTCTTCTGAAAATCCAATTTAAATCAACTCTGCTTTGATTTAAGCTGCTACCCCTTGTGTCATCACTTCATTCCTGATAAAAATTCCCTCCCTAACTTCCTTGTAGAGACTTGTGCTGTGAAAAACAGCCAGATGGTCTCCCCACAGACGTCTCTTGTCCAGGCTCAATGACCCCAACTCTCTCAGCCTCTCTTTGCACAGATCAGACACGTTCCAGCCCTCTGGTCATCCTTGTTACTCTCCTCTGGACTTGCTCCAGCAGATACATGCCCTGTTGTTTGTGGCCCTTGATTCAAATGCTGTACTCTGGCTGGAGTCTCCCAAGAGTGGAATAGAGGGGAAGAATCGCCTCCCTTGACCTCCTAGCTACACTTCATTGGGTGCAGACCAGGATATGATTGGTTTTCTGGGCTGTAAATGCACATTGCCAGTTGAGTTTTTCATTAACTAACACCCAAAGTGTTTCTCCTCAGGGCTACTCTAAGTGCATTCTCCACTCTGCTTGCATTTTGCTTGGGACTGCCCTTACCCGTGTGAATATCCTTGCACATGGCCTTGCTGATCTTCATCAGTTTTGCACAGACCCACCTCTGTAGCTTGTCAAAGTGCCTCTGGATGGCATCTCTTCTCTTTATTGGGTTGAGCTCATCACAGAAAGTGGTGTCACCCACAAACTTGCTGAAGGTGCACTCAACAGCACTGTCCCAGTCAGCAACAAAGAGGTGAAATAACACCAGTCCCACTTGCAGAGGTGTACCGCTGTCTTCACACAGCCCTTGAGCTGTTGACCACAACTCTGGCCATGAGCATCCAGCCAACTCTTCATCCATCGAGTGGCCAATCCATCAGTTCATCCCTCTACCATCTAGAGAGAAGGGTGTCATACAAGGCACTATCAAATGTCTTCCACCAGTCCAGGTAGACCGAAAGTGCCATCATTTCAGAATCTACCCTCCAGGCAGGGCAGTGTACCAACCCATCAGCCTTCTTTTAGCCTGCCAGCAGACCATATAGAGGAAATCTCACCATGATCTCTCAGTCACAAGCCTGATCCTGACCTTTCAGGTAGACGTGCCCATGTCATGTGCCCATCTTGTGCTAACGTGCAGGGGACATGAAAACCCACACCCAAGGCCTCTTTCTGCACGCAGGCAATCAGCTTCTCAGGCAGAAGGGATCTCTCAATCCACCTGCCAACCTGGTGCCTTCTGCTGGCTTACCAGAGACATGGGAATGACCATTAGCTGCATTCCTAAAGGTACAGACCTCAGCCCTGCATTAAAGGCTGTCCTACTGGCTACTACGGAATGAATGTCTTCCAAGCTCCTTTGCCAGCCATGTTCCTGCTGCTGCTCTGTCACCTCCAGAGACAGAAATAACCTCTCAAGCACCATCTCAGCCACATGCTTGCTACAAAAGAATGAGTTCTGTTTGCACAAGTGACCTCACTGCAACATATCTACTCATCCCTTTCCTTTGGGCCCAGGACCTGATCAGACAAACACAAGCTTTTAAAATGAAATGTATCAAATAACATTCAACCAATGGTTCAAGTCCTGCTTGACCAACCTGGTGGCTTTCTATGATGGTGTCACCACATCAGCGGACAAAGGAGGAGCCACTGATGTCATCTATGTGCACTTGAGTGAGGCCTTTGACAAGGTACCTCATAACACCCTTCTCTCCAAATTGGAAAGATAACGATTTGATGGGTGGACTGTTTGCTGGATGAAGAACTGACTGCAGGACTGAAACCAGAGAGTGGTGGCCAGTGGCTCAGTGTCTGGATGGAGATCAGTGACAAGTGATGTGCCTCATGGGACGGAACAGGGACCAATAGTCTTTAAGATCTTCTTCAGTGACATCAGCAGTGAGATTGAGCGCACTCACATCCAGTTTGCAGATGACACCAATTTGTGTGGTGATTCAGTGGTTTTATGATTTTTGGTGTTGGTATTCCACATCGTCACATCATGAACTGCACTGAGAGTCTTCGAAGAGAAGAAATGTACTGCAGATCCCAGAAATCTTTGCTGTTCCATTTCCATTTTCCAATCAGAAGGAAAGAGAAAACTGACTGGAAGTCATGAGACTTTCTCTGTTTTCTCCCTGGCAGATCAGAGTGAGAACCTCAGTTTTCAGAAACCCATTTATTTGATTTATTAGCTTCAATCCCTATTAACTTGTATTTCTACTATTATAATTAGTAAATTAATTCTCCTCCACACACTGTTGCTGCTGTTTTGTTTGTTTGTTTGTTTGTTTGTTTTCTTTCCCCCTTAGTTCCCTCTCCCCATTCTCCTCCCCCTTTTTTGGGCCAGTGGACCTGTGTGCCTGCCGTCCCACTGCCATGGACACAGACAGATAGAGATAACCATGACAGGCTCTGAGCATTATCCCAGCCTCTTCCCCCGTGCTGAAACACACCCCCTCCATCAACAAGCTCTTCTGTTGCAGCTGCTTTTGTCACTTCAGTTCCAGGTGTGGGGGGCCCTGAAGGACAGCACCAAGACTGTCACCTGCCCCACTGCCATGCCTCAATCGCTGTTCTTCTCAAGGACAGTCTTCTAAGAGTCCCTAGAAGCTTCTCAATTCCTTAGTGAAGGAAAAATGAAAGGAACCTGACGCTTCCTCGGACTGCGGACTTCTCTGAGCACCCTGGAACACACTGAGCCACTGTTCCACTGACAATCCTGGTTCCTGGTAGGAAGCTTATTATGCAGTCTCCCCTCAGTCTCCTCTTATCTAAGATGAACAAGCCAGGTGACTTCAGCCATTCGTCATACTTCTCTCTTCTGGATACGTACCATTTTCAGAGCTCTCATAGAGATGCTCTCCAATAGCTTGATGTCCTTCTTAAACTGTGGCACCCAAACTGCACCCAGTGTTTGAGGTGAGGCTGTGCCAGCACAGAGCAGAGCAGGACAATCCCTTCCCTCACCCAGCAGCCAGCAGTGCTGGCCCTGATGCACCCCTGGGGACGGTTGGATCCTCTGGCTGTCAGGGCAAACTGCTGGTTCATGCTCAACTTGACATCAACCAGAACCCCCAGATCCCTTTCCCACAGCTGCTCCCCAGCCCTCTGACCACAGTCTGTATACATGGACAAGGTTGCCCCATCCCATGTGCAGATTCAAACACTTGCTCTTGTTAACAGTCATGCAGTTGGTGATTGCTCAGCTCTTAATTCCCCTCTTCAAGGCCTCTCCAAAGACTTCAGGCAACCTTCAGGCAGTGCAATGTGGATATCCTGTTTTATTAAGCAGATGCTAATTTGGCACTGATCTACATTTAGATACATATTTATACAGATGGAAATATAAACAAATCAGAATCATACTTCAGTGGAATGCACATAAACAAAACCATCCACCTGAGAGAACAATAAAAGCAAGTGACTCTAAAGACTGCAAGAACAGAGAGTGAACTTATGACCGCTCAGAAACACTTGTGAAATGACTTTTCTAACTGAACACATGAGTTCCTTGTTTCTAACACTGTAGATGAGAGGGTTCAGTGTTGGAGGCACCACTGAGTACAGAACTGCCACTATCAGATCAATAGATGGGGAGGACATGGACCGGGGTTTCAGGTGTGCAAATGTGGCAGTGCTGACAAACAGGGAGATCACAGCCAGGTGAGGGAGGCAAGTGGAGAAGGCTTTGTGCCGTCCCTGCTCAGAGGGCATCCTCAGCACGGCCCTGAAGATCTGCACATAGGAGAACAGAATAAAAGCAAAGCACCCAGATGCTAAAGAGGCACTGACCACAAGAACCCAAATGTCTTTGAGGTAGGAGTGTGAGCAGGAGAGTTTGAGAATCTGGGGGATTTCACAGAAAAACTGATTGATGGCATTGCCTTGGCAGAGAGGCAGTGAAAATGTGTTGGCAGTGTACAACAGAGAATAGAGAACCCCAGCGCCCCAGGCAGCTGCTGCCATGGTGGCACAAGCTCTGCTGTCCATCAAGGTCCCGTAGTGCAGGGGCTTGCAGATGGCAACGTAGCGGTCATAGGACATGATGGTGAGAAGGGAATACTCTGCTGAAAACAAAAACAAAAACAAAAAGACCTGTGCAGCACATCCTGCGTAGGAGATGGTCCTGGTGTCCCAGAGGGCATTGGCCATGGCTTTGGGGAGAGTGGTGGAGATGCAGCCCAGGTCGAGGAGGGCGAGGTTGAGGAGGAAGAAGTGCATGGGGGTGTGCAGGCGGTGGTGGCAGGCTACGGCTGTGCTGATGAGGCCGTTGCCCAGGAGGGCAGCCAGGTAGATGGCCAGCAAGAGCCAGAAGTGCAGGAGCTGCAGCTGCCGCGTGTCTGCCAACGCCAGCAGGAGGAACTCGCTGATGGAGCTGCTGTTGGGCATCGGCAATTCCTAGTCACAGGGTCCTGTTCAGAGCGCAGAAGATAATGACAAGTCGAGACATTATTCAGAGACACTCTTCTCTCCAAACTACAACAGTTTTTCTTTCTCTTTGGAAAATGTTCATTTAACTCCATAACTTGAACTTACTTTCATGAGCTTCACCATCCCAAAAGAAGTAAAAAATGAAGGAGCTCTTACTTTCCTCTCATTTCCTAATCATATCTCAGCCTCCTGGATATTTTCCTCCTATGAGCAATTTCCATGCCTCATCTCTCTACCTTGTCTGCACTCAGAGTGCCCATCCCAACCTCTGTGCACTTACATTTCTGTTAGAGAAAGCTGCCTGTTTGCAGGATTAATGCATTATTCATCTCAGCAGAAAAAGACGGTAATTTCAGCTGGTGCTGTCCTTTGGGAGGGGAGAGGTTGAAAGCAGTTTACGAAATGGTTCGCATAACAGAAGATTGAGAAAGGCACAGTTCAGGATGCTCAGAGATGTGTTTGTATTTCACAGCTCCTTTCAGATTTCAACCCCCAACACTTTCCTCATCCCTAAGAACAGGAAATGGAAAACCCTGCCTTGTTACTCCTCTTGCAAATTGCTCTTAGAAACACTGTGATGCAGTGTATCTGCGATGCCCCTGCCCCAGGAAGCAGCTGTGGCAGCAAAAGACCCCTGCCATGCCATGCCCTGCCCTGCCCTGCCCTGCCCTGCTGGGGGGCTCCTTCCCCCCACACGTCTCCCCGCAGTGCCCTGGGCAGCTCCCCGGGCAGGCTGAGTGCTGAGTGCTGAGTGCTGAGTGCTGAGTGCTGAGTGCTGAGCCTGGCAGGCAGCAGAGTCCCTGCCCCGGCACACAGCCCCTGGCGCACAGCACAGACCTGCTCTGCAGGACAGCCCTGGGCACCCGGCTGCAGCCCCGGCTGCACTGCCTGCAGCCGTCCTGGGACACGCAGCCCTCAGGGCTGTGCTCTGATGCTGCAGCACAGAAGCCTTCAATTGGAGCAGGTCTTTCTCCACAATATGGAAACACAGACTGTCTTCATCCAGATTTGCACTGGGATGTCCCAAATTTAGTGATCCCTCCAGGAAAACGTAGCTGCGTTGCCTGTAGCAAAAGGCTTACCTTCTCAAAGACTGTGAGCAACGCTCCTGCAGTGAGCACACTGCCTGCTCACACTCCACACAGCTTGTAAGCTCTTTACCTTCTCTTCTCTCCCTCTCATCCACAGATCATGCTCCCAGCCCTGCTGCATGCTGCCCTAGATCTTCTGCTCCTGGGCACAGCTGTCTCTCTGCAGCACTGCCCACTTGTAGGAGCTCCCTGTGTCCCAGGAGCCCAGCCCAGCTCAGCAGCAGAGGATGTCATTTTCTCTTCCTCACTGCTCTCCCTGGAGATGTCCTTGGGAATGTGGCGCTGGCAGCTCCTAATAGACAACAAAGTCTTCTCTGCAAAACAAACTTTGAAGTCAGATAAATTAATCACCACTAGACAGACTGATTCCAGAAGCATCTTTGGTCCTAACAGATCGTGCTTGCCTAGCAGAGCTGTAATTGCCTCATCTGGAAACCACTGCTCATGGCTCTTAACTAAAAGGACACACTGACAAGGACAGGGATCCTCTGAATTCCCCTGCACAGAGCAGTCATTCAGCTGAGGCAATCAGTGCAGGTGTCTCATCTCCAGATGGAAATGCCTGGAGTTGAAAAGAGGTTCAGTTCCCCACAGACCCATGGGAGATGGGACTCCTCTTGGTTCAGACCAGATGTACACAATGCGTTGCCTGTATATGTGAGCCCCTGATCTTCCTTCAGTGGGAAGTAGCTTGCTCGCACACAGGCACTCGATGATGACCAAGTGGGGCTCCTAGATGTGGGCAACAGTGCCTGCAAGCTGTGGTTGACAACCTCTGAGAGAGCAACCTCCTCTAGAGAGCAACCTCCTTCCTGAGCATCAGCTGGAGGCCAGACAGAGCCTGGGAGTATTCCTGTCCATCCTAAATGACATCAGGTCTGCCAGGAATGGGCACCTGAGAGTGTCATGTTTCACCTCTCCCCATGGAGCATGCAGCGTTATTCAGCTGACCAAATGGATGAGCTCGCCAGATGAAGAGTCAGATCTTTCTCTGTTCCCCATCTATTGCATATTCTGGAGCTTAAGGCATTACAAAGCTGTGACACACCTACATTCTTTCACTGATGACACCTTCGGTTTTTCTGGGCTCATTTTTGAATGGCAGTTCCCTGGGGTCTCCAACACGCCCCCAGCCAGCTGGCAAATGCAACTCAAGGCCTTCAGGAAAGCCATGCCCTGGTGGTGTCAGTGCTCACTGGATAACCGTGAGCCACACAGTGAGTCTAGTACCTGTGTGCCACCTTCTGGACACCAGTACCATGGTGTAGATGCAAGGCCCAGCCAGGCTAAGTCAAATAATGCTTCTGGCATGGGACGCTTTCTGAAGTGTCTTTACACTGATGAGAAGGCCACAAACATTAACTCAGTGACCTTGAAATCTTGGTGCATTTGCAGTCCGGGGATCTTGTTCAGATCACAGAGACATGGTGGGATGGTTCCCACCTCTGAATGGTAGCAGAGGGGGTACGGACTCTTTATGATGGATGGTCAAGGAAGAAAAGGGTAGGCTGCTGCCTTCTGTGAGTGCACTGAGCTCTGCCTGGGGGTGGCAGAGCAGCCAGCTGAGAACTGATGGAAATGGCTCAAAGAGGAGACCAGCCGCATCTTTTCCTTGCTTCCTGATGGGGAAAAACGAGCAAAAGGGGACCCAGAAAGACAAACAGGAGCCTCACATTTTCAGGCCCTTGTCCCACTCAGGGACCTTACTCTCTCCAGTACCTGCTGCAGGGACAGCCCAGCAGAGCATGCAGCATCCACAAGATCCCTGGAGAGCGCTGCTGACAGCTTCTTGATCAAGCCATAGAAGAACCAAAGAGGAGAGCTGCTCTGCTGGATCTCATAGTCACCAGCAAGGAGGAAGTCGTTGGGAATATGAGTATCAAAGATAGCCTGGGCCACAGTGCCCATGAGATAGTAAAGATTTCTGAAGGGAGGGCGTAAGACAAATTCATGACTCTAGGCTCACACAAACTCACAACAAGCTCACACCTTTGGCATCAGGAGAGAACGCCTTGGATTCTTCATACAGGAAGCGGTAACAAGAATGGTCACTTGGCAGCAGAAGAGACTTTGTCCTGGTGTGCCTTTTGAGATGAATTTGAAAGCCTAAAGCTCAAACGTGGTTGAATCTGCCCAGGCATATCTAAGACAATAAGGACGTGTAGAAATACATATGCAGCAAAAGAAAGGCTAGGGTGAATGTGGACCAAGTAGAACGGGGCAGGGTACCTGTTATGAAGGGCATGACGGGCGTGATGAACCCTGTGCTGCATGTGACCACCTAAAAGAAGCTGTGAGAAAAACTAAAAGAGCTCAGCACCACAGTGTGACTCAGTCAGTGCAAAGACTGAGAGATGTCATGGACAGTTCTGGGCAGGGAAATTCTGGGGGGGGCACCAGGCTCTGTGCAAGACACAAATGGATCTTCTCTTCTTTGTGAAGCTGTAAGTCCAAAAGATGTTAATTAATGCCAATGAAATTGAAACAATGGTTTGAAGACCAAGATCAAGAAAAATATACTAACACACTTCTCAACTTCTAATCACCTCATGAGTTCACTCTCTTTTTAGGTGAAAGCACTAGTCATTGAGGAGATCTTGTGTTTTTTTTTTTTGTAAATAGAGTTTCTTTCTAGAATTTGGTTAGCAGGGCACAGATGCCTTCAGGTACAGGGACACAGACAGTGGTGCCAGTGCCAATGCCCTGTGACCAATGCCCAGCGTCCACCGCTGCTCTACCCTGCTGCGTATTTGATGTCCCTCATCCTCCAGGTGTCTCCAGCTCTCCTAAATCAATGACCATGGTTCAGGGCGTGTTTTCAGCAGGCCATCTGGACACATGCTCTTTCCACTGCTCTCCAGATTTCCCCAGCCCTTGCTCTTTGTTCACTCAGATACCTCCCAACTATCTGGCTGATCTGTGACCTTCACAGAGATTACTGGAACTTGCTCCACCTCTCCAAAATGTGATGGACTCTTTTCTCAGTTCCTTAGCTGTGACTGTGTCTATCCCTTCCTATCCCCGTCTAACTCATTTCTTGTACAAATATTCCAAGTGAAGGACAAACCTCATGAGGTGCAGCTTGGACAAGGCCTGCAGTTGATCTCAGTGTTTTACTATTCATTCAATTGCATCATGTTTACAACTGTTTGCTGGAAAAAAAAAAAAAAAAAAAAAAAAACAAGAGGAAGAGAGAAATCTTTCCTTGCCCATGTGCAGCTGGTTCTCCGAGGAAAGCCAGTGGGAGTTGGTGCAAAAGACATTTAACCCTGAGTGGGTGACTGCAGAGGAGAAGAGTGATGTGAGGAAAAGTGATGCAAGTCCCATGGGGAAAAATGAGTAGAAATGGGGTGGAAAAGTTGAGGAGGACATTTGTCCACACAGTGACAGAACAAAGTCCATTAGGGGACATCTTGGATCAATATCAGTTGCCAAGTGCTGCTTTAAATTCTTGTTTAAACCCAACTGTAAATAAATAGTCAATAAATGTCTGTTGGATTCATCGTCCTTCAGAGGTCTCCAGATGCCTCTCAAGTTTGCTGCACAAGTTCTGAACACCTGAAGAGGATGACAGGAAGGCACAAGGCACAGGAGGGTTCTTCAGGTTGTAATGGGCCCCACGGAGCTTTTGCTGCTGAGTCCATCAACCTCCAGTGCACAGAGAAGATTGCACAAAGTGCTCAAGAAGACAAAGTCAGAAGGAACAGAGAAGTTTCTTGGAGTATTAATGGGCCCCACTGAGGGCCATTGACAAGCAAGCTTCCCCAGGGACTTGTTAGAGCAGATAATTGGAAGCCATGATTGCAGGCAGACCAAGGCACTGGGATGGTGGCTGTGATGCTGAGCAAAGCCTCCTTTGTCTTGTGAAGCAGAAAGGCCAAGGCCTGATCTGCAGAGCCTTGCCAGGGAGATCGTGTCCCTCGTGCTGGCTCAGGGCCCTTCCTGGGGCAGTGGGTTGGAGGTTTGTCTGATGTCACATGGAAGACCAGGGCACAGCAGCTGCCAGACTCTGCATGGGGTGCAAGGATGTCATGAGGCCCAAGTGCCATGTGGGCAGTGTGTCTCATCCCAGGATGTGGGATGTGAGAAGGGCCCAGTCTGAACAAGTAGTCAATCCCAGTGAAACCTCGAACTCCAGATCTTTCAGCTGTTCTGCCCTCCTTTGGACAGTCTCCAATAGTTTTATGTCCTTTATGTTCTGCAGTGCCCAGAAGTGCTCCCAGAGCTCCAGCAGTGCAGAGCAGATCAGGAAAATCCCCCCTCAGTTCCCCATTTAGCAATGCCATGCACAGTGCACCCAAGGGAATGGTTGGCCTTCCAGGCTGCCTGGGCACGCTGCTGACTCACATTCAATTTGATGTTGGCCAGGACCCCCAATCCCTTTCCGTCAAACTGCTCTCCAGTGTCCCATATTCAGTCAGTGAGTATGTTCAGGGTTGCCCCCACCCAGGTGCAGAATCAGGCACTTGTTCTTGTTACACGTATTACAATTGGTGCTTACCCAGTTCTCTAACTTGTCCACATCTCTCTGTAAGTCTTCTCCAACCTCACAGAATCAACTTGGTATCGTCAGCAAACTTTCTCAAAACATCTTCTAGTCCTGCATACAAGTCATTGATGAAAACAATAAAGAGAAGTGCCCTTAATTGGAGTACTAGGGAACCCTGCTATTGACAGTCCATTAGCCTGATGGAACCACATTTACTGTAATCCTTCGGTCCAACCCATTGGCCAACTGCTCACCCATCACATTATGTTTCTGTGTAGCTGAATGCAGGACATTTGGCCCAGAAGTATGCTGTGAGAAATAGTATCAAAGGCTTTATTGAAATCCTAAAGGATAACCTCAACTGTCTTCCCTTGGTCGACTCAATGGGTGATGCTGTCATAAAGGGACATGAAGTTCAACAGGACCTTCCCCTCATGAACTTGTGTTGGCTGGGCCAGTGACAGAATTGTCCTTCCAGTTCTTTTCAGGAACTCTCAGCACCATTTTTTCCATATGTTTACCAGCCTTTGAAGTAAGAATGACAGCTCTGTAATTGCCGATGTCCTCTTTCTTCACCTTTAAAATTAGTGTAGTGTTTGCCGTCTTCCTCTGAACTGGGAACTGGCATGACCCTGGACTTCTTCTGATGCCACTCTCATAAGAGTCCAGAGCAAACTAATAAGGTGTCATCAGTGAAAGAAGGTAGATGTGTCATAGCTTTGTAATGCCTTGAACTCCAGACTATGCCACAGATGGAGCAGAGAGGAAGATCTGGCTCTTGTGTTGTGAGCTCATGTAGTTGGTCAGCAGAATGACACGACATGCTCCATGGGGACAGGTGCAAAAGGCACAGTGGGTGCCCCAAGCACAGGGCTGTGGCAGCATTTAGGATGGCCAGGAATACTTTCCTTCTGGCCCTCAGCTGATGCCCAGGAAGGAGCTGTCTGTCTCACAGATTTTCCACCACAGTTTACAAGCACGAGCACACAGCTAGGATCACCCCAGGCACCTTGGTCATCCCTGAGTGTCTGTGTGTGAGCAGTGCAGTCCCTGTTGAATAAAGAGCAAGGATTCAGCTGAGGGGCTCACACACAGACACCTCACTGTGCACATCTGAACTCAGCTGAGAGGGCTCTCGGCTCCCATGGTTCTGCGAGGAACTGAACCCATTTCAGCCCCAGGGTTTCCATCAGCGGATGAGTTGCCTAAACCTACATGTAGGATGGGCTGGCCTGATAGAATCAGGACAAAGGGAAATGGCTTTACATTAAAAAGGGGGGACTGAGGTTAGATGTTAGAAAGACATTTTTAACACACTGGAGGCACTTGAAAATGTTGCCAAAGAGGTTGTGATGATCCATCCCTGGAGGCATTCAAGGTCAGAGTGGATGAGATGTTGGGCAGCCTGATCTGGTGTTTGGCAATGCTGCCCATGGTTGGGGGATTAGAACTAGGTGATCTTTCAAGTCCTCTCCAACATAAGCCTTTCTATGACTCTGTAATGTTATGACTGCATTTACAGGTCATGAGTGGAGGTTTCCAGATTTGCCATTTCTTTCTCTAACGGAAAAAATTTCTTTTAGTAGGAACAATCATGCTTCTGAAATCAAGTGCATGTGTCGATAAGCTGAGCTGACTTTGAAGTATGTTTACAGTGGTGACCCTGCTTCTTTGCAGAGGCTGTCAGCTCAGGAGGGCCATGGATATCTCCAGAGAGAGAAGGAAATCACATCCTCGGATGCTGAGCTAGTCTGGGCTCCTGGGAAACAAGGAGCTCATACAAGTGGGCCGTGCAGCTGAGAGACAGTTGTGTCCAGGACCAGCACCTGTGCAGCACGCAGCAGGGCTGGGGACACGATCTGCAGGTGACAGGATAGAAGAAAGAGAGCTTCTAGCCTGTGGCACGTTAGTAGGCTGTGAGGTCACTGAAGGAGCATTTCTCACAGCCCTTAACAAGGTAAGTATCTTGATGCAGGCAATGCAGTCAGTTTCACTGCAGGGATCACTAAATCAGGGGCATCCCATTGAAGATTAGGATGCAGACACTCTGTGTCTTTATCATGGAAATAGGTCTGCTCCAGCTGAGGGCTTCTGTGCTGCAGCATCAGAGCACAGTCCTGAGGGCTGCGTGTCCCAGGACGGCTGCAGGCTGTGCAGCCGGGGCTGCAGCCGGGTGCCCAGGGCTGTCCTGCAGAGCAGGTCCCTGCTGTGCCCCAGGGGCTGTGTGCCGGGGCAGGGACTCTGCCGCCTCCCAGGCTCAGCACTCAGCACTCAGCTCTCAGCACTCAGCACTCAGCACTCAGCACTCAGCCTGCCCAGGGAGCTGCCCACGGCGCTGCAGGGAGACGTGTGGGGGGAAGGAGCCCCCCAGCAGGGCAGGACAGGGCAGGGGCCTTCTGCTGCCACAGCTGCTGCCTGGGGCAGAGGGATCATGGCTATACTGCACCACAGAGTGTTTCCAAGGGCACTTTGCGAGAGGGGAGATGAGGCAGGCATTTTCCTTTTCTTTTTCTTAGGGAAGGGGGAAAAGTTGGAGGCAGAAATATGAAAGGAGCTGTGAAATACGAACACATCTCTGAGAATCCTGAATTGTACCTTTCTCAACCTGCTGTTGTATGTACAATTTCCACAAGTGCTTTCAGCCACTCGCCTCCCATAAGACAGCACCAGCTGAAATTACCGAAATTCTCTGCGGACATAAATAATGCACTTCTTCTGCAAACAGGCAGCTTTCTCTAACAAAAATTTAAGTGCAGAGAGTTTGGGTTCGGGACTCTGAATACCAACAGGATAAAGATATGCGACATGGAAATTGCTCAAAAGAGGAATATATCCAGGAGATAGGGATATGATTAGGAAATGAGAGGAAAGTAGGACATCCTTAAGATTCTACCTCTTAAGGGGTGGTGAAGCTCATGAAAATAAATTCAAGTTATGGAGTTAAATGAACATTTTCCAAAGAGAAAGAAAAGTTTTTATAATGTAGCAGGAGGAGTGTCTTTGAAAAAGATCTTGACTTTCCATTGTCTTCTGCAGTCTGTGCAGGACTCTGAGCTCAGGAACTGCAGATGCCCAACAGCAGCTCCATCAGCGAGTTCCTCCTGCTGGCGTTGGCAGACACGTGGCAGCTGCAGCTCCTGCACTTCTGGCTCTTGCTGGGCATCTACCTGGCTGCCCTCCTGGGCAACGGCCTCATCAGCACAGCCGTAGCCTGCCACCACCGCCTGCACACCCCCATGTACTTCTTCCTCCTCAACCTCGCCCTCCTCGACCTGGGCTGCATCTCCACCACTCTCCCCAAAGCCATGGCCAATGCCCTCTGGGACACCAGGATCATCTCCTACGCAGGGTGTGCTGCACAGGTCTTTCTCTTTTTGTCTTTGTTTTCAGCAGAGTATTCCCTTCTCACCATCATGTCGTATGACCGCTACGTTGCCATCTGCAAGCCCCTGCACTACGGGACCTTGATGGACAGCAGAGCTTGTGCCAGCATGGCAGCAGCTGCCTGGGGCACTGGGGCTGTCTTTGCTCTGCTGCACACTGCCAGCACATTTTCTTTGCCACTGTGCCAAGGCAATGCTGTGGATCAGTTCTTCTGTGAAGTCCCCCAGATTCTCAAGCTCTCCTGCTCAGAATCAGATTACCTCAGGGAAATTGGATTGATTGTGGTTAGCGTTCTTGCCATATTTGGGTGCTTTCTTTTCATTGTTGCGTCGTATGTGCAGATCTTCAGGGCCGTGCTGAGGATGCCCTCTGAGCAGGGACGGCACAAAGCCTTCTCCACGTGCCTCCCTCACCTGGCCGTGGTCTCTCTCTTTGTCAGCACTGACTTTTTGGCCTACCTGAAGCCCCCCTCCGTATCCTCCCCATCCCTGGACCTGGTGGCTTCATTTCTGTACTCGGTGGTGCCTCCAACACTGAACCCCCTCATCTACAGCATGAGGAACCAGGAGCTCAAGGATGCAGTGAGGAAAATGATGTCGTGGACAAATTTCATCAGGGATCGTCTTCTCATCTGTCTCAACAAATGACTCGCAGTCTTTTCTGTAACATGCCTATGTTATCACAGAATCACTGAATGGCCTGTATTGAAAAGGATCACATTGATCATTTGGTTTCAACCCCCCTGCCACAGGCAGGGTTGCCAATCAGCAGACCAGGCTGCCCAGAGTCACATCCAGCCTGGCCTTGAATGCCTCCAGGGTTGGGACATCCACAACCTCCTTGGGCAACCTGTTCCAGTGCCTCACCACCCTCTGAGTGAAAAATTTCCTTTTAATATCTAACTTAAACCTCCCCAGTCTCAGTTTAAAACCATTGCCCCTTGTCCTATCACCATCACCCTCGTACACACCTGTTCTCCCTCCTGTTTATATGCTCCCTTCAAGTACTGGAAGGCCACAATGAGGTCTCCCTGCAGCCTTCTCTTCTCCAAGCTAAACAAGCCCAGTTCCCTCAACCTTTCCACATACGAGAGGTGCTCCAGCCCTCTGATCATCTTAGTCTCCCTCCTAAGGACCTGCCCCAACAGCTCCACGTCCTTCCTGTGCTGGGGGCGCCAGGCCTGGACGCAGCACCGCAGATGGGGCCTCACAAGAGCTGAGTAGAGGGGGACAATCACCTCCCTCTCCCTGCTGGCCACCCCTTTTAATGCAGCCCAGAACACAGTTGGCCTTCTGGGCTGCAAGCGCACACTGCTGGCTCATGTCCAGCTTCTCATCCACCAGGACCCCCAAGTCCTTCTCCGCAGGGCTGCTCTCAAGCGTTTCTTCGCCCAGTCTGTATAAACACCTGGCATTGCTCCAGCCAAATTGCAGCACCTTGCACTTAGCCTTGCTGAACCTCTTTCGGTTCACATGGTCCCACTTCTCCAGCCTGTCCAGGTCCCTCTGCTTAGCTTCCTTTCCCTCCCATGGATCGACCGCACTGCTCAGCTTGGTGTCATTTTTAAACTTGCTGAGGATGCACTCGATGCCATCATCTGCGTCATTGATGAAGATGCAGAAGAGCATCCATGTCAAGACTGATCCTTGAGGGACACCACCTCCTTTCTTCCTCACGTTATGTCATAAACCAGTGTCCTTCACTCTGACAGTGTTTGCATTAGCTCATGGATTAAATGAATTAGACCTCTTTTAGTTCTTTGAGTCCAATGCCTTTTTCTCTCTGCCTCTGTAGCAGATAAATTTTGCATACTCTTCATCTGAGGACTGACGTGATGGATCTTTCCACACTGTTCCTTTTTAATGTCCATAGTTTGGTGGGGATGTTTTCCCACTGTGATGGGTTTCACCGCAGTGACTGTGACCTATACTTGAGTCTTTCAAGCTGAGTTTGACACCAGTGACCCACAATGGTTCATGGATGTTTGTGTTTATTGAGAATAAATCATAAAAGAGTTTCTTGGCTTCCCAGTGGCCATTTCAGTGCTGGGTCACCGCCAGGGCACCACTGACTTGTCTGGGGGGCATTGAGTGCGCTGGGTTGGGCTGCAGCTACAGGGACAAAGACAACAGTTGGCAGTTACTGCCCTGAGACCCTCTTCCCAAGTTCCATCTGCGGCTTCCAGAGGGCTCTGGTCTCTTGCAGGTCCTTTCAGAAAGCTGCCTGTCCCAGACAGGACCTCTGGGGCCCCCAGAGATGGCATGGGATGCTTGTGATCACGCAGTGGAGTTTTGCTCCCCACTCATTTATCCTTCAATTTATCATTTATCCTCACTCATTTATCCTTCAATTAATTTGTGTTTCCTATTAATATTTATCATTTCCTTTCTACCTATGTAAAGTACTTCTCCTTTTGGAAAGGTGAACCACGCTGGTGGGATATGGCTGAGGAGCATGCTCTGTTTTTAGGGAAGTTGTATTGTATTTTACTGTTGCTTGTCTTAAAGTAGGAAGCCCGTCTTGTGCCCGTGCGCAGACAGTTCTCTAAGGAAAGCAGGTGAAGGAATGGTGTAAAGGAACTGTACCATCCAGCTGCAGACTTCAGTGGAGAATTCTGCTGTAGGGAAAGTGATGCAAGTGCCAGGTGGCATACAGCAGACACGTCAGGCCTGGGGAGGTGAGCAGTCAGGTTGTCTGTACTGTGTCAGACCTCAAGCAATTGCTTTTCCTGCCTATGCAGATCTCCTTAGGCGACACTCTGGATCAACATCAATTGGAGAATCACAGAATCGCAGAATGGCCAGGGTTGGAAGGGACCTCAAGGATCATGAATTTCCAACCCTCCTGCCACATGCAGGACCACCAACCTCCACATTTAATACCAGTCCAGGCTGCTCAGGGCCCCATCCAACCTGGCCTTGAACACCTCCAAGGATGGATGGGGCATCCACAACCTCTCTGGGCAGCTTTTCCAGCACCTCAGCACTCTCTCTGTAAAGAACTTCTCCCTGACAACCAACCTAAATCTTCCCTCCCTCAACTTCAAACCATTTTCCCTTGTCCTGCTGTTACCTACCCCTTCAAAGATTTGATTCCCCTCCTGCTTGTAGGCTCCCTTTAGGTACTGAAAGGCTGCAATGAGGTCTGCCCTGCAGAGCCAAGTACCCAAAGTTTAGGGTTAGGGGAGGGGTTGAAGGTGAGGAGGGCAGAGCACAGGAGCAGGGTCTGTGGTGGGTGTTGGGTGTTCAGGATAGGGATTAAGGGTTAGAACTCACCTTTAGGGGCAGAGATTAAGCAAAGGTTTAGTGAGAGGGCTTGGTGTTCTGCTAAGGTTTTCAGGGTACTTGTAAGCATTACGGATTAGCGTTCTGTTTTGGGCTGCAGTGAGGGTATTTAACAATTGTTAAATACAATATTATAATGCTAGCAACTAAAGCTTGGTTTTAGCATGAGTGGGAGACTAAGTGTGGGAATCTGTGCAGTCCATTCCTTGGGAATGTTCTTGGCAGCAACAATTAAAGAAGCCCTGAGCCTTCAGGCACTGCCATGAGGAGATCTCCATTAACAATAGACTTGCTGTGGTGGAAACAGTCTGTGTGACAGAAGTGCCCACTGCGTGTCCTTGCTTGTGTTTGCAGCCACACAGCAGCACTGTCACCAAGCCACAGGAGCTGCAAGGCTAAGGGTCTATGGGGCTGAGTTTCAGCTCAACACACCACCACCACACCACTGAATTCTGTCTCTCAGTGCAACACTGAGCCTTTTCTTGAAAAGTTTCTGTCTCACCTCTGCTGGCTGTTCCATTCCTGAGATGGAAGTGGCACCTGACTCAGGAAGGAGAAGGACACAGAGCTCTGCAGGAGGACCTGCACCACCTGCCCAGCAGCTCTGCGCTACCCCACAGTTGCACTTCCTACCTACAAATTCATGCTCCAGAATGTCTCCTGAGAGTCCTGGGCAACCTTTCCTGGGCTCTCATGTGTGCTTCAGCTACCACAGGGTGTCCTGGAAGCAGTTCTCACTCTCTGTGTGGCAAATGGAAAGAAGCATTGAATGGAGACTTCAGGGAAAAGTTTAAGCCTCTGAGATGAGAACCCATATCCAAGATATTTTACTATGCAGGGTCTCACAGGAACTGAGGAAGAGGGGATCTGACAACCAGCGTGCAAACCAGGTGCTGCTGCTGGCCTGTCAGAGGCACTGACAGATGTGAGCCTGAAAGCACAGACCTCAGCCAGGTGCCAAGGGATGGCCCGTCAGCTATTGCAGGCTGCAGTCACCGCACAGTTTGATGAACAGCTGTATGCTTCCTGCTGGATTTTGGGGTGCTGAGAACAGCTGACCCCAGCAGCTCCAGAAATGTCTCACAGGAAGGAAGACAATGTCATTGCATGCCCTTTGTTTTGTCAAGATTCTCAGAGAGCTTGCTTCCTTATGTACACTGTGTCTGGATTACGCTGCATAGGTACAAACTGAGTAGTAATTGATGTGGATAATGACATTTAAGTGAAAAACATTAGAATATACAAAACACAGAATAAAACTTACAATAGATTACACTTAGAAAATGAATACACGGACCAAAAAAAGATGATTTGATTCTGTAAAAATCTGAATTACAACTCTTAGATAGAAAAAGTTGGGCAGTTCACTGCTTTTGAAACACATTTAGTCATCAGTTTCCGCAGAGCATCTTTGAGCTCCTTGTTTCTCATGCTGTAGATGAGGGGGTTCACTGCGGGAGGCACCACTGAGTACAGAAATGACAGAACCAGGTCCAGGGATGGGGAGGAGACGGAGGGTGGCTTCAAATAGGCAACCATGTCAGTGCTGAGAAAGAGGAAGACCACAGCCAGGTGAGGGAGGCACGTGGAGAAGGCTTTGTGCCGTTGCTGCTCAGAGGGCATCCTCAGCACAGCCCTGAAGATCTGCACATAGGAGAAAAGAACGAAAGCAAAGCACCCAGATGCTAAAGATATACTAAACACTAGAAGTGAATTTTCTTTGAGGTAGGACCGTGAGCAGGAGAGCTTGAGAATCTGGGGGATTTCACAGAAGAACTGCTTGATGGCATTGCCTTGGCAGAGAGGCAGTGAAAATGTATTGGCAGTGTGCAGCAGGGAATTAAGGAAACCAGTGCCCCAGGCAGCTGCTGCCATGGTGGCACAAGCTCTGCCATCCATCAAGGTCCCGTAGTGCAGGGGCTTGCAGATGGCAACGTAGCGGTCATAGGACATGATGGTGAGAATGCAATACTCTGCTGATAGCAGAAAGACAAATAGAAAGACTTGTGCAGCACATCCAGCATAGGAGATGTGCCTGTTGTCCCAGAGGGCATTGGCCATGGCTTTGGGCAGAGTGGTGGAGATGCAGCCCAGGTCGAGGAGGGCGAGGTTGAGGAGGAAGAAGTACATGGGGGTGTGCAGGCGGTGGTGGCAGGCTACGGCTGTGCTGATGAGGCCGTTGCCCAGGAGGGCAGCCAGGTAGATGCCCAGCAAGAGCCAGAAGTGCAGGAGCTGCAGCTGCCGCGTGTCTGCCAACGCCAGCAGGAGGAACTCGCTGATGGAGCTGCTGTTGGGCATCTGCTGCCTCAGGGCATAGACACCTGTCTGCGGAGGGAAAAACGGGAAAAGGTTACTTCAGACCTCTCCAAGCAAACCCTACTGAGTGACTTCTGAAACCTCCTACGCTGCCTCCGTCCTTTCTGCAAGACCTCTCAATTCTTGCTATTGGTGGCTGAGGGTGCCACAGAGTACAAGGAGCTCTGCTTCAGGCTGTGGATGAGCCAGCTTTGTCCTACAGCAATAAAACAATTTAAAAATAGAGTGATGTCAGATTAATAACCTGAGGTATCAAGGAGCTTTCCACAAATTTCTCAAAACTGGACAGCACTGCTCTTTCATAATATTTTCTTCAGTTACCCATGAATTCATGACAAGTGTTTTTAAGGTAGAAATCCTTGATCACTGTGAGACACTTCAAGTGTCAGTGTCCCTTTTGATGTCAGAGAGGCAAAGGGCATACCCCTCACTTCCAAATGATTGGACCACATGATCTGCTCTGTGTTTGCACCACTGGAGGATGGTCACACTCTAGGAGTTAACCTGACAAGACTCCGGTTGCCAGTAAGAGCAGAGGTTAGTTGTGCAGAACTCCAAGTCTCTCGTCTTCCTTACCATACCAGGGGAAGGTCTCAGCTCTCCCGTTCTCTGCAGGGACACTGCCATCCAGCAGCATTTCCATGGCCTTAACACTGAGGCATCTTCTCCGTGGTGCTGCTGGATAACACAGAGCTGCCGTGGCAGAGCTGCAATATTTTGCAGGGCTGACTTCAGCCCAGGAGGAACCACAGGAGCAGAGTCAAAAGCCCCAAACAGGGGGTGTCCTAGAAAGAGAGTCAGCTCATTCCTAGCCCTAAAGTCAGCATTTATCAGAGAGTCGAGCCCTTAATGCAACTCTTAATCAAGTTCTCATGCACTAGGAATGGATGCACAGGGTGACAGTGAAAACAGGCCAGGGGGTTGCTGTAGGGAAGGTATGTGCATTGCAGGGATGGCTGTGAGATGCCCATTTTCCGCTCCCAGCCTTCTGCAGTGTCAGCAGCCTCATCTGCAATGGAATGTCCCAAATAAAGTGACCCCTGCAGTAAAAACCACTACTGCCTGTACTGTAAAGTGAGACTTACCTTGTCAAGGGCTGTGAGAAATGCTCCTCCAGTGAGCTCTCAGCCTGCTAAGATGCCATGCAGGCTGTAAGCTCTCCTCCTTCTTCTCTCTGTCACCTGCAGATCATGCTCCCAGCCCTGCTGTGCTGTGCAGAAGAGCTGCTCCTGAGCACAGCTGTTTCTCTGCAGCACTGCCCACTTGTAGGAGCTCCCTGTGTCCCAGGAGCCCAGAACAGCTCAGCAGCAGATGATGCCATTTCTATCCAACCCACTGATTTCCCCTGAGATGTCCCCGGGTCTCCATGGCCAACAGCTCCTGAAAGACAACAGCATCATGACTGTACTTTGAAATCTTTGTACTGTACTTTGAACTAACCACCAAACGTCCAGTGGACAGTGACTAATTCCACACATATTGTTAGTCCTACCAGAGAGTGATTGCTAAAACAAAAAGGGCACACAGACCAGGACAGGGAGGGGTGGACTACCCCTGGGCAGGGCACTGATCCAGCTGAGGCAGTGCAGGCATCTCATTCCTACATGGAAACCCAGCAACGGAAATGGGATTCTGCTCCCCACGGACCCACAGGAGCTGGGATTCCTCTGGTTGAGTTCAGGCATGCACAAGGAGTTGCCTGCATGTGAGCTCCTGCTCTGAGTCCTTGGTCCTTCAGCGCGGAGTCAGTTGCTCACACACAGACCCTGGGTGATGACCAAGGTGCCTGGGGTGCTCCTGGATGTGTGCTGGTGCTTGTAAAGTGTGTGGGAAATCCCTGAGATAGACACCTCCTTCCTGAGCATCAGTGGGGGGCAGAGAGGGGATGGAGATATACTTGGCCATCCTGTACGACAACAGACCCCTTTGTTTAGGGCACCTGACTGTGCCTTTGTTATTTGTCTCCATGGAGCATGCAGTTATGCAGCTGGCGAAAGGGATGAGCTCTCAAAAGAAGAGGCAGATCTTTCTCTGTTCTCCATCTACTGAATATTCTGGAGTTCAAGGCACTACAGAGCTAACACACGTCTTTTTTCTTCATCTGAAGAAACCTCAGTTTTCTATGTGCTCTCATGTGACTGGCCTCAGAAGCAGCCTAGTGTCACGGCAGTGTCCTGGGCTGTCCTGCACACTCACATGCAGCTGCAAATGCAGCACAGAGCCTTGAGGAAAGCCATGCCCTCAGAGTGTCTGTGCTGCTTGGACAACTCCAAGCCTCACAATGGGTCCAATGCCTGTGTACCACCTTCTGAACACAAATACCATAGATGCGCTCCTCAGCCATGCTACACCTAATGGTGTTTCCCAATTGGCATGTGTTTTGCACTATTGAAAACACCAAAATATGATGAGCCGGAAATTTTTGTGCAGTTTCAGGCTTGAGCTCTTGTTTGGACCACAGAGACACAATTATATGGCTTCCACAACTGGACTGCAGCACAAGGGAGATACAGAGTCTTTACAGTGGATGGGTGAGGAGACAAGGAAGGACGACTGCCCTCTGTGAGAGTGCACTGAGCTCTTCCTGGGGATGGCAGAGCAGGTCAGAGTGAATGGAAATGGCAAAGAGAGGAACCACAGAATCACAGAATTTCCAAGGTTGGATAAGACCTTCGAGATCATCCAGTCCAACCATCGACCACCTATCACCAATAGTACTCACTAAACCGTGTCTCTCAACACAACATCCAGACGTTCCTTGAACACCTCCAGGGTTGGTGACTCCACCACTTCCCTGGGCAGCCCATTCGAGTGCCTGACCACTATTTCAGAGAAGTAGTATTTCCTAATGTCAGGCCTAAATCTCCCGTGGCACTGCTTGAAGCCATTCCCTCTAGTCCTATCACCAGTTACACGAGAGAAGAGGCCTTAGCCCAGCTCACTACAACTTCCCTTCAGGTAGTTATAGAGAGCAATAAGGTCTCCCCTGAGCCTCCTGTTCTCCAGACTGAACAATCCCAGCTCCTTCAGCCTCTCCTCATCAGGCCTGTGCTCTAGACCCCTCACCAGCTTTGTCGCCCTTCTTTGAACCCTCTCCAGGGCCTCAATGTCTTTCTTGCATCAAGGGTCCCAAAACTGGACCCAGTACTCGAGGTGCGGTCTCACCAGAGCCCTCCATGAACCCATGCTGACTAACTATGGTTATCTATGGAGGCTAGATCTTGATGTGATGAGCCTTAAACAATGGGTAAAATTAGGTTAGAGCTTATTTTTCCTGTTGTGGTTTGCAAAAGGCTTTAGTGAGCCTTAAGCAATGGGTAAAATTTAACCCCCTTCCATCAGTGTGTCGTTGTGAGAGCCCATCCTGCAAACCTACAAACCCAGAATGCTGGAATACTAGAGAAACTTTAGAAACTTACAGTTCTAGAGACCTGAAAGCCTTGAACCTAGAATCCTGGAATCCTATACATCCTAGAAACCTGGAATTCTATCAACTGAAGAAACCTAGAATCCTAGAATCATGGAATCTTAGAAACCTAAGATAGCTAGCATTCAAAAAACCTAAATCCTGGAAACATAGAACCCTATAATTCTTTAATCCTGGAAACCTGGAGTCCTGCTATCATAGAAATCTAGAAATCTAAGAAAGCTATAGTCCTACCATCCTGCAAACCTAAGAAAAGTACAGATTTAGAATCCTACAGAACAAGAATCCTACGTGCTTAAATTCCTACACTCCTACAATTCCAGAATCCTAGAAGCGTCGAATCCTAGAAACATAGAATCCTATCAATGTAGAAACCTCGAATCCCAGCATGCTAGAATGTGGATGTCCTGGACTCTCAGAATCATCGAGGTTGGAGAAGACCTCTGAGGTCATCGAGCCCAACCAAGGACGTGCCGTGCCATGGAAGTCCCTCACCTGCTCCCCAGCAGCACAGGCTCAGGGCCAGCAGGGTGACACAGCACAGATCTGGTGACAGGTCACAGCTGTGGGTTTAGCGGTGGACTTGATGGGGCTGAGTTAACAGTTGGATGACCTGAGAGGTCATTTCTAACTAACTAAGAGCTAACTTGAGGGCAGAGGAGGATTGGCAGCAGGTCCCAGCTCGGCGATGCAGGCAATCCCCATCCCGACCTACCTCGGTTCCCCAGGTACCTCTATGTAATAGGTTTGAAGCCCTGAAACTGGAGGGTGCGGTGGCTGAGGATGAAGTGGGAGAGCTGCCTCCAAGCATTCCCAAGGAGAGGCGTCCAGCTCCACGCTTAAAGACTGCCTCCTCCAGTAAAGAAAGGAGGGTGATAGTCATAGGAGACTCCCTTCTAAAAGGAACTGAGGGCCCAATATGTCGGCCTGCCCCCACCCGTAGGGAGGTGTGCTGCCTCCCTGGGGCCCGGGTCAGGGATATTTCTAGGAAACTTCCTAGTTTGATCCGCTCCTCTGATTATTATCCCTTATTGATAGTTCAGGCTGGCAGTGATGAGGTCACTGACGGAAGCCTGAGGACTATGAAAAATGACTTTAGGAGACTGGGGAGGTTAGTTGAAGGAGCAGGCGTACAGGTAGTATTTGCCTGTATTCCTACAGTGGCAGGGAAGGATGCTGAGACCACCAGAAGAACACACCTTATAAACACGTGGCTGAAAGGCTGGTGCAAAAGCAAGAATTTGGGGTTCTTTGATCATGGGGCGGTCTACTCGGCACCTGGCCTGGGGTCTGCTGATGGGTCTCACCTGTCTCGAAGGGGGAAACGGATCCTCGCCCAAGAGCTGGCAGGACTGGTAGAGAGGGCTTTAAACTAGATGCGGAGGGGGCAGGGGATAAAACCAGGCCTGCTAGAGATGAGCCTGGGGGATCGGCGATGGGATTAGGGATGAGGCGAGGGGCTCGGCTGAAGTGCATCTACACCAATGCACGCAGCATGGGCAACAAACAAGAAGAGTTGGAAGCCATGGTGCGGCAGGCAAGCTATGACCTAGTTGCCATCACGGAAACATGGTGGGACTGCTCCCACGACTGGAGTGCTGCAATGGATGGCTACAAGCTCTTCAGGAAGGATAGGCAAGGAAGAAGGGGTGGTGGTGTGGCTCTGTATGTTAGAGAATGCTTTGATGTTACTGAGCTTGTGGCTGGGGATGATAAGGTTGAATCCCTATGGGTAAAGATCAGGGGAAGGGCTGACAAGGCAGACATATTGGTGGGCGTCTGCTATAGACCGCCGAACCAGGATGAAGAGACAGATGAGGTGTTCTATGAGCAGCTGGCAGAAGCTGCGAGATCGCCAGCCCTTGTCCTCATGGGGGATTTCAACTTCCCTGACACGTGCTGGGAATACGGCGCAGCGCAGAGGAAGCAGTCTAGGAGGTTTCTGGAGTGTATGGAGGAGAACTTTCTGATGCAGCCGGTGAGAGAGCCTACGAGAGGAGCTGCCCCGCTAGACCTGCTGTTCACAAACAGAGAAGCTCTGCTGGAAGATGTGGCGGTCGGGGGCTGTCTTGGACAGAGCGACCATGAGATGGTAGAGTTCTCGATTCTTGGAGGAGCCAGGAGGAAGAACAGCAAAACTGTTACCTTGGACTTCCGGAGGGCGGACTTGGAGTTGTTTAGAAGACATGTAGGGGGAGTCCCCTGGGATTCAGTCCTAGAGGGTAAAGGGGTCCAAGACAGCCGGTTGCTCTTCAGGAAGGAAGTCTTAAGGCGCAGGAGCGGGCTGTCCCCCTGAGCTGCAAAATGAGCCGGCGGGGAAGGAGAGCGGCGTGGATGAAGAGGGAACTGTTCTTGAGGCTCCGGGAGAAAAAGAGAATCTACCTCCTGTGGAAGAAGGGATGGGCGACTCAGAGAGAGTACAGAGAAGTTGTTCAGATGTGCAGGGAGAAAATCAGAAAGGCGAAAGCCCGGCTCGAAGTCAACCTGGCCGCTGGGATAAAAAGAAACAAGAAACCCTTTGACAAATATATCAACGGTAAGAGGAGGACTAAGGAGAATCTCCATTCTTTACAGGACGAGGCTGGGAATGTGACTAGTGAGGATAAGGAAAAGGCAGAGATCCTGAACGCCTTCTTTACGTCTGTCTTTAAAGGTCAGACCAGTTATCCTCAGGGTACTCCGCTTTTTGACGTGGTGGACTCGGCTGGGGAGCAGACTAAACCCCCCACGATTCAGGAGGAAACAGTCAGAGACCTGCTACTGCAACTGGACTGCCACAAGTCCATGGGGCCGGATGAGATCCACCCGAGAGTGCTGAGGGAACTGGCGGAGGTGAGAGCCGAGCCGCTTTCCATCATCTATCAGCGCTCCTTGTTGACTGATGAGGTCCCAGCAGACTGGAGGCTTGCCAACGTGACTCCCATCTACAAGAAGGGCTGTAAGGAGGACCCGGGGAGCTACAGGGCTGTTAGCCTGACCTCGGTGCCAGGGAAGGTTATGGAGCAGATTGTCTTGAGGGAGATCACACAGTGTGCGGGACAACCGGGGGATCAGGGCTAGCAGCATGGGCTCACGAAGGGCAGGTCCTGCTTGACCAACCTGATCTCCTTCTATGATCCAGTGACCCGCCTGGTGGATGAGGGGAAGGCTGTTGATGTGGTCTACCTTGACTTCAGCAAAGCCTTTGACACTGTCTCCCACAGCATTCTCCTGCGGAAGCTGGCAGTCCGTGGCTTGGACAGGTACCCCATACTGGGACAGCCTCAACCTGGAACCCTATGGGACTGGGATCCCCCAAACTGGATCTCCCCATAGTGGAGTCCTCCATAATGGGAACACCCCAAACTGGGATCGGCCCCCAAACTGGGACCCTATGGGACTGGGAAGCCCCAAACTGGGATCCTATGGAACTGGGACGCCCCAAACTGGAAAACTCCCTTACTGGGAACTCTCAAACTGGGATCCTATGGAACTGGGAAGCCCCAAACTGGTACCCCTCCCAAATTGGGATCCCCTCCCAAACTGGAACACCCCTAAACTGGATAACTCCCATACTGGGAACCTCCAAACTGGAATCCTATGGAACTGCTGGAGGGCCGGGCACAGAGAGTGGTGGTCAATGGAGCCAAATCCAGCTGGTGACCGGCCACGGGTGGGGTTCCCCAGGGGTCGGTGCTGGGGCCTGTCCTCTTCAAGATCTTCATTGATGACCTGGATGAGGGCACTGAGTGCACCCTCAGGAAGTTTGCAGATGACACCAAGCTGGCTGGAAGCGTCGATCTGCCTGGGGGTAGCGAGGCCCTACAGAGGGATCTGGACAGGTGGAGAGCTGGGCTGAAGCCAACGGGATGAGGTTTAATCAGACCAAAGGCCGGGTCCTGCACTTTGGCCACAGCAACCCCAAGCAACGCTACAGGCTTGGGGCGGAGTGGCTGGAAGATGTGTAGAGGAAATGGAGCTGGGGGTGTTGGTTGACGCTGGGCTGAACACGAGCCAGCAGTGTGCCTGGGTGGCCAAGAAGGCCAATGGCATCCTGGCTTGTATCAGAAGCAGTGTGACCAGCAGGAGTAGGGAAGTAATTGTCCCCCTGTACTCAGCTCTGATGAGGCCGCACCTCGAGTGCTGTGTCCAGTTCTGGGCCCCTCACTGCAAGAAAGACATCGAGGCCCTGCAGCGTGTTCAAAGAAGGGCAACAAAGCTGTGAGGGGTCTGGAGCACAGGGCTGATGAGGAGCGGCTGAGGGAGCTGGGAGTGTTCAGTCTGGAGAAGAGGAGGCTCAGGGGAGACCTCATTGCTCTCTATAACTACCTGAGGGGGGGTTGTAGCGAGCTGGGCTAAGGCCTCTTCTCTCGTGTAACTGGTGATAGGACTAGGGGGAATGGTTTCAAGCTGCGCCAGGGAAGATTCAGGCTGGATATTAGGAAATACTACTTCTCTGACAGAGTGGTCAGGCACTGGGATGGGCTGCACAGGGAGGTGGTGGAGTCACCGACCCTGGAGGTGTTCAAGGAACGTCTGGATTTTGTGTTGAGGGACGTGGTTTAGCGAGAACCATGGGTGATAGGTGGATGGTTGGACTGGATGATCTTATAGGTCTTTTCCAACCTTAGCGATTCTGTGATTCTGTGATTCTGTGATTCTGTGCTGCTGTGTGGCTGCAAACACAAGCAAGGACACGCTGTGGGCACTTCTGTCACACAGACTGTTTCCACCACAGCAAGTCCATTGTTAATGGAGATCTCCTCATGGCAGTGCCTGAAGGCTCAGGGCTTCTTTAATTGTTGCTGCCAAGAGCATTCCCAAGGAATGGACTGCACAGATTCCCAGCCTTACTCTCCCACTCATGCTAAAACCAAGCTTTAGTTGCTAGCATTATAATATTGTATTTAACAATTGTTAAATATCCTCACTGCAGCCCAAAACAGAACGCTAATCCGTAATGCTTACCTGTACCCTAACACTGTCCTGAAAACCTTAGCAGAACACCAAGCCCTCTCACTAAACCTTTGCTTAATCTCTGCCCCTACAGGTGAGTTCTAACCCTTAATCCCTATCCTGAACACCCAACACCCACAGACCCTGCTCCTGTGCTCTGCCCTCCTCACCTTCAACCCCTCCCCTAACCCTAAACTTTGGGTACTTGGCTCTGCAGGGCAGAGCAGGACTGGTGGAGTCTTAGAGCAAATCCATGTAATGCAGTGATGAATGTGAGGCGATGTCTGTACAGGAGGTGACGTGTGACTGATCGGCTTGAGGCCATAAGGAGGAGGTGGGTAGGAATGCTGCCATGAGCTCAGCTCTACCTCAGGCCCTCATGGGCCTGCAGGTGGCACGAGGCTGTGAAGGTGGCTGTGAGGTCACTTGTGTGTGTGGAGTTGACAGGCCAGCCCCAGGAGCGTGTCCCAGAAAGGAATGGTGTGCTGCCTTCTGCCTGAGGCAGCTGTTGGTCAGCCCTTGACTTCTGGCTGGGATCTGTGCACACAGGATCACATCCGCAGTGTCCCTGAGAGGCCGACAGAAAGCGCCAGGTTGACGTGTTGGCTGTGGGATCCTCTCTGCCTGAGCACCTGGTAGGGCCCATGGAGGAAGAAGGAGGTTTGTGTAAGGGATTGTGATGGCTCTTCTGTGTGAGGACACAAGTCCATAGCAGGAGGGACGTGACTTGGTCGTGTCTACTTGAGAAGCTGGCACGTGCCTTGGAAGATGATGGTGATTCTGTCACAGAGTTAACTAGATCAGTCTATGCGCGTGACAGGGGGCAGTAGACCCCTGTCCCCTTCCTCCCCCCCCCCCCCCCCCAGCCACACAAGATAGGAAGGAAAAGGGAAAAGGGATAGGGAGATGGGAGCTGGGATCAAGGGTGGAAAAAAAAAAGTCCAGCAGCATCGATCTATGGAGGAAAACTTATTTTACTATGATACTGGAATGCAAGATAACACAATATAATACAATCTAATTGAAATTGAGACTAATTGAGACTAATCAAATAAGATAGGGGAGAGAGTTCCCGAGACCGAGTCAAACCTGAAAAGCTTGGAATGGCTAGGAAAGCACCTCCAGCACCCACTGCCAGGCAGTAAGAGACCGCCCCACCCGGAAGGGTCAGATCCCATGACGTCTGTGATGCACAGGGACAGGTACCTGGAATTGGAGTACTAACACTTTAACTCCCAGTGCACTACATGATGGTATGAAGTGGAATACTGAAAAACAAAAAAACATGAAACCGCGACATTGGGGTTACCTCACACTTTACTCCAAGTTTACTTGCACTTTTCTCCGGGTTTTCTCTCACTTCTTTTCAGAGTGTCTTTGACTCACACTTTACTCAAGGTTTACTCAAACTTTTCCTCAACTTTACTCACACTTTACTCTGGGTTTAATCACACATTTCTCTGCATTTTACTGACACCCTACTCCGGGTGTGTACACCCTCTCTTGCGGGCCTACCCACACCTTATACCGAGTGTTTCTCACACTTGTCTCCAAGTTTACTCACACTTTACTCCTGGTATACTCACAGTTTTCTCTGTTTTTTTTTTTTTTTTCTCACACTTTGCACCAGGTTTGCACACTCTTTACTCTGGGTTTACTCTTTCTCTACTCCCGGTGGAGTCACTCCTTACTCTGGGTTTTTCTCACACTTTACACCATGTTTAGTCACACTTTACTCCGGGCTTCCTCACACTTTCCTTGGGCTTACCTCACAGTTTACTCCAAGTTTACTCATTCTTTACTCCAGGTGTACTCACACTTCTTTTTTGTATATGTTTGACTCACAGTTACTCAAGGTTCACTCAAACTTTTTTTCAACTTTACTCACACTTTATTCTGGAGTTTCTCAACGTTTTTTTTCTGGGTTTTATTGACACCCTACTCTGGGTGTATACAATGTCCCTTGCATAAAGTGCATACCTACACTTTACTCTGGTTCCACCCATACTTTACTCTGTGTTTACAAACACTTTATTACACGTTTACTCGTACCCTGCACTGGGCGTACTCACACCTTACTCCAGGTTTTATTCACATTTCTCTCCAAGTTTACTCCCTTAGTTCTGTGGGTTTTTTCTCACACTTTATTCTGAGTTTACTGACAGTTTTCTCTAGCTTTTGCTCACCCTTCACCCCAGGTTTACTTAATTATAGAAAACAATTTAATTAGATGTTATTTGCCTTCATGGGGTGTTGAATCGGCAGCTGCAGATTTGACCTTGCTAAGCCAGGTTTTCGTTCCGATAACAGATGCTTTTCTACAGCATCATTTTCTACAGGCAATTAGTGCAGATAGCAGGTCGATCATTTTTCCAGACAACATTGTTAGTTATCCTATTTCTGGAATGCCAGGCAGCAGGCTCAGACAGTAAAACCACAAATTAATGAAGAAGCAGCAGATTGGTGAACGGAGTTGTGGTCGATGAGATGACCAACCAGAAGCAGCCAAGCGTCCTCCATCCTAACCCAAGCTTAAGAAAGTAACCCAATGACTTTCATTGCAAAGACGGTATGCGTAAAATAACTGAGACTCAGGGTTGGGGGAGGGGGGTATCAATCATTTTTGGGACTCAGTGTAATTAAGCCAGCCTATTCTTGGACATCTAATGCATATGTAAGCAGTCTGCTCTTTAAGTATGTGCATTTCTTGCCTCCATTATGCAGGCTAGGTGGCGATATCCCCTCTGCATCTGGCATGTGCGCAGCCCTGATTAAACACACCTGCTTTAGGACTACTCAGTGGTTATACAGTTTGATTTGCTCACATCAGTTCCATCCCTCAGTTCAGCACTTGTCAGCCCTCCTCGAGTGCATCCAGTCCCGCCACCTTACCATCAAGCTGAAGAGATCACCGCTCTGCCGGTCCCGAAATGGGACCCCAGGAGAAGAACCCTTCTGCACGGGGGGGGCAGGCTGCAGGCCTGAGTCCCGGGCCCTGGACCTGGGTCAGTTCGCCACCGCGCTCCAATCGCAATCCAGTGCGGCTCCTCAGGGCAGAGCGGGAAGCAGCCCTTCAAATCCATCTCACATATCTCTCCACAGAGATAAGGGTGTGATGTGGGACCATGCCAAAGGACTTCCAAATGTCCAGGTAGATTTTTGTACCAGCCTGTGTAACTGATGCACTGTCAAAGCATCCACATCATCATTCTGAACATAAAAAAAACCCACGATATTTAATGAACTTTGGGGAAAATACTGATTTCTCATTTAAATCCTTAAAATATTGAGCTAAATAAAACATAGTAAATCTCAGGACTTAGGCTGTGTTATAGTAAAACACATCTTCTTACAGCGCACGCAACGAAACTGTTTATGAGATTGTTTCTTTGCTTACAACTGGCACCTGGTAGATAAGTGTGTTTCTGAAACTTAGCAACCTTCACTTTGGGATCCAAAGAGCTGCTATCACAATGGTCAGCAAATGACCAAAGCATTCAGAAGTGAATCATTACCAGAGCCGCAGTGACACAACAGACTGGGTCTGACAGCAAGAACAGAAATAACAACTTGTACACAGGGGTAATTTAGGAAGTTGTCGTTAAATATTAGGAAAATAGGTCAGGGTGTGAGAGAACAAAGATGAAATAGAAACATGGCATATCACTTTGATTAGAGTAAATAGGTAAGGAATAAGAGGGATGTGAAACCCTAACTAACAGTGGGCAGATTTCTGTATTGGAAATCATTAAATTATATAAACTATTGTCAAATGTGTTGTGGGTTAGGTGTAGTTTCAAATAATATATTGAGGTGAAAGGGACACTGAATTCAATGGCTGTTCCACAGTCTGCAGAAAAAAAACCTGGCACCTGGTAGATAAGTGTGTTTCTGTAACTTAACAACCTTTACTTTGGGATCCAGAGAGCTGTTATTGGAATGGTCTGGAGTTCAGCAAATGAATCATTACCAGAGCTGCAGTGACACAACAGACTGGGTCTGACAGCAAGAACAGAAATAACTAACTGGTACACAGGGGTCATTTAGGAAGTTACTATAAAATATTAGGGAAAAAAAAGTCAGGAGATGAGACAATATGGATTAAATAGAAACATGGCATATCGCTTTGATTATGGTAAATAGGTAAGGAAGAAGAGGATGTGAAATCCTAACTAACAGTGAGCAGATGTATGTGTTGGAAATAATTTATATTATATAGAATAACAGTAAAATGTGTTGTGGGTTAGGTGCAGTTTCAAATAATAGATTAACGTGAAAGGGACGCTGAATTCAATAGCTGATGCCAAGTGTGCAGAAAAAAACAAACAACAACAACAACAAAGCCTGCATTGATATGTAGCCATTAACACACACAATTTGTTGTCTTTGGGTTTTAAGCATGGAAAGAATAAAACACTTTGTGCCTCAACCCAGGAATTGTTGAGTCGTGTTTTCTCCCCTGTCCTGTAGAGGGGCAGTGACAGAGCAGCACAGGGGGCACCTGGGAGCCAGGCAAGGTGAGCACAGCGCAGCTGGGCGCTGAGTTCCAGGGTGATTTTTGGGTTCCAGCCCTGCAGCATGAGGCTCCGTGTGCCTTCCCCTCTGCAGGACAGCCCGGCCCCACCGCCCCACAGGCAGCCCCTGGCAGCTCAGTGCAGGCACTGTGTGGGGCAGCATGCGTGCAGTGCTACAGAGATGTGCCCCCAGCACAGCCCCTGACACCGCATGTCCTCCTTCTCACAACACCTACTTCCTCCCTTTTATTTCATCTTCCTCTTCATCACAGTGTACCTTGGCTCATCTTTTAGCTCTTTTCCCCCAATTTGGCGAATTTCCATTGCTTCTTTTGCCACAGTCAGCAACTTTCTATCTTGGTGCACTATAACTGCAAGCAGTTGATACCAAACCCAAGAACAAGTCCTTGCACCTGGTGCAGGCAAAGAAAAAAGCAGTCCATTGTGATTTCAGTGCTTCTGTGAAATGGGATTGTTGATAAAAAACAGGGCTGTTCACACACCAAGCAAAGCTGAACTGGGAAATCTTACAGTGATCACACACACTGATTCCTCTTGCTAACGTAGTTTACTGATTCATTAGCTAATTGATACCTTCTGCTAATCTAGGCTATATCATGACCACGGAGCCTGCTAGCATCTAATTTGCTTGCAGATACAGGAATGGAACATAGAGGCTGTGGAAGAGTTAGCACAGACCCAGAGTTCATACGGAGAACTACAGGAGAAAGAGAGCGGAGTGAAGTCCTGTAGAAATGGAAGGAATCAAAATGTGTTTAGAAACATGATAATCACTAATGATAATTACACGCATACATAAATAAATGAACAGCAAGGAAAAATGTAACTATTAATACAAATAAAGAATAATTATAAACAGTAAAAAACACAATGAAAGCCTGCAATGGAGTAGACTGTGAGTCATTTATAGAGACAGATGAGAAGTTTATCCCTGCTGAAATGTGACCATGACATCATTTTCCTCACTGCATCCTTGATCTCCTGGTTCCTCATGCTGTAGATGAGGGGGTTCAGTGTTGGAGGCACCGCGGAGTACAGAAATGACACCACCAGGTCCAGGGATGGGGAAGAGACAGAGGGGGGCTTCAGGTAGGCAAACATGGCAGTGCTGAGAAACAGGGAGACCACAGCCAGGTGAGGGAGGCACGTGGAGAAGACTTTGTGCCGTCCCTGCTCAGAGGGCATCCTCAGCACAACCCTGAAGATCTGCATGTAGGGCACAACAATGAAAACAAAGCACCCCAAAAAGACAAGGATATTAAACACAATAAGCCCATCTTCCCTAAGGTAGTCTGATTCTGAGCAGGAGAGCTTGAGGATATGGGGAATTTCACAGAAGAACTGCTTGATGGCATTGCCTTGGCAGAGAGGCAGTGAAAATGTATTGGCAGTGTGCAGCAGAGCATTGAGAACCCCAGTGCCCCAGGCAGCTGCTGCCATGCTGGCACAAGCCCTAATGCTCAGAAGGGTTTCATAGTGCAGGGGCTTGCAGATGGCAACGTAGCGGTCATAGGACATGATGGTGAGAAGAAAAATCTCTGCAGAAAATAAGAATAATAAAAAGAAGACTTGTGCAGCACATCCAGCATAGGAGATGGTCCTGGTGTCCCAGAGGGCATTGGCCATGGCTTTGGGCAGAGTGGTGGAGATGCAGCCCAGGTCGAGGAGGGCGAGGTTGAGGAGGAAGAAGTACATGGGGGTGTGCAGGCGGTGGTGGCAGGCTACGGCTGTGCTGATGAGGCCGTTGCCCAGGAGGGCAGCCAGGTAGATGCCCAGCAAGAGCCAGAAGTGCAGGAGCTGCAGCTGCCGCGTGTCTGCCAACGCCAGCAGGAGGAACTCGCTGATGGAGCTGCTGTTGGGCATCTGCAGGTCCTGGGCATAGAGTCCTGTGCACAGTGCAGAAGATAATGACAAGTCAAGACCATTCGCACAGACACTCTTCCCACTATTATATAGAAGTTTTTCTATGTGTATGGAAAATGACCATTTAACTCCAAAGCATGAGTTTATTTTAATGAGCTTTACCGCACCTTAAGAAGTAGAAGCTTAAGGAGCTCTTACTTTCCTCTCATTCCCTAATCATATCTCAGCTGCCGGGATATTTTACTCTTACAAGTGATTTCCATGTTTCATGTCTTTACCCCTTCTGCACTCAGAGTGCCCATCCCAAACTCTGTGCACTTCAATTTCTGTTAGAGGAAGTTGCCTGTTTGCAGGATAAGTGCTTTATTCATGTCTGCAGAGAATTACGATAATTTCAGCTGGTGCTGTCCTTTGGGAGAAAAGAGGCTGAAAGGACATGGGGAGGTTGTTCATATAACTGCAGACTGAGAAACATATAGTTTAGGATTCTCAGATATGTGTTCATATTTCACATCTCCTTTCAGAATTCTGCCTCCAACTCATTCTCCTTCCCTAAGGACAGGTATGGGAAAATCCCTGTCTTGTCTCTCCTCTTGCTAAGTGCCCTTGGAAACACTCTGGGATGCAATGAAGCCGTGTGGCAGCAAAAGGCCCCTGCCCTGCCCTGCCCTGCCGGGGGCTCCTTTCCCCCACACATCTCCCCGCAGCGCCCTGGGCAGCTCCCCGGGCAGGATGAGTGCTGAGTGCTGAGTGCTGAGTGCTGAGTGCTGAGCCTGGCAGGCGGCAGAGTCCCTGCCCCGGCACACAGCCCCTGGGGCACAGCAGGGACCTGCTCTGCAGGACAGCCCTGGGCACCCGGCTGCAGCCCCGGCTGCACAGCCTGCAGCATCCTGGGACACGCAGCCCTCAGGGCTGTGCTCTGATGCTGCAGCTTGGAAACCCTCAGCTGGAGCAGTTCTTTATCCATAATAAAGAAAAAGTGTATGCAGCCTGACCTGCACTGGGATGTCCCAATTTTAGTGATCCCTGCTGGAAAATCCTCTTCATTTGCTGCAGCCAGAGACTTACCTTGTCAAGGGCTGTGAGAAATGCTCCTTCCGTGAGCACACAGTCTGCTAATGTGCCACACAGCCTGTAAACTCTCTTTCTTCTCCCCTCTCTCTGTCACCTGCAGATCATGCCCCCAGCCCTGCTGTGCTGTGCAGAGGAGCTGTTCCTCTGAAGTGCTGGCCCCTTGTATGAGCTCCCTGTGTCCCAGGAGCCCAGCCCAGCTCAGCAGCAGAGGATATGATTTTCTTCTCTCCATGGAGATATCCATTGGTCTCCTGAGGGGTGACATCTCCTCAGGGGCAGCAGGGTCATCACTGCAGAACGTACTGCACAGTCAGCTCAGTTAATCACCACTTGTCCACCGGATTTGACAAGCACGGTTGTTTTTAGTAAAAGATGTTTGACCAAGGGAGAAGCAAATGCCAAATCTGGAAACCTCTGGTCATGACCTGTAAGAGCAGTCATAACATTACAGAATCATAGAATTACATGATGGGGTGGAGCGGTCTTCAAAAATCACCTGGTTCTAACTCCACAGCCATGGGCAGTGTTGCCAACCACCAGATCAGGCTGCCCACGATCCCAATCAACCTGACCTTGAATGCCTCCAGGGATGGCCATCCACCTCTCCGGGCAACAATTTCCAGTGCCTGCATGTAAGAAGTGTCTTTCTAACATCTAACCTCAGTCTCCCCTTTTTAATTTAAAGCCATTTCCCTTTGTTCTGATTCTATCAGGAAATACCACCCTAACCTTAGGGTTAGGCAACTCATCTGCTGATGGGAACCCTGGGGCTGAAATGGGTTCAGTTCCTCACAGAACCATGGGAGCTGGGAGTCCTCTTAGCTGAGTTCAGATGTGCACAGTGAGGTGTCTGTGTGTGAGCCCCTCATCTGAATCCTCGATCTTTATTCAACAGGGACTGCACTGCTCTCACACAGACACTCAGGGATGACCAAGGTGCCTGGGGTGATCCTAGCTGTGTGCTCGTGCTTGTAAACTGTGGTGGAAAATCTGTGAGACAGACAGCTCCTTCCTGAGCATCAGCTGAGGGCCAGAAGGGAGGTATTCCTGGCCATCCTAAATGCCACCACAGCCCTGTGCTTGGGGCACCCACTGTGCCTTTTGCACCTGTCCCCATGGAGCATGTCGTGTCATTCTGCTGACCAAATGGATGAGCTCAGAACACAAGAGCCAGACCTTCCTCTCTGCTCCATCTGTGGCAACTCTGGAGTTCAAGGCATTACAAAGCTATGACACATCTACCTTCTTTCACTGATGACACCTTACTAGTTTGCTCTGGGCTCTCATTTGAGAGGCATCAGATGAAGTCTGGAACTACTCACTTGACAGGAAGATGTCAATTGTTCTTCCAGTTTTAAATAAGAACAAGAAAGATTATCTAGGCCATTACAGAGCTGTCAGTCTCACTTCAGTCCCTGGTATAATTATGCAAAAAAAGATGCTGGTATTTACTGAGAAACACCTCAGTAGAATAATTCTGTCACTGGTCACATCCCACACAAGTTCATGAGTGGAAGTTCCTGTTAAACTTAGTGTCCTTTTATGACAAAATCACACATCTGGTTGACCAAGGTAAGACAGTTGATGTTATCCTTGACAATTTCAGTGGAGCTTTTGATATTCTTTCTTAGATAATTCTTCTGGACAAAATTTCCTGCATAGGGCTAGACAGAAACATACTGCGTTGGGTGAGCAGTTGGCCATTGGGTCTGGCCCAAAGGGTTACATTAAATGGGATTCCATCAGGCTGGTGGATGTTCACTAGCAGGGTTCCCCATAGCTCCATTTGAGGGCCACTTCTCTATAATGTTTGCATCAATTGCATGTAGGACTAGAAGATGTTTTGAGTACATCTGCTGATGAGACCAAGCTGGGTACAGCTGTTTCCTCTACTGAGGGTAGAGAAGACTTTCAAAGCGGTGTGGACAAGTAGAGAACTGCGTAAACATAAAGCGCACATGAAGTATAACAAGAACAAGTGCCTGATTCTGCACCTGGGTGGGGGCAACCCTGAATATACACACTGACTGGGAAATGGGATACTGAAGAGCAGTCCCACTGAAAGGGACTGGGGGTCCTGGCCAACATCAAATGGAACGTGAGTCAGCAGTGTGCCCAGGCAGCCAGGAAGGCCAACTGTCCCCTGGGGTGAATTGAGCATGGCATTGCCAGCTGGGTGAGGGAGGGGTTTGTCCCACTCTGCTCTGCACTGCTGCAGCCTCATTTGGAGCACTGGGTGCTCTTCTGGGCACCAAAGAACATAAAGGACATAAAACTATTGGAGACTGTCCAATGGAGGGCTCTAGCACTGAGACATCTGAAGTTCAGAGTTCCCTTGTGACTGAGTACATGTTCAGACTGGGCCCTTCTCACATCCCACATCCTCAGATGAGACACACTGCCCACATGGGTCTTGGGCCTCACGGCATCCTTGCACCTCATGCAGAGTCTGGCTGCTGCTGTCCCACAGTCTTTCATTTGACATCAGACACATCTCCATCCCACTGCCCCAGGAAGGGCCCTGAGCCAGCATGAAGGAGGGACACGATCTCCCTGCCAAGGCTCTGCGGATCAGGCCTTGGCCTTTCTGCTTCACAGGACAAAGGAGGCTTTGCTCAGCATCACAGCCACCATCCCAGTGCCTTGGTCTGCCTGCAATCATGGCTTCCAATTATTTGCTCTAACAAGTCCCTGGGGAAGCTTGCTTGTGAATGGCCCTCAGTGGGGCCCATTAATACTCCAAGAAACTTCACTGTTCCTTCTGACTTTGTCTTCTTCAGCACTTCATGCAATCTTCTCTGTGCACTGGAGGTTGATGGACTCAGCAGCAAATGCCCCCGGGGGCCCATTTCAACCTGAAGAGCCCTCCTGTGCCTTGTGCCTTCCTGTCATCTTCTTCAGGTGTTCAGAACTTGTACAGCTAACTGGACTGTTATCTGCAGACATGTAAAAGAGGAAGAGAACAACAGGCATTTAAGAAGACTACTTATTTATTTATAATTGGGTTTAAACAAGAAGTTGCAGCAGCATTTGGCAATTGATATTGACCCAGGATGTTCCCTAATTCCCTAATGAGATTTGTTCTGTCACTGTATGGACAAATGTCCTCCTCTGCTACTCCACTCCATTTCTACTCACATTGGCCCCATAGGAGTTGCATCACTTTTCCTCACATCACACTTCTCCTCTGCAGTCCCCAGTTCAGTGTTAAACTTCCTTTGCACCAAATCCTTCTGGCTTTCCTCAGAGAACCAGCTGCACATGGGCAAGGAAATATTTCTCTCTCTTTTTTTTTTTTTTTTTCCTCCCAACAAACAGTTGTAAACATGATGCAATTGAATGAACAATTGCATGCCTTGTCCAAGCTGCATCTAATGAGGTTTGTCTTTCACAGGCAATAGTTGTACAAGAAATGAGTTAGGCAGTGATAGGAAGGGATACATAAAGTCACAGCTAAGAAACTGATCAAAGACTCCATCAGATTTTGGAGAAATTGAGCAAATTCTGGTAGTCTCCCTGAAGGAGATAGACCAACCAGATAGTTGGGAGGTATCTGAGTGAACAAAGAGCAAGGGGTGGGGAAATCTGGAGAGCTGAGGGAAGAGCATGTGTCCAGATAAAAAGGGCCTGCTGAAAACGCGCCCTGAACCACAGTCATTGATTTAGGAGAGCTGGAGACACCTGGAGGATGAGGGACATCAAATATGCAGCAGGGGAGAGCAGCGGTGGATGCAGGGCATTAGTCAGAGGGCATTGGCACTGGCACCACTGTGTACCTGTACCTGAGGGCATCTGTGTCCTGCAAACACAGTTCTGGAAAACACTGTCTTTTTAAAACAAACAAACAAACAAACAAACAAACAAACAAAACAAAATAAAATAAAATAAAATAAAAGACATATTATCCTTTGAAATATGAGTGTTTTCAGCTTAAAAAGAGAGTAGGCACATGAGAATATTTGAAGTTGAGAAGTGTTAACACATTTTTATCAACTCCCACTTCCAGACATCTTCCTTGTGCGGGGGATCTGAAATGTGGAGGCACTACTCTGCTTTATGCTTTCCCTCCATCTTCTAGCCATTGTCTTGTTCAAATAAAAAAGATGTAAACTGACTTCTTACATCATTTCTGAATAATCAAACAAGGATGAATGATAATAAGCTAAAGGGAGTTTTACATTAGACATTTGGAGGGAATTTCTAACATTCCATAGATCATGATGTGAGGCATGGAGCTGGTATGGAACAGGCTGCCCAGAGAAGATGGGGCTTCCCCATCCCTGGAGATGTTTCAGATGTCAAGGGTTCCAGGCATCCTGATCTACTGTGGGACAGCCCTGCACACAGCAAGGCAGATGGAACTGGATGGTCTTTAAGGTCCTTACAACCCAAACCATTCCAAAATCCTACAATTCCTGTCAGCCTCTTCCAACTGGGGATCCTGCTTGCTTAGGTATTCCCTGATCACCTCTACTTTCATCAACTCTGCCTTGCACCAGCATTTCCCACCTGTCTCTGCCACCTAGGATTCCAAGAAGCCCAGACCAACTAATAAACGGTGAGGTCAGGGAGGAAATGAGGATCAGAGACTTTTCCATGTCCTGTCTCACCACGTTCCCTGCCCCATTCTACACTGGGCCCAAATACTCCCTTGCCTTCCTTTCGTTGCCAACATACTTCTACAAGCCCTCCTTGCCTTTTATATGCCTGGGCAGATTCAATTGCAGTTGTACTCTAATATTCCTAAACTCATCTCAGCATGTACACTGGACAGAGTCTCTGCATTGCTGCCAGGTGATCTCTTCTTGTTTCCATTTCCTCTATGCTTCCTTTCTGTCTTTGGTTTTGAGCCGGTCTATCCTTTCCATTCATGCAGGACTTGTGACATTTTTACTTGACTTCCTCTTCCTTGGAATGGACATATTCTGTTCGGAAGCAGTGATCCTTAGATAATTACCACATTTTTTGACCCTATTTCCCTCAGGGGCTTACCCTGCTGTTCCGTACCCAACAGACACTTGAAGAATCCAAGGTGTGCTCTCCTGAAGCCAAAACGTGTTTGCCTTTTGACCACCCATTCAGAATCCTAAGCTCCACCATCCCATGGCTACTGCAGACCAGGTTCTCTTTCACATTCACTTTCCTCACCAGGCCTTCCTTGCCATTCAGTATGAGACCCAGCAGAACAATTCTCCTCTTTGGTTCCTCTATGGCTTGGTCAAGAAGCTGCCAGCTGTGCTCTCCAGGGATCTTCTGGATGGTGCATGCCCTGCTGTGCTGTCCCTGCAGCAGATACTGCAGTGGAAAAGGCCCCCAAAGTGGACAAGGGCCTGACAACATGAGGCTCCCGTCTGTCTGCAGAGGGCACCTTCCACTTGCTCTTCCTGATCAGGAAGCCAGGAACAGACACTGTTGGTCTCCTCTGTTTGTCATTTCCATTCGCTTTGACCTGGCTGCTCTGCCATCCACAGGAAAAGCTCATTGAAGTCTGACAGAGGGCAGTGGCCCTTCCTTGTCTCATCGCCCATCCATCATACAGACTCTGTTTAGCCTTATGCTACAGTCCAGTTTTCAAAGCCATTTAACTGTGTCCCTGTGGTCCAAATAAGAACATAGGCTTGTAAGTGTACAAAGCTTTCTAGCCCAGCCTGTGTTGGTGTTCTCATTAGTGTAAGAAAAAGATAGGAAAGCATCCTATTCAGAAGGCATGATTGGATTCAGTGCATCCACGGTATTTACAAAGGTGGCACATAATCATTGGACCCGTTGTGAGGTGCAAATTGTCCAAGCAGCACAGGCACTCCTAGGCATGGCTTTCCTGATGGCCCTGTGCCACATTTGCAGCTGCATGTGAGTGTGCTGGACAGCCCAGGGAACCGGCATGACACTAGGCTGCTTCTGACGCCATTCACATGAGAGTCCACAGAAAACTGATATTTCATCAGTTGAAGAATAAAGATGTGCATTAGCTCATGTAGTGTAGAGCTCCAGAACTTGCAACAGATGAAGAACAGAGAAAGATCTGGATCATTTTGTGAACTCAGCCATTTAGTCAGCTGCATAACTACATGTGCCATGGAGACAAGTGGAAAAAGGTCACTTGGGTGCCCTAAGCACAGTGGTCTGTTGTCATTTAGGATGGCCAAGAATAGCTCTATCCCCTCTCTGGCCCTCAGCTGATGCTCAGGAAGGAGGTGTCTGTCTCAGGGATTTCCCACACACTTTACAAGCACTAGCACACATCCAGGAGCACCCCAGGCACCTTGGTCATCACCGAGGGTCTGTGTGTGAGCAACTGACTCCCTGCTGCTGAAGTACCAAGGACTCAGAGCAGGAGCTCACATGCAGGCAACTCCTTGTGCACATCTGAACTGAACCAGAGGAATCCCTGAAACTCTTGTGGGTCTGTGGGGATCTGAACACCATTTCAACCATAGGGTTTCCATGTAGGGATGAGATGCCTGCACTGTCTCAGCTGGATCAGTGCCCTGCCCAGAGGAAGTCCACCCCTCCCTGTTCTTGTCTGTGTGCACATTTTTTTACAGCAAACACTCTCAGGTAGGGCTAACCAAATGGATGCAATTAGTCAGTGTCCACTGGAAGTTTGGTGGTTAATTCAGCTGATTTCTAAGTACCGTCTTGATGCTGTTGCCCTTCATGAGCTGTTGGCCATGGAGACCCAGGGACATCTGTCATGGTTTTGTGATTTTTGGTTTTCGGTATTCCACATCATAACATCATGTGGGGCACTGGGAGTTTAACTGTTAATGCTCAAGCACTGGGTACCTGCCTGGAAGAGAAGAACAACTACATTCCCCAGGGGACTTTGCGGTCACAGAGAGTCTCGAGATACAACTCCTGGCAAGGTCACCTAATGCGCTCTTCTTTTGCCTGCTCTTCGTCGGCTCTTCCCCTTTTCTCCCTGCTGCTCAACTGGACTGCGCATCTCACCTCAGCCCTCCGCGTTGTGGTGAGGCCGATCCACCTTTTGGACATTCTCTCTCTCATTATATTTGATTTATTAGCTTCAAATTTAATTATATTGTATTATAGTGTGTTATCTTGCATTCCGATACTATATTTAGTAAATTAGTTTGTTTCTCCTCAGATCGTTGCCGCTGTTTTTAATTATTTTGGGGTCCCCTGTTCCCTTTTTCCGGCGGCGCGGATCTGCGGATCCCTCCGCCCCGCTAGTCACGGAACTGGGCCGAACCAGCCCATAAACTGTTGACATTCTTGGTGGAGAATGCGGGCAAAAGCTGTTTTTTAGCTTTTTAGAACAAATCTCTCTCTGCTCTCGGAGAGTTTCATTGGGAAAGTTTATCTTTTTCACAGGTGATCACTGAGAACTTGACCTTGAAAGTCTAGGCGGACTGCCAATATTCTGGGATATTTGTAAACTTTGAGCACTGCTATCTTGTTTTTGTAAAGAAAGAGAAAAAAAAAAAAATGATTCTGCTTTCTCTTTTAAACCTGTTTGCAGAGGGAGCTGCTAATTTTACAGAACTTGGGATTTTTAAGCAGGCTCCCAGTCTCTCCTTTGAATCCTTTATGCAGTTTTTGAATGCTCACCTGATCACGTTGTTAATCTCCCTGAATGTTCTTCTCATCATTTCACTCAGTATTTGTATTTGTCATATTCTGAGGAAGCCTTCCCCAGAACCAGAGAATACTGAGTGGCAGGGAGTGTGGAGAGGCTTGGGAGAGACTTTAGAGAGATGGACATCTTCGGTGTCATGGAACTTCACTCCTGAACACCTGAAAGACCCTGAGTGCTTAAACATGTAGTTGAGACAGGAATGTTGTGGCTCAGGCAGATCTGAGGAGGCACAAATGATTTGGGGCCTAGCTAATGCTTATCGGGCCTTATTCAATAGTATCCCAGAAAGGGAGAGAGTTTGTGAAACTGAGAGAGAGTGTCTGAGAGCTGAAAGGGAGAGTCTCAGGGAGACAGTACGAAATGAGCGAGAGAGTCTCCAAGCTGAAAGGGAAAGTTTGCAGGAGAGACTCCGAGCTGAAAGGGAAAGTTTGCAGGAGAGACTCCGAGCAGAGAAGGAGAATCTCCGGGCTGAGCAAGAGAGTCTCCATGCCGAAAAGGAGAGACTCCGAGCAGAGAAGGAGAATCTCCAGGCTGAGCGAAAGAGTCTCCTGGTCAAGGGAAAAGACCTCCAATCTGAGAGAGATGCCCTCCGGTCTGAGAGGGATAGCCTCAAGTCCGAACAGGATGCCCTCCGAATTGAGAGAGACTCCCTGCAATCCCAAAGAGAGACTCTCCAAGGCGAGACAGAGAATCTCCAGGTTGAGAAGGAGAGTCTCCTAGCCAAGAGAGAGAATCTCAAAACCTGGCAAGAATGTCTCCGAGCTAAGAAAGAAAGTCCCCAAGCTGAAAGGGAAAATCTTCAAGCTGAGAGAAGGGATCTCCAATCTCAACGAGATGCCCTCCAAATCGAGAGAGACTCCCTGCAATCCAAACTTGACACTCTCCAGTCTGAACGGGACACTGTCCAAACTGAGTGAGACACCCTTCAATCTGAACTAAATGCTCTCATGATTGAAAAAGACAGACTCCAAGCCGAGCTGGAGGGTGAGAGCATTGGAACTGACCAACCTGATCAACTACAGGAGGCACCACAATTGATATCAGTTGCCCCTGTGAGAGGACGGAAAATGAAACGAATCTCGACTCCGTTAGAAGAAAGAGGAGCAAAGAGGTCCAGAGGAGTGGCTCCGAGATCCAGGAGAAGCACCTCCGAGTCCAGGGGAGGGACCCTCAGTAAGACCACAGTCACCAACGCCTACAAGGGCAACAAGGAGTCCTGAAAGAGTAAGAGGTGAGCAAGATATTGTTACCATTGTTGATCGATCTCTGAAAATGAATGAAATTCGAAGTCTGAGAAAAGACTTTTCACGTCACCCAAATGAGCCTATTACCACTTGGTTACTTTGATGTTGGGACAATGTGGCCAACAGTGTGTGACTAGACAGTAGAGAAGCTCGCCAGCTGGGTGGCATTGCCAGGGACTCAGCCATTGACCGAGGTATTAGTACATGCCAGAACCAGGCCTTCACCCTCTGGAAGCAGATGTTGTTAGCTGTAAAAGAAAGATACCCCTTCAAAGACGATTTGATGCCTGAGAAAAAGAAATGGACTGATATAGAAAAAGGCATCCGTTATTTGAGAGAATATGCTGTGGTGGAAACACTACATAGCCCCGATTTCATTCCTGATGAGCCGGATCAAGAGCATGATCCTGAGAGAGTGAGGTGTACACCAAATATGTGGCGTACATTCACAAAGACTGCACCTGGTACGCCAGTACATTTGCAGCAATGTATGGAAGAGGGGAGAGAAGACCCCTTATAAACGAACTGATTCATAAACTTCAGGACTTTGAGTTACATTTAAGCCCTCTGCGAGCTTGTGTTTCAGCCATCGTAAAAGTAGCTGAAAAGCTGAACAGAATGGAGAACAAACAAGAAGATATAATAGACAAACTGTCAACCGTGCCTAATGCTGATGGATCCACGGTGGTAACAGGTACATCCAATGGGGACCAGAATTCCCAGAACAGCCTACTGGAGGGCCTGATCAACTTGGTTTCCTCCCAGCCAGTGTCAACCAATGTCTCAGCTATCAAGAGAAGACACCCTCCTGCTCGAGCAAGTGACAACAGTAAGACTACGTCACGTTTTGCATTGTGGCATTACCTACGTGACCATGGAGAAGATATGAAGAAGTGGCATAAACAACTTACTCCTGCACTTCAAGCACGGGTAAAAGAATTACAAGACAAATCAACCACGAAGGTGAACTTCTCCAAAAAGGTGATTGCTCCAGTTGCTGCGGACAACGGAGGTAACAAATAGAGGAGCCCTGCCCCCAGCCAGGGGGGGGAAAGGGGTAATAGAGTTTATTGGACTGTGTGGGCTGGATGGCCTGGCACATCAGAACCACAGAAATATAAGGCCCTGGTGGACACTGGTGCTCAGTGCACTCTAATGCCCTCGAGTCACCAAGGGACAACATCAATTTATATTCATGGGGTGACTGGGGGTTCCCAAGAACTGACTATGTTGGAGGCCGAAATCAGCCTCACTGGTAAAGACTGGCAAAAGCACCCTATTGTGACTGGCCTAGGGGCTCCATGTATACTTGGTATTGATTACCTCAGAAGGGGATATTTTAAGGATCCCAAAGGGTATCGATGGGCCTTTGGAATAGCTGCTGTGGACACGGATGGTGTTAAACAATTGTCTGTTTTGTCTGGCCTATCAGAAGATCCGTCTGTTGTGGGGTTGCTACGAGTAAAAGAGCAACAGGTACCAATTGCTACAAAAACGGTGCACAGACGGCAGTACCGCACCAACAGGGATTCCTTGCTCCCCATTCAGAAGTTGATTCGTCAACTAGAGAGTCAGGGAGTGATCAGCAAAACTCACTCACCTTTTAACAGTCCCATATGGCCAGTGCGTAAAGCCAGTGGAGAATGGAGGCTGACTGTAGATTACCGTGGCCTGAATGAAGTCACACCCCCACTGAGTGCTGCTGTGCCGGACATGTTAGAACTCCAGTATGAATTGGAGTCAAAAGCAGCCAAATGGTATGCCACCATTGACATTGCCAATGCCTTTTTCTCCATTCCTTTGGCCAAAGAATGTCGGCCACAGTTTGCTTTCACCTGGAGGGGCATTCAGTATACCTGGAATCGTTTGCCCCAGGGGTGGAAACATAGCCCAACCATTTGCCATGGGTTGATCCAAGCTGCACTGGAACAGGGAGGTGCTCCTGAGCACTTACAGTATATTGATGACATCATTGTGTGGGGCAACACAGCAAAGGAAGTTTTTGAGAAAGGAGAGCGAATAATCCAGATCCTTCTGTGTGCTGGTTTCGCTATTAAGCGAAGCAAAGTGAAAGGACCTGCCCAGGAAATTCAGTTCCTAGGTATAAAGTGGCAAGATGGACGTCGTCACATCCCGACAGATGTGATCGACAAAATCACTGCCATGTCTCCGCCCACTAATAAGAAGGAGACACAATCGTTTCTGGGCATAGTGGGTTTTTGGAGAATGCATGTTCCAAACTACAGCCTCATTGTAAGCCCCCTTTATCACGTGACGCGAATGAAGAATGAGTTTACATGGGGCCCTGAGCAGCAGCAGGCTTTTGAGCAGATTAAGCAAGAGATAGCCCGTGCCGTGGCCCTGGGGCCAGTACGGATGGGACAGGATGTAAAGAACATCCTCTACACTGCTGCTGGAGAGAAAGGTCCCACTTGGAATTTGTGGCAAAGAGCCTCAGGAGAGACCCGAGGCCGACCCCTGGGATTCTGGAGTCGGGCCTACAGGGGGTCAGAAGAGGGCTACACTCCAACTGAAAAGGAGATCTTGGCTGCATATGAGGGGGTTCGGGCTGCTTCTGAAGTAGTCGGTACTGAAACACAGCTCCTTCTGGCACCTCGACTGCCAGTGCTGAACTGGATGTTCAAGGGAAAGGTTCCCTCCACCCATCATGCTACTGATGCCACTTGGAGTAAGTGGATTGCGTTGATTACGCAGCGAGCACGGATGGGGAACCTCAGCCGTCCAGGGATCCTAGAGGTTATCATAGACTGGCCTGAGGGCAAAAAGTTTGGAACACCACCAGCAGAAGAGGTATCACGTGCTAAAGAGGCCCCACCATACAATGAACTGCCAGAAAATGAAAAGACATATGCCCTGTTCACTGATGGATCGTGTCGTATTGTGGGGAAGCATCGCAGATGGAAAGCTGCTGTGTGGAGCCCCACACGACAAGTTGCAGAGGTCACTGAAGGGAAAGGAGAATCAAGCCAATTTGCAGAAGTAAAGGCTGTCCAAGTGGCCTTAGATGTTGCTGAACGTGAGAGATGGCCAATGCTTTATCTTTACACTGACTCATGGATGGTGGCAAATGCTTTATGGGGGTGGTTACAGCAGTGGGAACAAAACAACTGGCAAAGAAGGGGTAAACCTATTTGGGCTGCTGAACTGTGGAAAGATATTGCTGCCCGAATAAAGAATATGGTTGTAAAGGTGCGCCATGTAGATGCTCATGTGCCCAAGAGTCGGGCTACTGAAGAACAGCAAAATAACCACCAGGTGGACCGAGCTGCCAAAATTGAGGTGGCTCAAATAGACCTGGATTGGCAGAACAAGGGTGAATTCTTTCTAGCTCGGTGGGCCCATGAGACCTCCGGTCATCAAGGAAGAGATGCAACATACAAATGGGCTAGAGACCGAGGGGTGGACTTAACTATGGACGCTATTGCACAGGTTATCCATGACTGTGACACATGCGCCACAATCAAACAAGCCAAGAGGATGAAACCTCTCTAGGGGGAAGGGCGATGGCAAAAGTATAAATATGGGGAGGCGTGGCAGGTTGATTATATCACCTTGCCACGATCTCGCAATGGTAAGCGTTATGTGCTTACTATGGTAGAGGCAACCACTGGGTGGCTTGAAACATATGCAGTACCCCATGCTACCGCCCGAAACACCATATTGGGTCTCGAGAAACAAGTCCTGTGGCGACATGGCACCCCGGAAAGAATTGAGTCAGATAATGGGACTCATTTCAAAAATTCTCTTGTAAACACTTGGGCCAAAGATCATGGCATTGAGTGGATTTATCATATCCCCTATCATGCACCAGCCTCTGGTAAAATTGAACGCTACAATGGGTTGTTAAAAACCATGTTGAAAGCAATGGATGGCGGAACATTTAAGCACTGGGAGAAGCATTTGGCAGAAGCCACCTGGTTAGTCAATACTAGAGGATCGATCAATCATGATGGTCCTGCTAGCTCTCTACATACTGTCAAGGGAGATAAGGTCCCTGTAGTACATGTAAAAAACATGCTGGGGAAAGCGATTTGGGTCTTTCCAGCTTCTGGGAAGGGCAAACCTCTTCGTGGAACTGTTTTTGCCCAGGGACCTGGGTCTACTTGGTGGGTGATGCAGAAAAATGGGGATGTTCAATGTGTACCACAAGGGAATTTGATGTTGGGGGAGTGCAGTCAGTAATTCCATGTATATATATAGGTTTGTGTGTGCGCGTGTTTAGTGTTTGGTAATTATATTTTGTTTGTATATGTTAAGCATGATGTAGTGATGTAGAATAAGGGGTGGAATGTCATGGTTTTGTGATTTTTGGTTTTCGGTATTCCACATCATAACATCATGTGGGGCACTGGGAGTTTAACTGTTAATGCTCAAGCTCTGGGTACCTGCCTGGAAGAGAAGAACTACATTCCCCAGGGGACTTTGCAGTCACAGAGAGTCTCGAGATATAACTCCTGGCAAGGTCACCTGATGCGCTCTTCTTTTGCCTGCTCTTCGTCGGCTCTCTCCTTTTTTCTCCCGGCTGCTCAACTGGACTGCGCATCTCACCTCAGCCCTCCGTGTTGTGGTGAGGCCTACCCACCTTTCGGACATTCTCTCTCTCATTATATTTGATTTATTAGCCTCAATTTTAATTATATTGTATTATAGTGTGTTATCTTGCATTCCGATACTATATTTAGTAAATTAGTTTGTTTCTCCTCAGATCGTTGCCGCTGTTTTTAATTATTTTGAGGTCCCGTGTTCCCTTTTTCCGGAGGCGCGGATCTGCGGATCCCTCCACCCCGCTAGTCACGGAACTGGGCCGAACCAGCCCGTAAACCGTTGACAAAGACGATTGCATTCCCATAAAGTTCTGAAGTCGGACCCAGCTCAGAAAACAGGAGTCCACTGCCCATCACTGTGTATTCACCCTTTCTCGAAGTACTTCAGCGTTGCCTCATCACCACACATCTTGCAAGTGACCCCTAACACTGATTTCACCAACCCCACAGCATTTGCATATTGCATCTCTCTGCTTCTTCCCTGCACTTTGATTGCCTGACTAGGGGAAAGATTTGCATCCTGAAGGTCAGCTCACAGCTCTGAAGGACACCTCAGGGAGATGTGTCCTACTGATGGCATCTCATTAAGGGAAAGCCAGCTCCTTCCCAGCCTCACAGCCTGCATTGCCCACAGCCCCAGGCAGTGGCTCTCAGCCCCTGTGCACTGCAGAGGGTGATGGACACGTGCCTGGGGAGATGCTGCTCTGCTCTGCTGGAGCTCTGCCTGCACAGGAGCTGGTTCACGCATCGGACCCCATGGCCATGTGGGCAAAGGCGTTTCTAGGTGGGAGCTTGCTCAGAGGAAGGACCCTGCACTGAAGGGGGTAATTCCCTGATCATATCTCTGTGGTCTGTAGATTTTCATCCTGGGGGCTGTTTTCCTGTCATTTCCCTGACTGAGCATACAGACACCAGCCCAAACTCTCTGCATTCCTATTTGCTGTCCAGAACCCACCCCGTTTGCAGGGCACTATCTAAGTGCATGTTCATTTTTTCAAGTGAAAAGAAGACCCTACGTGAACTCCCATGGCTTTATTGAAAGTATACATTAAAGGCAAGTAGAGAGGTAAAATGCACTTCAGGATTCTCTCTTGATGTGCCCTCAGGGCTGTGCTCTAACGCTGCAGCAGGGAAGACCTCATCTGGAACAGCTCTTATTCCATGATAAAGACACATAGAGTGTATGCAGCCTGATCGGCACTGGGATGTGCCAGATTTGGTGATCCCTCTTGGAAAAGTGTTTGCATTACCTATAGTGAGAGACTTACCGTGTCAGTGGCTGGAAGCAATGCTCCTGCAGTGAGGTTGCAGCCCGCTCACACCCCACACATCCTGTAATCTCTCTCTCCTTTCTCTTCCATCTTCATGTCACCTGCAGGACGTGCCCCTAGTGCTGATGCACAGTACACGGGAGCTGCTCTTAGTCAGAGCTGTGTCTCTGCAGCACTGCCCACTTGTAGGAGCTCCCTGTGTCCCAGGAGCCCAGAACAGCTCAGCAGCAGAGGGTTGGACTTTTTTTTACCCCACTGATCTCCCCGGAGATGTCCCTGGGTCTCCATGGCCAACAGCTCGTGAAGGACAACAGTGTCATGACTGTACTCTGAAATCTGCTGAATTAACCACCAAATGTCCACTGGACAGTGACCAATTGCATACATATGGTTAGTCATACCAGAGAGTGTTTGCTAAAACAAAAAGGGCACACAGACCTGGACAGGGAGGGGTGGACTTCCCCTGGGCAGGACAGTGATCCAGCTGAAGCAGTGCAAGCATCTCATCCCTAGATGAGACCAGAGGAGGATTAGCAATATTTTTGGCAATCCTAAATGAGAACAAACTTCTTGCATTTATGGCATCTCAAAGTGTCTTTTTCACCCGTCTCCATGGAGCATGCAGAATTTTGCAGCTGACTAAATGGCCAAGCTCCCAAAAGAAGAGCCAGATCTTTCTTTCTTCTCCTTCTGCTGCACATTCTGTATCTCAAGGCACTGCAAAGCTAATACGCATCTTTATTCCTCAACTGATGAAAACCCATGTGAATGGCATCAGAAGCAGCCTAGTGTCGTGCTGATTTCCTTAGTTGTCCAGCAAACTCACATGCAGCTGCAAATGCAACTCAGGGCCTGCAGGAAAGCCATGCCCTAGCCGTGTCTGTGCTGCTTGGACAGCTCTGAGCCTTACAGTGGGTCTAACACGGGTGCCACCTTCTGAAGAAAAATAACATAGATGCACGAAATCCAATGATCCATCCTGGGTAGGTTTGTTGTCCTATGTGTTTTTACACTAATGAGAACAGCAACACATGCTGAGCTAGAAATGCTGGTAGAGGTGCTCTTGTTTGGACCACAGGGACATGGTTAAATGGCTGCCAAAACTCAACTGTAGCACCAGGGGATACAGAGTCTTTATGATGGATGGGCGAGGAGACAAGGAAGGGCACCTGCCCTCTGTGAGAGTGCACTGAGCTCTTCCTGGGGATGGCAGAGCAGACAGGACAGGGCAAATGGCAATGGCAAACAGAGGAGACCAACAGTGCCTGTTCCTGGCTTCCTGATCAGGAAGAGCAAGTGGAAGGTGCCCTGTACATGCAGATGGGAGCCTCATGTTGTCAGGCCCTTGTCCCCTCTGGAGGCCTTTTTCACTGCAGTATCTGCTGCAGGGACAGCACAGCAGGGCAGGCACCATCCAGAAGATCCCTGAAGAGCACAGATGGCAGCTTCTTGACCAACCCATGGAAGAACCGAAGAGGCGAGGTGCTCTGCTGCATCTCATACTCACCAGCAGGGAAAGGCTGGTGGGGAATGTGATGGTCAAAGAGAACCTGGTCTGCAGTGGCCATGGGATGGTGCAGCTGAGGAGTCTGAAGGGAGGGCAAAGGATAAAGTCACATCTTTGGACTTCAGGAGAGCACACCTTGGCTTCTTCTTCAAGTCTGTGGAGTACAGTACAGAAAGAAAGCACGTAGGAAGTGTAAACAAGAAGTGGTCAGCTGGGAGCAGTGTATTTGTCCTATTGTACCTGCTGAGATGTGTTTAAGAAGGCCAAAGCTGAAACACAGCTGAATCTGCCCAGGCATATCAAACGCAATAAAGGCTTGTAGAACTACATAGGCAGCACAAGGAACACTGTGGTCAACGTGGACCAGCAGTAGAATGGGGCAGGGTACCTGGCATGAAGGGCACGAAGGGCATGAAGGGCATGATGAGTCCTGTGCTGCATGGGACCATCTAAAACAACAACTGAGAAAGAAGAAAAAAGCTCATTACCACAGTGTAACTCCATTTATACAAAGACTGAGAGATGTCACGGACATTTCTGGGCAGGGAAATTCTGGAGAGCAACAGGCTCCGTGCCAGACACAAATGGATCTTCTCTTCTTTTTGAAGCTTTAAGCCTGAAAGATGTCCACTAATGTCAGTAAAATTGAAAAAAAGGATTGAAGACTAAGACAGAAATCAGTGCCAATGCCCTGTGACCAATGCCCAGCGTCCACCGCTGCTCTACCCTGCTGCGTAGTTGATGTCCCTCATCCTCCAGGTGTCTCCAGCTCTCCTAAATCAATGTCCATGGTTCAGGGCGTGTTTTCAGCAGGCCATCTGCTCTCAAGATTTCCCCATTCCTTGCTCTTTGTTCACTCAGATACCTCCCAACTATCTGGCTGATCTGTGACCTTTAGGAAGATTTCTGGAACTTGCTCCATCTCTCCAAAGTCCGATGGACTCTTTGATCTGCTCCTTAACTGTGATTATATCTATCCCTTCCTCTCTCTGCCTAACTCATTTTTTGCACAACTATTGCCTGTGAAAGAAAAAACCTCATTAGATACGGCTTGGACAAGGCATGCAATTGTTCATTCAATTGCATCATGTTTACAACTGTTTGTTGGGAAAAAAAAAAAAAAAAAAAAAAAAAAGAGAAATCTTTCCTTGCCCATGTGTAGCTTATTCTCTGAAAAAGCCAGTTGGATTTGGTGCAAAGGAGGTTTAACACTGAGTTGGGGACTGCAGAGGAGAAGTGTGATGGGAGGAAAAGTGATGCAAGTCCCATAGGGCCAATGTGAGTAGAAATGGAGTGCGGTAGCAGAGGAGGACATTTGTCCATATAGTGACAGAACAAATCTCATTAGGGAACATGCTGGGTCAATATCAATTGCCAAGTGCTGCTGCAACTTCTTGTTTAAACCCAATTATAAATAAATACATAAATAAATAGTCTCCATAAATGCCCGTTGTTCTCTTCCTCCTTTAGCTCTCTCCAGATACCTGTCCAGTTTGCTGCACAAGTTCTGAACACCTGAAGAAGATGACAGGAAGGCACAAGGCACAGGAGGGCTCTTCAGGTTGTAATGGGCCCCAGGGGGCATTTGCTGCTGAGTCCATCAACCTCCAGTGCACAGAGAAGATTGCATGAAGTGCTCAAGAAGACAAAGTCAGAAGGAACAGTGAAGTTTCTTGGAGTATTAATGGGCCCCACTGAGGGCCATTGACAAGCAAGCTTCCCCAGGGACTTGTTAGAGCAGATAATTGGAAGCCATGATTGCAGGCAGACCAAGGCACTGGGATGGTGGCTGTGATGCTGAGCAAAGCCTCCTTTGTCTTGTGAAGCAGAAAGGCCAAGGCCTGATCCCCAGAGCCTTGGCAGGGAGATCGTGTCCCTCCCTTATGCTGGCTCAGGGCCCTTCCTGGGGCAGTGGGATGGAGGTTTGTCTGATGTCAAATGAAAGACTGTGGGACAGCAGCTCCAGACTCTGCATGGGGTGCAAGGATGCCGTGAGGCCCAAGTCCCTTGTGGGCAGTGTGTCTCATCCCAGGATGTGGGATGTGAGAAGGGCCCAGTCTGGACAAATTACTCAACTGCAATGGAACTTTGAACTCCAGATCTCTCAGGCCCAAGGTGGAGGCACCATTTCCTCACTGGTAGCATTTGGTTCTGGGGATGCCGTGGTTGATGCTCACCCACATGCAGAGCTCCTGACTGACTGCAACACCACTGTGCTCTTATCAGCTGTGACGACACAGTGGAGCTGAAATCACTGAGCTTGTCTCCCCTTTCCAGCACAGTGACTCTGACATCACTGTAATACTGATCACAACTCAGTAATTCTGACATCACTGCTCTCCACACTTCTGAGACAACACCGTGACTGTGTTGTCACTGAACTCCTACCCACTGTGACAGCACAGTGATCCAACATCACCGTGCTTGTACCCACTGTCATAGAATCCTGGGACAACCCGCAATGGAAAGGACCCATAGTGATCATCAGGTCCCACATTTGGCTCCACACGCCCATCCTAAAAGCAGAGCATATGACTGAGTGTGTTGTCTTGTTACGGAGTTATCTGGATCAATGTGTGTCCGTGATAGAGGGCAGAAGGCTTGGCAGTCCCACTGGCCAAAAAATAACTAAACTAAACTAAACTGAACTAAACTAAACTAAACTAAATTAAACTAAACTAGACTAAAATAAAATTTAATATAGTATATTATAATATAATATAATATAATAATAATTAAGGAAATAAAATAATAATAAAAAAACAGCGGCAAAGATCTAAGGAGGAAACTTATTTTTACTAAACATGATATTGGAATGTAAATAACACAATGTTATAAGATAAAATTGGAATTTAGGGTAATAAATGAAATACAATGAGAGAGCGAGTGTCTGAAACCAAAAGCCTTACTTTGAACTGAAGGCGCACGGCTGGGGCGCGCAGCCACACACTGCCAGGCAGCGAGCAAGTGAGAGATCCCGGGACTTCCTCCCATGGCTTATCTTCCCCTCTGAACTCAGAGTCCTCACGAAAGGCAGTTCTTCTTCTCTTCTGAGAACCAGGTATCCAGAACAGTCAGTACCCAGAACTGAAGTTTTATCTCTAATACCTAACCCTAATTGCCGGTGCTTTACATGACGTTATGATATGGAATACTGATACCAAGAGACATAAAACCTTGACACCAGATTAGGCATTTGCAGCTTTGCTAGGCACACACAATCTGTTAGGACAAACAATGCTTCTGGAATCAGCCTGTCTACTGGTGATTAATTCATCTGACTTCAAAGTACGTTTTGCAGAGATGACCCTGTTGTCTCTCAGGAGCTGCCAGCCCCGCAGCCCCAAGGGCATCTCCAGGGAGAGCAGTGAGGAAGAGAAAATGGCATCCTCTGCTGCTGAGCTGGGCCGGGCTCCTGGGACACAGGGAGCTCCTACAAGTGGGCAGCGCTGCAGAGAGACAGCTGTGCCCAGGAGCAGCTCTTCTGCACAGCACAGCCTGCAGCTGACAGGAGGAGAGGAGAGAAAGTAGAGAAGGATTGTAGGATGTGTACGGTGTGAGCAGGTGTTGAGCTCACTGCAGGAGCACTGCTCACAGCCTTTGGCAAGGTAAGTCTCACTGCAGCCTATGACTCTGCCTCCTGCCAGGCTCAGCACTCAGCACTCAGCACTCAGCACTCAGCACTCAGCACTCAGCACTCAGCACTCAGCACTCAGCCTGCCTGGGGAGCTGCCCAGGGCGCTGCGGGGAGATGTGTGGGGGGAAGGAGCCCCCTGGCAGGGCAGGGCAGAGGGCTTCTGCTGCTACAGCTGCTGCCTGGGGCAAGGGGATCATGGATACACTGCACTCCAGAGTGTATTCAAAAGCACTTTTCAAGAGAAGAGACAGGGCAGGGATTTTCCATTTCCTGTTCTTATGTAATGCAAAAGAGTTGGTGGCAGAAATCTGAAAGGAACTGTGAAATATGAACACATCTCTGAGAATCCTGAACTGTACATTTTTCAGTCTGCAGTTATATGAACAACCTCCTCAATGCTTTCAAGCTCTCTTCTCCCAAAGGACAGCACCAGCAAAATTACCGTAATTCTCTGCAGACATGAATAATGCACTTATCCTGCAAACAAGCAGGATTTCTCTAACAGAAATTTAAGTGCACAGAATTTGGGATAGGCACTGTGAGTGCAGATGGGATAAAGACACAAGGCATGGAAATTGGTCATAGGAAGAAAATATCCAGGAGGCTGGGATATGAGTAGGAAATGACAGGAAAATAACAGCTCTTTTAGCTTCTACTTAAGGGATGGTGAAACTCATGTAAATCCAAGTTATGAAGTTAAGTGAACATTTTCGAAAGAGAATAAAAACAATGTTGTAGTATGGGGGGAGGAGTGTCTCTAAAAAATGTCATGTCATTATTTTCTGTACTCTGAACAGGACTCCATGCCCAGAAGCAGCAGATGCCCAACAGCAGCTCCATCAGCGAGTTCCTCCTGCTGGCGTTGGCAGACACGCGGCAGCTGCAACTCCTGCACTTCTGGCTCTTGCTGGGCATCTACCTGGCTGCCCTCCCGGGCAACGGCCTCATCAGCACAGCCGTAGCCTGCCACCACCCCCTGCACACCCCCATGGACTTCTTCCTCCTCAACCTCGCCCTCCTCAACCTGGGCTGCATCTCCACCACTCTGCCCAAAGCCATGGCCAATGCCCTCTGGGACACCAGGCACATCTCCTATGCTGGATGTGCTGCACAGGTCTTTTTTTTGTTGTTTTTGTTTTCCGCGGAGTATTGCATTCTCACCATCATGTCCTATGACCGCTACGTTGCCATCTGCAAGCCCCTGCACTACGGGACCTTGATGGACAGCAGAGCTTGTGCCAGCATGGCAGCAGCTGCCTGGGGCACTGGCATTCTCTATTCCCTGCTGCACACTGCCAATACCTTTTCTCAGCCACTGTGCCATGGCAATGTTGTGGATCAGTTCTTCTGTGAAATCCCTCAGATTCTCAAGCTCTCCTGCTCAGAATCAGGCTACCACAGGGAAATTGGATTGATTGTGGTTAGTGTTCTTGTCCTATTCGGTTGTTTTATATTCATTGTTGTGTCCTATGTGCAGATCTTCAGGGCTGTGCTGAGAATGCCCTCTGAGCAGGGACGGCACAAAGCCTTCTCCACTTGCCTCCCTCACCTGGCCGTGGTCTCCCTCTTTGTCAGCACTGACTTTTTGGCCTACCTGAAGCCACCCTCCGACTCCTCCCCATCCCTGTACCTGGTGGTGTCATTTCTGTACTCGGTGGTGCCTCCAACACTGAACCCCCTCATCTACAGCATGAGGAACCAGGAGTTCAAGGATGCAGTGAGGAAAATGATGTCATGGACAAATTTCTGCAGGGATCGTCTTCTCATCTGTCTCAACAAATGACTCGCAGTCTTTTCTGTAATGTGCCTGTGTTATCACAGAATCCTTGAACGGCCTGTATTGAAAAGGATCACAATGATCATCTGGTTTCAACCCCCTGCCACAGGCAGGGTTGCCAACCAGCAGACCAGGCTGCCCAGAGTCACATCCAGCCTGGCCTAGAATGCCTCCAGGGTTGGGGCATCTACAACCTCCTTGGGCAACCTGTCCCAGTGCCTCACCACCCTCTGAGTGAAAAACTTCCTTTTAATATCTAACTTAAACCTCCCCAGTCTCAGTTTAAAACCATTGCCCCTTGTCCTATCACCATAACCCTTGTACACAGCTGTTCTCCCTCCTGTTTATATGCTCCCTTCAAGTACTGGAAGGCCACAATGAGGTCTCCCTGCAGCCTTCTCTTCTCCAAGCTAAACAAGCCCAGTTCCCTCAACCTTTCCACATAGGAGAGGTGCTCCAGCCCTCTGATCATCTTAGTGGCCCTCCTCAGGACCCGCTCCAACAGCTCCACGTCCTTCCTGTGCTGGGGGCCCCAGGCCTGGACGCAGCACTGCAGATGGGGCCTCACAAGAGCTGAGTAGAGGGGGACAATCACCTCCCTCTCCCTGCTGGCCACCCCTTTTAATGCAGCCCAGAACACAGTTGGCCTTCTGGGCTGCAAGCGCACACTGCTGGCTCATGTCCACCTTCTCATCCACCAGGATCCCCCAAGTCCTTCTCCGCAGGGCTGCTCTCAAGCGTTTCTTCGCCCAGTCTGTATAAACACCTTGCATTGCTCCAGCCAAAGTGCAGCACCTTGCACTTAGCCTTGCTGAACCTCTTTTGGTTCACATGGTCTCACTTCTCCAGCCTGTCCAGGTCCCTCTGCTTAGCTTCCCTTCCCTCCAATGGATCGACTGCACTGCTCAGCTTGGTGTCATTTTCAAACTTGCTGAGGGTGCACTCGATGCCATCATCTGTGTCATTGATGAAGATGCTGAAGAGCATCCTTGTCAAGACTGACCCTTGAGGGACACCACCTCCTTTCTTCCTCACGTTATGTCATAAACCAGTGTCCTTCACTCTGACAGTGTTTGTATCAGCTCGTGGATTAAATGAATTAGATCTCTTTTAGTTCTGAGTCACAATCCAATGCCTGTTGCTCTCCGCCTCTGTAGCAGATAAATTTTACATACCCTTCATCTGAGGACTGACCTGATGGATCTTCCACACTGTTCTTTTTAATGTCCATAGTTTGGTGGGGATGTTTTCCCACTGTGATGGGTTTCACCACAGTGACTGTGACCTATACTTGAGTCTTTCAAGCTGAGTTTGACACCAGTGACCCAAAATGGTTCATGGATGTCTGTGTTTATTGAGAATAAATCAGAGTTTCTTGGCTTCCCAGTGTCCATTTCAGTGCTGTGTCACCCCCATGGATCCACTGACTTGTCTGGGGGGCGTTGAGGGCTCAGGGTTGGGCTGCAGCTACAGGGACAAAGACAACAGTTGGCAGTTACTGCCCTGAGACCCTCTTCCCAAGTTCCATCTGCAGCTTCCAGGGGGCTCTGGTCTCCTGCAGGTCCTCTCGGAAAGCTGCCTGTCCCAGACAGGACCTCTGAGGCCTCTGGAGATGGCATGGGATGCTTGTGATCACACAGTGGGGCTTTGCTCCTTATCATTTATCCTTCAATCAATATGTGTAATATTTATCATTACCTATCTACCTATGTAAAGTACTTCTCCTATTGGAAAGGTGAACCATACTGGTGGGATATGGCTGAGGAGTATGCTCTGTTTTTAGGGAAGATTTATTGTATTTTAATGTTGTTTGTTTTAAAGTAGGAAGCCTGTCCTGTGCCTGTGCACAGACAGTTCTCTAAGGAAAGCAGGTAAAGGACCTGGCTGTGGCAGTGTTATACACAGTGATATCCCCAGCACTGAACCCCCTCATCTACAGCATGAGGAACCAGGAGCTCAAGGATGCTCTCAGGAAACTGTTTGGAGATATACTGCTTCAGCATCAGTAACATGCTCATCATGTGACTATCAGAAATTCGGGAAAAGTTTGGACTTCCTTTATTTCATCTCTTTCACCCTCCCTCCCTGTTTGTCGTTCCTATGATAACATTAATTCCAGTAAAATGTGATGAAGAGCAATACTCTTCATCACATTTCGTCTTTATTTTCTACCTTTGTTTCTGGCTCGAAGTCCGACCAAAGTACAAAAGTAGCTGGGTTCTTTGAATTGATAAAGAATTCATCAGCATCTCATTTATCTCAGCCCCCACCTGCTCTGGATCACAGAGAGCAGCCCTGCACACAGGAGGGATACAGGAACCAAGAGCCCAACTGCCATGGGGAGCTGCAGCCCTGGTCTCTGCGGGGATGCCTCTCCCCACCCGGTAGGCTCCCTCTCTGCTGCCTTTGTGCTGGAGCCACAGCCGTGGGCAACAGCAGGACGTGGTCTATTCAGTGCTGCTTTCTTTATATTTCCCTACTGTTCTCTTGTGTCCTTGCATTTGTGTCAGCTCTCAGTTCTGCTGTAATTGGTCAGTGCTGTTGTCTCTACAGTGGCATCCCTATGGCTGCAGGCAGGCAGGCAGTGTGCAGCACTGTGCCACAGCTGGCCTCCCTACTGGGACAATTGTGACAGCAGTGGCTGTTCAGGGCAGGGCCAGAAGTCTGAATGCCTCTTCCAAATCTGTGCCAGGAATACTCTTTGTTATACATGGCCCAGCAAACAGTAACTAGTCTTGAACATGACTGTGTGGGACTGTCCCTGCTGCTGTGCGGCTGCCTGTGATGCAGACACATCCTGGAGAGAAATCTGGAGCAGCCTGGAGATAGCCAGGGAATCTCCAGGGAAAGTGTAAAAGGCAGTGTAAGCGTAAGGCAAAGAATAATTTCCTATGCAATAACAGACCATTGATCCAAAGGAACTGAGGAGCCCACAGGCAAATGAGGGCTCTGCAGTGGTGCTGCTGAGCCAGCTGGGCAGATAGAGAGAGACTCAGCAGTAGAGATCTCATCCAGCTGGGATTATCTCTCACCCTGAGCAGCAGAGGGTCAGCCCGGTGCCCCAGGGCATCACAGCTCCCTCACTCTGCAGAGTATGTAAAGTAGTTATCATATTGGGAAGGCAAACCACACTGGTGGGATATGGCTGAGGAGCATGCTCTGTTTTTAGGGAAGTTGTATTGTATTTTACTGTTGTTTGTCTTAAAGTAAGAAGCCTGTCCTGTGCCTGTGCACAGACAGTTCTCTAAGGAAAGCAGGTAAAGGAATGGTGTAAAGGAACTGTAACATCCAGCTGCAGATTTCAGTGGAGAATTCTGCTGTAGGGAAAGTGATGCAAGTGCCAGGTGGCATACAGCAGACACGTCAGGCCTGGGGAGGTGAGCAGTCAGGTTGTCCATACTGTGTCAGACCTCAAGCAATTGCTTTTCCTGCCTATGCAGATCTCCTTAGGAGACGCTCTGGATCAACATCAATTGGAGAATCACAGAATTGCAGAATGGCCAGGGTTGGAAGGGACCTCAAGGATCGTGAATCTCCAACCCTCCTGCCACATGCAGGGCCACCAACCTCCTCATTTAATACCAGTCCAGGCTGCCCAGGGCCCCATCCAACCTGGCCTTGAACACATCCAAGGATAGATAGGGCATCCACAACCTCTCTGGGCAGCTGTTCCATCACCTCACCACTCTCTCTGTAAAGAACTTCCCCCTGACAGCCAACCTAAATCTTCCCTCCCTCAACTTCAAACCATTTTCCCTTGTCCTGCTGTTACGTACCCCTTCAAAGATTTGATTCCCCTCCTGCTTGTAGGCTCCCTTTAGGTACTGAAAGGCTGCAATGAGGTCTGCCCTGCAGAGCCAAGTACCCAAAGTCTAGGGTTAGGGGAGGGGTTGAAGGTGAGGAGGGCAGAGCACAGGAGCAGGGTCTGTGGGTGTTGGGTGTTCAGGATAGGGATTAAGGGTTAGAACTCACCTTTTGGGGCAGAGATTAAGCAAAGATTTAGTGAGAGGGCTTGGTGTTCTGCTAAGGTTTTCAGGACAGTGTTAGGGTACAGGTAAGCATTACGGATTAGTGTTTTGTTTTGGGCTGCAGTGAGGATGTTTAACAATTGTTAAATACAATATTATAATGCTAGCAATTAAAGCTTGGTTTTAGCAAGAGTGGGAGAGTAAGACTGGGAATTTGTGCAGTCCATTCTCTGGGAATGTTCTTGGCAGCAACAATTAATGAAGCCTTGAGCCTTCAGGTACTGCCATGAGGAGATCTCCATTAACAATGGACTTGCTGTGGTGGAAACAGTCTGTGTGACACAAGTGCCCACTGCGTGTCCTTGCTTGTGTTTGCAGCCACACAGCAGCACTGTCACCAAGCCACAGGAGCTGCAAGGCTAAGGGTCTATGGTTTGAGTTTCAGCTCAACACACCGCCACCACACCACTGAATTCTGTCTCTCAGTGCAACACTGAGCCTTTTCTTGAAAAGTTTCTGTCTCACCTCTGTTGGCTGTTCCATTCCTGAGATGGAAGTGGCACCTGACTCAGGAAGGAGAAGGACACAGAGCTCTGCAGGAGGACCTGCACCACTTGCCCAGCAGCCATGCGCTACCCCACAGTTGCTCTTCCTACCTACAAATTCATGCTCCAGAATGTCTCCTGAGAGTCCTGGGCAACCTTTCCTGGGCTCTCATGTGTGCTTCAGTTACCCTAGGGCATCGTGGAGGCAGTGCCCACCTCTGTGTTGCAAACGGAAAGAAGACTGAAGGGAGACTTCAGGGAACAGTTTAAGTCTTTGAGATGAGAACCCATATCCAAGACATTTGCTTACACAAGGTCTCACAGGGACTGAGGAAGAGGGGATCTGACAACCAGCGTGCAAACCAGGTGCTGCTGCTGGCCTGTCAGAGGCACTGACAGATGTCAGCCTGGAAGCACAGACCCCAGCCAGGAGCCAAGGGATGGCCTGTCAGCTATTGCAGGCTGCAGTCACCTCACAGTTTCATTAACAGCCGAATGCTTCCTGCTGGATTATGGGTTCCTGAGAACAGCTGACCCCGAAAGCTCCATAAATGTCCCACAAGAAGGAAGATAGACAAAATCATTGCGTGCCTTTTGTTTTGATAAGCTTCACAGAGATCCTGGTTCCTTATGAATACTGTGACTGGGCAACATTGCATAGGTACAAACTGAGTAGTAATTGATGTGGATAATGACATTTAAGTGAAAAACATTACAATACATAAAACACGGAATAAAACATTCAATAAATTATACTTAGAAAACTAATACATAAACCAAGTAAGACAGTTTGATTCTGTTAATATCTGCATTACAACTCTCAGATAGAAAAATGTGAGCAGTTCACTGCTTTCAAAACACATTTGGTCATCAGTCTCCGCAGAGCATCCTTGAGCTCCCGGTTCCTCATGCTGTAGATGAGGGGATTCACTGCTGGAGGCACCACTGAGTACAGAAATGACACCACCAGGTCCAGGGATGGGGAGGAAAGTGATGGGGGTTTCAGGTGGGTAAACATCACAGTGCTGAGAAAGAGGGAGACCACGGCCAGGTGAGGGAGGCACGTGGAGAAGGCTTTGTGCCGTCCCTGCTCAGAGGGCATCCTCTGCACGGCCCTGAAGATCTGCACATAGGACACAACAAAGAAAAGAAAGCACCCAAATAAGGCAAGGATACTAACAACAATAAGCCCAACTTCCCTCAGATAGGATTTTGAGCAGGAAAGCTTGAGGATGTGGGGGATTTCACAGAAGAACTGATCCACAGCATTCCCTTTGCAGAGAGGCAGTGAAAATGTATTGGCAGTGTGTAGCAGAGCATAAAGAACCCCAGTGCCCCAGGCAGCTGCTGCCATGCTGGCACAAGCTCTGCTGTCCATCAAGGTCCCGTAGTGCAGGGGCTTGCAGATGGCAACGTAGCGGTCATAGGACATGATGGTGAGAATGCAATACTCTGCTGAAATCAAAAACAAAAAGAAAAAGACCTGTGCAGCACACCCTGAGTAGGAGATGGTCCTGGTGTCCCAGAGGGCATTGGCCATGGCTTTGGGCAGAGTGGTGGAGATGCAGCCCAGGTCGAGGAGGGCGAGGTTGAGGAGGAAGAAGTACATGGGGGTGTGCAGGCGGTGGTGGCAGGCTACGGCTGTGCTGATGAGGCCGTTGCCCAGGAGGGCAGCCAGGTAGATGGCCAGCAAGAGCCAGAAGTGCAGGAGCTGCAGCTGCCGCGTGTCTGCCAACGCCAGCAGGAGGAACTCGCTGATGGAGCTGCTGTTGGGCATCTGCAGTTCTTCTGGGCACCAGGACCTGCTCAAGGAGGATAGAAGTCAAGGACAAGTCTTTCTATGTGGGCTGTGTTCATTCAGCTCCATGATGTGATCTACATTTCATGAGGTCGAGTTTGCCATGAGGGACTCTGTACTTTTTATCTCAATGAAGCATTCTTATCCCTGTGTGTACATAGGAACGTGGTGATCGTGTGTGTGGGCAGATTTTTGTTTCAGTATTTATCAGATAAAATCACTTCTAATGCAGAAGTGCTGGTCGGCATCTGAACCTTAATGCTAAGAATATGTGGGTCAAAAACAGAAGTTCTAGGGATTGCTTTTTCTTACAAATTCTCATCCTGCTCACCGTGCCTAAGGAGTGTTTGCTGAAGTCTGAACAGCTGAAAGACCTGAGAGGCAAACGGATTCACTGCTGCTTAGTGCAGGGGAAGGAGAGCTGACTGGCTTTCTTTCCAATTGCTCTGAGCTTGACTACTTAGCAGATGAAAAACGATTGCATTCCCATAAAGTTCTGAAGTCATACCCACTCAGAAAACAGGAGTCCTCTGCCCATCACTGTGTATTCACCCTTTCTCAACGCACTTCAGCAGTGCCTCATCACCACACATCTTGCAAATGACCCCTAACACTGATTTCACCAACCCCACAGCATTTGCATATTGCATCTCTCTGCTGCTTTCCATCCTGAAGGTCAGCTCACAGCTCTGAAGGACACCTCAGGGAGATGTGTCCTACTGATGGCATCTCATTAAGGGAAAGCCAGCTCCTTCCCAGCCTCACAGCCTGCATTGCCCGCAGCCCCAGGCAGTGGCTCTCAGCCCCTGTGCACTGCAGAGGGTGATGGACACGTGCCTGGGGAGATGCTGCTCTGCTCTGCTGGAGCTCTGCCTGCACAGGAGCTGGTTCATGCATCGGACCCCATGGCCATGTGGGCAGAGGCGTTTCTAGGTGGGAGCTTGCTCAGAGGAAGGTCCCTGCACTGAAGGGGGTAATTCCCTGATCATATCTCTGTGGTCTGCAGATTTTCATCCTGGGGGCTGTTTTCCTGTCATTTCCCTGACTGAGCATACAGACACCAGCCCAAACTCTCTGCATTCCTATTTGCTGTCCAGAACCCACCCCGTCTGCAGGGCACTATCTGAGTGCATGCTCATTTTTTTTCAAATGAAAAAGGGAACCTAAGAGAACTCCCATGGCTTTATTGAAAGAATATATACATTGAAGGAAAGCAGAGAGGTAAAATACACTTAAGGGTTCTCTCTTGATGTGCCCTCAGAGCTGTGCTCTGACACTGCAGCAGGGAAGCCCCCCGCTGGAACAGCTCTTATTCCATGATAAAGAAACACTGGGTGTATGCAGCCTGATCTGCACTGGGATGTGCCAGATTTGGTGATCCCTCTTGGAAAAGTGTTTGCATTACCTATGGTGAGAGACTTACCGTGTCAGTGGCTGGAAGCAATGCTCCTGCAGTGAGGTCACAGTCTGCTCACACCCCTCACATCCTGTAATCCTTCTTTCCTTTCTTTTCCATCTTCATGTCACCTGCAGAACGTGCCCCTAGTGCTGATGCACAGTACACGGGAGCTGCTCTTAGTCAGAGCTGTGTCTCTGCAGCACTGCCCACTTGTAGGAGCTCCCTGTGTCCCAGGGGCTCAGCCCAGCTCAGCAGCAGAGGATTTCACTTCTATCCTCCCAGTGATCTCCGCAGAGATGTGCCTGGGTCTCCACGGCCAACAGCTCCAGAAAGACAGCAGTGTCATGATTGTACTCTGAAATCTGCTGCATTAACCACCAAATGTCCACTGGACAGTGACCAATTGCATACATACGGTTAGTCCTACCAGAGAGTGTTTGCTGTAACAAAAAGAGCACACAGGCAAGGACAGGGAGGGGTAGACTTGCCCTGGGCAGGGCAGTGATCCAGCTGAGGCAGTGCTGGCATCTCATCCCTAGATGGAAACCCTGCAGCTGAAATGGGATTCAGATCCCCACAGACCCAGAGAAACTGGGATTCCTGTGGTTCAGTTCAGATGTACACAAGGAGTTGCCTGCATGTGAGCTCTGCTGTGAGTCCTTGGTTCCCCAGTGGAGAGTCAGTTGCTCACACACAGAGCCTGGGTGATGACCAAGGTGCCTGGGGTGCTCCTGGATGTGTGCTAGTGCTTGAGAAGTGTGTGGGAAATCCCTGAGATAGACATCTCCTTCCTGAGCATCAGATGAGGGCCAGAGATGGAACAGAGCTATTCTTGGCCATCCTAAATGACAACAGACCACTGCGTTTAGGGCACTGGAGTATGTCTTTTTTGCTCACCTCCATGGATCATGCAGAGTTATTCAGCTGACTAAATGGCTGAGCTCACAAAAGAAGAGGCAGATCTTCCTCTGTTCTCCATCTGCTGCCTATTCTGGAGCTCAAGGCACTACAGAGCTGACACACATCTGTGTTCTTCACCTGAAGAAGCCTCAGTTTTCTATGTGCTCTCATGTGAATGACATCAGAAGCAGCCTAGTGTCATAAGAGTTCCCTGGGCAGTCCAGCACACTCACATGCAGCTGCAAATGCAGCAAAGGGCCTTCAGGAAAGCCATGTCCAGGAGTATCCATGCTGCTTGGACAACTTGGCGCCCCACAGTGGGTCCAATGATTATGTGCCACCTTCATAGATACCATAGATGCACTGAATCCAATAATGCCTCCTAAATAGAATGTTTTCTTATGTGGTTTTACACGAATGAGAACACCAATACGTGCTGGGCTAGAAAGCTTTGTACACTTGCAGGTCTGAGCTCTTGTTTGGATCACAAGGACACAGTTTAATGTCTTCCACAGCTGGACTGCAGCACAAGTCTTTATGATAGATGGGAGAGGAGACAAGGAAGGGCAATTGCCCTCTATGAGAGCACAATGAGCTCTTCCTTGGGATGGCAGGGCAGCCAGGTCAGAGTAAATGGCAATGGCAAACCGAGGAGACCACCAGTGTCTGCTCCTGGCTTCCTGATCAGGAAGAGCAAGTGGAAGGTGCCCTCTGCAGACAGATGGGAGCCTCATGTTGTCAGGCCCTTGTTCCCTTTGGGGGCCTTTTCCACTGCAGTATCTGCTGCAGGGACAGCACAACAGGGCATACAAGATCCAGGATATCCCTGGAGAGCACAGCTGACAGTTTATTCACCAAACCTTAGAGGAACCAAAGAGGAGAGGTGCTCTGCTGCATCTTCTACTCACCTGCAAGGAAGGGCTGGTGGAGAATTTGAAGGTCAAAGTGAAGATGGTCTGCAGTGGCCATGGGATGGTGGAGCTGAGGAATCTGAAGGGAGGGCAAAAGTCAAGTTCACATCTTTGGGTTTCAGGAGAGCACACCTTGGCTTCTTCAAGTGTCTGTGGTGTACGGTTCAGAAAGAAAGCATATATAGAAATTGGAAACAAGCAGTGGTCAGCTGGGAGCAATGCAGAGTGTTTGTCCTAGTGTACCTGCTGAGATTAATTTAGAAAGTCTAAAGCTCACACAGAACTGAACCTGCCCAGGCATATCAAAGACAGAAGGGCTTTTAGAAATATATACACAGCAAAAGGAAAGCTAGGGTGAATGTGAGCTCACAGTGAAATGGGGCATGCTACCTGGCATGAAGGGCGTGAAGCATCCTGTGCTGCATGTGACCTTCTAAAACAAGGTCTGAGAACGTGAGAAGATCTCAGTACCACAGTGTGACTCAGTTAGTGGAAACACGGAGAGCTGTCATGGACAATTCTTGGCAGGGAAATCCTGGGGAGCGCCAGGCTCTGTTCAGAACACAGATGGATTTTCTTTTATTTTTGAAGCTGTAAGTCTGAAAGATGTTCATGTCAATAAAACTGAAGCAATTGAATTGAATTGAATGGATTGGATTGGATTGGGTTGGATTGGATTGAATTGAATTGAATTGAATTGAATTGAATTGAATTGAATGGATTGAAGACCAAGATGGAAATCAGTGAAAATGAATTAACACACCTCTCAAGTTCTGAAATACTCATGAGATCTGTTTTTTTTTTTTTTTTTTTTTTTTTATGTTGAAAATTCAAGTCTTTTAGGGGATTTTGTGTCCTTTCTATTTTATTCAAAAAAGAACAACATTTTGCAGAGCTGTGTTAGCAGGAAACACATGCCTTCAGGTACAGGGACACAGACTGTGTTTCATTGTTCATCATGAAGGAATTCTGTTAGTTGGAAAATTGAGAAATCTTTCATTGCCCATATGCAGCTGGTTCTCTGAGGAATTGGTGCCAGTGCCAATGCCCTGTGACCAATGCCCCGCATCCACCGCTGCTCTACCCTGCTGCGTATTTGATGTCCCTCAACCTCCAGGTGTCTCCAGCTCTCCTAAATCAATGACCATGGTACAGGGCAAGTTTTCAGCAGGCCATCTGGACACATGCTCTTCCCACTGCTCTACACATTTTTCCTTCCCTTGCTCTTTGTTCACTCAGATACCTCTGAACTATCTGGCTGATCTGTGAACTTCAGGGAGATTATTGGAACTTGCAATGTCTCTGTAAACTCTGATGGACTCTTTGATCAACTCCTTAACTATGATTCTATCTATGCCTTTCTATCTCTGCCTAACATATTTCTTGTACAAATATTCCCAGTGAAAGACAAACCTCATGAGGTGTGTCTTGGACAAGGCATGCAGTTGATCACATTGCTCTACTGTTCATTCAATTGCATCATGTTTACAACTGTTGGCAAAAAAAAAAAAAAAAAAAAATCTTTCGTTGCCCATGTGCAGCTGGTTCTCTGAGGAAAGCCAGTGGGAGATGCTGCAAACGAGGTTTAGCACTGAGTGGATGACTGCAGAGGAGATAAGTGATGTGAGGAAAACTGATGCAAGTCCCATGGGGCCAATGGGAGTAGAAATGGGGTTGGGTAGCTGCAGAGGACATTTGTCCATACAGTGACAGGGCAAAGCTCATTAGGGGACATCTTGGATCAATATCATTTACAAAGTGCTGCTGCAACTTCTTGTTTAAACCCAACCATAAATAAATAATTACTTAGTTTTCATAAATGCCCATCATTCTCTTCCGCTTTAAGCTCTCTCCAGATACCTGTCCAGTTTGCTGTACAAGTTCTGAACACCTGAAGAAGATGACAGGAAGGCACAAGGCACAGGAGGGCTCTTCAGGTTGTAATGGGCCCCCGGGGGCATTTGCTGCTGAGTCCATCAACCTCCAGTGCACAGAGAAGATTGCATGAAGTGCTCAAGAAGACAAAGTCAGAAGGAACAGTGAAGTTTCTTGGAGTATTAATGGGCCCCACTGAGGGCCATTGACAAGCAAGCTTCCCCAGGGACTTGTTAGAGCAGGTAATTGGAAGCCATGATTGCAGGCAGACCAAGGCACTGGGATGGTGGCTGTGATGCTGAGCAAAGCCTCCTTTGTCTTGTGAAGCAGAAAGGCCAAGGCCTGATCCGCAGAGCCTTGGCAGGGAGATCGTGTCCCTCCTGCTGGCTCAGGGCCCTTCCTGGGGCAGTGGGATGGAGGTTTGTCTGATGTCAAATGAAAGACTGTGGGACAGCAGCTGCCAGACTCTGCATGGGGTGCAAGGATGCCGTGAGGCCCAAGTCCCATGTGGGCAGTGTGTCTCATCCCAGGATGTGGGATGTGAGAAGGGCCCAGTCTGAACAAGCAGTCAGTCACAATGAAACTTTGAACTCCAGATCTCTCAGGCCCAAGGTGGAGGCACCATTTCCTCACTGGTAGCATTTGGTTCTGGGGATGCCGTGTTTGATGCTCACCCACATGCAGAGCTCCTGTCTGACTGCAACACCACTGTGCTCATATCAGCTGTGACGACACAGTGGAGCTGAAATCACTGAGCTTGTCTCCCCTTTACAGCACAGTGACTCTGACATCACTGCAATACTGACCACTGCCGCAACTCAGGAATTCTGACATCACTGCTCTCCACACTACCGAGACAACACCGTGACTGTGCTGTCACTGAACTCCTACCCACTGTGACAGCACAGTGATCCAACATCACCGTGCTTGTACCCACTGTCATAGAATCCTGGGACAACCCGCAATGGAAAGGACCCATAGTGATCATCAGGTCCAACATTTGGCTCCACACGCCCGTCCTAAAAGCAGAGCATATGACTGAGTGTGTTGTCTTGTTATGGAGTTGTCTGGAGCAGTGTGTGTCTGTGACAGAGGGCCGAAGGCTTGGCAGTCCCAATGGCCAAAAAATAACTAAACTATACTAAACTAAACTAAACTAAACTAAACTAAACTAAACTAAACTAAACTAAACTATAATATAATATAATATAATATAATATAATATAATATAATATAATAACAAATAAGGAAATAATAATAATAATAAAAATAATAAAAAACCAGCGGCAAAGATCTAAGGAGGAAACTTATTTTTACTAAACATGATATTGGAATGTAAGATAACACAGTGTTATAAAATAAAATTGGAATTTAGGGTAATAAATCAAACATAATGAGAGAGCGAGTGTCTGAAACCAAAAGCCTTACTTTGAACTGAAGGCGCACGGCTGGGGCGCGCAGCCACACACTGCCAGGCAGCGAGCAAGTGAGAGATCCCGGGACTTCCTCCCATGGCTTATCTTCCCCTCTGAACTCAGAGTCCTCAGGAAATGCAGCTCTTCTCTTCTGAGAAACAAATATCCCTAAAGTTGTCCATTCACAGAACTGGAGTATTAACTCTCTAATTCCCCATGCTTTACATGATATTATGATGTGGAATACTGATACCAAGAGTCATAAAACCTTGACACCAGATTAGGCATTTGCAGCTTTGCTAGGCACACACAATCTGTTAGGACAAACAGTGCTTCTGGAATCAGCCTGTCTACTGGTGGTTAATTCATCTGACTTCAAAGTACGTTTTGCAGAGATGACCCTGTTGTCCATCAGGAGCTGCCAGCCCCGCAGCCCCAAGGGCATCTCCAGGGAGAGCAGTGAGGAAGAGAAAATGGCATCCTCTGCTGCTGAGCTGGGCCGGGCTCCTGGGACACAGGGAGCTGCTACAAGTGGGCAGCGCTGCAGAGAGACAGCTGTGCCCAGGAGCAGCTCTTCTGCACAGCACAGCCTGCAGCTGACAGGAGGAGAGGAGAGAAAGGGCAGAGGGACTGTAGGATGTGTACGGTGTGAGCAGGTGTTGAGCTCACTGCAGGAGCTCTGCTCACAGCCTTTGGCAAGGTAAGTCTCACTGCAGGCTATGACTCTGCCTCCTGCCAGGCTCAGCACTCAGCACTCAGCACTCAGCACTCAGCACTCAGTCTGCCTGGGGAGCTGCCTGGGGCCCTAAAGGGAGACGTGTGTGGGGAAGGAACCCCCCATCAGGGCAGGGCAGAGGTCTTTTGCTGCTACAGCTGCAGCCTGGGGCAGGGGGATCACAGATACACTGCACCACTGGGTGTTTTTTTTTCCAAGGGTGCTTTGCAGGAGGAGAGACAAGGCAGGGATATTCCAACACCTTAGGGAAGGAGAATGAGTTGGAGGCAGAATTCTGAAAGGAGATGTGAACTATGAACACATCTCAGAGAATCCTGAATTGTACCATTCACAATCTGCCCTTATATGAACAATCTCCTCAAGTGCTTTCAGCTGAAATTGCTATCGTTTTCTGCTGACATGAATAATGCTCTTATCCTGCAAACAGGCAGCTTTCTCTAACAGAAATTGAAGTGCAAAGAGGTAGGGATGGGCACTGTGAATGCAGACAGCATAAAGATATGAGGGATGGAAATTGATTGTAAGAGGAAATTATCTAGGAAGCTGAGATACGATTAGGAAATGAGAGGAAAGTAAGAGCTCTTTCAGCTTCTACTTCTTAAGGTACACTAAAGCTCGTGCAAGTAAATTGAAGTCATGGAGTTAAATGATCATTTTTCAAAGAGAAAGAAACATTTCTATAGTATAGCAGGAGGAGAGTGTCTGCAAGTTATCTTGACTTCTGTCATTATCTTCTGCACTGTGAACAGGACTCCATGCCCAGGAACTGCAGATGCCCAACAGCAGCTCCATCAGCGAGTTCCTCCTGCTGGCGTTGGCAGACACGCGGCAGCTGCAGCTCCTGCACTTCTGGCTCTTGCTGGGCATCTACCTGGCTGCCCTCCTGGGCAACGGCCTCATCAGCACAGCCGTAGCCTGCCACCACCGCCTGCACACCCCCATGGACTTCTTCCTCCTCAACCTCGCCCTCCTCGACCTGGGCTGCATCTCCACCACTCTGCCCAAAGCCATGGCCAATGCCCTCTGGGACACCAGGCACATCTCCTACGCAGGATGTGCTGCACAGGTCTTTTTTTTGTTGTTTTTGTTTTCCGCGGAGTATTGCATTCTCACCATCATGTCCTATGACCGCTACGTTGCCATCTGCAAGCCGCTGCACTATGGGACCTTGATGGAGAGCAGAGCTTGTGCCAGCATGGCAGCAGCTGCCTGGGGCACTGGAGTTCTCTATTCCCTGCTGCACACTGCCAATACATTTTCCCTGCCTCTCTGCCAAGGCAATGCTGTGGATCAGTTCTTCTGTGAAATCCCCCACATCCTCAAGCTCTCCTGCTCAGAATCAGACATCCTTAGGGAAACTGGGTTTATGGCTTTTAGTTTTTCTGTAGTCCTTGTATGTTTTGGTTTTATTGTTGTGTCATATGCACAGATCTTCAGGGCTGTGCTGAGGATGCCCTCTGAGCAGGGACAGCACAAAGCCTTCTCCATGTGCCTCCCTCACCTGGCTGTGGTCACCTTGTTTGTAAGCACTGTGATTTTTGCCTACCTAAAGCCCTCTTCTGTTTCCTCCCAATCCCTTGACCTGATGGTTTCATTTCTGTACTCAGTGTTACCTCCCACTGTGAATCCCTTCATCTACAGCATGAGGAACCAGGAGCTCAAGGACGCTTTGAGGACTCTTAGAAGAATCCCACAGTAGCTCAGAAGCTATTAGAACAATATTTGATTATTTTTCTTTGTTGTTATTTCTTAAAACTTGGATTTTGAATTTAAGCCTCCTACTTGTTAGCTGTTTATTTTGTCCCAGTCATCTCATGTACCCACAGGAGTAGGCTTCCTCTGTAGATAAACACTATAACTGAGCCAGAAGAAGTTCATTTCTTCCAGCAGCCATTTCTCTCCTTCTGCTCTGGACCTGGTGGAACCAAGTCATTATGCAGGAGGATTTCAGGGACCAGAAGCCCAGCTGCCAAATGGACCAGCAGCCCTGGTGTCCCTGGGCGATGCTCCTCACTGCCTGGTTGGCCCCCGCTATCTGTGCCCATTGAGCTGGGGCTGCTGCTTTGCTGGGGCCATGGAGATGGGCAGGGGCAGGAGGTGGTCTTTTCAGTGCTGCTCTGTCACAGAGTTAACTAGATCAATTTATGCCCGTGACAGGAGCCATTAGGCCCCTGCCCTCCCCACCCCCGCTCCTGGCCCCACAAAATAGGAAGGAAGGAAGGGGGGAAAAAAACAGTGGCAACAATCTATGGAGGTAAACTTATTTTACTAACTATGATATCGGAATGCAAGATAACACAATATAATACAATGTAATTGAAATAGAGACTAATAAATCAAAAAGGATGGGAGAGTTCCTGAGACTGAGTCGAACCTGACAAGCTTGGAACGGCTGGGAAAGCACCTCCAGCACCCACTGCCAGGCAGTAAGAGACCGCCCCACCCGGAAGGGTCAGATCCCATGACTTCCGTAATGGATAGGGATAGGTGCCTGGAATTGGAGCATTAACACTTTAATTCCAGTACATGATGTTTTGATGTGGAATACTGAAAATCAAAAAAACATAAAACCATGACATTCCACCCCTTATTCTACATCACTACATCATGCTTAATATATACATACATACATATACAAACAAAGAAAATGATTAAAATGCATCACACACACACGTCTATATACATATAGATAGAATTACTGTCTGCACTCCCCCAGCATCAAGTTTCCTTTTGGTACACTTTGAACATCCCCATCTTTCTCCATCACCCACCAGGTGGACCCTGGTCCCAGTGCAAAACCAGTTCCACAGAGGAGAGGTTTGCCCTTTCCAGAGGCTGCAAGGACCCAAACTCTTTTCCCACCATGCACTTTATGTGTACAACAGGGACTTTATCTCCCTCTACAGCATGTAGGGATCTGGATTGGGTAGGACCATCACGAATGATAAATCCTCTGGTATTGGCCAACCAGGCGTCTCCTGCCAAATGCTTCTCCCAGTGCTTAAATGATCCGACACCCATTGCTTTCAGCACAGTTTTTAACAACCCATTGTATCGTTCAATTTTACCAGAGGCTGGCGCATGGTAGGGAATATGGTAAATCCACTCAATGCCATGATCTTTGGCCCAAGTGTTTACAAGAGAATTTCTGAAATGAGTCCCATTATCTGACTCAATTCTTTCTGGGGTGCCATGTCTGCACAGGACTTGTTTCTCCACACCCAATAAGGTGTTTTGGGCGGTAGCATGGGGTACAGCATATGTTTCAAGCCACCCAGTGGTTGCCTCCACCATGGTAAGCACTTAACACCACTGCGAAATCGTGGCAAGGTGATAGAATCAACCTGCCACACTTCCCCATACTTATACTTTTGCCATTGCCCATCCTCCCAGAGAGGTTTCATCCTCTTGGCTTGTTTTTTTCTTTTTTTTTTCTTTTTAATGGAACTTGTGTCACAGTCATGAATAACCTGTGCAATAGCATCCACAGTTAAGTCCACCCCTCGGACTCCAGCCCTCTCATATGTTGCATCTCTTCCTTGATGGCCCGAGGTCTCATGGGCCCATTGAGCTAGAAATAATTCACCCTTGTTCTGCCAGTCCAGGTCTTTTTGAGCCACCTCAGTTTTGGCTGCTCAGCTTACCTGATGGTTATTTTGTTGTTCTTCAGTAGTGCGGCTCTTGGGCACATGAGCATCTACATGGTGCACCTTCACGACCACATCCTTTATTTGGGCAGCAGTGTCTTTCCACACTTCAGCAGCCCAAATAGGTTTCGCCCTCTGTTGCCAGCTACGTAGGAATGGAATGTTGTCTTTGCATTAGACATTAAAAAGGGGAAATTGATCTGAAGAAGTAGAGCACAGTGTATTTGTATTTTGTAACTTGTCCTTAGAAATAGCTGATGTGAAAAAGTAGAAATACCATCTATGTTAGCAACATTCTTTAGAAATATAGTTGCTGAATTGTGTGATTAATTCTTGCTTGCAAAACTGCCATAGTTTTTAAATGTTCCAAATAGAGTAGGTACAGTATTATGGACTAGAAAGCATATAGTAGGGCTATTCTGTTTGGATAAGAGACCCTCAGCAAAAGAAAAACAGACTTAACAAACATCAAAAAAGCCAGGGCCTCCACGCAAGGCTGGATTGCCTTGCTCTGTGGGGAGATTGAAATGCAACAGCAGGCATCGAGATACTCCCCCTTATCCTCCTTCCAAGCTTATGTCTATGCAAGGACGAGCTGATGTCCAGAAACAATGACCGAGTGTTGAATGAGCAAACGCGAGAAGTTAATTAATTAGCAATATATGCTTAGCTGGCAACAATTGATGTTTAGCCAGTATCCGTATGTTTAGTTGAGCGTTGGGAAGATTGTGAACCCGAAGTACTCAGCCAATTCGCAGCCAGGGGAGAAAGAGATAAGCGTCAAGTAATATAAGGCATAAAAGATGTAACGCTGTTTTCTGTGTGCTCTCATGCTTGCAGGAGATCTATGGGGCAGGATAGAGATCTCTGCTTTATCAGAGGTACTGTCCTGATAATTATTTGGGTATTTCCAGCAGTTATTTTGTTCCCACTGCTATAACCACCCCCACAAGGCATTTGTCATCATCACAGAATCACAGAATCACCGAGGTTGGAAAAGACCTACAAGATCATCCAGTCCAACAATCCACCCATCACCAATAGTTCTCACTAGACCATTTTCCGCAACACAAAATCCAAACGTTCCTTGAACATCCATGGCTTACAGATGACACCCAGTTGGCAGGAAGTGTCGATCTGCCTGGGGGTTGCATGGGCCTACAGAGGGATCTAACAGGCTGAAGCCAATGGGATGAGATTCAACAAGACCAAATGCTGGGTTCGGGGCTTTGGCCACAGCAACCCCAGGCAATGCTACAGGTGTGGGGCAGAGGGGCTGGAAGACTGTAGAGGAAATGGCCCTGGGGGTATTGATTGATGCTCATAGGAACATGAACCAGCAGTGTGACCCAGGTGGCCAAGAAGGTCAATGGCATCTTGGCTTGCATCAGAAAAAACATTGCTAGCAGGAGTCATTGTCCCTCCGTACTCTGCACTGGTGAGGCTGTAACTTCAGTGCTGCAATTACTTTTTGGCTCCTCACTGCAAGGAGAACATTGAGGCCCTGGAGCATGTCCACAGAAGGATAACAAAGCTGGTAAGGGGTCTGGAGCACAAGTCTTATGAGGAGCAGCTGAGGGAGCTGTGATGATTTGTATGGAGAAGAGGAGGCTCAGGGGAAACCTGATTGCTCTCTGTAACTACCGGAAGTGAGCTGGGGGTCAGCCTCTTCTCTCACGTGACAGTAATAGGACAAGAGGGAATGGCCTCAAGTTGCGCCAAGGCTGGACTTTAGGAAATACTACATCACCAAAAGGGTGGTCAGGCACTGGAATGGGCAGCCCAGGGAGGTGGTGGAGTCACCGACCCTGGAGGTGTGCAAGGAATGTGAAGACGTGGTGTTGAGGGACATGGTTGAGTGAGAACTGTTGGTGATGGGTGGACGGTTGGACTGGATGATCTCAAAGGTCTTTTCCAACCTTGGTGATTCTAGGATTCCATGATCTCCAGACCCATGGTCATCAAACTGGTTGAAGGAGCTCACCCTGACCAACATCAGGCAGTACTGCTTTGTCTGCAGATTATCACCTGCCTCATCTCTTCAACTACAGTCATGTCTCTCAGGGAAGTCAGATGCAGCCCCGCACTCTTCTCCAGATTCTCTGATTAAATCCGAAGCGAATCATTACGCTATGAGGAGCAAACCATGCTATGTACCAGTAGGATGTCAGAATCTTTCTTTCCCATCGTTCCCTTCCCTGCACGTGAAGCAGCAATCTGCTGATCGTCAGAGGGCTTATTTTGCCATCAGAAGGTGTCTGTGGTCATCTGAAGGCTTTGTTGGTTGTCAGAGTGTTCCACTGATTGTCAGAGATGTTCATTAACCATCAGAAGGCTTCATTAATCGAGAAAGGGTGTCACTGGTCATCAGAGGGCTTCATTGATCATCAGGATATTTGAGGAGTCCATGGGTGGGGATATGCAGACCTTGTTGTAGGTGACGGGGTAGGGGGTAGGGGGACTGAAGGAAGAGGAATGAAGCAGACCCAAAGGAGGGACAGGTAGCTGCAATAAAAGAGGGGGCTAAAGGAGGGTGATGTGGTCACACTGTGGCCATGCAGAGGTAGAGCAAAGGGTGAAGGGTTTGGAGAAACTGGAAGGAGGATCTGGGAGAGAACAGATGGAGGGTATTGAGGCTGCTTGGCACATGAGGAGCTCTTTCCTTCAGGATTTTGGAGCAGATGATAAGAGAGTGGGAAAGCCCACAGGGGTGTAGGTCACGGTGTGCATGGCATGGAGCTGTGGACCCCTCCCTGCACATTAGGGTGGCCACTGCCAGGCCGGAACAGATCCGAGTGGTCCCTGCTGAGCATGAGAACAAGGACACAGACACACAGAGTGTAGCTTTGCTGAGGGATTTATTGATCATCGGAGGGTGTCATTAATCATCAGGGTCTTCATTGGTCATCAGAGGGCAACATTGGTCATCAGAGGGCAGCGCTGGTCATCAGAGGACGTCAAAGGGCATCAGAGGTGAGGAAAATCCTTGTCCCTGCAGGTTTGTCCCCAAGGACTTAGGGCAGGAGAAGAAGGACTGGCAGCAGCCAACAGGCCCAGGACAGGATGTGGGTCTCCTTGGGACAGCAGCCACAGCCCCTGTTCCACCTGCACGGTGACCCTTGGCTATCCATAGGACAGCCTGAACTTGCCCCTTCCAAATCCCCTCCTCTGCACTGCCCCATAGAGTGCAAGGGAAGGTGTGGAGGTGACAGTACCCAGGTCCCCCTGGAGCAGGCCAGGGACAGTCCCCTCCATACCATCCTTCCCCAGCCCCTGATCCTCAGGGCTACAGGACACCCAAGGTCCCCAAGTGCCCTGTGGGGTTGCAGGTGTCCCCGTGCTGCTCACCTAGACACGCAGATCCAGGGCTGCGCGTCTCACACGCAGGGGATCCTCCTCTGCTTCTGTGCTGAGCACGACCTGGGGAGAAAGGAGGTGTAGGGACACACCGAGGGACAATGGGAAAGGCTGGGACACACTGGGAACACCAAGGATACTGGGACACACTGAGATGCCCTGAAGGTGCAGGGACCCATTGTGGGTACTAGAACACCATGGCCAAGGCAAGGTCCTGTAACCTGCTCAGCCCCAGCTGCCCCAACTGCCTCCTTCCCCTGCCCACTGACCACCCGAAACAGGAGGGAGCCAAACAGAGTCTTTGGGGCCCAGGGATGTCCCCAAGTCCCAGGAAAACAGAGAGGACAGCAACACATCCCAGCTCTGTTCTCGCTCCAGGGTTGCCCCTCTACTTACAGGACCAGGAAGGTGGATAGCAACAGGTAGTGGCTCCAGCTGGGGAAGAAGAGACATGGGGCAGCCATAAGGGAACTGTGAGACTGGGGATCACAGGATGTCCCCACCCAAGCCCCCTGGTTGGCCCTGGGTCTACCCCCCCCCCCCCCCCATAGCTGCCAAGGTCTGTGTGTGCCTCTGCCCATGGAGGAGCTCTTAGTTGGGGTTGGACATAGGAACAGGGCAAAAGCTTGGAGGGCCCAAGGGAGGGGAATAGGGGTGCTAAGAGACTTGGCGGTTCCAAATTGAGAGGAATGGGGATCTCAAAGAGAGGAGAATGCGGGGAAAACGAAACAGAGGGGATAGGGGACCTAAAGAGATGAGAATTGGGGTGCCAAAGAAAGGAGACTGGGTGCCAAAAGGATGGGATATGGGGACCCAAAGAGAGGGCATTTGGAGCCCCCAAGAGAAAGGATTTGGGCACCCTAAGAAAAAGGGACTAGAGTGCAAATGGAAGGAATTTGGATGTGCCAAGTTGAGGGGTGGTCTCTGCCTTCAGGGACAGACCCCCCAGTCCCTGCTAAGCTCCTTAGCTAAGCTCCCAGACACTCACCAGCATTTCTTCTGAGGGTTGCAAATACACATGTGGCTGTGGGGAGAGGAGTAGGAGAGGGAATGAGAAAGACCTTGGCATCAGGGATCCCCATGGCCAATCCCCTCCATCCCCAGCCCACATCCCCCATGGATGCTTCACCTGAGCTTCCACTGTGCAGCACAGGGCAGCGAGGAGCATCACGAGGCTGAGCGCAGCTGCCTTCATCTTCCTCTGTGCTCTGGGAGCTGGGTGAGGCTGCAGGAGGCAAGGGCTGCTTTTATCCTCCCACTCTCCCTCCCCACAACCCCCGAGTGCCCCTGCGTTTGGCAGGCTCCCTTGGCTCGGACTGACCTGGCATGCAGCCATTCCCTGCCCCAGCCCCGGGGCACAGGAGGGAGCCAGGGATCAGAAGAAGAACATTGAGTGCTGGGATCCCCATGGCACTGAGCCCAAAGCTCCCAAATGCCAGCACCTACCACACCCCAGCCTTTCTGTCCCCAGGACCACCGTCCCCATATCAAGACTTTGTCCAAGGATTCATCCCTGACTTCTCTTGAGTCCTTGAGTGATGCAAGGTGTTGGGCTGATAGTTTGGGGAACTGGGGACACAGCATTTGGGGACACTGGGAGGTGAGAGGGCAACCGGGATGTGGGCAGTGAGGAAATTATGCAGATATTTGGAAAGCAAGGAGACATAAGGATATGGGGACACGAAGATATGGGAGCATCATGGGGAAATGGGGACTTCATGGGGACATGAGAATCTCATGGCAATATGGGGAAATCATGAAGATATGGGGATATGGGGACATGCAGCCAAATGGGAACTGGTTGGTGACAGGGACCTGGAAGTCTGTGGGGACAGGTGGGTGTTGGGGACACATAGGCATAGGGAGGCTGGCAGTGTCCACTCTGCCTCTGTGGTCATGCAGGAGGTCACAGAATCACAGAATCACAGAATTGCCAGGGTTGGAAGGGACCCCAAGGATCATGAATCTCCAATCCCCCTGCCACATGCAGGGCCACCAACCACCCCACCAAATGTTATATCAGGAGTGAATAACAGACCTGGGCTATGGCAGACACGTTTCCTCCTTACCAAACCTAAAGACCATGACTTCTAGAATCATGGAATCATTTAGGATGGCCGAGACCCCTAAGGTCACGTCAGGAGATGTGTCATGTATTTTCTGCGCTCTTCAATAGCCAGCATCAGAAGTCCCCATGTTGCATCCAGAAATCTGTGTCGCGTGTCTGACATGGCAGTAGTGCTGCCTCTGTCCGTGAGGACAGATTGTCATGAGGACACACAGGCAGGGAATCCAAGGCTGGGGGTGAAAATTGGCGTTAGGTTCTGAAGTCACTGGGCTGCATGCCTGAGCTTCAGCAGAACAAAGGGTTTTGTTCCTGTCACGATGCAGCCTCCTGTCATGGCTGTAAGTGAAGCTTGTTTTATCCAGATGAAAGGAAAGAAATAATAGAGCACTGATAAATGGCTTAGAACTGCAAACAACTCAAGGATTCTTCAAGGAAAGATGATAAGCCGATGTGAAGTGCTCCGCCCGACAGAAAGCCAGCTGGTCAGAGCTTCACGGGGCATTTCCCATAAATAAGAGAGCTGTTGTGGGTCATCTCTGAAAAGAGCAGTTCAGCGTTTGCTTTGGGAATTGGCCAGAGAGCAGCCAGCTGGAAGAGCTTCCTTTGGGCAGATTCTGCTCTGCGCAGTGTTTGTCAGAGCTTAGCAGTGCTGCCTTGTTCACTATATTTAAATACAGCGTGGCATTATTCCTACTCTGGAGTTCTTTTGGAAAGAACCAATGAACTGTCCGTGCTGCCATCACTGAGGAATATTGGCCGAGGTGAGGAACGGGCTGTTTTTGTGATAAACACAGAGCAGGTGGATGACACTTGATCGCAATTTCACGTGAAAGGTTCTCCTCAGGAAAACCCCTTGGCTGGTTTGAGGACATCTACAAAGAAATACTCAGGCTTTTGTAACAGTACAACACTGAACAAGTAAAAAGTGACGAGGTCTGAGTTCTCAGGCTGTGATCTCCCCCTGCAGTGATCTCCCCATCATGGCATCATGGCATCATTTTGGATAGAAATGACCTCTCAGGTCATCCAACTGTTAACTCAGCTCCATCAAGTCCACCGCTAAACCCACAGCTGTGACCTGTCACCAGATCTGTGCTGTGTCACCCTGCTGGCCCTGAGCCTGTGCTGCTGGGGAGCAGGTGAGGGACTTCTGTGGAACAGCATGTCCTTGGTTGGGTTCGATGACCTCAGATGTCTTCTTCAACCTGGATGATTCTGAGAGTCCAGGACATTCACATTCTAGCATGCTGGGATTCTAGGTTTCTGCATTTATAGGATTCTATGTTTCTAGGATTCTACGCTTTAGAATTCTAGAGTTGTAGGAGTGTAGGAACTTAAGCATGTAGCATTCTTGTTCTGTAGGATTCTAAATTTCTACTTTTGTTAGATTTGCAGGATGATAGGATTATGGCTTTCTTAGATTTCTAGGATTTATAGGATTTCAGGATTCTAGGTTTAAGGCTTTTAGGTGTCTAGAACTGTAAGTTTCTAAGGTTTCCCTAGTATTCCAGGATTCTGGGTTTCTAGGGTTGCAGGATGGGCTCTCACGACGACACACTGATGGAAGGGGGTTAAATTTTACCCATTGCTTAAGGCTCACTAAAGCCTTTTGCAAACCACAACAGGAAAAATAAGCTCTAACCTAATTTTACCCATTGTTTAAGGCTCACCACAGCAAGATCTAGTCTCCATAGATAACCATAGTTAGTCAGCATGGGTTCATGAAGGGCTCTGGTGAGGCCGCACCTTGAGTACTGGGTCCAGTTTTGGGCCCCTTGCTGCAAGAAAGACATTGAGGCCCTGGAGAGGGTTCAAAGAAGGGCGACAAAGCTGGTGAGGGGTCTAGAGCACAGGCCTGATGAGGAGTGGCTGAAGGAGCTGGGATTGTTCAGTCTGGAGAAGAGGAGGCTCAGGGGAGACCTTATTGCTCTCTATAACTACCTGAAGGGAAGATGTAGTGAGCTGGGCTAAGGCCTCTTCTCTCGTGTAACTGGTGATAGGACTGGAGGGAAGGGCTTCAAGCAGTGCCACGGGAGATTTAGGCCTGACGTTAGGAAATACTACTTTTCTGAAATAGTGGTCAGGCACTGGAATGGGCTGCCCAGGGAAGTGGTGGAGTCACCAACCCTGGAGGTGTTCAAGGAACGTCTGGATGTTGTGTTGAGAGACACGGTTTAGTGAGTACTATTGGTGATAGGTGGATGGTTGGACTGGATGATCTCGAAGGTCTTATCCAACCTTGGTAATTTTGTGATTCTGTGGTTCTTCTGTTTGCCATTTCCATTCGCTCTGACCTGGCTGCTCTGCCATCCCCAGGAAGAGCTCAGTGCACTCTCACAGAGGGCAGTCGTCCTTCCTTCTCTCCTCACCCATCCACTGTAAAAACTCTGTATCCCCCTTGTGCTGCAGTCCAGTTGTGGAAGCCACATAATCGTGTCTCTGTCGTCCAAACAAGAGCTCAAGCCTGAAACTGCACAAAAATTTCCGGCTCATCATATTTTGGTGTTTTCAATAGTGCAAAACACATGGCAATTGGGAAACATCATTAGGTTTAGCATGGTTGAGGATCACATCTATGGTATTTGTGTTCAGAAGGTGGCACACAGGCATTGGACCCATTGTGAGGCTTGGAGTTGTCCAAGCAGCACAGACACTCTGAGGGCATGGCTTTCCTCAAGGCTCTGTGCTGCATTTGCAGCTGCATGTGAGTGTGCTGGACAGCCCAGGGAACTGGCATGACACTAGGCTGCTTCTGAGGCCAGTCACATGAGAACACATAGAAAACTGAGGTTTCTTCAGATGAAGAATAAAGATGTGTGTCAGCTCTATAGTGCCTTGAGCTCCAGATTAGGCAGCAGATGGAGAACAGAGAAAGATCTGCCTATTCTTTTGTGAGCTCATCCCTTTCGCCAGTTGCATAACTGCATGCTCCATGGAGACAAGTAACAAAGGCACACTCAGGTGCCCTAAACAAAGGGGTCTGTTGTCGTACAGGATGGCCAAGTACATCTCCATCCCCTCTCTGGCCCTCATCTGATGCTCAGGAAGGAGGTGTCTATCTCAGGGATTTCCCACACACTTCCCAAGCACTAGCACACATCCAGGAGCACCCCAGGCACCTTGGTCATCACCCAGGCTCTGTGTGTGAGCAACTGACTCCCTGCTGAAGGACCAAGGACTCAGAGCAGGAGCTCACATGCAGGCAACTCCTTGTGCATGCCTGAACTCAACCAGAGGAATCCCAGCTGCTGTCAGTCCATGACGAGCAGAATCCCATTTCAGTTGCAGTTTCAGTTGCAGTTTCAGTTGCTTTCAATTGCAGTTCAGTTTCAATTGCTGATGTAGGAATGAGATGCCTGCACTGCCTCAGCTGTATCAGTGCCCTGCACAGGGATAGTCCACCCCTCCCTGTCTTGGTCTGTGTGCCCTTTTTGTTTTAGCAATCACTCTCTGGTAGGACTAACAATATGTCTGGAATTAGTCACTGTCCACTGGACATTTGGTGGTTAGTCCAAAGTACAGTACAAAGATTTGAAAATACAGTCATGATGCTGCTGTCTTACAGGAGCTGTTGGCCATGGAGACCCGGGGACATCTCAGGGGAGATCAGGGGGTTGGATAGAAATAGCATTATCTGCTGCTGAGCTGTGCTGGGCTCCTGGGACACAGGAAGCTCCTACAAGTGGGCAGTGCTGCAGAGAAACAGCTGTGTCCAGGAGCAGCTCTTCTGCACAGCACAGCAAGGCTGGGAGCATGATCTGCAGGTGACAGAGAGAAGAAGGAAGAGAGCTTACAGCCTGCATAGCATCATAGCAGGCTGAGAGCCCACTCGAGGAGCATTTCTCACAGCCCTTGACAAGATAAGTCTCTCATTACAGGCAGTATAGTGGCTTTTACTGCAGGGATCACTAAATTTGGGACATTCCATTGAAAAACTGGCTGCATACACTCTGTTTCTTTATCAGTGAAAAAGACCTGCTCTAGCTGAGGTCTTTTGTGCTGCAGCATCAGTGCACAGCCCTGAGTGCTGCGTGTTGCAGGACGGCTGCAGGCTGTGCAGCCGGGGCTGCAGCCGGGTGCCCAGGGCTGTCCTGCAGAGCAGGTCCCTGCTGTGCCCCAGGGGCTGTGTGCCAGGGCAGGGACTCTGCCGCCTGCCAGGCTCAGCACTCAGCACTCAGCACTCAGCACTCAGCACTCAGCACTCAGCCTGCCCGGGAAGCTGCCCAGGGCACTGTGGGGAGACGTGTGGGGGGAAGGAGCCCCCCAGCAGGGCAGGGCATGTGCCTTTTGCTGCCACAGCTGCTGCCTGGGGCAGGGACATCACAGCTACACTGCATGACAGAGTGTTTCCAGGGGCACTTAGCAAGAGGAGAGATAAGGAAGGGATTTTCCTTTTCCTCTTCTGAGAAAAGGGAAACAGATTGTAGGCAGAAACCTAAATCAGGCTGTCAACTTTGAACACAGCTCTGAGACTCTTGAATGGTGCTTTAATCAATCATCTGTTTTGCGTACAGTCACCCAGAATGTGCTTTCAGCCTCTCCTTTCATTTTCTGCATACATGAAGAATGCCCTTATCCTGCAAACAGGCAGCTTTCTCTAACAGAAATTTAAGGGCACAGAGGTACATGCTGGAGACTTGAAGAGCAGTTGGGCTAAAGATATGAGACATGGAAACAGATGGAAATATCCATGAAGTTAGGGTGAGATCAAAAAATGAGAGGAAGGCAAAAGCTCCATAAGCTTCTTCTGCTTATGGAATGCTGAGCTTCATGAAATTAAATTCAAGTAGTGGAGCGAATGAACACTGCAATAACAGAAAGAAAAAGTTCTGTAGTATAGCAGGAGGAGTGACTCTGAGAATGATCTTGTCATTATCTTCTGTATTCCAAACAGGACTCCATGCCCAGATGCCCAACAGCAGCTCCATCAGCGAGTTCCTCCTGCTGGCGTTGGCAGACACGCGGCAGCTGCAGCTCCTGCACTTCTGGCTCTTGCTGGCCATCTACCTGGCTGCCCTCCTGGGCAACGGCCTCATCAGCACAGCCGTAGCCTGCCACCACAGCCTGCACACCCCCATGTACTTCTTCCTGCTCAACCTCGCCCTCCTCGACCTGGGCTGCATCTCCACCACTCTGCCCAAAGCCATGGCCAATGCCCTCTTGGACACCAGGACCATCTCCTATGCTGGATGTGCTGCACAGCTCTTTTTCTTTCTCTTCTTCATTTCAGCTGAATATTCTCTCCTCACCATCATGTCCTATGACCGCTACGTTGCCATCTGCAAGCCCCTGCACTACGGGACCTTGATGGACAACAGAGCTTGTGCCACCATGGCAGCAGCTGCCTGGGGCACTGGGGTTCTCTTTTCCCTGCTGCACACTGCCAATACCTTCTCTCTGCCTCTCTGCCAAGGCAATGCTGTGGATCAGTTCTTCTGTGAAATCCCCCACATCCTCAAGCTCTCCTGCTCAGAGTCTTATCTCAGGGAAGGTCTTGTAATGTTTAGTGCCTTATTTTTTCTATCTTGTTTTGTTTTCATTGTTATGTCATATGTGCAGATCTTCAGGGCCGTGCTGAGGATGCCCTCTGATCAGGGACGGCACAAAGCCTTCTCCATGTGTCTCCCTCACCTGGCCGTGGTCTCCCTGTTTCTCAGCACTGGCATGGTTGCCTACCTGAAGCCCCCCTCCATCTCCTCCCCTTCCCTGGACCTGGTGGTGTCATTTCTGTACTCGGTGGTGCCTCCAGCAGTGAATCCTCTCATTTACAGCATGAGGAACCAGGAGCTCAAAGGTGCCCTCAGGAAAATACTCCAATACACATTGTTTCTCCATCAAAACAATTTTTATCACTCTCTCAAGACTATAAAAACTTAGGAGAAGCCAGATTGACTTAATTGATGTTTCCACCTTTTCTTCGTGTTTGTTCATCACACCTATGATAATTTTAATTTCAATTAAATCATATCCATTATCAGTCTTTATCTTTTACTTTTTATTTCTATGTGATTAACATATTGCACTGAAGGAACTGAGCTCTTTGAATAGATAAAGAAATCAGTGAGTTTATTCACACTTCACTCCAGGGTTACTCACACTTTTCTCCGAGTTTTACTCACACTGTTTTTTATGCACACTTTATATCAGATTTGCTCTCGATTCACATCGACATTTTTTCCTTATTCCCCATGGTCAAGGAACCCAAAGTTCCTGTGGCAGCACCAATCTTTCATCCACTTATTCAAAATCTGTGATTTCCTAGACTGCTCCGCATCCCTCACCACCCCAGAAGAAGGAGAGAGGAAAATACCACTTGTGAACCCACTTCTTCAGCCATTCGCTCTGAACACCTGTGTTAGAGAGTTATCCCTAGATCTAAGTCCGTGTCAGGGGGAACACAGGCCCCAGAAAAAAACAAGAAAAAAAAAAAAAAAAGAAAAAAAAGAGGAGTGACAAAAGAGAAAAGAAATAAAAAGAAATGGGTACTACCTTTTTGCTGTGCAATCCTGCTGGCCCTGCCCTTGCAGCAAGGCGCGCCGCGGGCCACGCACTGTGGGAGAGGTGGAAGGGCAGAGAGCTAGTAGATGGGTTTAACAAGTGGATCACAACAGCAACGATCTGAGGAGGAATGGTAATTTACTAAATCCTACTGAATCAAACAAAATGAGAGAGATCAGGGTGCCCAAAGTTTGTGTCCCCACAATAGTAGAAGGGAAGCACATGCCTTTCTACACCGCAAACTGAGCGGGGCCTGAGGGAGAGCCACTGTGGTGCAGTCCAGATCTCCACCTATCTTCATCTTCACACCACGTGCTCCAGGAATTCCGCTCCTCCCCTCCCATCAGAATGCTCAAAATGCCCATAAAAGGCAGCAAGTGGAACCAGAAGACTAACTCTTTAACTCCCACTGCTTCACATGATGCTTTGATGTGGAATACTGACATCAAAAAAAATCACGAAATCACAACAGCCAGGACCTCACCACCCTCTCATTGAAAAGATCCTCCCGGTCTCTAATCTAAATCTCATCTCTTTTAATTTAAAACATTTGTACATTATGATCTCAATATCTGCCCATGTTAAAAGTTGATTTCCATCTTGTTTCTGAGCTCTCTGTGAGTACTGGAAGGCTGCAATGTGTTCTCCTCCAGGCCGTTTCTTCTCCCATCTCCCTCAGCCTGTCTTTCCAGGAGAGGTCCTCCAGCCCTCTGATCACCCTCGTGGCTTTCCTCTGGACCTTCTCTAGAAGATTTATGTCATACTCCAGATGTGGCCTTCTGAGGGTTGAGTAGAGAACACAATGCCCTTCCTTGCTCTGATGACCACCTGTCTGTTGATGCAGCCCAGGGCACAGCTGGCCTCTCAGGCTGCAAGCACCCACTGCTGGCTCCTGTTAAGGTTTTCGTCTACCAGGACCTCTAAGTCCTTCCCCGCAGGGCTGCTCCCAGGCAGTTCTTCCCTCATACCTGGGATTGTCCCGACACAAGTGCAAAAACTGGCATTTGATCTTGTTGAACCTCATGCTGTTTCTTTGGGCCCACGTTTCAAGCCTGGCCAGGTCCCTCTGGATGGCACCCCTTCATTCTGTCATGCCAACTGCACCACACAGCTTGGTGACATCAGCAAACTTGCTGAGGGTGTGCTCTGTCTCATCATCCGTGCCACTGATAGACGTTGAACAGCTCTGGTCCCAAGGCTGACCCCTGTGGGCATAACTTGTGATCAGCCTCCACCTGGTGGAGCCGATTTCCCAGAGAGCCATTTACCACAGTCCTTTGGCTGCGACCTTCCAACCAATTTCTTATCCAGTGAACAGTCTGCCCTCAAATCCATCTCACGCATCTCTCCACAGAGATAAGGATGTGATGTGGGACCATGCCAAAGGACTTCCAGAAGTCCAGGGAGAATTTGTGTACCTCTCTGTGTAACTGATGCACTGACAAAGCATCTACATTATCATTCTGACCATAAGGAACCACAACATGTAATGAACTTTGGGGAAAATACTGATTTCTCATTTAGATCCTTATAATACTGAGCTAAACAAAGCATTGTAAATCTCAGGACTAAGGCTGTGTTGTAGTAAAACACATCTTTTTACATCACACACAGAGAAATTCTTTATTAGATTGTTTTTTTGCTTACAACTGGCACCTGGTAGATAAGTGTGTTTCTGTAATGTAGCATCCTTTATTTTGGGATCCAGAGAGCTGTTATTGGAATGGTCTGGAGTTCTGCAAATGACTAAAGCATTCAGAAGTGAACCATTACCAGAGCTGCAGTGACACAACAGACTGGGTCTGACAGCAAGAACAGAAATAAATAGCTGGTACACAGGGGGAATTTAGGAAGTTATTTCTAAATATTAGGAAAATAGGTCAGGATGTAGACAACAAAGATGAAATACTAATTTAGCATACGACTTCAAATAGAGTAAGTAGGTAAGGAATAAGAGGGATGTGAAACCCTAACTAACAGTGGGCAGATTTCTGTATTGGAAATCATTAAATTATATAAACTATTGTCAAATGTGTTGTGGGTTAGGTGTGGTTTCAAATAATATATTGAGGTGAAAGGGACACTGAATTCAATAGCTGTTCCACAGTGTGCAGAAAAAACCCCCCTGCATTTGATACATAGCCATTAACACACACAATTTGTTGTCATTGGGTTTTATGCAAGGAAAGAACAAAGCACCTTTTTGCCTCAACCCAGGAATTGTTGAGTCATGTTTTCTCTCCCATCCTGTTGAGGAGGGGCAGTGACAGAGCAGCACCGGGGGCACCTGGGATCCAGGCAAGGTGAGCACAGCACAGCTGGGCGCTGAGTTCCAGGGTGATTTTGGGGTCCCAGCCCTGCAGCATGAGGCTCCGTGTGCCTTCCCCTCTGCAGGACAGCCCGGCCCCACCGCCCCACAGGCAGCCCCTGGCAGCTCAGTGCAGGCACTGTGTGGGGCAGCATGCGTGCAGTGCTACAGAGATGGGCCCCCAGCACAGCCCCTGACACCGCATGTCCTCCTTCTCACAATACCTACTTCCTCCCCTTTATTTCATCTTCCTCTTCATCACCGTGCACCCTGGCTCACCTTTTAGCTCCTTTCCCCCAATTTGGCAAACTTCCATTGCTTGTTTTGCCACAGTCAGCAACTTTCTATCTTGGTCCGATGTAACTGCAGTTTATACCCAACCCAAGAACAAGTCCTTGCACCCAGCGGAGGCAAAAAAAGTGATTTCAGTACTTCTGTGAAGCAGGATCACTGATAAAAACAGGGCTGTTCACACACCAAGCAAAGCTAAACACAGAAGATTTAGGATGAGCACACACTGATTCCATTTGCTAATGTAATATATTGATCCTTATACTAATACATTGATCCCTTTTGGTAATCAAGCCTATATCATGACCAGGGAGCCTGCTGGCCTCTCATTTGCCTGCAGATACAGAGATGGAACACAGAGGCTGTGGGAGAGTCAGCGCTGACCCAGAGATCCTATGGGCTCCAGGAGAGAGAGAGCAGGGTGATGCCTCAGAGAAGTGGTTGGAATCCAAACACGTTTAGGAACATGATAACCACTAATGATAATTACGCATATATATGAACAGAAAAGAAAAATGTATCTATTAATATAATTAAGTATTATAAATATTAAAAAAATAATAATAATATAAGTGTGTTAGGGGACAGACTGGGAATCATTTGTTATGACAGAGGATAAATTTATCCCCACTGAAATGTGACCATGACATCATTTTCCTCACTGCATCCCTGAGCTCCCGGTTCCTCATGCTGTAGATGAGGGGGTTCAGTACTGGAGGCACCACTGAGTACAGAAATGACACCACCAGGTCCAGGGATGGGGAGGAGATGGAGGGTGGCTTCAAATAGGCAACCATGCCTGTGCTGAGAAAAAGGGAGACCACGGCCAGGTGAGGGAGGCACGTGGAGAAGGCTTTGTGCCGTCCCTGCTCAGAGGGCATCCTCAGCACGGTCCTAAAGATCTGCACATAGGACAACACAATGAAAGCAAAACACCCAGATGCTAAAGAGGCACTGACCACAAGAAAACAAATTTCTTTGAGGTAGGTGTGTGAGCAAGAGATCTTGAGGATCTGGGGGATTTCACAGAAGAACTGATTGATGGCATTGCCTTGGCAAAGAGGCAGTGAAAATGTATTGACAGTGTGCAGCAGAGAATTAAGGAAACCAGTGCCCCAGGCAGCTGCTGCCATGGTGGCACAAGCTCTGCTGTCCATTAAGGTCCTGTAGTGCAGAGGCTTGCAGATGGAAACATAGCGGTCATAGGACATGATGGTGAGAAGGGAATATTCTGCTGAGATGAAGAAGAGAAAAAAAAAGACCTGAACAGCGCATCCTGAGTAGGAGATGTGCCTGGTGTCCCAGAGGACATTGGCCATGGCTTTGGGGAGAGTGGTGGAGATGCAGCCCAGGTCGAGGAGGGCGAGGTTGAGGAGGAAGAAGTGCATGGGGGTGTGCAGGCGGTGGTGGCAGGCTACGGCTGTGCTGATGAGGCCGTTGCCCAGGAGGGCAGCCAGGTAGATGGCCAGCAAGAGCCAGAAGTGCAGGAGCTGCAGCTGCCGCGTGTCTGCCAACGCCAGCAGGAGGAACTCGCTGATGGAGCTGCTGTTGGGCATCTGCAGTTCCTGGGCATGGAGTCCTGTGCACAGTGCAGAAGATAATGACAAGTCAAGACCATTCGCACAGAAACTCTTCCCGCCATTATATAGAAGTTTTTCTATGTGTATGGAAAATGTTCATTTAACTCCAAAGCATGAGTTTATTTTAATGAGCTTTACCGCACCTTAAGAAGTAGAAGCTTAAGGACCTCTTACTATCCTCTCATTCCCAAATCATATCTCAGCTGCCGGGATATTTTACTCTTACAAGTAATTTCCATGTCTCATGTCTTTACCCCTTCTGCATTCAGAGTGCCCATCCCAAACTCTGTGCACTTCAATTTCTCTTAGGGAAAGCTGCCTGTTTGCAGGATAAGTGCTTTATTCATGTCTGCAGAAAATTTCAGTTATTTCGGCTGTTGCTGTCCATTGGGAGAAAAGAGGCTGAAAGCACATGGGGAGGTTGTTCATATAACTGCAGACTGGGAAACATATAGTTTAGGATTCTCAACGATGTTTCGTATTTCACATCTCCTTTCAGAATTCTGGCTCCAACTCATTCTCCTTCCCTAAGGACAGGTATGGGAAAATCCCTGTCTTGTCTCTCCTCTTGCTAAGTGCCCTTGGAAACTCTCTGGGATGCAATGAAGCACTGATCCCCTTGCCCCAGGCAGCAGCAGTGGCAGTAGAAGGCCCCTGCCCAGCTCAGCCCTGCCGGGGGCTCCTTCCCCCCACACGTCTCCCCGCAGCGCCCTGGGCAGCTCCCCGGGCAGGCTGAGTGCTGAGTGCTGAGTGCTGAGTGCTGAGTGCTGAGTGCTGAGTGCTGAGTGCTGAGCCTGGCAGGCGGCAGAGTTCCCGCCCTGGCACACAGCCCCTGGGGCACAACAGGGACCTGCTCTGCAGAACAGCCCTGGGCACCCGGCTGCAGCCCCGGCTTCACAGCCTGCAGCCGTCCTGCAACACGCAGCCCTCACAGCTGAGCTGTGATGCTGCAGCAGGAAAGTCCTCGGCTGGAGCAGATCTTTTTCAATGATAAAGAAACAGAGTACATGCAGCCTCATCTGCAATGGAATGTCCCAAATTTAGTGATCCCTCCAGGTAAAGCAGCTGCACTGGCTGCAGCCAGAGACTTACCTTGTCAAGGGCTGTGAGAAATGTTCCTCCATTGAGTTCTCATCCTGCTCACACCACACTCATCCTGTCAAATCTCTCTCCTTTCTCTTCTGTCCTCATGGCACTTGCAGATCATGCCTCCAGCCCTGCTGCATGCTGCACAGGAGCTGTTCCTGGGCACAGCTGTCTCTTTGCAGCACTGCCCACTTGTAGGAGCTCCCTGTGTCCCAGGAGCCCAGCCCGACTCAGCAGCAGCAGATCTGATTTTTATCCACTGCACGGAGCTCCCCTGAGATGTCCCTGGGTCTCCATGGCCAACAGCTCCTCAAAGACAACAGAGACATGATTGTAATTTGAAATCTGCTGAATTTATGCCATCTAGAAGCCATCCAGACGATCCCTGGAGAGCACAGGTGACAGCTTCTTGACCAAGCTGTAGAGGAACCAATGAGGAGTGGTGCCCTGCTGGATCACATGGCTAATTTGCAAGGAAGGGCTTGTGGGGAATGTGAAGGTCGAAGTGAATCCGGGCTTCAGTGGCCATGGGATGGTGGAGCTCAGAAGTGTGAATGGGAGGAAAAAAGTCAAGCTCAGCTTTAGGCTTCAGGAGAGCACGCCTTGGCTTCTTCAAGTGTCTGTGGGGGTACAGTCCAGCAGGGTAAGGCTCTGAGACGCATAGGGTCAAAAACTGTGGTAACTATGTATCACTGCTTCCAAACAGAATAAATCCATTCCAAGGAAGAGGAAGCCAAGTATGAATGTCTGAATTGCTGAATGACTGGGAAAGACTGACCTGGTCAAACCCAAACACAGAAAGGAAGCATACAAGAAGTGGAAACAAGAAATTACCTGGCAGCAATGCAGAGACTTTGTCCAGCGTATGTGCTGAGATGAGTATAAGAATGTCAGAGTTCAACGGCACTTGAATGTGCCCAGGCATATCACAAACAAGAAGGGCTTGTAGAAATATGTAAGCAACCAAAGGAAGGCTAGGGAGACTGTGGGCCCACAGTAAAATGGGGCAGGAAACTGGTGAGCCAGGACATGGAAAAGTCTCTGATCCTCATTTTCTTCCTGGCCTCACTGTTTATTAGTTGGACTGGGCTTCTTGGAATCCTAGGTGCCAGAGACAGGTGGGAAATGTTGGTGCAAGGCCGATGTACTGTTGGTGAAAGTAGAGGTGATCAGGGAATACCTAAGCAAACTGGATCCCCAGTTGGAAGAGAGTGACAGGAATTGCAGAATCCTTGAATGGTTTGGGTTGGAAGGACCTTAAAGATTGTGCAGTGCAATCTCCCTTGTTTTGTGCAGGGCTGTCACCCAGTAGATCAGGATGTTTGGGCCTTTGACATCTTGAATATCTCCAAGGATGGGGTATGCACAACAAGACTACCTGTTCCATGCCTCACATCATGATCTCTGGAATGTTAGGAATGTGTTCCAAATGCCTAAAGAAAACCTCTCTTTTGCTTTATTGCCATTCTTCCATGTCCTATTATTTGGAAATCAAGTAAAAAGTCTCCAACTTTGTTATATGAACAAGACCATAGCTAGAAGATGGAGGGAACACATAATGCAGAGTAGTGCCTCCACGTTTCCAATCCCCAACACGAGAAATACGACAGCAAGCTGGAGAGGATTTGGGAAGATTCAAACAAAATGACTGAGGCTGGAACACTTCACCTGTGTGGATAGGGAGATGGAGCTGAGCTTGTCCAGCCTGGAGAGGAGAAGGCTGAAGGGGGTCTGACTGCAGCCTGCCAGAACCCTTGAGGAGGTGATGGAGAGCACAGAGCCAGGCCCATGTGTGGGAGGTGAGAGAGGAGAGGCTCAGCCTGTGCATCAGAAAAGCACCATTTTCACCACATGCTGATACAAGAGCTGGTGCAGGTCACCCAGTGAGGCTCTGCAGACTCTACCCATGGAGGTTTTCAAAATCCACCAGGAGCGAATGCTGAACAACTTGGTCTGTTCCTCTTTGTGATGGCTTGGACGGCACACGTCCTCCAAATTCCCTTCCAGCCTGGCTTATCTTGTGATTCTACACCCTCATGGCCTACTGCTGATGGGCAGAGAGCAGATCTTACAGGGCATGAAGCGTCCTGTGCTGTATGGGATCATCTAAAAAAAAGTCTGAGAACATGAAAAGAGATCAGAACCACAGTGTGACTCAGTGCAAAGACTGAGAGATGTCATGAACAGCTCTGGGCCGGGAAATTCTGGGGGCACCAGGCTCCGTGCAAGACACAAAAGGATCTTCTCTTCTTTCTGAAGCTCTAAGTCTGAACGATGTTCATTAATGCCAATGGAATTGAAAAAATGGTTTGAAAACAAAGATAGAAATCCATAAAAACATGCTAACACACTTCTCAACTTCTAATAATCTCATGAGTCCTCGCTATTTTTAGGTTGAAAACACTTGTCTTTTGGTTTATTTTGTGTCTTTTTCTGTTTTTAGTTTTTCTTGAAGACAATGTTTTCCAGAAGTGTGTTAGCAGGACACAGATGACTTCAGGTATTTTTTCAGGTATGTTCCCTGAGCTACTTGTTCCACACCAGCTCCATGCCTCACATCATGATCCATGGAATGTTAGAACTTCTTTCCAAATGTCTAATGTAAAACTCTCTTTTTCTTTATTATCATTCATCCTTGTTCTATTATTCAGAAATGATGCAAGAAGTCCATCTCCATAGCTAGAAGATGCAGAGAAGGCATCATGCAGAGTTGTGCCTCTACATTGCAGATCCTCAGCACAGAAAGGTGACTGCAAGTGGGAGTTGATATAAATGTGTTAAAACATCACAACTTCAAATATTCTCATGTGCTATCTCTCTCTTTTTAAGCTGAGAACACTCATATTTGAGGGGATAGCATGTCTTTATTTATTTGTTTGTTGGATTGTTTGTTTGTTTGTTTATTTTCCCTACAGGGACAGTGTTTTCCAGAACTGTGTTTTCAGGACACAGATGCCTTCAGGAACAGGGACACAGACAGTGGTGCCAGTGCCAATGCCCTGTGACCAATGCCCAGCATCCACCGCTGCTCTACCCTGCTGCGTATTTGATGTCCCTCATCCTCCAGGTATCACCAGCTCTCCTAAATCAATGACCATGGTACAGGGCATGTTTTCAGCAGGCCATCTGGGCACATGTTCTTCCCACTGCTCTCCAGATTTCCCCATCCCTTGCTTGTTCTTCACTCAGATACCTCCCACATATCTGGCTGACCTATCACACTCAGGGAGATTACTGGAATTTGCTCCATCTCTCTTAAGTCTGATCGACTCTTTTCTCAACTCCTTAACTGTGATTCTATCTATCCCTTCCAATCTCTATCTAACTTGTTTCTTGTACAAATATTCCCTGTGAAAGGCTAACCTCATTAGATGCAGCATGCACAAGGCACGCAGTTGACCACTGTGTTTTATTGTTCTTTCAATTGCATCACATTTCCTTCTATCTGCTTGAAAAAAAAAAAAAAAAGAAGAAGAAAAAAAAAATCTTTCATGACCCTTGTGCTGCTGGTTCTCAGAGGAAAGCCAGTGGGAGTTGGTGTAAAGGAGGTTTAACACTGAGCGTATGACTGCAGAGGACAAGTGTGATGGGAGGAAAAGTGATGCCAGTCCCATGGGGCCAATGGGAGCAGAAATGGGGTGGGGAAGTTGAGGAAAACGTTTGTCCACACATGACAGAGCAAAGCTCATTAGGGGACATCCTGGGTCAATATCAATTGCCAAGTGCTGCTTTAAATTCTTGTTTAAACTGAACTATTAATAAATAAATAAATGGAATTCTTAAATGCCCATTTGGCTCTTTCTCTTTAAGCTCCCTTCAGATACCTGTCCAATTTGCTACACAGGTTCTGAACACCTGAAGAAGATGACAGGAAGGCACAAGGCACAGGAGGGCTCTGCAGGTTGTAATGGGCCCCAGGGGGCATTTGCTGCTGAGTCCATCAACCGCCAGTGCACAGAGAAGATTGCATGAAGTGCCCATGAAGACAAAGTCAGAAGGAACAGTGAAGTTTCTTGGAGTATTAATGGGCCCCACTGAGGGCCATTCACAAGCAAGCTTCCCCAGGGAATTGTTAGAGCAGATAATTGGAAGCCATGATTACAGGCAGACCAAGGCACTGGGATGGTGGCTGTGATGCTGAGCAAAGCCTCCTTTGTCTTGTGAAGCAGAAAGGCCAAGGCCTGATCCCCAGAGCCTTGGCAGGGAGATCGTGTCCCTCGTGCTGGCTCAGGGCCCTTCCTGGGGCAGTGGGATGGAGGTTTGTCTGATGTCACATGGAAGACCAGGGGACAGCAGCTGCCCGACTCTGCATGGGGTGTAAGGATGCCGTGAGGCCCAAGTCCCATGGGCAGTGTGTCTCATGCCAGGATGTGGGATGTGAGAAGGGCCCAGTCTGAACAAGTAGTCAATCCCGATGAATCTTTGAACATCAGCCCTCTCAGCTCTTCTGCCCTCTTTTGGACAGTCTCCAATAGTTTCATGTCCTTTATGTTCTACAGTGCCCAGAAACGCTGCCAGTGCTCCAGTTGTGCGGACCAGATCAGGAAAATCCCCCCTCAGTTCCCCATTTAGCAATGCCATGCACAGTGCACCCAAGGGAACGGTTGGCTTTCCTGGCTGCCTGGGCACACTGCTGACTCATGTTCCATTTGATGTTGACCAGGACCCCTAATCCCTTTCCGTCAAACTGCTCTCCAGTGTCCCATATTCAGTCAGTGAGTATGTTCAGGGTTGCCCCTACCCAGGTGCAGAATCAGGCACTTGTTCTTGTTACACGCATTACAATTGGTGCTTACCCAGTTCTCTAACTTGTCCACATCGCTCTGTAAGTCTTCTCCAACCTCATAGAATCAACTTGGTATCATCAGCAAACTTTCTCAAAACATCTTCTAGTCCTGCATACAAGTCATTGATGAAAACAATAAAGGGAAGTGCCCTTAATTGGAGTACTAGGGAACCCTGCTATTGACAGTCCATTAGCCTGATGGAACCACATTTACTGTACTCCTTTGGTCCAACCCATTGGCCAACTGCTCACCCATCACATTATGTTTCTGTGTAGTTGAATGCAGGACATTTGGCCCAGAAGTATGCTGTGAGAAATAGTATCAAAGGCTCTATTGAAATCCTAAAGGATGACCTCAACTGTCTTCCCTTGGTCGACTCAATGGGTGAAGTTGTCATAAAGGGACATTAAGTTCAACAGGACCTTCCCCTCATGAACTTGTGTTGGCTGGGCCAGTGACAGAATTGTCCTCCAAGTTCTTTTCAGGAACTCTCAGCACCATTTTCTCCATATGTGTACCAGCCTTTGAAGTAAGAATGACAGCTCTGTAATTGCTGATGTCCTCTTTCTTCACCTTTAAAATTAGCACAGTGTTTGCCATCTTCCTCTGAACTGGGAACTGGCATGAGAGTGATGCCACTCTCATAAGAGTCCAGAGCAAACTAGTAAGGTGTCATCAGTGAAAGACTGTAGATGTGTCATAGCTTTGTAATGCCTTGAACTCCAGAGTTTGCCACAGATGGAGCAGAGAGGAAGATCTGGCTCTTGTGTTCTGAGCTCATCCATTTGGTAGCAGAATGACATGACATGCTCCATGGGGACAGGTGCAAAAGGCACAGTGGGTGCCCTAAGCACAGGGCTGTGGTGGCATTTAGGATGGCCAGGAATGCCTCCCTTCTGGCCCTCAGCTGATGCTCAGGAAGGAGCTGTCTGTCTCACAGATTTTCCACCACAGTTTACAAGCACGAGCACACAGCTAGGATCACCCCAGGCACCTTGGTCATCCCTGAGTGTCTGTGTGTGAGCAGTGCAGTCCCTGTTGAATAAAGAGCAAGGATTCAGCTGAGGGGCTCACACACAGACACCTCACTGTGCACATCTGAACTCAGCTGAGAGGGCTCCCAGCTGCCATGGTTCTGTGAGGAACTGATCCTGTTTCTGCCCCAGGGTTTCCATCAGCGGATGAGATGCCTAAACCTACATGTAGGATGGGCTGGCCTGATAGAATCAGAACAAAGGGAAATGGCTTTAAATTAAAAAGGGGAGACTGAGGTTAGATGTTAGAAAGACATTTTTAACACACTGGAGGCACTTGAAAATGTTGCCAAAGAGGTTGTGATGATCCATCCCTGGAGGCATTCAAGGTCAGAGTGGACGAGATGTTGGGCAGCCTGATCTGGTGTTTGGCAATGCTGCCCATGGTTGGGGGATTGGAACTAGGTGATCTTTCAAGTCCTCTCCAACATAAGCCTTTCTATGACTCTGTAATGTTATGACTGCATTTACAGGTCATGAGTGGAGGTTTCCGGATTTGCCATTTCTTTCTCTAATGGAAAAATTTCTTTTAGTAGGAACAATCGTGCTTCTGAAGTCAAGTGCATGTGTCGATAAGTTGAGCTGACTTTGAAGTATGTTTACAGTGGTGACCCTGCTTCTTTGCAGCGGCTGTCAATTCAGGAGGGCCATGGATATCTCCAGGGAGAGAAGGAAATCACATCCTCGGATGCTGAGCTAGTCTGGGCTCCTGGGAAACAGGGAGCTCATACAAGTGGGCCGTGCAGCAGAGAGACAGCTGTGTCCAGGACCAGCACCTGTGCAGCACGCAGCAGGGCTGGGGACACGATCTGCAGGTGACAGGATAGAAGAAACAGAGCTTCTAGCCTGTGGCACGTTAGTAGGCTGTGAGGTCACTGAAGGAGTATTTCTCACAGCCCTTAACAAGGTAAGTATCTCGATGCAGGCAATGCAGTCGGTTTCACTGCAGGGATCACTAAATCAGGGGCATCCCATTGAAGATCAGGATGCAGACACTCTGTGTCTTTATCATGGAAATAGGTCTGCTCCAGCTGAGGGCTTCTGTGCTGCTGCATCAGAGCACAGCCCTGAGGGCTGCATGTCCCAGGACGGCTGCAGGCTGTGCAGCTGGGGCTGCAGCCGGGTGCCCAGGGCTGTCCTGCAGAGCAGGTCCCTGCTGTGCCCCAGGGGCTGTGTGCCGGGGCAGGGACTCTGCCGCCTGCCAGGCTCAGCACTCAGCACTCAGCACTCAGCACTCAGCACTCAGCCTGCCCGGGGAGCTGCCCAGGGCACTGCGGGGAGATGTGTGGGGGGAAGGAGCCCCCCAGCAGGGCAGGGCAAGGCAGGGCAGGGGCCTTCTGCTGATACAGCCGCTGCCTGGGGCAGATACACTGTACCACAAGGTGTTTCCAAGGGCACTTTGTGAGAGGAGAGATAAGGCAGGGATTTTCCTTTTCTTTTTCTTACGGATGGGGAAAAAAGTTGGAGGCAGAAATCTAAAAGGAACTGTGAAATATAAACACATTTCTGAGAATCCTGAATTGTACCTTTCTCAGTCTGCTGTTATATGTACAATTTCCTAAAGCACTTTCAGCCGCTCACCTACCAAAAGACAGCACCAGCTGAAATTATTGAAATTCTCTGCAGACATGAATAATGCACTTATCATGCAACCAGACAGCTTTCTCAAACAGAAATTTAAGTGCAGAGAATTTGGGTTCAGCACTCTGAGTGTAAACAGGATAATGATCTGTGACATGGAAATTGCTCAAAAGAGGAATATATCCAGGAGATTGGTATATGATTAGGAAATGAGAGGAAAGTAGGAAATCCTTAAGCTTCTACTTGGATGGTGAAGCTCAGGAAAATAAATTCAAGTTAGGAAGTTAAATGAACATTTTCCAAAGAGCAAGAAAACTTTTATTGTATAGCAGGAGTGTCTCTGAGAATGGTCTTGACTTTCCATTGTCTTCTGCACTCTGCGCAGGACTCTGAGATCAGGAAATACAGATGCCCAACAGCAGCTCCATCAGCGAGTTCCTCCTGCTGGCGTTGGCAGACACGCAGCAGCTGCAGCTCCTGCACTTCTGGCTCTTGCTGGCCATCTACCTGGCTGCCCTCCTGGGCAACGGCCTCATCAGCACAGCCGTAGCCTGCCACCACCGCCTGCACACCCCCATGTACTTCTTCCTCCTCAACCTCGCCCTCCTCGACCTGGGCTGCATTTCCACCACTCTGCCCAAAGCCATGGCCAATGCCCTCTGGGACACCAGGATCATCTCCTACGCAGGATGTGTTGCACAGACCTTTCTGTTTGTCTTTCTGATATCAGCAGAATATTGCATTCTCACCATCATGTCCTATGACCGCTACGTTGCCATCTGCAAGCCCCTGCACTACGGGACCTTGATGGACAGCAGAGCTTGTGCCAGCATGGCAGCATCTGCCTGGGGCACTGTGATTCTCTATTCCCTGCTGCACACTGCCACTGCATTTTCACTGCCCCTCTGCCATGGCAATGCTGTGGATCAGTTCTTCTGTGAAATTGCCCAGATACTCAAACTCTCCTGCTCAAAATCAGACTACCTCGGGGAAACTGTGAATATCTATTTTAGTCTTTGTTTAATCTCTGGGTGCTTTGTATTCATTGTGCTGTCCTATGTGCAGATCTTCAGGGCCGTGCTGAGGATGCCCTCTGAGCAGGGACGGCACAAAGCCTTCTCCACGTGCCTCCCTCACCTGGCTGTGGTCTCTGTGTTTGTCAGCACTGTCATGGTTGCCTACCTGAAGCCCCACTCAATCTCCTCCCCATCCCTGAACCTGGTGGTGTCATTTCTGTACTCGGTGGTGCCTCCAGCACTGAACCCCCTCATCTACAGCTTGAGGAATCAGGAGCTCAAGGGTGCACTCAGGAAAATACTGCATTTTGCATTTTGTTTCCATCAGAACAATGTTCTTCATACTCTCAGGATTGCAAAATAGTTAGGAGAAGTGTGATTAATTTTATGTGATGTTTCTTTTTTTTCTTCTTATTTTTTTTGTCATACCTTTAATAAATTTAATTCCAATTAAATAATATTCATCATCAGTCTTTATGTTTACTTATTTTTACTTACATATGTTGAACCTCTTGTACTTAAGGAACCAGGTTCTATGAATAGATAAAGAAATCAACAGAAAATCATTTGTTTTGCCTCCCATCTAGTCTGGTTCATCAGTAAAAGCTCATGATCTGAGGCACAAATGCCACCAGGAGCAGCAGTGTCCCTGAGGCATGTCTGTCACTGCCTGGAGGGGACTTTCTGCTGCCTTTGAGTTGTGCTGCCGCTTCCCTGGTGCCACGGCCATGGGCAGCAGCAGGACATGCTCTTTTCAGTGCTGCTCTCTATGTTCCCATCTGTTCTCTTGTGTCCATCCATTTGTGTCAGCTCTCAGTTCTGGTGCAATTGGTGACAGTGCTGTTGTCTCCATGGTGGCATCCCTGTGGCTGCAGGCAGGCAGACAGTGTGCACCACTGTGCCACAGCTGGCTTCCTTGCTTGGACCTTCATAACAGAAGGGGCTGCTCAGGGCTGGGCCAGAGGACTGAACATCCCTTCCAAATCTGTGCCAAGAATACAGCCAAGGAGTTGCCCTTGGGCAAGTCCTCTTGCTTTCCAGGGGTTCTGCATGGTTCAAAGTCCCAGGGTGAGGACCAAAGGACAGACAAGAGCTCCCTTCTTGGTTGTACATGGCCTAGCAAATTGTAACGGGTCTTGAACATGAGTGTGTGGGACTGTCCTGCTGCTGTGGCACTGATAGCAGAAGCTGTCCTGGAGAAGAATCTGAAGCTGCCTGGAATAGCCAGGGGATCTCCAGAGGCAGTGTAAGAGACAGTGTTAAGTCTAAGGCAATGAATGATTCCTTATGCAGTAACAGACCACTGATCCAAAGGAACAGGGAAACCTGAGGAGCCCACAGGCAAATGAAGGCTCTGCAGTGGTGCTACTGAGCCAGCAGGGCAGATGGAGAGAGACTCAGCAGGAGAGATCCCATCCAGTTGGGCCTGCCTCCCACCCTGAGCAGCACAGGGTCAGCCCAGTGCCCCAGGGCACCACAGCTCCCTCGCTCTGCAGAGCAGCTCCACTAGCTCAGAGTCCAGCACATAGCACGGGAAGGGAAGCAGGAGGGAACAGGGAGCTGCTGCCAGGCCAGCAAGGACACACTGCCCTCAGCAAGGCTCTCTCTGGGAGGATAGCAGGCCTGGAGAGGGGCTATGAAGCATTTCTGTGTGTTCAGGGATGGATGGATGAGCAGGAACATGCTCTGCTTGCCCTCCTGCTGCAGGTGGCTGCACCAGAGAGGACCCGCAGCCAGCACCTGGATGGAGCTCTGCCACCCGCCCTGCCCTCCCCTCTCCAGTGCTGTCACTGCTGATGCACTCCATGACCTCCCAGTGCTGCCGGCCGGCACATCTTGCAGGGGCCATTCAGGTGCTGCAGTGACAGTGAGCTCACATCACCACTCCAGCCACCTGTCCTCAGCCTGCCTCTCCCTTGCTCCTCTGCCCTGTCCTGTCCCTGCTGGGATGAGTGCTGTAGGGATGCGCTTCCTGTCCCCACGTTGACTCCTCCCAGCTGCCAGCCTGGCAGGCTCCTGGGGGTACTGATAGTGGACTTGATGGTGTGGAGCAGAGTCCAAAGAGAAAAGAAGGTGTGAAGCAGCATTTTTGCAGTGGTGGCCTCCATGTTCATTTGGCAAGTGAGAACTTGTGCTCAGTGTGCCTGTGGCCTGGAGCTTCTACTCCAGCATTACCTGCATTGGTCATGGCACAGGAATGACGTTTCATAGACCAGCAGCCTACTTTCTTCCTCACGTTATGTCATAAACCAGTGTCCTTCACTCTGACAGTGTTTGTATTGGGTCATGGATTAAACAAATTAAACTTCTTTTAGTTATTTGAGTCACAATCCAGTGCTCCCTATCATTTATTATTCAGTTAAAACACTCTTCCTATTAATGTTTATCATTTCATATCAATCGTATCCTATTGGAAGGGTGAATCACGCTGGCGGGATACGGCTGAAAAGAAGGTTCTCTTTTCAGAGAATTTGTATTTTGTTTTACTGTTGCTTGTTTTAAAGTAGGAAGCAACATCCTGTGCCTGTGTGCAGACAGTTCTCTAAGGAAAGCAGGTAAAGGAATGGTGTAAAGGAACTGTACCATCCAGCTGCACACTTCAGTGAATTCTGCTGTAGGGAAAAGTGATGCAAGTGCCAGGTGGCATACAGCAGACACGTCAGGCCTGGGGAGGTGAGCAGTCAGGTTGTCCGTACTGTGTCAGACCTCAAGCAATTGCTTTTCCTGCCTACGCAGATCTCCTTAGGAGACTCTGGATCAACATCAGTTGGTGAATGATGCTCCAAAAGCAACAAGATGCACTACTTTAAATCTGAAAACATTTTTATTGGGTGCCCTTTAAAATCTTCTTCCTTTACTACATTATTGTCATGGTTTTGTGATTTTTGGTTTTTGGTATTCCACATCATAACATCATGTGGGGCACTGGGAGTTTAACTGTTAATGCTCAAGCTCTGGGTACCTGCCTGGAAGAGAAGAACAACTACACTCCCCAGGGGACTTTGCGGGCACAGAGAGTCTTGAGATATAACTCCTGGCAAGGTCGCCTGATGCGCTTTTCTTTGCCTGCTCTTCGCCGGCTCTCCTCCCTTTTCTCCCAGCTGCTCAACTGGACTGCGCATCTCACCTCAGCCCTCCGCATTGTGGTGAGGCCGATCCACCTTTTGGACATTCTCTCTCTCATTATATTTGATTTATTAGCTTCAAATTTAATTATATTGTATTATAGTGTGTTATCTTGCATTCCGATACTATATTTAGTAAATTAGTTTGTTTCTCCTCAGATCGTTGCTGCTGTTTCTAATTATTTTGGGGTCCCCTGTTCCCTTTTTCTGGAGGCGCGGATCTGCGGATCCCTCCGCCCCACTTGTCACAGAACTGGGCCGAACCAGCCCGTAAACCGTTGACAATTATGAAACCTCTCCACCTAGCTGTATAAATCTTGACTTTAAGCATATTATGAAACAGACATGGCTCACTGGAACCTTCTGCACTTCAGAAAGATGCGTGGTACATTTGATGCCAGGTCCATGAACCTCAGGTATTGAGTGAGAATGTTGTAAGCACTTGAGAAAGAAAAGTTGGAAGAAAAAGATGAGGGATCTTGGCGTAATAATGGGGCACACTGAGGGACATCACCAATACAGCCTCCCCTTGCACTTGTTAGAGCACAGAATTGGAGGCAATGATTACAGTTAGGAAAAGCATTGTGCTGAGAAAGCTCCTGGATTGTTTGATGAAGGAGAAGGGTCAAGACATGACATCCACACATTGGAGGGGAGATCCATCGTATTGCAGGGAATGAGCTCAGGGCTTATCCTGAGGTTGATGTGGTGGGGCAGATTGTACTCCATGTGAAGGACAGCAGTGTGACACCTCCCAGTCTCTGCACAGAGATGCAAGGAGGCACTGAGGACCCATTACCATAAGCATAATAAATCTCCTCACAAACCATGGCCAAGGGGACAAAGATTTCATTGCTTTTGGGGCCTCCATCCTCACCAGCACCCACTGCCTTCTCCTCTGCAGGATTTCCTGTGCTGTTCCAGCCCAGCCCCTATTTCCCTGTGGTCTGCAGACACCCACCTCTCCTCTCCGCCCCGCTCTGACCCTGGCACTGCAATCATGTCACTGATGTCTCTCAAGCCTCTCTGAACGTCCCTTGAAACACAAAGCCATGGAGTGATCCCTCAGCATGGCCCCACATCATCACCCTTCCAGTGACATTTCTTCCTCCTCATGCCCAGTCTTGAGCTTTCAGGCTACAGTTTGAGGGAGTTTTTTCCCTCCTTTTCACATTTTCGCTACCAAGGTCAACTCTATCATGTTGGAAATCACTTCCTCATGGAAAAGTCATCCATCAACTTTCTTGTGGCCTGTCACCATTGAGAAGAAGGAACCTCACCATCATCTTCCAAGGCACGTGCCAGCTTCATGGACAGACACGACCAAGTCACGTCCCTCCTGCTATGGAGTTGTGTGCTCACACAGAAGAGCCATCACAATCCCTTACACAAACCTCCTTCTTCCTCCATGGGCCCTACCAGGTGCTCAGGCAGAGAGGATCCCACAGTCAACACGTCAGCCTGGCACTTTCTGTCAGCCTCTCAGGGACACTGCGGATGTGATCCTGTGTGCACAGATCCCAGCCAGAAATCAAGGGCTGACCACCAGCTGCTTCAGGCAGAAGGCAGCACACCATTCCTTTCTGGGACACGCTCCTGGGGCTGGCCTGTCAACTCCACACACACAAGTGACCTCACAGCCACCTTCACAGCCTCGTGCCACCTGCAGGCCCATGAGGGCCTGAGGTAGAGCTGAGCTCATGGCAGCATTCCTACCCACCTCCTCCCTATGGCCTCAAGCCGATCAGTCACACGTCACCTCCTGTACAGACATCGCCTCACATTCATCACTGCATTACATGGATTTGCTCTAAGACTCCACCAGTCCTGCTCTGCCCTGCAGAGCCAAGTACCCAAAGTTCAGGGTTAGGGGAAGGGTTGAAAGTGAGGAGGGCAGAGCACAGGAGCAGGGTCTGTGGGTGTTGGGTGTTCAGGATAGGGATTGAGGGTTAGAACTCACCTTTAGGGGCAGAGATTAAGCAAAGGTTTAGTGAGAGGGCTTGGTGTTCTGCTAAGGTTTTCAGGACAGTGTTAGGGTACAGGCAAGCATTAAACATTAGAGTTTTGTTTTGGGCTGCAGTTTGGGCTAGCGTTAAATACAATATTATAATGCTAGCAATTAAAGCTTGGTTTTAGCATGAGTGGGAGAGTAAGTGTGGGAATCTGTGCAGTCCATTCCTTGGGAATGTTCTTGGCAGCAACAGTTAAAGAAGCCCTGAGCCTTCAGGCACTGCCATGAGGAGATCTCCATTAGCAATAGACTTGCTGTGGTGGAAACAGTCTGTGTGACAGAAGTGCCCACTGCGTGTCCTTGCTTGTGTTTGCAGCCACACAGCAGCACTGTCACCAAGCCACAGGAGCTGCAAGGCTAAGGGTCTATGGGGTTGACTTTCAGCTCAACACAGCACCACCACACCACTGAATTCTGTCTCTCAGTGCAACACTGAGCCTTTTCTTGAAAAGTTTCTGTCTCACCTCTGTTGGCTGTTCCATTCCTGAGATGGAAGTGGCACCTGATTCAGGAAGGAGAAGGACACAGAGCTCTGCAGGAGGACCTGCACCACCTGCCCAGCAGCTCTGCGCTACCCCACAGTTGCACTTCCTACCTACAAATTCATGCTCCAGAATGTCTCCTGAGAGACCTGGGCAACCTTTCCTGGGCTCTCATGTGTGCTTCAGCTACCCTAGGGCATCATGGAGGCATGGCCCACCTCTGTGTTGCAAATGGAAAGAAGACTGAAAGGAGACTTCAGGGAAAAGTTTAAGTCTTTGAGATGAGAACCCATAACCAAGACATTTGCTTACACAAGGTCTCACAGGGACTGAGGAAGAGGGGATCTGACAACTGACATGCAAACCAGGTGCTGCTGCTGGCCTGTCAGAGGCACTGACAGATGTCAGCCTGAAAGCACAGACCCCAGCCAGGAGCCAAGGGATGGCCCGTCAGCTATTGCAGGCTGCAGTCACCGCACAGTTTGATGAACAGCTGTATGCTTCCTGCTGGATTATGGGGTGCTGAGAACAGCTGACCCCGAAAGCTCCATAAATGTCCCACAAGAAGGAAGACAGACAAAGTCATTGCACTCCCGTTGTTTGGATAAGCTTCACAGAGATCCTGGTTCCTTATGTACACTGTGACGGGGCAGCACTGCATAGGTACAAACTGAGTAGTAATTGATGTGGATAATGACATTTAAGTGAAAAACATTAGAATACATAAAACACAAAACAAAACATTCAATAAATTAGACTTAGAAAATGAATACATAAACCACGTAAGACAGTTTGATTCTGTTAAAATCTGCATTACAACTCTTAGATAGAAAAAGGTGGGCAGTTTATTGCTTTTGAAACGCATTTGGTCATCATATTCTGCAGAGCATCTTTGAGCTCCTGGTTCCTCATGCTGTAGATGAGAGGGTTCACTGCTGGAGGCACCACTGAGTATAGAAATGACACCACCAGGTCCAGAGTTGGGGAGGAGATGGAGGGTGGCTTCAAATAGGCAACCATGCCTGTGGTGAGAAACAGGGAGACCACAGCCAGGTGAGGGAGGCACGTGGAGAAGGCTTTGTGCCGTCCCTGCTCAGAGGGCATCCTCAGCACGGTCCTGAAAATCGGCATGTAGGACACAACAATGAAAACAAAGCACCCAAAAACCAGAAGGGCACTAAGCATAATAAGTCCAACTTCCCTGAGGTAGGCATCTGTGCATGAGAGCTCTAGGATCTGGGGGATTTCACAGAAGAAGTGAACCACAGCATTGCCTTGGCAGAGAGGCAGTGAAAATGTACTGGCAGTGTGCAGCAAAGCATTCAGAATCCCAGTGCCCCAGGCAGCTGCTGCCATGGTGGCACAAGCTCTGCTGTCCATCAAGGTCCCATAGTGCAGGGGCTTGCAGATGGCAACATAGCGGTCATAGGACATGATGGTGAGAATGAAATACTCTGCTGAAAATAAAAAAGAAAAGAAAAAGACCTGTGCAGCACATCCTGCATAGGAGATGGTCCTGGTGTCCCAGAGGGCATTGGCCATGGCTTTGGGCAGAGTGGTGGAGATGCAGCCCAGGTCGAGGAGGGCGAGGTTAAGGAGAAAGAAGTACATGGGGGTGTGCAGGCGGTGGTGACAGGCTACGGCTGTGCTGATGAGGCCGTTGCCCAGGAGGGCAGCCAGGTAGATGGCCAGCAAGAGCCAGAAGTGCAGGAGCTGCAGCTGCCGCGTGTCTGCCAACGCCAGCAGGAGGAACTCGCTGATGGAGCTGCTGTTGGGCATCTGCAGTTCCTGAGCATGGAGTCCTGTCTGAGGAAGGAAAAATGGGAAAATGTTAATTCAGAGCTCTCCAAAAAAAGCCGTCTCCATGTCTTCTGAATACTCCCAGACTGCCTCCATCCTTTCTACAAGATCTTTGAACTCGGAGAGCTGCAGGCTGTGGATGAGTCAACTCTGTTCTACAGCAATAAAACAATTTAAAAACAGAGTGATCTCAGGTTAATAACCTGAGGTATCAAAGAGCTTTCCACAAATTTCTCAAAACTGGACAGCGCACTCTGTCAGTATATTTTCTTCAGTTGCCCCAGCATTCATGAAAAGTGTTTTTAAGGTAGAAATCCTTGATCATTGTGAGGCACTTCAAGTGTCAGTGTCACTTCTGATGTCAGAGAGGCAAAGTGCATACCCCTCACTTCCAAGTGATTGGTCTACGTGATCTGCACTGTGTTTGCACCACTGGAGGATGGTCACACTCTAGGAGTTAACCTGACAAGACGCTGGTTGCCAGTAAGAGCAGAGGTTAGTTGTGCAGAACTCCAAGTCTCTCGTCTTCCTTACCATACCAGGGGAAGATCTCAGCTCTCCCTTTCTCTGCAGGGACACTGCCATCCAGCAGCATTTCCATGGCCTTAACACTGAGGCATCTTCTCTGGGGTGCTGCTGGATAACACGGAGCTGCCATGGCAGAGCTGCAATATTTTGCAGGGCTGACTTCAGCCCAGGAGGAACCACAGGAGCAGAGTCAAAAGCCCAGAACGTGGGGTGTCCTAGAAAGAGAGTCAGCTCATTCCTAGCCCTAGAGACAGCGTTTATCAAAGGGTGCCTGAGCCCCTTCTGAATCCCCATCCCACACTGTGCAACTCTTCATCAAGTTCTCATGGCACTAGGAATGGATGCACAGGCTGATAGTGAAAATAGGCCAGGGGGTTGCTGCAGGGAAGGTATGTGCACTGCAGGGTGGCAGTGAGGTGCCCATTTTCCTCTCCCAGCCTTTGCAGTCAGCACTCTCCTCTCCCTCCCTGGCCATGTCTCTGTTGCCTGCAACTGTCCCTGCCTGCAGCCGCTTCTCCGTCCCCACATCCTCTCCCTGGAGCTCACAGAGCACATCAAAACTGCTGTATGCTCAGCTCTGTCCTGCAGTCCCCTACTGCCCCTGCACATCATCCTTGGGGCACAGCAGGGACCTGCTCTGCAGGACAGCCCTGGGCACCCAGCTGCAGCCCCGGCTGCACAGCCTGCAACCATTACGGGACTCATAGCCCTCAGGTCTGTGCTCTGATGTTGCAGCATGGAAGCCCTCAGCTGGAGCAGGTCTTTTTCATGATAATGAAACAGATTTTATGCAGCCTAACCTGCAATGAGATATCTCAAATTTAGTAATCCCTCCAGTAAAAGCCACTACGTTGCCTGCAGTGAGAGACTTACCTTGTCAAGGGCTGTGAGAAATGCTCTTTCAGTGAACTCACAGCCTGCTAACGTGCCACACAGCCTGTAAGCTTTTCTTCTTCTGTCCTATCACCTGCAGATCATGCCCCCAGCCCTGCTGTGTACTGCACAAGAGCTGCTCCTGTGTACAGCTTTCTCTGCAGTGCTGCCCACTTGTATGAGCTCCTTGAGTCCCAGGAGCCCGGCCCAGCTCAGCAGCAGACAATGTGATTTCCTTCTCTCCATGGAGATATCCATGACTCTCCTGAACTAAGAGTTCCTGCAGTGCAGCAGGGTCATCACTACAGAACACACTTCAAAGTCAGCTCAATTAATCAACACAATTCCTGAAGCACGGTTGCTCCTACAAGAAAAAAAATTGATCATGAGAGAAACAAATGGTAAATCTGGAAATCCTCCATTCATGACTTGTAAATGCAGTCATAACATTACAGAATCATAGAAAAGTTTCGGCTGGAGGAGACTTTGAAGATCACCTAGTTCCAATCCCCCAGCCATGGGCAGCGTTGCCAACTACCAGATCAGTCTGCCCAGAATCGCATCCATTCTGACCTTGAATGCCTCCAAGGATGGGGCATTCACAGCCTCTTGTGATAATATTTTCCAGTGCCTGTGTGTAAAAAATGTCTTTCTAACATCTAATCTCTGTCCCCCCTTTTTAATTTTGAAGCCATTTCCCTTTGATCTGATTTTATCAGACCATCTCATCCTACATGTAGGTTTAGACATCTTATCCACTGTTGGAAACCCTGGGATTGAAATGGGATCAGTTCCTCACAGAATCGTGGGAGCTGGAAGTGTTCTTAGCTGAGTTCAGATGTACACAGTGAGGTGTCTGTGTGTGAGCCCCTCATCTGAATCCTTGCTCTTTATTCAACAGGGACTGCACTGCTCACACACAGACACTCGGTGATGACCAAGGTGCCTGGGGTGATCCTAGCTGTGTGCTCGTGCTTGTAAACTGTGGTGGAAAATCTGTGAGACAGACAGCTCCTTCCTGAGCATCAGCTGAGGGCCAGAAGGGAGGTATTCCAGGCCATCCTAAATGCCACCACAGCCCTGTACTTGGGGCACCCACTGTGCCTTTTGCACCTGTCCCCATGGAGCATGTCGTGTCATTCTGCTGACCAAATGGATGAGCTCAGAACACAAGAGCCAGATCTTCCTCTCTGCTCCATCTGTGGCATAGTCTGGAGTTCAAGGCATTACAAAGCTATGACACATCTACCTTCTTTCACTGATGACACCTTACTAGTTTGCTCTGGGCTCTCATGTGGATGGCATCAGAAGAAGTCTAGGGTCCTGCCAGTTCCCAGCTGACAGAAAGATGGCAAACATTGTCCTTATTTTAAACACGAGGAATTAAGAGGACATAGGTAATTACAGAGCTGTCATTCTCAATTCACTACCTGTTAAACCTAGGGAGAAAATGGTACTGGGAGTTACTGAGAAACACCTGAAGGACAACTCTGTCATTGGTCACAGCCAACACAAGTCCATGAGGGGAAGGTCCTGTTTAACTTCATGTCCCTTTATGACAGCATCACCCATTGAGTTGAGCAAGGGAAGCCAGTTGAGGTTATCCTTGAGGATTTCAATAGAGTATAGAGAGAATAGTTTGACACTATTTCTCACAGCATCCTTCTGGGCCAAATGTTCTGCACAGGGCTACACAGAAACATATTTTGATGGGTGAGCAGTTGGCCAATGGGTTGGACCAAAGGATTAAAGTAAATAGGGTTCCATCAGGCTTTCTGATGATCACTAGCAGGGTTCCCTAGGACTCCATTTTAGGGCCATATCTCTTTAATCTTTTGTGAATGACTTGCATGTAGGAGTAGGTGTTTTGAGCAAGTTTGCTGGTGATACCAAATTTGGAGAAGCTGTTCCGTTCACTGAGGTTGGAGAAGACTTTCAGAGAGATGGAACAAGTTAGAGAACGAGTTAAGCACCAACGACAAATGAAATATAAGAAGAAATAGTGCCTGATTCTGCACCTGGGTAGGGGCAACTGTGGGCATACACACCGACTGGGGAATGGGATACTGCAGAGCTGTCCCACTGAAAGGGATTGGGGGTCCTGGTCAACCTCAAATCAAACATGAGTCAGCAGTGTGCCCAGGCAGCCAGGAAGGCCAGCTGTCCTCTGGGTGCATTGAGCATGGCATCGCCAGCTGGGTGAGGGAAGGGATTGTCCTGCTCTGCTCTGCACTGCTGCACCTTCACCTGGAGCACTGGGTGCACTTCTGGGCACTGCAGAACATAAAGAACATAAAGAACATAAAGAACGTAAACTATTGGAGACTATCTAAAGGAGAGCACTAGAACTGAGAAATATGAAGTTCAAAGTTTCATTGTGACTGACTGCTTGTTCACTCTGGGCCCTCCTCACATCCCACATCCTGGGATGAGACACACTGCCCATGGGACTTGGGCCTCACGGCATCCTTGCACCCCATGCAGAGTCGGGCAGCTGCTGTCCCACAGTCTTTCATTTGACATCAGACAAACCTCCATCCCACTGCCCCAGGAAGGGCCCTGAGCCAGCAGGAGGGACACGATCTCCCTGCCAAGGCTCTGGGGATCAGGCCTTGGCCTTTCTGCTTCACAAGACAAAGGAGGCTTTGCTCAGCATCACAGCCACCATCCCAGTGCCTTGGTCTGCCTGCAATCATGGCTTCCAATTATCTGCTCTAACAAGTCCCTGGGGAAGCTTGCTTGTCAATGGCCCTCAGTGGGGCCCATTAATACTCCAAGAAACTTCACTGTTCCTTCTGACTTTGTCTTCTTGGGCACTTCATGCAATCTTCTCTGTGCACTGGAGGTTGATGGACTCAGCAGCAAATGCCCCGTGGGGCCCATTACAACCTGCAGAGCCCTCCTGTGCCTTGTGCCTTCCTCTCATCTTCTTCAGGTGTTCAGAATGTGTGCAGCAAACTGGAGAGTTATCTGGAGAGAGCTAAAAGAAGAAGAGAATGATGGGCATTTATGAAGACTATTTATTTATTTATTTATAGTTGAGTTTAAACAAGAAGTTGCAGCAGCACTTTGTAAGTGATACTGATCCAGGATGTCTGCTAATGAGCTTTGTCCTGTCACTGTGTTGACAAATGTCCTCCTCAGCTACCCCACAACATTTCTACTCCCATTGGCCCCATGGGACTTGCATCACTTATCCTCCCATCACACTTCTCCTCTGCAGTCACATTCTCAGTGTTAAACCTCCTTTGCACCAACTCCCACTGGCTTTTTCAGAGAACCAGCTGCACACGAGAAATGAAAGATTTTTTTTTTTTTTTCCCCCAACAAACAGTTGTAAACATGATGCAATTGAATGAACAGTAGAACTATGTAATTAACTGCATGCCTTGTCCAAGCCACAACTAATGAGTTTTGTCTTTCACTGGGAATATTAGTACAAGAAATACGTTAGGCAGAGATAGGAAGGCATAGATAGAATCACAGTTAAGGAGTTGATCAAAGAGTCCATCAGACTTTGAGAGGTGTTGCAAGTTCCAATAATCTCCCTGAAGTTCACAGATCAGCCAGATAATTGGGAGGTATCTGAGTGAACACAGAGCAAGGGAAGGAAAAATGTGTAGAGCAGTGGGAAGAGCATGTGTCCAGATGGCCTGCAGAAAACTTGCCCTGAACCATGGTCATTGATTTAGGAGAGCTGGAGACACCTGGAGGATGAGGGACATCAAATACGCAGCAGGGTAGAGCAGCGGTGGATGCTGGGCATTGGTCACAGGGCATTGGCACTGGCACCAATTCCTCAGAGAATCAGCTGTACCTGGGCAATGAAAGATTTCTTTTTTTTCCAACAAACAGAATTTCCTCATAATGAACAATGAAACACAGTCTGTGTCCCTGTACCTGAAGGCATGTGTTTCCTGCTAACATAGTTCTGCAAAATATGTTTTGAACAGACCCTGCCACTCCCCAGAATTTCCCTGCCGAGAACTGTCCATGACAGCTCTCAGTGTTTCCAGTAACTGAGTCACACTGTGGTACCGAGATCTTCTTATGTTCTCAGACCTTGTTTTAGAAGGTCACATGCAGCACTAGGACACTCTGCATTGCTCCCAGCTGACCACTGCTTGTTTCCAATTCCTATATATGCATTCTTTCTGAACCGTACACTTGACAGACACTTGAAGAAGCCAAGGTGTGCTCTCCTGAAACCCAAAGGTGTGAACTTGACTTTTGCCCTCCCTTCAGACTCCACAGCTCCACCATCCCATGGCCACTGCAGCCCATCTTCACTTTGACCTTCAAATTCTCCACCAGCCCTTCCTTGCCGGTGAGTATGAGATGCAGCAGAGCACCTCTCCTCTTTGGTTCCTCTAAGGTTTGGTGAAGAAACTGTCAGCTGTGCTCTCCAGGGATATCCTGGATCTTGTATGCCCTGCTGTGCTGTCCCTGCAGCAGATACTGTAGTGGAAAAGGCCCCCAAAGGGGACAAGGGCCTGACAACATGAGGCTCCCATCTGTCTGCAGAGGGCACCTTCCACTTGCTCTTCCTGATCAGGAAGCCAGGAGCAGACACTGTTGGTCTCCTCTCTTTGCCATTGCCATTCACTCTGACCTGGCTGCTCTGCCATCCCAAGGAAGAGTTCAGTGCACTCTCACAGAGGGCAATTGCTCTTCCTTGTTTCCTCTCCCATCTATCATAAAGACTTGTGCTACAGTCCAGCTGTGGAAGCCATTAAACCACGTCCCTGTGATCCAAACAAGAGCTCAGACCTGCAAGTGTACAAAGCTCTCTAGCCCAGCACATACTGGTGATCTCATTCGTGTAAAAGCACATAAGAAAACATCCTGTTCAGGAGGCATTACTGGATTCAGTGCATCCATGGTATCTATGAAGGTGGCACATAATCATTGGACCCATTGTAGGGCGCCAAGTTGTCCAAGCAGCATGGACACTCCTGGACGTGTCTTTCCTGAAGGCCCTGTGCTGCATTTGCAGCTGCATGTGAGGGTGCTGGACAGCCCAGGGAACTGGCATGACACTAGGCTGCTTCTGACGTCATTCACATGAGAGCACATAGAAAACTGAGGCTTCTTCAGGTGAAGAACACAGATGTGTGTCAGCTCTGTAGTGCCTTGAGCTCCAGAATAGGCAGCAGATGGAGAACAGAGGAAGATCTGCCTCTTCTTTTGTGAGCTCAGCCATTTAGTCAGCTGCACAACTCTGCCCGCTCCATGGAGATGAGTAAAAAAGACATACTCCAGTGCCCTAAATGCAGTGGTCTGTTGTCATTTAGGATGGCCAAGAATAGCTCTAACCCCTCTCTGGCCCTCATCTGATGCTCAGGAAGGAGGTGTCTATCTCAGGAATTTCCCACACACTTTACAAGCACTAGCACACATCCAGGAGCACCCCAGGCATCTTGGTCATCACCCAGGGTCTGTGTGTGAGCAACTGACTCTCCACTGGGGAACCAAGTACTCACAGCAGAGCTCACATGCAGGCAACTCCTTGTGCACACCTGAACTGAGCCAGAGGAATCCCAAAGCTATTTCCACCATAGGGTTTTCATCTAGGGATGAGATGCCAGCACTGCCTCAACTGGATCACTGCCCTGCCCAGGGCAAGTCTACCCCTCCCTGTCCTTGCCTGTGTGCTCTTTTTGTTACAGCAACACTCACTGGAGGAGTAACCGTATGTCTGGAATTAGTCACTGTCCAGTGGACATTTGGTGGTTGATGCAGCAGATTTCAGAGTACAATCATGACACTGCTGTCTTTCAGGAGCTGTTGGCCACGGAGACCCAGGGACATCTCAGGGGAGATCAGTGGAAGGATAGATGTGAAATCCTCTGCTGCTGAGCTGGGCTGAGCCCCTGGGAAACAGGGAGCTCCTACAAGTGGGCAGCGCTGCAGAGACACAGCTCTGACTAAGAGCAGCTCCCGTGTACTGTGCATCAGCACTAGGGGCACGTTCTGCAGGTGACATGAGGATGGAAGAGAAAGGAGAGAGAGATTACAGGATGTGTGGGGTGTGAGCAGGCTGCGACCTCACTGCAGGAGCATTGCTTCCAGCCACTGACACGATAAGTCTCTCACCATACGTAATGCAAACACTTTCCCAACAGGGATCACCAAATCTGGCACATCCCAGTGCAGACCAGGCTGCATACACCCAGTGTTTCTTTATCATGGAATAAGAGCTGTTCCAGATGAGGGCTTCCCTGCTGCAGTGTGAGTGCACAGCTCTGAGGGCACATCAAGAGAGAATCCTAACGTGCATTTTACCTCCCTGCTTTGCTCTAACGTATATATTCTTTCAATGAACCCATGGGAGTTCTCTTAGGTTCCCTTTTTCACTTGAAATAATGAACATGCCCTTAGATAGTGCCCTGCAAACGGGGTGGGTTCTGGACAGCAAATCGGAATGCAGAGAGTTTGGGCTGGTGTCTGTATGCTCAGTCAGGGAAATGACAGGAAAACAGCTCCCAGGATGAAAATCTGCAGACCACAGAGATATGATCAGGGAATTTCCCCCTTCAGTGCAGGGACCTTCCTCTGAGCAAGCTCCCACCTAGAAACGCCTCTGCCCACATGACCATGGGGTCCGATGCATGAACCACCACCTGTGCAGGCAGAGCTCCAGCAGAGCAGAGCAGCATCTCCCCAGGCACGTGTCCATCACCCTCTGCAGTGCACAGGGGCTGAGAGCCACTGCCTGGGGCTGTGGGCAATGCAGTCTGTGAGGCTGGGAAGGAGCTGGCTTTCCCTTAATGAGATGCCATCATTAGGACACATCTCCCTAAGGTGCCCTTCAGAGCCATGAGCTGACGTTCAGAATGCAAATCTTTCTCCTAGTCAGGAGATAAGAGTGCAGGGAAGAAGCAGAGAGATGCAATATGCAAATGCTGTGGGGTTGGTGAAATCAGTGTTAGGGGTCATTTGCAAGATGTGTGGTGATGAGGCAATGCTGAAGTACATTGAGAAATGGTGAATACACAGTGATGGGCAGTGGACTCTGTTTTCTGAGCTGGGTCTGACTTCTGAACTTTATGGGAATGCAATTGTCTTGCATCTGCTAAGTAATCAAGCTCAGAGCGATTGAGAAGAAATCCAGGGTAAGCTCCCCTTCCCCTGCACTAAGCAGCAGAGAATCCCTTTGCCTCGCAGGTCTTACAGCTGTTCAGACTTCAGCAAAAACTCCCTAGGCATGGTGAGCAGGATGAGAATTTGTAGGAAAAAGCAATCCCTAGAACTGCAATTTTTGACCCACATATTTTTGGCATTAAGGTTCAGATGCCGACGAGCACTTCTGTAATAGGATTGATATCTGATATATACTGAAACAAAAATCTGCCCACACATGATCACCACGTTGCTATTACACACAGGGACAGATCTGCTTCATTGAGATAAAAAGTGCAGAGTCCCTCATGCCAAACTCGACCTCATGAAATGTAGATCACATCATGGAGCTGAATGAACACAGCCCACATAGAAAGACTTGTCCTTGACTTTTACTCTCCTTGAGCAGGTCCTGGTGCCCAGAAGAACTGCAGATGCCCAACAGCAGCTCCATCAGCGAGTTCCTCCTGCTGGCGTTGGCAGACACGCGGCAGCTGCAGCTCCTGCACTTCTGCCTCTTGCTGGCCATCTATCTGGCTGCCCTCCTGGGCAACGGCTTCATCAGCACAGCCGTAGCCTGCCACCACCGCCTGCACACCCCCATGTACTTCTTCCTCCTCAACCTCGCCCTCCTCGACCTGGGCTGCATCTCCACCACTCTCCCCAAAGCCATGGCCAATGCCCTCTGGGACACCAGGCACATCTCCTATGCTGGATGTGTTGCACAGACCTTCCTGTTTGTCTTTCTGCTATCAGCAGAATATTTCCTTCTCACCATCATGTCCTATGACCGTTACATTGCCATCTGCAAGCCCCTGCACTACGGGACCTTGATGGACAGCAGAGCTTGTGCCAGCATGGCAGCAGCTGCCTGGGGCACTGGGCTTCTTTATGCTCTTCTGCACACTGCCAATACATTTTCACTGCCCCTCAGCCATGGCAATGCCATCAATCAGTTCTTCTGTGAAATCCCCCAGATCCTCAAGCTCTCCGGCTCAAAATCAGACTACCTCAGGGAAACTGTGAATATCTATTTTAGTCTTTGTTTAATTTCTGGGTGCTTTGTATTCATTGTGCTGTCCTATGTGCAGATCTTCAGGGCCGTGCTGAGGATGCCCTCTGAGCATGGACGGCACAAAGCCTTCTCCACGTGCCTCCCTCACCTGGCTGTGGTCTCTGTGTTTGTCAGCACTGGCATGGTTGCCTACCTGAAGCCCCCCTCAATCTCTTCTCCATCCCTGGACCTGGTGGTGTCATTTCTGTACTCGGTGGTGCCTCCAGCTCTGAATCCCCTCATCTACAGCATGAGGAATCAGGAGCTGAAGAGTGCGCTCAGGAAAATACTCCATTATTCATTGTGTCTCCATCAGAACAATATTCATCATACTCTCAAGACTGCAAAATAGTTAGGAGAAGTGTGATTAATTTTATGTGATGTTTCATTTTTTCTTCGTATTTGTTTGCCATACCTATAATAAATTTAATTCCAATTAAATAATATTCATCATCAGTCTTCATGTTTACTTATTTTTACTTCCATGTGTTGAACCTATTGTACTTAAGGAACCAGGTTCTGTGAGTAGATAAAGAAATCAACACAGGATCATTTGTTTTGCCTCCCATCCAGTATGGATCATCAGCAGAAGCTCATAATCTAAGACACAAATGCCACAAGGAGCAGCAGTGTCCCTGAGGCATGTCTGTCATTGCCTGAAGGGGACTTTCTGCTGCCTTTGAGTTGTGCTGCCGCTTCCCTGGTGCCACGGCCATGGGCAGCAGCAGGACATGCTCTTTTCAGTGCTGCTCTCTATGTTCCCATCTGTTCTCTTGTGTCCATCCATTTGTGTCAGCTCTCAGTTCTGGTGCAATTGGTGACAGTGCTGTTGTCTCCATGGTGGCATCCCTATGACTGCAGGCAGGCAGGCAGTGTGCAGCACTGTGCCACAGCTGGCTTCCTTGCTTGGACCTTCATAACAGAAGGGGCTGCTCAGGGCTGGGCCAGAGGACTGAACACCCCTTCCAAATCTGTGCCAAGAATACAGCCAAGAGTTGTCCTCTTGCTTTCCTGGGCTTCTGCATGGTTCAAAGTCCCAGGGTGATCAATGAGGACCAAAGGATGGACGAGAGCTCCCTTCTTGGTTGTACATGGCCCAGCAAACGGTAACGGGTCTTGAACAGGAGTGTGTGGGACTGTCCTGCTGCTGTGGGGCTGATGGCAGATGCTGTCCTGGAGAGGAATCTGGAGCAGCCTGGAGATGCCAGGGGATCTCCAGAGACAGTGTAAGACACAATGCAAGCGTAAGGCAAAGAATAATTCCTTATGCAATAACAGACCACTGATTCAAAGGAACAGGGAAGCCTGAGGAGCCCACAGGCAAATGAAGGCTCTGCAGTGGTGCTGCTGAGCCAGCTGGGCAAATGGAGAGAGACTCAGCAGTAGAGATCCCATCCAGCTGGGACTGCCTCCCACCCTGAGCAGCACAGGGTCAGCCCGGTGCCTCAGGGCACCACAGCTCCCTCACTCTGCAGAGCAGCTCCACTAGCTCAGGGCCCTGCACATAGCATGGGGAGGGAAGCAGGAGGGAACAGGGAGCTGCTGCCAGACCAGCAAGGACACACTGCCCTCAGCAAGGCTCTCTCTGGGAGGATAGCAGGCCTGGAGAGGGGCTATGAAGCATTTCTGTGTGTTCAGGAATGGACGAATGAGCAGGAATATGCTCTGCTAGCCCTCCTGCTGCAGGAGGCTGCACCAGAGAGGACCCACAGCCAGCACCTGGATGGAGCTCTGCCACCCGCCCTGCCCTCCCCTCTCCAGTGCTGTCACTGCTGATGCACTCCATGACCTCCCAGTGCTGCCGGCCGGCACATCTTGCAGGGGCCATTCAGGTGCTGCAGTGACAGTGAGCTCACATCACCACTCCAGCCACCTGTCCTCAGCCTGCCTCTCCCTTGCTCCTCTGCCCTGTCCTGTCCCTGCTGGGATGAGTGCTGTAGGGATGCGCTTCCTGTCCCCACGTTGACTCCTCCCAGCTGCCAGCCTGGCGGGCTCCTGGTGGTACTGATAGTGGACTTGATGGTGTGGAGCAGAGTCCAGAGGGAAAAGATGGTGTGAAGCAGCATTTTTGCAGTGGTGGCCTCCATGTTCATTTGGCAAGTGAGAACTTGTGCTCAGCGTGCTTGTGGCCTGGAGCTTCTACTCCAGCATTATCTGCATTGGTCATGGCACAGGAATGACATTTCATAGACCAGCGACCTAATTTGTTCCTCACGTTATGTCATAAGCCAGTGTCCTTCACTCTGACAGTGTTTGTATTGGGTCATGGATTAAACAAATTAAACTTCTTTTAGTTATTTGAGTCACAATCCAGTGCTCCCTATCATTTATTATTCAGTTAAAACACTCTTCCTATTAATGTTTATCATTTCATATCAATCGTATCCTATTGGAAGGGTGAATCACGCTGGCGGGATACGGCTGAAAAGAAGGTTCTCTTTTCAGAGAATTTGTATTTTGTTTTACTGTTGCTCATTTTAAAGTAGGAAGCAACATCCTGTGCCTGTGTGCAGACAGTTCTCTAAGGAAAGCAGGTAAAGGAATGGTGTAAAGGAACTGTACCATCCAGCTGCAGACTTCAGTGAATTCTGCTGTAGGGAAAAGTGATGCAAGTGCCAGGTGGCATACAGCAGACACGTCAGGCCTGGGGAGGTGAGCAGTCAGGTTGTCCGTACTGTGTCAGACCTCAAGCAATTGCTTTTCCTGCCTACGCAGATCTCCTTAGGAGACTCTGGATCAACATCAGTTGGTGAATGATGCTCCAAAAGCAACAAGATGCACTACTTTAAATCTGAAAACATTTTTATTGGGTGCCCTTTAAAATCTTCTTCCTTTACTACATTATTGTCATGGTTTTGTGATTTTTGGTTTTCGGTATTCCACATCATAACATCATGTGGGGCACTGGGAGTTTAACTGTTAATGCTCAAGCTCTGGGTACCTGCCTGGAAGAGAAGAACAACTACACTCCCCAGGGGACTTTGCGGGCACAGAGAGTCTTGAGATATAACTCCTGGCAAGGTCGCCTGATGCACTTTTCTTTGCCTGCTCTTCGCCGGCTCTCCTCCCTTTTCTCCCAGCTGCTCAACTGGACTGCGCATCTCACCTCAGCCCTCCGTGTTGTGGTGAGGCCGATCCACCTTTTGGACATTCTCTCTCTCATTATATTTGATTTATTAGCTTCAAATTTAATTATATTGTATTATAGTGTGTTATCTTGCATTCCGATACTATATTTAGTAAATTAGTTTGTTTCTCCTCAGATCGTTGCTGCTGTTTCTAATTATTTTGGGGTCCCCTGTTCCCTTTTTCCGGAGGCGCGGATCTGCGGATCCCTCCGCCCCACTTGTCACAGAACTGGGCCGAACCAGCCCGTAAACCGTTGACAATTATGAAACCTCTCCACCTAGCTGTATAAATCTTGACTTTAAGCATATTATGAAACAGACATGGCTCACTGGAACCTTCTGCACTTCAGAAAGACGCGTGGTACATTTGATGCCAGGTCCATGAACCTCAGGTATAGAGTGGAGAATGTTGTAAGCACTTGAGAAAGAAAAGTTGGAAGAAAAAGATGAGGGATCTTGGCGTAATAATGGGGCACACTGAGGGACATCACCAATACAGCCTCCCCTTGCACTTGTTAGAGCACAGAATTGGAGGCAATGATTACAGTTAGGAAAAGCATTGTGCTGAGAAAGCTCCTGGATTGTTTGATGAAGGAGAAGGGTCAAGACATGACATCCACACATTGGAGGGGAGATCCATCGTATTGCAGGGAATGAGCTCAGGGCTTATCCTGAGGTTGATGTGGTGGGGCAGATTGTACTCCATGTGAAGGACAGCAGTGTGACACCTCCCAGTCTCTGCACAGAGATGCAAGGAGGCACTGAGGACCCATTACCATAAGCATAATAAATCTCCTCACAAACCATGGCCAAGGGGACAAAGATTTCATTGCTTTTGGGGCCTCCATCCTCACCAGCACCCACTGCCTTCTCCTCTGCAGGATTTCCTGTGCTGTTCCAGCCCAGCCCCTATTTCCCTGTGGTCTGCAGACACCCACCTCTCCTCTCCGCCCCGCTCTGACCCTGGCACTGCAATCATGTCATTGATGTCTCTCAAGCCTCTCTGAACGTCCCTTGAAACACAAAGCCATGGAGTGATCCCTCAACATGGCCCCACATCATCACCCTTCCAGTGACATTTCTTCCTCCTCATGCCCAGCCTTGAGCTTTCAGGCTACAGTTTGAGGGAGTTTTTTCCCTCCTTTTCACATTTCCGCTACCAAGGTCAACTCTATCATGTTGGAAATCACTTCCTCATAGAAAAGTCATCCATCAACTTTCTTGTGGCCTGTCACCATTGAGAAGAAGGAACCTCACCATCATCTTCCAAGGCACGTGCCAGCTTCATGGACAGACACGACCAAGTCACGTCCCTCCTGCTATGGAGTTGTGTCCTCACACAGAAGAGCCATCACAATCCCTTACACAAACCTCCTTCTTCCTCCATGGGCCCTACCAGGTGCTCAGGCAGAGAGGATCCCACAGCCAACACGTCAACCTGGCGCTTTCTGTCGGCCTCTCAGGGACACTGCGGATGTGATCCTGTGTGCACAGATCCCAGCCAGAAGTCAAGGGCTGACCACCAGCTGCTTCAGGCAGAAGGCAGCACACCATTCCTTTCTGGGACACGCTCCTGGGGCTGGCCTGTCAACTCCACACACAGAAGTGACCTCACAGCCACCTTCACAGCCTCGTGCCACCTGCAGGCCCATGAGGGCCTGAGGTAGAGCTGAGCTCATGGCAGCATTCCTACCCACCTCCTCCTTATGGCCTCAAGCCGATCAGTCACACGTCACCTCCTGTACAGACATCGCCTCACATTCATCACTGCATTACATGGATTTGCTCTAAGACTCCACCATTCCTGCTCTGCCCTGCAGAGCCAGGTATCCAAAGTTTAGGGTTAGGGGAGAGGTTGAAGGTGAGGAGGGCAGAGCACAGGAGCAGGGTCTGTGGGTGTTGGGTGTGTGTTCAGGATAGGGGTTAAGGGTTAGAACTCACCTTTTGGGGCAGAGAGGGTTAGAACTCACCTTTTGCACTGCAGTTTGGGCTAGCGTTAAATACAGTATTATAATGCTAGCAATTAAAGCTTGGTTTTAGCATGAGTGGGAGAGTAAGGCTGGAAATCTGTGCAGTCCATTCCTTGGGAATGTTCTTGTCAGCGACAATTAAAGAAGCCCTGAGCCTTCAGGCACTTCCGTGAGCAGATCTCCATTAACGATAGACTTGCTGTGGTGGAAACAGTCTGTGTGACAGAAGTGCCCACTGCGTGTCCTTGCTTGTGTTTGCAGCCACACAGCAGCACTGTCACCAAACCACAGGAGCTGCAAGGCTAAGGGGCTATGGGGTTGAGTTTCAGCTCAACACACCACCACCACACCACTGAATTCTGTCTCTCAGTGCAACACTGAGCCTTTTCTTGAAAAGCTTCTGTCTCACCTCTGTTGGCTGTTCCGTTCCTGAGATGGAAGTGGCACGTGACTCAGGAAGGAGAAGGACACAGAGCTCTGCAGGAGGACCTGCACCACCTGCCCAGCAGCTCTGCGCTACCCCACAGTTGCACTTCCTACCTACAAATTCATGCTCCAGAATGTCTCCTGAGAGACCTGGGCCACCTTTCCTGGGCTCTCATGTGTGCTTCAGCTACCATAGGGTGTCCTGGAAGCAGTTCTCACTCTCTGTGTTGTGGGAACGTAAGGAAAAACTGTTCAGAGCAGCAGCTCTGGAGTCACGGGGGCTGCACAGAGCAGCAGCTGCGGAGCAAGATAAGCGGCATGAGAACCAAGGACACCTTTGAAGAAGAAAGAACATCTCACGGCTCTGATTGGCTAAGCACCTGTGTGAACGGTTAAGGAGTGTTTTGCAGAATGCTCTGTTAACATAAAGTAGTGCTTAACAATAAAGCAGACAAATACCACTTCAAGGGTATTAGAGGAATTTCCAATCATGAGCTTCGCTTTTGCAATATGTATGAGCTAATTATTTCATGTATAAATAGCCACGATATACTTAATAAAGTTGAGGCTTGTTGACCATGATAGCATGAGACTTGTGTCCCGTGGTCTTTTCTCCAACAAATGGTGACCCCGACGTGATAAGGAAATTCGGGTCCCTAAGCAGCGGGGACGGCAAAAGCACTCCGAGAAAGAAGAAGTGCCGTGCCTCAGGACACTCTGTGAGACCTGACCGACGTCCGGACACCACGCTAAGAGAGAGGGACTACGTTGGGTTCGGGTCCCGCAGCTAGACGGACGACGAAAGAGTGAAAATTTTTGTGAAACTCCGCGCCCCGAGCGACCACAGCGGTGGGTCTCGGCCGATACGTGCTGCCGAAGCTTGGAAGGTCTGCAACGGTACCGACGTGAGTATGGACAGGCAAGCAGCATATGAATTATTTACCGTCTTCTTGAGGAAGCGGCAGTTTAAAGGAATAGATTTAGATAAGGATCTCCCTGTGTTGTTAAGTCATGCAGTTTCTTGTGGGTTTTTTACGAACCCCCATTCTGTACATACTTTAGCAGAGTGGAGACGTCATGGGGATAAAGTGTGGGAGTTAGTTTTGGAGGAAGATAAGTCAGCGAAAAAAAAAAAAAAAAGAAAAAAAAAGAAAAAAAAAAAAGAAAAAGAAAAAGAAAAAAAAAAAAAAGAGTAAATTATGGAAACCGGTACATAACAAATTGTTGATGTCCCAGGCCGAGGAAAGGGCGGCACAGGGTGCTCAAGCGGCGCAGCAGCAAAACCTTGATTATGAGCTCACCCATTACACCCCCCCCCTCCTCCTTCCTCTACGGTGCTAACTATACCGCCACCTCTATCTGAGCCCTCAGCACCCCCATGCGAGTCCCCAGACACTAGCAGCTCTGCATCTGCCGCAGGGGAGGAACCTCGGCGTACCCCCCCCCCCCCCTCAGGTCTCTGTGCAGGCGCCGTGGAACTCCAAACCTGTCCCGGGGCCGAGCCGGACCTGGCAGAGGCTATAGTTCGGGGAAGGCGGGAGATGTGGTCCATGTTAACCAAACAGGGAATGGAGGAGGGTTATGCCGACCTCTTACAGGCAGCAACGGAACAGCTGGCGTTCCCGGTGGTATATACGCCCTCACCACAAGGGGGGATGAACGCTACAATCCATAATTTGGATTGGAAAATGCTCTCTCAGTTGCGCGCCACAGTAGGGTCTTATGGGGTGACTAGTGAGCCAGTTAAACAAATGCTGGACTACATCTTTAGTGCAAATACTCTCCTGCCTGCAGATATTAAGGCGATAGCTAGGCTAATATATACCCCCCATCAGCTGCTCTTGTTTAACGCCCATTGGCAGCATGAGGCTACAATATCTGCCACAGTGCAAAGGGGTCCTGGGGATCCGCTAGCAGGGGTTACAGTTGATCATCTAATGGGTCTAGGTCAATGGATACGGGTGGAGGCACAGGCACTTGCTGGCCCTGATATTTGTCGGGAAAGTATGGATACAGCCAGGAGAGCCATGAATAAGATAAAAGCCCCTGGAGGCACGCCTATGTATATGGGCATAAAGCAAGGACGGGATGAGCCGTTAAGTGACTTTGTGGACAAGATTATGGAGGCCATAAAAAGGGCTAATGTGCCCGAGCACATGCAGGGAGCTTTGCTTAGACAATGTGTATTGCAGAATGGTAATTCTTCAACCCGATCCCTTGTTGGCACTATGCCTGGGGATTGGACGCTTCCAGACCTGTTAGAGAAGGCTGCTTCTATCCCGACGGGATCGCAAGCCCTGTTAGTCAATGCTTTGCAGTCATTAGGGGAAGGGCTGAGAGAACAGGCAAGGGTTTTTCAGAGTCAGTCACAATCAGCACACTCACAGGTGATAGCAGCCCTTGCGCCCTTCCAAGCGGCACCCACGGCAGTCCCTCGCTCCTCTGACAGTTCCTGCCTGAAGTGCTTTCACTGTGGAAGTACGGGACATGTTCGTCGTGAGCGCCGAGCGACTGGGATTTGATGTGGCAAGTGTCAGTCCAACACGCATAACGCCACAGCCTGCCGTTGGAAGTCGGGAAACAGGAGGAGCAGCGCGAACAGCGGCCGCGCCCGGACACAAATGGCCGCTGCAGCATCAACAACTCCCACCAACAGCAGCTCCAACCAGCCACCAGAGGGAGCCTCGGCTTGGACCTGGCAGCCTCAGTAGATGTCACTATCCTGACAAGCCAGCCCCATCGAGTGCCCACTGGGGTATTTGGTCCTATCGTCATCCAGGGCCGAGAAACAGGAGGACTTTTGTTAGGAAGGTCATCTGCAAGCATAATGGGGTTATTCGTATTACCTGGGGTGATCGATGCTGATTTCCAAGGGGAAATCGTGATAATGGTATATACTCTATACCCTCCGATAAAGATACAGAAAGGTCAACGATTGGCTCAACTTATCCCACTACCACAGTTATCAAAAGGACTAACACCGGTGAGCTGTCTGCCAAGGGACCAAGGAAGCTTCGGTTCTACTGGAGGATTGACCCTACTCACCATCGATCTTGCATCTCGTCCCAGAAAGTTGTGTAAAATATCGTACAAGGATCATGACATTACTTTGATGGGACTGCTAGACACAGGTGCGGATACGTTGCTCATCACTCCCGGAGAGTGGCCGTCTAACTGGCCACTTCAATCTTCAACGACTACTGTAACTGGGGTCGGGGGAATGACATTGGCTAACCGAACCCCCACCCTTACAGTAGAAATAGATGGCAGAAGAGCCACAGCGGTGTTCTCTATTGCACCGCTCCCGCCTACGGTTCCCTGTCTGATTGGCAGGGACATATTGGCCCAGCTTGGCCTTGTTCTTACCAATGAACACCCTTTAATGTAACAGCCATTGCTTGGACTTTCCCGCTACCTCTTACATGGACCACTGAGAATCCGGTTGTGGTGAAGCAATGGCCGCTAAAGCAGGAAAGCCTTCAACAAGCACACCAGTTGGTACAGGAACAGTTCAACCAGGGGCATCTGAAACTATCTACCAGCCCTTGGATACTCTGATTTTTGTAATCAAAAAGAAATCTGGCAAATATCGCCTACTTCATGATTTACGCGCCGTTAATGAGCAGATGTAGCCTATGGGAGCACTTCAACCGGGACTGCCCAATCTTTCTATGATCCCAGAGGATTGGCCCATTTTGATCATTGATCTGAAGGACTGCTTCTTCACTATTGCCTTACATCCTCGGGATACAAAACGCTTTGCGTTTACCTTGCCAGCGATTAATAAAGGTGAGCCCGATAAGAGGTTCGAATGGACGGTACTGCCTCAAGGAATGCGCAACTCCCCTACTCTTTGCCAATTATATGTTGATGCCGCTCTTCAGCCAATACGAGAACAAATGCCCAACACTATTGTGTATCATTACATGGACGACATCCTTTTTTCCCAAAGCTACCCTTTCACAGATGCACAGTTAGAAGTAATTCGGAAAACTCTTGCGAGTTTCTCCTTGGTGATTGCTCCAGAAAAGGTGCAGCGTACCACACCCTGGAACTACTTGGATGGAAGATTACTGATAAGCAGGTGATGCCGCAGAAGCTGTCTCTCAATACGAACATCACCACGCTGAATGATGCACAGAGACTCTTGGGGGACCTACAGTGGTTAAAGCCAGTTGTAGGTATCCCCAATACGCTTTTAGAGCCGTTGCTACCCCTGTTAAAGGGTACGGACCCTTGCACTCCTGTATCGCTGTCAAAGGATCAGCGATACAATCATTACAGACCGTATCCTAAACGGCTTCGTCTCCCGGCTTGATCCTGCCTGCCCGTTGTCTTTCACAATTTGGAACAGTAAGGATCACCTTTTGGGCGCAGTTACTCAATTTGAACAGAAAAGGGGGGAGAGGGTGCTGGAATGGATGGCACCACCGTTGCAGAAACGAAAAACCATAACCACAAAAATTGAAAATTTGGCATCCTTAATTCAAAGAGGACGCTTACGGATTCTGGAGATCAGTGGCTCGGAGCCCACACGGATTCATCTGCCCATGGAAAAGGCGACATTAGACTGGTATCTACTAAATTCTCCTAAGCTAGCAGAATCGATGCTGGCCTCCGGCGCTCACGTAGAAACGGGACCATTGATTCCGCGAGCCCTACGATGGATCGGTGAATGGGACTGGATCACGATGCCCTTGCGAAGGGACAGGCCCATCCCCGGAGCTGTGACAGCCTTTACAGATGCTGGGAGGAAAACACGTAGAGCAGCGATTGCCTGGCAGGAGAAAGGAATCTGGCGACAGCATATAGTACAAGCCGTGCCTGCAGACAGCCTACAAACCCTTGAACTTGCAGCGGCTGCCCGGAGTGGATCCCTGCACGTTGGACTAAACCAGCCACAGCACCACAAGCTGGAGGACGTCAGGAACGTACCACTGCATTTAGAACTGCTGGTCCAGCCGCACCGGGAATTCCTGCACCACATCCTTGACCCAAGATTGGTGCACATTCGGATGCCTGAGCAAGGAATAAGACTATTTGAAGCTCTGGCAGGGTATCATAATCTGGATCCGAAACAACATCATTGCTGGGGCTGTGCTGCGGCCTGGGGTTGTTACGCATGGGTTTTGTTAAATTGTGGGGGCTGTAACAGAATCAGCTGGGTACATCAGACACAGTTACGAGCTTTATGGTGTAGTGGTTGTGAAGCGCGTTGGCAAGGAGACACCGCCGCGCAAGCTTTGGTGCACTACACGGGAGAGCCTCTATTCTCTGCAATAAGAATTTTTGAAAGTGCGGAGCAGCAGGCCCTCGCCCACTTCTGCTGGGAGCTCACCCACCTGGTTGCAAGGGCCCAGGCCCTTTATCAGTCAGACATTATTAAGACGCAGTGCGGTCAGCCTACACGGCACCCTACGGCGGCAGTTAAAAATGCAGGCCGTGGTCGTGCTGCTGGGCGTCACAACGCAACTCGTACATACAATCTGGGTACCCCCACAACCTAAGCAGAACATTTGGGTTACAATAGCTAACAAGACAGGGCAGGAAGCCTTCTGCCTAGCGCTCTCGTCCCCTGGTAACCCTTTCTCCACCTGTCTGGTAGGTCTACCCGTGGATGACCCCCCATACCCGAATGCAACTTCCAGCTTCAGGCTATTAAATCAATCAATTCAATCATATGCAGATACATGGGATCAGGTGGTGCCCTATTTTCCAACTGCTAATCTAGAGCCCCAGGAACTAGAGATACTGGGCACAGTGAAAGCTGACTGGTGTGTCTACTTTAATTGGATGAGTGCATATCGTGCCAGTCCAGGAAAATCAGGCGCCAACTACTCATACCCAACAATTGTTAATGCCAGCCATCCTGTATACCAAAATGCAACGGCATGGTGTAATTATACGAGCCCACATAGATCTCTATCATCCAACACTCCTATCTCACTGCCTCATGGAATATTTCTTATTTGTGGGGACAGAGCTTGGTCCGGAATTCCCTCGAAGTTAGTGGGAGGACCATGTACTCTAGGTCGTCTAACCTTACTAACTCCAAATACCTCTATGATCCTACAATTACATAGAGAACACCGTAGACTAAGGCGAGCAATTCATGCATTCACACCAGAATGTAAAGACAACGTGGACTTTTGGTCTGTATCAGAACGGGTTTTTGCCTCTTTCCTTGCCCCCGGTGTTGCCGCTGCAAAGGCCCTAGCAGATCTGAATAAGCTAGGATGTTGGTTGGCTAAACAAACTAATGCAACATCACAAGCATTGTCAGACCTATTAGTGGACGTTGACTCAATCCGTCATGCCACCCTTCAAAATCGAGTGGCCATAGACTTTCTATTGCTAGCACAAGGGCATGGATGTGAAGAGTTTGATGGTATGTGCTGCATGAATCTCTCCGACCATTCCCGTTCCATTCACGCACAGCTACAAATCATGCAGACCCTGACAACCCACCTTCAAGAGCATACAGGGTTCGGGCTTGACGGCTGGTTGAAGGGGTGGGGTCTGGGACCGTGGCTAACATCCCTGCTGCGATACTTAATAACTATTGGGCTTGTAATATTAGTACTACTGCTTGTTTTACCGTGCTTCTTTCGCTGCCTGCAAAAGGCACTTGCAAATCTTGTTGATGCAAAATGGAATGCCTCTTTTCTGGTCCAAAAAGAAAACGGGGGAAGTGTGGAGAGACTGACTGAGACATGGTTGCAAGACAAGGGCCATGATATGATCAAGTTGGTGAAACAGTAACAATCAATATGGAATTCAGGGCAAGGACGCTGTGCCTTTGCCTTGAAAGTGTAACAGAAACAGGATGGCATGAGGCTGGGAGTTTGTAGATAGTAGGAAGCAGAATCCGCACAGCTAGCCGTGAAGGTCGGTTCTCACAGTTGAGGAATTTCCAATCATGAGCTTTGCTTTTGCAATATGTATGAGCTAATTATCTCATGTATAAATAGTTATATTGTACGTAATAAAGTTTGAGACCTGTTGATCATGATAGCATGAGACTTGTCTCCCGTGGTCTTTTCTCCAACATCCTCACTCCCACATCCCGTTGTCGGAGGACCAACACCCGCACGTGGTGGCAGTGATGTCACAGCGGGTGTCACAGAGCTGCCATTGTGACGCGTGAAGCTGGGAGCGGAGCAAAGGGCTGCGAGGCTCAGGCTGGGCATCACTGCGGTCTGGTGAGGCTCAGGGAGAGCAGGGAGACTCGCAGTGCTCGCCATCGACTCGCTGATGTCCGATAGCGAGAGGGAGGCTTCCTGCATGGAGGAAGCAGGTGAGAGCACGGCATCCCCGCACGCAGCCGGGCAGAGGGGTGCAGGGGCTCTGCTTGAAGCCGAGAGGGGAGGAAAGGGCAAACAGGAGCTCCCAGCCCCTCTGCTCTTCGGCTCAGCTTGGGCCGTGGTCCTCGGGGATGCCCGGCCCTGCCGGCTGCTCGGCTCTGCTCATTTTTGCTCTTTTCCTCTGCAGTGTGTGCGCTGTGTGGCCGGGCAGATGTGGACCCGGAGATGTGCGGGCGCGTGCTTCTGGAGGCTGGGATTCGTGTCCACGAGTTCTGCTTGGTGAGTTCCTCCCCATGGCGCTCCTTCCAGGTTCCCTCCAGGGATGCTCCCTTTTCCTTCCCGTCCTAATGAGATCCTCCTCTCCTCTCTCCTCTCCTCTCCTCTCCTCTCCTCTCCTCTCCTCTCCTCTCCTCTCCTCTCCTCTCCTCTCCTCTCCTCTCCTCTCCTCTCCTCTCCTCTCCTCTCCTCTCCTCTCCTCTCCTCTCCTCTCCTCTCCTCTCCTCTCCTCTCCTCTCCTCTCCTCTCTTCTTTCCTTTCCTTTTCCTTTTCTCTCCTCCAGATCTTTGCCAACATCACTACCGAATCAGGACTGGCGTGGCCAAGAACTGATGGCCTCCCCCTTGCTGCCATCGCACACAAAGCCAAGCAGGCAGACGGGCAGGTGAGGAGCTGTAGGGAACAGGCAGATCTGTGCCGACAAGGGCTCACATCACCTTCATCTGGGCACAAGGAAAGCAATCACAGCCCTTCCAACCTCCTCCAGACCCAAGGAAAGCAATCACAGCCCTTCCAACCTCCTCAGAGCCCAAGGAAAGCCATCACAGCCCTTCCAACCTCCTCCAGACCCAAGGAAAGCAATCACAGCCCTTCCAACCTCCTCCAGACCCAAGGAAAGCAATCACAGCCCTTCCAACCTCCCCCACGACCCAAGTCCTGCACCGTAGCCGATCAACCCCGTCCCTCAGGCCGCTTTGTGCACAGAAATGCCCACATCCCTGCCCACCCCGAGGCGTGGGGCTGGCCGTGGAAGCCCTGAGCTGGCTGCCGACGGGGCCGTTCTGCTCTTTCCAGCAATGCTGTGTCTGCGGAGAGAGGAGGGCTGCCATCACGTGCGCCAAGAGCGACTGCGCTCGCAGCTTCCACCTGCCCTGTGCCGTGGATGGGGAGTGCGTCACCCAGTACTTCGGTGAGCACAGGTAAGGATCTGGAGTCCTTGGTGTCAGGGTGGCATCAAAGAAAAGGTTTTCTCTTCGCCACTCGTAGGACCGAGGCACAACCGCTCGCAAAGTCGCTCGCATCCCCATAGGCTGCCATGGCTCAGTTTAGTTCGTCTGGAGAGGGAACCAGCACTGACGTCTCACTGGTGGCACAGGTTTAGGGATGAGAAAGCGATCTCTGACTTGAACCCGAGCCACGGCCCTCAGGGATCTGCTTCCTCCGCTGTACGGCGGCGTTGATGAGCAGGGCTTCCATCCAAACCTCCCCTTCTCCCCTGCTCTTCCTTCAGCATCAGTTGAAAATAACGAAGGGCAAAGCCTTCTAACGCTTGGCCACCGCAGTCCCGTGGGCAAACACTTGCCCCCCGTGGCTCTCCTTTATGCTGTGACCTTGGTTGCCACCTCCCAGAGAGGACTCGCTCAAAACTCCCTTTGGCTTGGGGGCCAAAGATGCAATCGGAGCTCAGTTCAGACGCCGACGGCCGCGTTTCCTTTCCTGGACCTCTGCCCTCCTCGCATCGCTTCTCATCCGTTCCATCACTTCTCACCGTGCCCCATCCGCTCCGTCTTCCCCCAGGTCCTTCTGCCGAGAGCATCGCCCTCGACAGCTGGCTCAGAAAGCTCCGCAAGGCACCAACTGCCTCATTTGCCTCGAGCCCGTGGGGGACGGCTTGTCCTACCACACCATGCTGTGTCCAACCTGCCAACGCGCCTGGTTCCACCGGCTCTGCATCCAGGTACGACCCCTCTCCTCACCCCGCGAGGATGCTGGGTGCTCAGCATCACCAGGCATTGCTGATTCTCACCCTGCTCGTGCTTCTCCTGCAGCGACAGGCGTCGAGCACCGGCATGGCGTTCTTCAGGTGCCCAGCTTGTCTGGATTTTGGTCTGTTCTGTGACCAAATGTCCAGCCTGGGGATCCGAATCCCTCTCAGGTTGGTGTCCTTCCCCTTTGCTTTCCGCTCAAAATGTTCCAGGAATGACGGTCTGGCTGGTTGCGTCGTTTCATCCCTGCTTTTCGTGGTGCCCTCCTCCTCTTCATCTTCGGGGTTTGTGAGCACTGTACCCAACTGGGATTCCAAGGCGCCATCGGGTTCTATTGGCTCCATCACTCATTGCGTTGACCGCTCTGATGGAACCAGTTTCATCTCCACTCGCCCTCACCGTGGTTCCTGAATCAGCTTCCTTCCCCTTCCCCTTTCCCTTCCCCTTCCCCTCTTCTCTTCTCTTCTCTTCTCTTCTCTTCTCTTCTCTTCTCTTCTCTTCTCTTCTCTTCTCTTCTCTTCTCTTCTCTTCTCTTCTCTTCTCTTCTCTTCTCTTCTCTTCTCTTCTCTTCTCTTCTCTTCTCTCCCCTCCCTTCCCCTCCCTTCCCCTCCCCTCCCCTCCCCTCCCCTCCCCTCCCCTCCCCTCCCCTCCCCTCCCCTCCTCTCCCCTCCCCTCCCCTCCCCTCCTCTCCTCTCCTCTCTCATAGCTGAGCTACGACTCCAAAGGCACAGCAGGCTGTTCAAACTCATCCTCCCCATCCCCAAAACTCGAGGACAAGGCAGCGGATTTTTTGGTCCAGCTCAGAGGCTTCGTGCTTCCCCTCTTCCTTTCCTATTTCCCCTTTTCAGCTCCCCTTTTCCTTTCCTATTTCCCCTCAATCCTATTCGAGGCGTCATTCTCACCTCTCTGTCCCTCCCGTTCTGTGCCAGAAAGTCTCCAGGCTTGGCTTGGACTCCCCCACTTCGCTTTTTGGCGGAGTTTCTGATGTTTTCTCTTCTTGGTGTGTGGTTGTGCGCCGACTTTTCCAAGCGTGGCTGCAGCTTCTCTTGCCTGGAAGAGCCATTTCCTCGGTTTTTCTCCTTCTATCTGATATCCTGTGCTTTTTCCTCGGAGATGCTTTGCTGGAGATGCTCTTCCCAAGAGTTCTCGTGCAATTTCTCTGGGCTGAAGGCAGAGGTTTTGTTCTCCCCTCTGCCATCGCGTCGCTGCTTCTCCCCGTGAGCCTCATGCTCCTTGCTCCCATCCTCTTGACTGCCATAAGCCTCGCGGGATTTCTCAGCTCCTTTTGGGTTTCTTGGAAGCTTGGAGCGGATGAGATGGGGGGGGGCTCATCGCTTCCCCTCCCTTCTCTTGCAGAGACCCGGAATGGGACCACCAAGGGGTCTACGATCCGCCCCGAGAGAGGCACAGCCGCTGCGACGCCAGCGAATGCCTTTACGAGGGAGGCAGAGAGCAGGCAGAGACAACGGGGTGAGCAGGGGGGTCGGGGGGGTCCTCAGCCTCACCGCAGGATGGCATCCCGTTATTCCCATATCCCCTCATTGCCCCCCGTACCCCCATATCCACCCATATCATCGCATATCCCCCCATATCCCCCACATCCCCCCATATCCCCCCACATTCCCCCACATCCCCCCATCTTCCCCATTATCCCCATATCCCCCCATACCCCCCACATCCCCTCATATCCCCCATATCCCCCATATCCTCCCATATCCCCCCAAATATCCCCCCATATCCCCCATCCCCCCATATCCCCCATTATCCTTATATTCCCCCCATCTCCCCATTACCCCCCACATCCCCCCATATCCCCCATATCCTCCCATATCCCCCCAAATATCCCCCCATACCCCCATCCCCCCACATCCCCCCATTATCCCCATAGCCCCACACATCCCCCCTAGGATCCTATGGGATGCATCCTCGCTCTGCAGGACGGCGGAGCGAGGGCTGAGAGCAGCAGAGATGCGCTGTGCAGGGCATCCCGTGGCTCGGTCCTCACATCCACCACCTTCCCCAGGTCCTGGCAGCAGATCCTGTGCAGCTCCTGCGCTGCTGAGGGAACCCATCGGCAGTGCTCCCAGCTGCACAACCCAAGAGACATGTGGGAGTGGGAATGCGACGGCTGTGCTGGTCTGGGCACCGGTAAGAAGCGTCACATCAGATCTCAGGATGCTCTGATGCCGGGATGCCGGAGTCCGTCTGTCCCGATGCTCTGACGTCGGGATGCCGGAGTCCGTCTGTCCCATTCAGACTCACGACCTCCCTTTGCAGCCTCCGGCGCCGATGTTGAGCTCGCCGGTCCCAGCCACAGGGCTCTGTGTTCATCCGGCAGCTCCGTGCCCAGCAGCCAGGCGGCATTTGGGGCATCGCAGAGCCACCTGCCCGACAGCGAGCGGCGGACAAACAGCCAGCATTTCGGCGACGATCGGCCTTCCTCTGAGCAGCTGCAAGGACGCAGGCAAACAGCGGCTGCAGACGGGTCCCACGCAGCCACCAGGAGGCCATCGGGGTCCTCCGGGGCATCTCCAGCTGCTGCACGCCGAACACATCGCAGGCAGGGGGGAAGAAGCCGCGCACGGAGCCGATCCCCGCTGCAATCTCGCATCCCGAGTTCCCAGAGCCGGCCGAGAAGGCGGCGTGGTGGCCGGCAAACGCCAGCCGCGGAGGAGCAGGGCGGCAGCAGCAGCAGCAGCTCGCCAACATCTGCCATTCCCGGGTCCGTGATGGCTCGCAGGGCGCAGACACGCGGGGGAGCATCCGGGCGGCGAAGGAGCATCCGCACCCAAAGCCCTCCTGCGGGCAGACGCGGGGCTCAGCCACGAAGAAGCAGCAGGATCCGGGGCCAGCAGAGGAGGATGTGCTGGGAATGAAGCTGGTTTTGTGAGCCAAAGCCCCCGCAGCCGTGAGCCAGAGTGGCTTCGGTTGAGGCGGACCGTCATCATCGCCCAGCTTCATCCCCTCTCCGACTTGCAGCCGCATCCAGCCTGGCTTCCCACACCTCCACGGCTGGGGATTGCACAGCATCCTCGGGAAAGCTGTTCCAGCGCGGCCGTGCTGATCTCCAACCCTTTTAATCCCCATGCCAAAGCTGTTTTAGTCCTACAACCACCCCTCCCTCTCCCACCTCCCCGACTCACTCTGGTCCGACGCAATAAAGATCAGAGATCGCCGCCCCCCCCCCCCTCTTACCCCACAAATCATTTGTCGGCTTCATCCTTCTTTGCTTTTGCTGAGGGGGGTGCAGGTAGGGGACCTGGATGACACGGGGCGTCCCAGTTCCATAGGATCCCAGTTTGGGGCTTCCCAGTTCCATAGGATCCCAGTTTGGGGGTTCCCAGTATGATATGGGGGGCATATGGTATGGGGGGTGGCATATGATATGGGGGGCATATGGTATGATAGAGATATGGGGGATGTGGGGGGCTATGGGGAATGGGGGCCTAATGGGGGATATGGGGATTATGGGAGATGTGGGGATAATGGGGGGATGTGGGGGGATGTGGGGGGCTATGGAGGATGGGGGGCTATGGGGGGATATGGGGACTATGGGGATAATGGGAGATATGGGGGGCTATGGGGGCTGGGGGGCTATGGGGGGATATGGGGGTATGGGGAGAATGGGGGGATATGGGGGATGTGGGGGGCTATGGGGGATGGGGGGCTAATGGGGGATATGGGGGATATAGGGGATGTGGGGATAATGGGTGGATGTGGGGGGATGGGGGGGATATGGGGGATGGGGGGCTATGGGGGGATATGGGGACTATGGGGATAATGGGGGATGTGGGGGGATATGGGGGATGTGGGCGGATATGGGGGATATGGGGGAATATGGGGACTATGGGGGCTATGGGGGGATAGGGGGGTATGGGGAGAATGGGGGGCTATGGGGGGATGTGGGGATAATGAGGGGCTGTGGGGGGCTATGGGGGATATGGGGATAATGGGGGGATCTGGGGGATATTGGGGGGATGTGGGGATAATGGGGGGATGTGGAGGATGTGGGGGGATGGGAGGATATGGGGAATGTGGGGGGATATGGGGGGAAGTGGGGGGCTATGGGGAATATGGGGGGAAGTGGGGGGCTATGGGGAATATGGGGGGATGTGGCGGGATATGGGGGGATATGGGAAGATATGGGAGGATATGGGGGATATGGGGGATATGCGGGGATATGGGGGTTGTGGGGGGATGTGGGGATAATGGGGGATATGGGGGATAATGGGGGGGATATGGGGGCTATGGGGGGATATGGGAGATATGGGGGGGATATGGGGATAATGGGGTTGGATATGGGGATAATGGGGGGCTATGGGGGGATGTGGGGGCTATGGGGGAATTTGGGGGCATATGGGGATAATAGGGGGGTATGGGAGGCTATGGGGGGTTATGGGGATTATGAGGGGATATGGGGGGCTATGGGGGGTTATGGGGGATAATGGGGGGCTGTGGGGGGTATGGGGGATAAGGGGGATATGTGGGGGGGTATGGGGGACATGGGGGGATATGGGGGCTGTGGGGGGATGTGGGGATAATGGGGGCTATGGGGAGAATGGCAGATATGGGGGGATATGGGGGATATGAAGGGATGTGGGGGGCTATGGGGGATGGGGGGCTATGGGGGATATGGGGATAATGGGGGAATATGGGGTCTATGGGGGATATGGGGATAATGGGGGAATATGGGGTCTATGGGGAATATGGGGGGCTGTGGGGGGATATGGGTTGATATGGGGATAATGGGGGGGATATGGGACCTGGCTACGGGGGGATGGGGGGAATATGGGGGACTGTGGGGATAATGGGGGGATATGGGGGGATGTGGGGCGTTATGGGGAGATATGGGGGGTTATGGGGGGATGTGGGGGCCTATGGGGGGCTGTGGGTGGATAATAGGGGGACATGGGGGATGTGGGGGAATAATTGGGGGGTATGGGAGGATATGGGGATAATGGAGGGATGTGGGGGGCAATGAGGGGGGATGGGGGGCTATGGGGGATGGGGGGGCTATGGGAGGCTGTGGGGAGCTATGGGGGGCTGTGGGGTAATGGAGGCCCTATAGAAACAATGGGGGACCTACGGAGCAACGGGAGACCCTACAGAGTAACGGGGGACCCAACAGGGCTATGGGGGACCCTACAGAAACAATGGGAACCCTATAGAAACAATGGGGCGTTGTTAATGGAGACCCTACAGGGCTATGGGGTCATTAATGGGAACCCCACCAAAACAATGAGGGGGTCAATATGGAGACCGTATCCAACCCCCCCCCCCCTCCTCCCATAGGCGACCCTACAAAATCCCCCATATAAACAAACCCCATAAGCCGCCCTACCCAAAGAGCGCAGTCCCGCACTCTGCCGTCGCCCTGCAGTGTACTGCAGTGCCCAGAAGTGCTCCCAGTGCTCCATGTCATAAAGGGACATTAAGTTCAACAGACCTTCCCCTCATGAACTTGTGTTGGCTGGGCCAATGACAGAATTGTCCTTCAAGTTATTTTCAGGAACTCTCAGCACCATTTTCTCCATATGTTTACCAGCCTTTGAAGTAAGAATGACAGCTCTGTAATTGCTGATGTCCTCTTTCTTGCTTTTGTTTAAAATTAGCACAGTGTTTGCCGTCTTCCTCTGAACTGGGAACTGGCATGACCCTAGACTTCTTCTGATGCCACTCTCATAAGAGTCCAGAGCAAACTAGTAAGGTGTCATCAGTGAAAGACTGTAGATGTGTCATAGCTTTGTAATGCCTTGAACTCCAGAGTTGCCACAGGTGGAGCAGAATGGAAGATCTGGCTCTTGTGTTCTGAGCTCATCCATTTGGTCAGCAGAATGACACGACATGCTCCATGGGGACAGGTGCAAAAGGCACAGTGGGTGCCCCAAGCACAGGGCTGTGGTGGCATTTAGGATGGCCAGGAATACCTCCCTTCTGGCCCTCAGCTGATGCTCAGGAAGGAGCTGTCTGTCTCACAGATTTTCCACCACAGTTTACAAGCACGGGCACACAGCTAGGATCACCCCAGGCACCTTGGTCATCACTGAGTGTCTGTGTGAGAGCTGTGCAGTCCCTGTTGAATAAAGAGCAAGGATTCAGATGAGGGGCTCACACACAGACACCTCACTGTGCACATCTGAACTCAGCTCAGAGGGCTCTCGGCTCCCATGGTTCTGTGAGGAACTGATCCTGTTTCTCCCCCAGGTTTTCCATTAGCGGATGAGATGCCTAAACCTACATGTAGGATGAGCTGGCCTGATAGAATCAGGACAAAGGGAAATGGCTTTAAATTAAAAAGGGGGGACTGAGGTTAGATGTTAGAAAGACATTTTTAACACACTGGAGGCACTTGAAAATGTTGCCAAAGAGGTTGTGATGATCCATCCCTGGAGGCATTCAAGGTCAGAATGGATGATATGTTGGGCAGCCTGATCTGGTGTTTGGCAATGCTGCCCATGGTTGGGGGATTAGAACTAGGTGATCTTTCAAGTCCTCTCCAACATAAGCCTTTCTATGACTCTGTAATGTTATGACTGCATTTACAGGTCATGAGCGGAGGTTTCCAGATTTGCCATTTCTTTCTCTAATGGAAAAATTTCTTTTAGTAGGAACAATCGTGCTTCTGAAATCAAGTGCATGTGTCGATTACTTGAGCTGACTTTGAAGTATGTTTACAGTGCTGACCCTGCTTCTTTGCAGCGGCTGTCAGCTTAGGAGGGCCATGGATATCTCCGGGAGAGAAGGAAATCACATCCTCGGATGCTGAGCTAGTCTGGGCTCCTGGGAAACAAGGAGCTCATACAAGTGGGCCGTGCAGCAGAGAGACAGCTGTGCCCAGGACCAGCACCTGTGCAGCACGCAGCAGGGCTGGGGACACGATCTGCAGGTGACAGGATAGAAGAAAGAGAGCTTCTAGCCTGTGGCACGTTAGTAGGCTGTGAGGTCACTGAAGGAGTATTTCTCACAGCCCTTAACAAGGTAAGTATCTCGATGCAGGCAATGCAGTCGGTTTCACTGCAGGGATCACTAAATCAGGGGCATCCCATTGAAGATCAGGATGCAGACACTCTGTGTCTTTATCATGGAAATAGGTCTGCTCCAGCTGAGGGCTTCTGTGCTGCTGCATCAGAGCACAGCCCTGAGGGCTGCGTGTCCCAGGACGGCTGCAGGCTGTGCAGCCGGGGCTGCAGCCGGGTGCCCAGGGCTGTCCCGCAGAGCAGGTCCCTGCTGTGCGCCAGGGGCTGTGTGCCGGGGCAGGGACTCTGCCGCCTGCCAGGCTCAGCACTCAGCACTCAGCACTCAGCACTCAGCACTCAGCCTGCCCGGGGAGCTGCCCACGGTGCTGCAGGGAGATGTGTCTTTGAAAAAGATCTTGACTTTCCATTGTCTTCTGCACTCTGCGCAGGATTCTGAGCTCAGGAACTGCAGATGCCCAACAGCAGCTCCATCAGCGAGTTCCTCCTGCTGGCGTTGGCAGACACGCGGCAGCTGCAGCTCCTGCACTTCTGGCTCTTGCTGGCCATCTACCTGGCTGCCCTCCTGGGCAACGGCCTCATCAGCACAGCCGTAGCCTGCCACCACCGCCTGCACACCCCCATGCACTTCTTCCTCCTCAACCTTGCCCTCCTCGACCTGGGCTGCATCTCCACCACTCTGCCCAAAGCCATGGCCAATGCCCTTTGGGACACCAGGCACATCTCCTACGCTGGATGCGCTGCTCAGGTCTTTTTCTTTCTCTTCTTCATCACAGCAGAATATTATCTTCTCACCATCATGTCCTATGACCGCTACGTTGCCATCTGCAAGCCCCTGCACTACGGGACCTTGATGGACGGCAGAGCTTGTGCCAGCATGGCAGCAGCTGCCTGGGGCACTGGGGCTCTCTTTGCTCTTTTGAACACTGCCAATACATTTTCACTGCCTCTCTACCAAGGCAATGATGTGGATCAGTTCTTCTGTGAAATTCCCCACATTCTCAAGCTCTCCTGCTCACAGTCCTACCTCAGAGATATTGGGCTTTTTGTGGCTAGTGCCTGGTTTTCCTTTATGTGTTTTGTATTCATTGTTGTGTCCTACATGCAGATCTTCAGGGCCGTGCTGAGGATGCCCTCTGAGCAGGGACGGCACAAAGCCTTCTCCACGTGCCTCCCTCACCTGGCCGTGGTCTCCGTCTTTCTCAGCACTGCCATGTTTGCCTACCTGAAGCCCCCCTCCATATCCTCCCCATCTCTGGACCTGGTGGTGACAGTTCTGTATTCGGTGGTACCTCCAGCAGTGAACCCCCTCATCTACAGCATGAGGAACCAGGAGCTCAAGGGTGCCCTCAGGAAAATACTCCAAAATACATTGTTTCTCCGACAAAAAGATGTTCATCATAGTCTCAAAACTACAAAAATTTTAGGAAATGCCTGACTGATTTTATGTAATGTTTCCATTTTTACTTCATGCTTGTTGCTGTTGTTGTTGTTGTTGTTGTTGCCGTACTTATTATAAATTTAATTTCAATTAAATAATTCATTCTTTATCATCTACTTTTTACTTCTAAGTGATGAATCTATTGTACTTAAGGAACCAGGTTCCATGAATAGATCAGCACAAAACCCTTTGTCTTATGTCATGGTTTTATGATTTCTGGTTATCGGTATTCCTCATCATGTAGTGCACTGGGAGGTGCAGTGTTCACACTCCAGTTCTGGGTACCTGTCCGGAAGAGAAGAAGAACTACATACCCCAGGGACAGAGGAGATATAACCCCGGGCAAGGTCACCTGATGTGCTCTTCTTCTTCAGGCTCTCCTCCCTGTGTCTCAACTGGACTGCACATCTCACCTCAGTGTTATGGTGAGGCCTATCCACCTGTCGGTGGTCCAGGGAGGCCATGCACTGTGGGAGAGGTGGAAGGGCAGAGAGCTAGTAGATGGCTTAAACAAATGGATCACAACAGCAACAATCTGAGGAAGAATGGTAATTTACTAAATCCTACTGAATCAAAGCGTGCCCAAAGTGTGAGTCCCCACGATAGTACAAGGGAAGCATACAGCCCTTCTCTGCTGCGAATTGAGTGGGGCCTGAGGGAAAGCCACTGTGGTCCAGTGAAAAAATCACGAAATCACAACAGCCAGGACCTCACCACCCTCTCATTGAAAAGATCCTCCCAGTCTCTAATCTAAATCTCACCTCTTTTAATTTAAAATATTTGTACCTTGTGATATCAATATCTGCCCATGTTAGAAGTTGATTTCCCTCTTCTTTCTGAGCTCTCTGTGAGTACTGGAAGGCTGCAATGTGTTCTCCTCCAGGCTGCTTCTCCTCCCATCTCCCTCAGCCTGTCTTTCCAGGAGAGGTCCTCCAGCCCTCTGATCACCCTCATGGCTTTCCTCTGGACCTTCTCTAGAAGATTTATGTCATACTCCAGATGGGGCCTTCTGAGGGCTGAGTAGAGACAGACAATGCCCTTCCTTGCTCTGATGACCACCTGTCTGTTGATGCAGCCCAGGGCACAGCTGGCCTCTCAGGCTGCAAGCACCCACTGCTGGCTCCTGTTAAGGCTTTTGTCTACCAGGACCTCTAAGTCCCTCCCTGCAGGCCTGCTCCCAGGCAGTTCTTCCCTCATACCTGGGATTGTCCCGACACAAGTGCAAAAACTGGCATTTGATCTTGTTGAACCTCATGCTGTTTCTTTGGGCCCACTTTTCAAGCCTGGCCAGGTCCCTCTGGATGGCACCCCTTCATTCTGTCATGCCAACTGCACCACACAGCTTGGTGACATCAGCAAACTTGCTGAGGGTGCTCTCTGTCTCATCATCCAAGCCACTGATAGACGTTGAACAGCTCTGGTCCCAAGGCTGACCCCTGTGGGCATAACTTGTGATCAGCCTCCACCTGGTGGAGCCGATTTCCCAGAGAGCCATTTACCACAGTCCTTTGGCTGCGACCTTCCAACCAATTTCTTATCCAATGAACAGTCTGCCCTTCAAATCCATCTCACGCATCTCTCACAGAGATAAAGATGTGATGTGGGACCATGCCAAAGGACTTCCAAAAGTCCAGGGAGATTTGTGTACCTCTCTGTGTAACTGATGCACTGACAAAGCATCCACATTATCATTCTGACCATAAGGAACCACGACATGTAATGAACTTTGGGGAAAATACTGATTTCTCCTTTAGATCCTTATAATACCGAGCTAAACAAAGCATTGTAAATCTCAGGACTAAGGCTGTGTTATAGTAAAACACATCTTTTTACATCACACACAAGCAAATTCTTAATTAGACTGATTCTTTGCTTACAAGTGGCACCTGGTAGATAGGTGTCTTTCTGTAACTTAACAACCTTTACTTTGGGATCCAGAGAGCTGTTATTGGAATGGTCTGGAGTTCAGCAAATGACCAAAGCATTCAGAAGTGAATCATTACCAGAGCTGCAGTGACACAACAGACTGGGTCTGACAGCAAGAACAGAAATAAATAGCTGGTACACAGGGGGAATTTAGGAAGTTATTGTTAAAAATTATTAAAATAGGTCAGAATGTAAGAGAACAAAGATGAAATAGAAACATGGCATATCACTTTGATTAGAGTAACTAGGTAAGGAATAAGAGGGATGTGAAACCCTAACTAACAGTGGGCAGATTTCTGTATTGGAAATCATTAAATTATATAAACTATTGTCAAATGTGTTGTGGGTTAGGTGTAGTTTCAAATAATATATTGAGGTGAAAGGGACACTGAATTCAATGGCTTTTCCACAGTGTGCAGAAAAAAAAAAACCCTGCCTTTGATACGTAGCCATTAACACACACCATTTGTTGTCATTGGGTTTTATACAAGGAAAGAACAAAGCACCTTTTTGCCTCGACCCAGGAATTGTTGAGTCGTGTTTTCTCTCCCATCCTGTTGAGGAGGGGCAGTGACAGAGCAGCACCGGGGGCACCTGGGATCCAGGCAAGGTGAGCACAGCACAGCTGGGCGCTGAGTTCCAGGGTGATTTTGGGGTCCCAGCCCTGCAGCATGAGGCTCCGTGTGCCTTCCCCTCTGCAGGACAGCCCGGCCCCACCGCCCCACAGGCAGCCCCTGGCAGCTCAGTGCAGGCACTGTGTGGGGCAGCATGCGTGCAGTGCTACAGAGATGGGCCCCCAGCACAGTCCCTGACACTGCATGTCCTCCTTCTCACAATACCTACTTCCTCCCCTTTATTTCATCTTCCTCTTCATCACCGTGCACCCTGGCTCACCTTTTAGCTCCTTTCCGCCAATTTGGCAAACTTCCATTGCTTGTTTTGCCACAGTCAGCAACTTTCTATCTTGGTCCGATGTAACTGCAGTTTATACCCAACCCAAGAACAAGTCCTTGCACCCAGCGGAGGCAAAAAAAGTGATTTCAGTACTTCTGTGAAGCAGGATCACTGATAAAAACAGGGCTGTTCACACACCAAGCAAAGCTAAACACAGAAGATTTAGGATGAGCACACACTGATTCCATTTGCTAATGTAATATATTGATCCTTATACTAATACATTGATCCCTTTTGGTAATCAAGCCTATATCATGACCAGGGAGCCTGCTGGCCTCTCATTTGCCTGCAGATACAGAGATGGAACACAGAGGCTGTGGGAGAGTCAGCACTGACCCAGAGATCCTATGGGCTCCAGGAGAGAGAGAGCAGGGTGATGCCTCAGAGAAGTGGTTGGAATCCAAACACATGTTTAGGAACATGATAACCACTAATGATAATTACGCATATATATGAACAGAAAAGAAAAATGTATCTATTAATATAATTAAGTATTTTAAATATTAAAAAAATAATAATAATATAAGTGTGTTAGGGGACAGACTGGGAATCATTTGTTATGACAGAGGATAAATTTATCCCCACTGAAATGTGACCATGACATCATTTTCCTCACTGCATCCCTGAGCTCCCGGTTCCTCATGCTGTAGATGAGGGGGTTCAGTACTGGAGGCACCACTGAGTACAGAAATGACACCACCAGGTCCAGGGATGGGGAGGAGATGGAGGGTGGCTTCAAATAGGCAACCATGCCTGTGCTGAGAAAAAGGGAGACCACGGCCAGGTGAGGGAGGCACGTGGAGAAGGCTTTGTGCCGTCCCTGCTCAGAGGGCATCCTCAGCACAGCCCTGAAGATCTGCACATAGGACAACACAATGAAAGCAAAACACCCAGATGCTAAAGAGGCACTGACCACAAGAAAACAAATTTCTTTGAGGTAGGTGTGTGAGCAAGAGATCTTGAGGATCTGGGGGATTTCACAGAAGAACTGATTGATGGCATTGCCTTGGCAAAGAGGCAGTGAAAATGTATTGACAGTGTGCAGCAGAGAATTAAGGAAACCAGTGCCCCAGGCAGCTGCTGCCATGGTGGCACAAGCTCTGCTGTCCATTAAGGTCCTGTAGTGCAGAGGCTTGCAGATGGAAACATAGCGGTCATAGGACATGATGGTGAGAAGGGAATATTCTGCTGAGATGAAGAAGAGAAAAAAAAAGACCTGAACAGCGCATCCTGAGTAGGAGATGTGCCTGGTGTCCCAGAGGACATTGGCCATGGCTTTGGGGAGAGTGGTGGAGATGCAGCCCAGGTCGAGGAGGGCGAGGTTGAGGAGGAAGAAGTCCATGGGGGTGTGCAGGCGGTGGTGGCAGGCTACGGCTGTGCTGATGAGGCCGTTGCCCAGGAGGGCAGCCAGGTAGATGGCCAGCAAGAGCCAGAAGTGCAGGAGCTGCAGCTGCCGCGTGTCTGCCAACGCCAGCAGGAGGAACTCGCTGATGGAGCTGCTGTTGGGCATCTGCAGTTCCTGGGCATGGAGTCCTGTGCACAGTGCAGAAGATAATGACAAGTCAAGACCATTCGCACAGAAACTCTTCCCGCCATTATATAGAAGTTTTTCTATGTGTATGGAAAATGTTCATTTAACTCCAAAGCATGAGTTTATTTTAATGAGCTTTACCGCACCTTAAGAAGTAGAAGCTTAAGGACCTCTTACTATCCTCTCATTCCCAAATCATATCTCAGCTGCCGGGATATTTTACTCTTACAAGTAATTTCCATGTCTCATGTCTTTACCCCTTCTGCATTCAGAGTGCCCATCCCAAACTCTGTGCACTTCAATTTCTCTTAGGGAAAGCTGCCTGTTTGCAGGATAAGTGCTTTATTCATGTCTGCAGAAAATTTCAGTTATTTCGGCTGTTGCTGTCCATTGGGAGAAAAGAGGCTGAAAGCACATGGGGAGGTTGTTCATATAACTGCAGACTGGGAAACATATAGTTTAGGATTCTCAACGATGTTTCGTATTTCACATCTCCTTTCAGAATTCTGGCTCCAACTCATTCTCCTTCCCTAAGGACAGGTATGGGAAAATCCCTGTCTTGTCTCTCCTCTTGCTAAGTGCCCTTGGAAACTCTCTGGGATGCAATGAAGCACTGATCCCCTTGCCCCAGGCAGCAGCAGTGGCAGTAGAAGGCCCCTGCCCAGCTCAGCCCTGCCGGGGGCTCCTTCCCCCCACACGTCTCCCCGCAGCGCCCTGGGCAGCTCCCCGGGCAGGCTGAGTGCTGAGTGCTGAGTGCTGAGTGCTGAGTGCTGAGTGCTGAGCCTGGCAGGCGGCAGAGTTCCCGCCCTGGCACACAGCCCCTGGGGCACAACAGGGACCTGCTCTGCAGAACAGCCCTGGGCACCCGGCTGCAGCCCCGGCTTCACAGCCTGCAGCCGTCCTGCAACACGCAGCCCTCACAGCTGAGCTGTGATGCTGCAGCAGGAAAGTCCTCGGCTGGAGCAGATCTTTTTCAATGATAAAGAAACAGAGTACATGCAGCCTCATCTGCAATGGAATGTCCCAAATTTAGTGATCCCTCCAGGTAAAGCAGCTGCACTGGCTGCAGCCAGAGACTTACCTTGTCAAGGGCTGTGAGAAATGTTCCTCCATTGAGTTCTCATCCTGCTCACACCACACTCATCCTGTCAAATCTCTCTCCTTTCTCTTCTGTCCTCATGGCACTTGCAGATCATGCCTCCAGCCCTGCTGCATGCTGCACAGGAGCTGTTCCTGGGCACAGCTGTCTCTTTGCAGCACTGCCCACTTGTAGGAGCTCCCTGTGTCCCAGGAGCCCAGCCCGACTCAGCAGCAGCAGATCTGATTTTTATCCACTGCACGGAGCTCCCCTGAGATGTCCCTGGGTCTCCATGGCCAACAGCTCCTCAAAGACAACAGAGACATGATTGTAATTTGAAATCTGCTGAATTTATGCCATCTAGAAGCCATCCAGACGATCCCTGGAGAGCACAGGTGACAGCTTCCTGACCAAGCTGTAGAGGAACCAATGAGGAGTGGTGACCTGCTGGATCACATGGCTAATTTGCAAGGAAGGGCTTGTGGGGAATGTGAAGGTCGAAGTGAATCCGGGCTTCAGTGGCCATGGGATGGTGGAGCTCAGAAGTGTGAATGGGAGGAAAAAAGTCAAGCTCAGCTTTAGGCTTCAGGAGAGCATGCCTTGGCTTCTTCAAGTGTCTGTGGGGGTACAGTCCAGCAGGGTAAGGCTCTGAGGCTCACAGGGTCAAAAAATGTGGTAACTATAGATCACTGATTCCAAACAGAATAAGTTCATTCCAAGGAAGAGGAAGCCAAGTATGAATGTCTGAGTTGCTGAATGACTGGGAAAGACTGACCTGGTCAAACCCAAACACAGAAAGGAAGCATACAGGAAGTGGAAACAAGAAATTACCTGGCAGCAATGCAGAGACTTTGTCCAGCGTATGTGCTGAGATGAGTATGGGAATGTCAGAGTTCAACTGCAATTGAATGTGCCCAGGCATATCACAGACAAGAAGGGCTTGTAGAAATATGTAAGCGACCAAAGGAAGGCTATGGAGACTGTTGGCCCACAGTAAAATGGGGCAGGGAACCTGGTGAGACAGGACATGGAAAAGTCTCTGATCCTCATTTTCTTCCTGACCTCACTGTTTATTAATTGGACCGGGCTTCTTGGAATCCTAGGTGCCAGGTGGGAAATGTTGGTGCAAGGCCGATGTACTGTTGGTGAAAGTAGAGGTGATCAGGGAATACCTAAGCAAACTGGATCCCCAGTTGGAAGAGAGTGACAGGAATTGCAGAATCCTTGAATGGTTTGGGTTGGAAGGACCTTAAAGACCATTCAGATCCATCTCCCTTGCTTTGTGCAGGGCTGTCACAAAGTAGATCAGGATGCTTGGGCCTTTGACACCTTGAATATCTCCAGGGATGGGTATGCACAACAAGGCTACCTGTTCCATGCCTCACATCATGATCTGTGGAATGTTAGGAATGTGTTCCAAATGCCTAATGTAAATCTCTCTTTTGCTTTATTGCCATTCTTCCATGTCCTATTATTTGGAAATCAAGTAAAAAGTCTCCAACTTTGTTATATGAACAAGACCATAGCTAGAAGATGGAGGGAACACATAATGCAGAGTAGTGCCTCCACGTTTCCAATCCCCAACACAAGAAATACGACAGCAAGCTGGAGAGGATTTGGGAAGACTCAAACAAAATGACTGAGGCTGGAACACTTCACCTGTGTGGATTGGGGGATGGAGATGAGCTTGTCCAGCCTGGAGAGGAGAAGGCTGAAGGGGGTCTGACTGCAGCCTGCCAGAACCTTTGAGGAGGTGATGGAGAGCACAGAGCCAGGCCCATGTGTGGGAGGTGAGAGAGGAGAGGCTCAGCCTGTGCATCAGAAAAGCACCATTTTCACCACAAGCTGATACAAGAACTGGTGCAGGTCACCCAGTGAGGCTCTGCAGACTCTACCCATGGAGGTTTTCAAAATCCACCAGGAGCGAATGCTGAACAACTTGGTCTGTTCCTCTTTGTGATGACTTGGATGGCACACGTCCTCCAAATTCCCTTCCAGCCTGGCTTATCTTGTGATTCTACACCCTCATGGCCTACTGCTGATGGGCACAGAGCAGATCTTACAGGGCATGAAGCGTCCTGTGCTGTATGGGATCATCTAAAAAAAAGTCTGAGAACATGAAAAGAGATCAGAACCACAGTGTGACTCAGTGCAAAGACTGAGAGATGTCATGAACAGCTCTGGGCAGGGAAATTCTGGGGGCACCAGGCTCCGTGCAAGACACAAAAGGATCTTCTCTTCTTTGTGAAGCTGTTAAGTCCGAAAGATGTTCATTAATGCCAATGGAAATGAAAGAATGGTTTGAAGACAAAGATAGAAATCCATAAAAACATGCTAACACACTTCTCAACTTCTAATAATCTCGTGAGTCCTTCCTATTTTTAGGTTGAAAACACTTGTCTTTTGGTTTATTTTGTGTCTTCTTCTGTTTTTAGTTTTTCTTGAAGACAGTGTTTTCCAGAAATGTGTTAGCAGGACAGGGATGACTTCAGGTATTTTTTCAGGTATATTCCCTGAGCTACTTGTTCCACACCAGCTCCATGCCTCACATCATGATCCATGGAATGTTAGAAATTCTTTCCACATGTCTAATGTAAAACTCTCTTTTTCTTTATTATCATTTATCCTTGTTCTCTTATTCAGAAATGATGTAAGAAGTCCGTCTCCATAGCTAGAAGATGCAGAGAAGGCATCATGCAGAGTTGTGCCTCTACATTTCAGATCCTCAGCACAAAAAGGTGACTGCAAGTGGGAGTTGATATAAATGTGTTAAAACATCACAACTTCAAATATTCTCATGTGCTATCTCTCTCTTTCTAAGCTGAAAACACTCATATTTGAGGGGATAGCGTGTCTTTTATTTATTTGTTTGTTTGTTGGATTGTTTGTTTGTTTGTTTATTTTCCCTAAAGGGACAGTGTTTTCCAGAACTGTGTTTTCAGGACACAGATGCCTTCAGGTACAGGGACACAGACAGTGGTGCCAGTGCCAATGCCCTGTGACCAATGCCCAGCATCCACCGCTGCTCTACCCTGCTGCGTATTTGATGTCCCTCATCCTCCAGGTGTCTCCAGCTCTCCTAAATCAATGACCATGGTTCAGGGCAAGTTTTCTGCAGGCCGTCTGGACACATGCTCTTCCCACTGCTCTACACATTTTTCCTTCCCTTGCTCTTTGTTCACTCAGATACCTCCCAGTTATCTGGCTGATCTGTGAACTTCAGGGAGATTATTGGAACTTGCAACATCTCTGCACAGTCTGATGGACTCTTTGATCAACTCCTTAACTGTGATTCTATCTATGTCTTCCTATCTCTGCCTAAGATATTTCTTGTACAACTATTCCCAGTGAAAGACAAACTTCATTAGACGCGTCTTGGACAAGGCATGCAGTTGATTACATTGTTCTACTGTTCATTCAATTCCATCATGTTTACAACTGTTTGTTGGAAAAAAAAAAAAAAAAAAAAAAAAAAAGACAGAGAGAAATCCTTCATTGCCCATGTGCAGCTGGTTCTCTGAGGAAAGCCAGTGGGAGATGCTGCAAACGAGGTTTAACACTGAGAATGTGACTGCAGAGGAGAAGTGTGATGTGAGGAAAAGTGATGCAAGTCCCATGGGGACAATGGGAGTAGAAATGGGGTGGGGTAGCTGCAGAGGACATTTGTCCATACAGTGACAGGGCAAAGCTCATTAGGGGACATCTTGGATCAATATCATTTACAAAGTGCTGCTGCAACTTCTTGTTTAAACCCAAATATAAATAAATAATTAATTAGTTTTCATAAATGCCCATCATTCTCTTCCTCTTTAAGTTCTCTCCAGATACCTGTCCAGTTTACTGTACAAGTTCTGAACACCTGAAGAAGATGACAGGAAGGCACAAGGCACAGGAGGGCTCTGCAGGTTGTTATGGGCCCCACGGGGCATTTGCTGCTGAGTCCATCAACCTCCAGTGCACAGAGAAGATTGCACAAAGTGCTCAGGAAGAGAAAGTCAGAAGGAACAGTGAAGTTTCTTGGAGTATTAATGGGCCCCACTGAGGGCCATTGACAAGCAAGCTTCCCCAGGGACTTGTTAGAGCAGATAATTGGAAGCCATGATTGCAGGCAGACCAAGGCACTGGGATGCTGGCTGTGATGCTGAGCAAAGCCTCCTTTGTCTTGTGAAGCAGAAAGGCCAAGGCCTGATCCCCAGAGCCTTGGCAGGGAGATCGTGTCCCTCCTGCTGGCTCAGGGCCCTTCCTGGGGCAGTGGGATGGAGGTTTGTCTGATGTCCAATGAAAGACCAGGGGACAGCAGCTGCCAGACTCTGCATGGGGTGCAAGGATGTTATGAGGCCCAAGTGCCATGTGGGCAGTGTGTCTGATCCCAGGATGTGGGATGTGAGAAGGGCCCAGTCTGGACAAGCAATCAATCCCAATGAAATGTTGAACTTCAGATCTCTCAGGCCCAAGGTGGAGGCACCATTTCCTCACTGGTAGCATTCGGTTCTGGGGATGCCGTGTTTGATGCTCACCCACATGCAGAGCTCCTGTCTGACTGCAACACCACTGTGCTCATATCAGCTGTGACGACACAGTGGAGCTGAAATCACTGAGCTTGTCTCCCCTTTCCAGCACAGTGACTCTGACATCACTGCAATACTGACCTCTGCCACAACTCAGGAATTCTGACATCACTGCTCTCCACACTACCGAGACAACACCGTGACTGTGCTGTCACTGAACTCCTACCCACTGTGACAGCACAGTGATCCAACATCACCGTGCTTGTACCCACTGTCATAGAATCCTGGGACAACCCGCAATGGAAAGGACCCATAGTGATCATCAGGTCCCACATTTGGCTCCACACGCCCGTCCTAAAAGCAGAGCATATGACTGAGTGTGTTGTCTTGTTACGGAGTTATCTAGATCAGTGTGTGTCCGTGACAGAGGGCAGAAGGCTTGGCAGTCTCACTGGCCAAAAAATAAAGAAATAAAATAAAATAAAATAATATTTAAAGAAATAATAATAAAAATAATAAGAAACAGCGGCAAAGATCTAAGGAGGAAACTTATTTTTACTAAACATGATATTGGAATGTAAGATAACACAATGTTATAAAATAAAATTGGAATTTAGGGTAATAAATCAAATATAATGAGAGAGCGAGTGTCTGAAACCAAAAGCCTTACTTTGAACTGAAGGCGCACGGCTGGGGTGCGCAGCCACACACTGCCAGGCAGCGAGCAAGTGAGAGATCCCGGGACTTCCTCCCATGGCTTATCTTCCCCTCTGAACTCAGAGTCCTCAGGAAAGGCAGTTCTTCTTCTCTTCTGAGAACCAGGCATCCAGAACAGTTAGCACACAGAACTGAAGTATTATCTCTAATACCTTACCCTAATTGCCGGTGCTTTACATGATGTTATGATATGGAATACTGATATCAAGAGTCATAAAACTTTGACACCAGATGGGGCATTTGCAACTTGGCAAGGCGAACACAATCTGTTATGTTGTTGAACCATGCTTCTGGAATCAGCCTGTCTACTGGTGATTAATTCATCTGACTTCAAAGTACGTTTTGCAGAGATGACCCCGTTGTCTATCAGGAGCTGCCAGCCCCACAGCCCCAAGGGCATCTCCAGGGAGAGCAGTGAGGAAGAGAAAATGACATCCTCTGCTGCTGAACTGGGCCGGGCTCCTGGGACACAGGGAGCTGCTACAAGTGGGCAGCGCTGCAGAGAGACAGCTGTGCCCAGGAGCAGCTCTTCTGCACAGCACAGCCTGCAGGTGACAGGAGGAGAGGAGAGAAAGGAGAGAGGGATTGTAGGATGTGTACGGTGTGAGCAGGTGTTGAGCTCACTGCAGGAGCACTGCTCACAGCCTTTGGCAAGGTAAGTCTCACTGCAGGCTATGACTCTGCCGTCTGCCAGGCTCAGCACTCAGCACTCAGCACTCAGCACTCAGCACTCAGCACTCAGCACTCAGCCTGCCCAGGGAGCTGCACAGGGCGCTGCAGGGAGACGCGTGGGGGAAAGGAGCCCCCCGGCAGGGCAGGGGACATCTGCTGCTGCCTGGGGCAGGGGGATCACAGCTACACTGCACCGCTGGGTGTTTCCAAGGGCCCTTTGCAAGAGGAGAGACAAGGCAGGGATTTTCCAAGACCTGTTCTTAGGGAAGGAGAATGAGTTGGAGGCAGAATTCTGAAAGGAGATGTGAAATATGAACACATCTCTGAGAAGCCTGAATTGTACCTTTCACAATCTGCTGTTATATGAACAATCTCCTCAAGTGCTATCAGCTTCTCCTCTCCCTAAGGACAGCATCAGCTGAAATTACCATCATTTTCTGCAGTCATGAATGATGCAGCTTTCTCCAAGAGAAATTTAAATGCACAGAGGTTGGGATGGGCATTCTGAGAGCAGACAGGATAAAGGATAAAGGATAAAGGATAAAGGATCAAGGATCAAGGATAAAGATATGAGACATGAAAATTGCTCATAGAAGGTAAATGTCCAGGAAGCTGAGATATGATTAGGAAATGAGAGGAAACTTAGAGCTCCTTAAGCTTCTTCTTCTTAAGGTACGGTAAAGCTCATGAAAATAAACCCAAGATATGGAGCTAAATGAACAATTTTCATAGAGAAAGAAAAACTTCTATACTATAGCAGGAGGAGTGTCTCTGCAAGTTATCTTGACTTCAGTCATTATTTTCTGCACTGTGCACAGGACTCCATGCCCAGAAGAACTGCAGATGCTGGGGGTAGCGAGGCCCTCCAGAGGGATCTGGACAGGCTGGAGAGCTGGGCTGAAGCCAACGGGATGAGGTTTAATCAGACCAAAGGCCGGGTCCTGCACTTTGGCCACAGCAACCCCAAGCAACGCTACAGGCTTGGGGCGGAGTGGCTGGAAGATGTGTAGAGGAAATGGAGCTGGGGGTGTTGGTTGACGCTGGGCTGAACACGAGCCAGCAGTGTGCCTGGGTGGCCAAGAAGGCCAATGGCATCCTGGCTTGTATCAGAAGCAGTGTGACCAGCAGGAGCAGGGAAGTGATTGTCCCCCTGTACTCAGCTCTGGTGAGGCCGCACCTCGAGTGCTGTGTCCAGTTCTGGGCCCCTCACTGCAAGAAAGACATTGAGGCCCTGCAGCGTGTTCAAAGAAGCGCAACAAAGCTGGTGAGGGGTCTGGAGCACAGGGCTGATGAGGAGCGGCTGAGGGAGCTGGGAGTGTTCAGTCTGGAGAAGAGGAGGCTCAGGGGAGACCTCATTGCTCTCTATAACTATCTGAGGGGGGGTTGTAGCGAGCTGGGGGTCGGCCTCTTCTCTCGTGTAACTGGTGATAGGACTAGGGGGAATGGCTTCAAGCTGCGCCAGGGGAGATTCAGGCTGGATATTAGGAAATACTGCTTCTCTGAAAGAGTGGTCAGGCACTGGGATGGGCTGCACAGGGAGGTGGTGGAGTCACCGACCCTGCAGGTGTTCAAGGAACGTCTGGATTTTGTGTTGAGGGACGTGGTTTAGCGAGAACGATGGGTGATAGGTGGATGGTTGGACTGGATGATCTTATAGGTCTTTTCCAACCTTAGCGATTCTGTGATTCTGTGCTTCTGTATCGTGACGTCATCATGGGGCTCTGTGACGTCATCGTGTGTATTGGAAAGGGGATGATCTGATTGTGTGATGGAAAAATGAGTTGGAGAAGGGATTTCTGCATAGAGTCCACAGCATCTCAGTGCCAGCATCTCACCGAGCTGGGACCACAGAATTTCTGCATCTCCCCAAGCTGGGACGACAGAATTTCCGCTTGGCCTCCATCTGATCTCATCTCCACTAAACAATGCCCCATCCCTTCCATCCCGTGCACAAAACCTCTCGCCACGCACGCAGCCACACTTGCAACCTTTCCTCGAGCCACCAGAAACCTGGCGTGGACTCCCAGCCCAAGTTGTCGCCTTGGGGCTGCAGGTGAACCCGAGGGACGGCCAGCATCTGCCAGGTTGGAAAGAGAAAAAGGGACACGGCCACTTTAAGCCCGTCCTCCCTCGCTCTAAGCCCCGCCCACTCTCCCCACAAGCCCCGCCCAACGGTCCTGGCCCCGCCCTCCTCTCGAAGCCCCGCCCTCCTGACAAAGCCCCGCCCACCTCTCAAGCCCCAAACTGGGATCCTATGGGACTGGGATCCCCCAAACTGGGATCACCCGAAACTGGGAGAGCCCCCAACTGGGATCCTATGGAACTGGGATCCCCCAAACTGGGATCACCCCAAACTGGAACCCAATTGAACTGGGACACCCTTAAATTGGGAGCACCTTAAACTGGGATCCTATGGGACTGGGATCAGCCCAAACTGGGACAGCCCCATACTGGGATCCCATCCCAAACTGGGATCACCCCAAACTGGAACCCAATTGAACCGGGGCCCCCCTAAACTGAGAGCACCTTAAACTGGGATCCTATGGAAATGGGATCCCCCACACTGGGATCACTCCGTACTGGGATCCCCCACAAACTGGGATCCTATGGGACTGGGATCAGCCCAAACTGGGACAGCCTCATACTGGGATCCCATCCCAAACTGGAAACCTATGGAACTGGGAATCCCTCATACTGGGACCCCCTCCAAACTGGGACAGCCTCAAACTGGGATCCTATGGAACTGGGATCTCCCAAACTGGGATCCCCCATACTGGGATCACCCCCAAACTGGGATCCTATTGGACTGGGAAACTCCAAACTGGTTTCACTCCCATACTGGGAACCCCCACAAACTGGGATCCTGTGGTACTGGGAGGCCCCAAACTGGGATCACCTTAAACTGAGGATCTTATGGAACTGGGATCCCCCACAAACTGGGATCCAATGGGACTGGGATCAGCCCAAACTGGGACAGCCCCATACTGGGATCCCATCCCAAACTGGGATCACCCCAACCTGGAACCCAACTGAACTGGGGCACCCCTAAGGTGGGGTTGTTGTCGCCTTGGGGCTGCAGGTGAAGCCGAGGGACGGCCGCCCTTCCTCTCCATCCTTCCTCACTTCCTCACTCCCACATCCCGTTGTCGGAGGACCAACACCCGCACGTGGTGGCAGTGATGTCACAGCGGGTGTCACAGAGCTGCCATTGTGACGCGTGAAGCTGGGAGCGGAGCAAAGGGCTGCGAGGCTCAGGCTGGGCATCACTGCGGTCTGGTGAGGCTCAGGGAGAGCAGGGAGACTCGCAGTGCTCGCCATCGACTCGCTGATGTCCGATAGCGAGAGGGAGGCTTCCTGCATGGAGGAAGCAGGTGAGAGCACGGCATCCCCGCACGCAGCCGGGCAGAGGGGTGCAGGGGCTCTGCTTGAAGCCGAGAGGGGAGGAAAGGGCAAACAGGAGCTCCCAGCCCCTCTGCTCTTTGGCTCAGCTTGGGCCGTGGTCCTCGGGGATGCCCGGCCCTGCCGGCTGCTCGGCTCTGCTCATTTGTGCTCTTTTCCTCTGCAGTGTGTGCGCTGTGTGGCCGGGCAGATGTGGACCCGGAGATGTGCGGGCGCGTGCTTCTGGAGGCTGGGATTCGTGTCCACGAGTTCTGCTTGGTGAGTTCCTCCCCATGGCGCTCCTTCCAGGTTCCCTCCAGGGATGCTCCCTTTTCCTTCCCGTCCTAATGAGATCCTCCTCTCCTCTCCTCTCCTCTCCTCTCCTCTCCTCTCCTCTCCTCTCCTCTCCTCTCCTCTCCTCTCCTCTCCTCTCCTCTCCTCTCCTCTCCTCTCCTCTCCTCTCCTCTCCTCTCCTCTCCTCTCCTCTCCTCTCCTCTCCTCTCCTCTCCTCTCCTCTCCTCTCCTCTCCTCTCCTCTCCTCTCTTCTTTCCTTTCCTTTTCCTATTCTCTCCTCCAGATCTTTGCCAACATCACTACCGAATCAGGACCAGCGTGGCCAAGAACTGATGGCCTCCCCCTCGCTGCCATCGCACGCAAAGCCAAGCAGGCAGACGGGCAGGTGAGGAGCTGTAGGGAACAGGCAGATCTGTGCCGACAAGGGCTCACATCACCTTCATCTGGGCACAAGGAAAGCAATCACAGCCCTTCCAACCTCCCCCACAACCCAAGTCCTGCACCGTAGCCGATCAACCCCGTCCCCCAGGCCGCTTTGTGCACAGAAATGCCCACATCCCTGCCCACCCCGAGGCGTGGGGCTGGCCGTGGAAGCCCTGAGCTGGCTGCCAACGGGGCCGTTCTGCTCTTCCCAGCAATGCTGTGTCTGCGGAGAGAGGAGGGCTGCCATCACGTGCGCCGGGAGCGACTGCGCTCGCAGCTTCCACCTGCCCTGTGCCGTGGATGGGGAGTGCGTCACCCAGTACTTCGGTGAGCACAGGTAAGGATCTGGAGTCCTTGGTGCCAGGGTGGCATCAAAGAAGAGGTTTTTCTCTTCGCCGCTCGTAGGACCGAGGCACAACCGCTCGCAAACTCGCTCGCATCCCCATAGGCTGCCAGGGCTCAGTTTAGTTCGTCTGGAGAGGGAACCAGCACTGATGTCTCCCTGGTGGCACAGGTTTAGGGATGAGAAAGCGATCTCTGACTTGAACCCGAGCCACGGCCCTCAGGGATCTGCTTCCTCCGCTGTACGGCGGCGTTGATGAGCAGGGCTTCCATCCAAACCTCCCCTTCTCCCCTGCTCTTCCTTCAGCATCAGTTTAAAATAACGAAGGGCAAAGCCTTCTAACGCTTGGCCACCGCAGTCCCGTGGGCAAACGCTTGCCCCCCGTGGCTCTCCTTTATGCTGTGACCTTGGTTGCCACCTCCCAGAGAGGACTCGCTCAAAACTCCCTTTGGCTTGGGGGCCAAAGATGCAATCGGAGCTCAGTTCAGATGCCGACGGCCGCGTTTCCTTTCCTGGACCTCTGCCCTCCTCGCATCGCTTCTCATCCGTTCCATCACTTCTCACCGTGCCCCATCCGCTCCGTCTTCCCCCAGGTCCTTCTGCCGAGAGCATCGCCCTCGACAGCTGGCTCAGAAAGCTCCGCAAGGCACCAACTGCCTCATTTGCCTCGAGCCCGTGGGGGACGGCTTGTCCTACCACACCATGCTGTGTCCAACCTGCCAACGCGCCTGGTTCCACCGGCTCTGCATCCAGGTACGACCCCTCTCCTCACCCCGCAAGGATGCTGGGTGCTCAGCATCACCAGGCATTGCTGATTCTCACCCTGCTCGTGCTTCTCCTGCAGCGACAGGCGTCGAGCACCGGCACGGCGTTCTTCAGGTGCCCGGCTTGTCTCGATTTCGGTCTGTTCTGCGACCAAATGTCCAGCCTGGGGATCCGAATCCCTCTCAGGTTGGTGTCCTTCCCCTTTGCTTTCTGCTCAAAATGTTCCAGGAATGACGGTCTGGCTGGTTGCGTCGTTTCATCCCTGCTTTTCGTGGTGCCCTCCTCCTCTTCATCTTCGGGGTTTGTGAGCACTGTACCCAACTGGGATTCCAAGGTGCCATCGGGTTCTATTGGCTCCATCACTCGTTGCGTTGACCTCTCTGATGGAACCAGTTTCATCTCCACTCGCCCTCACCGTGGTTCCTGAATCAGCTTCCTTCCCTTCCCCTTCCCTTTCCCCTTCCCCTTCCCCTTCCCCTTCCCCTTCCCCTTCCCCTTCCCCTTCCCCTTCCCCTTCCCCTTTCCCTCTCCTCTCCTCTCCTCTCCTCTCCTCCCCTCTCCTCCCCTCTCCTCCCCTCTCCTCCCCTCTCCTCCCCTCTCCTCCCCTCTCCTCCCCTCTCCTCTCCTCTCCTCTCCTCTCCTCTCCTCTCCTCTCCTCTCCTCTCCTCTCCTCTCCTCTCCTCTCCTCTCCTCTCCTCTCCTCTCCTCTCCTCTCCTCTCCTCTCCTCTCCTCTCCTCTCCTCTCCTCTCCCATAGCTGAGCTACGACTCCAAAGACACAGCAGGCTGTTCAAACTCATCCTCCCCATCCCCAAAACTCGAGGACAAGGCAGTGGATTTTTTTGTCCAGCTCAGAGGCTTCTTGCTTCCCCTCTTCCTTTCCTATTTCCCCTTTTCGGCTCCCCTTTTCCTTTCCTATTTCCCCTCAATCCGATTCGAGGCGTCATTCTCACCTCTCTGTCCCTCCCGTTCTGTGTCACAAAGTCTCCAGGCTTGGCTTGGACTCCCCCACTTCGCTTTTTGGCGGAGTTTCTGATGTTTTCTCTTCTTGGTGTGTGGTTGTCCGCCGACTTCTCCAAGCGTGGCTGCAGCTTCTCTTGCCTGGAAGAGCCATTTCCTCGGTTTTTCTCCTTCTATCTGATATCCTGCGCTTTTTCCTCGGAGATGCTTTGCTGGAGATGCTCTTCCCAAGAGTTCTCGTGCAATTTCTCTGGGCTGAAGGCAGAGGTTTTGTTCTCCCCTCTGCCATCGCGTCGCTGCTTCTCCCCGTGAGACTCGTGCTCCTTGCTCCCATCCTCTTGGCTGCCATAAGCCTCGCGGGATTTCTCAGCTCCTTTTGGGTTTCTTGGAAGCTTGGAGCGGATGAGATGGGGGGGGGCTCATCGCTTCCCCTCCCTTCTCTTGCAGAGACCCGGAATGGGACCACCAAGGGGTCTACGATCCGCCCCGAGAGAGGCACAGCCGCTGCGACGCCAGCGAATGCCTTTACGAGGGAGGCAGAGAGCAGGCAGAGACAACAGGGTGAGCGGGGGGTCGGGGGGGTCCTCAGCCTCGCCGCAGGATGGCATCCCGTTATTCCCATATCCCCTCATTGCCCCCCGTACCCCCATATCCCCCCATTATCCCCCCACATCCCCCCATATCCCCCCATTATCCCCCCATATCCCCCACATCCCCCCATATCCCCCCTTTATCCCCCCATACCCCCCACATCCCGCCATATCCCCACATCCCCCCATATCTCCCCATATCCCCCCATACCCCCCATCCCCCCACATCCCCCCATTATCCCCATAGCCCCCCACATCCCCCCTAGGATCCTATGCGATGCATCCTCGCTCTGCAGGACGGCGGAGCGAGGGCTGAGAGCAGCAGAGATGCGCTGTGCAGGGCATCCCATGGCTTGGTCCTCACATCCACCACCTTCCCCAGGTCCTGGCAGCTGATCCTGTGCAGCTCCTGCGCTGCTGAGGGAACCCATCGGCAGTGCTCCCAGCTGCACAACCCAAGAGACATGTGGGAGTGGGAATGCGACGGCTGTGCTGGTCTGGGGACCGGTAAGAAGCATCGCATCAGATCTCAGGATGCTCTGATGCCGGGATGCCGGAGTCCGTCTGTCCCGATGCTCTGACATCGGGATGCCGGAGTCCGTCTGTCCCATTCCGACTCACGACCTCCCTTTGCAGCCTCCGGCGCCGATGTTGAGCTCGCCGGTCCCAGCCACAGGGCTCTGTGTTCATCCGGCAGCTGCGTGCCCAGCAGCCAGGCGGCATTTGGGGCATCGCAGAGCCACCTGCCCGACAGCGAGCGGCGGACAAACAGCCAGCATTTCGGCGACGATCGGCCTTCCTCTGAGCAGCTGCGAGGACGCAGGCAAACAGCGGCTGCAAACGGGTCCCACGCAGCCACCAGGAGGCCATCGGGGTCCTCCGGGGCATCTCCAGCTGCTGCACGCCGAACACATCGCAGGCAGGGGGGAAGAAGCCGCGCACGGAGCCGATCCCCGCTGCAATCTCGCATCCCGAGTTCCCAGAGCCGGCCGAGAAGGCGGCGTGGTGGCCGGCAAACGCCAGCCCCGGAGGAGCAGGGCGGCAGCAGCAGCAGCAGCTCGCCAACATCTGCCATTCCCGGGTCCGCGATGGCTCGCAGGGCGCAGACACGCGGGGGAGCATCCGGGCGGCCAGGGAGCATCCGCACCCAAAGCCCTCCTGCGGGCAGACGCGGGGCTCAGCCACGAAGAAGCGGCAGGATCCGGGGCCAGCAGAGGAGGATGTGCTGGGAATGAAGCTGGTTCCGTGAGCCAAAGCCCCCGCAGCCGTGAGCCAGAGTGCCTTCAGTTGAGGCGGACCGTCATCATCGCCCGGCTTCATCCCCTCTCCGACTTGCAGCCGCATCCAGCCTGGCTTCCCACACCTCCATGGCTGGGGATTGCACAGCATTCTCGGGAAAGCTGTTCCAGCGCGGCCGTGCTGATCTCCAACCCTTTTAATCCCCAAGCCAAAGCTGTTTTAGTTCTACAACCACCCCTCCCTCTCCCACCTCCCCGACTCACTCTGGTCCGACGCAATAAAGATCAGAGATCCCCCCCCCCCCTCTTACCCCACAAATCGTTTGTCGGCTTCATCCTTCTTTGCTTTTGCTGAGGGGGGCGCAGGAAGGGGACCTGGATGACACGGGGCGTCCCAGTTCCATAGGATCCCAGTTTGGGGCTTCCCAGTTCCATAGGATCCCAGTTTGGGGCTTCCTAGTATGGGAGTTTTCCAGTCTGGGGTGTCCCAGTTCCATAGGATCCCAGTCTGGGGCTTCCCAGTTCCATAGGATCCCAGTTTGGGGGTTCCCAGTATGGGAGTTTTCCAGTTTGGGGTTCCCAGTTCCATAGGATCCCAGTTTGGGGTTTCCCAGTTCCATAGGATCCCAGTTTGAGGCTGTCCCAGTTTGGAGGAGGTCCCAGTATGAGGGATCCCAGTCCCATAGGATCCCAGTTTGGGATGGGATGCCAGTATGGGGCTATCCCAGTTTAGGGTGCTCCCAGTTTGGGGGATCCCAGTCCCTTTGGATCCCAGTTTGTGGGGGATCCCAGTACGGAGTGATCCCAGTTTGGGGGTGATCCCAGTTCCATAAGATCCCAGTTTAAGGTGCTCCCAGTTTAGGGGTGTCCCAGTTCAATTGGGTTCCAGTTTGGGGTGATCCCAGTTTGGGGATCCCAGTCCCATAGAGTTCCAATTTGAGGCTGTCCTAGTTTGGAGGGGGTCCCAGTATGAGGGATCCCAGTTTGGGGGATCCCAGTCCCATAAGATCCCAGTTTGGGGCTTGAGAGGTGGGCGGGGCTTCGAGAGGAGGGCGGGGCCAGGACCGTTGGGCGGGGCTTGTGGGGAGAGTGGGCGGGGCTTAGATCGAGGGAGGACGGGCTTAAAGGGGCCGCGTCCCTTTTTCTCTTTCCAACCTGGCAGATGCTGGCCGTCCCTCGGGTTCACCCGCAGCCCCAAGGCGACAACTTGGGCTGGGAGTCCACGCCAGGTTTCTGGTGGCTCGAGTAAAGGTTGCAAGTGTGGCTGCGTGCGTGGCGAGAGGTTTTGTGCACGGGACGGAAGGGATGGGGCATGCTTTGTTTAGTGGAGATGAGATCAGATGGAGGCCAAGCGGAAATTCTGTCGTCCCAGCTTGGTGAGATGCAGAAATTCTGTGGTCCCAGCTCGGTGAGATGCTGGCACTGAGATGCTGTGGACTCTATGCAGAAATCCCTTCTCCAACTCATTTTTCCATCACACAATCAGATCATCCCCTTTCCTATACACATGATGACGTCACAGAGCCCCATGATGACGTCACGATACAGAAGCACAGAATCACAGAATCGCTAAGGTTGGAAAAGACCTATAAGATCATCTAGTCCAACCATCCACCTATCATCCATGGTTCTCGCTAAACCACGTCCCTCAACACAAAATCCAGACGTTCCTTGAACACCTCCAGGGTCGGTGACTCCACCACCTCCCTGTGCAGCCCATCCCAGTGCCTGACCACTCTGTCAGAGAAGCAGTATTTCCTAATATCCAGCCTGAATCTCCCCTGGTGCAGCTTGAAGCCATTCCCCCTAGTCCTATCACCAGTTACACGAGAGAAGAGGCCGACCCCCAGCTCGCTACAACCCCCCTCAGGTAGTTATAGAGAGCAATGAGGTCTCCCCTGAGCCTCCTCTTCTCCAGACTGAACAATCCCAGCTCCCTCAGCCGCTCCTCATCAGCCCTGTGCTCCAGACCCCTCACAGCTTTGTTGCCCTTCTTTGAACACGCTGCAGGGCCTCCATGTCTTTCTTGCAGTGAGGGGCCCAGAACTGGACACAGCACTCGAGGTGCGGCCTCACCAGAGCTGAGTACAGGGGGACAATCACTTCCCTGCTCCTGCTGGTCACACTGCTTCTGATACAAGCCAGGATGCCATTGGCCTTCTTGGCCACCCAGGCACACTGCTGGCTCGTGTTCAGCCCAGCGTCAACCAACACCCCCAGCTCCATTTCCTCTACACATCTTCCAGCCACTCCGCCCCAAACCTGTAGCGTTGCTTGGGGTTGCTGTGGCCAAAGTGCAGGACCCGGCCGTTGGTCTGATTAAACCTCATCCCGTTGGCTTCAGCCCAGCTCTCCAGCCTGTCCAGATCCCTCTGTAGGGCCTCGCTACCCCCAGCATCTGCAGTTCTTCTGGGCATGGAGTCCTGTGCACAGTGCAGAAAATAATGACTGAAGTCAAGATAACTTGCAGAGACACTCCTCCTGCTCTAGTATAGAAGTTTTTCTTTCTCTATGAAAATTGTTCATTTAGCTCCATATCTTGGGTTTATTTTCATGAGCTTTACCGTACCTTAAGAAGAAGAAGCTTAAGGAGCTCTAAGTTTCCTCTCATTTCCTAATCATATCTCAGCTTCCTGGACATTTTCCTTCTTCGAGCAATTTTCATGTCTCATATCTTTATCCTTTATCCTTGATCCTTTATCCTTGATCCTTTATCCTGTCTGCTCTCAGAATGCCCATCCCAACCTCTGTGCATTTAAATTTCTCTTGGAGAAAGCTGCATCATTCATGACTGCAGAAAATGATGGTAATTTCAGCTGATGCTGTCCTTAGGGAGAGGAGAAGCTGATAGCACTTGAGGAGATTGTTCATATAACAGCAGATTGTGAAAGGTACAATTCAGGCTTCTCAGAGATGTGTTCATATTTCACATCTCCTTTCAGAATTCTGCCTCCAACTCATTCTCTTTCCCTAAGAACAGGTCTTGGAAAATCCCTGCCTTGTCTCTCCTCTTGCAAAGGGCCCTTGGAAACACCCAGCGGTGCAGTGTAGCTGTGATCCCCCTGCCCCAGGCAGCAGCAGATGTCCCCTGCCTTGCCAGGGGGCTCCTTCCCCTCACACGTCTCCCCGCAGTGCCCTGTGCAGCTCCCTGGGCAGACTGAGTGCTGAGTGCTGAGTGCTGAGTGCTGAGTGCTGAGTGCTGAGTGCTGAGTGCTGAGCCTGGCAGGAGGCAGAGTCATAGCCTGCAGTGAGACTTACCTTGTCAAAGGCTGTGAGCAGTGCTCCTGCAGTGAGCTCAACACCTGCTCACACCGTACACATCCTATAAGCTCTCTCTCCTTTCTCTCCTCTCCTCCTGTCACCTGCAGGCTGTGCTGTGCAGAAGAGCTGCTCCTGGGCACAGCTGTCTCTCTGCAGCGCTGCCCACTTGTAGGAGCTCCCTGTGTCCCAGGAGCCCGGCCCAGCTCAGCAGCAGAGGATGTCATTTTCTCTTCCTCACTGCTCCCCTGGAGATGCCCTTGGGGCTGCGGGGCTGACAGCTCCTGATAGACAACGGGGTCATCTCTGCAAAACGTACTTTGAAGTCAGATGAATTAATCACCAGGAGACAGGCTGATTCCGGAAGCACTGTTTGTCCTAACAGATTGTGTGTGCCTAGCAAAGCTGCAAATGCCTGATTTGGTGTCATGGTTTTATGAATATTGTTATCAGTATTCCAGATCATAACATCATGTAAAGCAAGAGGAATTAAAGAGTTAATACTCCAGTTCTGTGAATGGACAACTTTATGGATATTTGTTTCTCAGAAGAGAAGAAGAACTGCCTTTCCTGAGGACTCTGAGTTCAGAGGGGAAGATAAGCCATGGGAGGAAGTCCCGGGATCTCTCACTTGCTCGCTGCCTGGCAGTGTGTGGCTGCGCGCCCCAGCCGTGCGCCTTCAGTTCAGTGTAAGGCTTTTGGTTTCAGAAACTCGCTCTCTCATTGTATTTGATTTATTACACTAAATTCCAATTCTATTTTATAACATCGTTTTATCTTACATTCCAACATCATATTTAGTAAAGATAAGTTTCCTCCTTAGATCTTTGCCGCTGTTTTTTATTAGTTTTATTATTATTTTATTTCTGTATTTATTATCATATCATGTCATATTATATTACATTATATTATAGTTTAGTTTAGTTTAGTTTAGTTTAGTTTAGTTTAGTGTAGTTTAGTTTAGTTATTTTTTGGCCAGTGGGACTGCCAAGACTTCTGCTCTCTGTCATGGACACACATTGATCTAGACAACTCCATAACAAGACAACACACACATTCGTATGGTCTGCTTTTAGGATGGACGTGTGGAGCCAAATGTGGGACCTGATGATCACTATGGGTCCTTTCCATTGCGGGTTGTCCCAGGATTCTATGACAGCGGGTAGAAGCACGGTGATGTTGGATCACTGTGCTGTCACAGTGGGTAGGAGTTCAGTGACAGCACAGTCACGGTGTTGTCTCGGTAGTGTGGAGAGCAGTGATGTCAGAATTCCTGAGTTGTGGCAGAGGTCAGTATTGCAGTGACGTCAGAGTCACTGTGCTGGAAAGGGGAGACAAGCTCAGTGATTTCAGCTCCACTGTGTCGTCACAGCTGATATGAGCACGGTGGTGTTGCAGTCAGACAGGAGCTCTGCATGTGGGTGAGCATCAAACACGGCATCCCCAGAACCAAATGCTACCAGTGAGGAAATGGTGCCTCCACCTTGGGCCTGAGAGATCTGGAGTTCAAAGTTCCATTGCAGTTGAGTAATTTGTCCAGATTAGGGCCCTTCTCACATCCCACATCCTGGGATGAGACACACTGCCCACATGGCACTTGGGCCTCATGACATCCTTGTATCCCATGCAGAGTCTGGAGCTGCTGTGCCCTGGTCTTTCATTGGACATCAGACAAACCTCCATCCCACTGCCCCAGGAAGGGCCCTGAGCCAGCAGGAGGGACACGATCTCCCTGCCAAGGCTCTGGGGATCAGGCCTTGGCCTTGCTGCTTCACAAGACAAAGGAGGCTTTGCTCAGCATCACAGCCACCATCCCAGTGCCTTGGTCTGCCTGCAATCATGGCTTCCAATTATCTGCTCTAACAAGTCCCTGGGGAAGCTTGCTTGTGAATGGCCCTCAGTGGGGCCCATTAATACTCCAAGAAACTTCACTGTTCCTTCTGACTTGGCCTTCATGGGCACTTCATGCAATCTTCTCTGTGCAGTGGAGGTTGATGGACTCAGCAGCAAATGCCCCGTGGGGCCCATTACAACCTGAAGAGCCCTCCTGTGCCTTGTGCCTTCCTGTCATCTTCTTCAGGTGTTCAGAACCTGTGTAGCAAATTGGACAGGTATCTGAAGGGAGCTTAAAGAGAAAGAGCCAAATGGGCATTTAATAATACCATTTATTTATTTATTTACAGATAGGTTCGAACAAGAATCTAAACCAGCACTTTGGAATTGATATTGACCCAGGATGTCCCCTAATGAGCTTTGCTCTGTCACTGTGTGGACTAATGTTTTCCTCAACTTCCCCACCCCATTTCTACTCCCATTGGCCCCATGGGACTGGCATCACTTTTCCTCCCACCACACTTCTCCTCAGCAGTCATGCGCTCAGTGTTAAACCTCCGTTACACCAACTCCCACTGGCTTTCCTCAGAGAACCAGCAGCACAAGGGTCATGAAAGATTTTTTTTTCTTTTTTTTTTCTTTTTTCCAAGCAGACAGAAGGAAATGTGATGCAATTGAAAGAAGAATAAAACACAGTGATCAACTGTATGCCTTGTGCTAGCTGCATCTAATGAGGTTTGCCTTTCACAGGGAATATTTGTACAAGAAACAAGTTAGATAGAGATTGGAACAGATAGATAAAATCACAGTTAAGGAGTTGAGAAAAGAGTCCATCAGGCTCTGGAGAGATGGAGCAAATTCCAGTAATCTCCCTGAGTGTGATAGGTCAGCCAGATAGTTGGGAGGTATCTGAGTGAAGAACAAGCTAGGGATGGGGATATCTGGAGAGCAGTGGGAAGAACATGTGTCCAGATGGCCTGCTGAAAACATGCCCTGAACCATGGTCATTGATTTAGGAGAGCTGGAGACACCTGCAGGATGAGGGACATCAAATACGCAGCAGGGTAGAGCAGCGGTGGATGCTGGGCATTGGTCACAGGGCATTGGCACTGGCACCACTGTCTGTGTCCCTGTACCTGAAGGCATCTGTGTCCTGCTAACAAAATTCTAGAAAAAATCTGTATTTAAGAAAAAATGAAAACAGGAAAAAAAAAAAAAAAAAAACAAAAAAAAACAAAAAAAACAAGATCTCCTCAATGACTAGTGTTTTCACATAAAAAGAGAGAGGACTCATGAGGTGATTAGAAGTTGAGAAGTGTGTTAGTATGTTTTTCTTGATCTTGGTCTTCAAACCATTGTTTCAATTTCATTGACATTAATGAATATCTTTTGGACTTACAGCTTTGAAAAGAAGAGAAGATCCATTTGTGTCTTGCACGGCACCTGTTGCTCCCCAGAATTTCCCTGCCCAGAACTGTCCGTGACATCTCTCAGTCTTTGCATAAATGGAGTTACACTGTGGTAATGAGCTTTTTTCTTCTTTCTCAGTTGTTGTTTTAGGTGGTCCCATGCAGCACAGGACTCATCATGCCCTTCATGCCCTTCATGCCCTTCATGCCAGGTACCCTGCCCCATTCTACTGCTGGTCCACATTGACCACAGTGTTCCTTGTGCTGCCTATGTATTTCTACAAGCCTTTATTGTGCTTGATATGCCTGGGCAGATTCAGCTGTGTTTCAGCTTTGGCCTTCTTAAACACATCTCAGCAGGAACAATAGGGCAAATACTCTGCACTGCTCCCAGCTGACCACTTCTTGTTTACACTTCCTACGTGCTTTCTTTCTGTACTGTACTCCACAGACTTGAAGAAGAAGCCAAGGTGTGCTCTCCTGAAGTCCAAAGATGTGAGTTTGTCCTTTGGCCTCCCTTCAGACTCCTCAGCTGCACCATCCCATGGCCACTGCAGACCAGGTTCTCTTTGACCATCACATTCCCCACCAGCCTTTCCCTGCTGGTGAGTATGAGATGCAGCAGAGCACCTCTCCTTTTCGGTTCTTCCATGGGTTGGTCAAGAAGCTGCCAGCTGTGCTCCTCAGGGATCTTCTGGATGGTGCATGCCCTGCTGTGCTGTCCCTGCAGCAGATACTGCAGTGAAAAAGGCCTCCAAAGGGGACGAGGGCCTGACAACAGGAGGCTCCCATCTGTCTGCAGAGGGCACCTTCCACTTGCTCTTCCTGATCAGGAAGCCAGGAAAAGATACTGTTGGTCTCCTCTGTTTGCCACTGCCATTTGCCCTGCCCTGTCTGCTCTGCCATCCCCATCAAGAGCTCAGTGCACTCTCACAGAGGGCAGGTGCCCTTCCTTGTCTCCTCGCCCATCCATCATAAAGACTCTGTATCCCCTGGTGCTACAGTCCAGTTTTGGCAGCCATTTAACCATGTCCCTGTGGTCCAAACAAGAGCAACTCTACCAGCATTTCTAGCTCAGCATGTGTTGCTGTTCTCATTAGTGTAAAAACACATAAGACAACTACCTACCCAGGATGGATCATTGGATTTAGTGCATCTATGTTATTTTTGTTCAGAAGGTGGCACACCTGTGTTAGACCCACTGTAAGGCTCAGAGCTGTCCAAGCAGCACAGACACGGCTAGGGCATGGCTTTCCTGCAGGCCCTGAGTTGCATTTGCAGCTGCATGTGAGTTTGCTGGACAACTAAGGAAATCAGCACGACACTAGGCTGCTTCTGATGCCATTCACATGGGTTTTCATCAGTTGAGGAATAAAGATGCGTATTAGCTTTGCAGTGCCTTGAGATACAGAATGTGCAGCAGAAGGAGAACAAGGGAAGATCTGGCTCTTCTTTTGGGAGCTCAGCCATTTAGTCAGCTGCAAAATTCTGCATGCTCCATGGAGATGGGTGAAAAAGACACTTTGAGATGCCATAAATGCAGGAAGTTTGTTCTCATTTAGGATTGTCAAAAATATTGCTAATCTTTCTCTGTTCTCATCTAGGGATGAGATGCCAGCACTGCCTCAGCTGGATCACTGTCCTGCCCAGGGGAAGTCCACCCCTCCCTGTCCTTGCCTGTGTGCCCTTTTTGTTACAGCAAACACTCTCTGGTAGGACTAACCATATGTCTGGAATTGGTCACTGTCCAGTGGACATTTGGTGGTTAATGCAGGATGTTTCAGAGTACAGTCATGACACTGTTGTCTTTCTGGAGCTGTTGGCCATGGAGACCCAGGCACATCTCCGGGGAGATCACTGGGAGGATAGATGTGAAATCCTCTGCTGCTGAGCTGGGCTGAGCCGCTGGGACACAGGGAGCTCCTACAAGTGGGCAGTGCTGCAGAGACACAGCTCTGACTAAGAGCAGCTCCCGTGTACTGTGCATCAGCACTAGGGGCACGTTCTGCAGGTGACATGAAGATAGAAGAGAAAGGAGAGAGGGATTACAGGATGTGTGGGGTGTGAGCAGGCTGCGAACTCACTGCAGGAGCATTGCTTCCAGCCACTGACACGGTAAGTCTCTCACCATAGGTAATTCAAACACTTTCCCAACAGGGATCACCAAATCTGGCACATCCCAGTGCAGACCAGGCTGCATACACCCAGTGTTTCTTTATCATGGAATAAGAGCTGTTCCAGATGAGGGCTTCCCTGCTGCAGTGTCAGAGCACAGCTCTGAGGGCACATCAAGAGAGAATCCTAACGTGCATTTTACCTCCCTGCTTTGCTCTAACATATATATTCTTTCAATGAACCCATGGGAGTTCTCTTAGGTTCCCTTTTTCACTTGAAAAAATGAACATGCACTTAGATAGTGCCCTGCAAGCGGGGTGGGTTCTGGACAGCAAATCGGAATGCAGAGAGTTTGGGCTGGTGTCTGTATGCTCAGTCAGGGAAATGACAGGAAAACAGCCCCCAGGATGAAAATCTGCAGACCACAGAGATATGATCAGGGAATTTCCCCCTTCAGTGCAGGGACTTTCCTGTCCCACCTAGAAACGCCTCTGCCCACATGACCATGGGGTCCGATGCATGAACCAGCTCCTGTGCAGGCAGAGCTCCAGCAGAGCAGAGCAGCATCTCCCCAGGCACGTGTCCATCACCCTCTGCAGTGCACAGGGGCCGAGAGCCACTGCCTGGGGCTGTGGGCAATGCAGGCTGTGAGGCTGGGAAGGAGCTGGCTTTCCCTTAATGAGATGCCATCATTAGGACACAGCTCCCTGAGGTGTCCTTCAGAGCCATGAGCTGACCTTCAGAATGCAAATCTTTCCCCTAGTCAGGAGATAAGAGTTCAGGGAAGAAGCAGAGAGATGCAATATGCAAATGCTGTGGGGTTGGTGAAATCAGTGTTAGGGGTCATTTGCAAGATGTGTGGTGATGAGGCACTGCTGAAGTACATTGAGAAATGGTGAATACAAAGTGATGGGCAGAGGACTCTGTTTTCTGAGCTGGGTCTGACTTCTGAACTTTATGGGAATGCAATCGTCTTGCATCTGCTAAGTAATCAAGCTCAGAGCGATTGAGAAGAAACCCAGGGTCAGCTCCCCTCACCCTGCACTAAGCAGCAGTGAATCCGTTTGCCTCTCAGGTCTTACAGCTGTTCAGACTTCAGCAAACACTTTTTAGGCATGGTGAGCAGGATGAGAATTTGTAGGAAAAAGCGATCCCTACAACTTCTATTTTTGATCCACATATTTTTGGCATTAAGGTTCAGATGCTGACCAGCACTTCTGCATTAGAAGTGATTTTATCTGATTCTTTCTGAAAGTGAAGTTTGACTCCACATCATCACCATGGTTCCATGTAACAATAGGGACAAGTCTGCTTTATTGAGATAAAAAATGCAGAGTCCCTCATGCCAAACACAACGTCATGAAATGTAGATCACATCATGGAGCTGAATGAACACAGCCCACATAGAAAGACTTCTCCTTGACTTTTTTCCTCCTTGAGCAGGTCCTGTTGCCCAGAAGTACCAGATGCCCAACAGCAGCTCCATCAGCGAGTTCCTCCTGCTGGCGTTGGCAGACACGCGGCAGCTGCAGCTCCTGCACTTCTGGCTCTTGCTGGCCATCTACCTGGCTGCCCTCCTTGGCAACGGCCTCATCAGCACAGCCGTAGCCTGCCACCACCGCCTGCACACCCCCATGCACTTCTTCCTGCTCAACCTCGCCCTCCTCGACCTGGGCTGCATCTCCACCACTCTCCCCAAAGCCATGGCCAATGCCCTCTGGGACACCAGGATCATCTCCTATGCAGGATGTGTTGCCCAGACCTTCCTGTTTGTCTTTCTGGTATCGGCAGAATATTGCATTCTCACCATCATGTCCTATGACCGCTACGTTGCCATCTGCAAGCCGCTGCACTACGGGACCTTGATGGACAGCAGAGCTTGTGCCACCATGGCAGCAGCTGCCTGGGGCGCTGGGGCTCTCCATGCTCTGCTGCACACTGCCAGTACATTTTCAATACCACTTTGCCAAAATAATACTGTAGACCAGTTCTTCTGTGAAGTAGCCCAGATCCTCAAACTCTCCTGCTCAGAATCAGACTACCTCAGGGAAGCTGTGAATATCTATTTTAGTCTTTGTTTAATCTTCAGTTGTTTTGTATTCATTGTTCTGTCCTATGTGCAGATCTTCAGGGCTGTGCTGAGGATGGCCTCTCAGCAGGGACGGCACAAAGCCTTCTCCACGTGCCTCCCTCACCTGGCCGTGGTCTCCCTGTTTGTCAGCACTCTCTTGTTTGCCTACCTGATGCCACACTCCCTTTCTTCCCCATCCCTGGACCTGGTGGTGTCATTTCTGTACTCAGTGATTCCTCCCACAATGAATCCTTTCATCTATGGTGTGAGGAACCAGGAGCTCAGGGATGCCCTGAGGAAACTTTGGGAAATCCCCAGCTGTATCAGAAAATACTAGGATAATATTTTGTTATGTTACATGTTGTGTTTGTTATTTCCTAAAATTTGCATTACCTTTTCAATATAGTTGCTCTAATTATGTTACTATATTAAAGTATTTGTTTTTGACCCAGTCACCTCACGTACCTGCAGAACTATATAGGTACATGTGCATAGACACAATGAAGAGGACAGCAGAAATTTATTTATCTCAGCTCACTTTTCTTCCCTTCTCCTCGAGAGCTGGAAGAGAAACTCCCTACACAGGAGAGATTCAGGGTCCAAGGGCCCAGTTCCAAATGGAGCAGCAGCTCAAATTTCCTTGGGGGCTGCCCCTCACTACTCAGTGGGCTTCTGCTCCTCACTGCCTTCAAGTCAGGGCTGCTGCTTTCCTGAGGACATGACGATGGGCAAGGGCAAGATGTGGTCTTTTGAGTGCTGCTCTCTTTCCACTTCCATGCTTTCCTATTGTACCTCTACACTCCTGGTAGCCCTCGGGTCTCACATGAATTGACAGCAGTCCTGTTGTCTCTGCAGTGGCATCCAATGGCACCAGTGGCAGTGAGGTAGCAGGCAGGAACAGGCAATACGTACCAATGTGTCAGAGTTTGTCTCGCTGCTGCCAGCACCATCAGACAAGGGGCTGCTTGTCACAGACTAGGAACATGACAAAGGGTTCTTGTGCAAAAATGCTCCTTTATTTTCCCATGCAAGGCTTTTATAGTCTAACACGTGTATTCAGGACATTTCCACTAACAATCCATTGGCTGGAAAACAAACAAGTTTCAAAACAGATACTGTAAGAAACATGCTCAAGGTCAACAATTTCTAATCAGACAAAGATCTCTGTGAAGAGCAGTTTGTTCATTATTGCAATGATGGGTGCACACCCCCTACTGACCAGGGAGAAGTTGCACAACTAGTCAGCAAAATCCATCCTGTTATATGCCCTGGGTCTGACGCAGGTAAAGCCTCTCCTGGCACTCATTGGTTGAGCATCTCAGGCTCACAATCTTCTAACACTATGGCTACATTACACTTCCATTGCTATATTACACTTCCATAGCTATATTACACTTCCATAGCTATGGTTACACTTCCATAGCTACATCTACACTCTCATAGCTACATTTACACTTCCATAGCTATGGTTACACTTCCATACCTATGTTGCACTTCCATACCTACGTTGCACTTCCATTGCTATGTTACACTTCCATAGCTCCGTTACACTTCCATAGCTACGTTTACACTTCCACACAATGTCTGCTACCAATCCATTGTCTTTGGGAATATTCTGGACTTTTTATTGTGATAGGAGGACAATATTTTCACTTGTTCTGTCTCTCCTTTACCCTCGTGCTTGTACCAATTCTTCCTAGGTCAAAATGCCCCAGTCTCAACTTGACTCTGTTCAGGAGTTTTCTTTGTAAAAGGTTTCTTATCCTATGCTATATACAGAAAATACAGAAACTTCCACTGCAAAAACACAATCTACCTCCCACAGGCCCATGGCCATTCTGGGCCTGTCTGGACACAAATGAAAGGATTGCATTTGCACCATGGTAAAATTAAGTATCATTATTATGATTATTAATATCGTTATTTAACCTGCTGGGTCATCCTGAAATCAAGGTCCATCTGTCCACGTGTGGGTCATTCAAGACTGTCATGGGTTTGTTTTTTTGATTTTCAATATTCCACATCAAAACATCATGTACTGGAATTAAGGTGTTAATGCTCTCATTTCTACGCACCTATCCCTATACATTACGGAAGTCATGGGATCTGACCCTTCCGGGGGGCGGTCTCTTACTGCCTGGCAGTGGGTGTTGGAGGGTGCTTTCCTAGCTGTTCCAAGTTTTTTTTTTCAGGTTTGACTCGGTCTCGGGAACTCTCTCTCATATCTTATTTGAGTTATTAGTCTCAATTTTAATTAGGTTGTATTATATTGTATTATCTTGCATTCCGATATCATAGTTAGTAAAATAAGTTTTCCTCCATAGATTGTTGCCGCTGTTTTTTTCCTTTTTCCCCCTTCCTCCCTCTGTGGGGCCAGGCGGGGGGTGGGGAGGGCAGGGGCCTACTGCCCCCTGTCACGGGCATAAACTGATCTAGTTAATTCCGTGAAAGCTTTTTGGTGGAGAATGCGGGCATAGCTGCTTTTTTTTTACTTTTTGGCTCTTAGAACGAATATTGCTCTCTGCTCTTAGAGAGCTACGTTAGGGAGCATTATCAGTAGTTCAGGTTTTTGTGCTGGAAAACTTGACCTTGAAAGACCAGGCGTACTGCCAGTATTCTGGGATATTTGTAAACTTTGAGCACTGCTTAGTCTGGGTAGTGCCTTTTTTCCTTCTCCCCACCCCCCCTCTTGTTAGTTTCAATTCATTAACCCTTTTTGAGCAGAAACCAGTGATGAACCCACTCTTTTTCGTGGGAGCGCTGAGTAAGGGATTAAACGCCATGGTGTTACTCACGACCTACTGGCCAATCATCAATGTCATAATTACTTGTTGTGGAATTGTGTTCATATATAACCACATAAGGGCACTGATGGAGACGCCTGTATGGTACCTATATTGGTACCTATATGCGATGTGGTATGATGTGAGTTTTGATACTTGCATCCCGGATGGAATGGCTAATTTTACAAGCAACTACATCCCAAATGGAATTGCTAATTTTACAAACCACACGATGTTCAAACCAGTTTCCCGGTTTTCCTCTCAGTTTATCAGACGTTTTTTCAATGCTGAGTTAACTTCCACATTTATGGGCGTAACAGTCCTCCTGTTCATATCAGTCTTCCTGAATGTATTTCTATACAGGAATAGTAAGCAGAAGGAGTCCTCTCCAAAATCAGAGAATGCTGACTGGCAGGGAATATGGAGAGAGATAGGAAACATCTTAGAAGCATGGGGACCCACAATGTCATGGGATTTCACTCTTGAGCACCTGTGGGATCCCCGGAAACTTGGCCAGTATTTGAGACAGGGGCAGTGCGGCTTAGGTAAATCTAAGGAGGTACAACTTATTTGGGGTTTGGCCTGTGCTTACCGTGCCCTATATAATACTGTTTTGGAGAGAGAGAGTTTCCGAGCTGAGGTTCAAGCCAAAGGGGAGAATCCCCAAGTCAAATCTGATCAGTTACAGAAGACACCAGTAACAATATCAGTTGCCCCTGTGGAGGGCAAGAAATGGAAACGAGTGTCCTCGCGTCTAGAACGGAAAAAAGAAGAAGAGGAGGAGGAGGTGGAGGAAGATCCAGGTGAGGGGCCCTCCTCAGAACCACCAACATCAAGAAAGGCAAAAGGAAAAACTAAGAGACATGCAGAAGAGAGTGATGAAGAGGAAGTTTCTATTACTACTCGTCGGCCTCTGAAGATGACTGAAATCCAAGGCTCAAGAAAGGAATTTATACGGCGCCCAGATGAAACTATTGTTTCCTGGTTAGTTCGCTGTTGGGACGACGGGGCCAGTAGCTTGTCTCTAGATGGTAATGAAGCTCGCCAACTAGGAGCAATTGCCAGAGATCCAGCTATTGACAGAGGAATTAACCGATGTCTGGATGGGGCTGCCTCCTTCTGGGAATGAATATTAATAGCCGTGAAGGAAAGGTACCCCTTCAAAGACGGCTTGAAGCCTGTGGCGAAAAGGTGGGAAACAGTTGAAAAGGGTATCCAGTATTTGAGGGAGATAGCCGTGGTGGAAATGTTGTATGACCCTAACTGTGTTTTTAACGACCCACGCCAAGGCCACGACCCTGAGAAAGTGAGAACGACGCCTGAAATATGGCAGAAATTCACATCAACAGCACCAGCCAGATACGCCTCTGCACTATTGTCAGCATCTGACAGATACAAGGACCAACAGAGAAGCCCCTTAGTTTTTGAATTGATTCTTACGCTCCAAAGCTATGAACAACAGCTACCCCCAACTCGTGCCGCCATCGCCGCCATCTCACAAATGACGGAGCAACTGAATGAAATGCAAGAGCAAGTGTCTTCACTGATGAATCATGACAAACCTGCAGAAGTATCAGACACGCTTGATGAAGATCAGAATAGTCAAAAGAGTCTACTGAAGGAGATGAAGGAGCTGACGAAACTAATGCGGATCCAACTAACTAAAGACGATGAACCCTCCTTCTCAGGTGCACCATCAAAAATCTCAGCTGTCAGAGGCAAACGCTCCCCAACTCCAGGAAGGAATCCTACATCGCGACTTGCCTTGTGGCGTTACTTACGTGACCATGGAGAAGACATGAGGAAGTGGCATGACCAAGCTACTCATGTACTACGAGCACGGGTGAGAGAATTACAAAGCAGATCGAGCGCCAGTGCAGTTGCTCCGGTTACCACAGGTAATGAATAGAGGGGCCCTGCCCTCAGTCAGGGGGGGGAAAGGGATAATAGAGTTGATTGGACTGTGTGGATCCGATGGCCTGGCACATCAGAACCACTGAAATATAAGGCATTGGTGGATACCGGTGCACAGTGCACTCTGATGCCCTCGACTTATGAAGGGACAGAATCAATCCATATTTCCGGAGTGACTGGGGGCTCTCAAGAATTGACTGTGTTGGAGGCCGAGATAAGCCTCACTGGTAGGAACTGGCAAAAGCACCCTATTGTGACTGGTCCAGGAGCTCCATGTATACTTGGTATTGATTACCTCAGAAGGGGGCATTTCAAGGATCCTAAAGGGTATCGATGGGCCTTTGGAATAGCTGCTGTAGACACAAACAACATTAAGCAGCTGTCTGTTTTGCCTGGCCTGTCAGAAGATCCGTCTGCTGTGGGGTTGCTACAAGTAAAAGAGCAACAGGTACCAATTGCTACAAAAACGGTGCACAGACGGCAGCACCGCACCAACAGGGATTCCTTGCTCCCCATTCAGAAGTTGATTCGTCAACTAGAGAGTCAGGGAGTGATCAGCAAAACTCACTCGCCTTTTAACAGCCCCATATGGCCAGTGCGTAAAGCCAGTGGAGAATGGAGGCTGACGGTGGACTACCGTGGCCTGAATGAAGTCACACCCTCACTGAGTGCTGCTGTGCCGGACATGTTAGAACTCCAGTATGAACTGGAATCAAAAGCAGCCAAATGGTATGCCACCACTGACATTGCTAATGCCTTTTTCTCCATTCCTTTGGCCAAAGAATGTAGGCCACAGTTCGCTTTCACCTGGAGGGGTGTTCAGTATACTTGGAACCGTTTGCCCCAGGGGTGGAAACACAGCCCAACCATTTGCCATGGGTTGATCCAAACTGCATTGGAACAGGGCAGTGCCCCTGAGCACTTGCAGTACATTGATGATATCGTTGTGTGGGGCGATACAGCAGAAGAAGTCTTCACAAAAGGAGAGCGAATAATCCAGATTCTTCTGCGTGCTGGTTTTGCTATTAAGCGGAGCAAAGTGAAAGGACCTGCTCAGGAGATTCAGTTCCTAGGTATAAAGTGGCAAGATGGCCGTCGTCACATCCCGACAGATGTGATCAACAAAATCACCGCTATGTCTCCACCCACTAGTAAGAAAGAGACACAATCTTTTTTGGGTGTAGTGGGCTTTTGGAGAATTCATGTTCCAAACTATAGCTTCATTGTAAGCCCCCTTTATCATGTGACGCGAATGAAGAATGAGTTTACATGGGGCCCTGAGCAGCAGCAGGCTTTTGAACAGATTAAACAGGAGATAGCCCGTGCCGTGGCCTTAGGGCCAGTACGGACAGGGCAGGACATAAAGAACATTCTCTACACTGCTGCTGGAGAGAAGGGTCCCACTTGGAATTTGTGGCAAAGAGCCTCAGGAGAGACCCGAGGCCGACCCCTGGGATTCTGGAGTCGGGCCTACAGGGGGTCGGAAGAGGGCTACACTCCAACTGAAAAGGAGATCTTAGCCGCGTATGAGGGGGTTCGGGCTGCTTCTGAAGTGGTCGGTACTGAAACACAGCTCCTTCTGGCACCTCGACGGCCAGTGCTGAACTGGATGTTTAAAGGAAAGGTTCCCCCCACCCATCACGCAACTGATGCCACTTGGAGTAAGTGGATTGCGTTGATTACGCAACGAGCGCGGATGGGGAACCTCAGCCGTCCAGGAATCCTAGAGGTCATCATGGACTAGCCTGAGGGTAAAAAGTTTGGAACATCACCGGCAGAAGAAGTATCACGAGCTAAAGAGGCCCCACCATACAACGAATTACCAGAGAATGAAAGAAAGTATGCCCTGTTCACTGATGGATCGTGTCGTGTTGTGGGAAAGCATCGCAGATGGAAATCTGCTGTGTGGAGCCCCATACGACAAGTTGCAGAGGCCACTGAAGGGGAAGGAGAATCAAGCCAATTTGCAGAGGTAAAGGCTGTCCAACTGGCCTTGGATGTTGCTGAACGGGAGAGGTGGCCAACGCTTTATCTTTACACTGACTCATGGATGGTGGCAAATGCTCTATGGGGGTGGTTACAGCAATGGGAGCAAAACAACTGGCAAAGAAGGGGTAAACCTATTTGGGCTGCTGAACTGCGGAAAGATATTGCTGCCCGAGTAAAGAATATGGTTGCAAAGGTGCACCATGTAGATGCTCATGTGCCCAAGAGTCGGGCTACTGAAGAACAACAGAATAACCGTCAGGTGGACCGAGCTTCCAAAATCGAGGTGGCTCAGATAGACCTGGACTGGCGGAACAAGGGTGAATTATTTCTAGCTCGGTGAGCTCATGAGACCTCGGGCCATCAGGGGAGAGATGCAACATATAAGTGGGCTAGAGACCGAGGGGTGGACTTAACTGTGGATGCTATTGCACAGGTTATTCATGACTGTGAAACATGTGCCATAATTAAACAAGCCAAGAGGATGAAACCACTCTGGGAGGAAGGGCGATGGCAAAAGTATAAATATGGGGAGGCATGGCAGGTTGATTCTATCACCTTGCCACAATCCCGCAGTGGTAAGTGTTATGTGCTTACCATGGTGGAGGCAACCACTGGGTGGCTTGAAACATATGCAGTACCCCACGCTACCGCCCGAAACACCTTATTGGGTGTGGAGAAACAAGTCCTGTGCAGACATGGCACCCCGGAAAGAATTGAGTCAGATAATGGGACTCATTTCAAAAATTCTCTTGTAAACACTTGGGCCAAAGATCATGGCATTGAGTGGATTTACCATATTCCCTACCATGCGCCAGCCTCTGGTAAAATTGAACGATACAATGGGTTGTTAAAAACTGTGCTGAAAGCAATGAGTGTCGAAACAATTAAACACTGGGAGAAGCATTTGGCAGGAGACACCTGGTTGGCCAATACCAGAGGATTTATCATTCGTGATGGTCCTACCATATCCAGTTCCCTACATGCTGTAGAGGGAGATAAAGTCCCTGTTGTACACATAAAGTGCATGGTGGGAAAAGAGTTTGGGTCCTTCCAGCCTCTGGAAAGGGCAAACCTCTCCTCTGTGGAACTGGTTTTGCACTGGGACCAGGGTCCACCTGGTGGGTAATGGAGAAAGATGGGGATGTTCAATGTGTACCAAAAGGAAACTTGATGCTGGGGGAGTGCAGACAGTAATTCTATCTATATGTATATAGACGTGTGTGTGTGATGCATTTTAATCATTTTGTTTGTATATGTATGTATGTATATATTAAGCATGATGTAGTGATGTAGAATAAGGGGTGGAATGTCATGGTTTTATGTTTTTTTGATTTTCAGTATTCCACATCAAAACATCATGTACTGGAATTAAAGTGTTAATGCTCCAATTCCAGGCACCTATCCCTATACATTACGGAAGTCATGGGATCTGACCCTTCCGGGTGGGGCGGTCTCTTACTGCCTGGCAGTGGGTGCTGGAGGTGCTTTCCCAGCCGTTCCAAGCTTGTCAGGTTCGACTCAGTCTCAGGAACTCTCCTATCTTTTTTGATTTATTAGTCTCTATTTCAATTAGATTGTATTATATTGTGTTATCTTGCATTCCGATATCATAGTTAGTAAAATAAGTTTACCTCCATAGATTGTTGCCACTGTTTTTTTCCCCCCTTCCTTCCTTCCTATTTTGTGGGGCCAGGAGGGGGGGTGGGGAGGGCAGGGGCCTAATGGCTCCTGTCACGGGCATAAATTGATCTAGTTAACTCTGTGACAGAGCAGCACTCAAAAGACCACCTCCTGCCCCTGCCCATCTCCATGGCCCCAGCAAAGCAGCAGCCCCGGCTCAATGGGCACAGATAGCAGGGGCCAACCAGGCAGTGATGAGCATCGCCCAGGGACACCAGGGCTGCTGCTCCATTTGGCACTGGGCTTCTGGTCCCTGAAATCCTCCTGCATAACAACTTTGTTCCACCAGGTCCAGAGCAGAAGGAGAGAAATGGCTGCTGGAAGAAATGAACTTCTTCTGGCTCAGTTATAGTGTTTATCTACAGAGGAAGACTACTTCTGTGGGTACATGAGATGACTGGGTCAAAATAAATAGCTAACAAGTAGGAGGCTTAAATTCAAAATCCAAGTTTTAAGAAATAACAACAAAGAAAAATAATCAAATATTGTTCTAATAGCTTCTCAGCTACTGTGGGATTCTTCTAAGAGTCCTCAAAGCGTCCTTGAGCTCCTGGTTCCTCATGCTGTAGATGAAGGGATTCACAGTGGGAGGTAACACTGAGTACAGAAATGAAACCATCAGGTCAAGGGATTGGGAGGAAACAGAAGATGGCTTTAGGTAGGCAAAAATCACAGTGCTTACAAACAAGGTGACCACAGCCAGGTGAGGGAGGCACATGGAGAAGGCTTTGTGCTGTCCCTGCTCAGAGGGCATCCTCAGCACAGCCCTGAAGATCTGTGCATAGGACACAACAATAAAACCAAAACATACAAGGACTACAGAAAAACTAAAAGCCATAAACCCAGTTTCCCTAAGGATGTCTGATTCAGAACAGGAGAGCTTGAGGATCTGGGGGATTTCACAGAAGAACTGATCCACAGCATTGCCTTGGCAGAGAGGCAGGGAAAATGTATTGGTAGTGTGCAGCAGGGAATAGAGAACCCCAGTGCCCCAGGCAGCTGCTGCCATGCTGGCACAAGCTCTGCTGCCCATCAAGGTCCCGTAGTGCAGGGGCTTGCAGATGGCAACGTAGCGGTCATAGGACATGATGGTGAGAATGCAATACTCCGCGGAAAACAAAAACAACAAAAAAAAGACCTGTGCAGCACATCCTGCATAGGAGATGTGCCTGGTGTCCCAGAGGGCATTGGCCATGGCTTTGGGGAGAGTGGTGGAGATGCAGCCCAGGTCGAGGAGGGCGAGGTTGAGGAGGAAGAAGTACATGGGGGTGTGCAGGCGGTGGTGGCAGGCTACGGCTGTGCTGATGAGGCCGTTGCCCAGGAGGGCAGCCAGGTAGATGGCCAGCAAGAGGCAGAAGTGCAGGAGCTGCAGCTGCCGCGTGTCTGCCAACGCCAGCAGGAGGAACTCGCTGATGGAGCTGCTGTTGGGCATCTGCGGTTCCTGGGCATGGAGTCCTGTGCACAGTGCAAAAGATAATGAGGAGACAAGACCATTCTCAGGGATTCTTCCCTCACCAATCTATAAATGGTTTTCTTTCTCTTTGGAAAATGTTCATTTAACTTCCTAACTTGAATTTATTTTCATGAGCTTCACCATCCCTTAGGAAGGAGAAGTTGAAGGAGCTCTTACTTTCCTCTCATTTCCTAATTATATCCCAGCCTCCCGGATATTTTCCTCCTCTGAGCAATTTCAGCTGGTTCCATCCTTCGGGGAAGGACAGACTGAAAGCACATTCAGTGTGACTGTACACAAAACAAATGATTGATAAGAATTCAGGAGTCTCAGATCTGCGTTCAAAGTTGAAAACCCCTTTTAGATTTCAGCCTCCAATCCTTTTCATATAAAATGAATCTAAAAATGATATAAAAGCACTATAATATAAAAGGAAAATCCCTGCTTTGTCTCTCCTCTTGCAAAGTACCCTTGAAAACACTCTGGAGTGCTATGGAGCTCTGATGCCCTACCCCAGGTAGCAGCTGTGGCAGCAGGAGGTGCCTGTCTTGCCCTGCCAGGACGCTCCTTCCCCCCACACATCTCCCCACAGAGCCCTGGGCAGCTCCCCGGGCAGACTGAGCACTGAGTGCTGAGTGCTGAGTGCTGAGTGCTGAGCCTGGCAGGCGGCAGAGTCCCTGCCCCGGCACACAGCCCCTGGGGCACAGCAGGGACCTGCTCTGCAGGACAGCCCTGGGCACCCGGCTGCAGCCCCGGCTGCACAGCCTGCACCCGTCCTGGAACATGCAGCCCTCACGGCTGTGCTCTGATGCTGCAGCACAGAAGCCTTCAGCCTGAGCAGGTCTTTCCCCACAATAAGGAAACACAGACTGTCTTCATCCATATCTGCACTGGGATGTCCCAGGGAAACATAGCTGCATTGCCTGTAGCAAAAGGCTTACCTTCTCAAAGACTGTGAGCAATGCTCCTGCAGTGAGCTCACAGCCTGGAGACAGACACTCCACACACTTGTAAACTTTCTTCCTTCTCTTCTCTCCCTCTCCCTGCAGATCATGCCCCCAGCCCTGCTGTGTGGTGCCCTTGTTCTTCTCCTGAGCACAGCTAAATCTCTGCAGCACTGCCCACTTTTATGAGCTCCCTGTGTCCCAGGAACCCAGCCCAGCTCAGCAGCAGAGGATGTCATTTTCTCTTCCTCACTGCTCTCCCTGGAGAAGTCCTTAAGGCTCTGGGACTGGCAGCTCCTGATAGACAACAGGGTCATCTCTGCAAAACAAACTTTGAAGTCAGATGAATTAATTATCAGTAGACAGACTGAATCCAGAGTCATGGTTCATCCTAACAGCTCATGCTTGCCTAGAAGAGCTGCAAATGCCTCATCTGGAAAGCTCTGCGCATGGCACTTAACAGAAAGGAACCCTCTGACTTCCCCTGCACAGGGCAGTCATTCAGCTGAGGCAGTCAGGGCAGGTGTCTCATCTCCAGATGGAAAAGCCGGAGTTGAAATTAGGTTCGGTTCCCCACAGACCCATGGGAGATGGGACTCCTCTTGGTTCAGATGTGCACAATGAGTTGCCTGCATATGTAAGCCCCTGGTCTTCCTTCAGCGGGATGTTGCTTGCTCGCACACAGGCACTCAGTGATGACCAAGGTGCCTGTGGGGCTCCTAGATGTGTGCAACAGTGCCTGCAAGCTGTGGTAGACAACCTCTGAGAGAGCCACCTCCTTCCTGAGCATCAGCTGGAGGCCAGACAGAGCCTGGGAGTATTCTTGTCCATCCTAAATGACACCAGATGTCCCATTAATGGGCACCTGAGAGTGTCATGTTTCACCTCTCCCCATGGAGCATGCAGCGTTATTCAGCTGACCAAATGGATGAGCTCACCAGATGAAGAGTCAGATCTTTCTCTGTTCCCCATCTATTGCATATGCTGGAGCTTAAGGCAATGCAAAGCTGTGACACACCTACATTCTTTCACTGATGACACCTTCATTTTCTCTGGGCTCTCCTTTGAATGGCAGTTCCCTGGGATCTCCAGCACGCCCCCAGCCAGCTGGCAAATGCAGCTCAGGGCCTTCAGGAAAGCCATGCCCTGGTGGCGTCACTGCTCACTGGATAACCGTGAGCCCCACAGTGGGTCTAGTACCTGTGTGCCACCTTCTGAACACCAGTACCATGGTGTAGATGCAAGGCCCAGCCAGGCTAAGTCAAATAATGCTTCTGGCATGGGATGCTTTCTGAAGTGTCTTTACACTGATGAGAAGACCACAAACATTAACACAGTGACCTTGAAATCTTGGTGCATTTGCAGTCCTGGGATCTTGTTCAGATCACAGAGGCATGGTGGGATGGTTCCCACCTCTGAATGGTAGCAGAGGGGGTACAGACTCTTTATGATGGATGGTCAAGGAAGAAAAGGATAGGCTGCTGCTCTCTGTGAGAGTGCACTGAGCTCTGCCTGGGGGTGGCAGAGCAGCCAGCTGAGAACTGATGGAAATGGCTTAAAGAGGAGACCAGCCACATCTGTTCCTTGCTTCCTGATCAGGAAAAACAAGCAAAAGGGGACCCAAAAAGACAAACAGGAGCCTCACATTTTCAGGCCTTTGACCCACTCAGGAACCTTACTCTCTCCAGTACCTGCTGCAGGGACAGCCCAGCAGAGCATACAACATCCAGAAGATCCCTGGAGAGCGCTGCTGACAGCTTCTTGATCAAGCCATAGAAGAACCAAAGAGGAGAGCTGCTCTGCTGGATCTCATAGTCACCAGCAAGGAGGAAGTCGTTGGGAATGTGAGTATCAAAGATAGCCTGGGCCACAGTGCCCATGAGATAGTAAGGATTTCTGAAGGGAGGGCTTAAGACAAATTCATGGCTCTAGGCTCACACAAACTCACAACAAGCTCACAGCTTTGGCATCAGGAGAGAACACCTTGGATTCTTCATACAGGAAGCGGTAACAAGAAGTGGTCACTTGGCAGCAGAAGAGACTTTGTCCTGGTGTGCCTTTTGAGATGAATTTGAAAACCTAAAGCTCAAACGCGGTTGAATCTGCCCAGGCATATCTAAGACAAGAAGGACGTGTAGAAATACATATGCAGCAAAAGGAAGGCTAGGGTGAATGTGGACCAAGTAGAACGGGGCAGGGTACCTGTTATGAAGGGCATGACGGGCGTGATGAATCCTGTGCTTCATGTGACCATCCAAAAGAAGCTGTGAGAAAAACGCGTAGAGCTCAGCAACACAGTGTGACTCAATCAGTGCAAAGACTGAGAGATGTCATGGACAGTTCTGGGCAGGGAAATTCTGGGGGGGCACCAGGCTCTGTGCAAGACACAAATGGATCTTCTCTTCTTTGTGAAGCTGTAAGTCCAAAAGATGTTAATTAATGCCAATGAAATTGAAACAATGGTTTAAAGACCAAGATCAAGAAAAATATACTAACACACTTCTCAACTTCTAATCACCTCATGAGTCCTCTCTCTTTTTAGGTGAAAGCACTAGTCATTGAGGAGATCTTGTGTTTTTTTTTTTTTTGTAAATAGAGTTTCTTTCTAGAATTTGGTTATCAGGGCACAGATGCCTTCAGGTACAGGGACACAGACAGTGGTGCCAGTGCCAATGCCCTGTGACCAATGCCCAGCGTCCACCGCTGCTCTACCCTGCTGCGTATTTGATGTCCCTCATCCTCCAGGTGTCTCCAGCTCTCCTAAATCAATGTCCATGGTTCAGGGCGTGTTTTCAGCAGGCCATCTGGACACATGCTCTTCCCACAGCTCTCCAGATTTCCCCATCCCTTGCTCTTTGTTCACTCAGATACCTCCCAACTATCTGGCTGATCTGTGACCTTCACAGAGATTACTGGAACTTGCTCCACCTCTCCAAAATGTGATGGACTCTTTTCTCAGTTCCTTAGCTGTGACTGTCTCTATCCCTTCCTACCCCCGTCTAACTCAATTTTTGTACAAATATTCCAAGTGAAGGACAAACCTCATGAGGTGCAGCTTGGACAAGGCATGCAGTTGATCTCTGTGTTTTACTATTCATTGAATTGCATCATGTTTACAACTGTTTGCTGGGAAAAAAAAAAAAAAAAAAAAAAAAAAACAAGAGGAAGAGAGAAATATTTCCTTGCCCATGTGCAGCTGGTTCTCCGAGGAAAGCCAGTGGGAGTTGGTGCAAAAGACGTTTAACCCTGAGTGGGTGACTGCAGAGGAGAAGAGTGATGTGAGGAAAAGTGATGCAAGTCCCATAGGGAAAAATGAGTAGAAATGGGGTGGAAAAGTTGAGGAGGACATTTGTCCATACAGTGACAGAACAAAGTCCATTAGGGGACATCTTGGATCAATATCAGTTGCCAAGTGCTGCTTTAAATTCTTGTTTAAACCCAACTGTAAATAAATAGTCAATAAATGTCTGTTGGATTCATCGTCCTTCAGAGGTCTCCAGATGCCTCTCCAGTTTGCTGCACAAGTTCTGAACACCTGAAGAGGATGACAGGAAGGCACAAGGCACAGGAGGGCTCTTCAGGTTGTAATGGGCCCCACGGGGCATTTGCTGCTGAGTCCATCAACCTCCAGTGCACAGAGAAGATTGCATGAAGTGCTCAAGAAGACAAAGTCAGAAGGAGCAGTGAAGTTTCTTGGAGTATTAATGGGCCCCACTGAGGGCCATTGACAAGCAAGCTTCCCCAGGGACTTGTTAGAGCAGATAATTGGAAGCCATGATTGCAGGCAGACCAAGGCACTGGGATGGTGGCTGTGATGCTGAGCAAAGCCTCCTTTGTCTTGTGAAGCAGAAAGGCCGAGCCCTGATCCCCAGAGCCTTGGCAGGGAGATCGTGTCCCTCCTGCTGGCTCAGGGCCCTTCCTGGGGCAGTGGGATGGAGGTTTGTCTGATGTCAAATGAAAGACCAGGGCACAGCAGCTGCCAGACTCTGCATGGGGTGCAAGGATGCTGTGAGGCCCAAGTGCCATGTGGGCAGTGTGTCTCATGCCAGGATGTGGAATGTGAGAAGGGCCCAGTCTGGACAAATTATTCAACTGCAATGGAACTTTGAACTTGAGATCTCTCAGGCCCAAGGTGGAGGCACCATTTCCTCACTGGTAGCATTTGGTTCTGGGGATGCCGTGTTTGATGCTCACCCACATGCAGAGCTCCTGACTGACTGCAACACCACTGTGCTCATATCAGCTGTGACGATGCAGTGGAGCTGAAATCACTGAGCTTGTCTCCCCTTTCCAGCACAGTGACTCTGACATCACTGCAATACTGACCTCTGCCACAACTCAGGAATTCTGACATCACTGCTCTCCACACTACCGAGACAACACCGTGACTGTGCTGTCACTGAACTCCTACCCACTGTGACAGCACAGTGATCCAACATCACCGTGCTTGTACCCACTGTCATAGAATCCTGGGACAACCCGCAATGGAAAGGACCCATAGTGATCATCAGGTCCCACATTTGGCTCCACACGCCCGTCCTAAAAGCAGAGCATATGACTGAGTGTGTTGTCTTGTTACGGAGTTATCTGGATCAATGTGTGTCCGTGACAGAGGGCAGAAGGCTTGGCACTTCCACTGGCCAAAAAATAAATAAAATAAAATAAAATAAAGTAAAATAAAATAAAATAAAATAAAATAAAATAAAATAAAATAAAATAAAATAAAAAATATTATAATAATAAATAAAGAAATAAAATAATAATAAAAATGATAAAAAACAGCATCAATGATTGAAGGAGAAAACTTATTTTTACTAAACATGATACTGGAACCTAAGATAACACAATGTTATAAAATAAAATTGGAATTTAGGGAAATAAATCAAATATAATGAGAGAGCAAGTGTCTGAAACCAAAAGCCTTACTTTGAACTGAAGGCGCACGGCTGGGGCGCGCAGCCACACACTGCCAGGCAGCGAGCAAGTGAGAGATCCCGGGACTTCCTCCCATGGCTTATCTTCCCCTCTGAACTCAGAGTCCTCAGGAAAGGCAGTTCTTCTTCTCTTCTGAGAACCAGGTATCCAGAACAGTCGGTACACAGAACTGAAGTATTATCTCTAATACCTAACCCTAATTCCTGGTGCTTTACATGATGTTATGATATGGAATACTGATACCAAGAGTCATAAAACCATGAACAGCAGATCAGGCGTTTGCAACTTGGCAAGGCGAACACAATCTGTTATGTTGTTGAACCAGGCTTCTGGAATCAGCCTGTCTACTGGTAATTAATTCATCTGACTTCAAAGTACGTTTTGCAGAGATGACCCCGTTGTCTATCAGGAGCTGCCAGCCCCGCAGCCCCAAGGGCATCTCCAGGGAGAGCAGTGAGGAAGAGAAAATGACATCCTCTGCTGCTGAGCTGGGCCGGGCTCCTGGGACACAGGGAGCTGCTACAAGTGGGCAGCGCTGCAGAGACACAGCTGTGCCCAGGAGCAGCTCTTCTGCACAGCACAGCCTGCAGGTGACAGGAGGAGAGGAGAGAAAGGAGAGAGGGATTGTAGGATGTGTACGGTGTGAGCAGGTGTTGAGCTCACTGCAGGAGCACTGCTCACAGCCTTTGGCAAGGTAAGTCTCACTGCAGGCTATGACTCTGCCTCCTGCCAGGCTCAGCACTCAGCACTCAGCACTCAGCACTCAGCACTCAGCACTCAGCACTCAGCACTCAGTCTGCCTGGGGAGCTGCCCAGGGCATTGGAGGGAGGCATGTGGGGGGAAGGAGCCCCTCGGCAGGGCAGGGCTGAGGTCTTCTGCTGCTACAGCTGCAGCCTGGGGCAGGGGGATCACAGATACACTGCACCACTGGCTAGTTTTTTTCCAAGGGTGCTTTGCAGGAGGAGAGACAAGGCAGGGATTTTCCAACACCTGTTCTTAGGGAAGGAGAATGAGTTGGAGGCAGAATTCTGAAAGGAGATGTGAAACATGAACACATCTCAGAGAATCCTGAACTGTACCTTTCACAATCTGCCCTTACATGAAAAATCTTCTTAAGTGCTTTCAGCTGAAATTGCTATCGTTTTCTGCTGACATGAATAATGCCCTTATCCTGCAAACAGACAGCTTTCTCTAACAGAAATTGAAGTGCAGAGAGGTTGGGATGGGCACTGTGAGTGCAGACAGCATAGAGATATGAGGGATGGAAATTGATTGTAAGAGGAAATTATCTAGGAAGCTGAGATACGATTAGGAAAGGAGAGGAAAGTAAGAGCTCTTTCAGCTTCTACTTCTTAAGGTACACTAAAGCTCATGCAAGTAAATTGAAGTTATGGAGTTAAATGGACGTTTTTCAAAGAGAAAGAAACATTTCTATAGTATAGCAGGAGGAGAGTGTCTGCAAGTTATCTTGACATCTGTCATTATTTTCTGCACTGTGCACAGGACTCCATGCCCAGGAAGTGCAGATGCCCAACAGCAGCTCCATCAGCGAGTTCCTCCTGCTGGCATTGGCAGACACGCGGCAGCTGCAGCTCCTGCACTTCTGGCTCTTGCTGGCCATCTACCTGGCTGCCCTCCTGGGCAACGGCCTCATCAGCACAGCCGTAGCCTGCCACCACCGCCTGCACACCCCCATGGACTTCTTCCTCCTCAACCTCGCCCTCCTCGACCTGGGCTGCATCTCCACCACTCTCCCCAAAGCCATGGCCAATGCCCTCTGGGACACCAGACACATCTCCTATGCAGGATGTGCTGCACAGACCTTTCTGTTTGTCTTTCTCATGTCAGCAGAATATTCTGTCCTCACTATCATGTCCTATGACCGCTACGTTGCCATCTGCAAGCCCCTGCACTACGGGACCTTGATGGACAGCAGAGCTTGTACCACCATGGCAGCAGTTGCCTGGAGCAGTGGGGTTCTTCATGCTCTGCTGCACACTGCCAATACATTTTCACTGCCTCTCTGCCAAGGCAGTGCCATCAATCAGTTCTTCTGTGAAATTCCCCAGATCCTCAAGCTCTCCTGCTCAAAATCCTACCTCAGGGAAGTTGGACTTATTGTCTGTAGTGTCCTTGTCCTATTTGGATGTTTTGTTTTCATTCTTGTGTCCTATGTGCAGATCTTCAGGGCTGTGCTGAGGATGCCCTCTGAGCAGGGACGGCACAAAGCCTTCTCCACGTGCCTCCCTCACCTGGCCGTGGTGTCCCTCTTTGTCACCACTGGCTTTTTTGCCAGTCTAAAACCCCCCTCCCTTTCCTTCCAATCCCTGGATCTGACAGTGGCAGTTCTGTACTCGGTGGTTCCTCCAACACTGAATCCCCTCATCTACAGCATGAGGAACCAGGAGCTAAGGGATGCAGTGAGGAAAATGGTTGCATGGTCACATTTCAGCAGGAATAAACTTCTAATCTATTTCTACATATGAGTCTTTCTTCTCCACAATGACACTATTTTATGTTCGCTTCTGTTTATTTTATGTATTTCTTTTCATTAATAGATACATTTTCCTTTGCTGTTCATATATATACATGTCTGTATTTACTGTCAGTGGATATCATGTTCCTAAACTCGTGTTTGGATTCCTTCCACTTCTATGAGGCATCACACTGCTCTCTTTCTCCTGGAGCCCATATGAAGGGGAAGGTCTTAGGGGTCCTGGTGGATGAAAACCTTAACAGGAGCCAGCAGTGTGTGCTTGCAGCCTGAGAGGCCAACTGTACCCTGGGCTGCATTGTTGGAGAAAAGACCACGGGAGACAAGTCTCATGCTATCATGATCAACAGGTCTCAAACTTTATTACGTACAATATAACTATTTATACATGAGATAATTAGCTCATACATATTGCAAAAGAAAAGCTCATGATTGGAAATTCCTCAACTGTGAGAACCGACCTTCACGGCTAGCTGTGCGGATTCTGCTTCCTTCTATCTACAAACTCCCAGCCTCATGCCATCCTGTTTCTGTTACACTTTCAAGGCAAAGGCACAGCGTCCTTGCCTTGAATTACGTATTGATTGTTACTGTTTCACCAACTTGATCATATCAAGGCCCTTGTCTTGCAACCATGTCTCAGTCAGTCTCTCCACATCATCCCTAGATGGAAACCCTGCAGCTGAAATGGGATGCAGCTCCCCACAGACCCACAGGAGCTGAGATTCCGCTGGTTCAGTTCAGATGTGGACAAGGAGTTGCTTGCATGTGAGCTCCTGCTCTAAATCCTTGGTCCTTAAGTGGTATTCTTGTTCATCCTAAATGGCAACAGACTCCTGTGTTTAGGGCACCCAAGTGTGCCTTTTCCACCCATCTCCATGGAACATGCAGAGTCATGCAGCTGACTAAACGGATCTGTCTCTGTTCTCTATCTATCTGTATATTCTGGAGCTCAAGGCACTACAGAGCTAATACAAGTCTTTATTCTTCAACTGATGAAACCTCAGTTTTCTATGGGCTCTCATGTGACTGGCCTCAGAAGCAGCCTAGTGTCATGGCAGTGTCCTGGGCTGTCCTGCACACTCACATGCAGCTGCAAATGCAGCACAGAGCCTTGAGGAAAGCCATGCCCTCAGAGTGTCTGTGCTGCTTGGACAACTCCAAGCCTCACAATGGGTCCAATGCCTGTGTGCCACCTTCTGAACACAAATACCACAGATGCGCTCCTCAGCCATGCTACACCTAATAGTACTCACTAAACCGTGTCTCTCAACACAACATCCAGACGTTCCTTGAACACCTCCAGGGTTGGTGACTCCACCACTTCCCTGGGCAGCCCATTCCAGGGCCTGACCACTATTTCAGAAAAGTAGTATTTCCTAATGTCAGGCCTAAATCTCCCATGGCACTGCTTGAAGCCATTCCCTCCAGTCCTATCACCAGTTACACGAGAGAAGAGGCCTTAGCCCAGCTCACTACAGATTCCCTTCAGGTAGTTATAGAGAGCAATAAGGTCTCCCCTGAGCCTCCTCTTCTCCAGACTGAACAATCCCAGCTCCTTCAGCCTCATCAGCCTCATCAGGCCTGTGCTCTAGACCCCTCACCAGCTTTGTCACCCTTCTTTGAACCCTCTCCAGGGCCTCAATGTCTTTCTTGCAGCAAGGGGCCCAAAACTGGACCCAGTACTCAAGGTGCGGCCTCACCAGAGCCCTCCGTGAACCCATGCTGACTAACTATAGTTATCTATGGAGACTAGATCTTGCTGTGGTGAGCCTTAAACAGTTAAGTAAAATTAGGTTAGAGCTTATTTTTCCTGTTGTGGTTTGCAAAAGGCTTTAGTGAGCCTTAAGCAATGCGTAAAATTTAACCCCCTTCCATCAGTGTGTCGTCGTGAGAGATCATTCTGCAACCCTACAAACCCAGAATGCTGGAATACTAGGGAAACCTTAGAAACTTACAGTTCTAGAGACCTAAAAGCCTTGAACCTAGAATCCTGTAATCCTATAAATCCTAGAAACCTAGAATTCTATAAACTGAAGAAACCTAGAATACTAGCACCATGCAATCATAGAAACCTAAGATACCTAGCATTCAAAAAACCTAAATCCTAGAAACACTGAACCCTATAATTCTTTAATCCTGGAAACCTGGAATCCTGCTATCATAGAAATCTAGAAATCTAAGAAAGCTATAGTCCTACCATCCTGCAAACCTAAGAAAAGTAGAAATTTAGAATCCTACAGAACAAGAATCCTACGTGCTTAAATTCCTACACTCCTACAACTCTAGAATTCTAGAAGCGTAGAATCCTAGAAACATAGAATCCTATAAATGTAGAAACCTCGAATCCCAGCATGCTAGAATGTGAATGTCCTGGACTCTCAGAATCATCGAGGTTGGAGAAGACCTCTGAGGTCATCGAGCCCAACCAAGGACGTGCCGTGCCATGGAAGTCCCTCACCTGCTCCCCAGCAGCACAGGCTCAGGGCCAGCAGGGTGACACAGCACAGATCTGGTGACAGGTCACAGCTGTGGGTTTAGTGGTGGACTTGATGGAGCTGAGTTAACAGTTGGATGACCTGAGAGGTCATTTCTAACCTAAATGATGCCATGATGCCTTGATGGGGAGATTGCTGCAGGGGGAGATCACAGCCTGAGAACTCAGACCTCATCACTTTTTACTTGTTCAGTGTTGTACTGTTACAAAAGCCTGAGTATTTCTTTGTAATGTCCTCAAACCAGCCAAGGGGTTTTCCTGAGGAGAACCTTTCACGTGAAATTGCGATCAAGTGTCATCCACCTGCTTTGTGTTTATCACAAAAACAGCCCGTTCCTCACCTCGGCCAATATTCCTCAGTGATGGCAGCACGGACAGTACATTGGTTCTTTCCAAAAGAACTCCAGAGTAGGAATAATGCCACGCTGTATTTAAATATAGTGAACAAGGCAGCACTGCTAAGCTCTGACAAACACTGCACAGAGCAGAATCTGCCCAAAGGAAGCTCTTCCAGCTGGCTGCTCTCTGGGCAATTCCCAAAGCAAACACTGAACTGCTCTTTTCAGAGAGGACCCACAACAGTTCTCTTATTTATGGGAAATGCCCCGTGAAGCTCTGACCAGCTGGCTTTCTGTCGGGTGGAGCACTTCACATTGGCTTATCATCTTTCCTTGAAGAATCCTTGAGTTGTTTGCAGTTCTAAGCCATTTATCAGTGCTCTATTATTTCTTTCCTTTCATCTGGATAAAACAAGCTTCACTTACAGCCATGACAGGGGGCTGCATCGTGACGGGAACAAAACCCATAGGACACCTTTGTTCTGCTGAAGCTCAGGCACACAGCCCAGTGACTTCAGAACCTAATGCCAATTTTCACCCCCAGCCTTGGATTCCCTGCCTGTGTGTCCTCATGACAATCTGTCCTCACGGACAGAGGCAGCACTACGGCCATGTCAGACACGCGACACAGATTTCTGGATGCAACGTGGGGACTTCTGATGCTGGCTATTGAAGAGCGCAGAAAATACACGACACATCTCCTGACGTGGCCTTAGGGGTCTCGGCCATCCTAAATGATTCCATGATTCTAGAAGTCATGGTCTTTAGGTTTGGTAAGGAGGAAACGTGTCTGCCATAGCCCAGGTCTGTTATTCACTCCTGATATAACATTTGGTAGGGTGGTTGGTGGCCCTGCATGTGGCAGGGGGATTGGAGATTCATGATCCTTGGGGTCCCTTCCAACCCTGGCAATTCTGTGATTCTGTGATTCTGTGACCTCCTGCATGACCACAGAGGCAGAGTGGACACTGCCAGCCTCCCTATGCCTATGTGTCCCCAACACCCACCTGTCCCCACAGACTTCCAGGTCCCTGTCACCAATCAGTTCCCATTTGGCTGCATGTCCCCATATCCCCATATCTTCATGATTTCCCCATATTGCCATGATATTCTCATGTCCCCATGAAGTCCCCATTTCCCCATGATGCTCCCATATCTTCGTGTCCCCATATCCTTATGTCTCCTTCCTTTCCAAATATCTCCATAATTTCCTCACTGCCCACATCCCAGTTGCCCTCTCACCTCCCAGTGTCCCCAAATGCTGTGTCCCCAGTTCCCCAAACTATCAGCCCAACACCTTGCATCACTCAAGGACTCAAGAGAAGTCAGGGATGAATCCTTGGACAAAGTCTTGATATGGGGACGGTGGTCCTGGGGACAGAAAGGCTGGGGTGTGCTAGGTGCTGGCATTTGGGAGCTTTGGGCTCAGTGCCATGGGGATCCCAGCACTCAATGTTCTTCTTCTGATCCCTGGCTCCCTCCTGTGCCCCGGGGCTGGGGCAGGGAATGGCTGCATGCCAGGTCAGTCCGAGCCAAGGGAGCCTGCCAAACGCAGGGGCACTCGGGGGTTGTGGGGAGGGAGAGTGGGAGGATAAAAGCAGCCCTTGCCTCCTGCAGCCTCACCCAGCTCCCAGAGCACAGAGGAAGATGAAGGCAGCTGCGCTCAGCCTCGTGATGCTCCTCGCTGCCCTGTGCTGCACAGTGGAAGCTCAGGTGAAGCATCCATGGGGGATGTGGGCTGGGGATGGAGGGGATTGGCCATGGGGATCCCTGATGCCAAGGTCTTTCTCACTCCCTCTCCTACTCCTCTCCCCACAGCCACATGTGTATTTGCAACCCTCAGAAGAAATGCTGGTGAGTGCCTGGGAGCTTAGCTAAGGAGCTTAGCAGGGACTGGGGGGTCTGTCCCTGAAGGCAGAGACCACCCCTCAACTTGGCACATCCAAATTCCTTCCATTTGCACTCTAGTCCCTTTTTCTTAGGGTGCCCAAATCCTTTCTCTTGGGGGCTCCAAATGCCCTCTCTTTGGGTCCCCATATCCCATCCTTTTGGCACCCAGTCTCCTTTCTTTGGCACCCCAATTCTCATCTCTTTAGGTCCCCTATCCCCTCTGTTTCGTTTTCCCCGCATTCTCCTCTCTTTGAGATCCCCATTCCTCTCAATTTGGAACCGCCAAGTCTCTTAGCACCCCTATTCCCCTCCCTTGGGCCCTCCAAGCTTTTGCCCTGTTCCTATGTCCAACCCCAACTAAGAGCTCCTCCATGGGCAGAGGCACACACAGACCTTGGCAGCTATGGGGGGGGGGGGGGGGGGGGTAGACCCAGGGCCAACCAGGGGGCTTGGGTGGGGACATCCTGTGATCCCCAGTCTCACAGTTCCCTTATGGCTGCCCCATGTCTCTTCTTCCCCAGCTGGAGCCACTACCTGTTGCTATCCACCTTCCTGGTCCTGTAAGTAGAGGGGCAACCCTGGAGCGAGAACAGAGCTGGGATGTGTTGCTGTCCTCTCTGTTTTCCTGGGACTTGGGGACATCCCTGGGCCCCAAAGACTCTGTTTGGCTCCCTCCTGTTTCGGGTGGTCAGTGGGCAGGGGAAGGAGGCAGTTGGGGCAGCTGGGGCTGAGCAGGTTACAGGACCTTGCCTTGGCCATGGTGTTCTAGTACCCACAATGGGTCCCTGCACCTTCAGGGCATCTCAGTGTGTCCCAGTATCCTTGGTGTTCCCAGTGTGTCCCAGCCTTTCCCATTGTCCCTCGGTGTGTCCCTACACCTCCTTTCTCCCCAGGTCGTGCTCAGCACAGAAGCAGAGGAGGATCCCCTGCGTGTGAGACGCGCAGCCCTGGATCTGCGTGTCTAGGTGAGCAGCACGGGGACACCTGCAACCCCACAGGGCACTTGGGGACCTTGGGTGTCCTGTAGCCCTGAGGATCAGGGGCTGGGGAAGGATGGTATGGAGGGGACTGTCCCTGGCCTGCTCCAGGGGGACCTGGGTACTGTCACCTCCATACCTTCCCTTGCACTCTATGGGGCAGTGCAGAGGAGGGGATTTGGAAGGGGCAAGCTCAGGCTGTCCTATGGATAGCCAAGGGTCACCGTGCAGGTGGAACAGGGGCTGTGGCTGCTGTCCCAAGGAGACCCACATCCTGCCCTGGGCCTGTTGGCTGCTGCCAGTCCTTCTTCTCCTGCCCTAAGTCCTTGGGGACAAACCTGCAGGGACAAGGATTTTCCTCACCTCTGATGCCCTTTGACGTCCTCTGATGACCAGCGCTGCCCTCTGATGACCAATGTTGCCCTCTGATGACCAATGAAGACCCTGATGATTAATGACACCCTCCGATGATCAATAAATCCCTCAGCAAAGCTACACTCTGTGTGTCTGTGTCCTTGTTCTCATGCTCAGCTGGGACCACTCGGATCTGTTCCGGCCTGGCAGTGGCCACCCTAATGTGCAGGGAGGGGTCCCCAGCTCCATGCCATGCACACCGTGACCTACACCCCTGTGGGCTTTCCCACTCTCTTATCATCTGCTCCAAAATCCTGAAGGAAAGAGCTCCTCATGTGCCAAGCAGCCTCAATACCCTCCCTCTGTTCTCTCCCAGATCCTCCTTCCAGTTTCTCCAAACCCTTCACCCTTTGCTCTACCTCTGCATGGCCACAGTGTGACCACATCACCCTCCTTTAGCCCCCTCTTTTATTGCAGCTACCTGTCCCTCCTTTGGGTCTGCTTCATTCCTCTTCCTTCAGTCCCCCTACCCCCTACCCCGTCACCTACAACAAGGTCTGCATATCCCCACCCATGGACTCCTCAAATATCCTGATGATCAATGAAGCCCTCTGATGACCAGTGACACCCGCTCTCGATTAATGAAGCCTTCTGATGGTTAATGAACACCTCTGACAACCAGTGGAACACTCTGACAGCCAACAAAGCCTTCAGATGACCACAGACACCTTCTGATGGCAAAATAAGCCCTCTGACGATCAGCAGATTGCTGCTTCACGTGCAGGGAAGGGAACGGTGGGAAAGAAAGATTCCGACATCATACTGGTACATAGCATGGTTTGCTCATCATAACATAATGGTTTGCTTCTGATTTAATCAGAGAATCTGGAGAGGAGTGTGGGGCTGCACCTGACTTCCCCGAGAGACATGACTGTAGTTGAAGAGATGAGGCAGGTGATAATCTGCAGACAAAGCAGTGCTGCCTGATGTTGGTCAGGGTGAGCTCCTTCGACCAGTTTGATGACCATGGGTCTGGAGATCATGGAATCCTAGAATCACCAAGGTTGGAAAAGACCTTTGAGATCATCCAGTCCAACCGTCCACCCATCACCAACAGTTCTCACTCAACCATGTCCCTCAACACAACGTCTTCACATTCCTTGCACACCTCCAGGGTCGGTGACTCCACCACCTCCCTGGGCTGCCCATTCCAGTGCCTGACCACCCTTTTGGTAATGTAGTATTTCCTAAAGTCCAGCCTTGGCGCAACTTGAGGTCATTCCCTCTTGTCCTATTACTGTCACGTGAGAGAAGAGGCTGACCCCCAGCTCACTGCAACCTCCCTTCAAGTAGTTACAGAGAGCAATCAGGTTTCCCCTGAGCCTCCTCTTCTCCATACAAACAATCCCAGCTCCCTCAGCTGCTCCTCATAAGACTTGTGCTCCAGACCCCTTACCAGCTTTGTTATCCTTCTGTGGACATGCTCCAGGGCCTCAATGTCCTCCTTGCAGTGAGGAGCCTAAAAGTGAATGCAGCACTGAAGTTACAGCCTCACCAGTGCACAGTACGGAGGGACAATGACTTCCCTATTCCTGCTAGCAATGCTTTTTCTGATGCAAGCCAAGATGCCATTGACCTTCTTGGCCACCTGGGCACACTGCTGGCTCATGTTCCTACAAGCATCGACCAGTACCCCCAGGTCCACATACCCTATGCAGTCTTCCAGCCACTCTGCCCCACACCTGTAGGGTTGCCTGGGGTTGCTGTGACCAAAGCCCAGCACCTGGCATTTGGCCTTATTCTATTCCATCCCATTGGCTTCAGCCTGCCAGATCCCTCTGTAGGGCCATGCAATCCCTGGGCAGATCGACGCTTCCTGCCACCTTGGTGTCATCTGCAAGTCATGGATGATGGCAAATGCCTTATGGGGGTGGTTACAGCAGTGGGAGCACAATAACTTGCAGTGGAGGGGTAAACCTATTTGGTCTGTGCAAAGATATTGCTGCTCAAATAAAGAATATGGTTGCAAAGGTGCACCATGTGGATGCTCATGTGCCCAAGAGTCGGGCTGCTGACGAACAGCAAAATAACCATCAGGTGGACCGAGCTGCCAAAATTGAGGTGGCTCAAATAGACCTGGACTGGCAGAAAACAAGGGTGAATTATTTCTAGCTCGGTGGGCTCATGAGACCTCGGGCCATCAGGGGAGAGATGCAACATATAAGTGAGCGAGAGACCGAGGGGTGGACTTAACTGTGGATGCTATTGCACAGGTTATTCATGACTGTGACACATGTGCCATAATTAAACAAACCAAGAGGATGAAACCACTCTGGGAGGAAAGGCGATGGCAAAAGTATAAATATGGGGAGGCATGGCAGGTTGATTCTATCACCTTGCCACGATCCCGCAGTGGTAAGTGTTATGTACTTACCATGGTGGAGGCAACCACTGGGTGGCTTGAAACATATGCAGTACCCCATGCTACCGCCCGAAACACCATATTGGGTGTGGAGAAACAAGTCCTGTGCAGACATGGCACCCCAGAAAGAATTGAGTCAGATAATGGGACTCATTTCAAAAATTCTCTTGGAAACACTTGGGCCAAAGATCATGGCATTGAGTGGATTTACCATATTCCCTACCATGCGCCAGCCTCTGGTAAAATTGAACGATACAATGGGTTGTTTAAAACTGTGCTGAAAGCAATGGGTGTAGGAATATTTAAGCACTGGGAAAAGCATTTGGCAGAAGACACCTGGTTGGTCAATGCCAGAGGATCCATCAATCGTGATGGTCCTACCCAATCCAGCTCCCTACATGCTGTAGAGGGAGATAAAGTCCCTGTTGTACACGTAAAGTGCATGGTGGGAAAAGAGTTTGGGTCCTTCCAGCCTCTGGAAAGGGCAAACCTCTCCTCTGTGGAACTGGTTTTGCACAGGGACCAGGGTCCACCTGATGGGTGATGCAGAAAGATGGGTATGTTCAATGTGTACCAGAAGGGAATTTGATGTTCGGAATGCAGTCAGTAATTCCATGTGTATATATGTATATAGACAAGTGTGTGTGTAATGCATTTCAATTATTCTTTTTGTATATATGTAGATATATTAAGCATGATGTAGCGATGTAGAGTAAGGGGTGGAATGTCATGCTTTTATAATTCTTGTTATCAGTATTCCACATCATAGCATTATGTAAAGCCCAGGGAATTAAAGAGTTAATGCTCCAGTTCCATGGACTGACAACTTTCTGGATACCTGGTTCTCAGAAGAGAAGAACTGCATATCCCAGGGGACTTTGCATTCAGAGACGAAGAGAAGTCATGGGAGGAAGTCACGGGATCTCTCCCTCTCCTGCTGCCTGGCAGTGTTGTGGTGCTCCCCAGCCTTGCGCCTTCAGTTCAAAGTGGAATGTTCAATTTCAGACACTCTCTAATTTTATTTTGTTTATTCCCCTCAATTTCAATTAGATTGTGTTACATATTGTGTTATCTTGCATTCCGATACCATATTTAGTGAAATTAAGTTTTCCTCCTTAGATTGTTGCAGCTGTTCTGTTTTTGGGCCAAGCTGCCATATCCCTTCTCTTCCCCTATTCCCTTCCCATTTTGGGTCCAGGGGGGCCTGCAGGCCTGCTGCTCCTTGTCACAAGCACAGATTGATCTAGGCAGCTCTATGACACCCTGAAAGCCAAAAGGCCGGATGTTCATGCCTCTCAGGTTACCTTGAGACTGTGAAAATCTCCCCTCAATTCACGGAGAATCCCATCAAAGCAATGGGTCTTTACAGAGAGCAGTCTTGTGAGTGAATTGCTGAGACCAGCTTTGGGAGAAGCAACCATAGAGAGACTAAGAGACCCAGAGAGACCCAGAGAGACCCCTAGGGACACATAGAGACCCATAGAGATGCATAGGAACCCATAGGAACACATAGAGACCCATAGGGACCCATAGGAACACATAGAGACCCATTGAGAACCATACAGACCCATAGGGACTCACAGAGACGTGTACAGACCCATAAAGACCCCTAGGGACACACTGAGATCTATCGAGACCCATAGAGAGCCACAGGGACCAAATTAGACCCATAGAAATCCCTTAGAGACCCACACAGACTCATAGAGACCCATATTGACCTGTACTGACCCATAGAGACCCATAGACACCCATAACGCCCCTGACCTGAGGACTGTTAGTAGCAACCATGTCATGCCCAACACACAAAGGCAGGGAGGGGTGCCAGATTTGCAGCTCCTGGTTGGATAACAGTGAAACTGGCATTCAGTGTCCAGACACAGGCATCAGTTTTAATGCGAATCTGTGCACTACAGTTATCTGTAAGGTACTGGCACTTCTACAATTACTTCCATGTGCAGCTACACCTTGTGATGTTATAAGAAACCAAAGTAAGCCTTGTGTTTCTTAATGTCTTTAAGAGAGGAAGGGGAAGAAAAGAGAGACAGAGAAGGGGGGGGGAGAAAGAGAGAGGGACAGAGAAAGAGATCACTGGTCAGGTTTCCAGCTTTGATCCAGCTGAGAGAAGTGGGGGGTGCTTGGCTTCTAAGTGTCCTTGTCCCACAGTTTTGTAGCATGAAAATCCCAAAACAGGACCTCAAGGATCTCTCTGGCATCCTTCTGTGGCTCCTAGGTTTACAGGTGTGCCATCCAGGGCTGTGAGTGAGCTGGCAATAAACAAGCCCATCAGAAACAAGTTTGCAGTCAGAACTTCATACAGCACAATGGGAACGTTTTGGACAGAGCAAGGCTGTCTCATTTTTCATAGGATTCCCTCCTCCCCCAACTCCCCAGCCTTCAGTCTGTTGACATTTCAATGTCCTTCCAAGCCTTTGAGACAACTCCAGGCACACCGCAGGCAAAGTGTTTTTTGTTGGTCTGCTACGTAATGCAGGACCTGAAGGCTGACACAAGTGCAAGGAGAAAGGAGAACAGCGTGCAAAGGTGGTGCAAAGAGAGCAGCACTGAAAAGAGCACGTCCTGCTGCTGCCCATGGCCGTGGCTCCAGGGAAGCAGCAGCACAACTCAAAGGCAGCAGAGAGGGAGCGCCCAGCGGGCGGTGAGGGGCAGCCCCACAGACACCAGGGCTGCTGCAACGTGTGGCATTGGGCTCTTGGTTCCTGCAGCCCTCCTGTGTGCAGGGCTGCTCTCTGTGACCCAGAACAGGTAGGAGCTGATATAAATGAGTTTCTGATGAATTCTTTATCTATTCAAAGAGCCCAGCTACTTTTGTAGGATTTCCAGCCAGAAACTAAGGAAGAAAATAAAGGAGAAATGTGATGAACAGCATTGCTTTATTGCAACTAAAATTATCATAGGAACAATAAAAAGGGAGGGAGGGTGAAAGAGATGAAATAAAGGCATTCTGAGCGTTTCCTGAATTTCTGATAGTCATACGATAAGCATGTTATTGATGCCGAAGCAAGAGATCTCCAAACAGTTTTCTGAGAGCATCCTTGATCTCCTGGTTCCTCATGCTGTAGATGACGGGGTTCATTACTGGAGGTACCACTGTGTATATCACTGCCACAACCAGATCCAGGAACGGGGAGGAGATGGAAAGTGGCTTCAGGTAGGCAAACATGGCAGTGCTGAGAAACAAGGTGACAACAGCCAGGTGAGGGAGGCACGTGGAGAAGGCTTTGTGCCGTCCCTGCTCAGAAGGCATCCTCAACACAGCCCTGATGATTTTCACATAGGACAGCACAATGAATATGAAACAAGCATAAAAGATTAAGGCACTAAATAGGATAAGTCCAACTTCTCTCAGGTAAAAAGCAGAACAGGAGAGCTTGAGGATCTTGGGGATTTCACAGAAGAACTGATCCACATCATTGCCTTTGCAGAGAGGCAGTGAAAATGTACTGGCAGTGTGCAGAAGAGAATTAAGGGCCCCAGTGCCCCATGCAGAAGCTGCCATGCTGGCACAAGCTCTGCTGTCCACCAAGGTCCCATAATGAAGTGGCTTGCAGATGGCAACGTAGCGGTCATAGGACATGATGGTGAGAATGAAATACTCTGCTGAGATGAAGAAGAGAAAGAAAAAGAACTGTGCAGCACATCCAGCATAGGAGATGGTCCTGGTGTCCCAGAGGGCATTGGCCATGGCTTTGGGGAGAGTGGTGGAGATGCAGCCCAGGTCGAGGAGGGCGAGGTTGAGGAGGAAGAAGTACATGGGGGTGTGCAGGCGGGGGTGGCAGGCTACGGCTGTGCTGATGAGGCCGTTGCCCAGGAGGGCAGCCAGGTAGATGGCCAGCAAGAGCCAGAAGTGCAGGAGCTGCAGCTGCCGCATGTCTGCCAACGCCAGCAGGAGGAACTCACTGATGGAGCTGCTGTTGGGCATCTGCTGCCTCTGATCTTAGTAACCGGTCTGAGGAGGGAAAACAGGAAAATGCTAATTCAAATCTCTCCTAGCAAACTCTACTCCATGTCTTGTGAAACCTCCCAGAATGTCTCCATCCTTTCTGCAAGATCTTTGAACTCTGGATGCTGCTTGCTGAGAGTGCCACGGAGTACAAGGAGTTCTGCTGCAGGCTGTAGATGAGTGAGCTCTGTTCTACAGCAATAAAGCAATTGAAAAACAGAGTGATCTCAGATTAAAAAGCTGAGAAAATAAGGAGGTTTCCACAAATTTCTCAAAACTGGACAGCAGCACTCTGTCAATATATTTTCTTCTAGTTTCCCCAGCATTCATGAAAAGTGTTTTTAAGGTAGAAATCCTTAATCACTGTGAGACACTTCAAGTGTCAGTGTCACTTTTGATGTCAGAGAGGCAAAGGGCATACCCCTCACTTCCAAGTGATTGGTCCACATGATCTGCTCTGTGTTTGCACCACTGGAGGATGCTCACACTCTAGGAGTTAACCTGACAGGACTCCGGTTGCCAGTAAGAGCAGAGGTTACTTGTGCAGAGCTCCAAGTCTCTCGTCTTCCTTACCATACCAGGGGAAGATCTCAGCTCTCCCTTTCTCTGCAGGGACACTGCCATCCAGCAGCATTTCCATGGCCTCAACACTGAGGCATCTTCTCCGTGGTGTTGCTGGATAACACACAGCTGCCGTGGCAGAGCTGCAATATTTTGCAGGGCTGACTTCAGCCCAGGAGGAACCACAGGAGCAGAGTCAAAAGCCCAAAACGTGGGGTGTTCTACAAAGAGAGTCAGCTCATTCCTAGCCCTAAAGTCAGCATTTATCAGAGGGTGCCTGAGCCCCTCCTGAATCCTCATCCTACACTCTGTTGAGCCTTTAGTGCAACTCTTAATTAAGTTCTCATGGCACTAGGAATGGATGCACAGAGTGACAGTGAAAACAGACCACAGTTGCTGCAGGGAAGGTATGTGCACTGCAGGGATGGCAGTGAGGTGCCCATTTCCCCTCCCAGCCTTTGCAGTCAGCACTCTCCTCCACCTCCCTGCCCGTGTCTCTGCTACCTGCAATTGTCCCTGCCTGCAGCCGCTTCTCTGTCCCCACATCCCCTCCCTGGAGCTCACAGAGCACATCAAAGCTGCTGTATGCTCAGCTCTGTCCTGCAGTCCCCTACTGCCCCTGCACATCACCCTTGGGGCACAGCAGGGACCTGCTCTGCAGGACAGCCCTGGGCACCCAGCTGCAGCCCCGGCTGCACAGCCTGCAACCATTACGGGACTCACAGCCCTCAGGTCTGTGCTCTGATGCTACAGCATGGAAGCCCTCAGCTGGAGCAGGTCTTTTTCATGATAATGAAACAGATTTTATGCAGCCTAACCTGCAATGAGATATCTCAAATTTAGTAATCCCTCCAGTAAAAGCCACTACGTTGCCTGCAGTGAGAGACTTACCTTGTCAAGGGCTGTGAGAAATGCTCTTTCAGTGAACTCACAGCCTGCTAACGTGCCACACAGCCTGTAAGCTTTTCTTCTTCTGTCCTATCACCTGCAGATCATTCCCCCAGCCCTGCTGTGTACTGCACAAGAGCTGCTCCTGTGTACAGCTTTCTCTGCAGTGCTGCCCACTTGTATGAGCTCCTTGAGTCCCAGGAGCCCGGCCCAGCTCAGCAGCAGACAATGTGATTTCCTTCTCTCCATGGAGATATCCATGACTCTCCTGAACTAAGAGTTCCTGCAGTGCAGCAGGGTCATCACTACAGAACACACTTCAAAGTCAGCTCAATTAATCAACACAATTCCTGAAGCACGGTTGCTCCTACAAGAAAAAAAATTGATCATGAGAGAAACAATGGCAAATCTGGAAATCCTCCATTCATGACTTGTAAATGCAGTCATAACATTACAGAATCATAGAAAAGTTTCGACTGGAGGAGACTCTGAAGATCACCTAGTTCTAATCCCTCAGCCATGGGCAGTGTTGCCAACTACCAGATCAGTCTGCCCAGAATCGCATCCATTCTGACCTTGAATGCCTCCAAGGATGGGGCATTCACAGCCTCTTGTGATAACATTTTCCAGTGCCTGTGTGTAAAAAATGTCTTTCTAACATCTAATCTCTGTCCCCCCTTTTTAATTTTGAAGCCATTTCCTTTTGATCTGATTCTATCAGACCATCTCATCCTACATATAGGTTTAGACATCTTATCCACTGTTGGAAACCCTGGGATTGAAATGGGATCAGTTCCTCACAGAACCATGGGAGCTGGGAGTCCTCTTAGCTGAGTTCAGATGTGCACAGTGAGGTGTCTGTGTGTGAGCCCCTCATCTGAATCCTTGCTCTTTATTCAACAGGGACTGCACTGCTCACACACAGACACTCAGTGATGACCAAGGTGCCTGGGGTGATCCTAGCTGTGTGCTCGTGCTTGTAAACTGTGGTGGAAAATCTGTGAGACAGACAGCTCCTTCCTGAGCATCAGCTGAGGGCCAGAAGGGAGGTATTCCTGGCCATCCTAAATGCCACCACAGCCCTGTGCTTGGGGCACCCACTGTGCCTTTTGCACCTGTCCCCATGGAGCATGTTGTGCTCTTCTGCTGACCAAATGGATGAGCTCACAAAGGAACAGCCAGATCTTCCTCTCTGCTCCATCCGTGGCATACTCTGGAGTTGAAAGCTATGACACATCTACCTTCTTTCACTGATGACACCTTATGAGTTTGCTCTGGGCTCTCATGTGAATGTCATCAGAAGTATTCTAGGGTCATGCCAGTTCCCAGTTGACAGGAAGCTGGCAAACACTGTTTCAATTTTATGGAAGAACAACAAGTATTATCTAGGCAATGATAGACCTGTCTGACTCTCTTCAGTGCCTGGTAAACTTGAGGAGAAAATATGCTGGGAGTTACTGAAAAACACTGAAGGACAATTCTGTCATCGGTCACAGCCAACACCAGTTCAAGAAGAGCAAGTCCTGTTTAACTTCATGTCCTTTTATAAGGTCAAACATGTAGATGAACAAGGGAAGCCATCCGATGTAATCATTGAGGATTTCAGAAGAGCTTTTGATACTGTTTGTCACAGAATTAGTCCGGACAAAATGTCCTGTGTATTGCTAGACAGAAACATCATGTGATGGGTGAGCTGTTGGCTGATGGGTCAGGCCCAGAAGGCAAATGGGGCTCCACCAGGCTGGCAGATGGCCACAAGCAGAGTTCCCTAGGGCTCCATCTGAGGGCCACTTCTCTTTATTGTTTTTGTGAATTATGTGCATGTAGGGCTAGAAGATGTATTGAGTAAGATTGCTGATGATACCAAATAGGGTGGGGCTGTTGCCTCCAGTGAGGTTGGAGTGGACTTGTAGACTGATGTGGACAAGTTAGAGAAATGGGTAAGCACAAAATGCACATGATGTATAACAAGAACAAGTGCCTGACCTGAGTAGGGGCAACCCGGGACATACACACTGACTGATATGGGACACGGGAGAGCAGTTTGACTGAAAGGGATTGGGGGTCTTGGTCAACATCAAATTGAACGTGAGTCAGCAGTGTGCCCAGGCAGCCAGGAAGGCCAACCGTTCCCTTGGGTGCACTGTGCATGGCATTGCTAAATGGGGAACTGAGGGGGGATTTTCTTGATCTGCTCTGCACTGCTGGAGCACTGGGAACACTTCTGGGCACTGCAGAACATGAAGGAGATGAAACTATTGGAGACTGTCCAAAGGAGGGCAGAAGAGCTGAAAGATATGGAGTTCGAGGTTTCACTGGGATTGACTATTTGTTCAGACAGGGCCCTTCTCACATCCCACATCCTGGCATGAGACACACTGCCCACATGGGACTTGGGCCTCACGGCATCCTTGCACCCCATGCAGAGTCTGGCAGCTGCTGTGCCCTGGTCTTTCATTTGACATCAGACAAACCTCCATCCCACTGCCCCAGGAAGGGCCCTGAGCCAGCACGAGGGACACGATCTCCCTGCCAAGGCTCTGCGGATCAGGCCTTGGCCTTTCTGCTTCACAAGACAAAGGAGGCTTTGCTCAGCATCACAGCCACCATCCCAGTGCCTTGGTCTGCCTGCAATCATGGCTTCCAATTATCTGCTCTAACAAGTCCCTGGGGAAGCTTGCTTGTCAATGGCCTCAGTGGGGCCCATTAATACTCCAAGAAACTTCACTGTTCCTTCTGACTTTGTCTTCCTGAGCACTTTGTGCAATCTTCTCTGTGCACTGGAGGTTGATGGACTAAGCAGCAAATTCCCCGTGGGCCCATTACAATCTGCAGAGCCCTCCTGTGCCTTGTGCCTTCCTGTCATCTTCTTCAGGTGTTCACAACTTGTACAGCAAACTGGAGAGGTATCTGGAGAGAGCTAAAATTGGAAGAGAACGAAAGGCATTTATGACGACTATTTATTTATTTATTTATTTATGGTTAGGTTTAAACAAGAAGTTGCAGCAGCACTTTGTAAATGATATTGATCCAAGATGTCCCCAATTGAGCTTTGCCCTGTCACCGTGTGGACAAATGTCCTCCTCAGCTACTCCACCCCATTTCTACTCCTATTGGCCCCATGAGACTTGCATTACTTTTCCTCATGTCACTCTTCTCCTCTGCAGTCACATTCTCAGTGTTAAACCTCGATTGCACCAACTCCCACAGGCTTTCCTCAGAGAACCAGCTGCACATGGGCAAGGAAAGATTTCTCTCTTTTTTTTTTTTTTTTTTTGATGACAAACAGTTGTAAACATGATGCAATTGAACGAACAGTAGAGCAATGTAATCCACTGCATGCCTTGTCCAAGACGCGTCTAATGAGGTTTGTCTTTCACTGGGAATATTAGTACAAGAAATATGTTAGACAGAGATAGGAAGGTATAGATAGAATCACATTTAAGGAGTTGATCGAAGAGTCCATCAGACTTTGCAGAGATGTTGCAAGTTCCAATAATCTCCCTGAAGCTGACAGATCAGCCAGATAATTCGGAGGTATCTGAGTGAACACAGAGCAAGGGAAGGAAAAATTTGTAGACCAGTGGGAAAAGCATGTGTCCAGATGGCCTGCTGAAAACACACCCTGAATCATGGTCATTGATTTAGGAGAGCTGGAGATAGTTGGAGAATGAGGGACATCAAATACGCAGCAGGGTAGAGCAGCGGTGGACGCTGGGCATTGGTCACAGGGCATTGGCACTGGCACCAATTCCTCAGAGAACCAGTTGCACATGGGCAATGAAAGATTTCTCAATTTTCCAACTAACAGAATTCCTTCATGATACAATTGAATGAACAATGAAACACAGTCTGTGTCCTTGTACCTGAAGGCATGTGTTTCCTGCTAACACAGTTCTGCAAAATGTTGTTCTTCTTGGAATAAGATAGAAAGGACACAAAATCCCCTAAAAGACTTGAATTTTCAAATTAAAACAAACAAACAAACAAACAAAAACAGATCTCATGAGTATTTTAGAATTTGAGAGGTGTGTTAATTCATTTTCACTGATTTCCATCGTGGTCTTCAATCCATTCAATTCAATTCAATTCAATTCAATTCAATTCAATTCAATTCAATTCATTCAAATCAATTCCATTGCTTCTGTTTTATTGACATGAACATCTTTCAGACTTACAGCTTCAAAAATAAAAGAAAATCCATCTGTGTTCTGAACAGAGCCTGGCGCTCCCCAGGATTTCCCTGCCGAGAATTGTCCATGACAGCTCTCCGTGTTTCCACTAACTGAGTCACACTGTGGTATGAGATCTTCTCACGGTCTCAGACCTTGTTTTAGAAGGTCACATGCAGCACAGGACGCTTCACGCCCTTCATGCCAGGTAGCATGTCCCATTTCACTGTGAGCTCACATTCACCCTAGCTTTCCTTTTGCTGTGTATATATTTCTAAAAGCCCTTCTGTCTTTGATATGCCTGGGCAGGTTCAGCTCTGTGTGAGCTTTAGACTTTCTAAATTAATCTCAGCAGGTTCACTAGGACAAACACTCTGCATTGCTCCCAGCTGACCACTGCTTGTTTCCAATTCCTATATATGCTTTCTTTCTGTACCGTACACCACAGACACTTGAGGAAGCCAAGGTGTGCTCTCCTGAAACCCAAAGGTGTGAACTTGACTTTTGCCCTCCCTTCAGACTCCACAGCTCCACCATCCCATGGCCACTGCAGACCAGGTTCACTTTGACCTTCAAATTCTCCACCAGACCTTCCTTGCCGGTGAGTATGAGATGCAGCAGAGCACCTCTCCTCTTTGGTTCCTCTAAGGCTTGGTGAAGAAACTGTCAGCTGTGCTCTCCAGGGATATCCTGGATCTTGTATGCCCTGCTGTGCTGTCCCTGCAGCAGATACTGCAGTGGAAAAGGCCCCAAAGGGACAAGGGCCTGACAACAGGAGGCTCCCATCTGTCTGCAGAGGGCACCTTCCACTTGCTCTTCCTGATCAGGAAGCCAGGAACAGACACTGTTGGTCTCCTCTGTTTGCCATTGCCATTCTCTGACCTGGCTGCTCTGCCATCCCAAGGAAGAGCTCATTGTGCTCTCACAGAGGGCAAATGCTCTTCCTTGTCTCCTCTCCCATCTATCATAAAGACTTGTGCTACAGTCCAGCTGTGGAAGCCATTAAACCACGTCCCTGTGATCCAAACAAGAGCTCAGACCTGCAAGTGTACAAAGCTCTCTAGCCCAGCACATATTGGTGTTCTCTTTCATGTAAAACCACATAAGAAAACATCCTGTTCAGGAGGCATTACTGGATTCAGTGCATCCATGGTATCCATGAAGGTGGCACATAATCATTGGACCCACTGTGGGGCGCCAAGTTGTCCAAGCAGCATGGATACTCCTGGACATGTCTTTCCTGAAGGCCCTGTGCTGCATTTGCAGCTGCATGTGAGTGTGCTGGACAGCCCAGGGAACTGGCATGACACTAGGCTGCTTCTGATGTCATTCACATGAGAGCACATAGAAAACTGAGGCTTCTTCAGGTGAAGAACAAAGATGTGTGTCAGCTCTGTAGTGCCTTGAGCTCCAAAATAGGCAGCAGATGGAGAACAGAGGAAGATCTGCCTCTTCTTCTGTGAGCTCAGCCATTTAGTCAGCTGCATAACTGCATGCTCCATGGAGATGAGTAAAAAAGACATACTCCAGTGCCCTAAATGCAGTGGTCTGTTGTCATTTAGGATGGCCAAGAATAGCTCTAACCCCTCTCTGGCCCTCAGCTGATGCTCAGGAAGGAGGTGTCTATCTCAGGGATTTCCCACATACTTCTCAAGCACAAGCACACATCCAGGAGCACCCCAGGCACCTTGGTCATCACCCAGGGTCTGTATGTGAGCAACTAACTCTCCACTGGAGGAGCAAAGACTCATCGCAGAGCTCAAATGCAGGCAACTCCTTGTGCACATCTGAACTGAACCAGAGAAATCCCAAACCTATTTCCACCATAGGGTTTCCATGTAGGGATGAGATGCCAGCACTGCCTCAGCTGGATCACTGCCCTGCACAGAGTAAGTCTACCCCTACCTGTCCTTGCCTGTGTGCTCTTTTTGTTACAGCAACACTCACTGGAGGAGTAACCGTATGTCTGGAATTAGTCACTGTCCAGTGGACATTTGGTGGTTAATGCAGCAGATTTCAGAGTACAGTCATGACACTGCTGTCTTTCAGGAGCTGTTGGCCACGGAGACCCAGGGACATCTCCGGGGAGATCATTGGGAAGATAGAAATGGAATCACCTGCTGCTGAGCTGTTCTGGGCTCCTGGGACACAGGGAGCTCCTACAAGTGAGCAGTGCTGCAGAGACACAGCTGTGCCCAGAAGCAGCTCCCGTGTACTGTGCATCAACCATGTTTCTGGAATTTAGTGGATGTTTTGATTAATTGAGCTAACTTGGATGTGCATGCTGTAGTGATGCCCGTGCTTCTTTGCAGGAGTTGTCAGCTCAGGAGGGCCATGGATATCTCCAGGGAGAGAAGGAAATCACATCCTCTGCAGCTGAGCTGGGCCGGACTCATGGGGCACAGGAGCTTATAGAAGTGGGCAGCACTGCAGAGAGACAGCTGTGTCCAGGAGCAGCTCCTGTGCAACACACAGCAGAGCTGGGGACATGATCTGCAGGTGAGAGGGAGACAAGAGAAGGAAGAGAGATCACGGGATGTGAACAGTGTGAGAAGGCTGTGAGCTCACTGGAGGAGCATTGCTGACAGCCCTTGACAAGGTAAGTTGCTGCAGACAATGCATCTGCTTTTACTGGAGGGATCACTAAATGTGGGACATCCCATTGTAGATCAGGCTGCCTGCACTCCATGCTTCTTTATCAAGGAAAAACTTTTGCTCCAGCTGAGGTCTTCTGTGCTGCAGCATCAGAGCTCAGCCCTGAGGGCTGCGTGTCCCAGGACGGCTGCAGGCTGTGCAGCTGGGGCTGCAGCCAGGTGCCCAGGGCTGTCCTGCAGAGCAGGTCTCTGCTGTGCCCCAGGGGCTGTGTGCCGGGACAGGGACTCTGCTGCCTGCCAGGCTTAGCACTCAGCACTCAGCACTCAGCACTCAGCACTCAGCACTCAGCCTGCCCGGGAAGCTGCCCAGGGCGCTGTGGGGAGACGTGTGGGGGGAAGGAGCACCCTGGCATGACAGGGCATGGCAGGGGCCTTCTGCTGCTACAGCTGCTGCCTCAGGCAGGGGGATCACAGACACACTGCATCAAAAGCACTGCCAGGGATCTTTCTATAAGAATAATAAAAGCAGGGATTTTAGGCCAAATTTTTCTGTCTTGTTTCTAGAGAAAGGTAAATAACTTCTCAAGTGTGAGCACATGAACTGATAATCCTAACAGCAGACACCTTACTCACAGGAAGCTCGCCACCAGAAACACCTTTGCGCTCATGACCAACAGGTCCGATGCATGAACCAGCTCCTGTGCAGGCAGAGCTCCAGCTGAGCAGAGCAGCATCTCCCCAGGCACGTGTCCATCACCCTCTGCAGTGCACAGGGGCTGAGAGCCACTGCCTGGGGCTGTGGGCAATGCAGGCTGTGAGGCTGGGAAGGAGCTGGCTTTCCCTTAATGAGATGCCATCAGTAGGACACTTCTCCCTGAGTGGTCCTTCAGAGCCGTGAGCTGACCTTCAGAATGCAAATCCTTCTCATAGCCTGGACAACAAATTTGAGGGAAGTAGCAGAGAGATGCAATAAGCAAGGAAATGCTGTGGGGCTTTTGAAATGAATGTTAGGTTTCCTTTTCAAGATGAGTGGTGATGAGGCACTGCTGAAGTACATTGAGAAATGATGAATATTCCGTGATGGGCATTGGATTCCTCTGCTCTCAGCTGGGTCTGACTTCTTTTCACAATGTTTTGGGAGTGTAATCCTTCTCCCTCTTCAAAACTGACAAGCTCAGAGCAATTAGAAACAAGCCCAACCAGCTGCCCTTTCTCCACACTAAGGAGAGGTAAATCCCTTTGCCTCTCAGATCTCATAGGCATTCATACTGAGTACAGCAGAAGAGCTCCGAATTTCTCAATTCAGCAAACACTCCATGGACACACTGAGTGAGAGGAGGGAGTGCAGAAAAACTGTCACTGCAATTTCCATTTGTGACCCACATATTTTTGGCTTTGAGTCCACAGATGTAGACAAGCATCTCCCTATTAGAATTTACTTCATGTGACACATTTTGGAAAGAAAACCTTTCCTTACACGACCACATTTCCCTGTCCCTAAGGGGATAAGACTGCTTCCTGGAGAGAAAAAGTGCAGAAGCCCTGAAGGCAAACTCAGTGTCAAGAAATGTAGCTCACATCACTGGGGTTGAATAAACATTTTCCACACTGAAATCTCTGTCTTTAACTTTTGTACTCCCTGGACAGGTTCTTGTGGCAAAAGGCAGCAGATGCCCAACAGCAGCTCCATCAGCGAGTTCCTCCTGCTGGCGCTGGCAGACACGCGGCAGCTGCAGCTCCTGCACTTCTGGCTCTTGCTGGGCATCTACCTGGCTGCCCTCCTGGGCAACGGCCTCATCAGCACAGCCGTAGCCTGCCACCCCCGCCTGCACACCCCCATGGACTTCTTCCTCCTCAACCTCGCCCTCCTCGACCTGGGCTGCATCTCCACCACTCTGCCCAAAGCCATGGCCAATGCCCTCTGGGACACCAGGCACATCTCCTATGCTGGATGTGTTGCACAAGTCTTTTTCTTTTCTTTTTTGTTTTCAGCAGAGTATTCTGTCCTCACCATCTTGTCCTATGACCGCTACGTTGCCATCTGCAAACCACTGCACTACGGGACCTTGATGGACAGCAGAGCTTGTGCCAGCATGGCAGCAGCTGCCTGGAGCACTGGGGTTCTCTATTCCCTGCTGCACACTGCCAGTACATTTTCAATGCCTCTCTGCAAAGACAATGCTGTGGATCAGTTCTTCTGTGAAGTCCCCCAAATCCTCAAGCTCTCATGCTCACAGTCCTACTTCAGGGAATTTGGGTTTCTCCTTGTTAGTGTCTGTTTAGCCTTCGGGTGCTTTGTTTTCATTGTTGTGTCCTATGTGCACATTTTCAGGGCCGTGCTGAGGATGCCCTTTGAGCAGGGGCGGCACAAAGCCTTCTCCACGTGCCTCCCTCACCTGGCTGTGGTCTGCCTGTTTCTCAGCACAGGCATGATTGCCTACCTGAAGCCACACTCCCTTTCTTCCCCATCCCTGGACCTGATGGTGTCATTTCTGTACTCGGTGGTGCCTCCAGCAGTGAACCCCCTCATCTATAGCATGAGGAACAAGGATCTCAAGGATGCTCTGTGGAAACTGATGACCAAATGTGTTTTGAAAGCAGTGAACTGCCCACATTTTTCTACCTAAGCGTTGTAATGCAGATTTTAATAGAATACAACTGCCTTTTTTTTTGGTTTGTATATTCATTTGCTAAGTGTAATTTATTGAAAGTTTTTTTGTGTGTGTTTTATGTATTCTAATGTTTTTTGCTGAAACATCGCTATCCACATCAAGTGCTACTCAGTTTGTACCTATGCAGTGTTGCCCAGGCACACTGTACATGAGTGACCAGGATCTCTGTGAAGCTTAACAAAACAAAGGACATGTATTGACTTCATTTGTCTTCCTTCCTGTGAGACATTTCTGGAGCTGCTGGGGTCAACTGTTCTCAGAAACCGAAAATCCAGCACGAAGCATACGACTGTTAATCAAACTGTGCATGAAAATGCACACTGTTGCGCTAAGAGACAGAATTCAGTGCTGTGGTGGTGGTGTGTTGAGCTGAAACTCAACCCCATAGACCCTTAGCCTTGCAGCTCCTGTGGCTTGGTGACAGTGCTGCTGTGTGGCTGCAAACACAAGCAAGGACACGCAGTGGGCACTTCTGTCACACTGTGGTGGATTGTTTCCACCACAGCAAGTCTATTGTAAATGGAGATCTCCTCATGGCAGAGACTGCACAGATTCCCAGCCTTACTCTCCCACTCATGCTAAAACCAAGCTTTAGTTGCTAGCATTAAAATATTGTATTTAACGCTAGCCCAAACTGCAGCCCAAAACAAAACACTAATCTGTAATGCTTACCTGTACCCTAACACTGTCCTGAAAACCTTAGCAGAACACCAAGCCCTCTCACTAAATCTTTGCTTAATCTCTGCCCCTAAAGGTGAGTGCTAACCCTTAATCCCTATCCTGAACACACAACACCCACAGACCCTGCTCCTGTGCTCTGCCCTCCTCACCTTCAACCCCTCCCCTAACCCTAAACTTTGGGTACTTGGTTATGCAGGGCAGAGCAGAAATCGTGGAGTCTCTGGGCAAATCCATTTAATGCAGTGATGAATAGGAGGCGATGTCTGTACAGGAGGTGACGTGTGACTGATCAGCTTGAGGCCATAAGGAGGAGGTGGGTAGGAATGCTGCCATGAGCTCAGCTCTACCTCAGGCCCTCATGGGCCTGCAGGTGGCACGAGGCTGTGAAGGTGGCTGTGAGGTCACTTGTGTGTGTGGAGTTGACAGGCCAGCCCCAGGAGCGTGTCCCAGAAAGGAATGGTGTGCTGCCTTCTGCCTGAAGCAGCTGGTGGTCAGCCCTTGACTTCTGGCTGGGATCTGTGCACACAGGATCACGTCTGCAGTGTCCCTGAGAGGCCGACAGAAAGCGCCAGGTTGACGTGTTGGCTGTGGGATCCTCTCTGCCTGAGCACCTGGTAGGGCCCATGGAGGAAGAAGGAGGTTTGTGTAAGGGATTGTGATGGCTCTTCTGTGTGAGGACACAACTCCATAGCAGGAGGGACGTGACTTGGTCGTGTCTGTCCATGAAGCTGGCACGTGCCTTGGAAGATGATGGTGAGGTTCCTTCTTCTCAATGGCTGACAGGCCACAAGAAAGCTGATGGGTGGCATTTCCATGAGGAAGTGATTTCCAACACAATGGAGTTGACCTTGCTAGTGGAAATGAGGAAAGGAGGGAAAAAACTCCCTCAAAGTGCAGCTTGAAAGCTCGAGGCTGGGCATGAGGAGGAGGAAATGTCACTGGAAGGGTGATGATGTGGGGCCATGCTGAGGGATCACTCCATGGCTTTGTGTTTCAAGGGACGTTCAGAGAGGCTTGAGAGACATCAGTGACATGATTGCAGTGCCAGGGTCAGAGCGGGGCGGAGAGGAGAGGTGGGTGTCTGCAGACCACAGGGAAATAGGGGCTGGGCTGGAGCAGCATAGGAAATCCTGCAGAGGAGAAGGCAGTGGGTGCTGGTGAGGATGGAGGGCCCCAGTGGCAATGAAATCTTTGTCCTCTTGGCCATGGTTTGTGAGGAGATTTATTATGCTTATGGTAATGGGGCCTCAATGCCTCCTCGCATCCCTGTGCAGAGGCTGGGAGGTGTCACACTGCTGTCCTTCACATGGAGTACAATCTGCCCCACCACACCAACCCTAGGACGAGCCCTGAGCTCATTCCCTCAGATACGATGGATCTCCCCTCCAGCGTGTGGATGTCAGGCCTTGGTCTTTCTTCATCAAACAAACCAAGAGGTTTCTCAGCACATTACTTTACCTAACTGTAATCATTATCTCCAATTCCCTGCTCTAACAAGTGCAAGGGGAGGCTGTGTTGGTAATGTTCCTCAGTGGGCCCCATTAGTACGCCAAGATCCCTCATCTTTTTCTTCCAACTTTACTTTCTCAAGTGCTTACAGCATTCTCCACTCAATACCTGAGGTTCATAGACCTGACATCAAATGTACCATGGCTCTCTCTGAAGTGCAGAAAGTTCCAGTGAGCCATGTCTGTTCCATAATGTGTTTGAAGTCAAGACTTAAACAGCTAGGTGGAGAGGTTTCATAATGTAGTAAAGGAAGAAGATTTCAAAGGTTACCCAATAAAAATGTTTTCAGATTTAAAGTAGTGCATCTTGTTCTGATGTTGATCCAGAGAGTCTCCTAAGGAGATCTGCATAGGCAGGAAAAGCAATTGCTTGAGGTCTGACACAGTACGGACAACCTGACTGCTCACCTCCCAGGCCTGACGTGTCTGCTGTATGCCACCTGGCACTTGCATCACTTTTCCCTACAGCAGAATTCTCCACTGAAATCTGCAGCTGGATTGTACAGTTCCTTTACACCATTCCTTTACCTGCTTTCCTTAGAGAACTGTCTGTGCACAGGCACAGGATGTTGCTTCCTACTTTAAAACAAACAACAGTAAAACAAAATACAAATTCTCTGAAAAGAGAACCTTCTTTTCAGCCGTATCCCGCCAGCGTGATTCACCCTCCCAATAGGATACGATTGACATGAAATGATAAACATTAATAGGAAGAGTGTTTTAACTGAATAATAAATGATAGGGAGCAAAGGATTGTGACTCAAATAACTAAAAGAAGTTTAAATCGTTTAATCCGTGACCCAATGCAAACACTGTCAGAGTGAAGGACACTGGTTTATGACATAACATGAGGAAGAAAGGAGGTCGCTGGTCTATGAAACGTCATTCCTGTGCCATGACCAATGCAGATAACGCTGGAGTAGAAGCTCCAGGCCACAAGCACACTGAGCACAAGTTCTCACTTGCCAAATGAACATGGAGGCCACCACTGCAAAAATGCTGCTTCACATCACCTTTTCTCTCTGGACTCTGCTCCACACCATCAAGTCCACTATCAGTACCACCAGGAGCCTGCCAGGCTGGCAGCTGGGAGGAGTCAACGTGGGGACAGGAAGCGCATCCCTACAGCACTCCTCCCAGCAGGGACAGGACAGGGCAGAGGAGCAAGGGAGAGGCAGGCTGAGGACAGGTGGCTGGAGTGGTGATGTGAGCTCACTGTCACTGCAGCACCTGAATGGCCCCTGCAAGATGTGCCGGCCGGCAGCACTGGGAGGTCATGGAGTGCATCAGCAGTGACAGCACTGGAGAGGGGAGGGCAGGGCGGGTGGCAGAGCTCCATCCAGGTGCTGGCTGCGGGTCCTCTCTGGTGCAGCCACCTGCAGCAGGAGGGCAAGCAGAGCATGTTCCTGCTCATCCATCCATCCCTGAACACACAGCAATCTCCATAGCCTCTCTCCAGGCCATGCCATCCTCCCACAGATCCTTGCCCAGGGCAGTGTGTCCTTGCTGGCCTGGCAGCAGCTCCCTGTTCCCTCCTGCTTCGCTCTCCATGCTCTGTGCAGGGCACTGAGCTGATGGAGCTGCTCTGCAGAGAGAGGGAGCTGTGGTGCCCTGGGACACTGGGCTGACGCTCTGCTGCTCAGGGTGGGAGGCAGTCCCAGCTGGATGGGATCTCTACTGCTGAGTCTCTCTCCATCTGCCCAGCTGGTTCAGCAGCACCACTGCAGAGCCCTCATTTGCCTGTGGGCTCCTCAGTTCCTTTGGATCAATGGTCTGTTATTGCATAGGAAATTATTCTTTGCCTTACGCTTACACTGCCTTTTACACTTTCCCTGGAGATTCCTTGGCTATCTCCTGGCTGCTCCAGATTTCTCTCCAGGATGTGTCTGCATCACAGACAGCCGCACAGTAGCAGGGACAGTCCCACACAGTCATGTTCAAGACCAGTTACTGTTTGCTGGGCCATGTATAACAAAGAGTATTCCTGGCACAGATTTGGAAGAGGCATTCAGACTTCTGGCCCTGCCCTGAACAGCCACTGCTGTCACGATTGTCCCAGTAGGGAGGCCAGCTGTGGCACAGTGCTGCACACTGCCTGCCTGCCTGCAGCCATAGGGATGCCACTGTAGAGACAACAGCACTGACCAATTACAGCAGTACTGAGAGCTGACACAAATGCAAGGACACAAGAGAACAGTAGGGAAATATAAAGAAAGCAGCACTGAATAGACCACGTCCTGCTGTTGCCCACGGCTGTGGCTCCAGCACAAAGGCAGCAGAGAGGGAGCCTACCGGGTGGGGAGAGGCATCCCCGCAGAGACCAGGACTGCAGCTCCCCATGGCAGTTGGGCTCTTGGTTCCTGTATCCCTCCTGTGTGCAGGGCTGCTCTCTGTGATCCAGAGCAGGTGGGGGCTGAGATAAATGAGATGCTGATGAATTCTTTATCAATTCAAAGAACCCAGCAACTTTTGTACTTTGGTAGGACTTCGAGCCAGAAACAAAGGTAGAAAATAAAGAAGAAATGTGATGAAGAGTATTGCTTTATTGGAATTAATATTATCATAGGAACAACAAACAGGGAGGGAGGGTGAAAGAGATGAAATAAAGGAAGTCCGAACTTTTCCCGAATTTCTGACAGTCACATGATGAGCGTGTTACTGATGCTGAAGCAGTATATCTCCAAACAGTTTCCTGAGAGCATCCTGGAGCTCCTGGTTCCTCATGCTGTAGATGAGGGGGTTCAGTGCTGGGGGTATCACTGTGTATAACACTGCCACAGCCAGGTCCTTTACCTGCTTTCCTTAGAGAACTGTCTGTGCAAAGGCACAGGACGGGCTTCCTACTTTAAAACAAACAACAGTAAAATACAATAACTCTTCCCTAAAAACAGAGCATACACCTCAGCCACATCCCACCAGCATGGTTCACCTTTCCAATAGAAGTACTTTACACAGGTAGATAGGAAATGATAAATATTAATAGAAAACACATATTAATTGAAGGATAAATGAAAAGGAGCAAAACCCCACTGTGTGATCACAAGCATCCTATGCCATCTCCAGAGGCCTCAGAGGTCCTGTCTGGGACAGGCAGCTTTCCAAGAGGGGTCATTGGTGTCAAACTCAGTGCTGAAAGACTCAAGTATAAGTCACAGTCACACTGTGGTGAAACCCATCACAGCGGAAAACATCCCCACCAAACTATGGACATTAAAAAGAACAGTGTGGAAGATCCATCATGTCAGTCCTCAGATGAAGGGTACGTAAAATTTATCTGCTACAGAGGCGGAGAGCAAAAGGCATTGGATTGTGCCTCAAAGAACTAAAAGAGGTCTAATTCATTTAATCCATGAGCCAATGCAAACACTGTCAGAGTGAAGGACATTGGTTTATGCCATAATGTGAGGAAGAAAGTAGGTGGTGTCCCTCAAGGATCAGTCTCGGCATGGATGCTCTTCAACATCTTCATCAGTGACACAGATGATGGCATTGAGTGCATCCTCAGCAAGTTTGAAAATGACACGAAGCTGAGCAGTGCAGTCGATCCATTGGTGGAAAGGGAAGCTAAGCAGAGGGACCTGGACAGGCTGGAGAAGTGGGACCATGTGAACCGAAAGAGGTTCAGCAAGGCTAAGTGCAAGGTGCTGCACTTTGGCTGGAGCAATGCAAGGTGTTTATACAGACTGGGCGAAGAAACACTTGAGAGCAGCCCTGCGGAGAAGGACTTGGGGGTCCTGGTGGATGAGAAGCTGGACATGAGCCAGCAGTGTGCGCTTGCAGCCCAGAAGGCCAACTGTGTTCTGGGCTGCATTAAAAGGGGGTGGCCAGCAGGGAGAGGGAGGTGATCGTCCCCCTCTACTCAGCTCTTGTGAGGCCCCATCTGCAGTGCTGCGTCCAGGCCTGGCGCCCCCAGCACAGGAAGGACGTGGAGCTGTTGGGGTGGGTCCTGAGGAGGGCCACTAAGATGATCAGAGGGCTGGAGCACCTCTCGTATGTGGAAAGGTTGAGGGAACTGGGATTGTTCAGCTTGGAGAAGAGAAGGCTGCAGGGAGACCTCATTGTGGCCTTCCAATACTTGAAGGGAGCATATAAACAGGAGGGGGGACGGCTGTGTACGAGGGTGGATGGTGATAGGACAAGGGGCAATGGTTTTAAACTGAGACTGGGGAGGCTTAAGTTAGATATTAAAAGGAAGTTTTTCACTCAGAGGGCGGTGAGGCACTGGGACAGGTTGCCCAAGGAAGCTGTGGATGCCCCAACCCTGGAGGCATTCAAGGCCATTCTGGATGTGACTCTGGGCAGCCTGGTCTGCTGGTTGGCAACCCTACCTGTGGCAGGGGGGTTGAAACCAGATGATCATTGTGATCCTTTTCAATACAGGCCATTCAGTGATTCTATGATAACACAGGCACGTTACAGAAAAGACTGCGAGTCATTTGTTGAGACAGATGAGAAGACGATCCCTGCAGAAATTTGTCCACGACATCATTTTCCTCACTGCATCCTTGAGCTCCTGGTTCCTCATGCTGTAGATGAGGGGGTTCAGTGTTGGAGGCACCACCGAGTACAGAAATGACACCACCAGGTCCAGGTATGGGGAGGAGACGGAGGGGGGCTTCAGGTAGGCCAAAAAGTCAGTGCTGACAAAGAGGGAGACCACGGCCAGGTGAGGGAGGCACGTGGAGAAGGCTTTCTGTTGTCCCTGCTCAGAGGGCATCCTCAGCACGGCCCTGAAGATCTGCACATAGGACACAACAATGAAAACAAAGCACCCAAATATGGCAAGAACGCTAACCACAATAAATCCAATTTCCCTGTGGTAGTCTGATTCTGAGCAGGAGAGCTTGAGAATCTGAGGGATTTCACAGAAGAACTGATTGATGGCATTGCCTTGGCAGAGAGGCAGTGAAAAGGTATTGGCAGTGTGCAGCAGAGCACAGAGAACCCCAGTGCCCCAGGCAGCTGCTGCCATGCTGGCACAAGCTCTGCTGTCCATCAAGGTCCCGTAGTGCAGGGGCTTGCAGATGGCAACGTAGCGGTCATAGGACATGACAACAAGAACAGAATATTCTGCTGAAAAAAGAAAGCCAAACAGAAATGTCTGGGCAGCACATCCTGCATAGGAGATGGTCCTGGTGTCCCAGAGGGCATTGGCCATGGCTTTGGGGAGAGTGGTGGAGATGCAGCCCAGGTCGAGGAGGGCCAGGTTGAGGAGGAAGAAGTACATGGGGGTGTGTAGGCGGTGGTGGCAGGCTACGGCTGTGCTGATGAGGCCGTTGCCCAGGAGGGCAGCCAGGTAGATGGCCAGCAAGAGCCAGAAGTGCAGGAGCTGCAGCTGCCGCGTGTCTGCCAACGCCAGCAGGAGGAACTCGCTGATGGAGCTGCTGTTGGGCATCTGCAGTTCTTCTGGGCACCAGGACCTGATCAAGGAGAATAAAAGTCAAGGACAAGTCTTTCTATGTGGGCTGTGTTCATTCAGCTCCATGATGTGATCTACATTTCATGAGGTCGAGTTTGGCATGAGGGACTCTGCACTTTTTATCTCAATGAAGCATCCTTATCCCTGCATGTACATAGGAACGTGGTGATCGTGTGTGTGGGCAGATTTTTGTTTCAGTATTTATCAGATAAAATCAATTCTAATACAGAAGTGCTGGTTGGCATCTGAACCTTAATGCCAAAAATATTTGGTCAAAAATAGAAGTTCTAGGAATCGCTTTTTCCTACAAATTCTCATCCTGCTCACCATGCCTAAGGAGTGTTTGCTGAAGTCTGAACAGCTGTAAGACCTGAAAGGCAAAGGGATTCACTGCTGCTTAGTGCAGGGTAAGGGGAGCTGACTGGCTTTCTTTCCAATTGCTCTGAGCTTGACTACTTAGCAGATGTAAGACGATTGCATTCCCATAAAATTCTGAAGTCAGAGCCAGCTCAGAAAACAGGAGTCCTCTGCCCATCACTGTGTATTCACCCTTTCTCGAAGTACTGCAGCAGTGCCTCATCACCACACATCTTGCAAATGACACCTAACACCGATTTCACCAACCCCACAGCATTTGCATATTGCATCTCTCTGCTGCTTTCCATCCTGAAGGTCAGCTCACGGTTCTGAAGGACACCTCAGGGAGCTGTGTCCTACTGATGGCATCTCATTAAGGGAAAGCCAGCTTCTTTCCAGCCTCACAGACTGCATTGCCCACAGCCCCAGGCAGTGGCTCTCAGCCCCTGTGCACTGCAGAGGGTGATGGACACGTGCCTGGGGAGATGCTGCTCTGCTCTGCTGGAGCTCTGCCTGCACAGGAGGTGGTTCATGCATCGGACCCCATGGTCATGTGGGCAGAGGCGTTTCTAGGTGGGAGCTTGCTCAGAGGAAGGTCCCTGCACTGAAGGGGGAAATTCCCTGATCATATCTCTGTGGTCTGCAGATTTTCATCCTGGGGGCTGTTTTCCTGTCATTTCCCTGACTGAGCATACAGACACCAGCCCAAACTCTCTGCATTCCTATTTGCTGTCCAGAACCCACCCCGTCTGCAGGGCACTATCTAAGTGCATGTTCATTTTTTCAAGTGAAAAAGGGAACCTAAGAGAACTCCCATTGGTTTACTGAAAGAATATATATGTTAGAGGAAAGCAGGGAGGTAAAATGCACTTTAGGATTCTCTCTTGACGTGCCCTCAGAGCTGTGCTCTGACATTGCAACAGGGAAGCCCTCATCTGGAACAGCTCTAATTCCATGATAAAGATACACTGGGTGTATGCAGCCTGATCTGCACTGGGATGTGCCAGATTTTATGATCCCTCTTGGAAAAGTGTTTGCATTACCTGTGGTGAGAGACTTACCGTGTCAGTGGCTGAAAGCAATGCTCCTGCAGTGAGGTCGCAGCCTGCTCACACCCCACACATCCTGTAATCCCTCTCTCCTTTCTCTTCTATCTTCATGTCACCTGCAGAACGTGCCCCTAGTGCTGATGCACAGTACACGGGAGCTGCTCTTAGTCAGAGCTGTGTCTCTGCAGCACTGCCCACTTGTAGGAGCTCCCTGTGTCCCAGGGGCTCAGAACAGCTCAGCAGCAGAGGATGACTTTTTTTTTTTCCCCACTGATCTCCCCGGAGATGTGCCTGGGTCTCTGTGGCCAACAGCACCTTAAAGACAACAGCATCATGATTATACTCTGAAATCTGCTGAATTAACCACCAAATATCCAGTGGAAAGTGACCAATTGCATACATATGGTTAGTCCTACCAGAGAGTGTTTCCTAAAAAAAAAAGGGCACACAGACAGGGACAGGGAGAGGTGGACTTCTCCTGGGCAGAGCAGCGAAGCAGCTGAGGCAGTGCTGACATCTCATCCCTAGATGGAAACCCTATGACTGAAATGGGATTCAGATCCCCACAGACCCATAGAAGCTGGGATTCCTCTGCTTCAGTTCAGAGGTGCACAAGGAGTTGCCTGCATGTGAGCTCCTGCTCTGAGTCCTTGGTCCTTCAGCAGGGAGTCAGTTGCTCACACACAGACCCTGGGTGATGACCAAGGTGCCTGGGGTGCTCCTGGATGAGTGCTAGTGCTTGTAAAGTGTGTGGGAAATCCCTGAGATAGACACCTCCTTCCTGAGCATCAGCTGAGGGCCAGAGAGGGGTTAGAGCTATTCTTGGCCATCCTGTATGACAACAGACCACTGCATTTAGGGCACTGGAGTATGTCTTTTTTACTCATCTCCATGGAGCATGCAGTTATGCAGCTGACTAAATGGATGAGCTCTCAAGAGAAGAGGCAGATCTTCCTCTGTTCTCCATCTGCTGCCTATTCTGGAGCTCAAGGCACTACAGAGCTGACACACATCTTTGTTCTTCACCTGAAGAAGCCTCAGTTTTCTATGTGCTCTCATGTGAATGACATCAGAAGCAGCCTATTGTCATGCCAATTCCCTGGGCTGTCCAGCACACTCACATGCAGCTGCAAATGCAGCGCAGGGCCTTCAGGAAAGCCATGTCCAGGAGTATCCATGCTGCTTGGACAACTTGGCGCCCCACAGTGGGTCCAATGATTATGTGCCACCTTCATAGATACCATGGATGCACTGAATCCAGTAATGCCTCCTGAACAGGATGTTTTCTTATGTGCTTTTACACGAATGAGAACACCAATATGTGCTGGGCTAGAAAGCTTTTACACTTGCAGGTCTGAGCTCTTGTTTGGTTCACAGGGATGTGGTTTAATGGCTTCCACAGCTGGACTGTAGCACAAGTCTTTATGATAGAAGGGAGAGGAGAAAAGGAAGGGCAATTGCCCTCTATGAGAGCACACAGAGTTCTTCCTTGGGATGGCAGAGCAGCCAGGTCAGACCGAATGGCAATGGCAAACAGAGGAGACCAACAGTGTCTGTTTCTGGCTTCCTGATCAGGAAGAGCAAGTGGAAGGTGCCCTCTGCAGACAGATGGGAACCTCCTGTTGTCAGGCCCTTGTCCCCTTTGGGGGTCTTTTCCGCTGCAGTATCTGCTGCAGGGACAGCACAGCAGGGCATACAAGATCCAGGATATCCCTGGAGAGCGCAGCTGACAGTTTCTTCGCCAAACCTTAGAGGAACCAAAGAGGAGAGGTGCTCTGCTGCATCTCATACTCACCTGCAAGGAATGGCTGGTGGAGAATTTGAAGGTCAAAGTGAAGATGGTCTGCAGTGGCCATGGGTTGGTGGAGCTGTGGAGTCTGAAGGGAGGGCAAAAGTCAAGTTCACACCTTTGGGTTTCAGGAGAGCACACCTTGGCTTCTTCAAGTGTCTGTGGTGTACGGTACAGAAAGAAAGCATATATAGGAATTGGAAACAAGCAGTGGTCAGCTGGGAGCAATGCAGAGTGTTTGTCCTAGTGAACCTGCTGAGATTAATTTAGAAAGTCTAAAGCTCACACAGAACTGAACCTGCCCAGGCATATCAAAGACTGAAGGGCTTTTAGAAATATATACACAGCAAAAGGAAAGCTAGGGTGAATGTGAGCTCATAGTGAAATGGGGCATGCTACCTGGCATGAAGGGCGTGAAGCGTCCTGTGCTGCATGTGACCTTCTAAAACAAGGTCTGAGAACGTGAGAAGATCTCAGTACCACAGTGTCACTCAGTTAGTGGAAACACGGAGAGCTGTCATGGACAATTCTCGGCAGGGAAATCCTGGGGAGCGCCAGGCTCTGTTCAAAACACAGATGGATTTTCTTTTGTTTTTGATGCTGTAAGTCTGAAAGATGTTCATGTCAATACAACTGAAGCAATTGAATTGATTTGAATGAATTGAATTGAATTGAATTGAATGGATTGAAGACCAAGATGGAAATCAGTGAAACTGAATTAACAGACCTCTCAAATTCTAAAGTACTCATGAGATCTGTTTTTGTTTGTTTGTTTGTTTGTTTGTTTGTCTGTTTTAAGTTGAAAATTCAAGTCTTTTAGGGGATTTTGTGTCCTTTCTATTTTATTCCAAAAAGAACAACATTTTGCAGAACTGTGTTAGCAGGAAACACATGCCTTCAGGTACAGAGACACAGACTGTGTTTCATTGTTCATCATGAAGGAATTCTGTTAGTTGGAAAATTGAGACCCATGTGCAGCTGGTTCTCTGAGGAATTGGTGCCAGTGCCAATGCCCTGTGACCAATGCCCAGCGTCCACCGCTGCTCTACCCTGCTGCGTATTTGATGTCCCTCATCCTCCAGGTGTCTCCAGCTCTCCTAAATCAATGACCATGGTACAGGGCAAGTTTCCTGCAGGCCATCTGGACACATGCTCTTCCCACTGCTCTACACATTTTTCCTTCCCTTGCTCTGTGTTCACTCAGATACCTCCCAATTATCTGGCTGATCTGTCAGCTTCAGGGAGATTATTGGAACTTGCAACATCTCTGCAAAGTCTGATGGACTCTTCGATCAACTCCTTAAATGTGATTCTATCTATACCTTCCTATCTCTGTCTAACATATTTCTTGTACTAATATTCCCAGTGAAAGACAAACCTCATTAGATGCGTCTTGGACAAGGCATGCAGTGGATTACATTGCTCTACTGTTCGTTCAATTGCATCATGTTTACAACTGTTTGTTGTCAAAAAAAAAAAAAAAAAAAAAAAACTCATTGCCCATGTGCAGCTGGTTCTCTGAGGAAAGCCAGTAGGAGCTGGTGCAATCGAGGTTTAACACTGAGAATGTGACTGCATAGGAGAAGAGTGACATGAGGAAAAGTAATGCAAGTCTCATGGGGCCAATGGGAGTAGAAATGGGGTGGAGTGGCTGAGGAGGACATTTGTCCACACGGTGACAGGGCAAAGCTCAATTGGGGACATCTTGGATCAATATCATTTACGAAGTGCTGCTGCAACTTCTTGTTTAAACCTAACCATAAATAAATAAATAAATAAATAGTCTTCATAAATGCCTTTTGTTCTCTTCAAATTTTAGCTCTCTCCAGATACCTGTCCAGTTTGCTGCACAAGTTCTGAACACCTGAAGAAGATGACAGGAAGGCACAAGGCACAAGAGGGCTCTTCAGGTTATAATGGGCCCCACGGGGCATTTGCTGCCGAGTTCGTCAACCTCCAGCGCTGAGAGAAGATTGCATGAAGTGCTCCAGAAGACAAAGTCAGAAGGAACAGTGAAGTTTCTTGGAGTATTAATGGGCCCCACTGAGGGCCATTGACAAGCAAGCTTCCCCAGGGACTTGTTAGAGCAGAGAATTGGAAGCCATGATTGCAGGCAGACCAAGGCACTGGGATGGTGGCTGTGATGCTGAGCAAAGCCTCCTTTGTCTTGTGAAGCAGAAAGGCCAAGGCCTGATCCCCAGAGCCTTGGCAGGGAGATCGTGTCCCTCCTGCTGGCTCAGGGCCCTTCCTGGGGCAGTGGGATGGAGGTTTGTCTGATGTCAAATGAAAGACCAGGGCACAGCAGCTCCAGACTCTGCATGGGGTGCAAGGATGCCGTGAGGCCCAAGTGCCATGTGGGCAGTGTGTCTCATGCCAGGATGTGGGATGTGAGAAGGGCCCAGTCTGGACAAATTACTCAACTGCAATGGAACTTTGAACTCCAGATCTCTCAGGCCCAAGGTGGAGGCACCATTTCCTCACTGGTAGCATTTGGTTCTGGGGATGCCGTGTTTGATGCTCACCCACATGCAGAGCTCCTGTCTGACTGCAACACCACTGTGCTCATATCAGCTGTGACGACACAGTGGAGCTGAAATCACTGAGCTTGTCTCCCCTTTCCAGCACAGTGATTCTGACATCACTGTAATACTGACCTCTGCCACAACTCAGTAATTCTGACATCACTGCTCTCCACACTACCGAGACAACACCGTGACTGTGCTGTCACTGAACTCCTACCCACTGTGACAGCACAGTGATCCAACATCACCGTGCTTGTACCCACTGTCATAGAATCCTGGGACAACCCGCAATGGAAAGAACCCATAGTGATCATCAGGTCCCACATTTGGCTCCACACGCCCGTCCTAAAAGCAGAGCATATAACTGAGTGTGTTGTCTTGTAACGGAGTTATCTGGATCAATGTGTGTCCGTGACAGAGGGCATAAGGCTTGGCAGTTCCACTGGCCAAAAAATAACTAAACTAAACTAAACTAAACTAAACTAAACTAAACTAAACTAAACTAAACTATAATATAGTATAGTATAGTATAATATAATATAATATAATATAATATAATATAATATAATAATAATTAAGGAAATAAAATAATAATAAAAAAACAGCGGCAAAGATCTAAGGAGAAAACTTATTTTTACTAAACATTGTATTGGAATGTAAGATAACACAATGTTATAAAATAAAATTGGAATTTAGGGTAATAAATCAAATATAATGAGAGAGCGAGTGTCCGAAACCAAAAGCCTTACTTTGAACTGAAGGCGCACGGCTGGGGCGCGCAGCCACACACTGCCAGGCAGCGAGCAAGTGAGAGATCCCGGGACTTCCTCCCATGGCTTATCTTCCCCTCTGAACTCAGAGTCCTCAGGAAATGCAGTTCTTCTTCTCTTCTGAGAAACAGATATCCATAAAGTTGTCCGTCCACAGAACTGGAGTATTAACTCTCTAATTCCCCATGCTTTACATGATGTTATGATGTGGAATACTGATAACAATATTCGTAAAACCATGACACCAAATCAGGCATTTGCAGCTTTGCTTGGCACACACAATCTGTTAGGACAAACAATGCTTCCGGAATCAGCCTGTCTACTGGTGGTTAATTCATCTGACTTCAAAGTACGTTTTGCAGAGATGACCCCGTTGTCTATCAGGAGCTGCCAGCCCCGCAGCCCCAAGTTCATCTCCAGGGAGAGCAGTGAGGAAGAGAAAATGACATCCTCTGCTGCTGAGCTGGGCCGGGCTCCTGGGACACAGGGAGCTGCTACAAGTGGGCAGCGCTGCAGAGAGACAGCTGTGCCCAGGAGCAGCTCTTCTGCACAGCACAGCCTGCAGGTGACAGGAGGAGAGGAGAGAAAGGAGAGAGGGATTGTAGGATGTGTACGGTGTGAGCAGGTGTTGAGCTCACTGCAGGAGCACTGCTCACAGCCTTTGGCAAGGTAAGTCTCACTGCAGGCTATGACTCTGCCTCCTGCCAGGCTCAGCACTCAGCACTCAGCACTCAGCACTCAGCACTCAGCACTCAGCACTCAGTCTGTCTGGGGAGCTGCACAGGGCATTGGAGGGAGGCATGTGGGGGGAAGGAGCCCCTCGGCAGGGCAGGGCTGAGGTCTTCTGCTGCTACAGCTGCAGCCTGGGGCAGGGGGATCACAGCTACACTGCACCACTGGGTGTTTTTTTTCCAAGGGTGCTTTGCAGGAGGAGAGACAAGGCCGGGATTTTCCAACACCTGTTCTTAGGGAAGGAGAATGAGTTGGAGGCAGAATTCTGAAAGGAGATGTGAAACATGAACACATCTCAGAGAATCCTGAACTGTACCTTTCACAATCTGCCCTTACATGAAAAATCTTCTTAAGTGCTTTCAGCTGAAATTGCTATCGTTTTCTGCTGACATGAATAATGCCCTTATCATGCAAACAGACAGCTTTCTCTAACAGAAATTGAAGTGCAGAGAGATAGGGATGGGCACTGTGAGTGCAGATAGCATAAAGATATGAGGGATGGAAATTGATTGTAAGAGGAAATTATCTAGGAAGCTGAGATGTGATTAGGAAAGGAGAGGAAAGTAAGAGCTCTTTCAGCTTCTACTTCTTAAGGTACACTAAAGCTCGTGCAAGTAAATTGAAGTTATGGAGTTAAATGGACGTTTTTCAAAGAGAAAGAAACATTTCTATAGTATAGCAGGAGGAGAGTGTCTGCAAGTTATCTTGACTTCTGTCATTATTTTCTGCACTGTGCACAGGACTCCATGCCCAGGAACTGCAGATGCCCAACAGCAGCTCCATCAGCGAGTTCCTCCTGCTGGCGTTGGCAGACACGCGGCAGCTGCAGCTCCTGCACTTCTGGCTCTTGCTGGCCATCTACCTGGCTGCCCTCCTGGGCAACGGCCTCATCAGCACAGCCGTAGCCTGCCACCACCGCCTGCACACCCCCATGGACTTCTTCCTCCTCAACCTCGCCCTCCTCGACCTGGGCTGCATCTCCACCACTCTCCCCAAAGCCATGGCCAATGCCCTCTGGGACACCAGACACATCTCCTATGCAGGATGTGCTGCACAGACCTTTCTGTTTGTCTTTCTCATGTCAGCAGAATATTCTGTCCTCACTATCATGTCCTATGACCGCTACGTTGCCATCTGCAAGCCCTTGCACTATGGGACCTTGATGGACAGCAGAGCTTGTGCCACCATGGCAGCAGCTGCCTGGAGCAGTGGGGTTCTTCATGCTCTGCTGCACACTGCCAATACGTTTTCACTGCCTCTCTGCCAAGGCAATGCCATCAATCAGTTCTTCTGTGAAATTCCCCAGATCCTCAAGCTCTCCTGCTCAAAATCCTACCTCAGGGAAGTTGGACTTATTGTCTGTAGTGTCCTTGTCCTATTTGGATGTTTTGTTTTCATTCTTGTGTCCTATGTGCAGATCTTCAGGGCTGTGCTGAGGATGCCCTCTGAGCAGGGACGGCACAAAGCCTTCTCCACGTGCCTCCCTCACCTGGCCGTGGTGTCCCTCTTTGTCACCACTGGCTTTTTTGCCAGTCTAAAGCCCCCCTCCCTTTCCTACCAATCCCTGGATCTGACAGTGGCAGTTCTGTACTCGGTGGTTCCTCCAACACTGAATCCCCTCATCTACAGCATAAGGAACCAGGAGCTAAGGGATGCAGTGAGGAAAATGGTTGCATGGTCACATTTCAGCAGGAATAAACTTCTAATCTATTTCTACATATGAGTCTTTCTTCTCCACAATGGCACTATTTTATGTTCGCTTCTGTTTATTTTATGTATTTCTTTTCATTAATAGATACATTTTCCTTTGCTGTTCATATATATACATGTCTGTATTTACTGTCAGTGGAAATCATGTTCCTAAACTCGTGTTTGGATTCCTTCCACTTCTATGAGGCATCACACTGCTCTCTTTCTCCTGGAGCCCATATGAAGGGGAAGGTCTTAGGAATCCTGGTGGATGAAAACCTTAACAGGAGCCAGCAGTGTGTGCTTGCAGCCTGAGAGGCCAACTGTACCCTGGGCTGCATTGTTGGAGAAAAGACCACGGGAGACAAGTCTCATGCTATCATGATCAACAGGTCTCAAACTTTATTACGTACAATATAACTATTTATACATGAGATAATTAGCTCATACATATTGCAAAAGAAAAGCTCATGATTGGAAATTCCTCAACTGTGAGAACCGACCTTCACGGCTAGCTGTGCGGATTCTGCTTCCTACTATCTACAAACTCCCAGCCTCATGCCATCCTGTTTCTGTTACACTTTCAAGGCAAAGGCACAGCGTCCTTGCCTTGAATTACGTATTGATTGTTACTGTTTCACCAACTTGATCATATCAAGGCCCTTGTCTTGCAACCATGTCTCAGTCAGTCTCTCCACATCATCCCTAGATGGAAACCCTGCAGCTGAAATGGGATGCAGCTCCCCACAGACCCACAGGAGCTGAGATTCCTCTGGTTCAGTTCAGATGTGGACAAGGAGTTGCTTGCATGTGAGCTCCTGCTCTAAATCCTTGGTCCTTAAGTGGTATTCTTGTTCATCCTAAATGGCAACAGACTCCTGTGTTTAGGGCACCCAAGTGTGCCTTTTCCACCCATCTCCATGGAACATGCAGAGTTATGCAGCTGACTAAACGGATCTGTCTCTGTTCTCTATCTATCTGTATATTCTGGAGCTCAAGGCACTACAGAGCTAATACAAGTCTTTATTCTTCAACTGATGAAACCTCAGTTTTCTATGGGCTCTCATGTGACTGGCCTCAGAAGCAGCCTAGTGTCATGGCAGTGTCCTGGGCTGTCCTGCACACTCACATGCAGCTGCAAATGCAGCACAGAGCCTTGAGGAAAGCCATGCCCTCAGAGTGTCTGTGCTGCTTGGACAACTCCAAGCCTCACAATGGGTCCGATGCCTGTGTGCCACCTTCTGAACACAAATACCACAGATGTGATCCTCAGCCATGCTAAATCTAATGATGTTTCCCAATTGCCATGTGTTTTGCACTATTTTAAACACCAAAATATGATGAGCCGGAAATTTTTGTGCAGTCCCAGGCTTGAGCTCTTGTTTGGACCACAGAGACACAATTATATGGCTTCCACAACTGGACTGCAGCACAAGGGGGATACAGAGTCTTTACAGCGGATGGGTGAGGAGAGAAGGAAGGGTGACTGCCCTCTGTGAGAGTGCACTGAGCTCTTCCTGTGGATGGCAGAGCAGGTCAGAGTGAATGGAAATGGCAAACAGAGGAACCACAGAATCACAGAATTTCCAAGGTTGGATAAGACCTTCGAGATCATCCAGTCCAACCATCCACCACCTATCACCAATAGTACTCACTAAACCGTGTCTCTCAACACAACATCCAGACGTTCCTTGAACACCTCCAGGGTTGGTGACTCCACCACCTCCCTGGGCAGCCCATTCCAGTGCCTGATCGCTATTTCAGAAAAGTAGTATTTCCTAACGTCAGGCCTAAATCTCCCATGGCACTGCTTGAAGCCATTCCCTCCAGTCCTATCACCAGTTACACGAGAGAAGAGACCTTAGCTCAGCTCACTACAGATTCCCTTCAGGTAGTTATAGAGAGCAATAAGGTCTCCCCTGAGCCTCCTCTTCTCCAGACTGAACAATCCCAGCTCCTTCAGCCTCTCCTCATCAGGCGTGTGCTCTAGACCCCTCACCAGCTTTGTCGCCCTTCTTTGAACCCTCTCCAGGGCCTCAATGTCTTTCTTGCAGCAAGGGTCCCAAAACTGGACCCAGTACTCGAGGTGCGGCCTCACCAGAGCCCTCCATGAACCCATGCTGACTAACTATGGTTACCTATGGAGACTAGATCTTGCTGTGGTGAGCCTTAAACAGTTAAGTAAAATTAGGTTAGAGCTTATTTTTCCTGTTGTGGTTTGCAAAAGGCTTTAGTGAGCCTTAAGCAAACCTTCCTTAACTCCCTTCCAGCAGTGTGTCATTGTGAGAGCCCATCCTGCAACCCTACAAACCCAGAATGCTGGAATACTAGAGAAACCTTAGAAACTTACAGTTCTAGAGACCTAAAAGCCTTGAACCTAGAATCCTGGAATCCTATAAATCCTAGAAACCTAGAATTCTATAAACTGAAGAAATCTAGAATCCTAGAATCATGGAATCTTAGAAACATAAGATACCTAGCATTCAAAAAACCTAAATCCTGGAAACATAGAACCCTATAATTCTTTAATCCTGGAAACCTGGAATCCTGCTATCATAGAAATCTAGAAATCTAAGAAAGCTATAATCCTACCATCCTGCAAACCTAAGAAAAGTAGAAATTTAGAATCCTACAGAACAAGAATCCTACATGCTTACGTTCCTACACTCCTACAATTCTAGAATTCTAGAAGCGTAGAATCCTAGAAACATAGAATCCTATAAATGCAGAAACCTCGAATCCCAGCATGCTAGAATGTGAATGTCCTGGACTCTCAGAATCATGGAGGTTGGAGAAGACCTCTGAGGTCATCGAGCCCAACCAAGGACGTGCCGTGCCATGGAAGTCCCTCACCTGCTCCCCAGCAGCACAGGCTCAGGGCCAGCAGGGTGACACAGCACAGATCTGGTGACAGGTCACAGCTGTGGGTTTAGCGGTGGACTTGATGGAGCTGAGTTAACAGTTGGATGACCTGAGAGGTCATTTCTAACCTAAATGATGCCATGATGCCGTGATGGGGAGACAGCTGCAGGGGGAGATCACAGCCTGAGAACTCAGACCTCATCACTTTTTACTTGTTAAGTGTTGTGCTGTTACAAAAGCCTGAGTATTTCTTTGTAGATGTCCTCAAACCAGCCAAGGGGTTTTCCTGAGGAGAACCTTTCACGTGAAATTGCGATCAAGTGTCATCCACCTGCTTTGTGTTTATCACAAAAACAGCCCGTTCCTCACCTCGGCCAATATTCCTCAGTGATGGCAGCACGGACAGTTCATTGGTTCTTTCCAAAAGAACTCCAGAGTAGGAATAATGCCACGCTGTATTTAAATATAGTGAACAAGGCAGCACTGCTAAGCTCTGACAAACATTACGCAGAGCAGAATCTGCCCAAAGGAAGCTCTTCCAGCTGGCTGCTCTCTGGGCAATTCCCAAAGCAAACGCTGAACTGCTCTTTTCAGAGAGGACCCACAACAGCTCTCTTATTTATGGGAAATGCCCCGTGAAGTTCTGACCAGCTGGCTTTCTGTCGGATGGAGCACTTCAAATTGGCTTATCATCTTTCCTTGAAGAATCCTTGAGTTGTTTGCAGTTCTAAGCCTTTTATCAGTGCTCTATTATTTTCTTCCTTTCGTCTGGATAAAACAAGCTTCACTTACAGCCATGACAGGAGGCTGTATCGGGAACAAAACCCATAGGACACCTTTGTTCTGCTGAAGCTCAGGCACACAGCCCGATGACTTCAGAAGCTAACGCCAATTTTCACCCCCAGCCTTGGATTCCCTGCCTGTGTGTCCTCATGACAATCTGTCCTCATGGACAGAGGCAGCACTACTGCCATGTCAGACACGCGACACAGATTTCTGGATGTAACATGGGGACTTCTGATGCTGGCTATAGAAGAGCGCAGAAAGGCTACAAGTCCCCATATCCCCATATCTTCATGATTTCCCCATATTGCCATGATATTCTCATGTCCCCATGATGTCCCCATTTCCCCATGATGCTCCCATATCTTCGTGTCCCCATATCCCTATGTCTCCTAGCTTTCCAAATATCTCCATAATTTCCTCACTGCCCACATCCCAGTTGCCCTCTCACCTCCCAGTGTCTCCAAATGCTGTGTCCCCAGTTCCCCAAACTATCAGCCCAACACCTTGCATCACAGGACTCAAGAGAAGTCAGGGATGAGTCCTTGGACAAAGTCTTGATATGGGGACAGCGTCATCTCTGGGTGGTCCTGTGGGAAAGAAAGGCCGGGGTGTGCTAGGTGCTGGCATTTGGAGCTTTGGGCTCAAAGCCATGGGGATCCCAGCACTCAGTGTTCTTCCTCTGATCCCTGGCTCCCTCCTGTGCCCCGGGGCTGGGGCAGGGGATGGCTGCAAGCCAGGTCAGTCTGTGCCGAGGGAGCCTGCCAAACGCAGGGGCACTCGGGGGTTGTGGGGAGGGAGAGTGGGAGGATAAAAGCAGCCCTTGCCTCCTGCAGCCTCACCCAGCTCCCAGAGCACAGAGGAAGATGAAGGCAGCTGCGCTCAGCCTCGTGATGCTCCTCGCTGCCCTGTGCTGCACAGTGGAAGCTCAGGTGAAACATCCATGGGGGATGTGGGCTGGGGATGGAGGGGATTGGCCATGGGGATCCCTGATGCCAAGGTCTTTCTCACTCCCTCTCCTACTCCTCTCCCCACAGCCACTTGTGCCAGGAAAACAGAGTTTTCTGGAAGTTTCTGTGGTGAGTGCCCGGGCAACCACGCTGATTGTGTCCAAGGGTGGCCCTGAAGGGAGCTCTGCAGGAACAGGCACATCCAAATTCCTTCCATTTGCACTCTAGTCCCCTTTTCTTAGGGTGCCCAAATCCCTTCTCTTTGGGGCTCCAAATGCCCTCTCTTTGGGTCCCCAATCCCATCCTTTTGGCATCAACAAATCTCCTTCCTTTGGTATCCCAATTCTCATCTCTTTAGGTCCCCTACCCCCTCTGTTTCGCTTTCCCCTATTTACCACTCTTTGAGCTCCTTGCTGCCCTGTGCTGCACAGTGGAAGCTCAGGTGAAACATCCATGGGGGATGTGGGCTGGGGCTGGAGGGGATTGGCCATGGGGGTCCTTGAAGCCAAGGTCTCTCTCACTCCCTCTCCTACTTCTCTCCCTACAGCCACGTCTGCTGGAACCGGAAAATAGTGATGTGAGTGCCCGGGTAGCCACACTGATTGTGCCCAAGGATCTCCCTGCAGGGACCTCTGCAGGGACAGGTGGAGTCTGTCCCTGCCTGGCAGAGGCCACCCCTCGACTTCGAACATCCAAATTCCTTCCATTTGCACTCTAGTCCCCTTTTCTTTGGGTCCCTAAATCCCTTCTCTTTGGGGCTCCAAATGCCCTCTCTTTGGGTCCCCATATCCCATCCTTTTGGCACCAAGTCTCCTTTCTTTGGATTCTCATCTCTTTACGTCCCCAATCCCCTCTGTTTCATTTTCCCACATTCACCTCTCTTTGATATCCTTGTCCCTCTTCATTTGGAACTCCCAAGTCTCATCTCTTTGGCATCCCTATTCCCCTCGCTTTGGGCCCCCCAAGCTCCTGTCCTGTCCCTATGTCCTACCCCAACCCTGGGTTACTCCATGGGCAGAAGTGCACACAGACCTTGGCTGCCACAAGTGTGGGGGCAGCCCTAGGGACAAACAGGGGGCTTGGGTGGGGACACCCAGTCTCACAGTTCCCTTATGGCTGCCCCTTGGCTCTTCTTCCCCAGGAACCACTACCTGTCTTCGTTGAAATTCCTGGTCCTGTAAGTTGAGGGGTGACCCTGGGATAAGAATGGGGGTGGGATGTGTTGCTATCCTCTCTGTTTTCCTGGGACTTGGAGACACCCCTGGGCCCCAAGGCCTCTGTTTGGCTCCCTCCTGCTGTGGGTGGTTAATGGGCAGGGGAAGGAGGCAGTTGGGGCAGCTGGGGCTGAGCAGGTTACAGGACCTTGCCTTGGCCATGGTGTTCTAGTACCCACAATGGGTCCCTGCACCTTCAGGGCATCTCAGGGTGTCCCATTTTCCTTGGTGTTCCCAGTATGTCCCAGTGTTTCCCATTGTCCCTCGGGTGTCCCTACACCTCCTTTCTCCCCAGGTCGTGCTCAGCAGAGAAGAGGAGAATCCCCCACGTGAGAAACGCGCGGTCCTGGATCTGCGTGTCTAGGTGAGCAGCACGGGGACACCTGCAACCTCACAGGGCACTTGGGGACCTTGGGTGTCCTGTAGCCCTGAGGATCAGCCATCAGGGGCTGGGGATGGATGGTGTGGAGGGGACTGTCCCTGGCCTGCTCCAGGGGGACCTGGGCACTGTCACCTCCACACCTTCCCTTGCACTCTATGAGGCAGTGCAGAAGAGGGGATTTGGAAGGGGCAAGCTCAGGATGCCCTATGGATAGCCAAGGGTCACTGTACAGGTGGGACAGGGGCTGTGGCTGCTGTCCCCAGGGGACCCACATCCTGCCCTGGGCCTGTTGGCTGCTGCCAGTGCTTCTTCTCCTGCCCTAAGTCCTTGGGGACAAACCTGCAGGGACAAGGATTCTCCTCACCTCTGAAGCCCTTTGACATCCTCTGATGACCAGTGTTGCCCTCTGGTGACCAGTGTTGCCCTCTGATGACCAATGAAGACCCTGATGATTAATGACACCCTCCGATGATCAATAAATCCCTCAGCAAAGCTACACTCTGTGTGTCTGTGTCCTTGTTCTCATGCTCAGCAGGACCACTCAGATCTGTCCCTGCCTGGCAGTGGACACTCTGAAGTGCTGGGAGGGGTCCCCAGCTCCATGCCATGCACACCATGTCCTACACCCCTGTGGGCTTTCCCCCTCTCTCATCACCTGCTCCAAAGTCCTAAAGGTTGGAGCTGCTCATGCTGCCATGCAGCCTCAATACCCTCCCTCTGTTCTCTCCCAGATCCTCCTTCCAGTTTCTCCAAACCCTTCACCCCTTGCTCTACCTCTGCATGGCCACAGTGTGACCACATCACCCTCCTTTAGCCCCCTCTTTTATTGCAGCTACCTGTCCCTCCTTTGGGTCTGCTTCATTCCTCTTCCTTCAGTCCCCCTACCCCCTACCCCGTCACCTACAACAAGGTCTGCATATCCCCACCCATGGACTCCCCAAATATCCTGATGATCAATGAAGCCCTCTGATGACCAGTGACACCTGCTCTCGATTAATGAAGCCTTCTGATGGTTAATGAACATCTCTGACAATCAGTGGAACACTCTGACAACCAACAAAGCCTTCAGATGACCACAGACACCTTCTGATGGCAAAATAAGCCCTCTGACGATCAGCAGATTGCTGCTTCACGTGCAGGGAAGGGAACAGTGGGAAAGAAAGATTCCGACATCATACTGGTACATAGCGTGGTTTGCTCATCATAACATAATGGTTTGCTTCTGATTTAATCAGAGAATCTGGAGAGGAGTGTGGGGCTGCATCTGACTTCCCCGAGAGACATGACTGTAGTTGAAGAGATGAGGCAGGTGATAATCTGCAGACAAAGCAGTACTGCCTGATGTTGGTCAGGGTGAGCTCCTTCAACCAGTTTGATGACCATGGGTCTGGAGATCATGGAATCCTAGAATCACCAAGGTTGGAAAAGACCTTCAAGATCATCCAGTCCAACCGTCCACCCATCACCAACAGTTCTCACTCAACCATGTCCCTCAACACCACGTCTTCACATTCCTTGCACACCTCCAGGGTCGGTGACTCCACCACCTCCCTGGGCTGCCCATTCCAGTGCCTGACCACCTTTTTGGTGATGTAATATTTCCTAAAGTCCAGCCTTGGCGCAACTTGAGGCCATTCACTCTTGTCCTATTACTGTCACGTGAGAGAAGAGGCTGACCCCCAGCTCACTTCCAGTAGTTACAGAGAGCAATCAGGTTTCCCCTGAGCCTCCTCTTCTCCATACAAATCATCCCAGCTCCCTCAGCTGCTCCTCATAAGACTTGTGCTCCAGACCCCTTACCAGCTTTGTTATCCTTCTGTGGACATGCTCCAGGGCCTCAATGTCCTCCTTGCAGTGAGGAGCCAAAAAGTGAATGCAGCACTGAAGTTACAGCCTCACCAGTGCACAGTACAGAGGGACAATGACTCCTGCTAGCAATGCTTTTTCTGATGCAAGCCAAGATGCCATTGACCTTCTTGGCCACCTGGGTCACATTGCTGGTTCATGTTCCTATGAGCATCAATCAATACCCCCAGGGCCATTTCCTCTTCAGTCTTCCAGCCACTCTGCCCCACACCTGTAGCATTGCCTGGGGTTGCTGTGGCCAAAGCCCAGAACCCAGCATTTGGTCTTGTTGAACCTCATCCCATTGGCTTCAGCCTGTTAGATCCCTCTGTAGGGCCATGCAACCCCCAGGCAGATCGACACTTCCTGCCAACTGGGTGTCATCTGTAAGCCATGGATGTTCAAGGAACATTTGGATTTTGTGTTGAGGGAAACGGTCTAGTGAGAACTATTGGTGATGGGTGGATTGTTGGACTGGATGATCTTGTAGGTCTTTTCCAACCTCGGTGATTCTGTGATTCTGTGATGATGACAAATGCCTTGTGGGGTGGTTATAGCAGTGGGAACAAAATAACTGCTGGAAATAGCCAAATAATTATCAGGACAGTACCTCTGATAAAGCAGAGATCTCTATCCTGCCCCATAGATCTCCTGCAAGCATGAGAGCACACAGAAAACAGTGTTACATCTTTTATGCCTTATATTGCTTGATGCTTATCTCTTTCTCCCCTGGCTGCGAATTGGCTGAGTACTTTGGGTTCACAATCTTCCCAACGCTCAACTAAACATACGGATACTGGCTAAACATCAATTGTTGCCAGCTAAGCATATATTGCTAATTAATTAACTTCTCGCGTTGGCTCATTCAACACTCGGTCATTGTTTCTGGACATCTGCTCGTCCTTGCATAGACATGAGCTTGGAAGGAGGATAAGGGGGAGTATCTCGATGCCTGCTGTTGCATCTCAACCTTCCTACAGAGCAAGGCAATCCAGCCTTGCGTGAAGGCCCTGGCTTTTTTGAAGTTTGTTAAGTCTGTTTTTCTTTTGCTGAGGGTCTCTTATCCAAACAGAAAAGCCCTACTATATGCTTTCTAGTCCATAATATTGTACCTACTCTATTTGGAACATTTAAAAACTATGGCAGTTTTGCAAGCAAGAATTAATCACACAATTCAGCAACTATATTTCTAAAGAATGTTGCTAACATAGATGGTATTTCTACTTTTTCACATCAGCTATTTCTAAGGACAAGTTACAAAATACAAGCACACTGTGCTCTACTTCTTCAGATCGATTTCCCCTTTTAAATATTTAATGCAAAAACAACATTCCATTCCTACGTAACTGGCAACAGAGGGCGAAACCTATTTGGGCTGCTGAAGTGTGCAAAGACACTGCTGCCCAAATAAAGGATGTGGTCGTGAAGGTGCACCATGTAGATGCTCATGTGCCCAAGAGCCGCACTACTGAAGAACAACAAAATAACCATCAGGTAAGCTGAGCAGCCAAAACTGAGGTGGCTCAAAAAGACCTGGACTGGCAGAACAAGGGTGAATTATTTCTAGCTCAATGGGCCCATGAGACCTCGGGCCATCAAGGAAGAGATGCAACATATGAGAGGGCTGGAGTCCGAGGGGTGGACTTAACTGTGGATGCTATTGCACAGGTTATCCATGACTGTGACACAAGTTCCATTAAAAAAAAAAAAAAAAAAAAAAAAAAAAAAAGCCAAGAGGATGAAACCACTCTGGGAGGATGGGCAATGGCAAAAGTATAAGTATGGGGAAGTGTGGCAGGTTGATTCTATCACCTTGCCACGATCTCGCAGTGGTAAGTGTTATGTGCTTACCATGGTGGAGGCAACCACTGGGTGGCTTGAAACATATGCAGTACCCCACGCTACCGCCCGAAACACCTTATTGGGTGTGGAGAAACAAGTCCTGTGGCGACATGGCACTCCAGAAAGAATTGAGTCAGATAATGGGACTCATTTCAGAAATTCTCTTGGAAATACTTGGGCCAAAGATCATGGCACTGAGTGGATTTACCATGTTCCCTGCACTAGCCTCTGGTAAAACAGAACAATTATTCAGTTACTATATATTCAGTAATTCAGTATAAAATCTACAGTATTGTATACTGAACAATTATTCAGTATACAATAATATGGTTATTAAACAACATGTTGAAAGCAATGGGTGTTGGAACATTTAAGCACTGGGAGAAGCTTTTGGCAGAATCCACCTGGTTGGTCAGTACCAGAGGATCTATCAATCTTGATTGTCCTACCCAATCCAGCTCCCTACATACCGTAGAGGGAGATAAAGTCCCTGTAGTACATGTAAAGAGCATGTTGGGAAAAGCAGTTTGGGTCCTTCCAGGCTCTGGAAAGGGCAAACCTCTCCTCTGTGGAACTGGTTTTGCCCAGGGACCAGGGTCCACTTTGTGTGTAATGCAGAAAAATGGGGCTGTTCCATGTGTACCACAAAGAATTAGATGTTGGAAGAGTGCAGTCAGTAATTCCATGTGTATATGTGTATATAGACATGTGTGTAAAGCATAGGGACTCACAGAGACACACAAAGACTCATAGAGACCCATATTGACCCGTATTGAATCATAGAGACCCATAGAGACCATAGAGACCCATAGAGACCCATAACACACCTGCCCTGAGGACTGTCAGTAGGAACCATGTCACAGCCAACACACAAAGGGAGGGAGGGGTGCCAGATTTGCAGCTCCTGCTTGGATAACAGTGAAACTGGCATTCAGTGTCCAGACACAGGCATGAGTTTTAATGCGAATCTGTGCACTACAGTTATCTGTAAGGTACTGGCACTTCTACAGTTATTTCCATGTGCAGCTACACCTTGTGATGTTATAAGAAACCAAAGTAAACCTTGTGTTACTTAACAACTCTATGAGAGGAAGAGAAAGAAAAGAGAGAGACAGAGTTGGGGGGTGGGGAGGAGAGAGGGGCAGAGAAAGAGATCACACGTCTGGGTTCCTGCTTTGATCCAGCAGAGAGAAGTGGTGGGTCCTTGACTTGTAAGTGTGCTTGTCCCATAGTTTTGAAGCATGAAAGTCTCCAAACAGGACCTCAAGGATCCCTCTGGCATCCTTCTGTGGCTCCTAGGTTTACAGGTATGCCATCCAGGGCTGTGAGTGAGGTGGCAATAAACAAGCCCGTCAAAAACAAGTTTGCAGTCAGAACTTCCTACAGCACAATGGAAACAATTGGACAGAGCAAAGCTGTCTCATTTTTCATAGGATTCCCTCCTCCCCCAGGTGTCCAGCCTTCAGTCTACTGACATGACAGTGCACTTCCAAGCCTTTGAGACAACTCCAGGCACACCGCAGGCAAAGTGTTTTTTGTTGGTCTGCTACGTAATGCAGGGCCTGAGGGCTGACACAAGTGCAAGGAGAAAGGAGAACAGAGTGCAAAGGTGGTGCAAAGAGAGCAGCACTGAAAAGAGCACGTCCTGCTGCTGCCCATGGCCGTGGCTCCAGGGAAGCAGCAGCACAACTCAAAGGCAGCAGAGAGGGAGCGCCCAGCGGGCGGTGAGGGGCAGCCCCACAGACACCAGGGCTGCTGCAACGTGTGGCATTGGGCTCTTGGTTCCTGCAGCCCTCCTGTCTGCAGGGCTGCTCTCTGAGATACAGAGGAGATGGGAGCTGAAGCAAACAATACTCTGATGATTTCCTTATCTATTCAAACAGCTGTGTTGCTTTTGTACATTAGGATTGCCAGCCAGAAGACAAAGGTAGAAATAAAGAAGAAATGTGATGAACAGCATTGCTTTATTGGAATAAAAAGTATGATAGGAATAACAAACTGGGTGAGAGGGTGAGAGTTGAAATAAAGGCAATCAGAGCTTTTTCTGAATTTCTGATAGTCGTGTGATGAACATTTTAATGATGTTGAAGCAATACATCTGTAAACAGTTTCTTGAGTGCATCCTTGATCTCCTGGTTCCTCATGCTGTAGATGAGGGGGTTCATTAGTGGAGGTACCACTGTGTATAACACTGCCACCACCAGGTCCAGGGATCGGGAGGAGATGGAGGGGGGCTTCAAATAGGCAAACATGCAAGTGGTGACAAACAGGGAGACCACGGCCAGGTGAGGGAGGCACGTGGAGAAGGCTTTGTGCCGTCCCTGCTCAGAGGGCATCCTCAGCACGGCCCTGAAAATCGGCATGTAGGACACAACAATGAAAACAAAACAACCAAACAAGATGAAGGCACTAAATATGATAAGTCCAACTTCCCTGAGGTAAGAACCAGAGCAGGAGAGCTTGAGGATCTGGGGGATTTCACAGAAGAACTGATCCACAGCATTGCCTTGGCACAGTGGCAAAGAAAATGTGCTGGCAGTGTGCAGCAGAGCAAAGACAGCCCCAGTGCCCCAGGCAGCTGCTGCCATGCTGGCACAAGCTCTGCTCTCCATCAAGGTCCCGTAGTGCAGGGGCTTGCAGATGGCAACATAGCGGTCATAGGACATGATGGTGAGAAGGAAATATTCTGCTGATAGCAGAAAGACAAACAGGAAGGTCTGTGCAACACATCCAGCATAGGAGATGTGCCTGGTGTCCCAGAGGGCATTGGCCATGGCTTTGGGGAGAGTGGTGGAGATGCAGCCCAGGTCGAGGAGGGCGAGGTTGAGGAGGAAGAAGTCCATGGGGGTGTGCAGGAGGTGGTGGCAGGCTACGGCTGTGCTGATGAGGCCGTTGCCCAGGAGGGCAGCCAGGTAGATGCTCAGCAAGAGCCAGAAGTGCAGGAGCTGCAGCTGCCGCATGTCTGCCAACGCCAGCAGGAGGAACTCGCTGATGGAGCTGCTGTTGGGCATCTGCAGTTCTTCTGGGCACCAGGACCTGCTCAAGGAGGATAAAAGTCAAGGACAAGTCTTTCTATGTGGGCTGTGTTCATTCAGCTCCATGATGTGATCTACACTTCATGAGGTCGAGTTTGCCATGAGGGACTCTGCACTTTTTATCTCAATGAAGTATTCTTATCCCTGCGTGTACATAGGAACGTGGTGATGGTGTGTAGGCAGACTTTTGTTTCAGTATATATCAGATAAAATCACTTACAATACAGAAGTGCTGGTTGGCATCTGAACCTTAATGCCAAAAATATGTGGGTCAAAAATAGAAGTTCTAGGAATCGCTTTTTCCTGCAAATTCTCATCCTGCTCACCATGCCTAAGGAGTGTTTGCTGAAGTCTGAACAGCTGTAAGACCTGCGAGGCAAAGGGATTCACTGCTGCTTAGTGCAGGGTAAGGGGAGCTGACTGGCTTTCTTTCCAATTGCTCTGAGCTTGACTACTTAGCAGATGCAAGACGATTGCATTCCCATAAAGTTCTGAAGGTAGAGCCAGCTCAGAAAACAGGAGTCCACTGCCCATCACTGTGTATTCACTCTTTCTCGAAGTACTTCAGCGTTGCCTCATCACCACACATCTTGCAAATGACCCCTAACACTGATTTCTCCAATCCCACACCATTTGCATATTACATCTCTCTGCTTCTTCCCTGCACTCTGATCTCCTGACTAGGAGAAAGATTTGCATCCTGAAGGTCAGCTCCCGGCTCTGAAGGACACCTCAGGGAGAAGTGTCCTACTGATGGCATCTCATTAAGGGAAAGCCAGCTTCTTTCCAGCCTCACAGCCTGCATTGCCCACAGCCCCAGGCAGTGGCTCTCAGCCCCTGTGCACTGCAGAGGGTGATGGACACGTGCCTGGGGAGATGCTGCTCTGCTCTGCTGGAGCTCTGCCTGCACAGGAGCTGGTTCACGCATCGGACCCCATGGTCATGTGGGCAGAGGCGTTTCTAGGTGGGAGCTTGCTCAGAGGAAGGTCCCTGCACTGAAGGGGGTAATTCCCTGATCATATCTCTGTGGTCTGCAGATTTTCATCCTGGGGGCTGTTTTCCTGTCATTTCCCTGACTGAGCATACAGACACCAGCCCAAACTCTCTGCATTCCTATTTGCTGTCCAGAACCCACCCCGTTTGCAGGGCACTAGCTAAGTGCATGTTCATTTTTTCAAGTGAAAAAGGGAACCTAAGAGAACTCCCATGGCTTTATTGAAAGAATATATACATTGAAGGAAAGCAGAGAGGTAAAATACACTTAAGGGTTCTCTCTTGATGTGCCCTCAGAGCTGTGCTCTGACGTTGCAGCAGGGAAGCCCTCATCTGGAACAGCTCTTATTCCATGATAAAGAAACACAGAGTATACACAGCCTGGTCTGCACTGGGATGTGCCAGATTTGGTGATCCCTCTTGGGAAAGAGTTTGCATTACCTATGGTGAGAGACTTACCGTGTCAGTGGCTGGAAGCAATGCTCCTGCAGTGAGGTTGCAGCCTGCTCACACCCCTCACATCCTGTAATCCCTCTCTCCTTTCTCTTCTATCTTCATGTCACCTGCAGAACGTGCCCCTAGTGCTGATGCACAGTACACGGGAGCTGCTCTTAGTCAGAGCTGTGTCTCTGCAGCACTGCCCACTTGTAGGAGCTCCCTGTGTCCCAGGGGCTCAGCCCAGCTCAGCAGCAGAGGATGTCATTTCTATCCTCCCAATGATCTCTCCTGGGATGTCCCTGGGTCTCCGTGGCCAACAGCTCCTGAAAGACAGCAGTGTCATGACTGTACTCTGAAATCTGCTGCATTAACCACCAAATGTCCACTGGACAGTGACTAATTCCAGACATACAGTTAGTCCTTCAGTGAGTGTTGCTATATCAAAAAGAGCACACAGGCAAGGACAGGGAGGGGTGGACTTGCCCTGGGCAGGGCAGTGATCCAGCTGAGGCGGTGCGGGCATCTCATCCCTAGATGGAAACCCTATGGCGGAAATAGGTTTGGGATTTCTCTGGTTCAGTTCAGATGTGCACAAGGAGTTGCCTGCGTGTGAGCTCCTGCTCTGAGTCCTTGGTCCTTCAGCAGGGAGTCAGTTGCTCACACACAGACCCTGGGTGATGACCAAGGTGCCTGGGGTGCTCCTGGATGTGTGCTGGTGCTTGGGAAGTGTGTGGGAAATCCCTGACTTAGACAGCTTCTTCCTGAGCATCAGATGAGGGCAAGAGATGGAACAGAGGTATTCTTGGCCATCCTAAATGACAACAGACCACTGTGTTTAGGGCACTGGAGTATGTCTTTTTTACTCATCTCCATGGAGCATGAAGTTGTTCAGCTGACTAAATGGATGAGCTCTCAAAAGAAGAGGCAGATCTTCCTCTGTTCTCCATCTGCTGCCTATTCTGGAGCTCAAGGCACTACAGAGCTGACACACATCTGTGTTCTTCATCTGAAGAAGCCTCAGTTTTCTATGTGCTCTCGTGTGAATGACATCAGAAGCAGCCTAGCGTCATGCCAGTTCCCTGGGCTGTCCAGCACACTCACATGCAGCTGCAAATGCAGCACAGGGCCTTCAGGAAAGACATGTCCAGGAGTATCCATGCTGCTTGGACAACTTGGCGCCCCACAGTGGGTCCGATGATTATGTGCCACCTTCATAGATACCATGGATGCACTGAATCCAATAATGCCTCCTGAACAGGATGTTTTCTTATGTGCTTTTACACGAATGAGAACACCAATATGTGCTGGGCTAGAGAGCTTTGTACACTTGCAGGTCTGAGCTCTTGTTTGGATCACTGGGATGTGGTTTAATGGCTTCCACAGCTGGACTGTAGCACAAGTCTTTATGATAGAGGGGAGAGGAGACAAGGAAGAGCATTTGCCCTCTGTGAGAGCACAATGAGCTCTTCCTTGGGATGGCAGAGCAGCCAGGTCAGAGTGAATGGCAATGGCAAAGAGAGGAGACCAACAGTGTCTGTTCCTGGCTTCCTGATCAGGAAGAGCAAGTGGAAGGTGCCCTCTGCAGACAGATGGGAGCCTCCTGTTGTCAGGCCCTTGTCCCTTTGGGGGCCTTTTCCACTGCAGTATCTGCTGCAGGGACAGCACAGCAGGGCATACAAGATCCAGGATATCCCTGGAGAGCACAGCTGACAGTTTCTTCACCAAACCTTAGAGGAACCAAAGAGGAGAGGTGCTCTGCTGCATCTCATACTCATCGGCAAGGAAGGGCTGGTGGAGAATTTGAAGGTCAAAGTGAACCTGGTCTGCAGTGGCCATGGGATGGTGGAGCTGTGGAGTCTGAAGGGAGGGCAAAAGTCAAGTTCACACCTTTGGGTTTCAGGAGAGCACACCTTGGCTTCCTCAAGTGTCTGTGGTGCCCAGTACAGAAAGAAAACATATACAGGAATTGGAAACAAGCAGTGGTCAGCTGGGAGCAATGCAGAGTGTTTGTCCTAGTGAACCTGCTGAGATTAATTTAGAAAGTCTAAAGCTCACACAGAGCTGAACCTGCCCAGGCATATCAACAACAGAAGGGCTTTTAGAAATATATACACAGCAAAAGGAAAGCTAGGGTGAATGTGAGCTCACAGTGAAATGGGGCATGCTACCTGGCATGAAGGGCGTGAAGCGTCCTGTGCTGCATGTGACCTTCTAAAACAAGGTCTGAGAACGTGAGAAGATCTCCGTACCACAGTGTGACTCAGTTAGTGGAAACACGGAGAGCTGTCATGGACAATTCTCGGCAGGGAAATCCTGGGGAGCGCCAGGCTCTGTTCAGAACAGAGATGGATTTTCTTTTATTTTTGAAGCTGTAAGTCTGAAAGATGTACATGTCAATAAAACTGAAGCAATGGAATTGAATTGAATGGATTGAATTGAATTGAATGGATTGAAGACCAAGATGGAAATCAGTGAAAATGAATTAACACACCTCTCAAGTCCTAAAATAATACTCATGAGATCTGCTTTTTTTTTTTTTTTTTTTTTTTTAGTTGAAAATTCAAGTCTTTTAGGGGATTTTGTGTCCTTTCTATTTTATTCCAAAAAGAACAACATTTTGCAGAACTGTGTTAGCAGGAAACACATGCCTTCAGGTACAGAGACACAGACTGTGTTTCATTGTTCATCATGAAGGAATTCTGTTTGTTGGAAAAAAGAGAAATCTTTCATTGCCCATGTGCAGCTGGTTCTCTGAGGAATTGGTGCCAGTGCCAATATCCTGTGACCAATGCCCCGCATCCACTGCTGCTCTACCCTGCTGCGTATTTGATGTCCCTCATCCTCCAGGTGTCTCCAGCTCTCCTAAATCAATGACCATGGTACAGGGCAAGTTTACTGCAGGCCATCTGGACACATGCTTTTCCCACTGCTCTACAAATTTTTCCTTCCCTTGCTCTGTGTTTACTCAGATACCTCCCAGTTATCTGGCTGATCTATGAACTTCAGGGAGATTATTGGAACTTGCAACATCTCTCAAAGTCTGATGGACTCTTCGATCAACTCCTTAAATGTGATTCTATCTATGCCTTCCTATCTCTGTCTAAAATATTTCTTGTAAAATATTCCCTGTGAAAGACAAACCTCATTAGACGCGTCTTGGACAAGGCATGCAGTGGATTACATTGCTCTACTGTTCGTTCAATTGCATCATGTTTACAACTGTTTGCTGTCAAAAAAAAAAAAAAAAAAAAAAATCTTTCCTTGCCCATGTGCAGCTGGTTCTCTGAGGAAAGCCTGTGGGAGTTGGTGCAATCGAGGTTTAACACTGAGAATGTGACTGCAGAGGAGAAGAGTGACATGAGGAAAAGTAATGCAAGTCTCATGGGGCCAATGAGAGTAGAAATGGGGTGGAGTAGCTGAGGAGGACATTTGTCCACACGTTGACAGGGCAGAGCTCATTAGGGGACATCCTGGGTCAATATCAATTGCCAAGTACTGCTGCAACTTCTTGTTTAAACCCAACCATAAATAAATAATTAAAAAGTCTTCATAAATGCCTTTTGTTCTCTTCCAATTTTAGCTCTCTCCAGATACCTGTCCAGTTTGCTGCACAAGTTCTGAACACCTGAAGAAGATGACAGGAAGGCACAAGGCACAGCAGGGCTCTTCAGGTTGTAATGGGCCCCCGGGGGCATTTGCTGCTGAGTCCATCAACCTCCAGTGCACAGAGAAGATTGCATGAAGTGCTCAAGAAGACAAAGTCAGAAGGAACAGTGAAGTTTCTTGGAGTATTAATGGGCCCCACTGAGGGCCATTGACAAGCAAGCTTCCCCAGGGACTTGTTAGAGCAGATAATTGGAAGCCATGATTGCAGGCAGACCAAGGCACTGGGATGGTGGCTGTGATGCTGAGCAAAGCCTCCTTTGTCTTGTGAAGCAGAAAGGCCAAGGCCTGATCCGCAGAGCCTTGGCAGAGAGATCGTGTCCCTCCCTCCTGCTGGCTCAGGGCCCTTCCTGGGGCAGTGGGATGGAGGTTTGTCTGATGTCAAATGAAAGACTGTGGGACAGCAGCTGCCAGACTCTGCATGGGGTGCAAGGATGCCGTGAGGCCCAAGTGCCATGTGGGCAGTGTGTCTCATGCCAGGATGTGGGATGTGAGAAGGGCCCAGTTTGGACAAATTACTCAACTGCAATGGAACTTTGAACTTCAGATCTCTCTGGCCCAAGGTGGAGGCACCATTTCCTCACTGGTAGCATTTGGTTCTGGGGATGCCGTGTTTGATGCTCACCCACATGCAGAGCTCCTGTCTGACTGCAACACCACTGTGCTCATATCAGCTGTGACGACACAGTGGAGCTGAAATCACTGAGCTTGTCTCCCCTTTGCAGCACAGTGACTCTGACATCACTGCAATACTGACCTCTGCCACAACTCAGTAATTCTGACATCACTGCTCTCCACACTACCGAGACAACACCGTGACTGTGCTGTCACTGAACTCCTACCCACTGTGACAGCACAGTGATCCAACATCACCGTGCTTGTACCCACTGTCATAGAATCCTGGGACAACCCGCAATGGAAAGGACCCATAGTGATCATCAGGTCCCACATTTGGCTCCGTCCTAAAAGCAGAGCATATGACTGAGTGTGTTGTCTTGTTACGGAGTTATCTGGATCAATGTGTGTCCGTGACAGAGGGCAGAAGGCTTGGCAGTTCCACTGGCCAAAAAATAAAATAAAATAAAATAAAATAAAATAAAATAAAATAAAATAAAATAAAATAAAATAAAATATAATATAATATAATATAATATAATATAATATAATATAATATAATATAAATAAAATAATAATAAATAAGGAAATAATAATAAAAATAATTTAAAAAAGCGTCAATGATTGAAGGAGGAAACTTATTTTTACTAAACATGGTACTGGAATGTAAGATAACACAATGTTATAAAATAAAATTGGAATTTAGGGTAATAAATCAAATATAATGAGAGAGCGAGTGTCTGAAACCAAAAGCCTTACTTTGAACTGAAGGCGCACGGCTGGGGCGCGCAGCCACACACTGCCAGGCAGCGAGCAAGTGAGAGATCCCGGGACTTCCTCCCATGGCTTATCTTCCCCTCTGAACTCAGAGTCCTCACGAAAGGCAGTTGTTCTTCTCTTCTGAGAAACAAATATCCATAAAGTTGTCCATTCACAGAACTGGAGTATTAACTCTCTAATTCCCCATGCTTTACATGATGTTATGATGTGGAATACTGATAACAATATTCGTAAAACCATGACACCAAATCAGGCATTTGCAGCTTTGCTCGGCACACACAATCTGTTAGGACAAACAATGCTTCTGGAATCAGCCTGTCTACTGGTGATTAATTCATCTGACTTCAAAGTACGTTTTGCAGAGATGACCCCGCCGTCTATCAGGAGCTGCCAGCCCCGCAGCCCCAAGGGCATCTCCAGGGAGAGCAGTGAGGAAGAGAAAATGACATCCTCTGCTGCTGAGCTGGGCCGGGCTCCTGGGACACAGGGAGCTGCTACAAGTGGGCAGCGCTGCAGAGAGACAGCTGTGCCCAGGAGCAGCTCTTCTGCACAGCACAGCCTGCAGGTGACAGGAGGAGAGGAGAGAAAGGACAGAGAGCTTATAGGATGTGTACGGTGTGAGCAGGTGTTGAGCTCACTGCAGGAGCACTGCTCACAGCCTTTGGCAAGGTAAGTCTCACTGCAGGCTATGACTCTGCCTCCTGCCAGGCTCAGCACTCAGCACTCAGCACTCAGCACTCAGCACTCAGCACTCAGCACTCAGCACTCAGCACTCAGTCTGCCTGGGGAGCTGCACAGGGCGCTGCAGGGAGACGCGTGGGGGAAAGGAGCCCCCCGGCAGGGCAGGGGACATCTGCTGCTGCCTGGGGCAGGGGGATCACAGCTACACTGCACCGCTGGGTGTTTCCAAGGGCCCTTTGCAAGAGGAGAGACAAGGCAGGGATTTTCCAATACCTGTTCTTAGGGAAGGAGAATGAGTTGGAGGCAGAATTCTGAAAGGAGATGTGAAATATGAACACATCTCTGAGAAGCCTGAATTGTACCTTTCACAATCTGCTGTTATATGAACAATCTCCTCAAGTGCTATCAGCTTCTCCTCTCCCTAAGGACAGCATCAGCTGAAATTACCATCATTTTCTGCAGTCATGAATGATGCAGCTTTCTCCAAGAGAAATTTAAATGCACAGAGGTTGGGATGGGCATTCGGAGAGCAGACAGGATAAAGGATAAAGGATAAAGGATAAAGGAAAAAGGATAAAGGATAAAGGATAAAGGATAAGGGATAAAGGATAAAGATATGAGACATGAAAATTGCTCATAGAAGGAAAATGTCCAGGAAGCGGAGATATGATTAGGAAATGAGAGTGCACAAAACCTCTCGCCACGCACGCAGCCACACTTGCAACCTTTCCTCGAGCCACCAGAAACCTGGCGTGGACTCCCAGCCCAAGTTGTCGCCTTGGGGCTGCGGGTGAACCCGAGGGACGGCCAGCATCTGCCAGGTTGGAAAGAGAAAAAGGGACGCGGCCCCTTTAAGCCCGTCCTCCCTCGCTCTAAGCCCCGCCCACTCTCCCCACAAGCCCCGCCCAACGGTCCTGGCCCCGCCCTCCCCTCGAAGCCCCGCCCACCTCTCAAGCCCCAAACTGGGATCCTATGGGACTGGGATCCCCCAAACTGGGATCGCTCATACTGGGACCCCCTCCAAACTGGGACAGCCTCAAATTGGAACCCTATGGGACTGGGATCCCCCAAACTGGGATCACCCCAAACTGGAACCCAATTGAACTGGGACACCCTTAAATTGGGAGCACCTTAAACTGGGATCCTATGGAACTGGGAATCCCCAAACTGGGATCACCCCAAACTGGAACCCAATTGAACCGGGGCACCCCTAAACTGGGAGCACCTTAAACTGGGATCTTATGGAACTGGGAACCGCCAAACTGGGATCACTCCGTACTGGGATCCCCCACAAACTGGGATCCAATGGGACTGGGATCCCCCAAACTGGGAGCACCCTAAACTGGGACAGCCCCATACTGGGATCCCATCCCAAACTGGGATCCTATGGGACTGGGATCCCTCATACTGGAACCTCCTCCAAACTGGGACAGCCTCAAACTGGGATCCTATGGAACTGGGAACCCCAAACTGGAAAACTCCCATATTGGGAAGCCCCAAACTGGGATCCTATGGAACTGGGAAGCCCCAAACTAGGATCCTATGGAACTGGGACGCCCCGTGTCATCCAGGTCCCCTACCTGCGCCCCCGTCAGCAAAAGCAAAGAAGGATGAAGCCGACAAACGATTTGTGGGGTAAGAGGGGTGGGAGGGTGGGGATCTCTGATCTTTATTGCGTCGGACCAGAGTGAGTCGGGGAGGTGGGAGAGGGAGGGGTGGTTGTAGAAGTAAAACAGCTTTGGCTTGGGGATTAAAAGGGTTGGAGATCAGCACGGCCGCGCTGGAACAGCTTTCCCGAGGATGCTGTGCAATCCCCAGCCGTGGAGGTGTGGGAAGCCAGGCTGGATGCGGCTGCAAGTCGGAGAGGGGATGAAGCTGGGCGATGATGACGGTCCGCCTCAACCGAAGCCATTCTGGCTCACGGCTGCGGGGGCTTTGGCTCACGAAACCAGCTTCATTCCCAGCACATCCTCCTCTGCTGGCCCCGGATCCTGCTGCTTCTTCGTGGCTGAGCCCCGCGTCTGCCCGCAGGAGGGCTTTGGGTGCGGATGCTCCCTCGCCGCCCGGATGCTCCCCCGCGTGTCTGCGCCCTGCGAGCCATCGCGGACCCGGGAATGGCAGATGTTGGCGAGCTGCTGCTGCTGCTGCCGCCCTGCTCCTCCGGGGCTGGCGTTTGCCGGCCGCCACGCCGCCTTCTCGGCCGGCTCTGGGAACTCGGGATGCGAGATTGCAGCGGGGATCGGCTCCGTGCACGGCTTCTTCCCCCCTGCCTGCGATGTGTTCGGCGTGCAGCAGCTGGAGATGCCCTGGAGGACCCCGAGGGCCTCCTGGTGGCTGCGTGGGACCCGTTTTCAGCCGCTGTTTGCCTGCGTCCTCGCAGCTGCTCAGAGGAAGGCCGATCGTCGCCGAAATGCTGGCTGTTTGTCCGCCGCTCGCTGTCGGGCAGGTGGCTCTGCGATGCCCCAAATGCCGCCTGGCTGCTGGGCACGCAGCTGCCGGATGAACACAGAGCCCTGTGGCTGGGACCGGCGAGCTCAACATCGGCGCCGGAGGCTGCAAAGGGAGGTCGTGAGTCTGAATGGGACAGACGGACTCCGGCATCCCGACGTCAGAGCATCGGGACAGACGGACTCCGGCATCCCGGCATCAGAGCATCCTGAGATCTGATGCGATGCTTCTTACCGGTCCCCAGACCAGCACAGCCGTCGCATTCCCACTCCCACATGTCTCTTGGGTTGTGCAGCTGGGAGCACTGCCGATGGGTTCCCTCAGCAGCGCAGGAGCTGCACAGGATCAGCTGCCAGGACCTGGGGAAGGTGGTGGATGTGAGGACCGAGCCACGGGATGCCCTGCACAGCGCATCTCTGCTGCTCTCAGCCCTCGCTCCGCCGTCCTGCAGAGCGAGGATGCATCCCATAGGATCCTAGGGGGGATGTGGGGGGCTATGGGGATATGGGGGATGTGGGGATAATGGGGGATATGGCGGATATGGGGGGATGTGGGGGGTATGGGGGGATAATGGGGGGATATGGGGGGTATGGGGGGTATGGGGGATGTGGGGGGATATGGGGGACTGTGGGGATAATGGGGGATATGGGGGATATGGGGGGATGTGGGGGGTATGGGGGGATGTGGGGATAATGGGGGGATGGGGGGAATATGGGGATAATGGGGGATATGGGGGTATGTGGGGATATGGGGGGATATGGGGGTAATGGGGGGATGGGGGGAATATGGGGATAATGGGGGATAATGGGGGGATATGGGGGTACGGGGGGCAATGAGGGGATATGGGAATTACGGGATGCCATCCTGCGGCGAGGCTGAGGACCCCCCCGACCCCCCGCTCACCCCGTTGTCTCTGCCTGCTCTCTGCCTCCCTCGTAAAGGCATTCGCAGGCGTCACAGCGGCTGTGCCTCTCTCGGGGCGGATCGTAGACCCCTTGGTGGTCCCATTCCGGGTCTCTGCAAGAGAAGGGAGGGGAAGCGATGAGCCCCCCCCCATCTCATCCGCTCCAAGCTTCCAAGAAACCCAAAAGGCCCTGAGAAATCCCGCGAGGCTTATGGCAGCCAAGAGGATGGGAGCAAGGAGCACGAGTCTCACGGGGAGAAGCAGCGACGCGATGGCAGAGGGGAGAACAAAACCTCTGCCTTCAGCCCAGAGAAATTGCACGAGAACTCTTGGGAAGAGCATCTCCAGCAAAGCATCTCCGAGGAAAAAGCGCAGGATATCAGATAGAAGGAGAAAAACCGAGGAAATGGCTCTTCCAGGCAAGAGAAGCTGCAGCCACGCTTGGAAAAGTCGGCGGACAACCACACACCAAGAAGAGAAAACATCAGAAACTCCGAAAAAAAGCGAAGTGGGGGAGTCCAAGCCAAGCCTGGAGACTTTGTGACACAGAACGGGAGGGACAGAGAGGTGAGAATGACGCCTCGAATAGGATTGAGGGGAAATAGGAAAGGAAGAGGGGAGCTGAAAAGGGGAAATCGGAAAGGAAGAGGGGAAGCACGAAGCCTCTGAGCTGGACAAAAAATCCGCTGCCTTGTCCTCGAGTTTTGGGGATGGGGAGGATGAGTTTGAACAGCCTGCTGTGTCTTTTGAGTCGTAGCTCAGCTATGGGAGAGGAGAGGAGAGGGGAAGGGGAAGGGGAAGGGGAAGGGGAAGGGAAGGAAGCTGATTCAGGAACCACGGTGAGGGCGAGTGGAGATGAAACTGGTTCCATCAGAGCGGTCAACGCAACGAGTGATGGAGCCAATAGAACCCGATGGCGCCTTGGAATCCCAGTTGGGTACAGTGCTCACAAACCCCGAAGATGAAGAGGAGGAGGGCACCACGAAAAGCAGGGATGAAACGACGCAACCAGCCAGACCGTCATTCCTGGAACATTTTGAGCGGAAAGCAAAGGGGAAGGACACCAACCTGAGAGGGATTCGGATCCCCAGGCTGGACATTTGGTCGCAGAACAGACCGAAATCGAGACAAGCTGGGCACCTGAAGAATGCCGTGCCGGTGCTCGACGCCTGTCGCTGCAGGAGAAGCACGAGCAGGGTGAGAATCAGCAATGCCTGGTGATGCTGAGCACCCAGCATCCTCGCGGGGTGAGGAGAGGGGTCGTACCTGGATGCAGAGCCGGTGGAACCAGGCGCGTTGGCAGGTTGGACACAGCATGGTGTGGTAGGACAAGCCGTCCCCCACGGGCTCGAGGCAAATGAGGCAGTTGGTGCCTTGCGGAGCTTTCTGAGCCAGCTGTCGAGGGCGATGCTCTCGGCAGAAGGACCTGGGGGAAGACGGAGCGGATGGGGCATGGTGAGAAGTGATGGAACGGATGAGAAGCGATGCAAGGAGGGCAGAGGTCCAGGAAAGGAAACGCGGCCGTCGACATCTGAACTGAGCTCCGATTGCATCTTTGGCCCCCGAGCCAAAGGGAGTTTTGAGCGAGTCCTCTCTGGGAGGTGGCAACCAAGGTCACAGCATAAAGGAGAGCCATGGGGGGCAAGCGTTTGCCCACGGGACTGCGGTGGTCAAGCATTGGAAGGCTTTGCCCTTCGTTATTTTAAACTGATGCTGAAGGAAGAGCAGGGGAGAAGGGGAGGTTTGGATGGAAGCCCTGCTCATCAACGCCGCTGTACAGCGGAGGAAGCAGATCCCTGAGGGCCGTGGCTCGGGTTCACGTCAGAGATCGCTTTCTCATCCCTAAACCTGTGCCACCAGTGAGACATCAGTGCTGGTTCCCTCTCCAGACGAACTAAACTGAGCCCTGGCAGCCTATGGGGATGCGAGCGACTTTGCGAGCAGTTGTGCCTCGGTCCTACGAGCGGCGAAGAGAAAAACCTCTTCTTTGATGCCTCGCTGGCACCAAGGACTCCAGATCCTTACCTGTGCTCACCGAAGTACTGGGTGACGCACTCCCCATCCACGGCACAGGGCAGGTGGAAGCTGCGAGCGCAGTCGCTCCCGGCGCACGTGATGGCAGCCCTCCTCTCTCCGCAGACACAGCATTGCTGGAAAGAGCAGAACGGCCCCGTCGGCAGCCAGCTCAGGGCTTCCACGGCCAGCCCCACGCCTCGGGGTGGGCAGGGATGTGGGCATTTCTGTGCACAAAGCGGCCTGGGGGACGGGGTTGATCGGCTACGGTGCAGGACTTGGGTCGTGGGGGAGGTTGGAAGGGCTGTGATTGCTTTCCTTGTGCCCAGATGAAGGTGATGTGAGCCCTTGTCGGCACAGATCTGCCTGTTCCCTACAGCTCCTCACCTGGCCGTCTGCCTGCTTGGCTTTGCGTGCGATGGCAGCAAGGGGGAGGCCATCAGTTCTTGGCCACGCCGGTCCTGATTCGGTAGTGATGTTGGCAAAGATCTGGAGGAGAGAAAAGGAAAAGGAAAGGAAAGAAGAGAGGAGAGGAGAGGAGAGGAGAGGAGAGGAGAGGAGAGGAGAGGAGAGGAGAGGAGAGGAGAGGAGAGGAGAGGAGAGGAGAGGAGAGGAGAGGAGAGGAGAGGAGAGGAGAGGAGAGGAGAGGAGAGGAGAGGGGAAGGAAAGGGGGAAGGAAAGGGGAAGGAAAGGGGAAGGAAAGGGGAAGGAAAGGAAAGGGGAAGGAAAGGAAAGGGGAAGGAAAGGAAAGGGAAAGGAAAGGGAAAGGAAAGGGAAAGGAAAGGGAAAGGAAAGGGAAAGGAAAGGGAAAGGAAAGGAAAGGAAAGGAAAGGAAAGGAAAGGAAAGGAAAGGAAAGGAAAGGAAAGGAAAGGAAAGGAAAGGAAAAGGAAAGGAAAGGAAAGGAAAGGAAAGGAAAGGAAAGGAAAGGAAAGGAAAGGAAAGGAAAGGAAAGGAAAGGAAAGGAAAGGAAAGGAAAGGAAAGGAAAGGAAAGGAAAGGAAAGGAGGATCTCATTAGGACGGGAAGGAAAAGGGAGCATCCCTGGAGGGACCCTGGAAGGAGCGCCATGGGGAGGAACTCACCAAGCAGAACTCGTGGACACGAATCCCAGCCTCCAGAAGCACGCGCCCGCACATCTCCGGGTCCACATCTGCCCGGCCACACAGCGCACACACTGCAGAGGAAAAGAGCAAAAATGAGCAGAGCCGAGCAGCCGGCAGGGCCGGGCATCCCCGAGGACCACGGCCCAAGCTGAGCCGAAGAGCAGAGGGGCTGGGAGCTCCTGTTTGCCCTTTCCTCTCCTCTCGGCTTCAAGCAGAGCCCCTGCACCCCTCTGCCCGGCTGCGTGCGGGGATGCCGTGCTCTCACCTGCTTCCTCCATGCAGGAAGCCTCCCTCTCGCTATCGGACATCAGCGAGTCGATGGCGAGCACTGCGAGTCTCCCTGCTCTCCCTGAGCCTCACCAGTCCGCAGTGATGCCCAGCCTGAGCCTCGCAGCCCTTTGCTCCGCTCCCAGCTTCACACGTCACAATGGCAGCTCTGTGACACCCGCTGTGACATCACTGCCACCACGTGCGGGTGTTGGTCCTCCGACAACGGGATGTGGGAGTGAGGAAGTGAGGAAGGATGGAGAGGAAGGGCGGCCGTCCCTCGGGTTCACCCGCGGCCCCAAGGCGACAACAACCCCACCTTAGGGGTGCCCCGGTTCAGTTGGGTTCCAGGTTGGGGTGATCCCAGTTTGGGATGGGATCCCAGTATGGGGCTGTCCCAGTTTGGGCTGATCCCAGTCCCATAGGATCCCAGTTTGTGGGGGATCCCAGTTCCATAGGATCCCAGTTTAAGGTGCTCCCAGTTTAGGGGTGCCCCAGTTCAATTGGGTTCCAGTTTGGGGTGATCCCAGTTAGGGGATTCCCAGTTCAATAGGGTCCCACTTTGGGGGTTCCCAGTATGGAGTGATCCCAGTTTGGGGATTCCCAATTCAATAGGGTCCCAGTTTGGGGCCTCCCAGTACCACATGATCCCAGTTTGTGGGGGTTCCCAGTATGGAGTGATCCCAGTTTGGGGTTTCCCAGTCCCATAGGATCCCAGTTTGTGGGGGATCCCAGTACAGAGTGATCCCAGTATGGGGGATCCCAGTTCCATAAGATCCCAGTTTAAGGTGCTCCCAGTTTAGGGGTGCCCCGGTTCAGTTGGGTTCCAGTTTGGGGTGATCCCAGTTTGGGATGGGATCCCAGTATGGGGCTGTCCCAGTTTGGGCTGATCCCAGTCCCATCGGATCCCAGTTTGTGGGGGATCCCAGTTCCGTAAGATCCTCAGTTTAAGGTGCTCCCAGTTTAGGGGTGCCCCGGTTCAATTGGGTTCCAGTTTGGGGTGCTCCCAGTTTGGGGATTCCCAGTTCAATAGGGTCCCAGTTTGGGGCCTCCCAGTACCACAGGATCCCAGTTTGTGGGGGTTCCCAGTATGGAGTGATCCCAGTTTGGGGTTTCCCGCGGCCCATAGGATCCCAGTTTGTGGGGGATCCCAGTTCCATAAGATCCCAGTTTAAGGTGCTCCCAGTTTAGGGGTGCCCCGGTTCAATTGGGTTCCAGTTTGGGGTGATCCCAGTTTGGGATGGGATCCCAGTATGGGGCTGTCCCAGTTTGGGCTGATCCCAGTCCCATCAGATCCCAGTTTGTGGGGGATCCCAGTTCCATAGGATCCCAGTTTAAGGTGCTCCCAGTTTAGGGGTGCCCCAGTTCAATTGGGTTCCAGTTTAGGGTCATCCCAGATTGGGGATTCCCAGTTCCATAGGATCCTAACTGGGGGCTGTCCCAGTTTGGGGTGATCCCAGTTTGGGGGATCCCAGTCCCATAGGGTTCCAGTTTGAGGCTGTCCCAGTTTGGAGGGGGTCCCAGTATGAGGGATCCCAGTTTGGGGGATCCCAGTCCCATAGGATCCCAGTTTGGGGCTTGAGAGGTGGGCGGGGCTTCGTCAGGAGGGCGGGGCCAGGACCGTTGGGCGGGGCTTGTGGGGAGAGTGGGCGGGGCTTAGAGCGAGGGAGGACGGGCTTAAAGGGGCCGCGTCCCTTTTTCTCTTTCCAACCTGGCAGATGCTGGCCGTCCCTCGGGTTCACCCGCAGCCCCAAGGCGACAACTTGGGCTGGGAGTCCACGCCAGGTTTCTGGTGGCTCGAGTAAAGGTTGCAAGTGCGGCTGCGTGCGTGGCGAGAGGTTTTGTGCACGGGACGGAAGGGATGGGGCATGCTTTGTTTAGTGGAGATGAGATCAGATGGAGGCCAAGCAAAAATTCTGTCGTCCCAGCTTGGTGAGATGCTGGCACTGAGATGCTGTGGACTCTATGCAGAAATCCCTTCTCCAACTCATTTTTCCATCACACAATCAGATCATCCCCTTTCCAATACACATGATGACGTCCCAGAGCCCCATGATGACGTCACGATACAGAATCACAGAATCACAGAATCGCTAAGGTTGGAAAAGACCTATAAGATCATCCAGTCCAACCATCCACCTATCGCCCATGGTTCTCGCTAAACCACGTCCCTCAACACAAAATCCAGACGTTCCTTGAACACCTGCAGGGTCGGTGACTCCACCACCTCCCTGGGCAGCCCATCCCAGTGCCTGACCACTCTTTCAGAGAAGCAGTATTTCCTAATATCCAGCCTGAATCTCCCCTGGCGCAGCTTGAAGCCATTCCCCCTACTCCTATCACCAGTTACACGAGAGAAGAGGCCGACCCCCAGCTCGCTACAACCCCCCCTCAGGTAGTTATAGAGAGCAATAAGGTCTCCCCTGAGCCTCCTCTTCTCCAGACTGAACAATCCCAGCTCCTTCAGCCGCTCCTCATCAGCCCTGTGCTCCAGACCCCTTACAGCTTTGTTGCCCTTCTTTGAACACGCTGCAGGGCCTCGATGTCTTTCTTGCAGAGAGGGGCCCAGAACTGGACACAGCACTCGAGGTGCGGCCTCACCAGAGCTGAGTACAGGGGGACAATCACTTCCCTGCTCCTGCTGGTCACACTGCTTCTGATACAAGCCAGGATGCCATTGGCCTTCTTGGCCACCCAGGCACACTGCTGGCTCGTGTTCAGCCCAGCGTCAACCAACACCCCCAGCTCCATTTCCTCTACACATCTTCCAGCCACTCCGCCCCAAGCCTGTAGCGTTGCTTGGGGTTGCTGTGGCCAAAGTGCAGGACCCGGCCTTTGGTCTGATTAAACCTCATCCCGTTGGCTTCAGCCCAGCTCTCCAGCCTGTCCAGATCCCTCTGGAGGGCCTCGCTACCCCCAGCTTCTGCAGTTCTTCTGGGCATGGAGTCCTCTGCACAGTGCAGAAAATAATGACTGAAGTCAAGATAACTTGCAGAGACACTCCTCCTGCTATAGTATAGAAGTTTTTCTTTCTCTATGAAAATTGTTCATTTAGCTCCATATCTTGGGTTTATTTTCATGAGCTTTACCGTACCTTAAGAAGAAGAAGCTTAAGGAGCTCTAAGTTTCCTCTCATTTCCTAATCATATCTCAGCTTCCTGGACATTTTCCTTCTACGAGCAATTTTCATGTCTCATATCTTTATCCTTTATCCTTTACCCTTTATCCTTTATCCTTTATCCTTTATCCTGTCTGCTCTCAGAATGCCCATCCCAACCTCTGTGCATTTAAATTTCTCTTGGAGAAAGCTGCATCATTCATGACTGCAGAAAATGATGGTAATTTCAGCTGATGCTGTCCTTAGGGAGAGGAGAAGCTGATAGCACTTGAGGAGATTGTTCATATAACAGCAGATTGTGAAAGGTACAATTCAGGCTTCTCAGAGATGTGTTCATATTTCACATCCCCTTTCAGAATTCTGCCTCCCACTCATTCTCCTTCCCTAAGAACAGGTGTTGGAATATCCCTGCCTTGTCTCTCCTCCTGCAAAGCACCCTTGGAAAAAAACTAGCCAGTGGCGCAGTGTAGTTGTTATCCCGCTGCCCCATGCAGCAGCTGTAGCAGCAGAAGACCTCTGCCCTGCCCTGCTGGGGGGCTCCTTCTCCCCACACATCTCCCTGCAGCGCCCCAGGCAGCTCCCCAGGCAGACTGAGTGCTGAGTGCTGAGTGCTGAGTGCTGAGTGCTGAGTGCTGAGTGCTGAGCCTGGCAGGAGGCAGAGTCATAGCCTGCAGTGAGACTTACCTTGCCAAAGGCTGTGAGCAGTGCTCCTGCAGTGAGCTCAACACCTGCTCACACCGTACACATCCTACAATCCCTCTCTCCTTTCTCTCCTCTCCTCCTGTCACCTGCAGGCTGTGCTGTGCAGAAGAGCTGCTCCTGGGCACAGCTGTCTCTCTGCAGCGCTGCCCACTTGTAGGAGCTCCCTGTGTCCCAGGAGCCCGGCTCAGCTCAGCAGCAGAGGATGTCATTTTCTCTTCCTCACTGCTCTCCCTGGAGATGGCAGCTCCTGATAGACAACGGGGTCATTTCTGCAAAATGTGCTTTGAAGTCAGATGAATTAATTACCAGGAGACAGGCTGATTCCGGAAGCACTGTTTGTCCTAACAGATTGTGTGTGCCTAGCAAAGCTGCAAATGCCTGATTTGGTGTCATGGTTTTATGAATATTGTTATCAGTATTCCAGATCATAACATCATGTAAAGCAAGAGGAATTAAAGAGTTAATACTCCAGTTCTGTGAATGGACAACTTTATGGATATTTGTTTCTCAGAAGAGAAGAAGAACTGCCTTTCGTGAGGACTCTGAGTTCAGAGGGGAAGATAAGCCATGGGAGGAAGTCCCGGGATCTCTCACTTGCTCGCTGCCTGGCAGTGTGTGGCTGCGCGCCCCAGCCGTGCGCCTTCAGTTCAAAGAAAAGCTTTCGGTTTCAGACACTCACTCTCTCATTATATTTGATTTATTACCCTAAATTCCAATTTTATTTTATAACATTGTGTTATCTTACATTCCAATATCATGTTTAGTAAAAATAAGTTTCCTCCTTAGATCTTTGCTGCTGTTTTTTATTATTTTCATAATTATTTTATTTCTTAATTTATTATGATGTTATATTATATTATATTATATTATATTATATTATATTATATTTTATTTTATTTTATTTTTTTTTTTTTTTTTTTTTTTTTTGGCCAGTGGAACTGCCAAGCCTTCTGCCCTCTGTCATGGACACACACTGATCCAGATAACTCCGTAACAAGACAACACACTCAGTCATATTCTCTGCTTTTAGGACGGACGTGTGGAGCCAAATGTGGGACCTGATGATCACTATGGGTCCTTTCCATTGCGGGTTAACCTAGAATTCTATGACAGTGGGTACAAGCACAGTGATGTTAGAATAACTGTTGGTAGGAGTTCAGTGACAGCACAGTCACGGTGTTGTCTCGGTAGTGTGGAGAGCAGTGATGTCAGAATTACTGAGTTGTGGAAGAGGTCAGTATTGCAGTGATGTCAGAGTCACTGTGCTGGAAAGGGGAGACAAGCTCAGTGATTTCAGCTCCACTGTGTCGTCACAGCTGATATGAGCACAGTGGTGTTGCAGTCAGACAGGAGCTCTGTATGTGGGTGAGCATCAAACACGGCATCCCCAGAACCAAATGCTACCAGTGAGGAAATGGTGCCTCCACCTTGGGCCTGACAGATCTCAAGTTCAGAGTTTCATTGGGATTGACTGCTTGTTCAGACTGGGCCCTTCTCACATCCCACATCCTCAGATGAGACACACTGCCCACATGGCACTTGGGCCTCACGGCATCCTTGCACCCCATGCACAGTCTGGCAGCTGCTGTCCCCTGGTCTTCCATGTGACATCAGACAAACCTCCATCCCACTGCCCCAGGAAGGGCCCTGAGCCAGCACGAGGGACACGATCTCCCTGCCAAGGCTCTGGGGATCAGGCCTTGGCCTTTCTGCTTCACAAGACAAAGGAGGCTTTGCTCAGCATCACAGCCACCATCCCAGTGCCTCGGTCTGCCTGCAATCATGGCTTCCAATTATCTGCTCTAACAAGTCCCTGGGGAAGCTTGCTTGATAATGGCCTCAGTGGGACCCATTAATACTCCAAGAAACTTCACTGTTCCTTCTGACTTTGTCTTCTTGAGCACTTCATGCAATCTTCTCTGTGCACTGGAGGTTGATGGACTCAGCAGCAAATGCCCCCTGGGGCCCATTACAACCTGAAGAGCCTCCTGTGCCTTGTGCCTTCCTGTCATCTTCTTCAGGTGTTCAGAACTTGTGCAGCAAATTGGAGAGGTATCTGGAGAGAGCTTAAAGAGGAAGAGAATGACGGGCATTTATGAAAACTAATTAATTATTTATTTATAGTTGGCTTTAAACAAGAAGTTGCAGCAGCACTTCGTAAATGATATTGATCCAAGATGTCCCCTAATGAGCTTTGCCCTGTCACTGTATGGACAAATGTCCTCCTTAACTTTCCCACCCCATTTCTACTCCCATTGGCCCCATGGGACTTGCATCAGTTTTCCTCACATCACTTTTCTCCTCTGCAGTCACCCACTCAGTGCTAAACCTTGTTTGCAGCATCTCCCACTGGCTTTCCTCAGAGAACCAGCTGCACATGGACAAGGAAAGATTTTTTTTTTTTTTTTTTTTTTTTTTGCCAACAGTTGTAAACATGATGCAATTGAATGAACAGTAGAACAATGTAATCAACTGCATGCCTTGTCCAAGCCACACCTCATGAGGTTTGTCTTTCACTGGGAATATTAGTACAAGAAATATGTTAGGCAGAAATAGGAAGGCATAGATAGAATCACAGTTAAGGAGTTGATCAAAGAGTCCATCAGACTTTGCAGAGATGTTGCAAGTTCCAATAATCTCCCAGAAGTTCACAGATCAGCCAGATAATTGCGAGGTATCTGAGTGAACACAGAGCAAGGGAAGGAAAAATTTGTAGAGCAGTGGGAAGAGCATGTGTCCAGATGGCCTGCTGAAAACATGCCCTGTATCATGGTCATTGATGTAGGAGAGCTGGAGATACCTGGAGGATGAGGGACATCAAATACGCAGCAGGGTAGAGCAGCGGTGGATGCTGGGCATTGGTCACAGGGCATTGGCACTGGCACCAATTCCTCAGAGAACCAGCTGCACATGGGCAATGAAAGATTTCTCAATTTTCCAACTCACAGAATTCCTTCATGATGCAATTGAATGAACAATGAAACACAGTCTGTGCCCCTGTACCTGAAGGCATGTGTTTCCTGCTAACACAGTTCTGCAAAATGTTGTTCTTCTTGGAATAAAATCGAAGCTGCTGCCGAAATCGGGTTTCCGCTCCTCTGATTATTATCCCTTATTGATAGTTCAGGCTGGCAGTGATGAGGTCACTGACGGAAGCCTGAGGACTATGAAAAATGACTTTAGGAGACTGGGGAGGTTAGTTGAAGGAGCAGGCGTACAGGTAGTATTTGCCTGTATTCCTACGATGGCAGGGAAGGATGCTGAGACCACCAGAAGAACACACCTTATAAACACGTGGCTGAAAGGCTGGTGCAAAAGCAAGAATTTTGGGTTCTTTGATCATGGGGCGGTCTACTCGGCACCTGGCCTGGGGTCTGCTGATGGGTCTCACCTGTCTCGAAGGGGGAAACGGATCCTTGCCCAAGAGCTGGCAGGACTGGTAGAGAGGGCTTTAAACTAGATGTGGAGGGGGTAGGGGATAAAACCAGGCCTGCTAGAGATGAGCCTGGGGGATCGGCGATGGGATTAGGGATGAGGCGAGGGGCTCGGCTGAAGTGCATCTACACCAATGCACGCAGCATGGGCAACAAACAAGAAGAGTTGGAAGCCATGGTGCGGCAGGCAAGCTATGACCTAGTCGCCATCACGGAAACATGGTGGGACTGCTCCCACGACTGGAGTGCTGCAATGGATGGCTACAAGCTCTTCAGGAAGGATAGGCAAGGAAGAAGGGGTGGTGGTGTGGCTCTGTATGTTAGAGAATGCTTTGATGTTACTGAGCTTGTGGCTGGGGATGATAAGGTTGAATCCCTATGGGTAAAGATCAGGGGAAGGGCTGACAAGGCAGACATCCTGGTGGGCGTCTGCTATAGACCGCCGAACCAGGATGAAGAGACAGATGAGGTGTTCTATGAGCAGCTGGCAGAAGCTGCGAGATCGCCAGCCCTTGTCCTCATGGGGGACTTCAACTTCCCTGACATATGCTGGGAATACGGCGCAGCGCAGAAGAAGCAGTCTAGGAGGTTTCTGGAGTGTATAGAGGATAACTTTCTGATGCAGCTGGTGAGAGAGCCTACGAGAGGAGCTGCCCCGCTAGACCTGCTGTTCACAAACAGAGAAGGTCTGGTGGAAGATGTGGTGGTCGGGGGCTGTCTTGGACAGAGTGACCATGAGATGGTAGAGTTCTCGATTCTTGGAGGAGCCAGGAGGAAGAACAGCAAAACTGTTACCTTGGACTTCCGGAGGGCGGACTTTGAATTGTTTAGAAGACTAGTAGGGGGAGTCCCCTGGGATTCAGTCTTAGAGGGTAAAGGGGCCCAAGGCAACTGGTTGCTCTTCAAGAAGGTAGTCTTACAGGCGCAGGAGCGGGCTGTCCCCCTGAGCTGCAAAATGAGCCGGCGGGGAAGGAGACCGGCGTGGATGAATAGGGAACTATTCTTGAGGCTCCGAGAGAAAAAGAGAATTTACCTCCTGTGGAAGAAGGGACGGGCGACTCAGAAAGAGTACAGAGAAGTTGTTAAGATGTGCAGGGAGAAAATCAGAAAGGCGAAAGCCCAGCTCGAACTCAACCTAGCCGCTGGGATAAAAAGAAACAAGAAACCCTTTTACAAATATATCAACGGTAAAAGGAGGACTAAGGAGAATCTCCATTCTTTACTGGATGAGGCTGGGAATGTGATTAGTGAGGATAAGGAAAAGGCAGAGGTCCTGAACGCCGTCTTTACGTCTGTCTTTAAAGGTCAGACCAGTTATCCTCAGGGTACTCCACTTTTTGACCTGGTGGACTCGGCTGGGGAGCAGACTAAGCCCCCCACGATTCAGGAGGAAACAGTCAGAGACCTGCTACTCCAACTGGACTGTCACAAGTCCATGGGGCCGGATGAGATTCACCCGAGAGTGCTGAGGGAACTGGCGGAGGTGATAGCCGAGCCGCTTTCCATCATCTATCAGTGCTCCTTGTTGACAGGTGAAGTACCGGAAGACTGGAAGCTTGCCAATGTGACTCCCATCTACAAGAAGGGCTGTAAGGAGGACCCGGGGAACTACAGGCCTGTTAGCCTGACCTCGGTGCCAGGGAAGGTTATGGAACAGATTGTCTTGAGGGAGATCACGCGGCAAGTGCGGGACAACCGGGGGATCAGGCCTAGCCAGCATGGGTTCACGAAGGGTAGGTCCTGCTTGACCAACCTGATCTCCTTCTATGATCTAGTGACCCGCCTGGTGGATGAGGGAAAGGCTGTTGATGTGGTCTACCTTGACTTCAGCAAAGCCTTTGACACTGTCTCCCACAGTATTCTCCTGCGGAAGCTGGCAGTCCGTGGCTTGGACAGGTACACTCTTGGCTGGGTAAAGAGCTGGCTGGAGGGCCGGGCCCAGAAAGTGGTGGTCAATGGAGCCAAATCCAGCTGGCGACCGGTCACGAGTGGGGTTCCCCAGGGGTCGGTGCTGGGGCCTGTCCTCTTCAATATCTTCATTGATGATCTGGATGAGGGCATTGAGTGCACCCTCAGTAAGTTTGCAGATGACACTAAGTTGGCTGGAAGCGTCGATCTGCCTGGGGGTAGCGAGGCCCTACAGAGGGATTTGGACAGGCTGGATAGCTGGGCTGAAGCCAATGGGATGAGGTTTAATAAGACCAAATGCCGGGTCCTACACTTTGGCCACAACAACCCCAAGCAACGCTACAGGCTTGGGGCGGAGTGGCTGGAAGACTGTGTAGAGGAAATGGAGCTGGGGGTGTTGGTTGACGCTCGGCTAAACATGAGCCAGCAGTGTGCCTGGGTGGCCAAGAAGGCCAATGGCATCCTGGCTTGTATCAGAAGTAGTGTGACCAGCAGGAGTAGGGAAGTAATTGTCCCCCTGTACTCAGCTCTGCTGAGGCCGCACCTTGAGTACTGTGTCCAGTTCTGGGCCCCTCACTGCAAGAAAGACATTGAGGCCCTGGAGCGTGTTCAAAGAAGGGCAACAAAACTGGTGAGGGGTCTGGAGCACAGGCCTTATGAGGAGCGGCTGAGGGAGCTGGGATTGTTCAGTCTGGAGAAGAGAAGGCTCAGGGGAGACCTTATTACTCTCTATAACTACCTGAGGGGAGGTTGTAGCGAGCTGGGGGTCGGCCTCTTCTCTCGTGTAACTGGTGATAGGACTAGGGGGAATGGTTTCAAGCTGCGCCAGGGAAGATTCAGGCTGGATATTAGGAAATACTACTTCTCTGAAAGAGTGGTCAAGCACTGGAATGGGCTGCCCAGGGAGGTGGTGGAGTCACCGACCCTGGAGGTGTTCAAAGAACAATTGGATTTTGTGTTGAGGGATATAGTTTAGCAAGAACCATGGGTGATAGGTGGATGGTTGGACTGGATGATCTTATAGGTCTTTTCCAACCTTAGTGATTCTGTGATTCTGTGATTCTGTGAAAGGACACAAAATCCCCAAAAAGACTTGAATTTTCAAATTAAAACAAACAAACAAACAAACAAACAAACAAAAACAGATCTCATGAGTATTTTAGAATTTGAGAGGTGTGTTAATTCACTTTCACTGATTTCCATCTTGGTCTTCAATCCATTCAATTCAATTCAATTCAATTCAATCAATTCAATTCAATTCAATTGCTTCAGTTTTATTGACATGAACATCTTTCAGACTTACAGCTACAAAAATAAAAGGAAATCTACCTGTGTTTTGAACAGAGCCTGGCGCTCCCCAGGATTTCCCTGCCGAGAATTGTCCATGACAGCTCTCCGTGTTTCCACTAACTGAGTCACACTGTGGTATGAGATCTTCTCACGTTCTCAGACCTTGTTTTAGAAGGTCACATGCAGCACAGGACGCTTCACGCCCTTCATGCCAGGTAGCATGCCCCATTTCACTGTGAGCTCACATTCACCCTAGCTTTCCTTTTGCTGTGTATATATTTCTAAAAGCCCTTCTGTCTTTGATATGCCTGGGCAGGTTCAGCTCTGTGTGAGCTTTAGACTTTCTAAATTAATCTCAGCCGGTACACTAGGACAAACACTCTGCATTGCTCCCAGCTGACCACTGCTTGTTTCCAATTCCTATATATGCTTTCTTTCTGTACCGTACACCACAGACACTTGAAGAAGCCAAGGTGTGCTCTCTTGAAACCCAAAGGTGTGAACTTGACTTTTGCCCTCCCTTCAGATTCCTCAGCTCCACCATCCCATGGCCACTGCAGCCAAGGCTCTCTTTGACCTTCAAATTCTCCACCAGCCCTTCCTTGCCGGTGAGTAGAAGATGCAGCAGAGCACCTCTCCTCTTTGGTTCCTCTAAGGCTTGGTGAAGAAACTGTCAGCTGTGCTCTCCAGGGATATCCTGGATCTTGTATGCCCTGCTGTGCTGTCCCTGCAGCAGATACTGCAGTGGAAAAGGCCCCAACGGGGACAAGGGCCTGACAACAGGAGGCTCCCATCTGTCTGCAGAGGGCACCTTCCACTTGCTCTTCCTGATCAGGAAGCCAGGAACAGACACTGTTGGTCTCCTCTCTTTGCCATTGCCATTCGCTCTGACCTGGCTGCTCTGCCATCCCAAGGAAGAGCTCATTGTGCTCTCACAGAGGGCAAATGCTCTTCCTTGTCTCCTCTCCCTTCTATCATAAAGACTTGTACTACAGTCCAGTTGTGGAAGCCATTAAACCACATCCCTGTGATCCAAACAAGAGCTCAGACCTGCAAGTGTACAAAGCTCTCTAGCCCAGCACATATTGGTGTTCTCATTCGTGTAAAACCACATAAGAAAACATCCTGTTCAGGAGGCATTACTGGATTCAGTGCATCCATGGTATCGATGAAGGTGGCACATAATCATCAGACCCACTGTGGGGCGCCAAGTTGTCCAAGCAGCATGGATACTCCTGGACATGTCTTTCCTGAAGGCCCTGTGCTGCATTTGCAGCTGCATGTGAGTGTGCTGGACAGCCCAGGGAACTGGCATGACACTAGGCTGCTTCTGATGTCATTCACATGAGAGCACATAGAAAACTGAGGCTTCTTCAGGTGAAGAACAAAGATGTGTGTCAGCTCTGTAGTGCCTTGAGCTCCAAAATAGGCAGCAGATGGAGAACAGAGGAAGATCTGCCTCTTCTTTTGTGAGCTCATCCATTTAGTCAGCTGAATAACTCTGCCTGCTCCATGGAGATGAGTAAAAAAGACATACTCCAGTGCCCTAAACGCAGTGGTCTGTTGTCATTTAGGATGGCCAAGAATAGCTCTATCCCCTCTCTGGCCCTCAGCTGATGCTCAGGAAGGAGGTGTCTATCTCAGGGATTTCCCACATACTTCTCAAGCACCAGCACACATCCAGGAGCACCCCAGGCACCTTGGTCATCACCCAGGGTCTGTATGTGAGCAACTGACTCCCCGCTGAAGGACCAAGGACTCAGAGCAGGAGCTCATATGCAGCAACTCCTTGTGCACATCTGAACTGAACCAGAGGAATCCCCAAACTATTTTCGCCATAGGGTTTCCATCTAGGGATGAGATGCCAGCACTGCCTCAGCTGGATCACTGCCCTGCCCAGAGGAAGTCCACCCCTCCCTGTCCTTGCCTGTGTGCTCTTTTCGTTACAGCAAACACTCTCTGGTAGGACTAACCATATGTCTACTATTGGTCACTGTCCACTGGATATTTGGTGGTTAATGCAGGATATTTCAGAGTACAATCATGACATTGTTGTCTTTCAGGAGGTGTTGGCCATGGAGACCCAGGCACATCTCAGGGGAGATCAGTGGGAGGATAGAAGTGAAATCCTCTGCTGCTGAGCTGGGTTGAGCCCCTGGGAAACAGGGAGCTCCTACAAGTGGGCAGCACTGCAGGGAGACAGCTCTGACTAAGAGCAGCTCCCATGTACTGTGCATCAGTACTAGGGGCACGTTCTGCAGGTGACATGAAGATGGAAGAGAAAGGAGGGAGGGATTACAGGATGTGCGGGGTATGAGCAGGCTGCGACCTCACTGCAGGAGCATTGCTTTCAGCCACTGACACGGTAAGTCTCTCACCATAGATAATGCAAACACTTTTCTAACAGGGATCACCAAATCTGGCACATCCCAGTGCAGATCAGGCTGCATACGCTCTGTGTTTCTTTATCATGGAATAAGAGCTGTTCCAGATGAGGGCTTCCCTGTTGCAACGTCAGAGCACAGCTCTGAGGGCACGTCAAGAGAGAAACCTTAAGTGCATTTTACCTCACTGCTTTCCTCTAACTTATATATTCTTTCAATAAAGCCATAGGAGTTCTCTTAGGTTCCCTTTTTCACTTGAAAAAATGAACATGCACTCAGATAGTGCCCTGCAGACGGGGTGGGTTCTGGACAGCAAATAGGAACTCAGAGCGTTTGGGCTGGTGTCTGTATGCTCAGTCAGGGAAATGACAGGAAAACAGCCCCCAGGATGAAAATCTGCAGACCACAGAGATATGATCAGGGAATTACCCCCTTCAGCGCAGGGACCTTCCTCTGAGCAAGCTCCCACCTAGAAACACCTCTGCCCACATGACCATGGGGTCCGATGCGTGAACCAGCTCCTGTGCAGGCAGAGCTCCAGCAGAGCAGAGCAGCATCTCCCCAGGCACGTGTCCATCACCCTCTGCAGTGCACAGGGGCTGAGAGCCACTGCCTGGGGCTGTGGGCAATGCAGGCTGTGAGGCTGGGAAGGAGTTGGCTTTCCCTTAATGAGATGCCATCAGTAGGACACAGCTCCCTGAGCTGTGAGCTGACCTTCAGGATGCAAATCTTTCCCCTACTCAGGAAATCAAAGTGCAGGGAAGAAGCAGAGAGATGCAATATGCAAATGCTGTGGGGTTGCTGAAATCAGTGTTAGGGGTCATTTGCAAGATGTGTGGTGATGAGGCAACGCTGAAGTACTTCGAGAAAGGGTGAATACACAGTGATGGGCAGAGGACTCCTGTTTTCTGAGCTGGCTCTGACATCAGAACTTTATGGGAATGCAATTGTCTTGCATCTGCTAAGTAGTCAAGCTCAGAGCAATTGGAAAGAAAGCCAGTCAGCCCCCCTTACCCTGCACTAAGCAGCAGTGAATCCCTTTGCCTTTCAGGTCTTACAGCTGTTCAGACTTCAGCAAACACTCCTTAGGCATGGTGAGCAGGATGAGAATTTGTAGGAAAAAGCGATCCCTAGAACTTCTGTTTTTGACCCACATATTTTTGGCATTAATGTTCAGATGCTGACCAGCACTTCTGCATTAGAAGTGATTTTATCTGATACATTCTGAAAGTAAAGTTTGACTCCACACCATCACCATGGTTCCATGTAACCATAGGGATAAGTCTGCTTCATTGAGATTAAAAGTGCAGAGACCCTCATGGCAAATTCAACCTCATGAAATGTAAATCACATCACGGAGCTGAATGAACACAGCCCACATGGAAAGACTTGCCCTTGACTTTTTTCCTCCTTGAACAGGTCCTGGCGCCCAGAAGAATTGCAGATGCCCAACAGCAGCTCCTTCAGCGAGTTCCTCCTGCTGGCGTTGGCAGACACGCGGCAGCTGCAGCTCCTGCACTTCTGGCTCTTGCTGGCCATCTACCTGGCTGCCCTCCTGGGCAACGGCCTCATCAGCACAGCCGTAGCCTGCCACCACCGCCTGCACACCCCCATGGACTTCTTCCTCCTCAACCTGGTCCTGCTCGACCTGGGCTGCATCTCCACCACTCTCCCCAAAGCCATGGCCAATGTCCTCTGGGACACCAGGCACATCTCCTACTCAGGATGTGCTGCACAGGTCTTTTTCTTTTTGTTTCTGTTTTCAGCAGAATATTGCATTCTCACCATCGTGTCCTATGACCGCTACGTTGCCATCTGCAAGCCCCTGCACTACGGGACCTTGATGGACAGCAGAGCTTGTGCCAGCATGGCAGCAGCTGCCTGGGGCACTGGGGTTCTCTATTCCCTGCTGCACACTGCCAGTACATTTTCTCAGCCACTGTGCCATGGCAATGCTGTGGATCAGTTCTTCTGTGAAATCCCTCAGATCCTCAAGCTCTCCTGCTCACAGTCCTACCTCAAAGAAATTTGTCTTCTTGTGATTAGCGTCTCTTTAGCCTTTGGTTGCTTTGTTTTCATTGTTGTGTCCTATGTGCAGATTTTCAGGGCTGTGCTGAGGATGCCCTCTGAGCAGGGACGGCACAAAGCCTTCTCCACGTGCCTCCCTCACCTGACCGTGCTCTCCCTCTTGGTCAGCACTGGTACCTTTGCTTATGTGAAGCCTCCTTCCCTATCCTCCCCATCCCTGAATCTAACAGTGGCAGTTCTGTACTCGGTGGTGCCTCCAACACTGAACCCCCTCATCTACAGTGTTAGAAACAAGGAACTCATGCGTTCAGTTAGGGAAGTCATTTCACAAATGTTTCTGAACTGTGGTAAGTTCACTCTCTGTTCTTGCAGTCTCTAGTGTCATTTGCTTTTATTGTTCTTTGTGATAAATTATTTTATTCATCAGAGTTCCAATGAGGAATGATTCTGGTTTGTTTATATTGCCATCTGTATAAATATGTATCTAAATGTAGATCAGTGCTAAATTAGCATCTGCTTAATAAAACAGGATATCCACATTGCACTGTCTGAAGTTTGCCTGAAGTTTGTGGAGGGGTCTTGAAGAGGGGAATTAAGAGCTGAGCAATCACCAACTGCACGACTGTTAACAAGAGCAAGTTTTAGAATCTGCACATGGGATGGGACAACACTGTCCATGTATACAGAGTGGGGGACAAAAGGCTGGGGAGCAGCTGTGGGAAAGGGATCTGGGGGTTCTGGTTGACGTCAAGTTGAGCATGAGCCTGCAGTTTGCCCTGACAGCCAAAAGATCCAACCGTCCCCTGGGGTGCATCAGGGCCAGCACTGCTGGCCACTGGGTGAGGGAAGGGATTGTCCTGCTCTGCTCTGTGCCAGTACAGCCTCACCTCAAACACCGGGTGCAGCTTGGGTGCCACAATGAAAGAGGGACATCAAACTTCAGGCATGGCAGTGGGGCAGGTGACAGTCGGTGCGGCCCAAATGGACCCCCACATCAAAACTGAAGTGACAAAAGCAGCTGCAGCAGCAGCATCTGATGGAGGGGATCAGCACAGGGGAAGGGGCTGGGATAATGCTCAGACCCTGGCATGGTTATCTCTACATCTATCTCTGCCTATGACAGGGGGATGGCAGGCCCACAGGTCCACTGGTCCATAAAAAGGGGAGGAGAATTGGGAGAGGGAATAAAGAGGGAAAGAAAAAACAAACAAACAGCAGCAACAGTGTGTGGAGGAGAATTAATTTACTAATTATAATAGTAGAAATACAAGTTAATTGGGATTGAAGCTAATAAATCAAATAAATGAGAGATTTTCTGAAAACTGAGGTTCTTACTCTGATCTGCCATAGAGCAAACAGAGGAGGTCTCATGACTTCCAGTCAGTTTCAACTTTCTGGAAAATGGAAACTGAACAGCAAAGTTTTCTGCAGCTGCAGTACATTTCTTCTCTTCTGAGACTCCCGCTGCACTCCATGATGTGACGATGTGGGATAACGATAACTGAAATCATAAAACCACGACAACACCACTCAGCCCGGTGTCATCTGCAAACTTGATTTAAGTGCACTCAATCTCAGTGCTGTTGTCACTGATGAAGATCTTAAGGATTATTGGTCCCTGCTATGACGACCTGTGAGGCACATCACTTGTCACTGATCTCCATCCAGACGCTGAGCCACTGACCGTCACTCTGTGGTTTCAGTCCTGCAATCAGTTCTTCATCCAGCAAACAGTCCACCCATCAAATCGTTATCTTTCCAATTTGGAGAGAAGGATGTTATGAGGTACCATGTCATACTCATACATGTCATAGAAGGCCTTACTCAAGTCCACACAGATGACATCAGTGGCTCCTCCTTGTCTGCTGATGCAGTGACACCATCACAGAAAGCCACCAGGTTGGTTGGTCAAGCAGGACTTGAGCCACTGGTTGAATGTTATTTGATACATTTCATTTTAAAAGCTTATCTTTATCTGATCAGGTCACAGAATCACAGAATCACAGAATCGTAGGGGTTGGAAGGGACCTCCAGAGATCATCGAGTCCAACCCCCCTGCCAAAGCAGGCTCCCTACACCAGGTCGCACAGGTAGGCGTCCAGGCGGGTCTGGAATATCTCCAGAGGAGGAGACTCCACAACCTCCCTGGGCAGCCTGTTCCAGTGCTCCGTCACCTCACCGTAAAGAAGTCCTTGTGCACATTTGTGCAGAACTTCCTATGATCCAGTTTTCGGCCGTTTCCCTTTGTCCTGTCTCCGCACACTGCTGGAAAGAGTCTGGCCTTGACACTCTGCCCCCCACACCTTAGATATTTATAGACCTGGATCAGGTCCCCTCTCAGTCTTCTCTTCTCAAGGCTGAACAGACCCAGTTCTCTTAGCCTTTCTTCATAAGAGAGATGTTCCAGGCCCTTCACCATCTTTGTGGCTCTCCGCTGGACTCTTTCCAAGAGATCCCTGTCTTTTTTGTACTGGGGAGCCCAGAACTGGACACAGTACTCCAGATGAGGCCTTACCAGGGCAGAGTAGACGGGGAGGATCACCTCCCTCGACCTGCTGGCCACGCTCTTTTTAATGCACCCCAGAATGCCATTGGCCGTCTTGGCCACAAGGGCACACTGCTGGCTCATGGCCAACCTGTCGTCCACCAGGACACCCAGGTCCCTCTCTGCAGAGCACCTCTCCAGCAGGTCATCCCCCAACCTGGACCCGTGCATGCAATTATTCCTCCCCAGACGCAAGACGCGACGCTTGCTTTTGTTAAACCTCATCTGGTTTCTTACTGCCCAGCTCTCCAGCTGTCCAGGTCTTGCTGAATGGCAGCACAGCCATCGGGTGTGTCAGCCAATCCTCCCAACTTCGTATCATCAGCAAACTTGCTGAGGGTGGCCACTATCCCCTCATCAAGGTCATTGATGAAGATGTTGAACAAGACCGGACCCAGCACCAACCCCTGGGGAACACCGCTGGTTACAGGCCTCCAACCGGACTCTGCACCGCCAACAACAACCCTCTGCGCTCTGCCAGTCAGCCAGTTCTCAACCCACCTCACTGTCCACTCATCTATCCCGCACTTCCTCAGCTTTGTTATAAGGATGTCGTGGGAGACAGTGTCAAACGCCTTGCTGAAATCAAGGTAGACTACATCCACTGCTCTGCCCCCATCCACCCAGCCAGAGACAACATCATAGAAGGCTACCAGGTTGGTCAAGCACGACCACCCCCTGGTGAACCCATGCTGACTACTCCTGATAACCTCCTTTTCTTCCAGTTGTCTGGTGATGGCATCCAGCACAATCTGTTCCATTACCTTTCCAGGGACAGAGGTGAGGCTGACTGGCCTGTAATTACCTGGATCTTCCTTCTTGCCCTTTTTGAAGACCGGAGTGACATTGGCTATCCTCCAGTCTTCAGGCACCTCCCCCATTTGCTCACACACAGAGCCTGGATGATGACCAAGGTGCCTGGGGTGCTCCTGGATGTGTGCTAGTGCTTGGGAAGTGTGTGGGAAATCCCTGACTTAGACACCTCCTTCCTGAGCATCAGCTGAGGGCCAGAGAGGGGATAGTGGTATTCTTGTTCATCCTAAATGACAACAGGCTCCTGCATTTAGGGCACCCAAGTGCGCCTTTTCCACCCATCTCCATGGAACATGGAGAGTTATACAGCTGACTAAATGGATCTTTCTCTGTTCTCTATCTATCTGTATATTCTGGAGCTCAAGGCACTGCAAAGCTAAGAGACGTCTTTATTCTTCAACTGATGAAACCTCAGTTTTCTATGGGCTCTCATGTGACTGGCCTCAGAAGCAGCCTAGTGTCATGGCAGTGTCCTGGGCTGTCCAGCACACTCACATGCAGCTGCAAATGCAGCACAGAGCCTTGAGGAAAGCCATGCCCTCAGAGTGTCTGTGCTGCTTGGACAACTCCAAGCCTCACAATGGGTCCGATGCCTGTGTGCCACCTTCTGAACACAAATACCATAGATGCGCTCCTCAGCTATGCTACACCTAATGATGTTTCCCAATTGGCATGTGTTTTGCACTATTGAAAACACCAAAATATGATGAGCCGGAAATTTTTGTGCAGTTTCAGGCTTGAGCTCTTGTTTGGACCACAGAGACACGATTATATGGCTTCCACAACTGGACTGCAGCACAAGGGGGATACGGAGTCTTTACAGATGTTCCTTGAACACCTCCAGGGTTGGTGACTCCACCACTTCCCTGGGCAGCCCATTCCAGGGCCTGACCACTATTTCAGAAAAGTAGTATTTCCTAATGTCAGGCCTAAATCTCCCCTGGCACTACTTGAAGCCATTCCATCTAGTCCTATTACTAGTTGCACAAGAGGCCGAAGCCCAGCTCACTACAACTTCCCTTCAGGTAGTTATAGAGAGCAATAAGGTCTCCCCTGAGCCTCCTCCTCTCCAGACTGAACAATCCCAGCTCCTTCAGCCTCTCCTCATCAGGCCTCTGATCTAGACCCCTCACCAGCTTTGTCGCCCTTCTTTGAACCCTCTCCAGGGCCTCAATGTCTTTCTTGCAGCAAGGGGCCCAAAACTGGACCCAGTACTCGAGGTGCTGCCTCACCAGAGCCCTCCATGAACCCATGCTGACTAACTATGGTTAACTATGGAGGCTTGATCTTGCTGTGGTGAGCCTTAAACAGTTAAGTAAAATTAGGTTAGAGCTTATTTTTCCTGTTGTGGTTTGCAAAAGGCTTTAGTGAGCCTTAAGCAATGGGTAAAATTTAACCCCCTTCCATCAGTGTGTCGTCGTGAGAGCCCATCCTGCAAACCTACAAACCCAGAATGCTGGAATACTAGAGAAACCTGAGAAACTGACAGTTCTAGAGACCTAAAAGCCTTGAACCTAGAATCCTGGAATCCTATAAATCCTAGAAACCTGGAATTCTATAAACTGAAGAAACCTAGAATCCTAGCATCATGGAATCTTAGAAACCTAAGATACCTAGCATTCAAAAAACCTAAATCCTGGAAACATAGAACCCTATAATTCTTTAATCCTGGAAACCTGGAGTCCTGCTATCATAGAAATCTAGAAATCTAAGAAAGCTATAGTCCTACCATCCTGCAAACCTAAGAAAAGTACAAACTTAGAATCCTACAGAACAAGAATCCTACATGCTTACGTTCCTACACTCCTACAACTCTAGAATTCTAGAAGCGTTGAATCCTAGAAACATAGAATCCTATAAATGTAGAAACCTCGAATCCCAGCATGCGAGAATGTGAATGTCCTGGACTCTCAGAATCATCGAGGTTGGAGAAGACCTCTGAGGTCATCGAGCCCAACCAAGGACGTGCCGTGCCATGGAAGTCCCTCACCTGCTCCCCAGCAGCACAGGCTCAGGGCCAGCAGGGTGACACAGCACAGATCTGGTGACAGGTCACAGCTGTGGGTTTAGCGGTGGACTTGATGGTGCTGAGTTAACAGTTGGATGACCTGAGAGGTCATTTCTAACTAACTAAGAGCTAACTTGAGGGCAGAGGAGGATTGGCAGCAGGTCCCAGCTCGGCGATGCAGGCAATCCCCATCCCGACCTACCTCGGTTCCCCAGGTACCTCTATGTAATAGGTTTGAAGCCCTGAAACTGGAGGGTGCGGTGGCTGAGGATGAAGTGGGAGAGCTGCCTCCAAGCATTCCCAAGGAGAGGCGTCCAACCCCACGCTTAAAGACTGCCTCCTCCAGTAAAGAAAGGAGGGTGATAGTCATAGGAGACTCCCTTCTAAAAGGAACTGAGGGCCCAATATGTCGGCCTGCCCCCACCCGTAGGGAGGTGTGCTGCCTCCCTGGGGCCCGGGTCAGGGATATTTCTAGGAAACTTCCTAGTTTGATCCGCTCCTCTGATTATTATCCCTTATTGATAGTTCAGGCTGGCAGTGATGAGGTCACTGACGGAAGCCTGAGGACTATGAAAAATGACTTTAGGAGACTGGGGAGGTTAGTTGAAGGAGCAGGCGTACAGGTAGTATTTGCCTGTATTCCTACAGTGGCAGGGAAGGATGCTGAGACCACCAGAAGAACACACCTTATAAACACATGGCTGAAAGGCTGGTGCAAAGGCAAGAATTTGGGGTTCTTTGATCATGGGGCGGTCTACTCGGCACCTGGCCTGGGGTCTGCTGATGGGTCTCACCTGTCTCGAAGGGGGAAACGGATCCTTGCCCAAGAGCTGGCAGGACTGGTAGAGAGGGCTTTAAACTAGATGTGGAGGGGGTAGGGGATAAAACCAGGCCTGCTAGAGATGAGCCTGGGGGATCGGCGATGGGATTAGGGATGAGGCGAGGGGCTCGGCTGAAGTGCATCTACACCAATGCACTCAGCATGGGCAACAAACAAGAAGAGTTGGAAGCCATGGTGCGGCAGGCAAGCTATGACCTAGTCGCCATCACGGAAACATGGTGGGACTGCTCCCACTACTGGAGTGCTGCAATGGATGGCTACAAGCTCTTCAGGAAGGATAGGCAAGGAAGAAGGGGTGGTGGTGTGGCTCTGTATGTTAGAGAATGCTTTGATGTTACTGAGCTTGTGGCTGGGGATGATGAGGTTGAATCCCTATGGGTAAAGGTCAGGGGAAGGGCTGACAAGGCAGACATATTGGTGGGCGTCTGCTATAGACCGCCGAACCAGGATGAAGAGACAGATGAGGTGTTCTATGAGCAGCTGGCAGAAGCTGCGAGATCGCCAGCCCTTGTCCTCATGGAGGACTTCAACTTCCCTGACATATGCTGGGAATGCGGCGCAGCGCAGAGGAAGCAGTCTAGGAGGTTTCTGGAGTGTATGGAGGAGAACTTTCTGGTGCAGCCGGTGAGAGAGCCTACGAGAGGAGCTGCCCCGCTAGACCTGCTGGTCACAAACAGAGAAGCTCTGCTGGAAGATGTGGCGGTCGGGGGCTGTCTTGGACAGAGCGACCATGAGATGGTAGAGTTCTCAATTCTTGGAGGAGCCAGGAGGAAGAACAGCAAAACTGTTACCTTGGACTTCCGGAGGGCGGACTTGGAGTTGTTTAGAAGACATGTAGGGGGAGTCCCCTGGGATTCAGTCCTAGAGGGTAAAGGGGTCCAAGACAGCCGGTTGCTCTTCAGGAAGGAAGTCTTAAGGCGCAGGAGCGGGCTGTCCCCCTGAGCTGCAAAATGAGCCGGCGGGGAAGGAGAGCGGCGGGGATGAAGAGGGAAATGTTCTTGAGGCTCCGGGAGAAAAAGAGAATCTACCTCCTGTGGAAGAAGGGACGGGCGACACAGAGAGAGTACAGAGAAGTTGTTAAGATGTGCAGGGAGAAAATCAGAAAGGCGAAAGCCCGGCTCAAATTCAACCTGGCCGCTGGGATAAAAAGAAACAAGAAACCCTTTGACAAATATATCAACGGTAAGAGGAGGACTAAGGAGAATCTCCATTCTTTACTGGACGAGGCTGGGAATGTGACTAGTGAGGATAAGGAAAAGGCAGAGGTCCTGAACGCCTTCTTTACGTCTGTCGTTAGAGGTCAGACCAGTTATCCTCAGGGTACTCCGCTTTTTGACCTGGTGGACTCGGCTGGGGAGCAGACTAAGCCCCCCACGATTCAGGAGGAAACAGTCAGAGACCTGCTACTGCAACTGGACTGCCACAAGTCCATGGGGCCGGATGAGATCCACCCGAGAGTGCTGAGGGAACTGGCGGAGGTGAGAGCCGAGCCACTTTCCATCATCTCTCAGCGCTCCTTGTTGACTGGTGAGGTCCCAGCAGACTGGAGGCTTGCCAACGTGACTCCCATCTACAAGAAGGGCTGTAAGGAGGACCCGGGGAGCTACAGGCCTGTTAGCCTGACCTCGGTGCCAGGGAAGGTTATGGAGCAGATTGTCTTGAGGGAGATCACACAGTGTGCGGGACAACCGGGGGATCAGGGCTAGCATCATGGGCTCACGAAGGGCAGGTCCTGCTTGACCAACCTGATCTCCTTCTATGATCCAGTGACCCGCCTGGTGGATGAGGGGAAGGCTGTTGATGTGGTCTACCTTGACTTCAGCAAAGCCTTTGACACTGTCTCCCACAGCATTCTCCTGCGGAAGCTGGCAGTCCGTGGCTTGGACAGGTACCCCATACTGGGACAGCCTCAACCTGGAACCCTATGGGACTGGGATCCCCCAAACTGGATCTCCCCATAGTGGAGTCCTCCATAATAGGAACACCCCAAACTGGGATCAGCCCCCAAACTGGGACCCTATGGGACTGGGATCCCTCATACTGGGACCCCCTCCAAACTGGGACAGCCTCAAACTGGGACCCTATGGGACTGGGAATCCCCAAACTGGGATCCTATGGAACTGGGACGCCCCAAACTGGAAAACTCCCTTACTGGGAACCCTCAAACTGGGATCCTATGGAACTGGGAAGCCCCAAACTGGTACCCCTCCCAAATTGGGATCCCCTCCCAAACTGGAACACCCCTAAACTGGATAACTCCCATACTGGGAACCTCCAAACTGGGATCCTATGGAACTGCTGGAGGGCCGGGCACAGAGAGTGGTGGTCAATGGAGCCAAATGCAGCTGGCGACCGGCCACGAGTGGGGTTCCCCAGGGGTCGGTGCTGGGGCCTGTCCTCTTCAAGATCTTCATTGATGACCTGGATGAGGGCACTGAGTGCACCCTCCGGAAGTTTGCAGATGACACCAAGCTGGCTGGAAGCGTCGATCTGCCTGGGGGTAGCGAGGCCCTCCAGAGGGATCTGGACAGGCTGGAGAGCTGGGCTGAAGCCAACGGGATGAGGTTTAATCAGACCAAATGCCGGGTCCTGCACTTTGGCCACAGCAACCCCAAGCAACGCTACAGGCTTGGGGCGGAGTGGCTGGAAGATGTGTAGAGGAAATGGAGCTGGGGGTGTTGGTTGACGCTGGGCTGAACACGAGCCAGCAGTGTGCCTGGGTGGCCAAGAAGGCCAATGGCATCCTGGCTTGTATCAGAAGCAGTGTGACCAGCAGGAGCAGGGAAGTGATTGTCCCCCTGTACTCAGCTCTGGTGAGGCCGCACCTCGAGTGCTGTGTCCAGTTCTGGGCCCCTCACTGCAAGAAAGGCATCGAGGCCCTGCAGCGTGTTCAAAGAAGGGCAACAAAGCTGTGAGGGGTCTGGAGCACAGGGCTGATGAGGAGCGGCTGAGGGAGCTGGGAGTGTTCAGTCTGGAGAAGAGGAGGCTCAGGGGAGACCTCATTGCTCTCTATAACTACCTGAGGGGGGGTTGTAGCGAGCTGGGGGTCGGCCTCTTCTCTCGTGTAACTGGTGATAGGACTAGGGGGAATGGCTTCAAGCTGCGCCAGGGGAGATTCAGGCTGGATATTAGGAAATACTGCTTCTCTGAAAGAGTGGTCAGGCACTGGGATGGGCTGCACAGGGAGGTGGTGGAGTCACCGACCCTGCAGGTGTTCAAGGAACGTCTGGATGTTGTGTTGAGGGACGTGGTTTAGCGAGAACCATGGGTGATAGGTGGGTGGTTGGACTGGATGATCTTATAGGTCTTTTCCAACCTTAGCGATTCTGTGATTCTGTGCTTCTGTATCGTGACGTCATCATGGGGCTCTGTGACGTCATCATGTGTATTGGAAAGGGGATGATCTGATTGTGTGATGGAAAAATGAGTTGGAGAAGGGATTTCTGCATAGAGTCCACAGCATCTCAGTGCCAGCATCTCACCGAGCTGGGACCACAGAATTTCTGCATCTCACCAAGCTCAGACCACAGAATTTCTGCATGGACTCCACAGCATCTCAGTGCCAGCATCTCACCGAGCTGGGACCACAGAATTTCTGCATCTCACCAAGCTGGGACGACAGAATTTCCGCTTGGCCTCCATCTGATCTCATCTCCACTAAACAAAGCATGCCCCATCCCTTCCGTCCCGTGCACAAAACCTCTCGCCACGCACGCAGCCACACTTGCAACCTTTACTCGAGCCACCAGAAACCTGGCGTGGACTCCCAGCCCAAGTTGTCGCCTTGGGGCTGCGGGTGAACCCGAGGGACGGCCAGCATCTGCCAGGTTGGAAAGAGAAAAAGGGACGCGGCCCCTTTAAGCCCGTCCTCCCTCGATCTAAGCCCCGCCCACTCTCCCCACAAGCCCCGCCCAACGGTCCTGGCCCCGCCCTCCTGACAAAGCCCCGCCCACCTCTCAAGCCCCAAACTGGGATCCTATGGGACTGGGATCCCCCAAACTGGGATCCCTCATACTGGGACCCCCTCCAAACTGGGACAGCCTCAAACTGGAACCCTATGGGACTGGGATCCCCCAAACTGGGATCACCCGAAACTGGAACCCAATTGAACTGGGGCACCCCTAAACTGGGAGCACCTTAAACTGGGATCTTATGGAACTGGGAACCGCCAAACAGGGATCACTCCGTACTGGGATCCCCCACAAACTGGGATCCTATGGGACTGGGATCCCCCAAACTGGGAGCACCCTAAACTGGGACAGCCCCATACTGGGATCCCATCCCAAACTGGGATCCTATGGGACTGGGATCCCTCATACTGGGACCTCCTCCAAACTGGGACAGCCTCAAACTGGGATCCTATGGGACTGGGTAACCCCAAACTGGGATCCTATGGAACTGGGAACCCCAAACTGGAAAGCTCCCATACTGGGAACCCCCAAACTGGGATCCTATGGAACTGGGATCCCTCATACTGGGATCCTATGGGACTGGGAAGCCCCAAACTGGGATCCTATGGAACTGGGACACCCCAAACTGGAAAACTCCCATACTGGGAAGCCCCAAACTGGGATCCTATGGGACTGGGAAGCCCCAAACTGGGATCCTATGGAACTGGGAAGCCCCAAAACTGGGATCTTATGGAACTGGGAAGCCCCAAACTGGGATCCTATGGAACTGGGAAGCCATAAAACTGGGATCCTATGGAACTGGGACGCCCCGTGTCATCCAGGTCCCCTACCTGCGCTCCCCTCAGCAAAAGGAAAGAAGGATGAAGCCGACAAACGATTTGTGGGGTAAGAGGGGGGGGGGGGTGGGGATCTCTGATCTTTATTGCGTCGGACCAGAGTGAGTGGGGGAGTTGGGAGAGGGAGGGGTGGTTGTAGAACTAAAACAGCTTTGGCTTGGGGATTAAAAGGGTTGGAGATCAGCACAGACGCGCTGGAACAGCTTTCCCGAGGATGCTGTGCAATCCCCAGCCGTGGAGGTGTGGGAAGCCAGGCTGGATGCGGCTGCTAGTCGGAGAGGGGATGAAGCTGGGCGATGATGGTGGTCCGCCTCAACCGAAGCCACTCTGGCTCACGGCTGCAGGGGCTTTGGCTCACGAAACCAGCTTCATTCCTAGCACATCCTCCTCTGCTGGCCCCGGATCCTGCTGCTTCTTCGTGGCTGAGCCCCGCGTCTGCCCGCAGGAGGGCTTTGGGTGCGGATGCTCCCTCGCCGCCCGGCTGCTCCCCCGCGTGTCTGCGCCCTGCGAGCCATCGCGGACCCGGGAATGGCAGATGTTGGCGAGCTGCTGCTGCTGCTGCCGCCCTGCTCCTCCGGGGCTGGCGTTTGCCGGCCGCCACGCCGCCTTCTCGGCCGGCTCTGGGAACTCGGGATGCGAGATTGCAGCGGGGATCGGCTCCGTGCGCGGCTTCTTCCCCCCTGCCTGCGATGTGTTCGGCGTGCAGCAGCTGGAGATGCCCCGGAGGACCCCGATGGCCTCCTGGTGGCTGCGTGGGACCCGTTTGCAGCCGCTGTTTGCCTGCGTCCTCGCAGCTGCTCAGAGGAAGGCTGATCGTCGCCAAAATGCTGGCTGCTTGTCCGCCGCTCGCTGTCGGGCAGGTGGCTCTGCGATGCCCAAAATGCCGCCTGGCTGCTGGGCACGGAGCTGCCGGATGAACACAGAGCCCTGTGGCTGGGACCGGCGAGCTCAACATCGGCGCCGGAGGCTGCAAAGGGAGGTCGTGAGGGGAGGTCGTGAGTCGGAATGGGACAGACGGACTCCGGCATCCCGACGTCAGAGCATCGGGACAGATGGACTCCGGCATCCCGGCATCAGAGCATCCTGAGATCTGATGCGATGCTTCTTACCGGTGCCCAGACCAGCACAGCCGTCGCATTCCCACTCCCACATGTCTCTTGGGTTGTGCAGCTGGGAGCACTGCCGATGGGTTCCCTCAGCAGCGCAGGAGCTGCACAGGATCAGCTGCCAGGACCTGGGGAAGGTGGTGGATGTGAGGACCGAGCCACGGGATGCCCTGCACAGCGCATCTCTGCTGCTCTCAGCCCTCGCTCCGCCATCCTGCGGAGCGAGGATGCATCCCGTAGGATCCTAGGGGGGATGTGGGGGGCTATGGGGATATGGGGGGATGTGGGGGGATGGGGGGTATGGGGGGATATGGGGGATGTGGGAGACGATGGGGGATATGGGGGGATGTGGGGGTAATGGGGGGATGGGGGGGAATATGGGGATAATGGGGGATATGGGGGGATGGGGGATATGGGGGGATATCGGGGATGGGGGGATAATGGGGGATGTGGGGGGATGTGGGGGGATGTGGGGGGATGTGGGGGATATGGGGGGATATGCGATGATATGGGGGGATATGGGGGTACGGGGGGCAATGAGGGGATATGGGAATAACGGGATGCCATCCTGCGGCGAGGCTGAGGAACCCCCGACCCCCCGCTCACCCCGTTGTCTCTGCCTGCTCTCTGCCTCCCTCGTAAAGGCATTCGCTGGCGTCGCAGCGGCTGTGCCTCTCTCGGGGCGGATCGTAGACCCCTTGGTGGTCCCATTCCGGGTCTCTGCAAGAGAAGGGAGGGGAAGCGATGAGCCCCCCCCCATCTCATCCGCTCCAAGCTTCCAAGAAACCCAAAAGGAGCTGAGAAATCCCGCGAGGCTTATGGCAGCCAAGAGGATGGGAGCAAGGAGCACGAGTCTCACGGGGAGAAGCAGCGACGCGATGGCAGAGGGGGAGAACAAAACCTCTGCCTTCAGCCCAGAGAAATTGCATGAGAACTCTTGGGAAGAGCATCTCCAGCAAAGCATCTCCGAGGAAAAAGCGCAGGATATCAGATATGAGGAGAAAAACCGAGGAAATGGCTCTTCCAGGCAAGAGAAGCTGCAGCCACGCTTGGAAAAGTTGGCGGACAACCACACACCAAGAAGAGAAAACATCAGAAACTCCGCAAAAAAGCGAAGTGGGGGAGTCCAAGCCAAGCCTGGAGACTTTGTGACACAGAGAGGGAGGGACAGAGGTGAGAATGACGCCTCGAATAGGATTGAGGGGAAATAGGAAAGGAAAAGGGGAGCCGAAAAGGGGAACTAGGAAAGGAAGAGGGGAAGCACGAAGCCTCTGAGCTGGACCAAAAAATCCGCTGCCTTGACGTCGAGTTTTGGGGATGGGGAGGATGAGTTTGAACAGCCTGCTATGTCTTTTGAGTCGTAGCTCAGCTATGGGAGAGGAGAGGAGAGGAGAGGAGAGGAGAGGAGAGGAGAGGAGAGGAGAGGAGAGGAGAGGAGAGGAGAGGAGAGGAGAGGAGAGGAGAGGAGAGGAGAGGAGAGGAGAGGAGAGGAGAGGAGAGGAGAGGAGAGGAGAGGAGAGGAGAGGAGAGGAGAGGAGAGGAGAGGAGAGGAGAAGGGGAAGGGGAAGGGGAAGGGGAAGGGGAAGGGGAAGGGGAAGGGGAAGGGGAAGGGGAAGGGAAGGGAAGGGAAGGGAAGGGAAGGGAAGGGAAGGGAAGGGAAGGGAAGGGAAGGGAAGGGAAGGGAAGGGAAGGGAAGGGAAGGGAAGGGAAGGGAAGGGAAGGGAAGGGAAGGGAAGGGAAGGGAAGGGAAGGGAAGGAAGCTGATTCAGGAACCACGGTGAGGGCGAATGGAGATGAAACTGGTTCCATCAGAGTGGTCAACGCAACGAGTGATGGAGCCAATAGAACCCGATGGCACCTTGGAATCCCAGTTGGGTACAGTGCTCACAAACCCCGAAGATGAAGAGGAGGAGGGCACCACGAAAAGCAGGGATGAAACGACGCAACCAGCCAGACCGTCATTCCTGGAACATTTTGAGCGGAAAGCAAAGGGGAAGGACACCAACCTGAGAGGGATTCGGATCCCCAGGCTGGACATTTGGTCGCAGAACAGACCGAAATCAAGACAAGCTGGGCACCTGAAGTACGCCGTGCCAGTGCTCGACGCCTGTCGCTGCAGGAGAAGCACGAGCAGGGTGAGAATCAGCAATGCCTGGTGATGCTGAGCACCCAGCATCCTTGCGGGGTGAGGAGAGGGGTCGTACCTGGATGCAGAGCCGGTGGAACCAGGCGCGTTGGCAGGTTGGACACAGCATGGTGTGGTAGGACAAGCCGTCCCCCACGGGCTCGAGGCAAATGAGGCAGTTGGTGCCTTGCGGAGCTTTCTGAGCCAGCTGTCGAGGGCGATGCTCTCGGCAGAAGGACCTGGGGGAAGACGGAGCGGATGGGGCACGGTGAGAAGTGATGGAACGGATGAGAAGGGATGCGAGGAGGGCAGAGGTCCAGGAAAGGAAACGCGGCCGTCGGCGTCTGAACTGAGCTCCGATTGCATCTTTGGCCCCCGAGCCAAGGGGAGTTTTGAGCGAGTCCTCTCTGGGAGGTGACAACCAAGGTCACAGCATAAAGGAGAGCCACGGGGGGCAAGCGTTTGCCCATGGGACTGCGGTGGCCAAGCGTTAGAAGGCTTTGCCCTTCGTTATTTTAAACTGATGCTGAAGGAAGAGCAGGGGAGAAGGGGAGGTTTGGATGGAAGCCCTGCTCATCAACGCCGCCGTACAGCGGAGGAAGCAGATCCCTGAGGGCCGTGGCTCGGGATCAAGTCACAGATCGCTTTCTCATCCCTAAACCTGTGCCACCAGGGAGACATCAGTGCTGGTTCCCTCTCCAGACGAACTAAACTGAGCCCTGGCAGCCTATGGGGATGCGAGCGACTTTGCGAGCGGTTGTGCCTCGGTCCTACGAGCGGCGAAGAGAAAAACCTCTTCTTTGATGCCACCCTGGCACCAAGGACTCCAGATCCTTACCTGTGCTCACCGAAGTACTGGGTGACGCACTCCCCATCCACGGCACAGGGCAGGTGGAAGCTGCGAGCGCAGTCGCTCTTGGCGCACGTGATGGCAGCCCTCCTCTCTCCGCAGACACAGCATTGCTGGAAAGAGCAGAACGGCCCCGTCGGCAGCCAGCTCAGGGCTTCCACGGCCAGCCCCACGCCTCGGGGGTGGGCAGGGATGTGGGCATTTCTGTGCACAAAGCGGCCTGGGGGACGGGGTTGATCGGCTACGGTGCAGGACTTGGGTCGTGGGGGAGGTTGGAAGGGCTGTGATTGCTTTCCTTGGGTCTGGAGGAGGTTGGAAGGGCTGTGATTGCTTTCCTTGTGCGCAGATGAAGGTGATGTGAGCCCTTGTCGGCACAGATCTGCCTGTTCCCTACAGCTCCTCACCTGCCTGTATGCCTGCTTGGCTTTGCGTGCGATGGCAGCAAGGGGGAGGCCATCAGTTCTTGGCCACGCCGGTCCTGATTCGGTAGTGATGTTGGCAAAGATCTGGAGGAGAGAATAGGAAAAGGAAAGGAAAGAAGAGAGGAGAGGAGAGGAGAGGAGAGGAGAGGAGAGGAGAGGAGAGGAGAGGAGAGGAGAGGAGAGGAGAGGAGAGGAGAGGAGAGGAGAGGAGAGGAGAGGAGAGGAGAGGAGAGGAGAGAGGAGAGAGGAGAGAGGAGAGAGGAGAGAGGAGAGAGGAGAGAAAAGGAAAAGGAAAAGGAAAAGGAAAAGGAAAAGGAAAAAGGAAAAGGAAAGGGAAAAGGAAAAGGAAAAGGAAAAGGAAAGGGAAAAGGAAAAGGAAAAGGAAAAGGAAAGGGAAAAGGAAAAGGAAAAGGAAAAGGAAAGGGAAAAGGAAAAGGAAAGGGAAAAGGAAAAGGAAAAGGAGGATCTCATTAGGACGGGAAGGAAAAGGGAGCATCCCTGGAGGGAACCTGGAAGGAGCGCCATGGGGAGGAACTCACCAAGCAGAACTCGTGGACACGAATCCCAGCCTCCAGAAGCACGCGCCCGCACATCTCCGGGTCCACATCTGCCCGGCCACACAGCGCACACACTGCAGAGGAAAAGAGCAAAAATGAGCAGAGCCGAGCAGCCGGCAGGGCCGGGCATCCCCGAGGACCACGGCCCAAGCTGAGCCGAAGAGCAGAGGGGCTGGGAGCTCCTGTTTGCCCTTTCCTCCCCTCTCGGCTTCAAGCACCCCTCTGCCCGGCTGCGTGCGGGGATGCCGTGCTCTCACCTGCTTCCTCCATGCAGGAAGCCTCCCTCTCGCTATCGGACATCAGCGAGTCGATGGCGAGCACTGCGAGTCTCCCTGCTCTCCCTGAGCCTCACCAGACCGCAGTGATGCCCAGCCTGAGCCTCGCAGCCCTTTGCTCCGCTCCCAGCTTCACGCGTCACAATGGCAGCTCTGTGACACCCGCTGTGACATCACTGCCACCACGTGCGGGTGTTGGTCCTCCGACAACGGGATGTGGGAGTGAGGAAGTGAGGAAGGATGGAGAGGAAGGGCGGCCGTCCCTCGGGTTCACCTGCGGCCCCAAGGCGACAACAACCCCACCTTAGGGGTGCCCCGGTTCAGCTGGGTTCCAGGTTGGGGTGATCCCAGTTTGGGATGGGATCCCAGTATGGGGCTGTCCCAGTTTGGGCTGATCCCAGTCCCATAGGATCCCAGTTTGTGGGGGATCCCAGTTCCATAGGATCCCAGTTTAAGGTGCTCCCAGTTTAGGGGTGCCCCGGTTCAATTGGGTTCCAGTTTAGGGTGATCCCAGTTTGGGGATTCCCAGTACCATAGGATTCCATCTGGGGGCTCTCCCATTTTAGGGTGATCCCAGTTTGGGGGATCCCAGTCCCATAGGGTTCCAGTTTGAGGCTGTCCCAGTTTGGAGGGGGTCCCAGTATGAGGGATCCCAGTTCCATAGGTTCCCAGTTTGGGATGGGATCCCAGTACGGGGCAGTCCCAGTTTGGGCTGATCCCAGTCCCATAGGATCCCAGTTTGTGGGGGATCCCAGTTTCGTAAGATCCCAGTTTAAGGTGCTCCCAGTTTAGGGGTGCCCCAGTTCAATTGGGTTCCAGTTTGGGGTGATCCCAGTTTGGGGGTTCCCAGTTCCATAGGGTCCCAGTTTGGGGCCTCCCAGTACCACAGGATCCCAGTTTGTGGGGGTTCCCAGTATGGAGTGATCCCAGTTTGGGGTTTCCCGCGGCCCATAGGATCCCAGTTTGTGGGGGATCCCAGTTCCATAAGATCCCAGTTTAAGGTGCTCCCAGTTTAGGGGTGCCCCGGTTCAATTGGGTTCCAGTTTGGGGTGATCCCAGTTTGGGATGGGATCCCAGTATGGGGCTGTCCCAGTTTGGGCCGATCCCAGTTCCATAGGATCCCAGTTTGTGGGGGATCCCAGTTCCATAGGATCCCAGTTTAAGCTGCTCCCAATTTAAGGGTGTCCCAGTTCCATAGGGTTCCAGTTTGGGGTCATCCCAGATTGGGGATTCCCAGTTCCATAGGATCCCAGTTGGGGGCTCTCCCAGTTTCGGGTGATCCCAGTTTGGGGGATCCCAGTCCCATAGGGTTCCAGTTTGAGGCTGTCCCAGTTTGGAGGGGGTCCCAGTATGAGGGATCCCAGTTTGGGGGATCCCAGTCCCATAGGATCCCAGTTTGGGGCTTGAGAGGTGGGCGGGGCTTTGTCAGGAGGGCGGGGCCAGGACCGTTGGGCGGGGCTTGTGGGGAGAGTGGGCGGGGCTTAGATCGAGGGAGGACGGGCTTAAAGGGGCCGCGTCCCTTTTTCTCTTTCCAACCTGGCAGATGCTGGCCGTCCCTCGGGTTCACCCGCAGCCCCAAGGCGACAACTTGGGCTGGGAGTCCACGCCAGGTTTCTGGTGGCTCGAGTAAAGGTTGCAAGTGTGGCTGCGTGCGTGGCGAGAGGTTTTGTGCACGGGACGGAAGGGATGGGGCATGCTTTGTTTAGTGGAGATGAGATCAGATGGAGGCCAAGCGGAAATTCTGTCGTCCCAGCTTGGTGAGATGCAGAAATTCTGTGGTCCCAGCTCGGTGAGATGCTGGCACTGAGATGCTGTGGAGTCCATGCAGAAATTCTGTGGTCTGAGCTTGGTGAGATGCAGAAATTCTGTGGTCCCAGCTCGGTGAGATGCTGGCACTGAGATGCTGTGGACTCTATGCAGAAATCCCTTCTCCAACTCATTTTTCCATCACACAATCAGATCATCCCCTTTCCAATACACATGATGACGTCACAGAGCCCCATGATGACGTCACGATACAGAAGCACAGAATCACAGAATCGCTAAGGTTGGAAAAGACCTATAAGATCATCCAGTCCAACCACCCACCTATCACCCATGGTTCTCGCTAAACCACGTCCCTCAACACAACATCCAGACGTTCCTTGAACACCTGCAGGGTCGGTGACTCCACCACCTCCCTGTGCAGCCCATCCCAGTGCCTGACCACTCTTTCAGAGAAGCAGTATTTCCTAATATCCAGCCTGAATCTCCCCTGGCGCAGCTTGAAGCCATTCCCCCTAGTCCTATCACCAGTTACACGAGAGAAGAGGCCGACCCCCAGCTCGCTACAACCCCCCCTCAGGTAGTTATAGAGAGCAATGAGGTCTCCCCTGAGCCTCCTCTTCTCCAGACTGAACACTCCCAGCTCCCTCAGCCGCTCCTCATCAGCCCTGTGCTCCAGACCCCTCACAGCTTTGTTGCCCTTCTTTGAACACGCTGCAGGGCCTCGATGCCTTTCTTGCAGTGAGGGGCCCAGAACTGGACACAGCACTCGAGGTGCGGCCTCACCAGAGCTGAGTACAGGGGGACAATCACTTCCCTGCTCCTGCTGGTCACACTGCTTCTGATACAAGCCAGGATGCCATTGGCCTTCTTGGCCACCCAGGCACACTGCTGGCTCGTGTTCAGCCCAGCGTCAACCAACACCCCCAGCTCCATTTCCTCTACACATCTTCCAGCCACTCCGCCCCAAGCCTGTAGCGTTGCTTGGGGTTGCTGTGGCCAAAGTGCAGGACCCGGCATTTGGTCTGATTAAACCTCATCCCGTTGGCTTCAGCCCAGCTCTCCAGCCTGTCCAGATCCCTCTGGAGGGCCTCGCTACCCCCAGGCAGATCGACGCTTCCAGCCAGCTTGGTGTCATCTGCAAACTTCCGGAGGGTGCACTCAGTGCCCTCATCCAGGTCATCAATGAAGATCTTGAAGAGGACAGGCCCCAGCACCGACCCCTGGGGAACCCCACTCGTGGCCGGTCGCCAGCTGCATTTGGCTCCATTGACCACCACTCTCTGTGCCCGGCCCTCCAGCAGTTCCATAGGATCCCAGTTTGGAGGTTCCCAGTATGGGAGTTATCCAGTTTAGGGGTGTTCCAGTTTGGGAGGGGATCCCAATTTGGGAGGGGTACCAGTTTGGGGCTTCCCAGTTCCATAGGATCCCAGTTTGAGGGTTCCCAGTAAGGGAGTTTTCCAGTTTGGGGCGTCCCAGTTCCATAGGATCCCAGTTTGGGGATTCCCAGTCCCATAGGGTCCCAGTTTGAGGCTGTCCCAGTTTGGAGGGGGTCCCAGTATGAGGGATCCCAGTCCCATAGGGTCCCAGTTTGGGGGCTGATCCCAGTTTGGGGTGTTCCTATTATGGAGGACTCCACTATGGGGAGATCCAGTTTGGGGGATCCCAGTCCCATAGGGTTCCAGGTTGAGGCTGTCCCAGTATGGGGTACCTGTCCAAGCCACGGACTGCCAGCTTCCGCAGGAGAATGCTGTGGGAGACAGTGTCAAAGGCTTTGCTGAAGTCAAGGTAGACCACATCAACAGCCTTCCCCTCATCCACCAGGCGGGTCACTGGATCATAGAAGGAGATCAGGTTGGTCAAGCAGGACCTGCCCTTCGTGAGCCCATGATGCTAGCCCTGATCCCCCGGTTGTCCCGCACACTGTGTGATCTCCCTCAAGACAATCTGCTCCATAACCTTCCCTGGCACCGAGGTCAGGCTAACAGGCCTGTAGCTCCCCGGGTCCTCCTTACAGCCCTTCTTGTAGATGGGAGTCACGTTGGCAAGCCTCCAGTCTGCTGGGACCTCACCAGTCAACAAGGAGCGCTGAGAGATGATGGAAAGTGGCTCGGCTCTCACCTCCGCCAGTTCCCTCAGCACTCTCGGGTGGATCTCATCCGGCCCCATGGACTTGTGGCAGTCCAGTTGCAGTAGCAGGTCTCTGACTGTTTCCTCCTGAATCGTGGGGGGCTTAGTCTGCTCCCCAGCCGAGTCCACCAGGTCAAAAAGTGGAGTACCCTGAGGATAACTGGTCTGACCTCTAACGACAGACGTAAAGAAGGCGTTCAGGACCTCTGCCTTTTCCTTATCCTCACTAGTCACATTCCCAGCCTCGTCCAGTAAAGAATGGAGATTCTCCTTAGTCCTCCTCTTACCGTTGATATATTTGTCAAAGGGTTTCTTGTTTCTTTTTATCCCAGCGGCCAGGTTGAATTTGAGCCGGGCTTTCGCCTTTCTGATTTTCTCCCTGCACATCTTAACAACTTCTCTGTACTCTCTCTGAGTCGCCCGTCCCTTCTTCCACAGGAGGTAGATTCTCTTTTTCTCCCGGAGCCTCAAGAACAGTTCCCTCTTCATCCCCGCCGCTCTCCTTCCCCGCCGGCTCATTTTGCAGCTCAGGGGGACAGCCCGCTCCTGCGCCTTAAGACTTCCTTCCTGAAGAGCAACCGGCTGTCTTGGACCCCTTTACCCTCTAGGACTGAATCCCAGGGGACTCCCCCTACATGTCTTCTAAACTACTCCAAGTCCGCCCTCCGGAAGTCCAAGGTAACAGTTTTGCTGTTCTTCCTCCTGGCTCCTCCAAGAATCGAGAACTCTACCATCTCATGGTCGCTCTGTCCAAGACAGCCCCCGACCGCCACATCTTCCACCAGAGCTTCTCTGTTTGTGAACAGCAGGTCTAGCGGGGCAGCTCCTCTCGTAGGCTCTCTCACCAGCTGCATCAGAAAGTTCTCCTCCATACACTCCAGAAACCTCCTAGACTGCTTCCTCTGCGCTGCGCCGTATTCCCAGCATATGTCAGGGAAGTTGAAGTCCCCCATAAGGACAAGGGCTGGCGATCTCGCTGCTTCTGCCAGCTGCTCATAGAACACCTCATCTGTCTCTTCATCCTGGTTCGGCGGTCTATAGCAGACGCCCACCAGGATGTCTGCCTTGTCAGCCCTTCCCCTGATCTTTACCCATAGGGATTCAACCTTATCATCCCCAGCCACAAGCTCAGTAACATCAAAGCATTCTCTAACATACAGAGCCACACCACCACCCCTTCTTCCTTGCCTATCCTTCCTGAAGAGCTTGTAGCCATCCATTGCAGCACTCCAGTCGTGGGAGCAGTCCCACCATGTTTCCGTGATGGCAACTAGGTCATAGCTTGCCTGCCGCATCATGGCTTCCAACTCTTCTTGTTTGTTGCCCATGCTGCGTGCATTGGTGTAGATGCACTTCAGCCGAGCCCCTCGCCTCATCCCTAATCCCATCGCCGATCCCCCAGGCTCATCTCTAGCAGGCCTGGTTTTATCCCCTACCCCCTCCGCATCTAGTTTAAAGCCCTCTCTACCAGTCCTGCCAGCTCTTGGGCAAGGATCCGTTTCCCCCTTCGAGACAGGTGAGACCCATCAGCAGACCCAGGCCAGGTGCTGAGTAGACCGCCCCATGATCAAAGAACCCCAAATTCTTGCTTTTGCACCAGCCTTTCAGCCACGTGTTTATAAGGTGTGTTCTTCTGGTGGTCTCAGCATCCTTCCCTGCCATTGTAGGAATACAGGCAAATACTACCTGTACGCCTGCTCCTTCAACTAACCTCCCCAGTCTCCTAAAGTCATTTTTCATAGTCCTCAGGCTTCCGTCAGTGACCTCATCACTGCCAGCCTGAACTATCAATAAGGGATAATAATCAGAGGAGCGGATCAAACTAGGAAGTTTCCTAGAAATATCCCTGACCCGGGCCCCAGGGAGGCAGCACACCTCCCTCCGGGTGGGGGCAGGCCGACATATTGGGCCCTCAGTTCCTTTTAGAAGGGAGTCTCCTATGACTATCACCCTCCTTTCTTTACTGGAGGAGGCAGTCTTTAAGCGTGGAGCTGGACGTCTCTCCTTGGGAATGCTTGGAGGCAGCTCTCCCACTTCATCCTCAGCCACCGCACCCTCCAGTTTCAGGGCTTCAAACCTATTACATAGAGGTACCTGGGGAACCGAGGTAGGTCGGGATGGGGATTGCCTGCATCGCCGAGCTGGGACCTGCTGCCAATCCTCCTCTGCCCTCAAGTTAGCTCTTAGTTAGTTAGAAATGACCTCTCAGGTCATCCAACTGTTAACTCAGCACCATCAAGTCCACCGCTAAACCCACAGCTGTGACCTGTCACCAGATCTGTGCTGTGTCACCCTGCTGGCCCTGAGCCTGTGCTGCTGGGGAGCAGGTGAGGGACTTCCATGGCACGGCACGTCCTTGGTTGGGCTCGATGACCTCAGAGGTCTTCTCCAACCTCGATGATTCTGAGAGTCCAGGACATTCACATTCTAGCATGCTGGGATTCGAGGTTTCTACATTTATAGGATTCTATGTTTCTAGGATTCAACGCTTCTCGGATTCTGGAATTGTAGGAGTGTAGGAACTTAAGCACGTAGGATTCTTGTTCTGTAGGATTCTAAGTTTGTACTTTTCTTAGGTTTGCAGGATGGTAGGACTATAGCTTTCTTAGATTTCTAGATTTCTATGATAGCAGGACTCCAGGTTTCCAGGCTTAAAGGATTATAGGGTTCTATGTTTCCAGGATTTAGGTTTTTTGAATGCTAGGTATCTTAGGTTTCTAAGATTCCATGATGCTAGGATTCTAGGTTTCTTCAGTTTATAGAATTCCAGGTTTCTAGGATTTATAGGATTCCAGGATTCTAGGTTCAAGGCTTTTAGGTCTCTAGAACTGTAAGTTTCTAAGGTTTCTCTAGTATTCCAGGATTATGGGTTTGTAGGTTTGCAGGATGGGCTCTCACGACGACACACTGATGGAAGGGGGTTAAATTTTACCCATTGCTTAAGGCTCACTAAAGCCTTTTGCAAACCACAACAGGAAAAATAAGCTCTAACCTAATTTTACCCATTGTTTAAGGCTCACCACAGCAAGATCTAGTCTCCATAGATAACCATAGTTAGTCAGCATGGGTTCACGGAGGGCTCCGGTGAGGCCGCACCTTGAGTACTGGATCCAGTTTTGGGACCCTTGCTGCAAGAAAGACATTGAGGCCCTGGAGCGGGTTCAAAGAAAGGTGACAAGGCTGGTGAGGGGTCTAGAGCACAGGCCTGATGAGGAGAGGCTGATGGAGCTGGGATTGTTCAGTCTGGAGAAGAGGAGGCTCAGGGGAGACCTTATTGCTCTCTATAACTACCTGAAGGGAAGATGTAGTGAGCTGGGCTAAGGCCTCTTCTCTCGTGTAACTGGTGATAGGACTAGAGGGAATGGCTTCAAGCAGTGCCACGGGAGATTTAGGCCTGACGTTAGGAAATACTACTTTTCTGAAATAGCGATCAGGCACTGGAATGGGCTGCCCAAGGAGGTGGTGGAGTTACCGACCCTGAAGGTGTTCAAGGAACGTCTGGATGTTGTGTTGAGAGACACGGTTTAGTGAGTACTATTGGTGATAGAAGGTAGGACTGGATGATCTCGAAGGTCTTATCCAACCTTGGTAATTCTGTGATTCTGTGGTTCCTCTGTTTGCCATTTCCATTCGCTCTGACCTGGCTGCTCTGCCATCCCCAGGAAGAGCTCAGTGCACTCTCACAGAGGGCAGTCGTCCTTCCTTGTCTCCTCACCCATCCACTGTAAAGACTCCGTATCCCCCTTGTGCTGCAGTCCAGCTGTGGAAGCCATGTAATCGTGTCTCTGTGGTCCAAACAAGAGCTCAAGCCTGGGACTGCACAAAAATTTCCGGCTCATCATATTTTGGTGTTTTCAATAGTGCAAAACACATGCCAATTGGGAAACATCATTAGGTGTAGCATGGCTGAGGATCACATCTATGGTATTTGTGTTCAGAAGGTGGCACACAGGCATCGGACCCATTGTGAGGCTTGGAGTTCTCCAAGCAGCACAGACACTCTGAGGGCATGGCTTTCCTCAAGGCTCTGTGCTGCATTTGCAGCTGCATGTGAGGGTGCTGGACAGCCCAGGACACTGCCGTGACACTAGGCTGCTTCTGAGGCCAGTCACATGAGAGCACATAGAAAACTGAGGCTTCTTCAGGTGAAGAACACAGATGTGTGTCAGCTCTGTAGTGCCTTGAGCTCCAGATTAGGCAGCAGATGGAGAACAGAGAAAGATCTGCCTCTTTTTTTGAGAGCTCATCCCTTTCGCCAGCTGCATAACTGCATGCTCCATGGAGACAAGCAAAAAAGGCACACTCAGGTGCCCTAAAGAAAGGGGGTCTGTTGTCGTACAGGATGGCCAAGTATATATATGGCCAGCTGATGCTCAGGAAGGAGGTGTCTGTCTCAGGGATTTCCCACACACTTCCCAAGCACTGGCACACATCCAGGAGCACCCCAGGCACCTTGGTCATCACCCAGGCTCTGTGTGTAAGCAACTGACTCCCCGATGAAGGACCAAGGACTCAGAGCAGGAGCTCACATGCAAGCTACTCCTTGTGCACTTCTGAACTCAACCAGAAGAATCCCAGCTCCTGTGGGTCTGTGAGGAGCTGAATCCTGTTTCAGCTGCAGGGTTTCCATCTAGGGATCAGATGCCTGCACTGCTTCAGCTGGACCACTGCCCTGCCCAGATGAAGTCCACCCCTCCCTGTTGTTGTCTGTGTGTCCTTTCTGTTTCAGCAAACACTCTCTTGTATGGCTATCCATATGTCTGGTATTGGTCAGTGTCCAGTGGACATTTGGTGGTTAATTAAGCAGATTTCAAAGTGCAGTTATGATGCTATTGTCTTTCAGGTGCTGTTGGCCATGGAGACCCAGGGACATCTCGGGGGAGATCATTGGGAGGGCAGAAATGACATCCTCTGCTGCTGAGCTGTTCAGGGCTCCTGGGACACAGGGAGCTCCTACAAGTGGGCAGCACAGCAGGGAGGCAGCTGTGCCCAGGAGCAGCTCCTGTGCAACACACTGCAGGGCTGGGAGCATGATCTGCAGGTGACAGAGAGAAGAAGGAAGACAGCTTACAGGCTGTGTGGCATCTTAGCAGGCTGAAAGCTCACTGGAGGAGCATTTCTCACAGCCCTTGACAAGGTAGGTTTCTCATTGCAGGCAGTGTAGTGGCTTTTACTGCAGGGATCACTAAATTTGGGACCTTCCATTGCAAAACAGGCTGCATACACTCTGTTTCCTTATCATTGAAAAAGATCTGCTCCAGCCGAGGGCTTTCCTGCTGCAGCATCAGAGCACTGCCCTGAGGGCTGCGTGTTGCAGGACGGCTGCAGGCTGTGCAGCCGGGGCTGCAGCCGGGTGCCCAGGGCTGTCCTGCAGAGCAGGTCCCTGCTGTGCCCCAGGGGCTGTGTGCCGGGGCAGGGACTCTGCCGCCTGCCAGGCTCAGCACTCAGCACTCAGCACTCAGCACTCAGCACTCAGCACTCAGCCTGCCCGGGGAGCTGCCCAGGGCGCTGCGGGGAGACGTGTTGGGGGAAGGAGTCCCCCGGCAGGGTAGGGCAGGGCAGGGGTCTTCTGCTGCCACAGCTGCTGCATGGAGCAGGGAGATCAGAGCTCCATAGAACCTCAGGGCACTTCTGAGAGTACTTTACAAGAGGGAGAATAAGGCAGCCGTCACATTCTTCAGAGTGGGCTTTCCTGACCCTCTGCTTTCTGTTTTTCTTCACCAGCCTCTGTGGGAATGCAGGTTGTGGTTTCAGAGAGGAGGCTGAGACTCCCATTCTATCTCAATGAGAGTTACCTGGACTCACAGCAATTTTTTTTCTTCCCCTCCATCCATACAAATCACCACTGCCCTGTGTCCAGTGTCACCAGGGTCTGCGTGACCCGGCTCTTGGCTCCTGCACACACCAAGATTTCTCTGGGTCAAGAGGGGTCTTCAGGGCAGAGCTGAGCACACAGGGGCTGTGATGTGCTCTGTGAGCCCCAGGGAGGGGATGTGGGGACAGAGAAGCAGCTGCAGGCAGGGACAGCTGCAGGCAGCAGAGACATGGGCAGGGAGGGAGAGGTGAGTGCTGGCTGCAAAGGCTGGGAGAGGGAAACGGGCACCTCACTGTCATCTCTGCAATGCAGACAACTCCACTGCAGCAACTGTGGTCTGTTTTCACCACCAGCCTATGTGTCCATTCCTAGTGTCATGAGAACTTGATTAAGAGTTGCATTAGGGGCTCAACAGGGTGTGAGATGGGGATTCAAGTGGAGCTCAGACACTAATAAACACTGTCTTAGAGCTAGGAATGAGATGACGCTTTGTAGGACACCCAATGTCTGACTCTGCTCCTGTAGTTCCTCCTGGCTGCAGTCAAACTTACACAAGGATGCAGCTCTGCCATGGCAGTTTGGTGTTATCCAGAAGTACCATGGGGAAGATGCCTCAGTGTTAAGGCCATGGAAATGCTGCTGGATGGCAGTGTCCCTGGCAAGGAAGAGACAGGTGAGATCCTCCTCTGGAACAGTGAGCAAATGAAGAGACTTTGAATTCAGCCCATCTAACCAGGATTCCTCTGCTCTTACTGGCAACCAGAGTCTTGTCAGGGTAACTCCTGACTGTGACTGTCCTCCAGTGGTACAAACACAGATAGAACATTGATCACATGGAAATGAGGGGTATGGTCTTTGCCACTCTGTTCTCAAAAGATTTCATTTAAAGTGTCTCACAGTGATCAAGGATTTCTACTTTAAAAGCACTCCTCATGAGTGCTGGGGCAACTAGAAAAGAATAAAACAATATCCACAGAGGTCTGCTGTGCCATTTTGAGAAATCTGTGAAAAGATCCTTGATATCTCATTTTTTTTAATCTGAGATCCCTCTGTATTTCTATTCCTTTATTGCTGAAGAGCAGGGATGACTCATCTACAGCCTGCACCAGAGCTGCTTGTGTAGTGTGGCAACGTCAGCCAGCAGCAACCAGAGCTCAAGGAATGAAGAGGCAAAGATCTTGCAGAAGGGAGGGAGACAGTCTGGGAGGTTTCAGAAGACACAGAGTAAGGTTTGCTTGGGGAGGTCTGAAGTAGTATTTTCTTATTTTTCCCTTCTCAGACAGGTGACTATGCCCTGAGGCAGCAGATGCCCAACAGCAGCTCCATCAGCGAGTTCCTCCTGCTGGCGTTGGCAGACACGCGGCAGCTGCAGCTCCTGCACTTCTGGCTCTTGCTGGCCATCTACCTGGCTGCCCTCCTGGGCAACGGCCTCATCAGCACAGCCGTAGCCTGCCACCACCGCCTGCACACCCCCATGCACTTCTTCCTCCTCAACCTCGCCCTCCTCGACCTGGGCTGCATCTCCACCACTCTGCCCAAAGCCATGGCCAATGCCCTCTGGGACACCAGGCACATCTCCTATGCAGGTTGTGCTACCCAGCTTTTTTTCTTTCTTTTCTTGGTTGGAGCAGAGTACTCTGTCCTCACTGTCATGTCGTATGACCGCTACGTTGCCATCTGCAAGCCCCTGCACTACGGGACTTTGATGGACAGCAGAGCTTGTGCCAGCATGGCAGCAGCTGCCTGGGGCAGTGGTGTTCTCCATGCTCTGCTGCACACTGCCAATACATTTTCACTGCCTCTCTGCCATGGCAATGCCATCAATCAGTTCTTCTGTGAAATTCCCCAGATCCTCAAGCTCTCCTGCTCTGGTTCTTACCTTAAAGAAGTTGGACTTGTCATATTTAGTGCCTTAATCTTCTTTGGTTGTTTTGTATTCATTGTGTTGTCCTATGTGCAGATCTTCAGGTGCGTGCTGAGGATGCCCTCTGAGCAGGGACGGCACAAAGCCTTCTCCACGTGCCTCCCTCACCTGGCTGTGGTCTCCCTGTTTGTCGCCACTTGCATGGTTGCCTATTTGAAGCCCCCCTCCATCTCCTCCCCATCCCTGGACCTGGTGGTGGCAGTGATATACACAGTGGTACCTCCACTAATGAACCCCCTCATCTACAGCATGAGGAATCAGGAGATCAAGGATGCACTAAAGAAATTGTTTGCAGATGTATTGCTTCAGTATTATTAAAATGTTCATCACACGACTATCAGAAATTTAGAAAAAGCTCCGACTGCCTTTATTTCAACTCTGTCACCCTCTCAGCCAGTTTGTTATTCCTATGATATTTTTTATTCCAATAAAGCAATGCTGTTCATCACATTTCTTCTTTATTTTCTACCTTTGTCATCTGGCTGGCAATCCTAATGTACAAAAGCAACACAGCTGTTTGAATAGATAAAGAAATCGTCAGAGTATCGTTTGCTTCAGCTCCCATCTCCTCTGTATCTCAGAGAGCAGCCCTGCACACAGGTGGGCTGCCGGAACCAAGAGCCCAATGCCACACGTTGCAGCAGCCCTGGTGGTCTGTGGGGCTGCCCCTCACCGCCCGCTGGGCGCTCCCTCTCTGCTGCCTTTGAGTTGTGCTGCTGCTTCCCTGGAGCCATGGCCATGGGCAGCAGCAGGATGTGGTCTTTTCAGTGCTGCTCTCTTTTCATTTCCCAACTGTTTTCCTGTGTTCTTGCATTTGTGTCAGCTCTCAGTTCTGATGGAATTCATGACAGCACTGTTGTCTCTATGGTGGCATCCCTGTGGCTGCAGGCAGGCAGGCAGTGTGCAGCGCTGTGCCACAGCTGGACTCCCTGCTGGGACCAACGTAACAGAAGGGGCTGCTCAGAGCAGGGCCAGAAGTCTGAATGCCTCTTCCAAAGCTGTGCTAGGAATACTGTCAAGGAGTTGCCCTCGGCTAAGTCCTCTTGCTTTCCTGGCTTCTGCATGGTTCAGAGTCCAAGATCTATAAGGACCAAAGGACATTGAAAAGAAAAAATTGAAATCTTTGAAATCTTCTTCCTTTACTACATTATGAAGCCTCTCCACCTAGCTGTATAAATCTGGACTTCTAGCATATTAAGGAACAGACATGGCTTACTGCAACTTCCTACACTTCAGAGAGACTCACGGTACATTTGATGCTAGGTCTATGAACCTCAGGTACTGAGAGGAGAATGCTGTAAGCACTTGAGAAAGTAAAGTTGGATGAAAAACTTGAAGGATCTTGGCGTACTAATGGGGCCCACAGAGGGACATTACCAACACAGCCTCCCTTTGCACTTGTTAGAGCAGGGAATTGGAGGCAATGATTAAAGTAATGTGATGAGAAACCTCTTGGTTTGTTTGATGAAGGAGAACGGCCAAGGTCTGACATCCACACATTGGAGGGGAGATCCATCTCCCTGTCACGGGCATAGATTGATCTAGTTAACTCCGTGACAGTATCTGAGGGAATGAGCTCAGGGCTCGTCCTGGGCTTGGTGTGGTGGGGCAGATTGTACTCCATGTGAAGGACAGCAGTGTGACACCTCCCAGCCTCTGCACAGAGATGCAAGGAGGCATTGAGGCACCCTTACTACAAGCATAATAGATCTCCTCACAAACCATGGGCAAGGGGACAAAGATTTCATTGCTTTTGGGGCCTTCCATCCTCACCAGCACCCACTGCCTTCTCCTCTGCAGGATTTCCTATGCTGCTCCAGCCCAGCCCCTATTTCCCTGTGGTCTGCAGACACCCACCTCCCCTCTCCGCCCCCCTCTGACCCTGGCACTGCAATCATGTCACTGATGTCTCTCAAGCCTCTCTGAACGTCCCTTGAAACACAAAGCCACGGAGTGTTCCCTCAGCATGGCCCCACATCATCACCCTTCCAGTGACATTTCTTCCTCCTCATGCCCAGCCTCGAGCTTTCAAGCTGCACTTTGAGGGAGTTTTTTTTCCCCTTTTGCACTTTTCCAGTACCAAGGTCAACTCCATCGTGTTGGAAATCACTTCCTCATGGAAACACCACCCATCAGCTTTCTTGTGGCCTGTCAGCCATTAAGGAGAAGGAACCTCACCATCATCTTCCAAGGCACGTGCCAGCTTCACGGACAGACATGACCAAGTCACGTCCCTCCTGCTATGGAGTTGTGTCCTCACACAGAAGAGCCATCACAATCCCTTACACAAACCTCCTTCTTCCTCCATGGGCCCTACCAGGTGCTCAGGCAGAGAGGATCCCACAGCCAACACGTCAACCTGGCACTTTCTGTCGGCCTCTCAGGGACACTGCGGATGTGATCCTGTGTGCACAGATCCCAGCCAGAAGTCAAGGGCTGACCACCAGCTGCTTCAGGCCGAAGGCAGCACACCATTCCTTTCTGGGACACGCTCCTGGGGCTGGCCTGTCAACTCCACACACACAAGTGACCTCACAGCCACCTTCACAGCCTCGTGCCACCTGCAGGCCCATGAGGTAGAGCTGAGCTCATGGCAGCATTCCTACCCACCTCCTCCTTATGGCCTCAAGCTGATCAGTCACACGTCACCTCCTGTACAGACATCGCCTCACATTCATCACTGCATTACATGGATTTGCTCTAAGACTCCACCAGTCCTGCTCTGCCCTGCAGAGCCAAGTACCCAAAGTTTAGGGTTAGGGGAGGGGTTGAAGGTGAGGAGGGCAGAGCACAGGAGCAGGGTCTGTGGGTGTTGTGTGTTCAGGATAGGGATTAAGGATTAGAACTCACCTTATGGGGCTGAGATTAGGCAAAGGTTTAGTGAGAGGGCTTGGTGTTCTGCCATGGTTTTCAGGACAGTGTTAGGGTACAGGCAAGCATTACGGATTAGTGTTCTGTTTTGGGCTGCAGTGAGGGTATTTAACAATTGTTAAATACAATATTATAATGCTAGCAATTAAAGCTTGGTTTTAGCATGTGTGGGAGAGAAAGTGTGGGAATCTGTGCAATCCATTCCTTGGAATGTTCTTGTCAGCAACATTTAAAGAAGCCCTGAGCCTTCAGGCACTGCCATGAGGAGATCTCCATTAACAATGGACTTTCTGTGCTGGAAACAGTCTGTGTGACAGAAGTGCCCACTGCGTGTCCTTGCTTGTGTTTGCAGCCACACAGCAGCACTGTCACCAAGCCACAGGAGCTGCAAGGCTAAGAGGCTATGTAATTGAGTTTCAGCTCAACACACCACCACCACACCACTGAATTCTGTCTCTCAGTGCAACACTGAGCCTTTTCTTGAGAAGTTTCTGTCTCACCTCTGTTGGCTGTTCCATTCCTGAGATGGAAGTGGCACCTGACTCAGGAAGGAGAAGGACACAGAGCTCTGCAGGAGGACCTGCACCACCTGCCCAGCAGCTCTGTGCTACCCCACAGTTGCACTTCCTACCTACACATTCATGCTCCAGAATGTCTCCTGAGAGTCCTGGGCAACCTTTCCTGGGCTCTCATGTGTGCTTCAGCTACCATAGGGTGTCCTGGAGGCAGTGCCCACCTCTGTGCGGCAAATGGAAAGAAGCACTGAAGGGAGACTTCAGGGAAAAGTTTAAGCCTCTGAGATGAGAACCCATAACCAAGACATTTTCCTATGCAGGGTCTCACAGGGATTGAGGAAGAGGGGATCTGACAACCGACGTGCAAACCAGGTGCTGCTGCTGGCCTGTCAGAGGCACTGACAGATGTGAGTCTGAAAGCACAGACCCCAGCCAGGAGCCAAGGGATGGCCTGTCAGCTATTGCAGGCTGCAGTCACCACACAGTTTGATGAACAGCTGTATGCTTCCTGCTGGATTATGGGGTGCTGAGAACAGCTGACCCCGAAAGCTCCAGAAACGTCTCATAGGAAGGAAGACAGACCAAGTGATTGAATTCCTTTTGTTTCGTTAAGATTCACAGAGAGCTTCCTTCCTTATATACACTCTGTCTGGGCTACACTGCATAGGAACAAACTGAGTAGTAATTGATGTGGATAATTTAAGTGAAAAACATTAGAATATACAAAAGACAGAATAAAATATTCAATGAATTACACTTAGAAAATGAATTCATAAAACAAAAAAAAGACAATTTGATTCTGTTAAAACCTGAACTGCAACTCTTAGATTGAAAAAGGTGGGCAGTTCACTGCTTTCGAAACACATTTGGTGATCAGTTTCTGCAGAGCATCCTTGAGCTCCTGGTTCCTCATGCCGTAGATGAGGGGGTTCACTGCTGGAGGCACCACCGAGTACAGAAATGAGACCACCAGGTCCAGGGATGGGGAGGAGATGGAGGTTGGCTTCAAATAGGCCACCATGCCTGTGCTGAGAAAGAGGGAGACCACAGCCAGGTGAGGGAGGCACGTGGAGAAGGCTTTGTGCCGTCCCTGCTCAGAGGGCATCCTCAGCACGGCCCTGAAGATCTGCACATAGGACACAACAATGAAAACAAAACAAGAGACAAAAAATAAGGCACTAAACATTACAAGACCAATTTCCCTGAGATGAGACTCTGAGCAGGAGAGCTTGAGGATCTGTGGGACTTCACAGAAGAACTGATCCACAGCATTGCCTTGGCACAGTGGCATTGAAAATGTATTAGCAGTGAGTAGCAGAGCATTGAGAACCCCAGTGCCCCAGGCTGCTGCTGCCATGGTGGCACAAACTCTAAAGCTTATAAGGGTTCCATAGTGCAGGGGCTTGCAGATGGCAATGTAGCGGTCATAGGACATGACAGTGAGGAGAGAATATTCAGCTGAAATGAAGAAGAGAAAGAAAAAGACCTGTGCAGCACATCCAGCATAGGAGATGTGCCTGGTGTCCCAGAGGGCATTGGCCATGGCTTTGGGGAGAGTGGTGGAGATGCAGCCCAGGTCGAGGAGGGCGAGGTTGAGGAGGAAGAAGTGCATGGGGGTGTGCAGGCGGTGGTGGCAGGCTACGGCTGTGCTGATGAGGTCGTTGCCCAGGAGGGCAGCCAGGTAGATGGCCAGCAAGAGCCAGAAGTGCAGGAGCTGCAGCTGCCGCGTGTCTGCCAACGCCAGCAGGAGGAACTCGCTGATGGAGCTGCTGTTGGGCATCTGCTGCCTTTTGCCACAAGAACCTGTCCAAGGAGTACAAAAGTTAAAGACAGAGATTTCAGTGTGGAAAATGTTCATTCAACCTCAATGATGTGAGCTACATTTCTTGACGTTGAGTTTGCCTTGAGGGCTTCTGCACTTTTTCTCTCCAGGAAGCAGTCTTGTCCCCATAGGGACAGGGAAATGTGGTCGTGTGGGGAAAGGTTGACTTTTCGAAATGTGTCACATGAAGTAAATTCCAACAGGGAGGTGCTTGTCAGCATCTGTGGACTCAATGCCAAGAATATGTGGATCACAAATTGAAATTGCAGTGATAGTTTTTTTCAGCATTCAGTGTGCCCATGGAGTGTTTGCAGAATTGAGAAATTTGGAGCACTTCTGCTGTACTCAATATGAATGCCTATGAGATCTGAGAGGCAAAGGGATTTACCTCTCCTTAGTGTGGAGAAAGGGCAGCTGGTTGGGCTTGTTTCTAATTGCTCTGAGCTTGACAGTTTTGAAGAGGGAGAAGGATTACACTCCCAGAACATTGTGAAAAGAAGGCAGACCCAGCTGAGAGCAGAGGAATCCACTGCCCATCACGGAATATTCATCATTTCTCAACGTACTTCAGCAGTGCCTCATCACCACGCGTATTGCAAAGGAAGCCTAACATTCTTTTCAAAAGCCCCACAGCATTTCCTTGCTTACTGCATCTCTCTGCTACTTCTCTCAAATTTTGTTGTCCAGGCTATGGGAAAGATTTGCATCCTGAAGGTCAGCTCATGGCTCTGAAGGACCCCTCAGGGAGATGTGTCCTAATGATGGCATCTCATTAAGGGAAAACCAGCTCCTTCCCAGCCTCACAGACTGCATTGCCCACAGCCCCAGGCAGTGGCTCTCAGCCCCTGTGCACTGCAGAGGGTGATGGACACGTGCCTGGGGAGATGCTGCTCTGCTCTGCTGGAGCTCTGCCTGCACAGGAGCTGGTTCACGCATCGTACCCCAAGGTCATGTGGGCAAAGGCATTTCAAGGTGAGAGCTTGCTCAGAAAAAGTTCCCTGAACTGAAGGGGATAATTCCCTGATCATATCACTGTGGTCTGCAGATTTTCATCCTGGGGGCTGCTTTCCTGTCATTTCCCTGACTGAGCACACAGACACCAGCCCAAACTCTCTGCATTCCTATTTGCTGTCCAGAACCCACCCCATTTGCAGGGCATTATCTAAGTGCATGTTCATTTTTTCGAAAGAACTCCCATGGCTTTATTGAAAGAATATATACGTTACAGGAAAGCAGAGAGGTAAAATGAACTTCAGGATTCTCTCTTGATGTGCCCTCAGAGCTGTGCTCCAACGTTGCAGCAGGGAAGACCTCATCTGGAACAGCTCTTATTCCATGATAAAGAAACACTGGGTGTATGCAGCCTGATCTGCACTGGGATGTGCCAGATTTGGTGATCCCTGTTGGAAAAGTGTTTGCATTACCTATGGTGAGAGACTTACTGTGTCAGTGGCTGAAAGCAATGCTCCTGCAGTGAGGTCGCAGCCCGCTCACACCCCTCACATCCAGTAATCCCTCTCTCCTTTCTCTTCTATCTTCATGTCACCTGCAGAACGTGCCCCTAGTGCTGATGCACAGTACACGGGAGCTGCTCTTAGTCAGAGCTGTGTCTCTGCAGCACTGCCCACTTGTAGGAGCTCCCTGTTTCCCAGGGGCTCAGCCCAGCTCAGCAGCAGAGGATGTCATTTTTATCCACTGAACTCCCCTGAGATGTCCCTGGGTCTCCGTGGCCAACAGCTCCTGAAAGACAACAGCATCATGATTGTACTCTGAAATCTGCTGAATTAACCACCAAATATCCAGTGGAAAGTGACCAATTGCATACATATGGTTAATCCCACCAGAGATTGTTTGCTAAAACAAAAAGGGCGCACAGACAGGGACAGGGAGAGGTGGACTTCTCCTGGGCAGGGCAGCGATGCAGCTGAGACAATGCAGGCATCTCATCCCTAGATGGAAACCCTGCAGCTGAAATGGGATTCAGATCCCCACAGACCCATAGAAGCTGGGATTCCTCTGGTTCAGTTCAGATGTGCACAAGGAGATGCCTGCATGTGAGCTCCTGCTCTGAGTCCTTGGTTCCCCACTGGAGAGTCAATTGCTCACACACAGACCGTGGGTGATGACCAAGGTGCCTGGGGTGCTCCTGGATGTGTGCTAGTGCTTGTAAAGTATGTGGGAAATCCCTGAGATAGACACCTCCTTCCTGAGCATCAGATGAGGGCCAGAGATGGAACAGAGGTATTCTTGGCCATCCTAAATGACAACAGACCACTGCGTCTAGGGCACTGGAGTATGTCTTTTTTACTCATCTCCATGGAGCGGGCAGAGTTGTGCAGCTGACTAAATGGATGAGCTGACAAAAGAAGAGGCAGATCTTCCTCTGTTCTCCATCTGCTGCCTATTCTGAAGCTCAAGGCACTGCAGAGCTGACACACGTCTGTGTTCTTCACCTGAAGAAGCCTCAGTTTTCTATGTGCTCTCATGTGAATGACATCAGAAGCAGCCTAGTGTCATGCCAGTTCCCTGGGCTGTCCAGCACCCTCACATGCAGCTGCAAATGCAGCACAGGGCCTTCAGGAAAGCCATGTCCAGGAGTATCCATGCTGCTTGGACAACTTGGTGCCCCACAGTGGGTCTGATGATTATGTGCCACCTTCATAGATACCATGGATGCACTGAATCCAATAATGCCTCCTGAACAGGATGTTTTCTTATGTGCTTTTACACGAATGAGAACACCAATATGTGCTGGACTAGAGAGCTTTGTACACTTGCAGGTCTGAGCTCTTGTTTGGATCAAAGGGACACGGTTTAATGGCTTCCACAGCTGGACTGTAGCACAAGTTTTTATGATAGATGGGAGAGGAGACAAGGAAGGGCAATTGCCCGCTATGAGAGCACACTGAGTTCTTCCTTGGGATGGCAGAGCAGCCAGGTCAGAGGGAATGGAAATGGCAAAGAGAAGAGACCAACAGTGTCTGCTCCTGGCTTCCTGATCAGGAAGAGCAAGTGGAAGGTGCCCTCTGCAGACAGATGGGAGCCTCCTGTTGTCAGGCCCTTGTCCCCTTTGGGGGCCTTTTTCACTGCACTATCTGCTGCAGGGACAGCACAGCAGGGCATACAAGATCCAGGATATCCCTGGAGAGCACAGCTGACAGTTTCTTCACCAAACCTTAGAGGAACCAAAGAGGAGAGGTGCTCTGCTGCATCTCCTACTCACCTGCAAGGAAGGGCTGGTGGAGAATTTGAAGGTCAAATGAACCTGGTCTGCAGTGGCCATGGGATGGTGGAGCTGTGGAGTCTGAAGGGAGGGCAAAAGTCAAGTTCACACCTTTGGGTTTCAGGAGAGCACACCTTGGCTTCTTCAAGTGTCTGTCAAGTGTACGGTTCAGAAAGAAAGCATATATAGGAATTGGAAACAAGCAGTGGTCAGCTGGGAGCAATGCAGAGTGTTTGTCCCAGTGTACCTGCTGAGATTAATTTAGAAAGTCTAAAGCTCACACAGAGTTGAACCTGCCCAGGCATATCAAAGACAGAAGGGCTTTTAGAAATATATACACAGCAAAAGGAAAGCTAGGGTGAATGTGAGCTCACAGTGAAATGGGGCATGCTACCTGGCATGAAGGGCGTGAAGCGTCCTGTGCTGCATGTGAGCTTCTAAAACAAGGTCTGAGAACGTGAGAAGATCTCAGTACCACAGTGTGACTCAGTTAGTGGAAATACGGAGAGCTGTCATGGACAATTCTCGGCAGGGAAATCCTGGGGAGCGCCAGGCTCAGAACTGAATTGAATTGATTGAAGACCAAGATGGAAATTAGTGAAAATGAGTCAACACGCCTCTCAAGTTCCAAAATACTCATGAGATCTGTTTCTTTAAGTTGAAAATTCAAGTCTTTCAGGGGATTTTGTGTCTTCTATCTTATTCGAAAAAGAACATGTTCCAGAACTGTGTTAGCAGGAAACACATGCCTTCAGGTACAGGGACACAGACTGTGTTTCATTGTTCATCATGAAGGAATTCTGTTTGTTGGAAAAAAGAGAAATCTTTCATTGCCCATGTACAGCTGGTTCTCTGAGGAATTGGTGCCAGTGCCAATGCCCTGTGACCAATGCCCAGCATCCACCGCTGCTCTACCCTGCTGCGTATTTGATGTCCCTCATCCTCCAGGTATCTGCAGCTCTCCTAAATCAATGAACATGGTTCAGGGCAAGTTTTCAGCAGGCCATCTGGACACATGCTCTTCCCTCTGCTCTACACATTTTTCCTTCCCTTGCTCTTTGTTCACTCACATATCTCCCAGTTATCTGGCTGATCTGTGAACTTCAGGGAGATTATTGGAACTTGCAACGTCTCTGTAAACGCTGATGGACTCTTTGATTAACTCCTTAACTGTGATTCTATCTATGCCTTCTTATCTCTGCCTAACATATTTCTTGTACAAATATTCCCAGTGAAAGACAAACGTCATTAGTTGTGGTTTGGACAAGGCATGCAGTTGATTACACTGTTCTACTGTTCATTCAATTGCATCATGTTTACAACTGTTGACAAAAAAAAAAAAAAAAACAAAAACAAAAACTTTCATTTCCCATGTGCAGCTGGTTCTCTGAAAAAGCCAGTGGGAGTTGGTGCAAAGGAGGTTTAACACTGAGCGCATGGCTGCAGAGGAGAAAAGTGATGTAAGGAAAAGTGATGCAAGTCCCCTGGGGCCAATGTGAGTAGAAATGGGATGGGATAGCTGAGGAGGACATTTGTCAACACAATGACAGGGCAAAGCTCATTAGGGGACATCCTGGATCAATATCAATTGCCAAGTACTGCTGTAACTTCTTGTTTAAACCTAACCATAAATAAATAAATAAATAAATAAATAGTCTTCATAAATGCCTTTCGTTCTCTTCCAATTTTAGCTCTCTCCAGATACCTGTCCAGTTTGCTGCACAAGTTCTGAACACCTGAAGAAGATGACAGGAAGGCACAAGGCACAGGAGGGCTCTTCAGGTTGTAATGGGCCCCATGGGGCATTTGCTGCTGAGTCCATCAACCTCCAGTGCACAGAGAAGATTGCAGGAAGTGCTGAAGAAGACAAAGTCAGAAGGAACAGTGAAGTTTCTTGGAGTATTAATGGGCCCCACTGAGGGCCATTCACAAGCAAGCTTCCCCAGGGACTTGTTAGAGCAGATAATTGGAAGCCATGATTGCAGGCAGACCAAGGCACTGGGATGGCGGCTGTGATGCTGAGCAAAGCCTCCTTTGTCTTGTGAAGCAGAAAGGCCAAGCCTTGATCCCCAGAGCCTTGGCAGGGAGATCGTGTCCCTCCTGCTGGCTCAGGGCCCTTCCTGGGGCAGTGGGATGGAGGTTTGTCTGATGTCAAATGAAAGACCAGGGCACAGCAGCTGCCAGACTCTGCATGGGGTGCAAGGATGCCGTGAGGCCCAAGTCCCATGTGGGCAGTGTGTCTCATGCCAGGATGTGGGATGTGAGAAGGGCCCAGTCTGGACAAATTACTCAACTGCAATGGAACTTTGAACTCCAGATCTCTCAGGCCCAAGGTGGAGGCACCATTTCCTCACTGGTAGCATTTGGTTCTGGGGATGCCGTGTTTGATGCTCACCCACATGCAGAGCTCCTGATTGACTGCAACACCACTGTGCTCATATCAGCTGTGACGACACAGTGGAGCTGAAATCACTGAGCTTGTCTCCCCTTTCCAGCACAGTGACTCTGACATCACTACAATACTGACCTCTGCCACAACTCAGGAATTCTGACATCACTGCTCTCCACACTACCGAGACAACACCGTGACTGTGCTGTCACTGAACTCCTACCCACTGTGACAGCACAGTGATCCAACATCACCGTGCTCGTACCCACTGTCATAGAATCCTGGGACAACCCGCAATGGAAAGGACCCATAGTGATCATCAGGTCCCACATTTGGCTCCACACGCCCGTCCTAAAAGCAGAGCATATGACTGAGTGTGTTGTCTTGTTATGGAGTTATCTAGATCAGTGTGTGTCCGTGACAGAGGGCAGAAGGCTTGGCAGTCCCACTGGCCAAAAAATAAACTAAACTAAACTAAATTAAACTAAACTAAACTAAACTGAAATATAATATAGTATAGTATAGTATAATATAATATAGTATAATATAATATAATAAAATATAATAATAATTAAGGAAATAAAATAATAATAAAAAAACAGCGGCAAAGATCTATGGAGGAAACTTATTTTTACTAAATATGATATTGGAATGTAAGGAAACACAATGTTATAAAATAAAATTGGAATTTAGGGTAATAAATCAAATATAATGAGAGAGCGAGTGTCTGAAACCAAAAGCCTTACTTTGAACTGAAGGCGCACGGCTGGGGCGCGCAGCCACACACTGCCAGGCAGCGAGCAAGTGAGAGATCCCGGGACTTCCTCCCATGGCTTATCTTCCCCTCTGAACTCAGAGTCCTCAGGAAAGGCAGTTCTTCTTCTCTTCTGAGAACAAGGTATCCAGAACAGTCAGTACACAGAACTGAAGTATTATCTCTAATACCTAACCCTAATTCCTGGTGCTTTACATGATGTCATGATATGGAATACTGATACCAAGAGTCATAAAACCTTGACACCTGATGGGGCATTTGCAACTTGGCAAGGCGAACACAATCTGTTATGTTGTTGAACCATGCTTCTGGAATCAGCCTGTCCACTGGTAATTAATTCATCTGACTTCAAAGTACGTTTTGCAGAGATGACCCCGTTGTCTATCAGGAGCTGCCAGCCCCGCAGCCCCAAGGGCATCTCCAGGGAGAGCAGTGAGGAAGAGAAAATGACATCCTCTGCTGCTGAGCTGGGCCGGGCTCCTGGGACACAGGGAGCTGCTACAAGTGGGCAGCGCTGCAGAGAGACAGCTGTGCCCAGGAGCAGCTCTTCTGCACAGCACAGCCTGCAGGTGACAGGAGGAGAGGAGAGAAAGGAGAGAGGGATTGTAGGATGTGTACGGTGTGAGCAGGTGTTGAGCTCACTGCAGGAGCACTGCTCACAGCCTTTGGCAAGGTAAGTCTCACTGCAGGCTATGACTCTGCCTCCTGCCAGGCTCAGCACTCAGCACTCAGCACTCAGCACTCAGTCTGCCTGGGGAGCTTTCCCAGGGCGCTGCAGGGAGATGTGTGGGGGGAAGGAGCCCCCCAGTAGGGCAGGGCAGGGGTCTTCTGCTGCTACAGCTGCTGCCTGGGGCAGGGGGATAACAGCTACACTGCACCACTGGCTAGTTTTTTTCCAAGGGTGCTTTGCCGGAGGAGAGACAAGATTGGGATTTTCCAACACCTGTTCTTAGGGAAGGAGAATGAGTGGGAGGCAGAATTCCGAAAGGAGATGTGAAACATGAACACATCTCAGAGAATCCTGAATTGTATCATTCACAATCTGCCCTTATATGAACAATCTCCTCAAGTGCTTTCAGCTGAAATTGCTATCGTTTTCTGCTGACATGAATAATGCCCTTATCCTGCAAACAGGCAGCTTTCTCTAACAGAAATTGAAGTGCAAAGAGGTAGGGATGGGCACTGTGAGTGCAGACAGCATAAAGATATGAGGGATGGGAATTGATTGTAAGAGGAAATCATCTAGGAAGCTGAGATATGATTAGGAAAGGAGAGGAAAGTAAGAGCTCTTTCAGCTTCTACTTCTTAAGGTACACTAAAGCTCATGCAAGTAAATTGAAGTTATGGAGTTAAATGAACATTTTTGAAAGAGAAAGAAACATTTCTATAGTATAGCAGGAGGAGAGTGTCTGCAAGTTATCTTGACATCTGTCATTATTTTCTGCACTGTGAACAGGACTTCGTGCCCAGGACCTGCAGATGCCCAACCGCAGCTCCATCAGCGAGTTCCTCCTGCTGGCGTTGGCAGACACGCGGCAGCTGCAGCTCCTGCACTTCTGGCTCTTGCTGGGCATCTACCTGGCTGCCCTCCTGGGCAACGGCCTCATCAGCACAGCCGTAGCCTGCCACCACCACCTGCACACCCCCATGTACTTCTTCCTCCTCAACCTCGCCCTCCTCGACCTGGCCTGCATCTCCACCACTCTCCCCAAAGCCATGGCCAATGCCCTCTGGGACACCAGGATCATCTCCTACGCAGGATGTGTTGCACAGACCTTTGTGTTTGTCTTTCTGCTATCAGCAGAGTATTGCATTCTCACCATCATGTCCTATGACCGCTACGTTGCCATCTGCAAGCCCCTGCACTACGGGACCTTGATGGACAGCAGAGCTTGTGCCAGCATGGCAGCAGCTGCCTGGGGCACTGGGGCTCTCTTTGCTGTGCTGCACACTGCCAACACATTTTCTCAGTCACTGTGCCAAGGCAATGCTGTGGATCAGTTCTTCTGTGAAGTCCCCCAGATACTCAAGCTCTCCTGCTCAGAATCAGACTACCACAGGGAAATTGGATTTATTGTTTTTAGCATTCTTGTCGTATTTGTGTGTTTTGTGTTTATTCTTTTGTCCTATGTGCAGATCTTCAGGGTTTTGCTGAGGATGCCCTCTGAGCAGGGACGGCACAAAGCCTTCTCCACGTGCCTCCCTCACCTGGCTGTTGTCTCCCTCTTTCTCAGCACTGTGATGCTTGCCTACCTGAGACCCCCCTCCATCTCCTCCCCATTTATGGATCTGTTGGTGTCATTTCTGTACTCGGTTGTGCCTCCAGCTGTGAACCCCCTCATCTACAGCATGAGGAGCCAGGAGCTCCAGGATGCAGTGAGGAAAATGATGCCCTGGTCACGTTTCAGCAGGGATAAACTTCTCACCTGTCTATACAAATGACTCCCAGTCTGTCCCATAACACACCTATTATGTTTTTTAATGTTTATAATAATTAATTATATTAATAGGTACATTTTTCTTTATGGTTCATATTTATATGTGTGTAATTATCATTAGTGGGGGTTTTACGATTCCTTTCACTTCTAGTGAGGCACCACCCTGCTCTCTTTCTCCTGGAGCCCATAGGAATTCTGTGTCAGCGCTGACTCTCCCACAGCCTCTGTGTTCCATCTCTGTATCTGCAGGCAAATGAAATGCCAGCAGGCGCCGTGGAGCTGAAATAGGCCTGATTAGCAAAAGGGATCAATGTATTAGCCTAAGGTCTAATAAATTAATTAGCAAAAGGAATCAGTGTGTGCTCACCCTAAATCTTCTGTGTTTAGCTTTGCTTCGTGTGTGAACAGCCCTGTTTTTACCAATGATCCTGTTTCACAGAAGCACTGAAATCATTTTTTTTGCCTCCACCGGGTGCAAGGATGTGTTCTTGGGTTTGGTGTAAACTGTTTGCAGTTATAGAGCACCAAGATAGAAAGTTGCTGACTGTGGCAAAACAAGCAATGGAAATTTGCCAAATTGGGGGAAAAGAGCGGAAAGGTGAGCCAAGGTACACCGTGATGAAGAGGAAGATGAAATAAAAGGGAGGAAGTAGGTGCTGTGAGAAGGAGGACATGCGGTGTCAGGGGCTGTGCTGGGGGCACATCTCTGTAGCACTGCACACATGCTGCCCCACACAGTGCCTGCACTGAGCTGCCAGGCGCTGCCTGTGGGGCGGTGGGGCCGGGCTGTCCTGCAGAGGGGAAGGCACACGGAGCCTCATGCTGCAGGGCTGGGACCCCAAAATCAGCCTGGAACTCAGCGCCCAGCTGCGCTGTGCTCACCTTGCCTGGCTCCCAGGTGCCCCCTGTGCTGCTCTGTCACTGCCCCTCTACAGGACAGGGGAGAAAACACAACTCATCAATTCCTGGGTTGAGACAAAAGGTGCTTTATTCTTTCCTTGCTTAAAACCCAATGACAACAGATTTTGTGCATTAATGGCTACATATCAGATACAGGTTTTTCTGCACACTCTGAAACGGGTATGGCATTCAGCGTCCCTTTCATCTTAATATATTAATTGAAACTACACCTAACCCACAACACTTGACTCAGGTTCTATATAATATAAATTATTTCCAACACAGAATTCTGCTCACTGTTAGTTAGGATTTCACATCCCTCTTCTTCCTTACCTATTTACTCTAATTAAAGTGGTATGCTGTGTTTATATTTCATCTTTCTTGTCTCTTGTCCTGACCTTTTTTCCTAATATTTAACAGTAACTTCCTAAATTACCCCCGTGTACAACATGTTATTTCTGTTCTTGCTGTCAGACCCAGTCTGTTGTGTCACGGCAGCTCGGGTAATGATTCACTTCTGAATGCTTTGGTCATTTGCTGACCATTGTGATAGCAGCTCTTTGGATCCCAAAGTGAAGGTTGCTAAGTTTCAGAAACACACTTATCTACCAGGTGCCAGTTGTAAGCAAAGAAACAATCTCATAAACAATTCCGTTGCGTGCACTGTAAAAAGATGTGTTTTACTATAACACAGCCTAAGTCCTGAGATTTACTCTGTTTTATTTAGCTCAATATTTTAAGGATTTAAATGAGAAATCAGTATTTTCCCAAAACTTCATTAAATATTGTGGGTTTTTTTTATGTTCAGAATGATGATGTGGATGCTTTGACAGTGCATCAGTTACACAGGCTGGTACAAAAATCTACCTGGACATTTGGAAGTCCTTTGGCATGGTCCCACATCCCACCCTTATCTCTGTGCAGAGATATGTGAGATGGATTTGAAGGGCTGCTTCCCGCTCTGCCCCGAGGAGCCGCGCTGGATTGCGATTGGAGCGCGGTGGCGAACTGACCCAGGTCCAGGGCCCGGGACTCAGGCCTGCAGCCTGCCCTCGCCGTGCAGAAGGGTTCTTCTCCTGGGGTCCCATTTCGGGACCGGCAGAGCGGTGATCTCTTCAGCTTGATGGTAAGGTGGCGGGACTGGATGCACTCGAGGAGGGCTGACAAGTGCTGAACTGAGGGATGGAACTGACGTGAGCAAATCAAAGGACTGTGTAGTCCTAAAGCAGGTGTGTTTAATCAGGGCTGCGCACATGCCAGATGCAGAGGGGATATCGCCACCTAGCCTGCATAATGGAGGCAAGAAATGCACATACTTAAAGAGCAGACTGCTTACATATGCATTAGATGTCCAAGAATAGGCTGGCTTAATTACACTGAGTCCCAAAAATGATTGATACCCCCCCCCCCCCAACCCTGAGTCTCAGTTATTTTACGCATACCGTCTTTGCAATGAAAGTCATTGGGTTACTTTCTTAAGCTTGGGTTAGGATGGAGGACGCTTGGCTGCTCCTGGTTGGTCATCTCATCTACCACAACTCCAATCACCAATCTGCTGCTTCTTCATTAATTTGTGGTTTTACTGTCTGAGCCTGCTGCCTGGCATTCCAGAAATAGGATAACTAACAATGTTGTCTGGAAAAATGATCGACCTGCTGTCTGCACTAATTGCCTGTAGAAAACGATGCTGTAGAAAAGCATCTGGTTTTGGAACGAAAACCTGGCTTAGCAAAGTCAAATCTGCAGCTGCCGATTCAACACCCCATGAAGGCAAATAACATCTAACTAAATTATTTTCTATAATTAAGTAAACCTGGGATGAAGGGTGAGCTAGAGAAAACTGTCAGTAAACTCAGAATAAAGTGTGAGAAAAAACCCATAGAACTAAGGGAGTAAACTTGGAGAGAAATGTGAATAAAACCTGGAGTAAGGTGTGAGTACGCCCAGTGCAGGGTACGAGTAAACGTGTAATAAAGTGTTTGTAAACACAGAGTAAAGTATGGGTGGAACCAGAGTAAAGTGTAGGTATGCACTTTATGCAAGGGACATTGTATACACCCAGAGTAGGGTGTCAATAAAACCCAGAAAAAAAACGTTGAGAAACTCCAGAATAAAGTGTGAGTAAAGTTGAAAAAAAGTTTGAGTGAACCTTGAGTAACTGTAACTCAAACAAACACAAAAAAGAAGTGTGAGTACACCGGGAGTAAAGAATGAGTAAACTTGGAGTAAACTGTGAGGTAAGCCCAAGTAAAGTGTGAGGAAGCCCGGAGTAAAGTGTGACTAAACATGGTGTAAAGTGTGAGAAAAACCCAGAGTAAGGAGTGACTCCACCGGGAGTAGAGAAAGAGTAAACCCAGAGTAAAGAGTGTGCAAACCTGGTGCAAAGTGTGAGGAAAAAAAAAAAAAAAAAACAGAGAAAACTGTGAGTATACCAGGAGTAAAGTGTGAGTAAACTTGGAGCCAAGTGTGAGAAACACTCGGTATAAGGTGTGGGTAGGCCCGCAAGAGAGGGTGTACACACCCGGAGTAGGGTGTCAGTAAAATGCAGAGAAATGTGTGATTAAACCCAGAGTAAAGTGTGAGTAAAGTTGAGGAAAAGTTTGAGTAAACCTTGAGTAAAGTGTGAGTCAAAGACACTCTGAAAAGAAGTGAGAGAAAACCCGGAGAAAAGTGCAAGTAAAATTGGAGTAAAGTGTGAGGTAACCCCAATGTCGCGGTTTCATGTTTTTTTGTTTTTCAGTATTCCACTTCATACCATCATGTAGTGCACTGGGAGTTAAAGTGTTAATGCTCCAATTCCAGGTACCTGTCCCTGTGCATCACAGACGTCATGGGATCTGACCCTTCCGGGTGGGGCGGTCTCTTACTGCCTGGCAGTGGGTGCTGGAGGTGCTTTCCTAGCCGTTCCAAGCTTTTCAGGTTTGACTCAGTCTCGGGAACTCTCTCCCCTATCTTATTTGATTAGTCTCAATTAGTCTCAATTTCAATTAGATTGTATTATATTGTGTTATCTTGCATTCCAGTATCATAGTAAAATAAGTTTTCCTCCATAGATCGATGCTGCAGGACTTTTTTTTTCCCACCCTTGAGCCCAGTTCCCATCTCCCTATCCCTTTTCCCTTTTCCTTCCTATCTTGTGCGGCTGGGGAGGGGGAAGAAGGGGACAGGGGTCTACTGCTCCCTGTCACGCGCATAGACTGATCTAGTTAACTCTGTGACAGAATCACCATCATCTTCCAAGGCACGTGCCAGCTTCATGGGCAGACACGACCAAGTCACATCCCTCCTGCTATGGAGTTGTGTCCTCACACAGAAGAGCCATCACAATTCTTACACAAACCTCCTTCTTCCTCCATGGGCCCTACCAGGTGCTCAGGCAGAGAGGATCCCACAGCCAACATGTCAACCTGGCGCTTTCTGTCGGCCTCTCAGGGACACTGCGGATGTGATCCTGTGTGCACAGATCCCAGCCAGAAGTCAAGGGCTGACCACCAGCTGCTTCAGGCAGAAGGCAGCACACCATTCCTTTCTGGGACACGCTCCTGGGGCTGGCCTGTCAACTCCACACACACAAGTGACCTCACAGCCACCTTCACAGCCTCGTGCCACCTGCAGGCCCATGAGGGCCTGAGGTAGAGCTGAGCTCATGGCAGCATTCCTACCCACCTCCTCCTTATGGCCTCAAGCCGATCAGTCACACGTCACCTCCTGTACAGACATCGCCTCACATTCATCACTGCATTACATGGATTTGCTCTAAGACTCCACCAGTCCTGCTCTGCCCTGCAGAGCCAAGTACCCAAAGTTTAGGGTTAGGGGAGGGGTTGAAGGTGAGGAGGGCAGAGCACAGGAGCAGGGTCTGAGGGTGTTGGGTGTTCAGGATAGGGATTAAGGGTTAGCACTCACCTTTAGGGGCAGAGATTAAGCAGAGGTTTAGTGAGAGGGCTTGGTGTTCTGCTAAGGTTTTCAGGACAGTGTTAGGGTACAGGTAAGCATTACAGATTAGCATTCTATTTTGGGCTGCAGTCAGGGCTAGAGTTAAATACAATATTTTAATGCTAGCAACTAAAGCTTGGTTTTAGCATGAGTGGGAGAGTAAGACTGGGAATCTGTGCAATCCATTCCTTGGGAATGTTCTTGGCAACAACTTTTAATGAAGCCCTGAGCCTTCAGGCACTGCCATGAGCAGATCTCCATTAGCAATAGACTTGCTGTGGTGGAAACAGTCTGTGTGACAGAAGTGCCCACTGCGTGTCCTTGCTTGTGTTTGCAGCCACACAGCAGCACTGTCACCAAGCCACAGGAGCTGCAAGGCTAAGGGTCTATGGGGCTGAGTTTCAACTCAACACACCACCACCACACCACTGAATTCTGTCTCTCAGTGCAACACTGAGCCTTTTCTTGAAAAGCTTCTGTCTCACCTCAGTTGGCTGTTCCATTCCTGAGATGGAAGTGGCACCTGACTCAGGAAGGAGAAGGACACAGAGCTCTGCAGGAGGACCTGCACCACCTGCCCAGCAGCTTTGCGCTACCCCACAGTTGCACTTCCTACCTACAAATTCATGCTCCAGAATGTCTCCTGAGAGTCCAGGGCAACCTTTCCTGGGCTCTCATGTGTGCTTCAGCTACCATAGGGTTTCCTGGAGGCCGTGGCCACATCTGTGTGGCAAATGGAAAGAAACATTGAATGGAGGCTTCAGGGAAAAGTTTAATCCCCTGAGATGAAAACCCATATCCAAGATATTTTACTATGCAGGGTCTCACAGGAACTGATGAAGATGGAATCTGACAACCAACATGCAAACCAGGTGCTGCTGCTGGCCTGTCAGAGGCACTGACAGACGTCAGCCTGAAAGCACAGACCCCAGCCAGGCGCCAAGGGATGGCCCGTCAGCTATTGCAGGCTGCAGTCACCGCACAGTTTGATGAACAGCTGTATGCTTCCTGCTGGATTATGGGGTGCTGAGAACAGCTGACCCCAGCAACTCCAGAAATGTCTCACAGGAAGGAAGACAGACAAAGTCATTGCATTCCCTTTGTTTTGTCAAGATTCACAGAGAGCTTGCTTCCTTATGTACACTGTGTCTGGATTACGCTGCATAGGTACAAACTGAGTAGTAATTGAAGTGGATAATGACATTTAAGTGAAAAACATTAGAATATACAAAACACAGAATAAAACTTACAATAGATTACACTTAGAAAATGAATACACAGACCAAAAAAAGATGATTTGATTCTGTCAAAATCTGTATTACAACTCTTAGATAGAAAAAGTTGGGCAGTTCACTGCTTTTGAAACACATTTAGTCATCAGTTTCCGCAGAGCATCTTTGAGCTCCTTGTTTCTCATGCTGTAGATGAGGGGGTTCACTGCGGGAGGCACCACCGAGTACAGAAATGACAGAACCAGGTCCAGAGATGGGGAGGAGACGGAGGGTGGCTTCAAATAGGCAACCATGCCAGTGCTGAGAAACAGGGAGACCACAGCCAGGTGAGGGAGGCACGTGGAGAAGGCTTTGTGCCGTTGCTGCTCAGAGGGCATCCTCAGCACGGCCCTGAAGATCTGCACATAGGAGAAAAGAATGAAAGCAAAGCACCCAGATGCTAAAGATATACTAAGCACTAGAAGTGAATTTTCTTTGAGGTAGGACCGTGAGCAGGAGAGCTTGAGGATCTGGGGGATTTCACAGAAGAACTGCTTGATGGCATTGCCTTGGCAGAGAGGCAGTGAAAATGTATTGACAGTGTGCAGCAGGGAATTAAGGAAACCAGTGCCCCAGGCAGCTGCTGCCATGGTGGCACAAGCTCTGCCGTCCATCAAGGTCCCGTAGTGCAGGGGCTTGCAGATGGCAACGTAGCGGTCATAGGACATGATGGTGAGAATGCAATACTCTGCTGATAGCAGAAAGACAAATAGAAAGACTTGTGCAACACATCCAGCATAGGAGATGTGCCTGGTGTCCCAGAGGGCATTGGCCATGGCTTTGGGGAGAGTGGTGGAGATGCAGCCCAGGTCGAGGAGGGCGAGGTTGAGGAGGAAGAAGTCCATGGGGGTGTGCAGGCGGTGGTGGCAGGCTACGGCTGTGCTGATGAGGCCGTTGCCCAGGAGGGCAGCCAGGTAGATGGCCAGCAAGAGCCAGAAGTGCAGGAGCTGCAGCTGCCGCGTGTCTGCCAACGCCAGCAGGAGGAACTCGCTGATGGAGCTGCTGTTGGGCATCTGCTGCCTCAGGGCATAGACACCTGTCTGCGGAGGGAAAAACAGGAAAAGGTTACTTCAGACCTCCAAGCAAACCCTACTGAGTGACTTCTGAAACCTCCTACACTGCCTCCGTCCTTTCTGCAAGACCTCTCAATTCTTGCTATTGGTGGCTGAGGGTGCCACAGAGTACAAGGAGCTCTGCTTCAGGCTGTGGATGAGCCAGCTTTGTCCTACAGCAATAAAACAATTTAAAAATAGAGTGATCTCAGATTAATAACCTGAGGTATCAAGGATCTTTCCACAAATTTCTCAAAACTGGACAGCACTGCTCTTTCAAAATATTTTCTTCAGTTATCCATGAATTCATGACAAGTGTTTTTAAGGTAGAAATCCTTGATCACTGTGAGACACTTCAAGTGTCAGTGTCACTTTTGATGTCAGAGAGGCAAAGGGCATACCCCTCACTTCCAAATGATTGGACCACATGATCTGCTCTGTGTTTGCACCACTGGAGGATGGTCACACTCCAGGAGTTAACCTGACAAGACTCTGGTTGCCAGTAAGAGCAGAGGTTAGTTGTGCAGAACTCCAAGGCTCTCATCTTCCTTACCATACCAGGGGAAGATCTCAGCTCTCCCTTTCTCTGCAGGGACACTGCCATCCAGCAGCATTTCCATGGCCTTAACACTGAGGCATCTTTTCCGCGGTGCTGCTCGATAACACAGAGCTGCCATGGCACAGCTGCAATATTTTGCAGGGCTGACTTCAGCCCAGGAGGAACCACAGGAGCAGAATCAAAAGCCCAGAACGTGGGGTGTCCTAGAAAGAGAGTCAGCTCATTCCTAGCCCTAACGTCAGCATTTATCAGAGAGTTGAGTCCTTAATGCAACTCTTAATCAAGTTCTCATGGCACTAGGAATGGATGCACAGGGTGACACTGAAAACAGGGCAGGGGGTTGCTGCAGGGAAGGTATGTGCATTGCAGGGATGGCTGTGAGATGCCCATTTTCCACTCCCAGCCTTTGCAGTCAGCACACTTCTGCAGTGTCAGCAGCCTCATCTGCACTGGAATGTCCCAAATTTAGTGATCCCTGCAGTAAAAGCCACTACACTGCCTGTAATGAGAGACTTACCTTGTCAAGGGCTGTGAGAAATGCTCCTCCAGTGGGCTCTCAGCCTGCTAAGATGCCATACAGACTGTAAGCTCTCTTCCTTCTTCTCTCTGTCACCTGAAGATCATGCTCCCAGCCTTGCTGTACTGTGCAGAAGAGCTGCTCCTGGGCACAAGCTGTCTCTCTGCAATGCTGCCCACTTGTAGGAGCTCCCTGTGTCCCAGGAGCCCAGCACAGCTCCGCAGCAGATGATGCCATTTCTATCCAACCCACTGATCTCCCCTGAGATGTCCCCGGATCTCTATGGCCAACAGCTCCTGAAAGACAACAGCATCATGACTGTATTTTCAAATCTTTGTACTGTACGTTGAACTAACCACCAAACGTCCAGTGGACAGTGACTAATTACAGACATACTGTTAGTCCTACCAGAGTGTGATTGCTAAAACAGAAAGGGCACACAGACAACAACAGGGAGGGGTGGACTACCCCTGGGCAGGGCACTGATACAGCTGAGGCAGTGCAGGCATCCCATCCCTACATAGAAACCCAGCAACGGAAATGGGATTCTGCTCCCCACGGACCCACAGGAGCTGGGATTCCTCTGGTTGAGTTCAGGCATGCACAAGGAGTTGCCTGCATGTGGGTTCCTGTTCTGAGTCCTTGGTCCTTCAGCAGCAGGGAGTCAGTTGCTCACATACAGACCCTGGGTGATGACCAAGGTGCCTGGGGTGCTCCTGGATGTGTGCTAGTGCTTGTAAAGTGTGTGGGAAATCCCTGAGACTGACACCTCCTTCCTGAGCATCAGCTGAGGGCCAGAGAGGGGATGGAGATATACTTGGCCATCCTGTATGACAACAGACCCCTTTGTTTAGGGCACCTGAGTGTGCCTTTGTTACTTGTCTCCATGGAGCATGCAGTTATGAAGCTGGCGAAAGGGATGAGCTCTCAAAAGAAGAGGCAGATCTTTCTCTGTTCTCCATCTGCTGCCTATTCTGGAGCTCAAGGCACTACAGAGCTGACACACATCTGTGTTCTGCATCTGAAGAAGCCTCAGTTTTCTATGTGCTCTCATGTGAATGACGTCAGAAGCAGCCTAGTGTCATGCCAGTTCCCTGGGCTGTCCAGCACACTCACATGCAGCTGCAAATGCAGCGCAGGGCCTTCAGGAATGACATGTCCAGGAGTATCCATGCTGCTTGGACAACTTGGCGCCCCACAGTGGGTCCAATGATTATGTGCCACCTTCATCGATACCATGGATGCACTGAATCCAGTAATGCCTCCTGAACAGGATGTTTTCTTATGTGGTTTTACACGAATGAGAACACCAATATGTGCTGGGCTAGAGAGCTTTGTACACTTGCAGGTCTGAGCTCTTGTTTGGATCACAGGGACGTGATTTAATGGCTTCCACAACTGGACTGCAGCACAAGTCTTTATGATAGATGGGAGAGGAGACAAAGAAGAGCAATTGCCCTCTATGAGAGCACAATGAGCTCTTCCTTGGGATGTCAGAGCAGCCAGGTCAGAGCGAATGGCAATGGCAAACAGAGGAGACCAACAGTGTCTGCTCCTGGCTTCCTGATCAGGAAGAGCAAGTGGAAGGTGCCCTCTGCAGACAGATGGGAGCCTCCTGTTGTCAGGCCCTGCTCCCCTTTGGGAGCCTTTTCCACTCCTGTATCTGCTACAGGGACAGCACAGCAGGGCATACAATATCCAGAAGATCCCTGGAGAGCAGAGCTGGCAGCTTCTTGACCAAGCCAGAGAGGAACCAAAGAGGAGAGGTGCTCTGCTGCATCTCCTACTCACCTGCAAGGAAGGGCTGGTGGAGAATTTGAAGGTCAAAGTGAACCTGGTCTGCAGTGGCCATGGGATGGTGGAGCTGTGGAGTCTGAAGGGAGGGCAAAAGTCAAGTTCACACCTTTGGGTTTCAGGAGAGCACACTTTGGCTTCTTCAAGTGTCTGTCAAGTGTACGGTTCAGAAAGAACGCATATCTAGGAATTGGAAACAAGAAGTGGTCAGCAATGCAGAGTGTTTGTCCTGGTGTACCTTCTGAGATTAGTTTAGAAAGTCTAAAGCTCACACAGAGTTGAACCTGCCCAGGCATATCAAAGACAGAAGGGCTTTTAGAAATATATACACAGCAAAAGAAAATCCAGGGTGAATGTGAGCTCACAGTGAAATGGGGCATGCTACCTGGCATGAAGGGCGTGAAGCGTCCTGTGCTGCATGTGACCTTCTAAAACAAGGTCTGAGAACATGAGAAGATCTCAGTACCACAGTGTGACTCAGTTAGTGGAAACACGGAGAGCTGTCATGGACAATTCTCGGCAGGGAAATTTGGGGAGTGCCAGGGTCTGTTCAAAACACAGATGGATTTTCTTTTAATTTTGAAGCCGTAAGTCTGGAAAATGCTCATGTCAATAAAACTGAAGCAATTGAATTGATTTGAATTGAATTGAATGGATTGAAGACCAAGATGGAAATCAGTGAAAATGAGTTAACACACCTCTGAAATACTCATGAGGTCTGTTTATTTGAAAATTCAAGTCTTTTAGGGGATTTTGTGTCTTTTCTATCTTATTCCGAAAAGAACATTTTGCAGAACTGTGTTAGCAGGAAACACATGCCTTCAGGTACAGGGGCACAGACTGTGTTTCATTGTTCATTCAATTGCATCATGAAAGAATTCTGTTTGTTGGAAAAAAGAGAAATCTTTCATTGCCCATGTGCAGCTGGTTCTCTGAGGAATTGGTGCCAGTGCCAATGCCCTGTGACCAATGCCCAGCATCCACCGCTGCTCTACCCTGCTGCATATTTGATGTCCCTCATCCTCCAGGTGTCTCCAGCTCTCCTAAATCAATGACCACGGTACAGGGCAAGTTTCCTGCAGGCCATCTGGACACATGCTCTTCCCACCGCTCTACAAATTTTACCTTCCCTTGCTCTGTGTTCACTCAGATACCTTCCAATTATCTGGCTGATTTGTGAACTTCAGGGAGATTATTGGAACTTGCAACATCTCACAAAGTCTGATGGACTCTTTGTTCAACTCCTTAACTGTGATTCTATCTATGCCTTCCAATCTCTGCCTAACATATTTCTTGTACAAATATTCCCTGTGAAAGACAAACCTCATGAGGTGTGGCTTGGACAAGGCATGCAGTTGATTACATTGATCTACTGTTCATTCAATTGCATCATGTTTACAACGGTTGGCAAAAAAAAAAAAAAAAAAAAAAAAATCTTTCATTACCCATGTGCAGCTGGTGTAGTAGGCGTAGCGAGGAGACGGGATGTGACGGGGTCAGGCTCCCTATGCTCTAGTCTGTGCTTGCCAAGTATTGTCCACTGATAGGTAGATGCGCTCTATACGTATGTAGGGGCTGTGTATTTAAACTCCCACCACGTAGCAATAGACGCCATTTTGCCAGGTTTCCTGCTGAGGTTATTTGGCACTCGGCCCCGACTGGTTGAGGTCGGCTTCGCTGAGTTGCGACTCCCTGGGCAGACAGAGATCGAACGTTACTCGCTTGTGGCTGAAGTCAACAAGTGGTGACCCCGACGTGATCTGTCTGCCGGAGTGAATCGCCCGGCGTGCCCGTGCAGCGGATAAGAGCCTGTAAGGTGGTGGCAGGTCGCTCACGGAAGACACATCGCAGATAAGAGCCTGTGAGGTGGCGGCAGGTCGCGTGTGTAACCATGGAACATATCATTAAGGTACTTTTGCAGTTCTGTAAAGACTATTGTGGGAAAAATACTCCTTCACGTAAGGAGATTGCAGCGGCTTTATCGCTTTTAGAGCAGCTGGGGGAGCTGGACTCTCCCCGCCAAGTTTTGGACTCTAGCAGGTGGGACTCCCTCACCTCGGCATTATGCCAGCATGCTATGAGCAGCCAGAAAGCTGCGGAACTTAAAGCTTGGGGCCTGATATTGGGAGCCCTTAAGGCGGCCAAGGAGGAGGGCAAGATCGGAGCTGCTGGGGGTGGAGAACGGACTTTGGGGAGCGGGTCTATGGAGTCTTGCAGGTCGGATGGACAGACGGAGGGGGACAAGATGGCGGCGAGGACCGAAGAAGAAAGAACAAAGAACAGAGAAGAAACCATGGACCCCCTGAGTGACTCAGCGGTCGCGGCGACCCCCCCTGGACCCTCTGCACCACCCCCGCCTTATCTTAATCAGCCGTTATATCCTTCTTTGGTAAAACTGCAGCAACAGGGGGCGGGGTCGTCCTCGAAAGGGAACGAGGGGGAGAGGGTTAAAGTTACGGATTGGGCAAAGATAAGAGAGGAGGCGGAGGATCAGGTTTCGGCACCAGTCCAGATATAGTCTGAAACTTTCTTTGTGTGTACCTCCTGGAGTTGCATGGAGCGATATTTCTTAAAAATTTAAACGTGAATCCTTCTCCAGGAAGACCGCTCCGTTTTCTGAAACTTTACTTTTTATGTGTATACCTCTCGGGGACATTTGAATTAACTTTGATTACGTGTGTGCCTCCTCGGGAAGACCCTTTCTGCATTTTGTGATTTAAGTATCTTGTAACTTAAGTGTGAAATTTGAACCTTTTGTGTGATTCCCTCAGAGAAAGGGAAGAGTGATTGGAGCATTTACATTTCTTTAGTAGGTGTTGTGTGCCTCCCTGGGGGGGAGGTAAGGAGTTACCTGAGCTTTTGAATACGGTAGCGGCCCCCCGGCGCGCCGGGCCCAAGGCTTCTCGGAGTCGGGTTGCTTGGGAATGCAGCCGGGCGCGGTGGCGCACGCCTGTAGTCCGGGAGGCTGAGCCTGCCGGATCGCTTGAGCCCAGGAGTTCTGGGCTGCAGTGCGCTATGCCGAGCGGGCGTCCGCGCTAAGGCCGGCATCAATATGGTGAGCCCCGGGGAGCCGAGGCACACCAGGTTGCCTAAGGAGGGGTGAACCGGCCCAGGTCGGAAACGGAGCAGGTCAAAACTCCCGTGCTGGTCAGTAGCGGGATCGCGCCTGTGAATAGCCACTGCAGCGTAGCCTGGGCAGATAAGACTGGTCAGAAAGACTTTTGCCTTAGCTTGCAATCAGCAACCTCACCCTTTCGCACTTGCTTAGTAGGCATTCCACAATATAAGTTAGATGCTTTTGCGGGATACACTACAAACCATTCTGTCTGCCGTAACGATGCTGATTTAGCCAGCCAGACGGCATGTCTGATAAGATCTTTGAATGTGTCCCTTCCATGGGATCCGCAGGAGCTAGATATCTTGGGGTCGCAAAAGGTACGCAGTGGGTCACATAATGGCACACGTACTTGCGTTACTTTTGGATCAATATGCTGGCAAGAAGGTATCTTCATTGTATGTGATTTCTTTGACAGGGTGTTCGATGGATCAGAGGGGGTAGAGAAACAGTTGCAGACCTTAATCACCCGATGGGCGGGAACGGATCCTCGATTGAAACCATATAATGAGACCTCATGGACAGTGGTCAGCCCTGCAAACACAGAGGCCTTTTCCATCCGGTCAGGTTACTGTGGGTACACTAAAAATGAAACGCGGACCTTTAGAGGATCCAATATAACTTGCATTTCAAAAGGCGGGGTCCCTCTCACTAGCAAATTTGGGTATAGCTGTGCAGCAATATGGGAGTTTTATGGGTATGGGTTTTCTTTCAAAAGAGGTGCCAGGGAGGCACTATGGAATAACAAAACAGCCAAGGCATTGCCCCCTGGGATCTTTTTAATTTGTGGGGATAGGGCTTGGCAAGGCGTCCCGCGAAACGCATTAGGGGGGCCTTGCTACTTAGGACAGCTGACAATGCTTTCCCCTAATTTCACCACATGGATGCAATTCGGTTCAGATATAACAGGTCATCGCGTCAAACGGTCAAATCCCGTTCCGGAGGACTGCAACGACGAGGTAGAATTATGGAGCACTACTGCTAGAATATTTGCCTCAGTTCTCGCCCCTGGCGTTGCAGCGGCTCAAGCTTTGAAGCAGATTGAACGCCTAGCGGGCTGGTCAGCTAAGCAGGCCAATTTGACGACATTAATCCTGAACGCCATGTTAGAGGATGCGAACAGCGCCAGGCATGCGGTTCTACAGAACAGAGCAGCCATCGACTTCTTGCTCCTAGCTCAGGGACATGGGTGTGAAGATCTGGAAGGAATGTGTTGCTTCAATCTCAGCGACCACAGCGTATCGATTCACAAGGCGCTCAAGGCCTTGCGAGACCACACAGAGAAGATCCGAGTGGATGACGACCCCTTTGGAGACTGGCTAAGAGGCTTGTTCGGCGAGTTTGGCACATGGATCGCGAAGGTTGTTAGAGTGATAGCGTTAGTGTTATTTGTGTTAATCTGCATTGTAGTGGTAGTGTCGTGTGTACTCATGTGCTTTCAGAATTGCTTATCGAGAGTAATGTATCAGCTTATGGATCAGCGCATACAGTATCATCGGGTTAAGGACCAACTATAGGGTTTGCGTTCGCGTTGTGACGGGAAGTGTGAGCATAGGGAGGGGGAGATGTAGTAGGCGTAGCGAGGAAACGGGATGTGACGGGGTCAGGCTCCCTATGCTCTAGTCTGTGCTTGCCAAGTATTGTCCACTGATAGGAGGATGCGCTCTATACGTATGTAGGGGCTGTGTATTTAAACTCCCACCACGTAGCAATAGACGCCATTTTGCCAGGTTTCCTGCTGAGGTTATTTGGCACTCGGCCCCGACTGGTTGAGGTCGGCTTCGCTGAGTTGCGACTCCCTAGGCAGACAGAGACCGAACGTCACTCGCTTGTGGCGTAAGTCAACAGTACCCACTGTCATAGAATCCTAGGACAACCCGCAATGGAAAGGACCCATAGTGATCATCAAGTCCCACATTTGGCTCCACACGCCCGTCCTAAAAGCAGAGCATATGACTGAGTGTGTTGTCTTGTTATGGAGTTATCTAGATCAGTGTGTGTCCATGACAGAGGGCAGAAGGCTTGGCACTTCCACTGGCCAATAATAAAGAAAAGAAAGGAAAGGAAAGGAAAGGAAAAGAAAAGAAAAGAAAAGAAAAGAAAAGAAAAGAAAAGAAAAGAAAAGAAAAGAAAAGAAAAGAAAAGAAAAGAAAAGAAAAGAAAAGAAAAGAAAAGAAAAGAAAAGAAAAGAAAAGAAAAGAAAAATATTATAATAATAAATAAAGAAATAAAATAATAATGAAAATAATAAAAAACAGCAGCAAAGATCTAAGGAGGAAACTTATTTTTACTAAACATTATATTGGAATGTAAGATAACACAATGTTATAAAATAAAATTGGAATTTAGGGTAATAAATCAAATATAATGAGAGAGCGAGTGTCTGAAACCAAAAGCCTTACTTTGAACTGAAGACGCACGGCTGGGGTGCGCAGCCACACACTGCCAGGCAGCGAGCAAGTGAGAGATCCCGGGACTTCCTCCCATGGCTTATCTTCCCCTCTGAACTCAGAGTCCTCACGAAAGGCAGTTCTTCTTCTCTTCTGAGAAACAAATATCCATAAAGTTGTCCCTTCACAGAACTGGAGTATTAACTCTCTAATTCCCCATGCTTTACATGATGTTATGATGTGGAATACTGATAACAATATTCGTAAAACCATGACACCAGATCAGGCATTTGCAGCTTTGCTCGGCACACACAATCTGTTAAAACAAACAGTGCTTCTGGAATCAGCCTGTCTACTGGTGATTAATTCATCTGACTTCAAAGTACGTTTTGCAGAGATGACCCCGTTGTCTATCAGGAGCTGCCAGCCCTGCACCCCCAAGGGCATCTCCAGGGAGAGCAGTGAGGAAGAGAAAATGGCATCGTCTGCTGCTGAGCTGGGCCGGGCTCCTGGGACACAGGGAGCTCCTACAAGTGGGCAGCGCTGCAGAGAGACAGCTGTGCCCAGGAGCAGCTCTTCTGCACAGCACAGCCTGCAGGTGACAGGAGGAGAGGAGAGAAAGGAGAGAGGGATTGTAGGATGTGTACGGTGTGAGCAGGTGTTGAGCTCACTGCAGGAGCACTGCTCACAGCCTTTGACAAGGTAAGTCTCACTGCAGGCTATGACTCTGCCTCCTGCCAGGCTCAGCACTCAGCACTCAGCACTCAGCACTCAGCACTCAGCACTCAGCCTGCCTGGGGAGCTGCTGGGCCCTGCAGGGAGATGTGTGGGGGGAAGGAGCCCCCCAGTAGGGCAGGGCAGAGGTCTGCTGCTGCTACAGCTGCTGCCTGGGGCATGGGGATCACAGATACACTGCACCACTGGCTAGTTTTTTTCCAAGGGTGCTTTTCAGGAGGAGAGACAAGGCAGGGATTTTCCAACACCTTAGGGAAGGAGAATGAGTTGGAGGCAGAATTCTGAAAGGAGATCTGAACTATGAACACATCTCTGAGAATCCTGAATTGTACCATTCACAATCTGCCCTACATGAACAATCTCCTCAAGTGCTTTCAGCTGAAATTGCTATCGTTTTCTGCTGACATGAATAATGCCCTTATCCTGCAAACAGGCAGCTTTCTCTAACAGAAATTGAAGTGCAGAGAGTTAGGGATGGGCACTGTGAGTGCAGACAGCATAATGATATGAGGGAAGGGAATTGATTGTAAGAGGAAATTATCTAGGAAGCTGAGATATGATTAGGAAATGAGAGGAAAGTAAGAGCTCTTTCAGCTTCTACTTCTTAAGGTACACTAAAGCTCGTGCAAGTAAATTGAAGTTATGGAGTTAAATGAACATTTTTCAAAGAGAAAGAAACATTTCTATAGTACAGTAGGAGGAGAGTGTCTGCAAGTTATCTTGACTTCTGTCATTATTTTCTGCACTGTGCACAGGACTCCATGCCCAGGACCTGCAGATGCCCAACAGCAGCTCCATCAGCGAGTTCCTCCTGCTGGCGTTGGCAGACACGCGGCAGCTGCAGCTCCTGCACTTCTGGCTCTTGCTGGCCATCTACCTGGCTGCCCTCCTGGGCAACGGCCTCATCAGCACAGCCGTAGCCTGCCACCCCCGCCTGCACACTCCCATGCACTTCCTCCTCCTCAACCTCGCCCTCCTTGACCTGGGCTGCATCTCCACCACTCTGCCCAAAGCCATGGCCAATGCCCTCTGGGACACCAGGACCATCTCCTATGCTGGATGTGTTGCCCAGACATTTCTCTTTGTCTTTCTTTTTTCAGCAGAGTATTCTTTCCTCACCATCATGTCCTATGACCGCTACGTTGCCATCTGCAAGCCCCTGCACTACGGGACCTTGATGGACAGCACAGCTTGTGCGACCATGGCAGCAGCTGCCTGGGGCACTGGTTTCCTTAATTCCCTGCTGCACACTGCCAATACATTTTCCCTGCCTCTCTGCCAAAGCAATGCTGTGGATCAGTTCTTCTGTGAAGTCCCCCAGATCCTCAAGCTCTCCTGCTCAGAATCAGGCTACCACAGGGAAATTGGATTGATTGTGGTTAGCGTTCTTGCCATATTTGGGTGCTTTCTTTTCATTGTTGCGTCGTATGTGCAGATCTTCAGGGTTGTGCAGAGGATGCCCTCTGAGCAGGGACGGCACAAAGCCTTCTCCACGTGCCTCCCTCACCTGGCCGTGGTCTCCCTCTTTGTCAGCACTGACTTTTTGGCCTACCTGAAGCCACCCTCCATCTCCTCCCCATCCCTGGATCTGGTGGTGTCATTTCTGTACTCGGTGGTGCCTCCAACACTGAACCCCCTCATCTACAGCATGAGGAACCAGGAGCTCGAGGATGCAGTGAGGAAAATGATGTCGTGGACAAATTTCTGCAGGGATCGTCTTCTCATCTGTCTCAACAAATGACTCGCAGTCTTTTCTGTAACGTGCCTGTGTTATCACAGAATCACTGAATGGCCTGTATTGAAAAGGATCTCAATGATCATCTGTTTTCAACCCCCCTGCCACAGGCAGGGTAGCCAACCAGCAGACCAGGCTGCCCAGAGTCACATCCAGCCTGGCCTAGAATGCCTCCAGGGTTGGGACATCCACAACCTCCTTGGGCAACCTGTCCCAGTGCCTCACTACCCTCTGAGTGAAAAACTTCCTTTTAATATCTAACTTAAACCTCCCCAGTCTCAGTTTAAAACCATTGCCCCTTGTCCTATCACCATCACCCTCGTACACAGCCGTTCTCCCTCCTGTTTATATGCTCCCTTCAAGTACTGGAAGGCCACAATGAGGTCTCCCTGCAGCCTTCTCTTCTCCAAGGTAAACAAGCCCAGTTCCCTCAACCTTTCCACATACAAGAGGTGCTCCAGCCCTCTGATTTTCTTAGTGGCCCTCCTCGGGACCCGCTCCAACAGCTCCACGTCCTTCCTGTACTGGGGGCGCCAGGCCTGGACGCAGCACTGCAGATGGGGCCTCACAAGAGCTGAGTAGAGGGGGACAATCACCTCCCTCTCCCTGCTGGCCACCCCCTTTTAATGCAGCCCAGAACACAGTTGGTCTTCTGGGCTGCAAGCTCACACTGCTGGCTCATGTCCAGCTTCTCATCCACCAGGACCCCCGAGTCCTTCTCCGCAGGGCTGCTCTCAAGTGGTTCTTTGCCCAGTCTGTATAAACACCTTGCATTGCTCCAGCCAAAGTGCAGCACCTTGCACTTAGCCTTGTTGAACCTCTTTCGGTTCACATGGTCCCACTTCTCCAGCCTGTCCAGGTCCCTCTGCTTAGCTTCCCTTCCCTCCAATGGATCGACTGCACTGCTCAGCTTGGTGTCATTTTCAAACTTGCTGAGGGTGCACTCGATGCCATCATCTGTGTCACTGATGAAGATGCTGAAGAGCATCCTTGTCAAGACTGACCCTTGAGGGACACCACCTCCTTTCTTCCTCACGTTATGTCATAAACCAGTGTCCTTCACTCTGACAGTGTTTGCATTAGCTCATGGATTAAATGAATTAGACCTCTTTTAGTTCTTTGAGTCACAATCCAATGCCTTTTGCTCTCTGCCTCTGTACCAGATAAATTTTACATACCCTTCATCTGAGGACTGACCTGATGGATCTTCCACACTGTTCTTTTTAACGTCCATAGTTTGGTGGGGATGTTTTCCCAATGTGATGGGTTTCACCACAGTGACTGTGACCTGTATTTGTGACTTTGAGGCAGAGCTTGACACCAATGACCCACAATGGTTCATGGATGTTTGTGTTTGTTGAGAATAAATCATGAAAGAGTTTCTTTGCTTCCCAGTGTCCATTTCAGTGCTGGGTCATGCCCAGGGCTCCACTGACTTGTCTGGGGGGCATTGAGTGTGCTGGGTTGGACTGCAGCTACAGGGACAAAGACAACTGTTGGCAGTGTACTGCCCTGAGACCCTCTTCCCAAGTTCCATCTGCAGCTACCAGAGGGCTCTGGTCTCCTGCAGATCCTCTTGGAAAGCTGCCTGTCCCAGACAGGACCTCTGGGGCCTCCGGAGATGGCATGGGATGCTTGTGATCACACAGTGGGGTTTTGCTCCTTGTCATTTATCCTTCAATTAATCATTTATCCTCACTCATTTATCCTTCAATTAATACGTGTTTCCTATTAATATTTATCATTTCCTATTACCTATGTAAAGTACTTCTCCTTTTGGAAAGGTGAACCACACTGGTGGGATATGGCTGAGGAGCATGCTCTGTTTTTAGGGAACTTGTATTGTATTTTACTGTTGCTTGTCTTAAAGTAGGAAGCCCGTCTTGTGCCCATGTGCTGACAGTTCTCTAAGGAAAGCAGGTGAAGGAATGGTGTAAAGGAACTGTACCATCCAGCTGCAGACTTCAGTGGAGAATTCTGCTGTAGGGAAAGTGATGCAAGTGCCAGGTGGCATACAGCAGACACGTCAGGCCTGGGAGGTGAGCGGTCAGGTTGTCCGTACTGTGTCAGACCTCAAGCAATTGCTTTTCCTGCCTATGCAGATCTCCTTAGGAGACTCTCTGAATCAATATCAATTGGTGAATGATGCCCCAAAAGCAAAAAGATGCACTACTTAAAATCAGAAAACATTTATATTGGGTGCCCTTTAAAATCTTTTTTCTTTCCTATAGTAAATGTGGAGTCAAGTGTGAGTAAATCCCAGAGGAAGGACTGAGTCCACATGGAGTAGAGTAAGTGCAAATGCACAGTAAAGGGTGGGCAAGCCTGGTGCAAAGTGTGAGTAAAACCTGGAGAAAACTGAATAAACTCGGAGTCAAGTGTGAGAAACACCCAGAATAAAGTGTGGGTAGGCCTGGAAGAAAGAGTATACACACCCAAAGTGGGGTATCAGTAAAACCTGGAGAAAAGCTTGAGTAAACCCAGAGGAAAGTGTGAGTAAAGTTGAAGAAAAGTTTGAGGAAACCTTGAGGAAAGTATGAATAAACAACACTCAAAAAAGAAGTGTGAGTAAACCCAGAGTAAAGTACGAGTAAACTTGGAGTAAAGTGCGAGGTAAGCCCAAGTGAAGTGTGAGAAAACCAGGTGTAAAATGTTAGTGAACGTGGAGTAAACTGTGAGTAAAACCCAGAGAAAGTTGTGAGCTCACCCGGAGTGGAGTAAGAGTAAACCCAGAGTAAATACTGTGCAAACCTTGTGCAAAGTGTGAGTAAAATTGGTAGAAAACTGGGAGCAAACCAGGAGTAAAGTGTGAGTAAACTCAGAGTCAAGTGTGAGAAACACCCAGAGTAAAAAGGGGGTAGGCCTAGAAGGGAGAGTGTATAGATCCAGAGTAGGGTGTCAGTAAAACACGGAGAGAAGTGTGAGTAAAACCAGAGTTAAGTGCAGACGTGCGGAATCAAGCTCTGTGACCCAAGTAAGGTTACAAAGCAGGTACGGTTTATTCAGTGCTGCGCAGACACCGGGTGCAAAGGGGTAGATCCACCTAACTTGCACACCATCCGGAAAAATGGTGCTACAGATATAGGCCAAACTAATGCATAATCAATAGTTTTCCTGGAATTCAGATACATATTCATTACACCCCCGAGAGTTCATTAGCATGCAGACTATACCCTCTTGTGCGTGCCTTGTGGGTCGTGGGATGAAGATTTGTTGTCTTCCTTGCAAAGGCTTTTGACTTTTCTTGCTGTAAACTTCTGATCTTTCGGGAGGACATCCCCCCAAACCTGTTTCTTCTTGCCCTGTGGACATCTCATCACCTTCCTGCCAAATGTCCTCGGGTTGTTCTCAAGCCTTATCGGCATGGCCTGCATCCCCTTCACTATCCCAGACCCAGTGTCTGCCATCCCTTATTTCTTTAACAAGCCCTACATTCTTTCTTCTATAAACTATCTCTAACTTCCCCTATCCTCAGTCCCTGTGAAGCCCTTTTCTCACCTTCTACTCTTTTACTGTGGGACCCTTTCCCTTTGCCCTGCAGCAAGAGGCTCCATATGCTTTCCCCTCTGCAGGACAGCCCTCCCCCACTGCCCCACATGGAGCTCAGTGCAGGCACTGTGTGGGGCAGCATGCGTGCAGTGGTACAGAGATGTGCCCACAGCAGAGCCCCTGCCAGCCTGCATTGCCCTTCTGCTCCAGCAGCCTTCCCCACAAGCTGTTCCCTGCCCAGCTCCAACATGTCCTATACAGCTCACAGCCATCCCTGTTCTGAGCTCTGCTGAGCTCTGGTCTGGGAGAGGATGCGGCCAGGCTGCCCACTCCCCAGTGAAGGCACTGAGCCCAGGGGGAATGTGAAATGGTCCCATCAGACTCCATCCCTCCTCTGATCTGATCTGATGGATGACACTGTGCTGGCCATGCTGATCAGAGTGGGCAGCAGACCCAGGTCGACAGGGATAAGTGCTGATAAATCCTCTCCCTGAGAGTCTGCGGGTGTGCAGAATGCTTGGAATGACAATGAAGCTTTTCCAAAGGCACTGCGTGTGCACAGGTATGCCTGAGGAATCTTCCTCCAGCCTCCTGCCCTGGGTCTGCTGCATCCCCACTGCCTCCACAGTGCCTGCTGGCATCTCATTTGCCTGCAGATACAGAAGGATAACACAGAGGCTGTGGGAGAGTCAGCACTGACCCAGAGTTCATACGGGCTCCAGGAGAAAGAGAGCAGGGTGATGTCTCAGTACAAGTGGAAGGAAGCCAAACACTTGTATAGGACCATGATAACCACTACTGATACTCGCAAACGCACACATATATATGAACAGCAAAGAATAATGTATCTATTAATATAAATAAATATTATAAACATTAAAATCATAATGTAGGCCTGTTACAGGACAGACTTTGAATCATTTGTAGAGACAGATGAGAAGTTTATCCCTGATGGATGTGGGAATACAAGATAGACTATTTAGAGCAGAAGTGGTGGAGCAAGACAAGCAGCATGAGAAAGCAAGGCTGAGAACCAAGGCTATCTCTAGAAGAAAAGTAAAAGGAAAGGTGCACAGCTCTGACTGGGTTACTGCCTGTCTGCACAGATAAGGAATGTTTGTGGAATACTTTGCTAACATGAAAAGGCAAATGGGAAAATTGTAAAGGCTGATGGGAAAGGTAAAAAAGGAAACTTGTGAGTGTATAAAAGTGATGAGAGAGCCTGTAATAAACAATCTGGATCATTCACTTTGGAGTCTGAGCCTGTTTGCCACAGACACGAGCCAGCAGTGTGCCTGGGTGGCCAAGAAGGCCAATGGCATCCTGGCTTGTATCAGAAGCAGTGTGACCAGCAGGAGCAGGGAAGTGATTGTCCCCCTGTCCTCAGCTCTGGTGAGGCCGCACCTCGAGTGCTGTGTCCAGTTCTGGGCCCCTCACTGCAAGAAAGACATCGAGGCCCTGCAGCGTGTTCAAAGAAGGGCAACAAAGCTGTGAGGGGTCTGGAGCACAGGGCTGATGAGGAGCGGCTGAGGGAGCTGGGATTGTTCAGTCTGGAGAAGAGGAGGCTCAGGGGAGACCTTATTGCTCTCTATAACTACCTGAGGGGGGGTTGTAGCGAGCTGGGCTAAGGCCTCTTCTCTCGTGTAACTGGTGATAGGACTAGGGGGAATGGCTTCAAGCTGCGCCAGGGGAGATTCAGGCTGGATATTAGGAAATACTGCTTCTCGGACAGAGTGGTCAGGCACTGGGATGGGCTGCACAGGGAGGTGGTGGAGTCACCGACCCTGGAGGTGTTCAAGGAACGTCTGGATTTTGTGTTGAGGGACGTGGTTTAGTGAGAACCATGGGTGATAGGTGGGTGGTTGGACTGGATGATCTTATAGGTCTTTTCCAACCTTAGCGATTCTGTGATTCTGTGCTTCTGTATCGTGACGTCATCATGGGGCTCTGTGACGTCATCATGTGTATTGGAAAGGGGATGATCTGATTGTGTGATGGAAAAATGAGTTGGAGAAGGGATTTCAGCATAGAGTCCACAGCATCTCAGTGCCAGCATCTCACCGAGCTGGGACCACAGAATTTCTGCATCTCACCAAGCTGGGACGACAGAATTTCCGCTTGGCCTCCATCTGATCTCATCTCCACTAAACAAAGCATGCCCCATCCCTTCCGTCCTGTGCACAAAACCTCTCGCCACGCACGCAGCCACACTTGCAACCTTTACTCGAGCCACCAGAAACCTGGCGTGGACTCCCAGCCCAAGTTGTCGCCTTGGGGCTGCGGGTGAACCCGAGGGAGGGCCAGCATCTGCCAGGTTGGAAAGAGAAAAAGGGACGCGGCCCCTTTAATACCGTCCTCCCTCGATCGAAGCCCCGCCCACTCTCCCCACAAGCCCCGCCCAACGGTCCTGGCCCCGCCCTCCTCTCGAAGCCCCGCCCACCTCTCAAGCCCCAAACTGGGATCCTATGGGACTGGGAAGCCCCAAACTGGGATCCTATGGAACTGGGATCCCTCTTGTCATCCAGGTCCCCTACCTGCGCCCCCCTCAGCAAAAGCAAAGAAGGATGAAGCCGACAAACGATTTGTGGGGTGAGGGGGGGGGGGGGGGGGGGGAATCTCTGATCTTTATTGCGTCGGACCAGAGTGAGTCGGGGAGGTGGGAGAGGGAGGGGTGGTTGTAGAACTAAAACAGCTTTGGCTTGGGGATTAAAAGGGTTGGAGATCAGCACGGACGCGCTGGAACAGCTTTCCCAAGGATGCTGTGCAATCCCCAGCCGTGGAGGTGTGGGAAGCCAGGCTGGATGCGGCTGCAAGTCGGAGAGGGGATGAAGCTGGGCGATGATGGCGGTCCGCCTCAACCGAAGGCACTCTGGCTCACGGCTGCGGGGGCTTTGGCTCACGAAACCAGCTTCATTCCCAGCACATCCTCCTCTGCTGGCCCCGGATCCTGCTGCTTCTTCGTGGCTGAGCCCCGCGTCTGCCCGCAGGAGGGCTTTGGGTGCGGATGCTCCCTCGCCGCCCGGATGCTCCCCGGCGTGTCTGCGCCCTGCGAGCCATCGCGGACCCGGGAATGGCAGATGTTGGCGAGCTGCTGCTGCTGCTGCCGCCCTGCTCCTCCGGGGCTGGCGTTTGCCGGCCGCCACGCCGCCTTCTCAGCCGGCTCTGGGAACTCGGGATGCGAGATTGCAGCGGGGATCGGCTCCGTGCGCGGCTTCTTCCCCCCTGCCTGCGATGTGTTCGGCGTGCAGCAGCTGGAGATGCCCCGGAGGACCCCGATGGCCTCCTGGTGGCTGCGTGGGACCCGTTTTCAGCCGCTGTTTGCCTGCGTCCTCGCAGCTGCTCAGAGGAAGGCCGATCGTCGCCGAAATGCTGGCTGTTTGTCCGCCGCTCGCTGTCGGGCAGGTGGCTCTGCGATGCCCCAAATGCCGCCTGGCTGCTGGGCACGGAGCTGCCAGATGAACACAGAGCCCTGTGGCTGGGACCGGCGAGCTCAACATCGGCGCCGGAGGCTGCAAAGGGAGGTCGTGAGTCGGAATGGGACAGACGGACTCCGGCATCCCGACGTCAGAGCATCGGGACAGACGGACTCCGGCATCCCGGCATCAGAGCATCCTGAGATCTGATGCGATGCTTCTTACCGGTCCCCAGACCAGCACAGCCGTCGCATTCCCACTCCCACATGTCTCTTGGGTTGTGCAGCTGGGAGCACTGCCGATGGGTTCCCTCAGCAGCGCAGGAGCTGCACAGGATCAGCTGCCAGGACCTGGGGAAGGTGGTGGATGTGAGGACCAAGCCACGGGATGCCCTGCACAGCGCATCTCTGCTGCTCTCAGCCCTCGCTCCGCCGTCCTGCAGAGCGAGGATGCATCCCATAGGATCCTAGGGGGGATGTGGGGGGCTATGGGGATATGGGGGATGTGGGGGGATGGGCGGTGTGGGGGGATATTTGGGGGGATATGGGAGGCTATGGGGGATATGGGGGGATGTGGGGGTAATGGGGGGATGGGGGGAATATGGGGATAATGGGGGATATGGGGGATGGGGGATATGGGGGGATATGGGGGATGGGGGGATAATGGGGGATATGGGGGGATGTGGGGATAATGGGGGGATATGGGAGGATATGGGGGATATGGGGGGATATGGGGGGATGTGGGGGGTATAGGGGGATATGGGGATAATGGGGGAGATGGGGGGATGTGGGGGGATGTGGGGGGATATGGGGGGATGTGGGGGATATGGGGGGATATGCGATGATATGGGGGGATATGGGGGTACGGGGGGCAATGAGGGGATATGGGAATAATGGGATGCCATCCTGCGGCGAGGCTGAGGACCTTCCCGACCCCCCGCTCACCCCGTTGTTTCTGCCTGCTCTCTGCCTCCCTCGTAAAGGCATTCGCTGGCGTCGCAGCGGCTGTGCCTCTCTCGGGGCGGATCGTAGACCCCTTGGTGGTCCCATTCCGGGTCTCTGCAAGAGAAGGGAGGGGAAGCGATGAGCCCCCCCCCATCTCATCCGCTCCAAGCTTCCAAGAAACCCAAAAGGCCCTGAGAAATCCCGCGAGGCTTATGGCAGCCAAGAGGATGGGAGCAAGGAGCACGAGTCTCACGGGGAGAAGCAGCGACGCGATGGCAGAGGGGAGGGACAGAGAGGTGAGAATGACCCCTCGAATAGGATTGAGAGGAAATAGGAAAGGAAGAGGGGAGCTGAAAAGGGGAAATAGGAAAGGATGAGGGGAAGCACGAAGCCTCTGAGCTGGACAAAAAAATCCGCTGCCTTGTCCTCGAGTTTTGGGGATGGGGAGGATGACTTTGAACAGCCTGCTGTGTTTTTGAAGTCGTAGCTCAGCTATGAGAGAGGAGAGGGGAGGGGAGGGGAGGGGAGGGGAGGGGAGGGGAGGGGAGGGGAGGGAAGGGAAGGGAAGGGAAGGGAAGGGAAGGGAAGGGAAGGGAAGGGAAGGGAAGGGAAGGGAAGGGAAGGGAAGGGAAGGGAAGGGAAGGGGAAGGGGAAGGGGAAGGGGAAGGGGAAGGGGAAGGGGAAGGGGAAGGGGAAGGGGAAGGGGAAGGGGAAGGGGAAGGGGAAGGGGAAGGGGAAGGGGAAGGGAAGGGAAGGGAAGGGAAGGGAAGGGAAGGGAAGGGAAGGGAAGGGAAGGGAAGGGAAGGGAAGGGAAGGGAAGGGAAGGGAAGGGAAGGGAGAGGGGAGAGGGGAAGGGGAAGGGGAAGGGGAAGGGGAAGGGGAAGGGGAAGGGGAAGGGGAAGGGGAAGGGGAAGGGGAAGGGGAAGGGGAAGGGGAAGGGGAAGGGGAAGGGGAAGGGAAGGGAAGGGAAGGGAAGGGAAGGGAAGGGAAGGGAAGGGAAGGGAAGGGAAGGGAAGGGAAGGGAAGGGAAGGGAAGGGAAGGGAAGGGAAGGGAAGGGAAGGGAAGGGAAGGGAAGGGAAGGGAAGGGAAGGGAAGGGAAGGGAAGGGAAGGGAAGGGAAGGGAAGGGAAGGGAAGGAAGCTGATTCAGGAACCACGGTGAGGGCGAGTGGAGATGAAACTGGTTCCATCAGAGCGGTCAACGCAACGAGTGATGGAGCCAATAGAACCCGATGGCGCCTTGGAATCCCAGTGGGGTACAGTGCTCACAAACCCCGAAGATGAAGAGGAGGAGGGCACCACGAAAAGCAGGGATGAAACGACGCAACCAGCCAGACCGTCATTCCTGGAACATTTTGAGCGGAAAGCAAAGGGGAAGGACACCAACCTGAGAGGGATTCGGATCCCCAGGCTGGACATTTGGTCGCAGAACAGACCGAAATCCAGACAAGTCGGGCACCTGAAGAACGCCGTGCCGGTGCTCGACGCCTGTCGCTGCAGGAGAAGCACGAGCAGGGTGAGAATCAGCAATGCCTGGTGATGCTGAGCACCCAGCATCCTCGCGGGGTGAGGAGAGGGGTCGTACTTGGATGCAGAGCCAGTGGAACCAGGCGCGTTGGCAGGTTGGACACAGCATGGTGTGGTAGGACAAGCCGTCCCCCACGGGCTCGAGGCAAATGAGGCAGTTGGTGCCTTGCGGAGCTTTCTGAGCCAGCTGTCGAGGGCGATGCTCTCGGCAGAAGGACCTGGGGGAAGACGGAGCGGATGGGGCACGGTGAGAAGTGATGGAACGGATGAGAAGCGATGCGAGGAGGGCAGAGGTCCAGGAAAGGAAACGCGGCCGTCGGCATCTGAACTGAGCTCCGATTGCATCTTTGGCCCCCGAGCCAAGGGGAGTTTTGAGCGAGTCCTCTCTGGGAGGTGGCAACCAAGGTCACAGCATAAAGGAGAGCCACGGGGGGCAAGCGTTTGCCCACGGGACTGCGGTGGCCAAGCGTTAGAAGGCTTTGCCCTTCGTTATTTTCAACTGATGCTGAAGGAAGAGCAGGGGAGAAGGGGAGGTTTGGATGGAAGCCCTGCTCATTAACGCCGCCGTACAGCGGAGGAAGCAGATCCCTGAGGGCCGTGGCTCGGGTTCAAGTCACAGATCGCTTTCTCATCCCTAAACCTGTGCCACCAGGGAGACGTCAGTGCTGGTTCCCTCTGCAGACGAACTAAACTGAGCCCTGGCAGCCTATGGGGATGCGAGCGACTTTGCGAGCGGTTGTGCCTCGGTCCTACGAGCGGCGAAGAGAAAAACCTCTTCTTTGATGCCACCCTGGCACCAAGGACTCCAGATCCTTACCTGTGCTCACCGAAGTACTGGGTGACGCACTCCCCATCCACGGCACAGGGCAGGTGGAAGCTGCGAGCGCAGTCGCTCTTGGCGCACGTGATGGCAGCCCTCCTCTCTCCGCAGACACAGCATTGCTGGAAAGAGCAGAACGGCCCCGTCGGCAGCCAGCTCAGGGCTTCCACGGCCAGCCCCACGCCTCGGGGTGGGCAGGGATGTGGGCATTTCTGTGCACAAAGCGGCCTGGGGGACGGGGTTGATCGGCTACGGTGCAGGACTTGGGTCGTGGGGGAGGTTGGAAGGGCTGTGATTGCTTTCCTTGGGTCTGGAGGAGATTGGAAGGGCTGTGATTGCTTTCCTTGGGCTCTGAGGAGGTTGGAAGGGCTGTGATTGCTTTCCTTGGGTCTGGAGGAGGTTGGAAGGGCTGTGATTGCTTTCCTTGTGCCCAGATGAAGGTGATGTGAGCCCTTGTCGGCACAGATCTGCCTGTTCCCTACAGCTCCTCACCTGCCCGTCTGCCTGCTTGGCTTTGCGTGCGATGGCAGCAAGGGGGAGGCCATCAGTTCTTGGCCACGCCGGTCCTGATTCGGTAGTGATGTTGGCAAAGATCTGGAGGAGAGAAAAGGAAAAGGAAAGGAAAGAAGAGAGGAGAGGAGAGGAGAAGAGAGGAGAGGAGAGGAGAGGAGAGGAGAGGAGAGGAGAGGAGAGGAGAGGAGAGGAGAGGAGAGGAGAGGAGAGGAGAGGAGAGGAGAGGAGAGGAGAGGAGAGGAGAGGAGAGGAGAGGAGAGGAGAGGAGAGGAGAGGAGAGGAGAGGAGAGGAGAGGAGAGGAGAGGAGAGGAGAGGAGAGGAGAAGAAAAGGGAAGGGAAAGGGAAGGGAAGGGAAAGAGGAAAGGGAAAGAGGAAAGGGAAAGAGGAAAGGGAAAGGGAAAGAGGAAAGGGAAAGAGGAAAGGGAAAGAGGAAAGGGAAAGAGGAAAGGGAAGGAAAGGAGAAGGAAAGGGAAAGGAAAGGAAAGGAAAGAAGGATCTCATTAGGACGGGAAGGAAAAGGGAGCATCCCTGGAGGGAACCTGGAAGGAGCGCCATGGGGAGGAACTCACCAAGCAGAACTCGTGGACACGAATCCCAGCCTCCAGAAGCACGCGCCCGCACATCTCCGGGTCCACATCTGCCCGGCCACACAGCGCACACACTGCAGAGGAAAAGAGCAAAAATGAGCAGAGCCGAGCAGCCAGCAGGGCCGGGCATCCCCGAGGACCACGGCCCAAGCTGAGCCGAAGAGCAGAGGGGCTGGGAGCTCCTGTTTGCCCTTTCCTCCCCTCTCGGCTTCAAGCAGAGCCCCTGCACCCCTCTGCCCGGCTGCGTGCGGGGATGCTGTGCTCTCACCTGCTTCCTCCATGCAGGAAGCCTCCCTCTCGCTATCGGACATCAGCGAGTCGATGGCGAGCACTGCGAGTCTCCCTGCTCTCCCTGAGCCTCACCAGACCGCAGTGATGCCCAGCCTGAGCCTCGCAGCCCTTTGCTCCGCTCCCAGCTTCACGCGTCACAATGGCAGCTCTGTGACACCCGCTGTGACATCACTGCCACCACGTGCGGGTGTTGGTCCTCCGACAACGGGATGTGGGAGTGAGGATGTTGGAGAAAAGACCACGGGAGACAAGTCTCATGCTATCATGATCAACAGGTCTCAAACTTTATTACGTACAATATAACTATTTATACATGAGATAATTAGCTCATACATATTGCAAAAGCAAAGCTCATGACTGGAAATTCCTCAACTGTGAGAACCGACCTTCACGGCTAGCTGTGCGGATTCTGCTTCCTACTATCTACAAACTCCCAGCCTCATGCCATCCTGTTTCTGTTACACTTTCAAGGCAAAGGCACAGCGTCCTTGCCCTGAATTCCATATTGATTGTTACTGTTTCACCAACTTGATCATATCATGGCCCTTGTCTTGCAACCATGTCTCAGTCAGTCTCTCCACACTTCCCCCGTTTTCTTTTTGGACCAGAAAAGAGGCATTCCATTTTGCATCAACAAGATTTGCAAGTGCCTTTTGCAGGCAGCGAAAGAAGCACGGTAAAACAAGCAGTAGTACTAATATTACAAGCCCAATAGTTATGAAGTATCGCAGCAGGGATGTTAGCCACGGTCCCAGACCCCACCCCTTCAACCAGTCGTCAAGCCCGAACCCTGTATGCTCTTGAAAGTGGGTTGTCAGGGTCTGCATGATTTGTAGCTGTGCGTGAATGGAACGGGAATGGTCGGAGAGATTCATGCAGCACACACCATCAAACTCTTCACATCCATGCCCTTGTGCTAGCAATAGAAAGTCTATGGCCGCTCGATTTTGAAGGGTGGCATGACGGATTGAGTCAACATCCACTAATAGGTCTGACAATGCTCGTGATGTTGCATTAGTCTGTTTAGCCAACCAACATCCTAGCTTATTCAGATTTGCTAGGGCCTTTGCAGCGGCAACACCAGGGGCAAGGAAAGAGGCAAAAACCCGTTCTGATACAGACCAAAAGTCCACGTTGTCTTTACATTCTGGTGTGAATGCATGAATTGCTCGCCTTAGTCTACGGTGTTCTCTATGTAATTGTAGGATCATAGAGGTATTTGGAGTTAGTAAGGTTAGACGACCGAGAGTACATGGTCCTCCCACTAACTTCGAGGGAATTCCGGACCAAGCTCTGTCCCCACAAATAAGAAATATTCCATGAGGCAGTGAGATAGGAGTGTTGGATGATAGAGATCTATGTGGGCTCGTATAATTACACCATGCCGTTGCATTTTGGTATACAGGATGGCTGGCATTAACAATTGTTGGGTATGAGTAGTTGGCGCCTGATTTTCCTGGACTGGCACGATATGTACTCGTCCAATTAAAGTAGACACACCAGTCAGCTTTCACTGTGCCCAGTATCTCTAGTTCCTGGGGCTCTAGATTAGCAGTTGGAAAATAGGGCACCACCTGATCCCATGTATCTGCATATGATTGAATTGATTGATTTAATAGCCTGAAGCTGGAAGTTGCATTCGGGTATGGGGGGTCATCCACGGGTAGACCTACCAGACAGGTGGAGAAAGGGTTACCAGGGGACGAGAGAGCTAGGCAGAAGGCTTCCTGCCCTGTCTTGTTAGCTATTGTAACCCAAATGTTCTGCTTAGGTTGTGGGGGTACCCAGATTGTATGTACAAGTTGCGTTGTGACGCCCAGCAGCACGACCACGGCCTGCATTTTTAACTGCCGCCGTAGGGTGCCGTGTAGGCTGACCGCACTGCGTCTTAATAATGTCTGACTGATAAAGGGCCTGGGCCCTTGCAACCAGGTGGGTGAGCTCCCAGCGGAAGTGGGCGAGGGCCTGCTGCTCCGCACTTTCAAAAATTCTTATTGCAGAGAATAGAGGCTCTCCCGTGTAGTGCTCCAAAGCTCGCGCGGCGGTGTCTCCTTGCCAACGCGCTTCACAACCACTACACCATAAAGCTCGTAACTGTGTCTGATGTACCCAGCTGATTCTGTTACAGCCCCCACAATTTAACAAAACCCATGCGTAACAACCCCAGGCCGCAGCACAGCCCCAGCAATGATGTTGTTTCGGACCCAGATTATGATACCCTGCCAGAGCTTCAAATAGTCTTATTCCTTGCTCAGGCATCCGAATGTGCACCAATCTTGGGTCAAGGATGTGGTGCAGGAATTCCCGGTGCGGCCGGACCAGCAGTTCTAAATGCAGTGGTACGTTCCTGACGTCCTCCAGCTTGTGGTGCTGTGGCTGGCTTAGTCCAACATGCAGGGATCCACTCCGGGCAGCCGCTGCAAGTTCAAGGGTTTGTAGGCTGTCTGCAGGCACGGCTTGTACTATATGCTGTCGCCAGATTCCTTTCTCCTGCCAGGCAATCGCTGCTCTACGTGTTTTCCTCCCAGCATCTGTAAAGGCTGTCACAGCTCCGGGGATGGGCCTGTCCCTTCGCAAGGGCATCGTGATCCAGTCCCATTCACCGATCCATCGTAGGGCTCGCGGAATCAATGGTCCCGTTTCTACGTGAGCGCCGGAGGCCAGCATCGATTCTGCTAGCTTAGGAGAATTTAGTAGATACCAGTCTAATGTCGCCTTTTCCATGGGCAGATGAATCCGTGTGGGCTCCGAGCCACTGATCTCCAGAATCCGTAAGCGTCCTCTTTGAATTAAGGATGCCAAATTTTCAATTTTTGTGGTTATGGTTTTTCGTTTCTGCAACGGTGGTGCCATCCATTCCAGACTCTCTCCCCCCTTTTCTGTTCAAATTGAGTAACTGCGCCCAAAAGGTGATCCTTACTGTTCCAAATTGTGAGAGACAACGGGCAGGCAGGATCAAGCCGAGAGACGAAGCCATTTAGGATACGGTCTGTAATGGTTTGTAGAGCCGTACGCTGATCCTTTGACAGCGATACAGGAGTGCAAGGGTCCGTACCCTTTAACAGGGGTAGCAACGGCTCTAAAAGCGTATTGGGGATACCTACAACTGGCTTTAACCACTGTAGGTCCCCCAAGAGTCTCTGTGCATCATTCAGCGTGGTGATGTTCGTATTGAGAGACAGCTTCTGCAGCATCACCTGCTTATCAGTAATCTTCCATCTAAGGTAGTTCCAGGGTGTGGTACGCTGCACCTTTTCTGGAGCAATCACCAAGGAGAAACTCGCAAAAGTTTTCCGAATTACTTCTAACTGTGCATCCGTGAAAGGGTAGCTCTGGGAAAAAAGGATGTCGTCCATGTAATGATACACAATAGTGTTGGGCATTTGTTCTCGTATTGGCTGAAGAGCGGCATCAACATATAATTGGCAAAGAGTAGGGGAGTTGCGCATTCCTTGAGGCAGTACCGTCCATTCGAACCTCTTATCGGGCTCACCTTTATTAATCGCTGGCAAGGTAAACGCAAAGCGTTTTGTATCCCGAGGATGTAAGGCAATAGTGAAGAAGCAGTCCTTCAGATCAATGATCAAAATGGGCCAATCCTCTGGGATCATAGAAGGATTGGGCAGTCCCGGTTGAAGTGCTCCCATAGGCTCCATCTGCTCATTAACGGCGCGTAAATCATGAAGTAGGCGATATTTGCCAGATTTCTTTTTGATTACAAAAATCAGAGTATCCAAGGGCTGGTAGATAGTTTCAGATGCCCCTGGTTGAACTGTTCCTGTACCAACTGGTGTGCTTGTTGAAGGCTTTCCTGCTTTAGCAGCCATTGCTTCACCACAACCGGATTCTCAGTGGTCCGTGTAAGAGGTAGCGGGAAAGTCCAAGCAATGGCCGTTACATTAAAGGGTGTTCATTGGTAAGAACAAGGCCAAGCTGGGCCAATATGTCCCTGCCAATCAGACAGGGAACCGTAGGCGGGAGCGGTGCAATAGAGAACACCGCTGTGGCTCTTCTGCCATCTATTTCCACTGTAAGGGTGGGGGTTCGGTTAGCCAATGTCATTCCCCCAACCCCAGTTACAGTAGTCGTTGAAGATTGAAGTGGCCAGTTAGACGGCCACTCTCCGGGAGTAAGGATCGACGTATCCGCACCTGTGTCTAGCAGTCCCATCAAAGTAATGTCATGATCCTTGTACGATATTTTACACAACTTTCTGGGACGAGATGCAAGATCGATGGTGAGTAGGGTCAATCCTCCAGTAGAACCGAAGCTTCCTTGGTCCCTTGGCAGACAGCTCACCGGTGTTAGTCCTTTTGATAACTGTGGTAGCGGGATAAGTTGAGCCAATCGTTGACCTTTCTGTATCTTTATCGGAGGGTATAGAGTATATACCATTATCACAATTTCTCCTTGGAAATCAGCATCGATCACCCCAGGTAATACGAATAACCCCATTATGCTTGCAGATGACCTTCCTAACAAAAGTCCTCCTGTTTCTTGGCCCTGGATGACGATAGGACCAAATACCCCAGTGGGCACTCGATGGGGCTGGCTTGTCAGGATAGTGACATCTACTGAGGCTGCCAGGTCCAAGCCGAGGCTCCCTCTGGTAGCTGGTTGAAGTTGCTGTTGGTGGGAGTTGTTGATGCTGCAGCGGCCATTTGTGTCCGGGCGCGGCCGCTGTTCGCGCTGCTCCTCCCGTTTCCCGACTTCTGACGGCAGGCTGTGGCATTATGCGTGTGTGACTGACATTTGCCACACCAAATCCCAGTCGCTTGGCACTCACAGTGAACGTGTCCCGTTCTTCCACAGCGAAAGCACTTCAGGCGGGAATTATTGGAGGAGCGAGGGATTGCCGTGGCTGCGACTTGGAGGGGCGCAAGGGCTGCTAACACCTGTGAGTGCGCTGATTGTGACTGATTCTGAAAAACCCTTGCCTGTTCTCTCAGCCCTTCCCCTAATGACTGCAAAGCATTGACTAACAGGGCTTGCGATCCCGTCGGGATAGAAGCAGCCTTCTCTAACAGGTCTGGAAGCATCCAATCCCCAGGCATAGTGCCGACAAGGGATCGGGTTGAAGAATTACCATTCTGCAATACACATTGTTTAAGCAAAGCTCCCTGCATGTGCTCGGGCACATTAGCCCTTTTTATGGCCTCCATAATCTTGTCCACAAAGTCACTTAACGGCTCATCCCGTCCTTGCTTTATGCCCATATACATAGGTGTGCCTCCAGGGGCTTTTATCTTATTCATGGCTCTCCTGGCTGTATCCATACTTTCCCGACAAATATCAGGGCCAGCAAGTGCCTGTGCCTCCACCCGTACCCATTGACCTAGACCCATTAGATGATCAACTGTAACCCCTGCTAGCGGATCCCCAGGACCCCTTTGCACTGTGGCAGATATTGTAGCCTCATGCTGCCAATGGGCGTTAAACAAGAGCAGCTGATGGGGGGTATATATTAGCCTAGCTACCGCCTTAATATCTGCAGGCAGGAGAGTATTTGCACTAAAGATGTAGTCTAGCATTTGTTTAACTGGCTCACTAGTCACCCCATAAGACCCTACTGTGGCGCGCAACTGAGAGAGCATTTTCCAATCCAAATTATGGATTGTAGCGTTCATCCCCCCTTGTGGTGAGGGTGTATATACCACCGGGAACGCCAGCTGTTCCGTTGCCGCCTGTAAGAGGTCGGCATAACCCTCCTCCATTCCCTGTTTGGCTAACATGGACCACATCTCCCGCCTTCCCCGAACTATAGCCTCTGCCAGGTCTGGCTCGGCCCCCGGGACAGGTTTGGAGTTCCGCGGCGCCTGCACAGAGACCTGAGGGGGGGGGGGTACGCCGAGGTTCCTCCCCTGCGGCAGATGCAGAGCTGCTAGTGTCCGGGGACTCGCATGGGGGTGCTGAGGGCTCAGATAGAGGTGGCGGTATAGTTAGCACCGTAGAGGAAGGAGGAGGGGGGGGGGTGTAATGGGTGAGCTCATAATCAAGGTTTTGCTGCTGCGCCGCTTGAGCACCCTGTGCCGCCCTTTTCTCGGCCTGGGACATCAACAATTCGTTATGTACCGGTTTCCATAATTTACTCTTTTTTTGTTGTTGTTGTTTGTTTTTCTTCTTCTTTTTTTTTTTTTTTTTTTAATCTTCCTCCAAAACTAACTCCCACAATTTATCCCCATAACGTCTCCACTCTGCTAAAGTACGTACTGAATGGGGGTTCGTAAAAAACCCACAAGAAACTGCATGACTTAACAACACAGGGAGATCCTTATCTAAATCTATTCCCTTAAACTGCCGCTTCCTCAAAAAGACGGTAAATAATTCATATGCTGCTTGCCTGTCCATACTCACGTCGGTACCGTTGCAGACCTTCCAAGCTTCAGCAGCACGTATCGGCCGAGTCCCACCGCTGTGGTCGCTCGGGGCGCGGAGTTCCACAAAAATTTTTACTCTTCCGCCGTCCGTCTAGCTGCGGGACCCGAACCCAACGTAGTCCCTCTCTCTTAGCGTGGTGTTCGGACGTCGGTCAGGTCTCACAGAGTGTCCTGAGGCACGGCACTTCTTCTTTCTCGGAGTGCTTTCGCCGTCCCCGCTGCTTAGGGACCCTAATTTCCTTATCACGTCGGGGTCACTATTTGTTGGAGAAAAGACCACGGGAGACAAGTCTCATGCTATCATGGTCAACAAATCTCAACTTTATTAAGTATATCGTGGCTATTTATACATGAAATAATTAGCTCATACATATTGCAAAAGCGAAGCTCATGATTGGAAATTCCTCTAATACCCTTGAAGTGGCATTTGTCTGCTTTATTGTTCAGCACTACTTTATGTTAACAGAGCATTCTGCAAAACACTCCTTAACCGTTCACACAGGTGCTTAGCCAATCAGAGCCATGAGATGTTCTTTCTTCTTCTGAAGGTGTCCTTGGTTCTCATGCCGCTTATCTTGCTCCGCAGCTGCTGCTCTGTGCAGCCCCCCTGACTCCAGAGCTGCTGCTCTGAACAGTTTTTCCTTACGTTCCCACAGTTGGCCTTCTGGGCTGCAAGCGCACACTGCTGGCTCATGTCCACCTTCTCATCCACCAGGACCCCCAAGTCCTTCTCCACAGGGCTGCTCTCAAGTGGTTCTTCGCCCAGTCTGTATAAACACCTGGCATTGCTCCAGCCAAATTGCAGCACCTTGCACTTGGCCTTGCTGAACCTCTTTTGGTTCACATGGTCCCACTTCTCCAGCCTGTCCAGGTCCCTCTGCTTAGCTTCCCTTCCCTCCAATGGATCGACTGCACTGCTCAGCTTGGTGTCATTTTCAAACTTGCTGAGGGTGCACTCGATGCCATCATCTGTGTCACTGATGAAGATGCTGAAGAGCATCCTTGTCAAGACTGACCCTTGAGGGACACCACCTCCTTTCTTCCTCACGTTATGTCATAAACCAGTGTCCTTCACTCTGACAGTGTTTGCATTAGCTCATGGATTAAATGAATTAGATCTCTTTTAGTTCTTTGAGTCACAATCCAATGCCTTTTGCTCTCTGCCTCTGTACCAGATAAATTTTACATACCCTTCATCTGAGGACTGACCTGATGGATCTTCCACACTGTTCTTTTTAACGTCCATAGTTTGGTGGGGATGTTTTCCCAATGTGATGGGTTTCACCACAGTGACTGTGACCTGTATTTGTGACTTTGAGGCAGAGCTTGACACCAATGACCCACAATGGTTCATGGATGTTTGTGTTTATTGAGAATAAATCAGAGTTTCTTGGCTTCCCAGTGTCCATTTCAGTGCTGGGTCATGCCCAGGGCTCCACTGACTTGTCGGGGGGGCATTGTGTGCGCTGGGTTGGACTGCAGCTACAGGGACAAAGACAACAGTTGGCAGTTACTGCCCTGAGACCCTCTTCCCAAGTTCCATCTGAAGCTCCCAGGGGCCTCAGGTCTCCTGCAGGTCCTCTCAGAAAGCTGCCTGTCCCAGACAGGACCTCTGAGGCCACTGGAGATGGCATGGGATGCTTGTGATCACACAGTGGGGTTTTGCTCCTTGTCATTTATCCTTCAATCAGTGTGTGTTTCCTATTAATATTTATCATTTCCTATCTACCTATGTAAAGTATTTATCCTATTGGGAAGGTGAACCACGCTGGTGGGATATGGCTGAGGACTATGCTCTGTTTTTAGGGAAACTATTGTATTTTACTGTTGTTTGTCTTAAAGTAGGAAGCCTGTCTTGTGCCCGTGCGCAGACAGTTCTCTAAGGAAAGCAGGTAAAGGAATGGTGTAAAGGAACTGTACCATCCAGCTGCAGATTTCAGTGGAGAATTCTGCTGTAGGGAAAGTGATGCAAGTGCCAGGTGGCATACAGCAGACACGTCAGGCCTGGGGAGGTGAGCAGTCAGGTTGTCCGTACTGTGTCAGACCTCAAGCAATTGCTTTTCCTGCCTATGCAGATCTCCTTAGGAGACTCTCTGGATCAACATCAGAACAAGATGCACTACTTTAAATCTGAAAACATTTTTATTGGGTAACCTTTGAAATCTTCTTCCTTTACTACATTATGAAACCTCTCCACCTAGCTGTTTAAGTCTTGACTTCAAACACATTATGGAACAGACATGGCTCACTGGAACTTTCTGCACTTCAGAGAGACCCATGGTACATTTGATGTCAGGTCTATGAACCTCAGGTATTGAGTGGAGAATGCTGTAAGCACTTGAGAAAGTAAAATTGGAAGAAAAAGATGAGGGATCTTGGCGTACTAATGGGGCCCACTGAGGAACATTACCAACACAGCCTCCCCTTGGACATGTTAGAGCAGGGAATTGGAGATAATGATTACAGTTAGGTAAAGGAATGTGCTGAGAAACCTCTTGGTTTGTTTGATGAAGAAAGACCAAGGCCTGACATCCAGACGCTGGAGGGGAGATCCGTCGTATCTGAGGGAATGAGCGCAGGGCTCGTCCTGGGGTTGGTGTGGTGGGGCGGATTGTACTCCATGTGAAGGACAGCAGTGTGACACCTCCCAGGCTCTGCACAGGGATGCGAGGAGGCATTGAGGCCCCATTACCATAAGCATAATAAATCTCCTCACAAACCATGGCCAAGGGGACAAAGATTTCATTGCTGCTGGGGCCCTCCATCCTCAACCAGCACCCACTGCCTTCTCCTCTGCAGGATTTCCTATGCTTTCCAGCCCAGCCCTGATTTCCCTGTGGTCTGCAGACACCCACCTCTCCTCTTCGCCCCGCTCTGACCCTGGCACTGCAATCATTTCACTGATGTCTCTCAAGCCTCTCTGAACGTCCCTTGAAACACAAAGCCATGGAGTGATCCCTCAGCATGGCCCCACATCATCACCCTTCCAGTGACATTTCTTCCTCCTCATGCCCAGCCTCGAGCTTTCAAGCTGCACTTTGAGGGAGTTTTTCCCCCCCCATTTGCTCATTTCCACTACCAAGGTCAACTCCGTCATGTTGGAAATCACTTCCTCATGGAAACGCCACCCATCAGCTTTCTTGTGGCCTGTCAGCCATTCAGAAGAAGGAACCTCACCATCATCTTCCAAGGCACGTGCCAGCTTCATGGACAGACACGACCAAGTCACGTCCCTCCTGCTATGGAGTTGTGTCCTCACACAGAAGAGCCATCACAATCCCTTACACAAACCTCCTTCTTCCTGCATGGGCCCTACCAGGTGCTCAGGCAGAGAGGATCCCACAGCCAACACGTCAACCTGGCGCTTTCTGTCGGCCTCTCAGGGACACTGCGGATGTGATCCTGTGTGCACAGATCCCAGCCAGAAGTCAAGGGCTGACCACCAGCTGCTTCAGGCAGAAGGCAGCACACCATTCCTTTCTGGGACACGCTCCTGGGGCTGGCCTGTCAACTCCACAGACAGAAGTGACCTCACGGCCACCTTCACAGCCTCGTGCCACCTGCAGGCCCATGAGGGCCTGAGGTAGAGCTGAGCTCATGGCAGCATTCCTACCCACCTCCTCCTTATGGCCTCAAGCCGATCAGTCACACGTCACCTCCTGTACAGACATCGCCTCACATTCATCACTGCATTACATGGATTTGCTCTAAGACTCCACCAGTCCTGCTCTGCCCTGCAGAGCCAAGTACCCAAAGTTTAGGGTTAGGGGAGGGGTTGAAGGTGAGGAGGGCAGAGCACAGGAGCAGGGTCTGTGGGTGTTGGGTTGTTCAGGATAGGGATTGAGGGTTGGAACACACCTGTAGGGGCAGAGATTAAGCAGAGGTTTAGTGAGAGGGCTTGGTGTTCTGCTAAGGTTTTCAGGACAGTGTTAGGGTACAGGTAAGCATTACAGATTAGTGTTTTGTTTTGGACTGCAGTTTGGGCTAGTGTTAAACACAGTATTATAATGCTAGCAATTAAAGCTTGGTTTTAATATGAGTGGGAGAGTAAGACTGGGAATCTGTGCAATCCATTCCTTGGGAATGTTCTTGGCAACAACTTTTAATGAAGCCCTGAGCCTTCAGGTACTTCCGTGAGCAGATCTCCATTAACGATGGACTTGCTGTGGTGGAAACAGTCTGTGTGACAGAAGTGCCCACTGCGTGTCCTTGCTTGTGTTTGCAGCCACACAGCAGCACTGTCACCAAGCCACAGGAGCTGCAAGGCTAAGGGTCTATGGGGTTGAGTTTCAGCTCAACACACCACCACCACACCACTGAATTCTGTCTCTCAGTGCAACACTGAGCCTTTTCTTGAGAAGTTTCTGTCTCACCTCTGTTGGCTGTTCCATTTCTGAGATGGAAGTGGCACTTGACTCAGGAAGGAGAAGGACACAGAGCTCTGCAGGAGGACCTGCACCACCTGCCCAGCAGCTCTGCGATACCCAAAGTTGCTCTTCCTACCTACAAATTCATGCTCCAGAATGTCTCCTGAGAGACCTGGGCAACCTTTCCTGGGCTCTCATGTGTGCTTCAGCTACCCTAGGGCATCATGGAGGCAGGGCCCACCTCTGTGTTGCAAATGGAAAGAAGACTGAAGGGAGAATTCAGGGAAAAGTTTAAGTCTTTGAGATGAGAACCCATAACCAAGACATTTGCTTACACAAGGTCTCACAGGGACTGAGGAAGAGGGGATCTGAAAACCAACGTGCAAACCAGGTGCTGCTGCTGGCCTGTCAGAGGCACTGACAGATGTGAGCCTGAAAGCACAGACCCCAGCCAGGAGCCAAGGGATGGCCCGTCAGCTATTGCAGGCTGCAGTCACCACACAGTTTGATGAACAGCTGTATGCTTCCTGCTGGATTATGGGGTGCTGAGAACAGCTGACCCCGAAAGCTCCAGAAATGTCCCACAAGAAGGAAGACAGACAAAGTCATTGCACTCCCGTTGTTTGGATAAGCTTCACAGAGATCCTGGTTCCTTATGTACCCTGTGACGGGGCAGCACTGCATAGGTACAAACTGAGTAGTAATTGATGTGGATAATGACATTTAAGTGAAAAACATTAGAATACATAAAACACGGAATAAAACATTCAATAAATTAGACTTAGAAAATGAATACATAAACCACGTAAGACAGTTTGATTCTGTTAAAATCTGTATTACAACTCTCAGATAGAAAAAGGTGGGCAGTTTATTGCTTTTGAAACGCATTTGGTCATCATATTCTGCAGAGCATCTTTGAGCTCCTGGTTCCTCATGCTGTAGATGAGAGGGTTCACTGCTGGAGGCACCACTGAGTATAGAAATGACACCACCAGGTCCAGAGTTGGGGAGGAGATGGAGGGTGGCTTCAAATAGGCAACCATGCCTGTGGTGAGAAACAGGGAGACCACAGCCAGGTGAGGGAGGCACGTGGAGAAGGCTTTGTGCCGTCCCTGCTCAGAGGGCATCCTCAGCACAGTCCTGAAAATCGGCATGTAGGACACAACAATGAAAACAAAGCACCCAAAAACCAGAAGGGCACTAAGCATAATAAGTCCAACTTCCCTGAGGTAGGCATCTGAGCAGGAGAGCTCTAGGATCTGGGGGATTTCACAGAAGAAGTGAACCACAGCATTGCCTTGGCAGAGAGGCAGTGAAAATGTATTGGCAGTGTGCAGCAAAGCATTCAGAATCCCAGTGCCCCAGGCAGCTGCTGCCATGCTGGCACAAGCTCTGCTGTCCATCAAGGTCCCGTAGTGCAGGGGCTTGCAGATGGCAACATAGCGGTCATAGGACATGATGGTGAGAATGAAATACTCTGCTGAAAATAAAAAAGAAAAGAAAAAGACCTGTGCAACACATCCAGCATAGGAGATGTGCCTGGTGTCCCAGAGGGCATTGGCCATGGCTTTGGGCAGAGTGGTGGAGATGCAGCCCAGGTCGAGGAGGGCGAGGTTGAGGAGGAAGAAGTGCATGGGGGTGTGCAGGCGGTGGTGGCAGGCTACGGCTGTGCTGATGAGGCCGTTGCCCAGGAGGGCAGCCAGGTAGATGGCCAGCAAGAGCCAGAAGTGCAGGAGCTGCAGCTGCCGCGTGTCTGCCAACGCCAGCAGGAGGAACTCGCTGATGGAGCTGCTGTTGGGCATCTGCAGTTCCTGAGCATGGAGTCCTGTCTGAGGAAGGAAAAATGGGAAAATGTTAATTCAGAGCTCTCCAAAAAAAGCCGTCTCCATGTCTTCTGAATACTCCCAGACTGCCTCCATCCTTTCTACAAGATCTTTAAACTTGGAGAGCTGCAGGCTGTGGATGAGTCAACTCTGTTCTACAGCAATAAAACAATTTAAAAACAGAGTGATCTCAGGTTAATAACCTGAGGTATCAAAGAGCTTTCCACAAATTTCTCAAAACTGGACAGCGGCACTCTGTCAGTATATTTTCTTTTAGTTGCCCCAGCATTCATGAAAAGTGTTTTTAAGGTAGAAATCCTTGATCATTGTGAGACACTTCAAGTGTCAGTGTCACTTCTGATGTCAGAGAGGCAAAGGGCATACCCCTCACTTCCAAGTGATTGGTCTACGTGATCTGCACTGTGTTTGCACCACTGGAGGATGGTCACACTCTAGGAGTTAACCTGACAAGACGCTAGTTGCCAGTAAGAGCAGAGGTTACTTGTGCAGAACTCCAAGCCTCTCGTCTTCCTTACCATACCAGGGGAAGATCTCAGCTCTCTCTTTTCCGCAGGGACACTGCCATCCAGCAGCATTTCCATGGCCTTAACACTGAGGCATCTTCTCTGGGGTGCTGCTGGATAACACAGAGCTGCCATGGCAGAGCTGCAATATTTTGCAGGGCTGACTTCAGCCCAGGAGGAACCACAGGAGCAGAGTCAAAAGCCCAGAACGTGGGGTGTCCTAGAAAGAGAGTCAGCTCATTCCTAGCCCTAGAGACAGCGTTTATCAAAGGGTGCCTGAGCCCCTTCTGAATCCCCATCCCACACTGTGCAACTCTTCATCAAGTTCTCATGGCACTAGGAATGGATGCACAGGCTGATAGTGAAAATAGGCCAGGGGGTTGCTGCAGGGAAGGTATGTGCACTGCAGGGTGGCAGTGAGGTGCCCATTTTCCTCTCCCAGCCTTTGCAGTCAGCACTCTCCTCTCCCTCCCTGGCCATGTCTCTGTTGCCTGCAACTGTCCCTGCCTGCAGCCGCTTCTCTGTCCCCACATCCCTTCCCTGGAGCTCACAGAGCACATCAAAGCTGCTGTATGCTCAGCTCTGTCCTGCAGTCCCCTACTGCCCCTGCACATCATCCTTGGGGCACAGCAGGGACCTGCTCTGCAGGACAGCCCTGGGCACCCAACTGCAGCCCCGGCTGCACAGCCTGCAACCATTACGGGACTCATAGCCCTCAGGTCTGTGCTCTGATGCTGCAGCATGGAAGCCCTCAGCTGGAGCAGGTCTTTTTCATGATAATGAAACAGATTTTATGCAGCCTAACCTGCAATGCGATATCTCAAATTTAGTAATCCCTCCAGTAAAAGCCACTACGTTGCCTGCAGTGAGAGACTTACCTTGTCAAGGGCTGTGAGAAATGCTCTTTCAGTGAACTCACAGCCTGCTAACGAGCCACACAGCCTGTAAGCTTTTCTTCTTCTGTCCTATCACCTGCAGATCATGCCCCCAGCCCTGCTGTGTACTGCACAAGAGCTGCTCCTGTGTACAGCTTTCTCTGCAGTGCTGCCCACTTGTATGAGCTCCTTGAGTCCCAGGAGCCCGGCCCAGCTCAGCAGCAGACAATGTGATTTCCTTCTCTCCATGGAGATATCCATGACTCTCCTGAACTAAGAGTTCCTGCAGTGCAGCAGGGTCATCACTACAGAACACACTTCAAAGTCAGCTCAATTAATCAACACAATTCCTGAAGCACGGTTGCTCCTACAAGAAAAAAAATTGATCATGAGAGAAACAATGGCAAATCTGGAAATCCTCCATTCATGACTTGTAAATGCAGTCATAACATTACAGAATCATAGAAAAGTTTCGACTGGAGGAGACTCTGAAGATCACCTAGTTCTAATCCCTCAGCCATGGGCAGTGTTGCCAACTACCAGATCAGTCTGCCCAGAATCGCATCCATTCTGACCTTGAATGCCTCCAAGGATGGGGCATTCACAGCCTCTTGTGATAACATTTTCCAGTGCCTGTGTGTAAAAAATGTCTTTCTAACATCTAATCTCTGTCCCCCCTTTTTAATTTTGAAGCCATTTCCTTTTGATCTGATTCTATCAGACCATCTCATCCTACATATAGGTTTAGACATCTTATCCACTGTTGGAAACCCTGGGATTGAAATGGGATCAGTTCCTCACAGAACCATGGGAGCTGGGAGTCCTCTGAGCTGAGTTCAAATGTGCACAGTGAGGTGTCTGTGTGTGAGCCCCTCATCTGAATCCTTGCTCTTTATTCAACAGGGACTGCACTGCTCACACACAGACACTCAGTGATGACCAAGGTGCCTGGGGTGATCCTAGCTGTGTGCTCGTGCTTGTAAACTGTGGTGGAAAATCTGTGAGACAGACAGCTCCTTCCTGAGCATCAGCTGAGGGCCAGAAGGGAGGTATTCCTGGCCATCCTAAATGCCACCACAGCCCTGTGCTTGGGGCACCCACTGTGCCTTTTGCACCTGTCCCCATGGAGCATGTTGTGCTCTTCTGCTGACCAAATGGATGAGCTCACAAAGGAACAGCCAGATCTTCCTCTCTGCTCCATCCGTGGCATACTCTGGAGTTGAAAGCTATGACACATCTACCTTCTTTCACTGATGACACCTTATGAGTTTGCTCTGGGCTCTCATGTGAATGTCATCAGAAGTATTCTAGGGTCATGCCAGTTCCCAGTTGACAGGAAGCTGGCAAACACTGTTTCAATTTTATGGAAGAACAACAAGTATTATCTAGGCAATGATAGACCTGTCTGACTCTCTTCAGTGCCTGGTAAACTTGAGGAGAAAATATGCTGGGAGTTACTGAAAAACACTGAAGGACAATTCTGTCATTGGTCACAGCCAACACCAGTTCAAGAAGAGCAAGTCCTGTTTAACTTCATGTCCTTTTATAAGGTCAAACATGTAGATGAACAAGGGAAGCCATCCGATGTAATCATTGAGGATTTCAGAAGAGCTTTTGATACTGTTTGTCACAGAATTAGTCCGGACAAAATGTTCTGTGTATTGCTAGACAGAAACATCATGTGATGGGTGAGCTGTTGGCTGATGGGTCGGGCCCAGAAGGCAAATGGGGCTCCACCAGGCTGGCAGATGGCCACAAGCAGAGTTCCCTAGGGCTCCATCTGAGGGCCACTTCTCTTTATTGTTTTTGTGAATTATGTGCATGTAGGGCTAGAAGATGTATTGAGTAAGATTGCTGATGATACCAAATAGGGTGGGGCTGTTGCCTCCAGTGAGGTTGGAGTGGACTTGTAGACTGATGTGGACAAGTTAGAGAAATGGGTAAGCACAAAATGCACATGATGTATAACAAGAACAAGTGCCTGACCTGAGTAGGGGCAACCCGGGACATACACACTGACTGATATGGGACACGGGAGAGCAGTTTGACTGAAAGGGATTGGGGGTCTTGGTCAACATCAAATTGAACGTGAGTCAGCAGTGTGCCCAGGCAGCCAGGAAGGCCAACCGTTCCCTTGGGTGCACTGTGCATGGCATTGCTAAATGGGGAACTGAGGGGGGATTTTCTTGATCTGCTCTGCACTGCTGGAGCACTGGGAGCACTTCTGGGCACTGCAGAACATGAAGGAGATGAAACTATTGGAGACTGTCCAAAGGAGGGCAGAAGAGCTGAAAGATATGGAGTTCGAGGTTTCACTGGGATTGACTATTTGTTCAGACAGGGCCCTTCTCACATCCCACATCCTGGCATGAGACACACTGCCCACATGGGACTTGGGCCTCACGGCATCCTTGCACCCCATGCAGAGTCTGGCAGCTGCTGTGCCCTGGTCTTTCATTTGACATCAGACAAACCTCCATCCCACTGCCCCAGGAAGGGCCCTGAGCCAGCACGAGGGACACGATCTCCCTGCCAAGGCTCTGCGGATCAGGCCTTGGCCTTTCTGCTTCACAAGACAAAGGAGGCTTTGCTCAGCATCACAGCCACCATCCCAGTGCCTTGGTCTGCCTGCAATCATGGCTTCCAATTCTCTGCTCTAACAAGTCCCTGGGGAAGCTTGCTTGTCAATGGCCTCAGTGGGGCCCATTAATACTCCAAGAAACTTCACTGTTCCTTCTGACTTTGTCTTCCTGAGCACTTTGTGCAATCTTCTCTGTGCACTGGAGGTTGATGGACTAAGCAGCAAATTCCCCGTGGGCCCATTACAATCTGCAGAGCCCTCCTGTGCCTTGTGCCTTCCTGTCATCTTCTTCAGGTGTTCACAACTTGTACAGCAAACTGGAGAGGTATCTGGAGAGAGCTAAAATTGGAAGAGAACGAAAGGCATTTATGACGACTATTTATTTATTTATTTATTTATGGTTAGGTTTAAACAAGAAGTTGCAGCAGCACTTTGTAAATGATATTGATCCAAGATGTCCCCAATTGAGCTTTGCCCTGTCACCGTGTGGACAAATGTCCTCCTCAGCTACTCCACCCCATTTCTACTCCCATTGGCCCCATGAGACTTGCATTACTTTTCCTCATGTCACTCTTCTCCTCTGCAGTCACATTCTCAGTGTTAAACCTCGATTGCACCAACTCCCACAGGCTTTCCTCAGAGAACCAGCTGCACATGGGCAAGGAAAGATTTCTCTCTTTTTTTTTTTTTTTTTTGATGACAAACAGTTGTAAACATGATGCAATTGAACGAACAGTAGAGCAATGTAATCCACTGCATGCCTTGTCCAAGACGCGTCTAATGAGGTTTGTCTTTCACTGGGAATATTAGTACAAGAAATATGTTAGACAGAGATGGGAAGGTATAGATAGAATCACATTTAAGGAGTTGATCGAAGAGTCCATCAGACTTTGCAGAGATGTTGCAAGTTCCAATAATCTCCCTGAAGCTGACAGATCAGCCAGATAATTCGGAGGTATCTGAGTGAACAAAGAGCAAGGGAAGGAAAAATTTGTAGACCAGTGGGAAAAGCATGTGTCCAGATGGCCTGCTGAAAACACACCCTGAATCATGGTCATTGATTTAGGAGAGCTGGAGATAGTTGGAGAATGAGGGACATCAAATACGCAGCAGGGTAGAGCAGCGGTGGACGCTGGGCATTGGTCACAGGGCATTGGCACTGGCACCAATTCCTCAGAGAACCAGTTGCACATGGGCAATGAAAGATTTCTCAATTTTCCAACTAACAGAATTCCTTCATGATACAATTGAATGAACAATGAAACACAGTCTGTGTCCTTGTACCTGAAGGCATGTGTTTCCTGCTAACACAGTTCTGCAAAATGTTGTTCTTCTTGGAATAAGATAGAAAGGACACAAAATCCCCTAAAAGACTTGAATTTTCAAATTAAAACAAACAAACAAACAAACAAAAACAGATCTCATGAGTATTTTAGAATTTGAGAGGTGTGTTAATTCATTTTCACTGATTTCCATCTTGGTCTTCAATCCATTCAATTCAATTCAATTCAATTCAATTCATTCAAATCAATTCCATTGCTTCTGTTTTATTGACATGAACATCTTTCAGACTTACAGCTTCAAAAATAAAAGAAAATCCAGGAACAGACACTGTTGGTCTCCTCTCTTTGCCATTGCCATTCTCTGACCTGGCTGCTCTGCCATCCCAAGGAAGAGCTCATTGTGCTCTCATAGAGGGCAATTGCCCTTCCTTGTCTCCTCTTCCTTCTATCATAAAGACTTGTACTACAGTCCAGCTGTGGAAGCCATTAGACCGTGTCCCTGTGATCCAATCAAGAGCTCAGATCTGCAAGTGTACAAAGCTCTCTAGCCCAGCACATATTGGTGTTCTCATTCGTGTAAAACCACATAAGAAAACATCCAATTCAGGAGGCATTACTGGATTCAGTGCATCCATGGTATCTATGAAGGTGGCACATAATCATTGGACCCACTGTGGGGCGCCAAGTTGTCCAAGCAGCATGGATACTCCTGGACATGGCTTTCCTGAAGGCCCTGTGTTGCATTTGCAGCTGCATGTGAGTGTGCTGGACAGCCCAGGACACTGCCATGACACTAGGCTGCTTCTGATGCCATTCACATGAGAGCACATAGAAAACTGAGGCTTCTTCAGGTGAAGAACAAAGATGTGTGTCAGCTCTGTAGTGCCTTGAGCTCCAGAATAGGCAGCAGATGGAGAACAGAGGAAGATCTGCCTCTTCTTTTGAGAGCTCATCCATTTAGTCAGCTGCATAACTGCATGCTCCATGGAGATGAGTAAAAAAGACATACTCCAGTGCCCTAAATGCAGTGGTCTGTTGTCATTTAGGATGGCCAAGAATACCTGTGTTCCATCTCTGGCCCTCATCTGATGCTCAGGAAGGAGGTGTCTATCTCAAGGATTTCCCACACACTTCCCAAGCACCAGCACACATCCAGGAGCACCCCAGGCACCTTGGTCATCACCCAGGGTCTGTGTGTGAGGAACGGACTGTCTACCGGAGGACCAAGGACTCAGAGCAGGAGCTCACATGCAGGCAACTCCTTGTGCACATCTGAACTGAACCAGAGGAATCCCAGCTTCTCTGGGTCTGTGGGGATCTGAATCCCATTTCAGTCATAGGGTTTCCATCTAGGGATGAGATGCCAGCACTAGCTCCGCTGGATCACTGCCCTGCCCAGGGGTAGTCCACCCCTCCCTGTCCAGGTCTATGTGCCCTTTTTGTTTTAGCAAACACTCTCTGGTAGGACTAACCGTATGTCTGGAATTAGTCACTGTCCACTGGACATTTGGTGGTTAATGCAGCATATTTCAGAGTACAATCATGACACTGTTGTCTTTCTGGAGCTGTTGGCCATGGAGACCCAGGGACATCTCAGAGGAGATCATTGGGAGGATAGAAATCGCATCCTCTGCTGCTGAGCTGTTCTGAGCCCCTGGGACACAGGGAGCTCCTACAAGTGGGCAGTGCTGCAGAGACACAGCTCTGACTAAGAGCAGCTCCCGTGTACTGTGCATCAGCACTAGGGGCACGTTCTGCAGGTGACATGAAGATAGAAGAGAAAGGAGAGAGGGATTACTGGATGTGAGGGGTGTGAGCGGGCTGCGACCTCACTGCAGGAGCATTGCTTTCAGCCACTGACACGGTAAGTCTCTCACCATAGGTAATGCAAACACTTTTCCAAGAGGGATCACCAAATCTGGCACATCCCAGTGCAGATCAGGCTGCATACACCCAGTGTTTCTTTATCATGGAATAAGAGCTGTTCCAGTGGGGGGCTTCTCTGCTGCAGCATCAGAGCACAGCTCTGAGGGCACATCAAGAAAGAATCCTAAAGAGCATTTTACCTCCCTGCTTTCCTCTAACGTATATATTATTTCAGTAAACCAATGGGAGTTCTCTTAGGTTCCCTTTTTTACTTGAAAAAACGAACATGCACTTAGAAAGTGCCCCGCAAATGGGGTGATTTCTAGACAGCAAATAGGAATGCAGAGAGTTTGGGCTAGTGTCTGTATGCTCAGTCAGGGAAATGACAGGAAAACAGCCCCCAGGATGAAAATCTACAGACCACAGAGATATGATCAGGGAATTACCCCCTTCAGTGCAGGGTCCTTCCTCTGAGCAAGCTCCCACCTAGAAACGCCTCTGCCCACATGACCATGGGGTCCGATGCGTGAACCAGCTCCTGTGCAGGCAGAGCTCCAGCAGAGCAGAGCAGCATCTCCCCAGGCACGTGTCCATCACCCTCTGCAGTGCACAGGGGCTGAGAGCCACTGCCTGGGGCTGTGGGCAATGCAGGCTGTGAGGCTGGGAAGGAGCTGGCTTTCCCTTAATGAGATGCCATCAGTAGGACACAGCTCCCTGATGCTTCCTTCAGAGCCGTGAGCTGACCTTCAGGATTCAAATATTTCCCTTAATCAGGCGATCAAAGTGCAGGGAAGAAGCAGAGAGATGCAATATGCAAATGCTGTGGGGTTGGTGAAATCAGTGTTAGGGGTCATTTGCAAGATGTGTGGTGATAAGGCACTGCTGCAGTACTTCGAGAAAGGGTGAATACACGGTGATGGGCAGAGGACTCCTGTTTTCTGAGCTGGGTCTGACTTCAGAACTTTATGGGAATGCAATCGTCTTACATCTGCTAAGTAGTCAAACTCAGAGCAATTGGAAAGAAAGCCAGTCAGCCCCCCTTACCCTGCACTAAGCAGCAGAGAATCCCTTTGCCTCTCAGATCTTACAGCTGTTCAGACTTCAGCAAACACTCCTTAGGCATGGTGAGCAGGATGAGAATTTGTAGGAAAAAGCGATCCCTAAAACTTCTATTTATGACCCACATATTTTTGGCATTAAGGTTCAGATGCCGACCAGCACTTTTGTATTAGAAGTGATTTTATCTGGTAAATACTGAAACAAAAGTCTGCCCACACACCATCACCACATTCCTATGTACACACAGGGATAAAAATGCTTCATTGAGATAAAAAGTGCAGAGTCCCTCATGCCAAATTCGACCTCATGAAATGTAGATCACACCATGGAGCTGAATGAACACAGCCCACATAGAAAGACTTGTCCTTGACTTTTATCCTCCTTGAGCAGGTCCTGGTGCCCAGAAGAACTGCAGATGCCCAACAGCAGCTCCATCAGCGAGTTCCTCCTGCTGGCGTTGGCAGACACGCGGCAGCTGCAGCTCCTGCACTTCTGGCTCTTGCTGGCCATCTACCTGGCTGCCCTCCTGGGCAACGGCCTCATCAGCACAGCCGTAGCCTGCCACCACCGCCTGCACACCCCCATGTACTTCTTCCTCCTCAACCTCGCCCTCCTCGACCTGGGCTGCATCTCCACCACTCTCCCCAAAGCCATGGCCAATGCCCTCTGGGACACCAGGCACATCTCCTATGCTGGATGTGCTGCACAGACCTTCCTGTTTGTCTTTCTGCTATCAGCAGAATATTTCCTTCTCACCATCATGTCCTATGACCGCTACGTTGCCATCTGCAAGCCCCTGCACTACGGGACCTTGATGGACAGCAGAGCTTGTGCCAGCATGGCAGCAGCTGCCTGGGGCACTGGGGTTCTCTGTGCTCTGCTGCATACTGCCAATACCTTTTTTCAGCCACTGTGCCATGGCAATGCTGTGGATCAGTTCTTCTGTGAAATTCCCCAGATCCTCAAGCTCTCCTGCTCAGAATCAGACTACCTCAGGGAAGCTGTGAATATCTATTTTAGTCTTTGTTTAATTTCTGGGTGCTTTGTATTCATAGTGCTGTCTTATGTGCAGATCTTCAGGGCTGTGCTGAGGATGCCCTCTGAGCAGGGACGGCACAAAGCCTTCTCCACGTGCCTCCCTCACCTGGCTGTGGTCTCTGTGTTTGTCAGCACTGTCATGGTTGCCTACCTGAAGCCCCCCTCTGTCTCTTCTCCATCCCTGCACCTGGTGGTGTCATTGCTGTACTCGGTGGTGCCTCCAGCACTGAACCCCCTCATCTACAGCATGAGGAATCAGGAGCTGCAGATTGCGCTCAGGAAAATACTCCATTATTCATTGTGTCTCCATCAGAACAATGTTCATCATATTCTCAAGATTGCAGAATAGTTAGGAGAAGTGTGATTGATTTTATGTGATGTTTCATTTTTTCTTCGTATTTGTTTGCCATACCTATAATAAATTTAATTCCAATTAATAATATTCATCATCAGTCTTTATGCTTACTTATTTTTACTTCCATGTGTTGAACCTCTTGTACTTAAGGAACCAGGTTCTGTGAATAGATAAAGAAATCAACACAGGTTCATTTGTTTTGCCTCCCATCCAGTATGGATCATCAGCAGAAGCTCATAACCTAAGACACAAATGCCACAAGGAGCAGCAGTGTCCCTGAGGGATGTCTGTCACTGCCTGAAGGGGACTTTCTGCTGCCTTTGAGTTGTGCTGCCGCTTCCTTGGTGCCACGGCCATGGGCAGCAGCAGGACATGCTCTTTTCAGTGCTGCTCTCTTTATGTTCCCAACTGTTCTCTTGTGTCCATCCATTTGTGTCAGCTCTCAGTTCTGGTGCAATTGGTGACAGTGCTGTTGTCTCTATGGTGGCATCCTTACGGCTGCAGGCAGGCAGGCAGTGTGCAGCACTGTGCCACAGCTGGCCTCCCTGCTGAGACCATCATAACAGAAGGGGCTGCTCAGGGCAGGGCCAGAGGACTGAACACCCCTTCCAAATCTGTGCCAAGAATACAGCCAAGGAGCTGCCTTCTTGCTTTCCAGGGGTTCTGCATGGTTCAAAGTCCCAGAGTTATCAGTGAGGACCAAAGGATGGATGAGAGCTCCCTTCTTGGTTGTACATGGCCCAGCAAATGGTAACTGGTCTTGAACATGTCTCTGTGGGACTGTCCCTACTGCGGTGGGGCTGCTGGCAGATGCTGTCCTGGAGAGGAATCTGGAGCAGCCTGGAGATGCCAGAGGATCTCCTGGGACAGTGTAAGAGACTGTGCAAGTGTAAGGCAAAGAATCATTCCTTATGCAATAACAGACCACTGATTCAAAGGATCAGGGGAATCTGAGGAGCCCACAGGCAAATGAAGGCTCTGCAGTCTGGTGCTGCTGAGCCAGCAGGGCAGATGGAGAGAGACTCAGCAGTAGAGATCCCATCCAGCTGGGACTGCCTCCCACCCTGAGCAGCACAGAGTCAGTGCGGTGCCCCAGGGCACCACAGCTCCCTCGCTCTGCAGATCAGCTCCACCAGGTCAGGGCCCTGCACGGAGCTCAGGAAGGGAAGCAGGAGGGAACCAGGATCTGCTGCCAGGCCACACTGCCCTGGACAAGGATCTGTGGAAGTAGGGCTGGGAGCATTTCTGTGTGTTCAGGAATGGATGGATGAGCAGGAACATGCTCTGCTTGCCCTCCTGCTGCAGGTGGCTGCACCAGAGAGGACCCGCAGCCAGCACCTGGATGGAGCTCTGCCACCTGCCCTGCCCTCCCCTCTCCAGTGCTGTCACTGCTGATGCACTCCATGACCTCCCAGTGCTGCCGGCCGGCACATCTTGCAGGGGCCATTCAGGTGCTGCAGTGACAGTGAGCTCACATCACCACTCCAGCCACCTGTCCTCAGCCTGCCTCTCCCTTGCTCCTCTGCCCTGTCCTGTCCCTGCTGGGATGAGTGCTGTAGGGATGCGCTTCCTGTCCCCACGTTGACTCCTCCCAGCTGCTGACCCGGTGGGCTCCTGGTGGTACTGATAGTAGACTTGATGGTGAGGAGCAGAGTCCAGAGAGAAAAGGTGGTGTGAAGCAGCATTTTTGCAGTGGAGGCCTCCATGTTCATTTGGCAAGTGAGAACTTGTGCTCACTGTGCCTGTGGCCCGGAGCTTCTACTCCAGCGTTATCTGCATTGGTCATGGCACAGGAATGACGTTTCATAGACCAGCGACCTCCTTTCTTCCTCATGTTATGTCATAAACCAGTGTCCTTCACTCTGACAGTGTTTGTATTGGGTCATGGATTAAATGAATTAGACCTCTTTTAGTTCTTTGAGTCACAATCCAATGCCTTTTGCTCTCCGCCTCTGTAGCAGATAAATTTTACATACCCTTCATCTGAGGACTGACCTGATGGATCTTTTCACACTTTTCTTTTTAACGTCCATAGTTTGGTGGGGATGTTTTCCCACTGTGATGGGTTTCACCGCAGTGACTGTGACCTATACTTGAGTCTTTCAGGTTGAGCTTGACACCAATGACCCAAAATGGTTCATGGATGTTTGTGTTTATTGAGAATAAATCAGTGTTTCTTGGCTTTCCAGTGGCCCTTTCAGTGCTGGGTCACCCCCAGGGCTCCACTGACTTGTCTGAGGGGCATTGAGTGCGCAGGGTTGGGCTGCAGCTACAGGGACAAAGACAACAGTTGGCAGTTACTGCCCTGAGACCCTCTTCCCAAGTTCCATCTGCAGCTTCCAGAGGGCTCTGGTGTCATGCAGGTCCTCTCGAAAAGCTGCCTGTCCCAGACAGGACCTCTGAGGCCCAAGGAGATGGCATGGGATGCTTGTGATCACACAGTGGAGCTTTGCTCCTTATCATTTATCCTTCAATTAATATGTGTTTCCTAGTAATATTTATTGTTTCCTGTCTATCTATGTAAAGTACTTACCCTTTTGGGAAGTGAACCATGCTGGTGAGATACGGCTGAGGAGTGTGTTCTCGTTTTAGGGAAATTGTATTATGCTTTACTGTTGTTTATTTTAAAGTGGGAAGCAATGTCCTGTGCTTGTGTGCAGACAGTTCTCTAGGGAAAGCAGGTAAAGGAATGGTGTAAAGGAACGGTACCATCCAGCTGTAGACTCCAGTGGAGAATTCTGCTGTAAGGAAAAGTGATGCAAGTGCTAGGTGGCATACAGCAGACACGTCAGGCCTGGGGAGGTGAGCAGTCAGGTTGTCCGTACTGTGTCAGACCTCAAGCAATTGCTTTTCCTGCCTATGCAGATCTCCTTAGGAGACACTCTGAATCAATATCAATTGGTGAATGATGCCCCAAAAGCAGCAAGATGCACTAGTTCAAATCAGAAAACATTTTTATTGGGTGCCCTTTAAAATCTTCTTTCTTCCCTATAGTAAACGTGGAGTAAAGTGTGAGTAAATCCCAGAGGAAGGACTGAGTCCACATGGAATAGAGTAAGTGCAAACGCAGAGTAAAGGGTGGGCAAGCCTGGTGCAAAGTGTGAGTGAAACCTGGAGAAAACTGATAAACTCAGAGTCAAGTGTGAGAAACACCCAGAGTGAAGTATGGGTAGGCCCACAAGAGAGAGTGTGCACACCCAGAGTATGGTGTCAGTAAAACCCGGAGAAAAGCCTGAGTAAACCCAGAGGAAAGTGTGAGTAAAGTTGCAGAAAAGTTTGAGGAAACCTTGCGTAAAGTATGAGTCAACAACACTCAGAAAAGAAGTGTGAGTAAACCCGGAATAAAGTGTGAGTAAACTTGGAGTAAAGTGTGAGGTAAGCCCAAGTGAAGTGTGAGAAAACCCGGAGTAAAATGTAAGTTAAAGCCAGAGTAAGGTGTGAGTTAAACCCAGAGAAAGGTGTGAGTTCACCCGGAGTGGAGTAAAGAGTAAACCCAGAGTAAAGAGTCTGCAAGTCTGGTGCAAAGTGTGAGTAAAATGTAGTGAAAATGGTGAGAAGACTGGGCACAAAGTGTGAGTAAATTCTGAGTAAAGTGTGAGAAACACCCGAGTAAAGTGTGGGAAACACCCAAGTAAAGTGTGGGTAGGCCCCAAAAAGAGAGCGTACACACCCGGAGTAGGGTGTCAGTAAAACCTGGAGAAAAGTGTGAGTGAAAGGTGAGAAGGGCCCCATAAGCGAAAGTGAAAAGGCTTCAATGTGACTGAGAATAGGGGGAGTGAAGGGAAATAATTAAAGATAGCTTCTAGAAGCGAGAATGTAGAGCTTGTTAGAAAATAAGGGATGTCAGACACTGGGTCTGGGATAGTGAGGGGGTGTTGAAGGCCATACCAATAAGGTCTGAGAACAGCCCGAGGACATTTTGCAGAGAGATGATTAGACGTCCACAGGGCAAGAGGAAACCAGTTTGGGGCGAAGCCCCCACTTTGGGTCAGAAGTTTACAGCAGGAAAGGGCAGAAGCCTTTGTGAGGAAGTCAAGAAATCTTCATCCCTTGACCCACTAACCACGCACAAGGTGGAAGGGTCTGCATGCTAATGAAGTCACGGGATTGTAATGAACATGTATCCGAGTTCCAGGAAAGCTATTGATGATGTATTAGTTTGGCCTATATCTGTTGCACAATTATTCCTGATGCAGTGCAAGCTTGGAGGAATTAAACCCCCTGCACCAGGGCTTTTGCGCAATTGCCAATAAAAAATAACTTCTCTATATCCTTACAGGCTATAGGGATTGATTTCCGCACGTCAAAACCTTCAGTAAAGTTTGAGCAAAACGCATACAAAAAATGAAGTGTGAGTAAACCCGGAGAGAAAAGTGAGCAAACTTGACATAAAGTGTGAGGTAAGCCCAAGTCAAGTGTGAAAAAACCCAGAGTAAAGTGTTAGTAGATGAGGAGTAAAGTGTGAGTACAACTCAGAGTAAGGTGTGAGTCCACCCAGAGTAGAGCAAGTGCAAACCCAGAGTAAAAAGTGTGCAAGCCTTGTGCAAAGTGTGTGTAAAACTGGTAGAAAGCTGTGAGCAAGCCAGGAGTAAAGTGTGACCAAACCCGGAGTCCAGTGTGAGAAACACCTAGAGTAAAGTGTGGGTAGGCCCACAAGAGAGAGTGTGCACACCCAGAGTATGGTGTCAGTAAAACCCGGATAAAAGCCTGAGTAAACCCAGAGGAAAGTGTGAGTACAGTTGAAGAAAAGTTTGAGGAAATCTTGAGTCAAGTGTGAGGAAACCTTGAGTCAAGTGTGAGTCAACCACACTCAAAAAAGAAGTGTGAGTAAACCCAGAGTAATGTACAAGTAAACTTGGAGTAAAGTGAGAGGTAAGTTCAAGTACAGTCTGCAAAAACCTGGAGTAAAGTGTTAGTGAACGTGGAGTAAAGTGTGAGTAAAACCCAGAGAAAGGTGTGAGCCCACCTGGAGTAGAGTAAGAGTAAACCCAGAGTAAAGAGTGCTCAAGCCTTGTGCAAAGTGTGAGTAAAACTGGTAGAAAACTGGGAGTAAACCAGGAGTAAAGTGTGAGCAAAACTTGGAGTCAAGTGTGAGAAACACCCAGAGTAAAGAGCGTTGCTGCACAGACACCGGGTGCAAAGGGGTAGATCCACCTAACTTGCACACCATCCGGAAAAATGGTGCTACAAATATAAGCCAAACTAATGCATAATCAATAGTTTTCCTGGAATTCAGATACATATTCATTACACCCCCGAGAGTTCATTAGCATGCAGACCCTCCCCTCTTGTGCGTGCCTTGTGGGTCGTGGGATGAAGATTTGTTGTCTTCCTCGCAAAAGCTTCTGACTTTTCTTGCTGTAAACTACTGATCTTTCGGGAGGACATCCCCCCAAACCTGTTTCTTCTTGCCCTGTGGACATCTCATCACCTCCCTGCCAAATGTCCTCGGGTTGTTCTCAAGCCTTATCATATGGCCTTCATCCCCTTCACTATCCCAGACCCAGTGTCTGCCATCCCTTATTTCTTTAACAAGCTCCACATTCTTTCTTCTATAAGCTATCTCTAACTTCCCCTATCCTCAGTCCCTGTGAAGCCCTTTTCTCACCTTCTACTCTTTTACTGTGGGGCCCTTTTCTCACCCTTCAAACAAGGTGAGAGAACAAAACTGAAATACAAACACAGCAAATCACTTTAATTACAATAAATAGGTAAGGAATATGAAGGATGTGAAATCCTAACTGACTGAGCAGATTTCTGTCTTGGAAATCATTTAAATTACGTAAACTATTAGTCAAATGTGTTGTGGGTCAAGTGTTGTTTCAATTAATATATTAAGGTGAAAGGGACTCTGGGTTCAACAGCTGTTCCAAAGCGTGCAGGAAAAAAACCTGCATTTGATATGTAGCCATAAACACACTTAGTTTGTTGTCATTGGGTTTTAAGCAAGGGAAGAATAAAGCAACTTTTCCCTCAACGCAGGAATTGTTGAACTGTGTTTTCTTCCCCGTCCTGTTGAGGAGGGGCAGTGACAAAGCAGCACACGGGGCACCTGGGAGCCAGGCAAGGTGAGCACAGCACAGCTGGGTGCTGAGTTCCAGCGTGATTTTGGGGTCCCAGCCCTGCAGCAAGAGGCTCCATATGCTTTCCCCTCTGCAGGACAGCCCTCCCCCACTGCCCCACATGGAGCTCAGTGCAGGCACTGTGTGGGGCAGCATGCGTGCAGTGGTACAGAGATGTGCCCACAGCAGAGCCCCTGCCAGCATGCATTGCCCTTCTGCTCCAGCAGCCTTCCCCACAAGCTGTTCCCTGCCCAGCTCCAACATGTCCTATACAGCTCACAGCCATCCCTATTCTGAGCTCTGCTGAGCTCTGGTCTGGGAGAGGATGCGGCCAGGCTGCCCACTCCCCAGTGAAGGCACTGAGCCCAGGGGGAATGTGGAATGGTCCCATCAGACTCCATCCCTCCTCTGATCTGATCTGATGGATGACACTGTGCTGGCCATGCTGATCAGAGTGGGCAGCAGACCCAGGTCGACAGGGATGAGTGCTGATAAATCCTCTCCCTGAGAGTCTGCGGGTGTGCAAAATGCTTGGAATGACAATGAAGCATTTTCAAAGGCACTGTGTGTACACAGGTATGCCTGAGGAATCTTCCTCCAGCCTCCTGCCCTGGGTCTGCTGCATCCCCACTGCCTCCACAGTGCCTGCTGGCATCTCATTTGCCTGCAGATACAGAAGGATAAGACAGAGGCTGTGGGAGAGTCAGCACTGACCCAGAGTTCATACGGGCTCCAGGAGAAAGAAAGCACGCTGATGCCTCAGTACAAGTGGAAGGAAGCCAAACACTTGTATAGGACCATGATAACCACTACTGATACTCGCACACGCACACACATATATGAACAGCAGAGAAAAACGTATCTATTAATATAAATAAATATTATAAACATTAAAAATCATAATGTAGGCCTGTTACAGGACAGACTTTGAATCATTCGTAGAGACAGATGAGAAGTTTATCCCTGGTGGAAGTGGGAATACAAGATAGACTATTTAGAGCAGAAGTGGTGGAGCAAGACAAGCAGCATGAGAAAGCAAGGCTGAGAACCAAGGCTATCTCTAGAAGAAAAGTAAAAGGAAAGGTGCACAGCTCTGATTGGATTACCGCCTGTCTGCACGGATAAGGAATGTTTGTGGAATACTTTGCTAACATGAAAAGGCAAATGGGAAAGTTGTACAGGCTGATGGGAAAGATAAAAAAGGAAACTTGTGAGTGTATATAAGTGATGTGAGAGCCTGTAATAAACAATTTGGATCATTCACTTTGGAGTCTGAGCCTGTTTGCCACAGACGGAATTTGTCCATGACATCATTTTCCTCACTACATCCCTGAGCTCCTGGTTCCTCATGCTGTAGATGAGGGGGTTCAGTGTTGGAGGCACCACTGAGTACAGAAATGACACCACCAGGTTCAGTGAAGGGGACAACAGAGAGGGTGACTTCAGGTAGGCAAAAAAATCCGTGCTGAGAAACAAAGAGACCACGGCCAGGTGAGGGAGGCACGTGGAGAATGCTTTGTGCCGTCCCTGCTCAGAGGGCATCCTCAGCACGGCCCTGAAGATCTGCACATAGGACACAATAATGAAAACAAAGCACCCAAATATGGCAAGAACGCTAACCACAATAAATCCTATTTCCCTGTGGTACCCTGATTCTGAGCAGGAGAGCTTGAGGATCTGGGGGATTTCACAGAAGAACTGATCCAGTGCATTGCCTTGGCAGAGAGGCAGGGAAAATGTATTGGCAGTGTGCAGCAGAGCAAAGAGAGCCCCAGTGCCCCAGGCAGCTGCTGCCATTCTGGCACAAGCTCTGCTGTCCATCAAGGTCCCGTAGTGCAGGGGCTTGCAGATGGCAACGTAGCGGTCATAGGACATGATGGTGAGAAGGGAATACTCTGCCGAAAACAAAAAAGAAAAGAAAAAGACCTGTGCAGCGCATCCTGCAAAGGAGATGTGCCTGGTGTCCCAGAGGGCATTGGCCATGGCTTTGGGCAGAGTGGTGGAGATGCAGCCCAGGTCGAGGAGGGCGAGGTTGAGGAGGAAGAAGTACATGGGGGTGTGCAGGCGGTGGTGGCAGGCTACGGCTGTGCTGATGAGGCCGTTGCCCAGGAGGGCAGCCAGGTAGATGGCCAGCAAGAGCCAGAAGTGCAGGAGCTGCAGCTGCCGCGTGTCTGCCAACGCCAGCAGGAGGAACTCGCTGATGGAGCTGCTGTTGGGCATCTGCAGGTCCTGGGCATGGAGTCCTGTTCAGACTGCAGAAGATAATGACGAGTCAAGACCATTCACACAGAAACTCTTCCCACCATTATATAGAAGTTTTTCTATGTGTATGGAAAATGTTCATTTAACTCCATAGCGTGAGTTTATTTTAATGAGCTTTACTGCACCTTAAGAAGTAGAATCTTAAGGAGCTCTTACTTTCCTCTCATTCCCTAATCATATTTCAGCTGCCAGGATATTTTACTCTTACAAGTGATTTCCATGTTTAATGTCTTTACCCCTTCTGCACTCAGAGTGCCCATCCCAAACTCTGTGCACTTCAATTTCTGTTAGAGGAAGTTGCCTGTTTGCAGGATAAGTGCTTTATTCATGTCTGCAGAGAATTACGATAATTTCAGCTGTTGCTGTCCTTTGGGAGAAAAGAGGCTGAAAGCACATGGGGAGGTTGTTCATATAACTGCAGACTGAGAAACATATAGTTTAGGATTCTCAGATATGTGTTCATATTTCACATCTCCTTTCAGAATTCTGCCTCCAACTCATTCTCCTTCCCTAAGGACAGGTATGGGAAAATCCCTGTCTTGTCTCTCCTCTTGCTAAGTGCCCTTGGAAACACTCTGGGATGCAATGAAGCCGTGTGGCAGCAAAAGGCCCCTGCCCTGCCCTGCCCTGCCGGGGGCTCCTTCCCCCCACACATCTCCCCGCAGCGCCCTGGGCAGCTCCCCGGGCAGGATGAGTGCTAAGTGCTGAGTGCTGAGTGCTGAGTGCTGAGTGCTGAGTGCTGAGCCTGGCAGGCGGCAGAGTCCCTGCCCCGGCACACAGCCCCTGGGGCACAGCAGGGACCTGCTCTGCAGGACAGCCCTGGGCACCCGGCTGCAGCCCCGGCTGCACAGCCTGCAGCCGTCCTGCAACACGCAGCCCTCAGGGCAGTGCTCTGATGCTGCAGCATGGAAACCCTCAGCTGGAGCAGTTCTTTATCCATAATAAAGAAAAAGTGTATGCAGCCTGACCTGCACTGGGATGTCCCAAATTTAGTGATCCCTGCCGGAAAATCCTCTTCATTTGCTGCAGCCAGAGACTTACCTTGTCAAGGGCTGTGAGAAATGCTCCTTCCGTGAGCACACAGTCTGCTCATGTGCCACACAGCCTGTAAGCTCGCTTTCTTCTCCCCTCTCTCTGTCACCTGCAGATCATGCCCCCAGCCCTGCTGTGCTGTGCAGAGGAGTTGTTCCTCTGCAGCACTGCCCACTTGTATGAGCTCCCTGTGTCCCAGGAGCCCAGCCCAGCTCAGCAGCAGAGGATATGATTTTCTTCTCTCCATGGAGATATCCACTGGTCTCCTGAGGGGTGACATCTCCTCAGGGGCAACAGGGTCATCACTGCAGAACGTACTGCACAGTCAGCTCAGTTAATCACCACTTGTCCACAGGATTTGACAAGCACGGTTGTTTTTAGTAAAAGTTGTTTGACCAAGGGAGAAGCAAATGCCAAATCTGGAAACCTCTGCTCATGGCCTGTAACTGCAGTCATAACATTACACAATCATAGAATAACATAGGGTGGGGAGGACTTTAAAAATCACCTAGTTCTAACTCCACAGCCATGGGCAGTGTTGCTGACCACCAGATCAGGCTGCCCAGCATCTCATCCGTTCTGACCTTGAATGCCTCCAGGGATGGCCATCCACCTCTCCGGGCAACAATTTCCAGTGCCTGCATGTAAGAAGTGTCTTTCTAACATCTAACCTCAGTCTCCCCTTTTTAATTTAAAGCCATTTCCCTTGGTTCTGATTCTATCAGGCCATCCCACCCTGACCCTAGTTAGGCAACTCATCTGCCGATGGAAACCCTGGGGCTGAAATGGGTTCAGTTCCTCACAGAACCATGGGAGCCGGGAGCCCTCTTAGCTGAGTTCAGATGTGCACAGTGAGGTGTCTGTGTGTGAGCCCCTCAGCTGAATCCTTGCTCTTTATTCAACAGGGACTGCACTGCTCACACACAGACACTCAGGGATGACCAAGGTGCCTGGGGTGATCCTAGCTGTGTGCTCGTGCTTGTAAACTGTGGTGGAAAATCTGTGAGACAGACAGCTCCTTCCTGAGCATCAGCTGAGGGCCAGAAGGGAGGTATTCCTGGCCATCCTAAATGCCACCACAGCCCTGTGCTTGGGGCACCCACTGTGCCTTTTGCACCTGTCCCCATGGAGCATGTTGTGTCATTCTGCTGACCAAATGGATGAGCTCAGAACACAAGAGCCAGATCTTCCTCTCTGCTCCATCTGTGGCATGGTCTGGAGTTCAAGGCATTACAAAGCTATGACACATCTACAGTCTTTCACTGATGACACCTTACTAGTTTGCTCTAGACTCTTATGAGAGTGGCATCAGAAGAAGTCTAGGGTCATGCCAGTTCCCAGTTCAGAGGAAGATGGCAAACACTGTGCTAATTTTAAAGGTGAAGAAAGAGGACATCAGCAATTACAGAGCTGTCATTCTTACTTCAAAGGCTTGTACACATATGGAGAAAATGGTGCTGAGAGTTCCTGAAAAGAACTTGAAGGACAATTCTGTCATTGGCCCAGCCAACACAAGTTCATGAGGGGAAGGTCCTGTTGAACTTCATGTCCCTTTATGACAACTTCACCCATTGAGTCGACCAAGGGAAGACAATTGAGGTCATCCTTTAGGATTTCAATAGAGCCTTTGATACTATTTCTCACAGTATCCTTCTGGGCCAAATGTCCTGCATTCAGCTACACAGAAACATAATGTGATGGGTGAGCAGTTGACCAATGGGTTGGACCAAAGGATTACAGTAAATGTGGTTCCATCAGGCTAATGGACTGTCAATAGCAGGGTTCCCTAGTACTCCATTTAAGGGCACTTCTCTTTATTGTTTTCATCAATGACTTGTATGCAGAACTAGAAGATGTTTTGAGAAAGTTTGCTGATGATACCAAGTTGATTCTATGAGGTTGGAGAAGACTTACAGAGAGATGTGGACAAGTTAGAGAACTGGGTAGCACCAATTGTAATACGTGTAACAAGAACAAGTGCCTGATTTTGCACCTGGGTTGGGGCAACACTGAATATACTCACTGACTGAATATGGGACACTGGAGAGCAGTTTGACGGAAAGGGATTGGGGGTCCTGGTCAACATCAAATGGAACATGAGTCAGCAGCGTGCCCAGGCAGCCAGGAAGGCCAACCGTTCCCTTGGGTGCACTGTGCATGGCATTGCTAAATGGGGAACTGAGGGGGGATTTTCCTGATCTGCTCTGCACTGCTGGAGCTCTGGGAGCGTTTCTGGGCACTGCAGAACATAAAGGACATAAACCTATTGGAGACTGTCCAAAGGAGGGCAGAAGAGCTGAAAGATCTGGACTTCGAGGTTTCACTGGGATTGACTACTTATTCAGACTGGGCCCTTCTCACATCTCACATCCTGGGATGAGACACACTGCCCACATGACACTTGGGCCTCACAGCATCCTTGCACCTCATGCAGAGTCTGGCAGCTGCTGTCCCCTGGTCTTCCACATGACATCAGACAAACCTCCATCCCACTGCCCCAGGAAGGGCCCAGAGCCAGCAGGAGGGACACAATCTCCCTGCCAAGGCTCTGGGGATCAGGCCTTGGCCTTTCTGCTTCACAAGACAAAGGAGGCTTTGCTCAGCATCACAGCCACCATCCCAGTGCCTTGGTCTGCCTGCAATCATGGCTTCCAATTCTCTGCTCTAACAAGTCCCTGGGGAAGCTTGCTTGTCAATGGCCTCAGTGGGGCCCATTAATACTCCAAGAAACTTCACTGTTCCTTCTGACTTTGTCTTCTTGAGCACTTCATGCAATCTTCTCTGTGCACTGGAGGTTGATGGACTCAGCAGCAAATGCCCCGTGGGGCCCATTACAACCTGAAGAGCCCTCCTGTGCCTTGTGCCTTCCTGTCATCTTCTTCAGGTATTCAGAACTTGTGCAGCAAACTGGACAGGTATCTGGAGAGAGCTGAAAGAGGAAGAGCCAAATGGGCATGTAAGAATTCCATTTATTTATTTATTAATAGTTCATTTTAAACAAGAATTTAAAGTAACGCTTGACAATTGATATTGATGCAGAATGTCCCCTAATGAGCTGTCACTGTGTGGAGAAACATCCACTTCAGCTTCCCCACCCCATTTCTACTCCCATTGGCCCCATGGGCCTTGCGTCACTTTTCCTCACATCACTCTTCTCCTCTGCAGTCACTCGCTCAGTGTTAAACCTCCTCTACACCAACTCCCTCCCCACTTTCCTCCGAGAACCAGCTGCACATGCACAAGGAAAGATTTCAACTTTATTTTATTTTATTTTATTTTATTTTATTTTATTTTATTTTATTTTATTTTTTTACTTGTTTCCCAACAAATGGAAGGAAATATAATTCAACTGAAAGAACACTAAAATAAAGAGATCAACTGCATGCCTTGTCCTAGATGCATCTAATGAGGTTTGCCTTTCACAGGGAATATTTGTACAAGAAATAAGTTAGATAGAGATTGGAAGGGATAGATAGAATCACAGTTAAGGAGTTGAGAAAAGAGGCCATCAGACTTAAGAGAGATGGAGCAAATTCCAGTAATCTCCCTGAGTGTAATAGGTCAGCCAGATATGTGGGAGGTATCTGAGTGAAGAACAAGCAAGGGATGGGGAAATCTGGAGAGCGGTGAGAAGAACATGTGTCCAGATGGCCTGCTGAAAACATGCCCTGAACCATGGTCATTGATTTAGGAGAGCTGGAGACACCTGGAGGATGAGGGACATCAAATACGCAGCAGGGTAGAGCAGCAGTGGACACTAGGCATTGGTCACAGGGCATTGGCACTGGCACCGCTGTCTGTGTCCCTGTACCTGAAGGCATCTGTGTCCTGCTAACAAAATTCTAGAAAAAAACTGTATTTAAGAAAAAATGAAAACAGAAAAAAAAAAACCACAAGATCTCCTCAATGACTAGTGCTTTCACCGAAAAAGAGAGAGGACTCATGAGGTGATTAGAAGTTGAGAAGTGTGTTAGTATGTTTTTCTTGATCTTGGTCTTTAAACCATTGTTTCAATTTCATTGGCATTAATTAACATCTGTGGTGCTGAGTTCTACTCGTTTTTCTCACAGCTTCTTTAGGTGGTCACATGCAGCACAGGGTTCATCACGCCCGTCATACCCTTCATAACAGGTACCCTGCCCCGTTCTACTTGGTCCACATTCACCCTAGCCTTCCTTTTGCTGCATATGTATTTCTACACGTCCTTCTTGTCTTCGATATGCCTGGGCAGATTCAACCGCGTTTGAGCTTTAGGCTTTCAAATTCATCTCAAAAGGCACACCAGGACAAAGTCTCTTCTGCTGCCAAGTGACCATTCTTGTTACCGCTTCCTGTATGAAGAATCCAAGGTGTTCTCTCCTGATGCCAAAGCTGTGAGCTTGTTGTGAGTTTGTGTGAGCCTAGAGTCATGAATTTGCCTTACGCCCTCCCTTCAGAAATCTTTACTATCTCATGGGCACTGTGGCCCAGGCTATCTTTGATACTCATATTCCCAACGACTTCCTCCTTGCAGGTGACTATGAGATCCAGCAGAGCAGCTCTCCTCTTTGGTTCTTCTATGGCTTGATCAAGAAGCTGTCAGCAGCGCTCTCCAGGGATCTTCTGGATGTTGTATGCTCTGCTGGGCTGTCCCTGCAGCAGGTACTGGAGAGAGTAAGGTCCCTGAGTGGGACAAGGGCCTGAAAATGTGAAGCTCCTGTTTGTCTTTTTGGGTCCCCTTTTGCTTGTTTTTCCTGATCAGGAGGCAAGGAACAGATGTGGCTGGTCTCTTCTTTGAGTCATTTCCATCAGTTCTCAGCTGGCTGCTCTGCCACCCCCAGGCAGAGCTCAGTGCACTCTCACAGAGGGCAGCAGCCTATCCTTTTCTTCTTTGACCATCCATCATAAAGTGTCTGTACCCCCTCTGCTACAGTTCAGAGGTGGGAACCATCCCACCATGTCTCTGTGATCTGAACAAGATCCCAGGACTGCAAATGCAGATTTCAAGGTCACTGTGTTAATGTTTGTGGTCTTCTCATCAGTGTAAAGACACTTCAGAAAGCATCCCATGCCAGAAGCATTATTTGATTTAGCCTGGCTGGGCCTTGCATCTACACCATGGTACTGGTGTTCAGAAGGTGGCACACAGGTACTAGACCCATTGTGTGGCTCACGGTTATCCAGCGAGCACTGACACCACCAGGGCATGGCTTTCCTGAAGGCCCTGAGCTGCATTTGCCAGCTGGCTGGGGGCGTGCTGGAAACCCAGGAAACTGCCATTCAAAGGAGAGCCCAGAGAAAATGAAGGTGTCATCAGTGAAAGAATGTAGGTGTGTCACAGCTTTGTAATGCCTTAAGCTCCAGCATATGCAATAGATGGGGAATAGAGAAAGATCTGACTCTTCATCTGGTGAGCTCATCCATTTGGTCAGCTGAATAATGCTGCATGCTCCATGGGGAGAGGTGAAAAATGACACTCTCAGGTGCCCATTCCTGGCAGATCTGATGTCATTTAAGATAGACAAGAATACTCCCAGGCTCTGTCTGGCCTCTAGCTGATGCTAGGAGGTGGCTCTCTCAGAGGAGGTTGCTCTCTCAGAGGTTGTCTACCACAGCTTGCAGGCACTGTTGCCCACATCTAGGAGCCCCACAGGCACCTTGGTCATCACTGAGTGCCTGTGTGCGAGCAAGTAACTTCCCACTGAAGGAAGACCAGGGGTTCACATATACAGGCAACTCATTGTGCACATCTGATATGAACCAAGAGGAGTCCCATCTCCCATGGGTCTGTGGGGAACTGAACCTCTTTTCAACTCCAGGCATTTCCATCTGGGGATGAGACACCTGCACTGATTGCCTCAGCTGAATGACTGCCCTGTGCAGGGGAAGTCAGAGGGTTCCTTTCTGTTAAGGGCCATGCACAGAGCTTTCCAGATGAGGCATTTGCAGCTCTTGTAGGCAAGCATGAGCTGTTAGGATGAACCATGCTTCTGGAATCAGTCTGTCTAGTGGTGATTAATTCATCTGACTTCAAAGTTTGTTTTGCAGAGATGACCCTGTTGTCTATCAGGAGCTGCCAGCCCCGGAGCCCTAAGGACATCTCCAGGGAGAGCAGTGAGGAAGAGAAAATGACATCCTCTGCTGCTGAGCTGGGCTGGGCTCCTGGGATACATGGAGCTCATACAAGTAGGCAGTGCTGCAGAGATTTAGCTGTGCTCAGGAGAAGATCAAGGGCACCACGCAGCAGGGCTGGGGGCATGATCTGCAGGTGACAGGGAGAGGAGAGAAGGAAGAAAGTTTACAAGTGTGTGAGTGTCTGTCTCCAGGCTGTGAGCTCACTGCAGGAGCGTTGCTCACAGTCTTTGAGAAGGTAAGCCTTTTGCTACAGGCAATGGAGCTACGTTTCCCTGGGACATCCCAGTGCAGATCTGGATGAAGACAGTCTGTGTTTCCTTATTGTGGAGAAAGACCTGCTCCAGCTGAAGGCTTCTGTGCTGCAGCATCAGAGCACAGCCCTGAGGGCTGCGTGTTCCAGGACGGCTGCAGGCTGTGCAGCCGGGGCTGCAGCCGGGTGCCCAGGGCTGTCCTGCAGAGCAGGTCCCTGCTGTGTGCCAGGGGCTGTGTGCCGGGGCAGGGACTCTGCCGCCTGCCAGGCTCAGCACTCAGCACTCAGCACTCAGCACTCAGCACTCAGCACTCAGCACTCAGCCTGCCCGGGGAGCTGCCCAGGGTGCTGCAGGGAGACGTGTGGGGGGAAGGAGCCCCCCAGCACGGCGGGGCCGGGCATGTGCCTTCTGCTGACACAGCTGCTGCCTGAGGCAGGGCCATCGCAGATACACTGCATCACAGAGTGTTTCTAAGAGCAATTTGCAAGTGGAGTAACAAGGCAAGGTTTTCCATTTCCTGTTCTTAGGGATGAGGAAAGTGTTGGGGGTAGAAATCTGAAAGGAGCTGTGAAATATAAACACATCTCAGAGCATCCTGAATTGTACCTTTCTTATTCTGCTATTATGCGAACCATCTCGTAAAGTGCTTTCAACCCCACCCCTCCCAAAGGACAGCACCAGCTGAAATTATCGTCTTTTTCTGCTGAGGTGAATAATGCATTAATCCTGCAAACAGGCAGCTTTCTCTAGCAGAAATATAAGTGCACAGAGGTAGGGATGGGCACTCTGAGTGCAGACAAGGTAGAGAGATGAGGCATGGAAATTGCTCATAGAAGGAAAATATCTAGCAGGCTGAGATATGATTAGGAAATGAGAGCAAAATTAGAGCTCCTTCATTTTTTACTTCTTTTGGGATGGTGAAGCTCATGAAAGTAAGTTCAAGTTATGGAGTTAAATGAACATTTTCCAAAGAGAAAGAAAAACTACTGTAGTTCGGAGAGAGGAGTGTCTCTGAATAATGTCTTGACTTGTCATTGTCTTCTGCACTCTGCACAGGACCCTGTGCCTAGGAATTGCAGATGCCCAACAGCAGCTCCATCAGCGAGTTCCTCCTGCTGGCGTTGGCAGACACGCGGCAGCTGCAGCTCCTGCACTTCTGGCTCTTGCTGGCCATCTACCTGGCTGCCCTCCTGGGCAACGGCCTCATCAGCACAGCCGTAGCCTGCCACCACCGCCTGCACACCCCCATGTACTTCTTCCTCCTCAACCTCGCCCTCCTCGACCTGGGCTGCATCTCCACCACTCTCCCCAAAGCCATGGCCAATGCCCTCTGGGACACCAGGACCATCTCCTACGCAGGATGTGCTGCACAGCTCTTTTTTTTTTTGTTTTTGTTTTCTGCAGAGTATTCCCTTCTCACCATCATGTCCTATGACCGCTACGTTGCCATCTGCAAGCCCCTGCACTACGGGACCTTGATGGACAGCAGAGCTTGTGCCAGCATGGCAGCAGCTGCCTGGGGCGCTGGGGTCCTTAATTCCCTGCTGCACACTGCCAATACATTTTCCCTGCCTCTCTGCCAAGGCAATGCCATCAATCAGTTCTTCTGTGAAATCCCCCAGATCCTCAAGATCTCCTGCTCACACTCCTATCTCAAAGACATTTGGGTTCTTGTGGTCAGTGCCTCTTTAGGATTTGGTTGTTTTGCTTTCATTCTGTTCTCCTATGTGCAGATCTTCAGGGCTGTGCTGAGGATGCCCTCTGAGCAGGGACGGCACAAAGCCTTCTCCACGTGCCTCCCTCACCTGGCTGTGATCTCCCTGTTTGTCAGCACTACCACATTTGCATACCTGAAACCCCGGTCCATGTCCTCCCCATCTATTGATCTGATAGTGGCAGTTCTGTACTCAGTGGTGCCTCCAACACTGAACCCTCTCATCTACAGTGTTAGAAACAAGGAGCTCATGTGTTCTGTTAGAAAAGTCATTTCACAAATGTTTCTGAGCTGTCATAAGTTCACTCTCTGTTCTTGCAGTGTTTAGAGTCAGTTGCTTTTATTGTTCTCTCAGGTTGATGGTTTTGTTTATGTGCATTCCACTGAGGAATGATTCTGATTTGTTTATATTTCCATCTGTATAAATATGCATTCAAATGTAGATCAGTGCTAAATTAGCATATGCTTAATAAAACAGGATATCCAAATTGCACTGCCTGAAGTTTGCTTGAAGTCTGTGGAGAGGCCTTGAAGAGGGGAATTTAGAGCTGAGCATCACCAACTGCATGACTGTTACCAAGAGCAAGTGTTTGAATCTGCACATGGGATGGGGCAACCTTGTCCATGTGTACAGACTGTGGTCAGAGGGCTGGGGAGCAGCTGTGGGAAAGGGATCTGGGGGTTCTGGTTGATGTCAAGTTGAGCATGAACCAGCAGTTTGCCCTGACAGCCAGAGGATTCAACCGTCCCCTGGGGTGCATCAGGGCCAGCACTGCTGGCTGCTGGGTGAGGGAAGGGATTGTCCTGCTCTGCTCTGTGCCGGTACAACCTCACCTCAAACACTGGGTGCAGTTTGGGTGCCACAATTTAAGAAGGACATCAAGCTATTGGAGAGCATCTCTATGAGAGCTCTGAAAATGGTAGGTGTCCAGAAGAGAGAAGTATGACGAATGGCTGAAGTCACCTGGCTTGTTCATCTTAGACAAGGGGAGACTGAGGGGAGACTGCATAATAATCTACAGCTTCCTACCAGGAACCATGATAGTCAGTGGAACAGTGGCTCAGTGTGTTCCAGGGTGCTCAGAGAAGTCCGCAGTCCGAGGAAACGTCAGGTTCCTTTCATTTTTTCCTTCACTAAGGAATTGAGAAGCTTCTAGGGACTCTTAGAAGACTGTCCTTGAGAAGAACAGCGATTGAGGCATGGCAGTGGGGCAGGTGACAGTCTTGGTGCTGTCCTTCAGGGCCCCCCACACCTGGAACTGAAGTGACAAAAGCAGCTGCAACAGAAGAGCTTGTTGATGGAGGGGGTGTGTTTCAGCACGGGGGAAGAGGCTGGGATAATGCTCAGTTCCTGTCATGGTTAACTCTATCTGTCTGTGTCCATGACAGTGGGACGGCAGGCACACAGGTCCACTGGCCCAAAAAAGGGGGAGGAGAATGGGGAGAGGGAACAAAGGGGGAAAGAAAACAAACAAACAAACAAACAAACAAACAAAACAGCAGCAACAGTGTGTGGAGGAGAATTAATTTACTAATTATAATAGTAGAAATACAAGTTAATAGGGATTGAAACTAATAAATCAAATAAATGGGTTTCTGAAAACTGAGGTTCTCACTGATCTGCCAGGGAGAAAACAGAGAAAGTCTCATGACTTCCAGTCAGTTTTCTCTTTCCTTCTGGTTGGAAAATGGAAACGGAACAGCAAAGATTTCTGGGATCTGCAGTACATTTCTTCTCTTCAAAGACTCTCAAAGCAGTTCATGATGTGACCATGTGGAATACCAACACCAAAAATCATAAAACCACTGAATCACCACACAAATTGGTGTCATCTGCAAACTGGATGTGAGTGCACTCAATCTCACTGCTGGTGTCACTGAAGAAGATCTTAAAGACTATTGGTCCCTGTTCCGTCCCATGAGGCACATCACTTGTCTCTGATCTCCATCCAGACACTGAGCCACTGGCCACCACTCTCTGGTTTCAGTCCTGCAGTCAGTTCTTCATCCAGCAAACAGTCCACCCATCAAATCCATGTCTTGCCAATTTGGAGAGAAGGGTGTTATGAGGTACCTTGTCAAAGGCCTCACTCAAGTGCACAGAGATGACATCAGTGGCTCCTCCTTTGTCCGCTGATGTGGTGACACCATCACAGAAAGCCACCAGGTTGGTCAAGCAGGACTTGAACCATTGGTTGAATGTTATTTGAAATATTTCATTTGAAAAGCTTGTGTTTGTCTGATCAGGTCCTGGGCCCAAAGGAAAGGGATGAGTAGATATGTTGCAGTGAGGTCACTTGTGCAAACAGAACTCATTCCTTTGTAGCAAGCATGTGGCTGAGATGGTGCTTGAGAGGTTATTTCTGTCTCTGGAGGTGACAGAGCAGCAGCAGGAACATGGCTGGCAAAGGGCCTTGGAAGACATTCATTCCGTAGTAGCCAGTAGGACAACCTTTAATGCAGGGCTGAGGTCTGTACCTTTAGGAATGCAGCTAATGGTCATTCCCATGTCTCTGCAGAAGGCACCAGGTTGGCAGGTGGATTGAGAGCTCCCTTCTGCCTGAGAAGCTGATTGCCTGCATGCAGGAAGAGGCCTTGGGTGTGGGTTTTCATGTCCCCTGCACGTTAGCACAAGATGGGTTCAGAACTTGGGCATGTCTACCTGAAAGGTCAGGATCAGTCTTGTGACTGAGAGATCATGGTGAGATTTCCTCTATATGGTCTGCTGGCAGGCCAAAAGAAGGCTGATGGGTTGGTACACTGCCTGGAGGGTAGATTCTGAAATGATGGCACTTTCGGGCTACCTGGACTGGTGGAAGACATTTGATACTGCCTTGTATGACACCCTTCTCTCTAGATGGTAGAGGGATGAACTGATGGATTGGCCACTCGATGGATAAAGAGTTGGCTGGATGCTCATGGCCAGAGTTGTGGTCAACAGCTCAAGGGCTGTGTGAAGACAGCGGCACACCTCAGGGGTCTGCAAGTGGGACTGGTGCTATTTCACCTCTTTGTTGCTGACTGGGACAGTGCTGTTGAGTGCACCTTCAGCAAGTTTGTGGGTGACACCACTTTCTGTGATGAGCTCAACCCAATAAAGAGAAGAGATGCCATCCAGAGGCACTTTGACAAGCTACAGAGATGGGTCTGTGCAAAACTGATGAAGATCAGCAAGGCCATGTGCAAGGATATTCACACGGGTAAGGGCAGTCCCAAGCAAAATGCAAGCAGAGTGGAGAATGCACTTAGAGTAGCCCTGAGGAGAAACACTTTGGGTGTCAGTTAATGAAAAACTCAACTGGCAATGTGCATTTACAGCCCAGAAAACCAATCATATCCTGGTCTGCACCCAATGAAGTGTAACTAGGAGGTCAAGGGAGGCGATTCTTCCCCTCTATTCCACTCTTGGGAGACTCCAGCCAGAGTACAGCATTTGAATCAAGGGCCACAAACAACAGGGCATGTATCTGCTGGAGCAAGTCCAGAGGAGAGTAACAAGGATGACCAGAGGGCTGGAACGTGTCTGATCTGTGCAAAGAGAGGCTGAGAGAGGTGGGGTCATTGAGCCTGGAGAAGAGACGTCTGTGGGGAGACCATCTGGCTGTTTTTCACAGCACAAGTCTCTACAAGGAAGTTAGGGAGGGAATTTTTATCAGGAATGAAGTGATGACACAAGGGGTAGCAGCTTAAATCAAAGCAGAGTTGATTTAAATTGGATTTTCAGAAGAAATTCTTTCTTATGAGAATGATAGCAAACTTGAGAGGTTGCCCAGACAAGCAGTGGCCATCCTATCCCTGGAGGAGTTAAATGTCAGTTTGGATGGGGCAAGAGAAAGGTGACCCTGCCCATGGCGGAAGGATTGGAACTAAGTGACTTTTATTGTCCCTTCCAACCTAAACCGTTCTGTGATTCAATGATTCTACAGCTCCCTGGTGGTGGGAAACAGCAGGAAAGAGAAAAACTGGGGAAAACTGCAGCTTGGATGGTGGAGACTGGGCATGAGGAAAAGGCTGCCCGGAGAGGTTGTGCAGTCTCCTCCAATGGAGATATTCACACCCATCTGGACACCTGCCTGTGCAACATATTGTAGAGTACTTGCTCTAGCAGAGGGGTTGGATTCAATGATCTCTTCCTACACCTTTGATTCCGTGATGGTGTGAAATGTCACTCAAGGTGTTGTGGTGCCAGAGGCCATAGAATCACAGAAGCATAGAATGTTTCTAATGTAAATCCTGACTCTTTCAATTTAAAACTGTTCCCCCTTCTCCTATCACTATCTGCCCATGTAAAACGTTGATTTCCCTCTTGTTTCTAAGCTCTCTTTGAATATTACAAAGCTGCAATGTGTTCTCCTTGGAGCTTTCCTTTTCCAGTCAGAACGAGACCAGCTCCCTCAGCCTCTCTTCATAGGGGAGGTTCCCTGCACTCTGATCATCCTCGTGGCTTTCCTCTGAACCAGCTCCAAAAGCTCTACATTATACTCCAGATGCAGCCTTCTGAGGGCTGAGTAGAAAAAGACAATGCCCTCCCTTGCTCTGATGACCACCTCTCTGCTGATGCAGCCCAGGGTACAGCTGGCCTCTCAGGCTGCAAGCACCCACTGCTGGCTCCTGTTAAGGTTTTCATCCACCAGGACCTCTAAGACCTTCCCCTTCATATGGGCTACAGGAGAAAGAGAGCATTGTGATGCCTCATAGAAGTTGAAGGAATCCAAACACAAGTTTTGGAACATGATATCCACTGACAGTAAATACAGACATATATGTATCTGAAGAGCAAAGGAAAATGTATCTATTAATGAAAAGAAATACATAAAATAAACAGAAGCGAACATAAAATAGTGTTGTTGTGGAGAAGACAGAATCATATGTAGAGAAGTTTATCCCTGCTGAAATGTGACCATGACATCATTTTCCTCACTGCATCCTTGAGCTCCTGGTTCCTCATGCTGTAGATGAAGGGGTTCAGTGTTGGAGGCACCACCGAGTACAGAACTGCTACTGTCAGATCCAGGGATTGGTAGGAAAGGGAGGGGGGCCTTAGATTGGCAAAAAAGCCAGTGGTGACAAAGAGGGACACCACGGCCAGGTGAGGGAGGCACGTGGAGAAGGCTTTGTGCCGTCCCTGTTCAGAGGGCATCCTCAGCACGCACCTGAAGATCTGCACATAGGACACAACAATGAAAACAAAACATCCAAATAAGACAAGGACACTACAGACAATAAGTCCAACTTCCCTGAGGTAGGATTTTGAGCAGGACAGCTTGAGTATCTGGGGGACTTCACAGAAGAACTGATCCACAGCATTGCCTTGGCAGAGAGGCAGAGAAAATGTATTGGCAGTGTTCAGCAGAGCATTGAGAACACCACTGCTCCAGGCAGCTGCTGCCATGGTGGCACAAGCTCTGCTGTCCATCAAGGTCCCATAGTGCAGGGGCTTGCAGATGGCAACGTAGCGGTCATAGGACATGACAACAAGAACAGAAAAAAAAAGAAAGACAATCAGAAATGTCTGGGCAGCACATCCAGCATAGGAGATGTGCCTGGTGTCCCAGAGGGCATTGGCCATGGCTTTGGGCAGAGTGGTGGAGATGCAGCCCAGGTCGAGGAGGGCCAGGTTGAGGAGGAAGAAGTACATGGGGGTGTGCAGGCGGTGGTGGCAGGCTACGGCTGTGCTGATGAGGCCGTTGCCCAGGAGGGCAGCCAGGTAGATGGCCAGCAAGAGCCAGAAGTGCAGGAGCTGCAGCTGCCGCGTGTCTGCCAACGCCAGCAGGAGGAACTCGCTGATGGAGCTGCTGTTGGGCATCTGCAGTTCCTGGGCATGCAGTCCTGTTCAGAGGAAAATTTATATTTAGGTCCATAACTTGAATTCAATTTTATGAAGTTCAGCATACCATAAGAAAAAGAAACTTAAGAATCTTTTTCCTTCCTCTCATTTTCTAATCTTCATCCATCTGCCTGGACATTTCCATCTGTTACATCTGTCCTATCTTCACCTTAACTTTTCTTAGAGCTCCCAACCTCATCTTCTCTGCACTTCAATTTCTCTAAGAGAAAGCTGCCTGTTTGCAGGATAAGTGTATTATTCATGTCTGCAGATAACAATTGTAATTTCACATGGTTCTATGCTTCGAGAAAGGAGAGGCTGAAAGCACATTCTGTGTGACTGTTCTCAAAACAAGTGATTGAGAAAAGTAAAATTCAGGGGATGCAGAGCTCTGTTCTAAGTTGACAGCCCCTTTTAGATTTCAGCCTCCCATCCTTTTCCCTTCCAAAAGAACAGGAAATGGAAAATCCCTACCTTGTCTCTCCTTTTGCTAAGTGCCCGTGCAAAAAAAACCGGGGGTGAATTGTAGCTGTGATCCCCCTGCCCCAGGCAGCAGCTGTGACAGCAGAAGGCCCCTGCCCTGCCCTGAGTGCTAGGGGGCTCCTTCCCCCACATGTCTCCCCGCTGCGCCCTGGGCAGCTCCCTGGCAGGCTGAGTGCTGAGTGCTGAGTGCTGAGCGCTGAGTGCTGAGTGCTGAGTGCTGAGTGCTGAGCCTGGCAGGCGGCAGAGTCCCTGCCCCGGCACACAGCCCCTGGGGCACAGCAGGGACCTGCTCTGCAGGACAGCCCTGGGCACCCGGCTGCAGCCCCGGCTGCACAGCCTGCAGCCGTCCTGGGACACGCAGCCCTCAGGGCTGTGCTCTGATGCTGCAGCAGGAAAGCCCTCGGCTGGAGCAGGTCTTTTTCAATGATAAGGAAACAGAGTGTATGCAGCCTGTTTTGCAATGGAAGGTCCCAAATTCAGTGATCCCTGCAGTAAAAGCCACTACACTGCCTGCAATGAGAAACTTACCTTGTCAAGGGCTGTGAGAAATGCTCCTCCAGTGAGCTCTCAGCCTGCTAAGATGCCACACAGCCTGTAAGCTGTCTTCCTTCTTCTCTCTGTCACCTGCAGATCATGCTCCCAGCCCTGCAGTGTGCTGGGGCTCAGGGGCTGCTCCTGGGCACAGCTGTCTCTCTGCAGCACTGCCCACTTGTAGGAGCTCCCTGTGTCCCAGGAGCCCTGAACAGCTCAGCAGCAGAGGATGTCATTTCTATCCTCCCTGCTGATCTCCCCTGAGATGTTCCTGGGTCTCCATGGCCAACAACTCCTGTAAGACAACTGCATCATGACTGTACTCTGAAATCAGCTGAATTAACCGCCAGTGCCCACTGGACAGTGACCAACTCCAGACATATGATTAGCCTAACAGAGAGTGTCTGCTGTAACAAAAAGGGCACACAGACAAGGACAGGGAGGGGCGCACTTCCCCTGGGCATGGCAACGATCCAGCTGAAGCAGTGCAGGCATCTGATCCCTAGATGGAAACCCTGCAGCTGAAATGGGATTCAGCTCCCCACAGACCCACAGGAGCTGAGATTCCTCTGGTTCAGTTCAGATGTGGACAAGGAGTTGCTTGCATGTGAGCTCCTGCTCTAAATCCTTGGTCCTTAAGTGGTATTCTTGTTCATCCTAAATGGCAAGAGACTCCTGTGTTTAGGGCACCCAAGTGTGCCTTTTCCACCCATCTCCATGGAACATGGAGAGTTATGCAGCTGACTAAACGGATCTGTCTCTGTTCTCTATCTGTATATTCTGGAGCTCAAGGCACTACAGAGCTAATACAAGTCTTTATTCTTCAACTGATGAAACCTCAGTTTTCTATGGGCTCTCATGTGAATGGCATCAGAAGCAGCCTAGTGTCATGCCAGTTCCCTGGGCTGTCCAGCACACTCACATGCAGCTGCAAATTCAGCACTGGGCCTTGAGGAAAGCCATGTCCTTGCATTGTCTGTGCTGCTTGGACAACTTGCCCCCACAATGTTTTCAGTGCCTTTGTGCCACCTTCATAAATACCATGGATTTATGAAGGCCAACGGCATCCTGGCCTGCATTACAAATAGTGTGGCCAGCAGGAGCAGGGAGGGAATCATCCCCCTGTACTCAGCTCTGGTGAGACCGCACCTTGACTATTGTGTCCAGGTTTGGGCCCCTCACTACAAGAAAGACATTGAGGCCCTGGAGCGTGTCTATAGAAAGGCAACGAAAGTGGTGAGGGGTCTGGTGCACAAGTCTTAAGAGGAGCGGCTGAGGGAGCTGGGATTGTTTAGTCTGGAGAAGAGGCGTCTCAGGGGAGACCTCATTGCACTCTACAACTTCCTGAAGGGAGGCTGTGGTGAGGAGGGCTTTGGCCTCTTCTCCCAGGCAACAAACAGGACCCGGGGAAATGGCTGCAAGTTATACAGGCGGTTTAGGTTAGACATAAGGAAGAACTTTTTCTCTCAGAGAGTGGTCAGGCACTGGAATGGCTGCACAGGGAGGTGGTGGAGTCGTCATCCCTGGCAGTGTTCAAGAGGTGCCTGGATGAAGAGCTACGAGATCTGGTTTAGTGCTGGTGGTAGCAATGGTAATGGGAGGATAGTTGGGCTAGATGATCTCACAGGTCATTTCCAAACTTGTGATTCCATGATTCTATGGATGCACTGAATCCAATAATGCCTCCTGAATAGGATATATTTTTATGTCTTTTTACACTAATGAGAACACCAGCACATGCTGGGCTAGAAAGCTTTGTACACTTGCAGGTCTGAGGTCTTGTTTGGATCACAGGGACGTGTTTATGGCTTCCACAACTGAACTGTAGCACAAGTCTTTACAATGGATGGGCAAGAAGACAAGGAAGGGCCACTGCCCTCTGTGAGAATGCACTGAGCTCTTCCTTGGGATGGCAGAGCAGCCAGATCAGAGCGAATGGCAATGGCAAACAGAGGAGACCAACAGTGTCTGTTGCTGGCTTCCTGATCAGGAAGAGCAAGTGGAAGGTGCCCTCTGCAGACAGATGGGAGCCTCATGTTGTCAGGCCCTTGTCCACTTTGGGGGCCTTTTCCACTGCAGGGACAGCAGAGAAGGGCACACACCATCCAGAAAATCCCTGCAGAGCGCAGCTGGCAGCTTTTTGACCAAGCCATAGAGGAACCAGAGATGAGAGGTGCTCTGCCGGATCTCATACTGACTGGCAAGGAAGGGCTGGTGGGGAAAGAGAATGCCAAAGGGAACCTGGTCTGCAGTGGCCATGGGATGGTGGAGCTGAGGAGTCTGAAGGGAGGACAAAAGGCAACCAGCTTTTGCCTTCAGGAGAACACATCTTGGATTCTTCAAGTATCTGTGTGGTACAGAACAGCAGGGAAAGACTCTGAGGGAATAGCGTCAAAAAATGTTATAACTGTCTAGGGGATCTTGGCTTCCAAGCAGAATACGTCCATTCCAAGGAAGAGGAGATGTGGGAGATGATATAAATGTGTTAACACTTCTCAACTTCAAATATTCTCATGTGTCATTTCTCCCTTTTAAGCTGAAAACACTCATATTTGAGGGCTATTGTGTCTTTTATTTCATTTATTTATTTAGATATTTTTCCTAAAAGGAGAGTGTTTTAAAGAACTGTGTTTTCAGGACACAGATGCCTTCAGGTACAGGGACACAGACAGTGGTGCCAGTGCCAATGCCCTGTGACCAATGCCCGGCATCCACCGCTGCTCTACCCTGCTGCGTATTTGATGTCCCTCATCCTGCAGGTGTCTCCAGCTCTCCTAAATCAATGACCATGGTTCACGGCATGTTTTCAGCAGGCCATCTGGACACATGTCTTCCCACTGCTCTCCAGATTTCCACATCTCGTGCTCTTTGTTCACTCAAATGCTTCCCAACTATCTGGTCTTCAGGGAGATTATTGCTCCATCTCTCCAAACTCCGATGGACGCTATTCTCAACTCCTTAACTGTGATTCTATCTATCCCTTCCTTTCTCTGTCTAAATCATTTCTTGTACAAATATTCCCTGTGAAAAACAAACCTCATTAGATGCAGCTAGCACAAGGCATGCAGTTGATCTCTTTGTTTTAGTGTTCTTTCAATTGAATCATATTTCCTTCCATTTGTTGGGAAACAAGTAAAAAAATAAAATAAAATAAAATAAAATAAAATAAAATAAAATAAAATAAAATAAAATAAAATAAAATAAAATAAAATAAAACAAAATAAAATGGAAATCTTTCCTTGTGCATGTGCAGCTGGTTCTCGGAGGAAAGTGGGGGGGGAGTTGGTGCAGAGGAGGTTTAACACTGAGCGAGTGACTGCAGAGGAGAAGAGTGATGTGAAGAAAAGTGACGCAAGTCCCATGGGGCCAATGGAAGTAGAAATGGGGTGGGGAAGTTGAAGTGGATGTTTCTCCACACAGTGACAGCTCATTAGGGGACATCCTGGATCAATATCAATTGCCAAGTGTTACTTTAAATTCTTGTTTAAAATGAACTATTAATAAATAAATAAATGGAATTCTTAAATGCCCATTTGGCTCTTCCTCTTTTAGCTCTCTCCAGATACCTGTCCAGTTTGCTGCACAAGTTCTGAATACCTGAAGAAGATGACAGGAAGGCACAAGGCACAGGAGGGCTCTTCAGGTCGAAATGGGCTTCAGGGGGCATTTGCTGCTGAGTCCATCAACCTCCAGTGCACAGAGAAGATTGCATGAAGTGCTCAAGAAGACAAAGTCAGAAGGAACAGTGAAGTTTCTTGGAGTATTAATGGGCCCCACTGAGGCCATTGACAAGCAAGCTTCCCCAGGGACTTGTTAGAGCAGATAATTGGAAGCCATGATTGCAGGCAGACCAAGGCACTGGGATGGTGGCTGTGATGCTGAGCAAAGCCTCCTTTGTCTTGTGAAGCAGAAAGGCCAAGGCCTGATCCGCAGAGCCTTGGCAGGGAGATTGTGTTCCTCCTGCTGGCTCTGGGCCCTTCCTGGGGCAGTGGGATGGAGGTTTGTCTGATGTCAAATGAAAGACCAGGGCACAGCAGCTACCAGACTCTGCATGGGGTGCAAGGATGTCATGAGGCCCAAGTGCCATGTGGGGAGTGTGTCTCATGCCAGGACGTGGGATGTGAGAAGGGCCCAGTCTGGACAAATTACTCAACTGCAATGGAACTTTGAACTCCAGATCTCTCAGGCCCAAGGTGGAGGCACCATTTCCTCACTGGTAGCATTTGGTTCTGGGGATGCCGTGTTTGATGCTCACCCACATGCAGAGCTCCTGACTGACTGCAACACCACTGTGCTGATATCAGCTGTGACGACACAGTGGAGCTGAAATCACTGAGCTTGTCTCCCCTTTCCAGCACAGTGACTCTGACATCACTGCAATACTGACCACTGCCACAACTCAGGAATTCTGACATCACTGCTCTCCACACTACCGAGACAACACCGTGACTGTGCTGTCACTGAACTCCTACCCACTGTGACAGCACAGTGATCCAACATCACCGTGCTTGTACCCACTGTCATAGAATCCTGGGACAACCCGCAATGGAAAGGACCCATAGTGATCATCAGGTCCCACATTTGGCTCCACACGTCCGTCCTAAAAGCAGAGCATATGACTGAGTGTGTTGTCTTGTTATGGAGTTATCTAGATCAATGTGTGTCCGTGACAGAGGGCAGAAGGCTTGATAGTCCCACTGGCCAAAAAATAAAGGAATAAAATAAAATAAAATAAAGTAAAATATAATAGTATAGTATAGTATAGTATAGTATAGTATAGTATAGTATAGTATAGTATAGTAAAGTATAGTATATAAAGAAATAATAATAACAAATAATAATAAACAGCAACAAAGATCTATGGGGGACACTTATTTTTACTAAATATGATATTGGAATGTAAGATAACACAATGTTATAAAATAAAATTGGAATTTAGGGTAATAAATCAAATACAATGAGAGAGCGAGTGTCTGAAACCAAAAGCCTTACTTTGAACTGAAGGCGCACGGCTGGGGCGCGCAGCCACACACTGCCAGGCAGCGAGCAAGTGAGAGATCCCGGGACTTCCTCCCATGGCTTATCTTCCCCTCTGAACTCAGAGTCCTCACGAAAGGCAGTTCTTCTTCTCTTCTGAGAACCAGGTATCCAGAACAGTCAGTACACAGAACTGAAGGATTATCTCTAATACCTAACCCTAATTCCTGGTGCTTTACATGACGTTATGATATGGAATACTGATACCAAGAGTCATAAAACCTTGACACCAGATCAGGCATTTGCAGCTTTGCTAGGCGCACACAATCTGTTAGGACAAACAATGCTACTGGAATCAGCCTGTCTACTGGTGATTAATTTATCTGACTTCAAAGTACGTTTTGCAGAGATGACCCCGTTGTCTATCAGGAGCTGCCAGCCCCGCAGCCCCAAGTTCATCTCCAGGGGAGCAGTGAGGAAGAGAAAATGACATCCTCTGCTGCTGAGCTGGGCCGGGCTCCTGGGACACAGGGAGCTGCTACAAGTGGGCAGCGCTGCAGAGAGACAGCTGTGCCCAGGAGCAGCTCTTCTGCACAGCACAGCCTGCAGGTGACAGGAGGAGAGGAGAGAAAGGGCAGAGAGCTTATAGGATGTGTACGGTGTGAGCAGGTGTTGAGCTCACTGCAGGAGCACTGCTCACAGCCTTTGGCAAGGTAAGTCTCACTGCAGGCTATGACTCTGCCTCCTGCCAGGCTCAGCACTCAGCACTCAGCACTCAGCACTCAGCCTGCCTGGGGAGCTGCCCAGGGCGCTGCGGGTAGACGTGTGGGGGGAAGGAGCCCCCCAGCAGGGCAGGGCAGAGGTCTTCTGCTGTTACAGCTGCTGCCTGGGGCAGGGGGATAACAACTACACTGCACCACTGGGTGTTTTTTTTCCAAGGGTGCTTTGCAGGAGGAGAGACAAAGCAGGGATATTCCAACATCTTAGGGAAGGAGAATGAGTTGGAGGCAGAATTCTGAAAGGAGATGTGAACTATGAACACATCTCTGAGAATCCTGAACTGTACCATTCACAATCTGCCCTTCTATGAACAATCTCCTCAAGTGCTTTCAGCTGAAATTGCTATCGTTTTCTGCTGACATGAATAATGCTCTTATCCTGCAAACAGGCAGCTTTCTCTAACAGAAATTGAAGTGCAAAGAGGTAGGGATGGGCACTGTGAGTGCAGACAGCATAGAGATATGAGGGATGGAAATTGATTGTAAGAGGAAATTATCTAGGAAGCTGAGATATGATAAGGAAAGGAGAGGAAAGTAAGAGCTCCTTAAGCTACTACTTCTTAAGGTACACTAAAGCTCATGCAAGTAAATTGAAGTTATGGAGTTAAATGAACATTTTTGAAAGAGAAAGAAACATTTCTATAGTATAGCAGGAGGAGAGTGTCTGCAAGTTATCTTGACATCTGTCATTATTTTCTGCACTGTGAACAGGACTCCATGCCCAGGAACTGCAGATGCCCAACAGCAGCTCCATCAGCGAGTTCCTCCTGCTGGCGTTGGCAGACACGCGGCAGCTGCAGCTCCTGCACTTCTGGCTCTTGCTGGCCATCTACCTGGCTGCCCTCCTGGGCAACGGCCTCATCAGCACAGCCGTAGCCTGCCACCACCGCCTGCACACCCCCATGTACTTCTTCCTCCTCAACCTCGCCCTCCTCGACCTGGGCTGCATCTCCACCACTCTCCCCAAAGCCATGGCCAATGCCCTCTGGGACACCAGGCACATCTCCTACTCAGGATGTGTTGCACAGGTCTTTTTCCTTTTCTTTTTGATGTCAGCAGAGTATTGCATTCTCACCATCATGTCCTATGACCGCTACGTTGCCATCTGCAAGCCCCTGCACTACGGGACCTTGATGGACACCAGAGCTTGTGCCAGCATGGCAGCAGCTGCCTGGGGCACTGGGGCTCTCTATTCCCTGCTGCACACTGCCAACACATTTTCAATACCACTTTGCCAAAACAATACCGTGGACCAGTTCTTCTGTGAAGTGGCCCAGATTCTCAAGCTCTCTTGCTCAGAATCAGACTACTTCAGGGAAACTGTGAATATCCATTTTAGCCTTTGTTTAATCTTCGGTTGTTTTGTATTCATTGTTGTGTCCTATGTGCAGATCTTCAGGGTGGTGCTGAGGATGCCCTCTGAGCAGGGACGGCACAAAGCCTTCTCCACGTGCCTCCCTCACCTGGCTGTGGTCTCCCTGTTCGTCAGCACTCTCTTGTTTGCCTACCTGAAGCCCCCCTCTGTCTCTTCTCCATCCCTGGACCTGATGGTGTCATTTCTGTACTCGGTCATACCTCCCACTGTGAATCCTCTCATCTACAGTGTGAGGAACCAGGAGCTCAGGGATGCCCTGAGGAAACTTTGGGAAATCTCCAGCTATATCAGAAAATATTAGGACAATATTTTGTCACATGTTGTGTTTGTTATTTCCTAAAACTTGCATTTCCTTTTAAATATAGCTATTATATTATATTAGTTAAGTATGTATTTTGAACCAGTCATCTCATGTACCTACAGAAATATGTAGGTACATGTGCATAAACACAATGAAGAGGGCAGCAGAAATTTATTTCTCTCAGCTCACTTTTCTTCCCTTCTCTAGAGCTGGAAGAGAAACCTCCTTACACATGTGGGATTCAGGGGCCAAGGGCCCAGTTCCAAATGGAGCAGCAGCCCAAACTTCCATGGAGGCTGCCCCTCACTACTCAGTGGGCTTCAGCTCCTCACTGCCTCCAAGTCAGGGCTGCTGGTTTCCTGGAGCCATGACGATGGGCAAGGGCAAGATGTGGTCTTTTGAGCGCTGCTTTCTTTCCACTTCCATGCTTTCTTATTGTACCTCTACACTCCTGGTAACCCTTGGGTCTCACATGAATTGACAGCAGTCCTGTTGTCTCTGCAGTGGCATCCAGTGGCACCCAGTAGCAGTGAGGTAGCAGGCAGGAACAGGCAATACGTACCAATGTGTCAGAGTTTGTCTCGCTGCTGCCAGCACCATCAGACAAGGGGCTGCTTGTCACAGGCTAGCAACACGACACAGGGTTCTTGTGCACAAATTCTCCTTTATTTTCCCATGCAAGGTTTTTATATTCTAACACGTGTATTCAGGACATTTCCACTAACAATCCATTGGCTGGAAAACAAACAAGTTTCAAAACAGATCTTCATAACAGCAGTGAGCGTATCTTATGCTTAGATACAGTATGAAACAAGCTCAAGGTCAACAATTTCTAATCAGGCAAAGATCTCTGTGAAGAGCAGTTTGTTCATTACTGCAATAATGGGTGCACACCCCTTACTGACCAGGGAGAAGTTGCACAACTAGTCAGCGAAATCCATCCCGTTATATGCCCTGGGTCTGACGCAGGTAAAGCCTCTCCTGGCACTCATTGGTTGAGCATCTCAGGCTCACAATCTTCTAACACTATGGCTACATTACACTTCCATAGCTACGTTACACTCTCATAGCTGCATTTACACTTCCATAGTTATGGTTACACTTCCGTAGCTATGATACACTTCCATACCTACGTTGTTCTTCCATAGCTATGGTTACACTTCCATACCTACGTTGCACTTCCATAGCTACATTACACTTCCATAACTATGGTTGCACTTCCATACCTACGTTACACTTCCATAGCTACGTTTACACTTCCACACAATGTCTGCTACCAATTCATTGTCTTTGGGAATATTCTGGACTTTTTATTGTGATAGGAGGACAATATTTTCACTTGTTCTGTCTCTTCTTTACCCTAGTGTGTGTACCAATTCTTCCTAGGTCGAAACGCCCCAGTCTCAACTTGACTCTGTTCAGGAGTTTTCTTTGTAAAAGGTTTCTTATCCTATGCTATATACAGAAAATACTGGAAACTTCCACTGCAAAAAAGAAAAAAACAATCTGCCTCTCACAGGCCTATGGCCATTTTGGGCCCGTCTGGACACAAATGAAAGGGGATTGCATTTGCACAATGGTGAAACTAAGTATCATTATTATGATTATTAATATCATTATTCAACCTGCTGGGTCATCCTGAATCAAGGTCCATCTGTCCACGTGTGGGTCATTCAAGACTCCTGTAGACATAAAAGGAAAAAAAATGCACTCAGTCACATTTGATTGCAAGCATTAAAAAGATGGCATCTATCAGGTACTTATCCAGGATAACTTTACCAAACAATTTCTTGCTTCTCACACTTAGCGATTTTTGGGAATAGATAGTACCACTGATATTGCTCCAATCTGAGGCGTTTTCAGCAGTACAGGTTGCTGCAGAATCCCATAGGATCTTTTCCTGGCTTGGTATGAACTTCTAGGATGTTTGTATTCACAGATAGACAAATGGCTTTCATGTTGAGGCAGTCATCCCTACTTCATCTACTAGTTAATTGGTTGGAAGCATTATACAATTGCAAACACCACCCAGATTCAAGTACTTCTGAAAGAAACTTAACCAACCAGTTGGTGTGTTCAGTGATGCCCTTAGCCTGAGAATAGGAGGGAGTGTGGCATACCCAACAAACTCCTTCCTACTTGGCCCAGTCTTAGAATCGTACAATCATAGAATCCTTAGAGTTGGAAGGGACCTCTGAGGGTCATCTAGCCCAACTCCCCTGCAGTGCACAAGGTCACCACAGCTCCATCAGGTTGTCAGGTTGTCCAGGGCCTGATCCAGCCTCACTAGGAAAATCACCAGGGACAGGGCATTAACCACATCAGTGGCCCATCTCTGCCTGTGCTTCACCTCACTGTAAAATACTTTTTTTCTTACATCTAACCTAAATCTACCCTCTCTGAGCTTGAAGCCATTTCCCTTTGTCCTTGCCACAGACTCTGCTAAAGATTCTGTCCCCTTCTTTCCTGTAGCTCCCCTTTAGATACTGACAGGCTGCTCTCAGGTTACCTTGCAGCCTTCTCTTCTCCAGGCTGCACAGCCCCACCTCCCTGCCTGTCCTCATAAGAGAGATGTTCCATTCTGTGGATCAGTTTTGTGGCCCTTCTTTATACATGCTCCAACAGCTCCATGTGTCCCCTGTACTGAGGACTCCACATCTGGACGCAGTACTCCAGGTGAATTCTCACCAGCACACAGTAGAGGAGCAGGATCACCTCTCTTACCCTGCTGGCCACGCTTCTCCTGAAGCAACCCAGAGTACGGCTGGCTTTCTGGGCTGTGAGGGCACACTGCTGGCTCACGTCCAGCTTCCCATCCATGGTCGTGTCAACCACACCTCACAGCTTGGGGTTTCATGACTGACGAAAAAAAAAAAAAAAAAAAAAAAAGGAAAACACAAATGGCGTTGGAACTGTGCAGAGTGTCACTCGCCCCACGCTTCAAGGTAACAGCCATGTACCATCCTGTGGTTTTACCTGCGTGACCATGGAGAGGGTATGAGGATGTGGGATGGCAGAACCCACCTCAGCCCTACAGGCATGGGTACATGAGGTGCAAAGGAAAACAATCACAAGAAAGGCTCCTTCCAGGAAAGTGGTGGCTCCAGTTTCCAGCAAGCCGGATGGACTGATCTTATCCCTCAGGTTGTCAGTGAGCCTTCTGGTTTTTACACACAAAAGATGAGGAATGAATATACAAATCAGAACTCGAGGGGCCCTGCCTGCAGCTAGGTAGAGGAAAGGGGCAATTGGGTTAATTGGACTGCATGGATTCAATGGCCTGGAACATCAGGACTAAAGAAATAGGAGGCTCTAGCTGACACTGGTGCACAATGTACTCTAATGCCATCAAGTTATGAAGGAACAAAACCGATTTGTATTTCAGGAGTGACAGGGGAATCCAAGAGTGAACTCTGCTAGAGGCCAAAGTGAGCTTAACCAAATGAGTGGCAAAAGAATGTTTGTGATTACCACTGTGACTGGCCCAGAGGCTCTGTGCATCCCTGCTACAGATTGCTTCGGGAGAGAGCACTTCAAGGACCCAAAAAGGGTACTGGTGGGCTTTCAGTACAGCTGCCTTGGAGATGGAGGGCATTAAACAGCTGTATACCTTGTCTGGTCTCTCAGAGAATCCTTCTGTTGCAGGATTGCTAAGAGCAGAAAGGCAGCAGGTGCCGATCGCTGCTGAAATGGTATGTTGACATCAATATTGCATCAGCAGGGACTCCCTGCTTCTCATTCATCATCTGATTCACCAACTGCAGAATCAAGGAGTAATCACTAAGATTCACTCACCCATTTGGTCCTCTAGACTCAGTAATGCCCTATTTGGCCCAGAAGTCTAATGGAGAGTGGAGGCTGAGAGGACTATCATGGCTGGAATGAAGTCACACCACTGCTAAGCACTGCTGTGCCAGGCATGCTAGAACTCCAATATGAACTGGAGTCAAAGGCAGCCAAGTGATATGTCACAACTGACAATGGCAGTGCATTTTTTTCCACTCGTCTGGGAGCAGAGTGCAGGACATATTTGGCTTTTAGTCAGAGGGGCAATATGGAACAGTATTTGGGCATGTGTGTTATACTCAGCCACCCTGAGCATGGCTAGGCAATGAAGGGTGTACATGAGACAGAGACCATTTTACCCCCAGGGCAGCTGGGGAGGACAGCTTGGGCTGAAGAGAGAGACTTAGTTCTCCCTATGGCACATGAATCCATTTTCTCAGCTCTGTATTTCTGGATGATGTTTTGCACAAAATGAGTATAGAAGAGGTTCAATTGACCTCCACATAGGTATCTTTCACTTCACTTAGAGAGGTTTCCCACCAAAAGAATATCTCCAGATCCAGAATGAGGTACCTCAATCAACTCATCTGAGTAATTTTCTTCTGCTTGGGCACCTGTGATCCCTGCCTGTCACAGCCCAGGCGCCCTGTCTGTGTTGGGACAAGGGAGGGTGGCTTTTCTACTTAACTCTGTCTCTGACAGGAGCAGTGACACTGCTGGGAAGCAAAGTGCTTTTCCACGCAGAGGAAAGGAACTTCAAGGACTCCTTCAGTATTTTTCCACATATCATCCTGTGGAGCCCGAGGGACATCTGCACGGAGCCCAAAGGGATGGAGAAAAGGATCCCTTGTGCCTCTGCTGCTGAGCTGGGCCGGGCTTCTGGGACACAGGGAGCTCATACAGCTGCTGGTACAGGAGCAGCTCCTCTGCACAGTGCAGGACTCCGAAGACATGGCCTGTAGGTGACAATGAGGAGACAGAAGGGAGAGAAATGCAACACGCAGTGCAGAAGGGAGAAGGCTGAGTTCACGGAAGGATCAATGCTCGCAGACCTTGACACAGTAAGTCTACATTGGCAGGGCAAAGTACACAAGACCATCCAATCGCTCTTGGTCTTGTTAGACCAGTGTATCAGTCAGGAGGCACTCCATGCTTCTTTATTGCAGAGCAGGACCTGCTCCAGCTGAGGGCTTCTGTGCTGCAGCATCAGAGCACAGCCCTGAGGGCTGCGTGTCCCAGGACGGCTGCAGGCTGTGCAGCCGGGGCTGCAGCCGGGTGCCCAGGGCTGTCCTGCAGAGCAGGTCCCTGCTGTGCCCCGGGACTGCGTGCTGGAGCAGGGACTCTGCTGCCTGCCAGGCTCAGCACTCAGCACTCAGCACTCAGCACTCAGCACTCAGCCTGCCAAGGGAGATGCCCAGGAGATGTGTGGGGGGAAGGAACCCCCTGGCATGACAGGGAAGGGGCCTTCTGCTGCCCCAGCTGCTGCCTGGGACAGGAGATTCATGGCTCCACAGCAAAGCAGGAACTTCAAGATGACTGTCTGTCAGTACAGGAAAAGTGTTTTCCTGTAAAACAAGTGGAGCTTGTGTTTCAGTTCAGTTTGTGCTTTTAGATTCCTCATAAAGGGAAGGAAGGAGGTCTTAGGATTCAACACTGAGAGTTCTGAATCATTCCACTGGGAGATAATCAAACCTGCCTGGAACCTCATAAATTCCCCATGGCCACTTCTCTGCCTGCATCCAGCAACGGAATCCCTTTTGCTGGCCACATCGGGGTTTGTGTAGCCTGCTGCAGACAGGGAGATGCTCATGAACAGTGCCCTGCTGCCAGGAGGGGTCTGCAGGGGACACTGAGTGCACAGGGGCTAGGATGGGGTCTGTGGCTGATAAGAAATAGCTACAGCAAGGAACAGCTCCAGGGTGCAGATACAGGGACAGAGACAGACAGGGAATGTGTCACAGAAAGGCTCTGCACGGTGGGTTTGGGCTGCCCTCCATCTGTCTCTCCAGTGCAGATGTCTTCCTATGAGCAAACCACCTGTGCTCCCCTCCCACCCAGCACAGCCTCTGCCTTCTCAGCCCTGGGGCCAGGCCATGAGCTGCTCCTCTGCAACCACAGATCTGCAGAGCAGAGTTGCATCTCTCCAGACATGGACTCCTTTTGCTGAGAGATCCAAGAGGCTGAGAGTTACAACTTGTGACTTTGCTATCTGAGGAGTGGTAAGGAAAAGGCCTTCTGGAGTGCTGGCTGTCTCTTCACTCCTTGCTTCCTCAGCAGGAGAATCACAGTATTTTTTTTTTTCCCCCATTTCTCCATTTATGTGCAACGCTCCTCTTCTCTCTGGCACTTTTGCAACAGCTTCTGTCTCCTTTGCGCATTTCTAGCTCTTTGCAGTGCAGTTGTTTCAGTTTCAGGAGTGAGCTCCCATCCCCAGGAGAGATCAGCTCAAGGCTACCACTGTGGAGGTGCCCCGAAAAACTTCCACAAGCTCCAAGGTGGGTACAGCTCCTTTGTGCCCTTTCTCCAGCCCCAGGAATCAGAAGCCTCACCATGTCCCTTTCTTCCTTTTCCCCAGATCGGAGCTGAAGGAGAGAGGAGTTGGACAATGGCTCTGTGCACAGCCCGGACATTCTGCCTCTGAGCAGCGACTTGTGTTTATACTGAGAACAAAGGAAACCCTGAAGAATTTTTCCATTTCCTAAATTTAATGGGGTAATCTAAATCTCAAAGAGGCACATAAGTAGTTCATTAGGTTACCTCTTGTCTTCTGAAGAGCAAGGTGAGAAGGTTACTTTCATCTGTGTGCTTACAGAAAGAAAGCTGTTTAAATTTCATTACACATTTGGTACCAGGAAAAATACTACATTGGAATATTTGGAATTGGTGCAAAACCAGGCTGTACTCTAGAAAATAAGGCCATATGCAGAGGATTGAATCAATTCTGTAGTCATGAGCCACGTTCCTATGCCCAGCATGGGAGCATGAGATCTCTGATTCTGATATTAGGAACAAATCACTGAAGGAGGGCAAAGTACGAAGAGATTAATCCCTCTGCTTTCTCCTACACAGGCAGATGGACATTGTACCAACTTCATCTCTTGTTTGATCAGCAGTGAATATCCCCACAGAGACAGTGGACAGAATCTGACTCATTCAACAGCAGGAAACATCCCTCTTCAAATGCAAAAGGGAAGATTGGTGGAAACCTTCATTTGCCCACTGACTTAGAGCAAAACTGATTCCTCTAAAGGCAGGCCTAGCATTGCCTTACCTTACCACTCCTGCATAGGTCTCCACACGCAGAAGTAAAGATGTCCAATGTCACTGAGTTCCTCCTGCTGGCGTTGGCAGACACGCGGCAGCTGCAGCTCCTGCACTTCTGGCTCTTGCTGGCCATCTACCTGGCTGCCCTCCTGGGCAACGGCCTCATCAGTACAGCCGTAGCCTGCCACCACCGCCTGCACACCTCCATGGACTTCTTCCTCCTCAACCTCGCCCTCCTCGACCTGGGCTGCATCTCCACCACTCTCCCCAAAGCCATGGCCAATGCCCTCTGGGACACCAGGCACATCTCCTATGCTGGATGTGCTGCCCAGACATTTCTGTTTGTCTTTCTTTTTTCAGCAGAATATTCTGTTCTTGTTGTCATGTCCTATGACCGCTACGTTGCCATCTGCAAACCCCTGCACTACGGGACCTTGATGGATGGCAGAGCTTGTGCCAGCATGGCAGCAGCTGCCTGGGGCACTGGGGTTCTCTGTGCTCTGCTGCACACTGCCAATACATTTTCCCTGCCTCTCTGCCAGGGCAATGCCATCAATCAGTTCTTTTGTGAAATCCCCCAGATCCTCAAGCTCTCCTGCTCAGAATCAGACTACCACAGGGAAATTGGATTTATTGTGGTTAACGTTCTTGCCATATTTGGGTGCTTTCTTTTCATTGTTGTGTCCTATGTGCAGATCTTCAGGGCCGTGCTGAGGATGCCCTCTGAGCAGGGACAACAGAAAGCCTTCTCCACGTGCCTCCCTCACCTGGCCGTGGTCTCCCTCTTTGTCAGCACTGACTTTTTGGCCTACCTGAAGCCTCCCTCTGTCTCATCCCCATCCCTGGACCTGGTGGTGTCATTTCTGTACTCGGTGGTGCCTCCAACACTGAACCCCCTCATCTACAGCATGAGGAACCAGGAGCTCAAGGATGCAGTGAGGAAAATGATGTCGTGGACAAATTTCTGCAGGGATCGTCTTCTCATCTGTCTCAACAAATGACTCGCAGTCTTTTCTGTAACGTGCCTGTGTTATCACAGAATCACTGAATGGCCTGTATTTAAAAGGATCACAATGATCATCTGGTTTCAACCCCCCTGCCACAGGCAGGGTTGCCAACCAGCAGACCAGGCTGCCCAGAGTCACATCCAGAATGGCCTTGAATGCCTGCAGGGTTGGGACATCCACAGCTTCCTTGGGCAACCTGTCCCAGTGTCTCACTGCCCTCTGAGTGAAAAACTTCCTTTTAATATCTAACTTAAGCCTCCCCAGTCTCAGTTTAAAACCATTGCCCCTTGTCCTATCACCATCCACCCTCGTACACAGCCGTCCCCCCTCCTGTTTATATGCTTCCTTCAAGTACTGGAAGGACACAATGAGGTCTCCCTGCAGCCTTCTCTTCTCCAAGCTAAACAATCCCAGTTCCCTCAACCTTTCCACATACGAGAGGTGCTCCAGCCCTCTGATCATCTTAGTGGCCCTCCTCAGGACCCACCCCAACAGCTCCACGTCCTTCCTGTGCTGGGGGCGCCAGGCCTGGACGCAGCACTGCAGATGGGGCCTCACAAGAGCTGAGTAGAGGGGGACAATCACCTCCCTCTCCCTGCTGGCCACCCCTTTTAATGCAGCCCAGAACACAGTTGGCCTTCTGGGCTGCAAGCGCACACTGCTGGCTCATGTCCAGCTTCTCATCCACCAGGACCCCCAAAGTCCTTCTCCGCAGGGCTGCTCTCAAGCAGTTCTTTGCCCAGTCTGTATAAACACCTTGCATTGCTCCAGCCAAAGTGCAGCACCTTGCACTTAGCCTTGCTGAACCTCTTTCGGTTCACATGGTCCCACTTCTCCAGCCTGTCCAGGTCCCTCTGCTTAGCTTCCCTTCCCTCCAATGGATCGACTGCACTGCTCAGCTTGGTGTCATTTTCAAACTTGCTGAGGGTGCACTCGATGCCATCATCTGTGTCATTGATGAAGATGCTGAAGAGCATCCATGTCAAGACTGACCCTTGAGGGACACTACCTCCTTTCTTCCTCACGTTATGTCATAAACCAGTGTCCTTCACTCTGACAGTGTTTGCATTAGCTCATGGATTAAATGAATTAGACCTCTGTTTGTTCTTTGAGTCACAATCCAATGCCTTTTTCTCTCCGCCTCTGTAGCAGATAAATTTTACATACCCTTCATCTGAGTACTAATCTGATGGACCCTTTCACACTGTTCCTTTTTAATGTCCCTAGTTTGGTAGGGACGTTTTCCCACTGTAATGGCTTTTACCACAGTGACTGTGACCCATACTTGAGTCTTTCAGGTTGAGCTTGACACCAATGACCCAAAATGGTTCATGTATTTTTGTGTTTATTGAGAATAAATCAGAGTTTCTTGGCTTCCCAGTGGCCATTTCAGTGCTGGGTCACCGCCAGGGCTCCGCTGACTTGTCTGGGGGGCATTGTGTGCGCTGGGTTGGGCTGCAGCTACAGGGACAAAGACAACTGTTGGCAGTGTACTGCCCTGAGACCCTCTTCCCAAGTTCCATCTGCAGCTTCCAGAGGGCTCTGGTCTCCTGCAGGTCCTTTCAGAAAGCTGCCTGTCCCAGACAGGACCTCTGGGGCCTCTGGAGATGCCATGGGATGCTTGAGATCACACAGTGGAGCTTTGCTCCTTGTCACTTATCCTTCAATTAATATGCATTTCCTATTAATATTTATTGTTTCCTGTCTACCTATGTAAAGTACTTTCCCTTTTGGGAAGTGAACCATGCTGGTGGGATACGGCTGAGGAGTGTGTTCTCGTTTTAGGGAAATTGTATTATGCTTTACTGTTGCTTGTTTTAAAGTAGGAAGCAACATCCTGTGCTTGTGTGCAGACGGTTCTCTAAGGTAAGCAGGTAAAGGAATGGTGTAAAGGAACTGTACCATCCAGCTGCAGACTTCAGTGGAGAATTCTGCTGTAGGGAAAAGTGATGCAATGCCAGGTGGCATACAGCAGACACGTCAGGCCTGGGAGGTGAGCAGTCAGGTTGTCCGTACTGTGTCAGACCTCAAGCAGTTGCTTTTCCTGCCTATGCAGATCGCCTTAGGAGACTCTCTGGATCAACATCAATTGGAGAAGGATGTTCCAAATCAACAAGATGCACTACTTTAAATCAGAAAACATTTTTATTGAAAATAAAATTGCATTTACGTCAACTCTCAGTTCTGATGTAATTGGTGACAGCACTTTTGTCTCTATGGTGGCATCCCTGTGGCTGCAGGCAGGCAGGCAGTGTGCAGCACTGTGCCACAGCTGGCCTCCCTGTGGGGCCATTGTAACAGAAGGGGCTGCTCAGAGCAGGGCCAGAAGTCTGAATGCCTCTTCCAAAGCTGTGCCAGGAATACAGTCAAGGAGTTGCCCTCGGGAAAGTCCTCTTGCTTTCCTGGCTTCTGCATGGTTCAGAGTCCAAGATCTATAAGGACCAAAGGACATTGAAAATAAAGAAAAAATGGAAATCTTTGAAATCTTCTTCCTTTACTACATTATGAAGCCTCTCCACCTAGAAGTATAAATCTGGACTTCTAGCATATTATGGAACAGACATGGCTCACTGCAACTTTCTGCACTTCAGAGAGACTCACGGTACATTTGATGCTAGGTCTATGAACCTCAGGTACTGAGAGGAGAATGTTGTGAGCACTTGAGAAAGTAAAATCAGATGAAAAACTTGAAGGATCTTGGCGTACTAATGGGGCCCACTGAGGGACATTACCAACACAGAGCAGGGAATTCGAGGCAATGATTACAGTCAGGTAAAGTACTGTGCTGAGAAATCTCTTGGTTTGTTTGATGAAGGAGAAGGGCCAAGGCCTGACATCCAAACACTGGAGGGGAGATCCATCGTATCTGAGGGAATGAGCGCAGGGCTCATCCTGGGGTTGGTGTGGTGGGGCAGATTGTACTCCTTGAGAAGGATAATGGTGTGACACCTCCCAAGCTCTGCACAGGGATGCAAGGAAGCAGTGAGGTCCCATTACCATAAGCATAATAAATCCCCTCACAAACCATGGCCAAGGGGACAAAGATTTCATTGCTTTTGGGCGCTCCATCCTCACCAGCACCCACTGCCTTCTCCTCTGAACAATTTCCTATGCTGTCCCAGCCCAGCCCCTATTTCCCTGTGCTCTGCAGACACCCACCTCTCCTCTCCGCCCCGCTCTGACCCTGGCACTGCAATCATGTCACTGATGTCTCGCAAGCCTCTCTGAACGTCCCTTGAAACACAAAGCCATGGAGTGATCCCTCAGCATGGCCCCACATCATCACCCTTCCGGTGACATTTCCTCCTCCTCATGCCCAGCCTCAAGCTTTCAAGCTGCACTGTGACGGAGTTTTTTCCCCCCTTTACACTTTTCCTCTACCAAAGTCAACTCCATCATGTTGGAAATCACTTCTTCGTGGAAACACCACCAATCAGCTTTCTTGTGGCTTGTCAGCCACTGAGAAGAAGGAACCTCACCATCATCTTCCAAGGCACGTGCCAGCTTCATGGACAGACACGACCAAGTCACGTCCCTCCTGCTATGGAGTTGTGTGCTCACACAGAAGAGCCATCACAATCCCTTACACAAACCTCCTTCTTCCTCCATGGGCCCTACCAGGTGCTCAGGCAGAGAGGATCCCACAGTCAACACGTCAACCTGGCACTTTCTGTCGGCCTCTCAGGGACACTGCGGATGTGATCCTGTGTGCACAGATCCCAGCCCGAAGTCAAGGGCTGACCAACAGCTGCTTCAGGCAGAAGGCAGCACACCATTCCTTTCTGGGACACGCTCCTGGGGCTGGCCTGTCAACTCCACACACAGAAGTGACCTCACAGCCACCTTCACAGCCTCGTGCCACCTGCAGGCCCATGAGGGCCTGAGGTAGAGCTGAGCTCATGGCAGCATTCCTACCCACCTCCTCCTTATGGCCTCAAGCCGATCAGTCACACGTCACCTCCTGTACAGACATCGCCTCACATTCATCACTGCATTACATGGATTTGCTCTAAGACTCCACCAGTCCTGCTCTGCCCTGCAGAGCCAAGTACCCAAAGTTTAGGGTTAGGGGAGGGGTTGAAGGTGAGGAGGGAGAGCACAGGATCAGGGTCTGTGGGTGTTGGGTGTTCAGGATAGGGATTAAGGGTTAGAACTCACCTTTTGGGGCAGAGATTCAGCAAAGGTTTAGTGAGAGGGCTTGGTTTTCTGCTGAGGTTTTCAGGACAGTGTTAGGGTACAGGTAAGCATTACGGATTAGCGTTCTGTTTTGGGCTGCAGTGAGGGTATTTAACAATTGTTAAATACAATATTATAATGCTGGCAATTAAAGCTTGGTTTTAGCATGAGTGGGAGAGAAAGTGTGGGAATCTGTGCAGTCCATTCCTTGGGAATGTTCTTGGCAGCAACATTTAATGAAGCCCGGAGCCTTCAGGCACTGCCATGAGGAGATCTCCATTAACGATGGACTTGCTGTGGTGGAAACAGTCTGTGTGACAGAAGTGCCCACTGCGTGTCCTTGCTTGTGTTTGCAGCCACACAGCAGCACTGTCACCAAGCCACAGGAGCTGCAAGGCTAAGGGTCTATGCAATTGAGTTTCAGCTTAACACAGCACCACCACACCACTGAATTCTGTCTCTCAGTGCAACACTGAGCCTTTTCTTGAAAAGTTTCTGTCTCACCTCAGTTGGCTGTTCCATTCCTGAGATGGAAGTGGCACCTGACTCAGGAAGGAGAAGGACACAGAGCTCTGCAGGAGGACCTGCACCACCTGCCCAGCAGCTCTGCGCTACCCCACAGTTGCTCTTCCTACCTACAAATTCATGCTCCAGAATGTCTCCTGAGAGTCCTGGGGAACTTTCCCCAGGCTCTCATGTGTGCTTCAGCTACCATAGGGCATCGTGGAGGCAGTGCCCACCTCTGTGTGGCAAATGGAAAGAAGCATTGAATGGAGGCTTCAGGGAAAAGTTTAAGTCTCTGAGGTGAGAACCCATATCTAAGATATTTTACTATGCAGGGTCTCACAGAGACTGAGGAGGATGGGATCTTACAACTAGCATGCAAACCAGGTGCTGCTGCTGGCCTGTCAGAGGCGCTGACTGATGTGAGCCTGAAAGCACAGACCCCAGCCAGGCGCCAAGGGATGGCCTGTCAGCTATTGCAGGCTGCAGTCACCGCACAGTTTGATTAAGAGCCGTATGCTTCCTGCTGGATTATGTGGTGCTGAGAACAGCTGATCCCAGCATCTCCAGCAATGTCTCATAGGAAGGAAGACAGACAAAGTCATTGCATGCCCTTTGTTTTGTCAAGATTCACAGAGAGCTTGCTTCCTTATGTACCCTGTGACTGGGCAACACTGCATAGGAACAAACTGAGTAGTAATTGATGTGGGTAATGACATCTAAGTGAAAACATTATAGCATACAAAACACAGAATAAAACATTCAATAAATTACACTTAGAAAATGAATACACAGATTAAAAAAAAAGAGACAATTTGATTCTGTTAAAATCTACATTACAACTCTTAGATAGAAAAAGTTGGGCAGTTCATTGCTTTCAAAACACATTTGGTCATCAGTTTCCATAGAGCATCATTGAGCTCCTGGTTCCTCATGCTGTAGATGAGGGGGTTCACTGCTGGAGGCACCACCGAGTACAGAAATGAGACCATCAGGTCCAGAGATGGGGAGGAAATGGAGGGGGGCTTCAAATAGGCAACCATGGCAGTGCTGAGAAACAGGGAGACCACAGCCAGGTGAGGGAGACATGTGGAGAAGGCTTTGTGCCGTCCCTGCTCAGAGGGCATCCTCAGCACGGCCCTGAATATCTGCACATAAGACAGCACTATGAATACAAAGCACCCAAAAAACACAAGGATACCAGCCATGATAAGCCCAACTTCCCTGAGGTAGGCATTTGAGCAGGAGAGCTTGAGTATCTGGGGAATTTCACAGAAAAACTGATCCACAGCATTGCCTTGGCAGAGAGGCAGGGAAAATGTATTGGCAGTGTGCAGCAGAGCAAAGAGAGCCCCAGTGCCCCAGGCAGCTGCTGCCATGCTGGCACAAGCTCTGCCGTCCATCAAGGTCCCGTAGTGCAGGGGCTTGCAGATGGCAACGTAGCGGTCATAGGACATGATGGTGAGAATGCAATACTCTGCTGAGATGAAAAAGACAAACAGAAAGGTCTGGGCAACACATCCTGCATAGGAGATGTGCCTGGTGTCCCAGAGGGCATTGGCCATGGCTTTGGGGAGAGTGGTGGAGATGCAGCCCAGGTCGAGGAGGGCGAGGTTGAGGAGGAAGAAGTCCATGGGGGTGTGCAGGCGGTGGTGGCAGGCTACGGCTGTGCTGATGAGGCCGTTGCCCAGGAGGGCAGCCAGGTAGATGGCCAGCAAGAGCCAGAAGTGCAGGAGCTGCAGCTGCCGCGTGTCTGCCAACGCCAGCAGGAGGAACTCACTGATGGAGCTGCTGTTGGGCATCTGCAGTTCCTGGGCATGGAGACCTGTCTGAGGAGGGAAAAACGGGTAAATGTTACTTCAGACCTCTACAAATAAAGCCATCTCTATGTCTTCTGAGGACTCCCAGACTGCCTCCAATCTTTCTGCAAGATCTTTGAACTCTGAGTTCTGCTGGCTGTGGGTGAATCCCCATCCCACACTCTGCTGAGCCCTTAATGGAACTCTTAATCAAGTTCTCATGGCACTAGGAATGGATGCACAGGCTAACAGTGAAAACAAACCAAGGGGTTGCTGCACAGAAGGTATGTGCACTGCAAGGATGGCAGTGAGGTGCCCATTTCCCCTTCCAGCCTTTGCAGTCGGCACTCTCCTCTCCCTCCCTGCCCATGTCTCTGCTGCCTTGAGCTGTAACTGCCTGCAGCGGCTTCTCTGTCCCCACATCCCTTTCCTGGAGCTCACAGAGCACATCACAACCACTGTGTGCTCAGCCCTGCCCTGCCGACCAGTCCTGGCCCAAGAAAAACTCTTTGTGTGCAGGAGCCAAGAGCCGGGTCAAGCAGACCCTGGTGACACTGGACCCAGAGCAATGGTGATTTGTATGGATGGAGGGAAGTAAAAAAAAATGCTGTGAGTCCAGGTAACTCTCACTGTGATAGTAAGGGAGTCTCAGCCTCTTCTCTGAAACCACAACCTGCATTCCCACAAAGGCAAGTGAAGAGAAAACAGAAAGTAGAGAGTCAGGAAAGTCCGTGCTGAAGAATCTAACCGCTGCCTTATTCTCCCTCTTGTAAAGTACTCTCAGAAGTGCCCTGAGGTTCTATGGAGCTGTGATCTCCCTGCCCCAGGCAGCAGCTTTGGCAGCAGAAGGCACATGCCCTGCCCTACCCTGCCGGGGGACTCCTTCCCCTCACGTCTCCCTGCAGCGCCCCGGGCAGCTCCCTGGGCAGGCTGAGTGCTGAGTGCTGAGTGCTGAGTGCTGAGTGCTGAGTGCTGAGCCTGGCAGGCAGCAGAGTCCCTGCCCTGGCACACAGCCCCTGGGGCACAGCAGGGACCTGCTCTGCAGGACAGCCCTGGGCACCCGGCTGCAGCCCTGGCTGCACAGCCTGCAGCCGTCCTGGGACACCCAGACCCTTGGGCTGTGCTCTGATGCTGCAGCACAAAAGCCCTCGGCTGGAGTAGATCTTTTTCAGTGATAAGGAAACAGAGTGTATGCAGCCTGTTTTGCAATGGAAGGTCCCAAATTTAGTGATCCCTGCAGTAAAAGCCACTACACTGCCTGCAATGAGAAACTTACCTTGTCAAGGGCTGTGAGAAATGTTCCTCCAGTGAGCTCTCAGCCAGCTAAGATGCCACACAGCCTGTAAGCTCTCTTCCTTCTTCTCTCTGTCACCTGCAGATCATGCTCCCAGCCCTGCAGTGTGTTGCACAGGAGCTGCTCCTGAGCACAGCAGCCTCCCTGCTGTGCTGCCCACTTGTAGGAGCTCCTTGTGTCCCAGGAGCCCAGCACAGCTCAGCAGCAGAGGATGTCATTTCTCTCCTCCCTGCTGATCTCCCCTGAGATGTCCCTGGGTCTCCATGGCCAAAAGTTCCTGTAAGACAACTGCATCATGACTGTACTCTGAAATCTGCTGAATTAACCGCCAGTGCCCACTGGACAGTGACCAACTCCAGACATATGGTTAGTCCTACCAGAGTGTGATTGCTAAAACAAAAAGGGCACACAGACAAGGACAGGGAGGGGTGGACTTCCTCTGGGCAGGGCAATGATCCAGCTGAAGCAGTGCAGGCAACTCATCCCTACATGGAAACCCTGCAGCTGAAATGGGATTCAGCTCCCCACAGACCCACAGGAGCTGAGATTCCTCTGGTTGAGTTCAGGCATGCACAAGGAGTTGCCTGCATGTGAGCTCCTGCTCTGAGTCCTTGGTCCTTCAGCGCGGAGTCAGTTGCTCACACACAGAGCCTGGGTGATGACCAAGGTGCCTGGGGTGCTCCTGGATGTGTGCTAGTGCTTGGGAAGTGTGTGGGAAATCCCTGAGGTAGACACCTCCTTCCTGAGCATCAGTTGAGGGCAGTAGAGGGGATAGTGGTATTCTTGTTCATCCTAAATGGCAACAGACTCCTGTGTTTAGGGCACCTGAGTGTGCCTTTTCCACCCATCTCCATGGAACATGCAGAGTTATTCAGCTGACTAAACGGATCTTTCTCAAGGCACTACAAAGCTAATACGCGTCTTTATTCTTCAACTGATGAAACCTGAGTTTTCTATGGGCTCTCATGTGAATGGCATCAGAAGCAGCCTAGTGTCATGCCAGTTCCCTGGGCTGTCCAGCACACTCACATGCAGCTGCAAATTCAGCACTGACCCTTCAGGAAAGCCATGTCCTTGCATTGTCTGTGCTGCTTGGACAACTTGCCCCCACAATGTTTTCAGTGCCTTTGTGCCACCTTCATAAATACCATGGATTTATGAGGGCCAACGGCATCCTGGCCTGCATTACAAATAGTGTGGCCAGCAGGAGCAGGGAGGGAATCATCCCACTGTACTCAGCTCTGGTGAGACCGCACCTTGACTATTGTGTCCAGGTTTGGGCCCCTCACTACAAGAAAGACATTGAGGCCCTGGAGCGTGTCTATAGAAAGGCAACGAAAGTGGTGAGGGGTCTGGTGCACAAGTCTTAAGAGGAGCGGCTGAGGGAGCTGGGATTGTTTAGTCTGGAGAAGAGGCATCTCAGGGGAGACCTCATTGCACTCTACAACTTCCTGAAGGGAGGCTGTGGTGAGGAGGGCTTTGGCATCTTCTCCCAGGCAACAAACAGGACCCGGGGAAATGGCTGCAAGTTATACAGGCGGTTTAGGTTAGACATAAGGAAGAACTTTTTCTCTCAGAGAGTGGTCAGGCACTGGAATGGCTGCCAGGGAGGTGGTGGAGTCATCATCCCTGGCAGTGTTCAAGAGGTGCCTGGATGAAGAGCTACGAGATCTGGTTTAGTGCTGGTGGTAGCAATGGTAATGGGAGGATAGTTGGGCTAGATGATCTCACAGGTCATTTCCAAACTTGTGATTCCATGATTCTATGGATGCACTGAATCCAATAATGCCTCCTGAATAGGATATATTTTTATGTCTTTTTACACTAATGAGAACACCAGCACATGCTGGGCTAGAAAGCTTTGTACACTTGCAGGTCTGAGGTCTTGTTTGGATCACAGGGACGTGTTTATGGCTTCCACAACTGAACTGTAGCACAAGTCTTTACAATGGATGGGCAAGAAGACAAGGAAGGGCCACTGCCCTCTGTGAGAATGCACTGAGCTCTTCCTTGGGATGGCAGAGCAGCCAGATCAGAGCGAATGGCAATGGCAAACAGAGGAGACCAACAGTGTCTGTTGCTGGCTTCCTGATCAGGAAGAGCAAGTGGAAGGTGCCCTCTGCAGACAGATGGGAGCCTCATGTTGTCAGGCCCTTGTCCACTTTGGGGGCCTTTTCCACTGCAGGGACAGCAGAGAAGGGCACACACCATCCAGAAAATCCCTGCAGAGCGCAGCTGGCAGCTTTTTGACCAAGCCATAGAGGAACCAGAGATGAGAGGTGCTCTGCCGGATCTCATACTGACTGGCAAGGAAGGGCTGGTGGGGAAAGAGAATGCCAAAGGGAACCTGGTCTGCAGTGGCCATGGGATGGTGGAGCTGAGGAGTCTGAAGGGAGGACAAAAGGCAACCAGCTTTTGCCTTCAGGAGAACACATCTTGGATTCTTCAAGTATCTGTGTGGTACAGAACAGCAGGGAAAGACTCTGAGGGAATAGCGTCAAAAAATGTTATAACTGTCTAGGGGATCTTGGCTTCCAAGCAGAATACGTCCATTCCAAGGAAGAGGAGATGTGGGAGATGATATAAATGTGTTAACACTTCTCAACTTCAAATATTCTCATGTGTCATTTCTCCCTTTTAAGCTGAAAACACTCATATTTGAGGGCTATTGTGTCTTTTATTTCATTTATTTATTTAGATATTTTTCCTAAAAGGAGAGTGTTTTAAAGAACTGTGTTTTCAGGACACAGATGCCTTCAGGTACAGGGACACAGACAGTGGTGCCAGTGCCAGTGCCCTGTGACCAATGCCCAGCGTCCACCGCTGCTCTACCCTGCTGCGTATTTGATGTCCCTCATCCTGCAGGTGTCTCCAGCTCTCCTAAATCAATGACCATGGTTCAGGGCAAGTTTTCAGCAGGCCATCTGGACACATGCTCTTCCCACTGCTCTCCAGATTTCCACATCTCGTGCTCTTTGTTCACTCAAATGCTTCCCAACTATCTGGTCTTCAGGGAGATTATTGCTCCATCTCTCCAAACTCCGATGGACGCTATTCTCAACTCCTTAACTGTGATTCTATCTATCCCTTCCTTTCTCTGTCTAAATCATTTCTTGTACAAATATTCCCTGTGAAAAACAAACCTCATTAGATGCAGCTAGCACAAGGCATGCAGTTGATCTCTTTGTTTTAGTGTTCTTTCAATTGAATCATATTTCCTTCCATTTGTTGGGAAACAAGTAAAAAAATAAAATAAAATAAAATAAAATAAAATAAAATAAAATAAAATAAAATAAAATAAAATAAAATAAAATAAAATAAAATGGAAATCTTTCCTTGTGCATATGCAGCTGGTTCTCGAGGAAAGTGGGGGGGGAGTTGGTGCAGAGGAGGTTTAACACTGAGCGAGTGACTGCAGAGGAGAAGAGTGATGTGAAGAAAAGTGACGCAAGTCCCATGGGGCCAATGGAAGTAGAAATGGGGTGGGGAAGTTGAAGTGGATGTTTCTCCACACAGTGACAGCTCATTAGGGGACATCCTGGATCAATATCAATTGCCAAGTGTTACTTAAAATTCTTGTTTAAAATGAACTATTAATAAATAAATAAATGGAATTCTTAAATGCCCATTTGGCTCTTTTTTAGCTCTCTCCAGATACCTGTCCAGTTTGCTGTACAAGTTCTGAACACCTGAAGAAGATGACAGGAAGGCACAAGGCACAGGAGGGCTCTTCAGGTCGAAATGGGCTCCAGGGGGCATTTGCTGCTGAGTCCATCAACCTCCAGTGCACAGAGAAGATTGCATGAAGTGCTCAAGAAGACAAAGTCAGAAGGAACAGTGAAGTTTCTTGGAGTATTAATGGGCCCCACTGAGGGCCATTGACAAGCAAGCTTCCCCAGGGACTTGTTAGAGCAGATAATTGGAAGCCATGATTGCAGGCAGACCAAGGCACTGGGATGGTGGCTGTGATGCTGAGCAAAGCCTCCTTTGTCTTGTGAAGCAGAAAGGCCAAGGCCTGATCCCCAGAGCCTTGTCAGGGAGATCGTGTCCCTCGTGCTGGCTCAGGGCCCTTCCTGGGGCAGTGGGATGGAGGTTTGTCTGATGTCAAATGAAAGACCAGGGCACAGCAGCTGCCAGACTCTGCATGGGGTGCAAGGATGTCATGAGGCCCAAGTGCCATGTGGGGAGTGTGTCTCATGCCAGGACGTGGGATGTGAGAAGGGCCCAGTCTGGACAAATTACTCAACTGCAATGGAACTTTGAATTCCAGATCTGTCAGGCCCAAGGTGGAGGCACCATTTCCTCACTGGTAGCATTTGGTTCTGGGGATGCCGTGTTTGATGCTCACCCACATGCAGAGCTCCTGACTGACTGCAACACCACTGTGCTCATATCAGCTGTGACGACACAGTGGAGCTGAAATCACTGAGCTTGTCTCCCCTTTCCAGCACAGTGACTCTGACGTCACTGCAATACTGACCTCTGCCACAACTCAGGAATTCTGACATCACTGCTCTCCACACTACCGAGACAACACCGTGACTGTGCTGTCACTGAACTCCTACCCACTGTGACAGCACAGTGATCCAACATCACCGTGCTTGTACCCACTGTCATAGAATCCTGGGACAACCCGCAATGGAAAGGACCCATAGGGATCATCAGGTCCCACATTTGGCTCCACACGGTCGTCCTAAAAGCAGAGCATATGACTGAGTGTGCTGTCTTGTTACGGAGTTATCTAGATCAATGTGTGTCCGTGACAGAGGGCAGAAGGCTTGACAGTCCCACTGGCCAAAAAATAAAGGAATAAAATAAAATAAAATAAAGTAAAATATAATAGTATAGTATAGTATAGTATAGTATAGTATAGTATAGTATAGTATAGTAAAGTATAGTATATAAAGAAATAATAATAAAAAATAATAATAAACAGCAACAAAGATCTATGGAGGACACTTATTTTTACTAAATATGATATTGGAATGTAAGATAACACAATGTTATAAAATAAAATTGGAATTTAGGGTAATAAATCAAATATAATGAGAGAGCGAGTGTCCGAAACCAAAAGCCTTACTTTGAACTGAAGGCGCACGGCTGGGGCGCGCAGCCACACACTGCCAGGCAGCGAGCAAGTGAGAGATCCCGGGACTTCCTCCCATGGTTTATCTTCCCCTCTGAACTCAGAGTCCCCTGGGATATGCAGTTCTTCTTCTCTTCTGAGAACCAGGTATCCAGAACAGTCAGTACACAGAACTGAAGTATTATCTCTAATACCTAACTGTAATTCCTGGTGCTTTACATGATGTTATGATATGGAATACTGATACCAAGAGTCATAAAACCATGACACCAGATCAGGCATTTGCAACTTGGCAAGGCGAACACGATCCGTTATGTTGTTGAACCATGCTTCTGGAATCAGCCTGTCTACTGGTAATTAATTCATCTGACTTCAAAGTACGTTTTGCGGAGATGACCCCGTTGTCTATCAGGAGCTGCCAGCCCCGCAGCCCCAAGGGCATCTCCAGGGGAGCAGTGAGGAAGAGAAAATGACATCCTCTGCTGCTGAGCTGGGCCGGGCTCCTGGGACACAGGGAGCTCCTACAAGTGGGCAGCGCTGCAGAGAGACAGCTGTGCCCAGGAGCAGCTCTTCTGCACAGCACAGCCTGCAGGTGACAGGAGGAGAGGAGAGAAAGGAGAGAGGGATTGTAGGATGTATACGGTGTGAGCAGGTGTTGAGCTCACTGCAGGAGCACTGCTCACAGCCTTTGGCAAGGTAAGTCTCACTGCAGGCTATGACTCTGCCTCCTGCCAGGCTCAGCACTCAGCACTCAGCACTCAGCACTCAGCACTCAGCACTCAGCACTCAGCACTCAGCACTCAGTCTGCCTGGGGAGCTGCCTGGCGCACTGCAGGGAGATGTGTGGGGGAAAGGAGCCCCCCAGCAGGGCAGGGCAGAGGTCTGCTGCTGTTACAGCTGCTGCCTGGGGCAGGGGGATCACAGATACACTGCACCACTGGCTAGTTTTTTTCCAAGGGTGCTTTGCAGGAGCAGAGACAAGATAGGGATTTTCCAACACGTGTTCTTAGGGAAGGAGAATGAGTTGGAGGCAGAATTCTGAAAGGAGATGTGAACTATGAACACATCTCTGAGAATCCTGAATTGTACCATTCACAATCTGCCCTTCTATGAACAATCTCCTCAAGTGCTTTCAGCTGAAATTGCTATCGTTTTCTGCTGACATGAATAATGCTCTTATCCTGAAAACAGACAGCTTTCTCTAACAGAAATTGAAGTGCAAAGAGGTAGGGATGGGCACTGTGAGTGCAGACAGCATAAAGATATGAGGGATGGGAATTGATTGTACGAGGAAATTATCTAGGAAGCTGAGATATGATTAGGAAATGAGAGGAAAGTAAGAGCTCTTTCAGCTTCTACTTCTTAAGATACACTAAAGCTCGTGCAAGTAAATTGAAGTTACGGAGTTAAATGAACATATTTCAAAGAGAAAGAAACATTTCTCTAGTATAGCAGGAGGAGAGTGTCTGCAAGTTATCTTGACTTCTGTCATTATTTTCTGCACTGTGAACAGGACTCCATGCCCAGGAACTGCAGATGCCCAACAGCAGCTCCATCAGCGAGTTCCTCCTGCTGGCGTTGGCAGACACGCGGCAGCTGCAGCTCCTGCACTTCTGGCTCTTGCTGGCCATCTACCTGGCTGCCCTCCTGGGCAACGGCCTCATCAGCACAGCCATAGCCTGCCACCACCGCCTGCACACCCCCATGTACTTCTTCCTCCTCAACCTCGCCCTCCTCGACCTGGGCTGCATCTCTACCACTCTGCCCAAAGCCATGGCCAATGCCCTCTGGGACACCAGGCACATCTCCTACTCAGGATGTGCTGCACAGGTCTTTCTGTTTGTCTTTCTGCTATCAGCAGAGTATTGCATTCTCACCATCATGTCCTATGACCGCTACGTTGCCATCTGCAAGCCACTGCACTACGGGACCTTGATGGACAGCAGAGCTTGTGCCAGCATGGCAGCAGCTGCCTGGGGCACTGGGGCTCTCTTTGCTGTGCTGCACACTGCCAACACATTTTCTCAGTCACTGTGCCAAGGCAATGCTGTGGATCAGTTCTTCTGTGAAATCCCCCAGATCCTCAAGCTCTCCTGCTCAGAATCAGACTACCACAGAGAAATTGGATTTATTGTTTTTAGCATTCTTGTCGTATTTGTGTGTTTTGTGTTTATTGTTTTGTCCTATGTGCAGATCTTCAGGGTGGTGCTGAGGATGCCCTCTGAGCAGGGACGGCACAAAGCCTTCTCCACGTGCCTCCCTCACCTGGCCGTGGTCTCCCTCTTTCTCAGCACTGTGATGCTTGCCTACGTGAAACCCCCCTCCATCTCCTCCCCATTTATGGATCTGTTGGTTTCATTTCTGTACTCGGTGGTGCCTCCAGCAGTGAACCCCCTCATCTACAGCATGAGGAACCAGGAGCTCAAGGATGCAGTGAGGAAAATGATGCTCTGGTCATGTTTCAGCAGGGATAAACTTCACACCTGTCTATACAAATGACTCCCAGTCTGTCCCATAACACACCTATTATGTTTTTTAATGATTATAATAATTAATTATATTAATAGGTACATTTTTCTTTGTGGTTCATATTTATATGTGTGTAATTATCATTAGTGGGAGTGTTACGATTCCTTTCACTTCTAGTGAGGCATTACCCTGCTCTCTCTCTCCTGGAGCCCATAGGAACTCTGTGTCAGAGCTGACTCTCCCACAGCCTCTGTGTTCCATCTCTGTATCTGCAGGCAAATGAGATGCCAGCAGGCGCCGTGGAGCTGAAATAGGCCTGATTAGCAAAAGGGATCAATGTATTAGCCTAAGGACTAATAAATTAATTAGCAAATGGAATCAGTGTGTGCTCACCCTAAATCTTCTGTGTTTAGCTTTGATGGATGTGTGAACAGCCCTGTTTTTACCAATGATCCTGTTTCACAGAAGCAATGAAATCATTTTTTTTTGCCTCCACCGGGTGCAAGGACTTGTTCTTGCATTTAGTATCAACTGTTTGCAGTTATAGTGCACCAAGATAGAAAGTTGCTGATTGTGGAAAACAAGCAATGGAAGTTTGCCAAATTGGGGGGAAAGAGCTAAAAGGTGAGCCAGGGTGCACGGTGATGAAGAGGAAGATGAACTAAAGAGGAGCAAGTAGGTGTTGTGAGAAGGAAGACATATGATATGAGGGGCTGTGCTGGGGGCACATCTCTGTAGCACTGCACGCATGCTGCCCCACACAGTGCCTGCACTGAGCTGCCAGGGGCTGCCTGTGGGGCGGTGGGGCCGGGCTGTCCTGCAGAGGGGAAGGCACACGGAGCCTCATGCTGCAGGGCTGGCACCCCAAATCACCCTGGAACTCAGCGCCCAGCTGTGCTGTGCTCACCTTGCCTGGCTCCCAGGTGTCCCCTGTGCTGCTCTGTCACTGCCCCTCTACAGGACAGGGGAGAAAACACAACTCAACAATTCCTGGGTTGGGGCACAAAGTGTTTTATTCTTTCCTTGCTTAAAACCCAAAGACAACAAATTGTGTGTGTTAATGGCTACATATCAATGCAGGTTTTTTTTGTTGTTGTTTGTTTTTTTCTGCACACTTGGGATCAGCTATTGAATTCAGCGTCCCTTTCACGTTAATCTATTATTTGAAACCGCACCTAACCCACAACACATTTTACTGTTATTCTATATAATATAAATGATTTCCAACACATACATCTGCTCACTGTTAGTTAGGATTTCACATCCTCTTCTTCCTTACCTATTTACCATAATCCAAGTGATATGCCATGTTTCTTTTTCATCTTTACTATCTCATCTCCTGACTTTTTTTCCCCTAATATTTAAGAATAACTTCCTAAATGACCCCTGTGTACAAGTTGTTATTTCTGTTCTTGCTGTCAGACCCAGTCTGTTGTGTCACTGCAGCTCTGGTAATGATTCATTTGCTGAACTCCAGACCGTTCCAATAACAGCTCTCTGGATCCCAAAGTGAAGGTTGCTAAGTTACAGAAACACACTTATCTACCAGGTGCCAGGTTTTTTTTTCTGCAGACTGTGGAACAGCTATTGAATTCAGTGTCCCTTTCACCTCAATATATTATTTGAAACTACACCTAACCCACAACACATTTGACAATAGTTTATATAATTTAATGATTTCCAATACAGAAATCTGCCCACTGTTAGTTAGGGTTTCACATCCCTCTTATTCCTTACCTATTTACTCTAATCAAAGTGATATGCCATGTTTCTATTTCATCTTTGTTCTCTCACATCCTGACCTATTTTCCTAATATTTAACAATAACTTCCTAAATTCCCCCTGAGTACCAGCTATTTATTTCTATTCTTGCTGTCAGACCCAGTCTGTTGTGTCACTGCAGCTTGGGTAATGATTCATTTGCTGAACTCCAGATCATTCCAATAACAGCTCTCTGGATCCCAAAATAAAGGTTGCTACATTACAGAAACACACTTATCTACCAGGTGCCAGCTGTAAGCAGAGAAACAATCTAATAAAGAATTTCTTTGTGTGTGATGTAAAAAGATGTGTTTTACTATAACACAGCCTTAGTCCTGAGATTTACAATGCTTTGTTTAGCTCAGTATTATAAGGATCTAAATGAGAAATCAGTATTTTCCCCAAAGTTCATTACATGTCGTGGTTCCTTATGGTCAGAATGATAATGTGGACGCTTTGTCAGTACATCAGTTACACAGAGCGGTACAGAAATCTCCCTGGACTTTTGGAAGCCCTTTGGCATGATCCCACATCACATCCTTATCTCTGTGGAGAGATGCGTGAGATGGATTTGAGGGCAGACTGTTCACTGGATAAGAAATTGGTTGGAAGGTCGCAGCCAAAGGACTGTGGTAAATGGCTCTCTGGGAAATCGGCTCCACCAGGTGGAGGCTGATCACAAGTTATGCCCACAGGGGTCAGCCTTGGGACCAGAGCTGTTCAACGTCTATCAGTGGCACGGATGATGAGACAGAGCACACCCTCAGCAAGTTTGCTGATGTCACCAAGCTGTGTGGTGCAGTTGGCATGACAGAATGAAGGGGTGCCATCCAGAGGGACCTGGCCAGGCTTGAAACGTGGGCCCAAAGAAACAGCATGAGGTTCAACAAGATCAAATGCCAGTTTTTGCACTTGTGTTGGGACAATCCCAGGTATGAGGGAAGAACTGCCTGGGAGCAGCCCTGTGGGAAGGACTTAGAGGTCCTGGTAGATGAAAACCTTAACAGGAGCCAGCAGTGGGTGCTTGCAGCCTGAGAGGCCAACTGTGCCCTGGGCTGCATCAACAGAGAGGTGGTCATCAGAGCAAGGAAGGGCATTGTCCTTCTCTACTCAGCCCTCAGAAGGCCGCATCTGGAGTATGACATAAATCTTCTAGAGAAGGTCCAGAGGAATGCCATGAGGGTGATCAGAGGGCTGGAGGACCTCTCCTGGAAAGACAGGCTGAAGGAGATGGGAGGAGAAGCAGCCTGGAGGAGAACACATTGCAGCCTTCCAGTACTCACAGAGAGCTCAGAAAGAAGAGGGAAATCAACTTTTAACATGGGCAGATATTGATATCATAGTGTACAAATGTTTTAAATTAAAAGAGGTGAGATTTAGATTAGAGACTGGGAGGATCTTTTCAATGAGAGGGTGGTGAGGTCCTGGCTGTTGTGATTTTGTGATTTTTTTTGATGTCAGTATTCCACATCAAAACATCATATGAAGCAGTGGGAGTTAAAGAGTTAGTGTTCTGGTTCCACTTGCTGCCTTTTATGGGCATTTTGAGCATTCTGATGGGAGGGGAGGAGCGGAATTCCTGGAGCACATGGTGTGAAGATGAAGATAGGTGGAGATCTGGACTGCACCACAGTGGCTCTCCCTCAGGCCCCGCTCAGTTTGCAGTGGAGAAGGGCATGTGCTTCCCTTCTACTATTGTGGGGACTCACACTTTGGGCACTCTGATCTCTCTCTCTCATTTTGTTTGATTCAGTAGGATTTAGGAAATTACCATTCCTCCTCAGATCGTTGCTGTTGTGATCCCTTTGTTAAACCCATCTACTAGCTCTCTGCCCTCCCACCTCTCCCACAGCGCGTGGCCCGTGGCGCGCCTTGCTGCAAGGGCAGGGCCAGCAGGATTGCACGGCAAGATGCTAGTACCCATTTCTTTTTATTTCTTCGTCTTTTGTCACTCCTTTTTTTTCTGGGGCCTGTGTCCCCCCTGACACGGACTTGGATCTAGGGATGACTCTGTAACATAGCCGTTAGGGGGAATGGCTGAAGGTGTGGGTTCACAAGTGGTATTTTCCTCTCTCCTTCTGGGGTGGTGAGGGATACGGAGCGGTCTAGGAAATCATGGGCTTGGAATGAATGCATGAAAGGTTGGTGCCACCAGAGGAACTTTGGGTTCTTTGACCGTGGGGAGTAAGGAAGAGAAAACTCGGTGGGAATTGAGAGTATGTCTGAAGTAAAGTGTGAGCAAAAACCAGAGTGAAGTGTGAGTAAAACATGGAGAAAAGGTGAGTAAACCTCGAGTAAAGTGTGAGAAAGAAAGACCCAGAGTAAAGTGTGGATGGACCCTGAGAAGAGAGTGAGTATACCTGGAGTAGGGTGTCAGTAAAACCCAGAGAAACCTTTGAGTAAATGGAGAGTAAACTGTGAGTAAACTGGAAGAAAAGTTTCAGGAAAACCTGAGTAAAGTGTGAGTAAAACACACACACAAAAAGTGTGAGTAAACATGGAGTAAAGTGTGAGTAAACTTGGAGGAAAGTGTGAGGTAACCCAAAGTAAAGGGTGTGAGTAGACCCAGAGTATAGTGTTAGTAAAGGTGGAGTAAATTGTAAGCAACACCCAGAGTGAAGTGTGAGTAAAGCCGGAGGAAAGTGTGAGTAAATAGGGTGGAGACTAGTTATCAGGGCAAGCAGTTCTGCAGCTGATGAATCTGCTGCTAGGCTGGCAGCTTGTAGGCAGGCTTCTGAGCCAGCAGGGTGGGGCAGGCACTGCTCACCCATAACCTCGACACTTGACCCATGCTGATAAGCTTTCCATAGTCTCAAGGGAGGCTCGCTTTCGGCCAGAGAGCACGGTGGGTTGTTGATGCCTGCTGAGAAGAGGGAGGGTAAGTCTGTGTGTGAGCACAGCCCACACTGCCTCTATGGTGCTGCAGCTGTGGGTGTGGGAGGTGGGTCAAATGCAGGGTGTGCAAGTGCTGTCCCTCTTGGCTTAGGGGACCGGCTTTCCTCTTGGCGCTCTCTGAGACCAAAGGCTTCAACATGGTCTCCACAAGACAGCGGGATTACTCCAAGAAGACCAGGATGACCCGGACAGAGGGCCTGCCAGAAATGCAGCTATTCAGGCCTGCGGCTGCAGGGAATGCCTGAGCCTGCTGCTGCCGGGGATGGGAGGCAGGGATTCCAGCTGTGTGAGGTGTGAGCAGGTGAATGAGCTGCTCAGCCTGGTGGGGGAGCTGAAGGAGGAGGTGGAGAGACTGAGGGCCATCAGGGAGTGTGAGCAGGAGATGAACTGGTGGAGTGAGTCACTGGTGTGCCAGAGGGAAGGATGCCAGGGAGATAATGCAATGATAAGTGGTGGACCCCCTGCCCTGTCACAGTCAGACAGAGCTGACAGAGCAAGAGGGTTGGAAGTGTGTCCCAGCTCGAAGTCTCAGGTGCATCCTCTGCCTGCCTACCCTACTCCCTCAGGTCCCGCTAAGCAACAGGTTTGAGATACTGGAAATGGAAGGGGAGATGAGTGGGGAGGCGACAGAGGATCTGCCTCGGAGGGAGCATGGGGTGAGGTGGTCACCCCCAATCCTTGAGACTGCCTCTGTCAGGAAGGGCAGGAGGGGAGTTGTGGGGGGAGATTCCCTTCCCAGGGGAACAAAAGGACCCATTTGCAGATCCGATTTGACCCGTAGACAGTCTGCTGCCTCCCTGGGGCCTCCCCGCACCACAGACATCACCAGAAAAGTCCCGGCTCTGGTTCGCTCCTCTGATTACTACCCATTCTTGATAGTTCCAGTAGGCAGCAGTGAAATTGCTCAGGGAAGCCTGTGAGCTATCCAAGAGGATTTCAGAGGTTAGGGCGAATGGCTGAAAGAGTGACTTCACAAGTGGTATTTTCCTCTCTTCTCTTTCTGGGGTGGTGAGGGATACGGAGCAGTCTAGGAAATCGTAGGCTTTGAATAAATAGTAGAAATGTTGGTGCTGCCACAGGAACTGTGGGTTCTTTGACCATGGGGAGGAGGGAAGAGAAAACTGGATGTGAATTGAGAGCAAATCTAAAGAAATCTGTGCAATAAAAAAAAAAAAAAAAAATGGAGGGAAATGTGAGTAAAACAGGTAGAGAAGTGTGAATAAACCTGGAGATTTTGCTAATTCTGCACCTTCAAAAAAGAGAAACAGGGGACTCCAAAATAATTAAAAAGAGCAGCAATGATCTGAGGGGAAACAAACTAATTTACTAAATATGGTATCGGAATGCAAAATAGCACACTATAATTCAGTATATTTAGAACTGAAGCTAATAAATCAAATATAATGAGAGAGAGTGTCCAAAAGGTGGATAGGCCTCACCGTAAGACTGAGGTGAGATGTGCAGTCCAGTTGAGACACAGGGAGGAGAGCCTGAAGAAGAAGAGCACATCAGGTGACCTTGCCAGGGGTTATATCTCCTCTGTCCCTGGGGTATGTAGTTCTTCTTCTCTTCCGGACAGGTACCCAGAACTGGAGTGTGAACACTGCACCTCCCAGTGCACTACATGATGAGGAATACCGATAACCAGAAATCATAAAACCATGACATAAGACAAAGGGTTTTGTGCTGATCTATTCATGGAACCTGGTTCCTTAAGTACAATAGATTCATCACTTAGAAGTAAAAAGTAGATGATAAAGAATGAATTATTTAATTGAAATTAAATTTATAATAGGTACGGCAACAACAACAACAACAACAACAACAACAAGCATGAAGTAAAAATGGAAACATCACATAAAATCAGTCAGGCATTTCCTAAATTTTTTGTAGTTTTGAGACTATGATGAACATCTTTCTGTCGGAGAAACAATGTATTTTGGAGTATTTTCCTGAGGGCACCCTTGAGCTCCTGGTTCCTCATGCTGTAGATGAGAGGGTTCACTGCTGGAGGTACCACCGAATACAGAACTGTCACCACCAGGTCCAGAGATGGGGAGGATATGGAGGGGGGCTTCAGGTAGGCAAACATGGCAGTGCTGAGAAAGACGGAGACCACGGCCAGGTGAGGGAGGCACGTGGAGAAGGCTTTGTGCCGTCCCTGCTCAGAGGGCATCCTCAGCACGGCCCTGAAGATCTGCACATAGGAGTACAGAATGAAAGCAAAGCACCCAGATGCTAAAGATATACTAAACACCAGAAGTGAATTTTCTTTGAGGTAGGACCGTGAGCAGGAGAGCTTGAGGATCTGGGGGATTTCACAGAAGAACTGATCCACAGCATTGCCTTGGCAGAGAGGCAATGAAAATGTATTGGTAGTGTGCAGCAGAGAATTAAGGACCCCAGTGCCCCAGGCAGCTGCTGCCATGCTGGCACAAGCTCTGCTGTCCATCAAGGTCCCGTAGTGCAGGGGCTTGCAGATGGCAACGTAGCGGTCATAGGACATGATGGTGAGAATGCAATATTCTGCTGAAAACAAAAACATAAAGAAAAAGACCTGTGCAGCACAACCTGCGTAGGAGATGGTCCTGGTGTCCCAGAGGGCATTGGCCATGGCTTTGGGCAGAGTGGTGGAGATGCAACCCAGGTCGAGGAGGGCGAGGTTGAGGAGGAAGAAGTCCATGGGGGTGTGCAGGCGGTGGTGGCAGGCTACGGCTGTGCTGATGAGGCCGTTGCCCAGGAGGGCAGCCAGGTAGATGCCCAGCAAGAGCCAGAAGTGCAGGAGCTGCAGCTGCCGCGTGTCTGCCAACGCCAGCAGGAGGAACTCGCTGATGGAGCTGCTGTTGGGCATCTGCAGTTCCTGGGCATGGAATCCTGTGCACAGTGCAGAAGATAATGAGGAGACAAGGTCAGTCTCAGAGACACTCCTCCTGATATACTATAAAAACTTTTCTTTCTCTTTGGAAAATGTTCATTTAGCTACATTACTTGAATTAAATTTCATGATGTTCAGCATTCTGTAAGAAAAAGCAGCTGAAGGAGCTTTTGCCTTCCTCCCATTTTCTAATCTTCTCTCTTTCTGGATCTTCTCATCTGTTTCCATGTCTCATATCTTTACCCAAACTGCTCTTAGAGCCCCCAACCCCAACCTCTGTGCACTTAAAGTTCTGTTAGAGAAAGCTGCCTGGTTGCAGGATAAGTGCATTATTCATGTCTGCAGAAAATGACAATAATTTCAACTGGTTCTATCCTTCAAGAAAGGAGAGGCTGAAAGCACATTCTGTGTGACTGTTCACAGAACAAGTGATTGAGAAAAGTACAATTCAGGAGTGTCAGGATTGTGTTCATATTCACAGCTCCTTTCAGATTTATGCCTCCATTCCTTTTCCCTTTCCTCAGAATGGGATGTCCCAAATTTAGTGATCCCTTTGCTCAAACCCACTTCATTGTCTGCAGTGAGAGACTTACCTGGTCAACGACTGCGAGAAATGCTCCTCCAGTGAGCTCACAGCCTGCTAACATGCAACGCAGCCTGTAAACTCTGTTACTTCTTCTCTCTGTCTCCTGCAGATCATGCCCCCAGCAATTCTGCGTGGTGCACAGAAGCTGCTCCTGGGCACAGCTGTCTCTCTGCTGTGCTGCCCACTTGTATGAGCTCCCTGTGTCCCAGGAGCCCAGCCCAGCTCAGCAGCAGAGGATGTGATTTCCTTCTCTCCATGGAGATATCCATTGGTATCCAGGGATGACATCTCCTGCAGGGTCATCACTGCAGAACGTACTACACAGTCAGCTCAGTTACTCACCACATGTCCACAGGATTCCACAAGCATGGCTGTTTTTAATAAAAGATGTTTGACCATGAGAAGAGCAAATGCCAAATCTGGAAACCTCCGCTCATGACCTATAAATGCACTGATATCATTACAGAATCATAGAAAGACTTAGGTAGGAGGGGACTTGAAAGATCACCTAGTTCTAATCCTGCAGCCATAGGCCGGGTTGCTCAACACCAGATCAGTCAGCCCAGCATCTCATCCATCCTGACCTTGAATGCCTCCAAGGATGGGGCATCCACAGCCTCTTTTGGCAATATTTTCCAGTGCTTGTGCATAAAAAATGTTTTTCTAACATCTAACCTCAGTCTCCCCTTTTTAATTTAAAGCCACTTCCCTTTGTTCTGATTCTATCAGGCCATCCCAACCGAACTCTAGGGTTAGGCATCTCATCGGCTGATGGAAACCCTGGGGCTGAATTGGGATCAGTTCCTCACAGAACCATGGGAGCTGGGAGTCCTCTTAGCTGAGTTCAGATGTGCACAGTGAGGTGTCTGTGTGTGAGCCCCTCAGCTGAATCCTTGCTCTTTATTCAACAGGGACTGCACTGCTCACACACAGACACTCAGTGATGACCAGGATGACCTGGGGTGATCCTAGCTGTGTGCTCGTGCTTGTAAACTGTGGTGGAAAATCTGTGAGACAGACAGCTCCTTCCTGAGCATCAGCTGAGGGCCAGAAGGGAGGTATTCTTGGCCATCCTAAATGCCACCACAGCCCTGTGCTTGGGGCACCCACTGTGCCTTTTGCACCTGTCCCATGGAGCATGTCGTGTCATTCTGCTGACCAAATGGATGAGCTCAGAACACAAGAGCCAGATCTTCCTCTCTGCTCCATCTGTGGCATAGTCTGGAGTTCAAGGCATTACAAAGCTATGACACATCTACAGTCTTTCTTTGATGACACCTTACTAGTTTGCTCTGGACTCTTATGAGAGTGGCATCAGAAGAAGTCTAGGGTCATGCCAGTTCCCAGTTCAGAGGAAGACGGCAAACACTGCACTAATTTTAAAGGTGAAGAAAGAGGACATCGGCAATTACAGAGCTGTCATTCTTACTTCAAAGGCTGGTAAACATATGGAAAAAATGGTGCTGAGAGTTCCTGAAAAGAACTTGAAGGACAATTCTGTCACTGGCCCAGCCAACACAAGTTCATGAGGGGAAGGTCCTGTTGAACTTCATGTTCCTTTATGACAGCATCACCCATTGAGTTGACCAAGGGAAGACAGTTGAGGTCATCCTTTAGGATTTCAATAAAGCCTTTGATACTATTTCTCACAGCATACTTCTGGGCCAAATGTCCTGCATTCAGCTACACAGAAACATAATGTGATGGGTGAGCAATTGGCCAATGGGTTGGACCGAAGGATTACAGTAAATGTGGTTCCATCAGGCTAATGGACTGTCAGTAGCAGGGTTCCCTAGTACTCCATTTAAGGGCACTTCTCTTTATTGTTTTCATCAATGACTTGTATGCAGGACTAGAAGATGTTTTGAGAAAGTTTGCTGACAATACCAAGTTGATTCTGTGAGGTTGGAGAAGACTTACAGAGTGATGTGGACAAGTTAGAGAACTGGGTAAGCACCAATTGTAGTACGTGTAACAAGAACAAGTGCCTGATTCTGCACCTGGGTGGGGGCAACCCTGAACATACTCACTGACTGAATATGGGACACTGGAGAGCAGTCCCACTGAAAGGGATTGGAGGTCCTGGTCAATTTCAAATGAAACATGAGTCAGCAGTGTGCCCAGGCAGCCAGGAAGGCCAACCGTTCCCTTGGGTGCACTGTGCATGGCATTGCTAAATGGGGAACTGAGGGGGGATTTTCCTGATCTGCTCTGCACTGCTGGAGCTCTGGGAGCACTTCTGGGCACTGCAGAACATAAAGGACATGAAACTATTGGAGACTGTCCAAAGGAGGGCAGAACAGCTGAAAGATCTGGAGTTCGAGGTTTCATTGGGATTGACTACTTGTTCAGACTGGGCCCTTCTCACATCCCACATCCTGGGATGAGACACACTGCCCACATGGGACTTGGGCCTCACGGCATCCTTGCACCCCATGCAGAGTCTGGCAGCTGCTGTCCCACAGTCTTTCATTTGACATCAGACAAACCTCCATCCCACTGCCCCAGGAAGGGCCCTGAGCCAGCACAAGGGACACGATCTCCCTGCCAAGGCTCTGGGGATCAGGCCTTGGCCTTTCTGCTTCACAAGACAAAGGAGGCTTTGCTCAGCATCACAGCCACCATCCCAGTGCCTTGGTCTGCCTGCAATCATGGCTTCCAATTATCTGCTCTAACAAGTCCCTGGGGAAGCTTGCTTGTGAATGGCCTCAGTGGGGCCCATTAATACTCCAAGAAACTTCTCTGTTCCTTCTGACTTTGTCTTCTTGAGCACTTTGTGCAATCTTCTCTGTGCACTGGAGGTTGATGGACTCAGCAGCAAAAGCTCCGTGGGGCCCATTACAACCTGAAGAGCCCTCCTGTGCCTTGTGCCTTCCTGTCATCTTCTTCAGGTGTTCAGAACTTGTGCAGCAAACTGGACAGGTATCTGGAGACCTCTGAAGGACGATGAATCCAACAGACATTTATTGACTATTTATTTACAGTTGGGTTTAAACAAGAATTTAAAGCAGCACTTGGCAACTGATATTGATCCAAGATGTCCCCTAATGGACTTTGTTCTGTCACTGTGTGGACAAATGTCCTCCTCAACTTTTCCACCCCATTTCTACTCATTTTTCCCTATGGGACTTGCATCACTTTTCCTCACATCACTCTTCTCCTCTGCAGTCACCCACTCAGGGTTAAACGTCTTTTGCTCCAACTCCCACTGGCTTTCCTCAGAGAACCAGCTGCACATGGGCAAGGAAAGATTTCTCTCTTCCTGTTTTTTTTTTTTCCCCAGCAAACAGTTGTAAACATGATGCAATTGAATGAATAGTAAAACAGAGATCAAGTGCATGCCTTGTCCAAGCTGCACCTAATCAGGTTTGTCCTTCACTTGGAATATTTGTACAAGAAATGAGTTAGACAGGGATAGGAAGGGATAGACACAGTCACAGCTAAGGAACTGAGAAAAGAGTCCATCACATTTTGGAGAGGTGGAGCAAGTTCCAGTAATCTCTGTGAAGGTCACAGATCAGCCAGATAGTTGGGAGGTATCTGAGTGAACACAGAGCAAGGGATGGGGAAATCTGGAGAGCAGTGGGAAGAGCATGTGTCCAGATGGCCTGCTGAAAACACGCCCTGAACCATGGTCATTGATTTAGAAGAGCTGGAGACACCATGAGGATGAGGGACATCAAATACGCAGCAGGGTAGAGCAGCGGTGGATGCTGGGCATTGGTCACAGGGCATTGGCACTGGCACCACTGTCTGTGTCCCTGTACCTGAAGGCATCTGTGTCCTGCTAACAAAATTCTAGAAAAAAACTGTATTTAAGAAAAAATGAAAACAGAAAAAAAACCACAAGATCTCCTCAATGACTAGTGCTTTCACCTAAAAAGAGAGAGGACTCATGAGGTGATTAGAAGTTGAGAAGTGTGTTAGTATATTTTTCTTGATCTTGGTCTTCAAACTACTGTTTCAATTTCATTGCCATTAATGAACATCTTTTGGACTTACAGCTTCACAAAGAAGAGAAGATCCATTTGTGTCTTGCACAGAGCCTGGTGCCCCCCCCAGAATTTCCCTGCCCAGAACTGTCCATGACATCTCTCAGTCTTTGCACTGACTGAGTCACACTGTGGTGCTGAGCTCTACACGTTTTTCTCACAGCTTCTTTTAGATGGTGACATGCAGCACAGGATTCATCACGCCCTTCATGCCCTTCATGCCCGTCATGCCCTTCATAACAGGTACCCTGCCCCGTTCTACTTGGTCCACATTCACCCTAGCCTTCCTTTTGCTGCATATGTATTTCTACACGTCCTTCTTGTCTTAGATATGCCTGGGCAGATTCAACCGCGTTTGAGCTTTAGGCTTTCAAATTCATCTCAAAAGGCACACCAGGACAAAGTCTCTTCTGCTGCCAAGTGACCACTTCTTGTTACCGCTTCCTGTATGAAGAATCCAAGGTGTTCTCTCCTGATGCCAAAGCTGTGAGCTTGTTGTGAGTTTGTGTGAGCCTAGAGTCATGAATTTGTCTTACGCCCTCCCTTCAGAAATCTTTACTATCTCATGGGCACTGTGGCCCAGGCTATCTTTGATACTCATATTCCCAACGACTTCCTCCTTGCTGGTGACTATGAGATCCAGCAGAGCAGCTCTCCTCTTTGGTTCTTCTATGGCTTGGTTAGGAAGCTGTCAGCAGCGCTCTCCAGGGATCTTCTGGATGTTGTATGCTCTGCTGGGCTGTCCCTGCAGCAGGTACTGGAGAGGGTAAGGTTCCTGAGTGGGACAAGGGCCTGAAAATGTGAAGCTCCTGTTTGTCTTTCTGGGTCCCCTTTTGCTAGTTTTTCCTGATCAGGAAGCAAGGAACAGATGCGGCTGGTCTCTTCTTTGAGCCATTTCCATCAGTTCTCAGCTGACTGCTCTGCCACCCCCAGGCAGAGCTCAGTGCACTCTCACAGAAGGCAGCAGCTTATCCTTTTCTTCCTTGACCATCCATCATAAAGAGTCTGTACCCCCTCTGCTACAGTTCAGAGGTGGGAACCATCCCACCATGTCTCTGTGATCTGAACAAGATCCCAGGACTGCAAATGCACCAAGATTTCAAGGTCACTGTGTTAATGTTTGTGGTCTTCTCATCAGTGTAAAGACACTTCAGAAAGCGTCCCATGCCAGAAGCATTATTTGACTTAGCCTGGCTGGGCCTTGCATCTGCACCATGGTACTGGTGTTCAGAAGGTGGCACACAGGTACTAGACCCACTGTGGGGCTCACAGTTGTCCAGCAAGTACTGACACCACCAGGGCATGGCTTTCCTGAAGGCCCTGAGCTGCATTTGCCAGCTGGCTGGGGGCGTGCTGGAGATCCCAGGGAACTGCCATTCAAAGGAGAGCCCAGAAAAAACGAAGGTGTCATCAGTGAAAGAATGTAGGTGTGTCACAGCTTTGTAATGCCTTAAGCTCCAGCATATGCAATAGATGGGGAACAGAGAAAGATCTGACTCTTCATCTGGTGAGCTCATCCATTTGGTCAGCTGAATAACGCTGCATGCTCCATGGGGAGAGGTGAAACATGACACTCTCAGGTGCCCATTCCTAGCAGATCTGATGTCATTTAGGATGGACAAGAATACTCCCAGGCTCTGCCTGGCCTCCAGCTGATGCTCAGGAAGGAGGTTGCTCTCTCAGAGGTTGTCTACCACAGCTTGCAGGCACTGTTGCCCACATCTAGGAGCCCCACAGGCACCTTGGTCATCATTGAGTGCCTGTGTGCGAGCATGCAATTTCCCACTGAAGGAAGACCAGGGGCTCACATATGCAGGCAACTCATTGTGCACATCTGATCTGAACCAAGAGGAGTCCCATCTCCCATGAGTCTGTGGGGAACTGAACCGCTTTTCAACTCCAGGCTTTTCCATCTGGAGATGAGACACCTGCACTGATTGCCTCAGCTGAATGACTGCCCTGTGCAGGGGAAGTCAGAGGATCCCTGTTCTTGTCTGTGTGTCTTTTTCGTTAAGAGCCATGAGCAGTGGTTTCCAGATGAGGCATTTACAGCTCTGCTAGGCAAGCACGATCTGTTAGGACCAAAGATGCTTCTGGAATCAGTCTGTCTAGTGGTGATTAATTTATGTGACTTCAAAGTTTGTTTTGCAGAGATGACCCTGTTGTCTATCAGGAGCTGCCAGCGCCACATTCCCAAGGACATCTCCAGGGAGAGCAGTGAGGAAGAGAAAATGACATCCTCTGCTGCTGAGCTGGGCTGGGCTCCTGGGAGACAGGGAGCTCGTAAAAGGTGGCAGTGCTGCAGAGATATAGCTGTGCTCAGGAGAAGATCAAGGGCACCACACAGCAGGGCTGGGGGCATGATCTGCAGGTGACAGGGAGAGAAGAGAAGGAAGAAAGTTTACAAGCTGCGTGGAGTGTGAGCAGACTGTGCGCTCACTGCAGGAGCGTTGTTCACAGTCTTTGAGAAGGTAAGCCTTTTGCTACATGCAACGCAGCTACATTTCTCTGGGGCATCCCGGTGCAGATCTGGATGAAGACAGTCTGTGTTTCCTTATTGTGGAGAAAGACCTGCTCAGGCTGAAGGCTTCTGTGCTGCAGCATCAGAGCACAGCCCTGAGGGCTGCGTGTCCCAGGATGGCTGCAGGCTGTGCAGCTGGGGCTGCAGCCGGGTGCCCAGGGCTGTCCTGCAGAGCAGGTCCCTGCTGTGCCCCAGGGGCTGTGTGCCGGGGCAGGGACTCTGCCACCTGCCAGGTTCAGAACTCAGCACTCAGCACTCAGCCTGCCCGAGGAGCTGCCCAGGGCACTACAGAGAGACGTGTGGGGGGAGAAGGAGCCCCCTGGCACGGCAGGGCAGGGCAGGGCAGGGCAGGGACCTTCTGCTGCCACAGCTGCTACCTGGGGCAGGGGGATTACAGCTACTGCACCAAGAGTGTTTCTAAGAGAAAGAGGAGAGACAAGGCAGGGATTTTCCATGTTCTGTTCTTAGGGATGGGGAAAGTGTTGTGGGTAGAAATCTGAAAGGAGCTGTGAAATACGAACACATCTCTGAGCAGCCTAAAACTGTACCTTTCTCAATCTGCTGTTATGCGAATCATCTCTTAAGGTGCTTTCAACCTCTCCCCACAAAGGACAGTACCAGCTGAAACTATCGTCTTTTTCTGCTGTGATGAATAATGCACTTACCCTGCAAACAGGCAGCTTTCTCTAAGCGAAATGTAAGTGCACAGAGGTTGGGATGGGCACTCTGAGTGCAGACAAGGTAGAGAGATGAGACATGGAAATTGCTCATAGGAGGAAAATATCCAGGAGGCTGGGATATGATTAGGAAATGAGAGGAAAATTAGAGCTCATTCATTTTCTCCTTCTTAAGGGATTGTGAAGCTCTTGAAAATAAATTCAAGTTACAGAGTTAAATGAACATTTTCCAAAGAGAAAGAAAAGTTTTTGTAGTGTAGCAGGTGGAGTTTCTGTGAAAAAGATCTTGACTTGTCATTATCTTCAGCACTCTGCACAGGACTCCATGCCCAGGACCTGCAGATGCCCAACAGCAGCTCCATCAGCGAATTCCTCCTGCTGGCGTTGGCAGACACGCGGCAGCTGCAGCTCCTGCACTTCTGGCTCTTGCTGGCCATCTACCTGGCTGCCCTCCTGGGCAACGGCCTCATCAGCACAGCCGTAGCCTGCCACCACCGCCTGCACACCCCCATGTACTTCTTCCTGCTCAACCTCGCCCTCCTTGACCTGGGCTGCATCTCCACCACTCTCCCCAAAGCCATGGCCAATGCCCTCTGGGACACCAGGACCATCTCCTACGCAGGGTGTGCTGCACAGGTCTTTTTCTTTCTCTTCTTCATCTCAGCAGAATATTTTCTTCTCACCATCATGTCCTATGACCGCTACGTTGCCATCTGCAAGCCCCTGCACTACAGGACCTTGATGGACAGCAGAGCTTGTGCCAGCATGGCAGCAGCTGCCTGGGGCACTGGGGTTCTCTATTCCCTGCTGCACACTGCCAATACATTTTCTCTGCCTCTCTGCCAAGGCAATGCCATCAATCAGTTCTTCTGTGAAATCCCCCAAATCATCAAGCTCTCCTGCTCACACTCCTATCTCAAAGACATTTGGGTTCTTGTGGTCAGTGCCTCTTTAGCATCTGGGTGCTTTGCTTTCATTCTGTTCTCCTATGTGCAGATCTTCAGAGCTGTGCTGAGGATGCCCTCTGAGCAGGGACGGCACAAAGCCTTCTCCACATGCCTCCCTCACCTGGCCGTGCTCTCCCTCTTTGTCAGCACTGGTACCTTTGCTTACGTGAAGCCTCCTTCCCTATCCTCCCCATCTATTGATCTGATAGTGTCACTTCTGTACTCGCTGGTGCCTCCAACACTGAACCCTCTCATCTACAGTGTTAGAAACAAGGAGCTCATGTGTTCAGTTAGGAAAGTCATTTCACAAATGTTTCTGAGCTGTCATAAGTTCATTCTCTGTTCTTGCAGTGTTTAGAGTCACTTGCTTTTATTGTTCTCTCTGATCAATGTTTTTTTTTATCTGCATTCCACTGAGGAATGATTCCGATTTGTTTATATTTCCATCTGTATAAATATGCATTCAAATGTAGATAAGTGCTAAATTAACATCTGCTTAATAAAACAAGATATCCAAATTGCACTGCCTGAAGTTTGCTTGAAGTCTTTGGAGAGGCCTTGAAGAGGGGTATTAAGAGCTGAGCATCACCAACTGCATGGCTGTTACCAAGAGCAAGTGTTTGAATCTGTGCATGGGATGGGGCAACCTTGTCCATGTGTACAGACTGTGGTCAGAGGGCTGGGGAGCAGCTGTGGGAAAGGGATCTGGGGGTTCTGGTTGATGTCAAGTTGAGCATGAACCAGCAGTTTGCCCTGACAGCCAGAGGATCCAACCGTCCCCTGGGGTGCATCAGGGCCAGCACTGCTGGCTGCTGGGTGAGGGAAGGGATTGTCCTGCTCTGCTCTGTGCCGGTACAACCTCACCTCAAACACTGGGTGCAGTTTGGGTGCCACAATTTAAGAAGGACATCAAGCTATTGGAGAGCATCTCTATGAGAGCTCTGAAAATGGTACGTGTCCAGAAGAGAGAAGTATGACGAATGGCTGAAGTCACCTGGCTTGTTCATCTTAGACAAGAGGAGACTGAGGGGAGACTGCATAATAAGCTTCCTACCAGGAACCATGATTGTCAGTGGAACAGTGGCTCAGTGTGTTCCAGGGTGCTCAGAGAAGTCCGCAGTCTGAGGAAACGTCAGGTTCCTTTCATTTTTCCTTCACTAAGGAATTGAGAAGCTTCTAGGGACTCTTAGAAGACTGTCCTTGAGAAGAACAGCGATTGAGGCATGGCAGTGGGGCAGGTGACAGTCTTGGTGCTGTCCTTCAGGGCCCCCCACACCTGGAACTGAAGTGACAAAAGCAGCTGCAACAGAAGAGCTTGTTGATGGAGGGGGTGTGTTTCAGCACGGGGGAAGAGGCTGGGATAATGCTCAGAGCCTGTCATGGTTATCTCTAGATCTGTCTGTGTCCATGACAGTGGGACGGCAGGCACACAGGTCCACTGGCCCAAAAAAGGGGGAGGAGAATGGGGAGAGGGAACTAAGGGGGAAAGAAAACAAACAAACAACAAAAAACAAACAAACAAACAAAACAGCAGCAACAGTGTGTGGAGGAGAATTAATTTACTAATTGTAATAGTAGAAATACAAGTTAATAGGGATTGAAGCTAATAAATCAAATAAATGGGTTTCTGAAAACTGAGGTTCTCACTCTGATCTGCCAGGGAGAAAACAGAGAAAGTCTCATGACTTCCAGTCAGTTTTCTCTTTCCTTCTGGTTGGAAAATGGAAACGGAACAGCAAAGATTTCTGGGATCTGCAGTACATTTCTTCTCTTCAAAGACTCTCAGTGCAGTCCATGATGTGATGATGTGGAATACCAACACCAAAAATCATAAAACCACTGAATCACCACACAAATTGGTGTCATCCGCAAACTGGATGTGAGTGCGCTCAATCTCACTGCTGGTGTCACTGAAGAAGATCTTAAAGACTATTGGTCCCTATTCCGTCCCATGAGGCACATCACTTGTCTCTGATCTCCATCCAGACACTGAGCCACTGACCACCACTCTCTGGTTTCAGTCCTGCAGTCAGTTCCTCATCCAACAAACAGTCCACCCATCAAATCCATGTCTTGCCAATTTGGAGAGAAGGGTGTTATGAGGTACCTTGTCAAAGGCCTCACTCAAGTGCACATAGATGACATCAGTGGCTCCTCCTTTGTCCGCTGATGTGGTGACACCATCATAGAAAGCCACCAGGTTGGTCAAGCAGGGCTTGAACCATTGGTTGAATGTTATTTGATACATTTCATTTTAAAAGCTTGTGTTTGTCTGATCAGGTCCTGGGCCCAAAGGAAAGGGATGAGTAGATATGTTGCAGTGAGGTCACTTGTGCAAACAGAACTCATTCTTTTGTAGCAAGCATGTGGCTGAGATGGTGCTTGAGAGGTTATTTCTGTCTCTGGAGGTGACAGAGCAGCAGCAGGAACATGGCTGGCAAAGGAGCTTGGAAGACATTCATTCCGTAGTAGCCAGTAGGACAGCCTTTAATGCAGGGCTGAGGTCTGTACCTTTAGGAATGCAGCTAATGGTCATTCCCATGTCTCTGGTAAGCCAGCAGAAGGCACCAGGTTGGCAGGTGGATTGAGAGCTCCCTTCTGCCTGAGAAGCTGATTGCCTGCGTGCAGGAAGAGGCCTTGGGTGTGGGTTTTCATGTCCCCTGCACGTTAGCACAAGATGGGCACATGACATGGGCACGTCTACCTGAAAGGTCAGGATCAGGCTTGTGACTGAGAGATCATGGTGAGATTTCCTCTATATGGTCTGCTGGCAGGCTAAAAGAAGGCTGATGGGTTGGTACACTGCCCTGCCTGGAGGGTAGATTCTGAAATGATGGCACTTTCGGTCTACCTGGACTGGTGGAAGACATTTGATAGTGCCTTGTATGACACCCTTCTCTCTAGATGGTAGAGGGATGAACTGATGGATTGGCCACTCGATGGATAAAGAGTTGGCTGGATGCTCATGGCCAGAGTTGTGGTCAACAGCTCAAGGGCTGTGTGAAGACAGCGGTACACCTCTGCAAGTGGGACTGGTGTTATTTCACCTCTTTGTTGCTGACTGGGACAGTGCTGTTGAGTGCACCTTCAGCAAGTTTGTGGGTGACACCACTTTCTGTGATGAGCTCAACCCAATAAAGAGAAGAGATGCCATCCAGAGGCACTTTGACAAGCTACAGAGGTGGGTCTGTGCAAAACTGATGAAGATCAGCAAGGCCATGTGCAAGGATATTCACACGGGTAAGGGCAGTCCCAAGCAAAATGCAAGCAGAGTGGAGAATGCACTTAGAGTAGCCCTGAGGAGAAACACTTTGGGTGTTAGTTAATGAAAAACTCAACTGGCAATGTGCATTTACAGCCCAGAAAACCAATCATATCCTGGTCTGCACCCAATGAAGTGTAGCTAGGAGGTCAAGGGAGGCGATTCTTCCCCTCTATTCCACTCTTGGGAGACTCCAGCCAGAGTACAGCATTTGAATCAAGGGCCACAAACAACAGGGCATGTATCTGCTGGAGCAAGTCCAGAGGAGAGTAACAAGGATGACCAGAGGGCTGGAACGTGTCTGATCTGTGCAAAGAGAGGCTGAGAGAGTTGGGGTCATTGAGCCTGGAGAAGAGACGTCTGTGGGGAGACCATCTGGCTGTTTTTCACAGCACAAGTCTCTACAAGGAAGTTAGGGAGGGAATTTTTATCAGGAATGAAGTGATGACACAAGGGGTAGCAGCTTAAATCAAAGCAGAGTTGATTTAAATTGGATTTTCAGAAGAAATTCTTTCTTATGAGAATGATAGCAAACTTGAGAGGTTGCCCAGACAAGCTGTGGCAGTCCTATTCCTGGAGGAGTTAAATGTCAGTTTGGATGGGGCAAGAGAAAGGTGACCCTGCCCATGGCGGAAGGATTGGAACTAAATGTTTTTTATTGTCCCTTCCAACCTAAACCGTTCTGTGATTCAATGATTCTTCAATTCCCTGGTGGTGGGAAACAGCAGGTAAGAGAAAAACTGGGGAAAACTGCAGCTTGGATGGTGGAGACTGGGCATGAGGAAAAGGCTGCCCGGAGAGGTTGTGCTGTCTCCTCCAATGGAGATATTCACACCCATCTGGACACCTGCCTGTGCAACATATTGTAGAGTACTTGCTCTAGCAGAGGGGTTGGACTCAATGATCTCTTCCTACACCTTTGATTCCGTGATGGTGTGAAATATCACTCAAGGTGTTGTGGTGCCAGAGGTCATAGAATCACAGAAGCATAGAATGTTTCTAATGTAAATCCTGACTCTTTCAATTTAAAACTGTTCCCCCTTCTCCTATCACTATCTGCCCATGTAAAACGTTGATTTCCCTCTTGTTTCTAAGCCCTCTTTGAATATTGCAAAGCTGCAATGTGTTCTCCTTGGAGCTTTTTCTTTTCCAGTCAGAACGAGACCAGCTCCCTCAGCCTCTCTTCATAGGAGAGGTTCCCAGCACTCTGATCATCCTCGTGGCTTTCCTCTGAACCAGCTCCAAAAGTTCTATGTCATACTCCAGATGCAGCCTTCTGAGGGCTGAGTAGAGAAGGACAATGCCCTCCCTTGCTCTGATGACCACCTCTCTGCTGATGCAGTCCAGGGTACAGTTGGCCTCTCAGGCTGCAAGCACCCACTGCTGGCTCCTGTTAAGGTTTTCATCCACCAGGACCCCTAAGACCTTCCTCTTCATATGGGCTCCAGGAGAAAGAGAGCAGTGTGATGCCTCATAGAAGTGGAAGGAATCCAAACACAAGTTTTGGAACATGATATCCACTGACAGTAAATACAGACATATATGTATCTGAAGAGCAAAGGAAAATGTATCTATTAATGAAAAGAAATACATAAAATAAACAGAAGTGAACATAAAATAGTGTTGTTGTGGAGAAGACAGAATCATATGTAGAGACAGATTAGAAGTTTATCCCTGCTGAAATGTGACCATGACATCATTTTCCTCACTGCATCCCTAAGCTCCTGGTTCCTCATGCTGTAGATGAAGGGGTTCAGTGTTGGAGGCACCACCGAGTACAGAAATGACACCACCAGGTCCAGGGATTGGTAGGAAAGGGAGGGGGGCCTTAGATTGGCAAAAAAGCCAGTGGTGACAAAGAGGGAGACCACGGCCAGGTGAGGGAGGCACGTGGAGAAGGCTTTGTGCCGTCCCTGCTCAGAGGGCATCCTCAGCACGGCCCTGAAGATCTGCACATAGGACACAACAATGAAAACAAAACATCCAAATAGGACAAGGACACTACACATAATAAGTCCAACTTCCCTGAGGTAGGATTTTGAGCAGGACAGCTTGAGTATCTGGGGGACTTCACAGAAGAACTGATCCACAGCATTGCCTTGGCAGAGAGGCAGGGAAAATGTATTGGCAGTGTGCAGCAGAGCATTGAGAACACCACTGCTCCAGGCAGCTGCAGCCATGCTGGCACAAGCTCTGCTGTCCACCAAGGTCCCATAATGAAGTGGCTTGCAGATGGCAACGTAGCGGTCATAGGACATGATGGTGAGAATGAAATACTCTGCTGAGATGAAGAAGAGAAAGAAAAAGAACTGTGCAGCACATCCAGCATAGGAGATGTGCCTGGTGTCCCAGAGGGCATTGGCCATGGCTTTGGGCAGAGTGGTGGAGATGCAGCCCAGGTCGAGGAGGGCGAGGTTGAGGAGGAAGAAGTACATGGGGGTGTGCAGGCGGTGGTGGCAGGCTACGGCTGTGCTGATGAGGCCGTTGCCCAGGAGGGCAGCCAGGTAGATGGCCAGCAAGAGCCAGAAGTGCAGGAGCTGCAGCTGCCGCGTGTCTGCCAACGCCAGCAGGAGGAACTCGCTGATGGAGCTGCTGTTGGGCATCTGCTGCCTCTGTGCACAGAGTCCTGTTCAGAGAGCAGAAAATAATGATGAGTCAAGATCATTCTCAGAGACACTCTTCCTGCTACACCATAAAAGTATTTTCTTTCTCTTTGGAAAATGTTCATTTAACTCTTTAACTTGAATTTATTTTCATGAGCTTCACCATCCCTTAAGAAGGAGAAGCTTAAGGAGCTCTGAGTTTCCGCTTATTTCCTAATCATATCTCAGCCTCCTGGATATTTTCCACCTTTGAGCAATTTCCATGTCTCATATCTTTATCCTGTCTGCTTTTGGAGTGCCCATCCCTACCTCTGTGCCCTTAAACTTCTGTTAGGGAAAGCTGCCTGCCTGCAGGACAAGTGCATTATTCATCTCAGTGGAAAACAATGACAATTTCAGCTGGTGCTGTCCTTTAGAAGACGAGAGGTTGAAAGCACTTTAGGAGATTGTTCACATAACAGCAGACTGAGAAACGTATAGTTCAGGATTCTCAGAGATGTGTTCATATTTCACAATTCCTTTTAGATTTCTGCTTCCAACACTTCCCTCGTCCCTAAGAACAAGAAATGAAAAATCCCTGCCTTGTCACTCCACTCGCAAAGTGCTCTTAGAAAAACTCTGGGGTGCAGTGTATCTGCGATCCCCCTGCCCCAGGTAGCAGCTGTGGCAGCAGAAGGCCCCTGCCCTGCCTTGCCCTGCTCTGCCCTGCCCTGCTGGGGTGCTCCTTCCCCCAACACGTCTCCACGCAGAGCCCTGGGCAGCTCCCCGGGCAGGCTGAGTGCTGAGTACTGAGTGCTGAGTGCTGAGTGCTGAGTGCTGAGCCTGGCAGGCGGCAGAGTTCCTGCCCTGGCACACAGCCCCTGGGGCACAGCAGGGACCTGCTCTGCAGGACAGCCCTGGGCACCCGGCTGCAGCCCCGGCTGCACAGCCTGCAGCCGTCCTGGGACACGCAGCCCTCAGGGCTGTGCTCTGATGCTGCAGCACAGAAGCCCTCAGCTGGAGCTGATGGATAAAGAAAGACTGAGTGTTTACATCCTGACCTGAAATGGGATGTCCCAAATTTAGTGATTCCAGCAATAAAAACTGATACATTGCCTGCAGTGAGAAACTTACCTTGTCAAGGGTTGTGAGCAATGCTTCTTCCGTGAGCTCACAGCCCAACGTGCCACACAGCTTGTTAGTTTTCTTCCTTCTTTCCTCTCCCTGTCTCTTGCAGATCATGCCCACAGACCTGCTGCATGGAGCACAGGAGCTGCTCCTGGGCACAGCTGTCTCCCTGCAGTGCTGCCACTTCTATAAGCTCCCTGTGTCCCAGGAGCCCAGCCCAGCTCAGTAGCCGAGGATGTGATTTCATTCTCCCTATGCAGATATCCATGGCCCTCCTGAGCTGACAGCTCCTGCTAGGCAGTAGGGTCATCCCTGCAGAACGTATTTCAAAGTCAGCTCAGTTAATCAGGATGTCCACTGTTTTCCAGAAGCACCGTTATTTGTACTGAAAGAAGTTTGACCAAGGGAGAAGCAAATGCCAAATCTCGGAATCCTCCATTCATGATTTGTAAATGCAGTCATAACATTACAGAATCACAGAATTGCTTATGTTGGAGGTGACTTGAAAGATCACTTAGTTCCAAGCCCCCATCCATGGGCAAGGGCTGTCAATCACAAGATCAAGCTGCCCAGGATTGCATCAATCCTGACCTCGAATGCTTCCAGGGATGGGGCACACAAAATTCTATGGGCAACCTGTTCTACATCTTCTGAGTAGAAAATTTCTCCCTAAGAGCTAAACTAAATCTCCCCTTTTAAATTTAAAGTCATTGCCCTTTGTCCTGTTAATATCAGACCATCACATCACATCCTAACCCTAAAATTAGGCAACTCATCAGCAGATAGAAACCCTGGGGCTGAAATGGGATTCTGTCCTTCACAGAGCCATGGGAGCCAGGAGCCCTCTTAGCTGAGTTCAGATGTGCACAGTGAGGCATCTGTGTGTGAGCCCCTCATCTGAATCCTTGCTCTTTATTCAACAGGGACTGCACTGCTCACACACAGACACTCAGTGATGACCAAGGTGCCTGGGGTGATCCTAGCTGTGTGCTCGTGCTTGTAAACTGTGGTGGAAAATCTGTGAGACAGACAGCTCCTTCCTGAGCATCAGCTGAGGGCCAGAAGGGAGGTATTCTTGGCCATCCGAAATGCCACCACAGCCCTGTGCTTGGGGCACCCACTGTGCCTTTTGCACCTGTCCCCATGGAGCATGTTGTGCTCTTCTGCTGACCAAATGGATGAGCTCACAAAGGAACAGCCAGATCTTCCTCTCTGCTCCGTCCGTGGCATACTCTGGAGTTGAAAGCTATGACACATTTACGTTCTTTCACTGATGACACCTTATGAGTTTGCTCTGGGCTCTCATGTGAATGTCATCAGAAGTATTCTAGGGTCATGCCAGTTCCCAGTTGACAGGAAGCTGGCAAACACTGTTTCAATTTTATGGAAGAACAACAAGTATTATCTAGGCAATGATAGACCTGTCTGACTCTCTTCAGTGCCTGGTAAACTTGAGGAGAAAATATGCTGGGAATTACTGAAAAACACTGAAGGACAATTCTGTCATTGGTCAAAGCCAACACCAGTTCAAGAAGAGCAAGTCCTGTTTAACTTCATGTCCTTTTATAAGGTCAAACACGTAGATGAACAAGGGAAGCCATTGATGTAATCATTGAGGATTTCAGAAGAGCTTTTGATACTGTTTGTCACAGAATTAGTCCGGACAAAATGTTCTGTGTATTGCTAGACAGAAACATCATGTGATGGGTGAGCTGTTGGCTGATGGGTCAGGCCCAGAAGGCAAATGGGGCTCCACCAGGCTGGCAGATGGCCACAAGCAGAGTTCCCTAGGGCTCCATCTGAGGGCCACTTCTCTTTATTGTTTTTGTGAATTATGTGCATGTCGGGCTAGAAGATGTATTGAGTAAGATTGCTGATGATACCAAATAGGGTGAGGCTGTTGTCTCCAGTGAAGGTGTAGAGGTTTTGCAGAGTGATGTGGACAAGTTAGAGAAATGGGTAAGCACAAAATGCACATGAAGTATGACAAGAACAAGTGCCTGACTCTGCATCTGGGTGGGGACAACCCTGGACATACACACTGACTGGATATGGGACACGGGAGAGCAGTCTGACTGAAAGGGATTGGAGGTCCTGGTCAACATCAAATTGAACGTGAGTCAGCAGTGTGCCCAGGCAGCCAGGAAGGCCAACTGCCCCCTGGGTGCATTGAGCATGGCATTGCAAGCTGGGTGAGGGAAGGTATTGGCCCGTTCGGCTCTGCACTGCTGCAGCCTCACCTGGAGCAGTGGGTGCACTTCTAAGCAGCACAGAACATAAAGGACATGAAACTATTGGAGACTGTCCAAAGGAGGGCACTAGAACTGAGAGGGTTTTTGTTCAAAGATTTATTGGGATTGACTACTTGTTCAGACTGGGCCCTTCTCACATCCCTCATCCTGGCATGAGACACATTGCCCACATGGGACTTGGGCGTCACGGCATCCTTGCACCTCATGCAGAGTCGGGCAGCTGCTGTCCCACAGTCTTTCATTTGACATCAGACAAACCTCCATCCCACTGCCCCAGGAAGGGCCCTGAGCCAGCACGAGGGACACGATCTCCCTGACAAGGCTCTGGGGATCAGGCCTTGGCCTTTCTGCTTCACAAGACAAAGGAGGCTTTGCTCAGCATCACAGCCACCATCCCAGTGCCTTGGTCTCCTGCAATCATGGCTTCCAATTATCTGCTCTAACAAGTCCCTGGGGAAGCTTGCTTGTCCATGGCCCTCAGTGGGGCCCATTAATACTCCAAGAAACTTCACTGTTCCTTCTGACTTTGTCTTCTTGAGCATTTCGTGCAATCTTCTCTGTGCACTGGAGGTTGATGGACTCAGCAGCAAATGCCCCGTGGTGCCCATTACAACCTGCAGAGCCCTCCTGTGCCTTGTGCCTTCCTGTCATCTTCTTCAGGTGTTCAGAACTTGTACAGCAAACTGGGCAGGTATCTGGCGAGAGCTAAAACTGGAAAAGAATGATGGGCATTTATGAAGACAATGTAATTATTCACTTATAGTTGGGCTTAAACAAGAAGTTAAAGCAGCACTTGGCAACTGATATTGATCCAGGATGTCCCCTAATAAGTTCTCTTCTGTCACTGTATGGACAAACATTCTTCTCAACCTCCCCACACCATTTCTACTCCCATTGGCCCCATGGGACTTGCATTACTTTTCCTCATTTCACTCTTCTCCTCTGCAGTCACTCACTCAGTGTTAAACCTCCTTTGCACCAACTCCCCCCTGTTTTCCTCAGAGAATAAGCTGCACATGGGCAAGGAAAGATTTCTCTTTTTTTTTGCCAAAAGAAAAAAGAAAAAAAAAAAAAAAAGTGATGCAATTGAATGAATAGTAGTATTGAATGAACAGTAATGAATGACACTGAATGACACAGTGGTCAACTGCATGCCTTGTCCAAGCTGCATCTAATGAGGTTTGTCTTGCACTGGGAATATTTGTACAGGACATGTGTTTGACAGAGATAGGAAGGGATTGAAAGAATCACAGTTAAGGAGTTGAGAAAAGAGTCCATCAGACTTTGCAGAGATGGAGCAAATTCCAGTAATCTCCCTGAAGGTGATAGATCAATGAGCAAGGAATGGGGAAATCTGGAGAGCAGTAGGAAGAGCATGTGTCCAGATGGCCTGCTGAAAACACGCCCTGAACCATGGTCATTGATTTAGGAGAGCTGGAGACACCTGCAGGATGAGGGACATCAAATACGCAGCAGGGTAGAGCAGCGGTGGATGCTGGGCATTGGTCACAGGGCATTGGCACTGGCACCAATTCCTCAGAGAACCAGCTGCACATGGGCAATGAAAGATTTCTCTTTTTTTCCAACAAACAGAATTTCTTCATGATGAACAATGAAACACAGTCTGTGTCCCTGTACCTGAAGACATGTGTTTCCTGCTAACACAGTTCTGCAAAATATGTTTTGAACAGACCCTGCCACTCCCCAGGATTTCCCTGCCGAGAACTGTCCATGACAGCTCTCAGTGTTTCCACTAACTGAGTCACACTGTGGTACCGAGATCTTCTTATGTTCTCAGACCTTGTTTTAGAAGGTCACATGCAGCACTAGGACACTCTGCATTGCTCCCAGCTGACCACTTCTTGTTTCCAATTCCTATATATGCGTTCTTTCTGAACCGTACACCACAGACACTTGAAGAAGCCCAGGTGTGCTCTCCTGAAACTCAAAGGTGTGAACTTGACTTTTGCCCTCCCTTCAGACTCCTCAGCTCCACCATCCCATGGCCACTACAGACCAGGTTCTCTTTGATCTTCATAATCCCCATCATCCCTGCCTTGTTGGTGAGTATGAGATCCAGCAGAGCAACTCTCCTCTTTGGTTCCTCTAAGGTTTGGCAAAGAAACTGTCAGCTGCGCTCTCCAGGGATATCCTGGATCTTGTATGCCCTGCTGTGCTGTCCCTGCAGCAGATACTGCAGTGGAAAAGGCCCCAAAAGGGGACAAGGGCCTGACAACATGAGGCTCCCATCTGTCTGCAGAGGGCACCTTCCACTTGCTCTTCCTGATCAGGAAGCCAGGAGCAGACACTGTTGGTCTCTTCTGTTTGCCATTGCCATTCGCTCTGACCTGGCTGCTCTGCCATCCCAAGGAAGAGCTCATTGTGCAATTGCCCTTCCTTGTCTCCTCTCCCTTCTATCATAAAGACTTGTGCTACAGTCCAGCTGTGGAAGCCATTAGACCGTGTCCCTGTGATCCAATCAAGAGCTCAGACCTGCAAGTGTACAAAGCTCTCTAGCCCAGCACATACTGGTGATCTCATTCGTGTAAAACCACATCAGAAAACATCCTATTCAGGAGGCATTACTGGATTCCGTGCATCCATGGTATCTATGAAGGTGGCACATAATCATTGGACCCACTGTGGGGCGCCACGTTGTCCAAGCAGCATGGATACTCCTGGACATGTCTTTCCTGAAGGCCCTGTGCTGCATTTGCAGCTGCATGTGAGTGTGCTGGACAGCCCAGGGAACTGGCATGACACTAGGCTGCTTCTGATGTCATTCACATGGGAGCACATAGAAAACTGGGGCTTCTTCAGGTGAAGAACACAGATGTGTGTCAGCTCTGCAGTGCCTTGAGCTTCAGAATAGGCAGCAGATGGAGAACAGAGGAAGATCAGCCTCTTCTTTTGTGAGCTCAGCCATTTAGTCAGCTGAATAACTCTGCATGCTCCATGGAGATGAGTAAAAAAGACATACTCCAGTGCCCTAGACGCAGTGGTCTGTTGTCATTTAGGATGGCCAAGAATACCTCTGTTCCATCTCTGGCCCTCATCTGATGCTCAGGAAGGAGGTGTCTATCTCAGGGATTTCCCACACAATTTACAAGCACTAGCACACATCCAGGAGCACCCCAGGCACCTTGGTCATCACCCAGGCTCTGTGTGTGAGCAACTGACTCTCCACTGGAGGACCAAGGACTCAGAGCAGGAGCTCACACGCAGGCAACTCCTTGTGCACATCTGAACTGAACCAGAGAAATCCCAAACCTATTTCCGCCATAGGGTTTTCATCTAGGGATGAGATGCCTGCACTACCTCAGCTGGATCACTGCCCTGCTAAGGGCAAGTCTACCCCTCCCTGTCCTTGCCTGTGTGCTCTTTTTGTTACAGCAACACTCACTGAAGGGCTAACCGTGAGTCTGGAATTAGTCACTGTCCACTGGACATTTGGTGGTTAATTCAGCAGATTTCAGAGTACAACCATGACACTGTTGTCTTGGAGGCGCTGTTGGCCATGGAGACCCAGGCACATCTCAGGGGAGATCATTGGGAGGATAGAAATCGCATCCTCTGCTGCTGAGCTGGGCTGAGCCCCTGGGACACAGGGAGCTCCTACAAGTGGGCAGTGCTGCAGAGACACAGCTCTGACTAAGAGCAGCTCCCGTGTACTCTGCATCAGCACTAGGGGCACGTTCTGCAGGTGACATGAAGATAGAAGAGAAAGGAGAGAGGGATTACAGGATGTGAGGGGTGTGAGCAGGCTGCGACCTCACTGCAGGAGCATTGCTTCCAGCCACTGACACGGTAAGTCTCTCACTGTAGGTAATGCAAACACTTTCCCAAGAGGGATCACCAAATCTGGCACATCCCAGTGCAGATCAGGCTGCATACACCCAGTGTTTCTTTATCATGGAATAAGAGCTGTTCCAGCGGGGGGGCTTCCCTGCTGCAGCATCAGAGCACAGCTCTGAGGGCACATCAAGAGAGAACCCTTAAGTGCATTTTACCTCTCTACTTTCCTTTAACGTATACATTCTTTCAATAAAGCCATGGGAGTTCTCTTAGGTTCCCTTTTTCACTTGAAAAAATGCACATGCCCTTAGATAGTGCCCTGCAGACGGAGTGGGTTCTGGACAGCAAATCGGAATGCAGAGAGTTTGGGCTGGTGTCTGTATGCTCAGTCAGGGAAATGGCAGGAAAGCAGCCCCCAGGATGAAAATCTGCAGACCACAGAGATATGATCAGGGAATTACCCCCTTCAGTGCAGGGACTTTCCTCTGAGCAAGCTCCCACCTAGAAACGCCTCTGCCCACATGGCCATGGGGTCCGATGCGTGAACCACCTCCTGTGCAGGCAGAGCTCCAGCAGAGCAGAGCAGCATCTCCCCAGGCACGTGTCCATCACCCTCTGCAGTGCACAGGGGCTGAGAGCCACTGCCTGGGGCTGTGGGCGATGCAGTCTGTGAGGCTGGGAAGGAGCTGGCTTTCCCTTAATGAGATGCCATCATTAGGACACATCTCCCTGAAGTGTCCTTCAGAGCCATGAGCTGACCTTCAAGATGCAAATATTTCCCCTAGTCAGGCGATCAAAGTGCGGGGAAGAAGCAGAGAGATGCAATATGCAAATGCTGTGGGGTTGGTGAAATCAGTGTTAGGGGTCATTTGCAAGATGTGTGGTGATGAGGCACTGCTGCAGTACTTCGAGAAAGGGTGAATACACAGTGGTGGGGAGTGGACTCCTGTTTTCTGAACAGGGTCTGACTTGAGAACTTTATGGGAATGCAATCGTCTTGCATCTGCTAAGTAGTCAAGCTCAGAGCAATTGGAAAGAAACACAGGGTCAGCTCCCCTTACCCTGCACTAAGCAGCAGTGAATCCTTTTGCCTCTCAGGTCTTACAGCTGTTCAGACTTCAGCAAACACTCCTTAGGCATGGTGAGCATTAGAAGTGATCTTATCGGATACATACTGAAACAAAAATCTGCCCACACACGATCACCACGTTCCTATGTACACACAGGGATAAGAATGCTTCATTGAGATAAAAAGTGCAGAGTCCCTCATGGCAAACTCGACCTCATGAAATATAGATCACATCATGGAGCTGGATGAACACAGCCCACATAGAAAGACGTGTCCTTGACTTTTATCCTCCTTGAGCAGGTCCTGGTGCCCAGAAGAACTGCAGATGCCCAACAGCAGCTCCATCAGCGAGTTCCTCCTGCTGGCGCTGGCAGACACGCGGCAGCTGCAGCTCCTGCACTTCTGGCTCTTGCTGGCCATCTACCTGGCTGCCCTCCTGGGCAACAGCCTCATCAGCACAGCCGTAGCCTGCCACCACCGCCTGCACACCCCCATGTACTTCTTCCTCCTCAACCTCGCCCTCCTCGACCTGGGCTGCATCTCCACCACTTTGCCCAAAGCCATGGCCAATGCCCTCTGGGACTCCAGGGCCATTTCCTACTCAGGATGTGCTGCACAGGTCTTTTTCTTTACTTTTTTACTTTCAGCAGAATATTTCATTCTCACCATCATGTCCTATGACCGCTACGTTGCCATCTGCAAGCCCCTGCACTACGGGACCTTGATGGACAGCAGAGCTTGTGCCAGCATGGCAGCAGCTGCCTGGGGCACTGGGCTTCTTTATGCTCTTCTGCACACTGCCACTGCATTTTCACTGCCCCTCTGCCATGGCAATGCTGTGGACCAGTTCTTCTGTGAAATTGCCAAGATCCTCAAGCTGTCCTGCTCAAAATCAGACTACCTCAGGGAAGCTGTGAATATCTATTTTAGCCTTTGTTTAATTTCTGGGTGCTTTGTATTCATAGTGCTGTCCTATGTGCAGATCTTCAGGGCTGTGCTGAGGATGCCCTCTGAGCAGGGACGGCACAAAGCCTTCTCCACGTGCCTCCCTCACCTGGCCGTGCTCTCCTTGTTTCTCAGCACTGTCATGGTTGCCTACCTGAAGCCCCCCTCAATCTCTTCTCCATCCCTGGACATGGTGGTGTCATTGCTGTACTCGGTGGTGCCTCCAGCTCTGAACCCCCTCATCTACAGCATGAGGAATCAGGAGCTGAAGAGTGCTCTCAGGAAAATACTCCATTATTCATTGTGTCTCCATCAGAACAATGTTCATCATACTCTCAAGATTGCAAAATAGTTAGGAGAAGTGTGATTAATTTTATGTGATGTTTCATTTTTTCTTCGTATTTGTTTGCCATACCTATAATAAATTTAATTCCAATTAAATAATATTCATCATCAGTCTTTATGTTTACTTATTTTTACTTCCACGTGTTGAACCTCTTGTACTTAAGGAACCAGGTTCTGTGAATAGATAAAGAAATCAACACAGGATCATTTGTTTTGCCTCCCATCCAGTATGGATCATCAGCAGAAGCTCATAATCTAAGACACAAATGCCACAAGGAGCAGCAGTGTCCCTGAGGCATGTCTGTCACTGCCTGAAGGGGACTTTCTGCTGCCTTTGAGTTGTGCTGCCGCTTCCCTGGTGCCACGGCCATGGGCAGCAGCAGGACATGCTCTTTTCAGTGCTGCTCTGTTTATGTTCCCAACTGAGCTCTTGTGTCCATCCATTTGTGTCAGCTCTCAGTTCTGGTGCAATTGGTGACAGCGCTGTTGTCTTCATGGTGGCATCCCTGTGGCTGCAGGCAGGCAGGCAGTGTGCAGTACTGTGCCACAGCTGGCCTCCCTGCTGAGACCATCATAACAGAAGGGGCTGCTCAGGGCAGGGCCAGAGGACTGAACACCCCTTCCAAATCTGTGCCAAGAATACAGCCAAGGAATTGCCCTTGGGCAAGTCCTCTTGCTTTCCAGGGGTTCTGCATGGTTTAAAGTCCCAGGGTGATCAATGAGGACCAAAGGACGGACGAGAGCTCCAGGAAGCAGGAGGGAACAGGGAGCTGCTGCCAGGCCAGCAAGGACACATTGCCCTCAGCAAGGCTCTCTCTAGGAGGATAGCAGGCCTGGAGAGGGGCTATGAAGCATTTCTGTGTGTTCAGGGATGAATGGATGAGCAGGAACATGCTCTGCTTGCCCTCCTGCTGCAGGTGGCTGCACCAGAGAGGACCCGCAGCCAGCACCTGGATGGAGCTCTGCCACCCGCCCTGCCCTCCCCTCTCCAGTGCTGTCACTGCTGATGCACTCCATGACCTCCCAGTGCTGCCGGCCGGCACATCTTGCAGGGGCCATTCAGGTGCTGCAGTGACAGTGAGCTCACATCACCACTCCAGCCACCTGTCCTCAGCCTGCCTCTCCCTTGCTCCTCTGCCCTGTCCTGTCCCTGCTGGGATGAGTGCTGTAGGGATGCGCTTCCTGTCCCCACGTTGACTCCTCCCAGCTGCCGGCCCGGTGGGCTCCTGGTGGTACTGATAGTGGACTTGATGGTGTGGAGCAGAGTCCAGAGAGAAAAGGTGGTGTGAAGCAGCATTTTTGCAGTGGAGGCCTCCATGTTCATTTGGCAAGTGAGAACTTGTGCTCACTGTGCCTGTGGCCTGGAGCTTCTACTCCAGCGTTATCTGCATTGGTCATGGCACAGGAATGACGTTTCATAGACCAGCGACCTGCTTTCCTCCTCACGTTATGTCATAAACCAGTGTCCTTCACTCTGACAGTGTTTGCACTGGCTCATGGATTAAATGAATTAGACCTCTTTTAGTTCTTTGAGTCACAATCCAATGCCTTTTGCTCTCCGCCTCTGTAGCAGATAAATTTTACATACCCTTCATCTGAGGACTGACCTGATGGATCTTTCCACACTGTTCTTTTTAACGTCCATAGTTTGGTGGGGATGTTTTCCCAATGTGATGGGTTTCACCGCAGTGACTGTGACCTATACTTGAGTCTTTCAGGTTGAGCTTGACACCAATGACCCAAAATGGTTCATGGATGTTTGTGTTTATTGAGAATAAATCAGTGTTTCTTGGCTTTCCAGTGGCCCTTTCAGTGCTGGGTCACCCCCAGGGCTCCACTGACTTGTCTGGTGGGCATTGAGTGCGCTGGGTTGGGCTGCAGCTACAGGGACAAAGACAACAGTTGGCAGTTACTGCCCTGAGACCCTCTTCCCAAGTTCCATCTGCAGCTTCCAGAGGGCTCTGGTGTCATGCAGGTCCTCTCAAAAAGCTGCCTGTCCCAGACAGGACCTCTGAGGTCCAAGGAGATGGCATGGGATGCTTGTGATCACACAGTGGAGCTTTGCTCCTTATCATTTATCCTTCAATTAATATGTGTTTCCTAGTAATATTTATTGTTTCCTGTCTACCTATGTAAAGTACTTACCCTTTTGGGAAGTGAACCATGCTGGTGAGATACGGCTGAGGAGTGTGTTCTCGTTTTAGGGAAATTGTATTATGCTTTACTGTTGTTTGTTTTAAAGTAGGAAGCAAAGTCCTGTGCTTGTGTGCAGACAGTTCTCTAGGGAAAGCAGGTGAAGGAATGGTGTAAAGGAACGGTACCATCCAGCTGCAGACTTCAGTGGAGAATTCTGCTGTGGGGAAAGTGATGCAAGTGCCAGGTGGCATACAGCAGACACGTCAGGCCTGGGGAGATGAGCAGTCAGGTTGTCCGTACTGTGTCAGACCTCAAGCAATTGCTTTTCCTGCCTATGCAGATCTCCTTAGGAGACACTCTGAATCAATATCAATTTATGAATGATGCCCCAAAAGCAACAAGATGCACTAGTTCAAATCAGAAAACATTTTTATTGGGTGCCCTTTAAAATCTTCTTTCTTTCCTATAGTAAACGTGGAGTAAAGTGTGAGTAAATCCCAGAGGAAGGACTGAGTCCACGTGGAGTAGAGTAAGTGCAAATGCAGAGTAAAGGGTGGGCAAGCCTGATGCAAAGTGTGAGTGAAACCTGGAGAAAACTGAGTAAACTCAGAGTCAAGTGTGAGAAACACCCAGAGTGAAGTATGGGTAGGCCCGGAAGAGAAAGTATACACACCCAAAGTAGGGTGGCAGTAAAACCCGGAGAAAAGTCTGAGTAAACCCAGAGGAAAGTGTGAGTAAAGTTGCAGAAAAGTTTGAGGAAACCTTGCGTAAAGTATGAGTCAACAACACTCAGAAAAGAAGTGTGAGTAAACCCGGAATAAAGTGTGAGTAAACTTGGAGTAAAGTGTGAGGTAAGCCCAAGTGAAGTGTGAGAAAACCCGGAGTAAAATGTAAGTTAAAGCCAGAGTAAGGTGTGAGTTAAACCCAGAGAAAGGTGTGAGTTCACCCGGAGTGGAGTAAAGAGTAAACCCAGAGTAAAGAGTCTGCAAGTCTGGTGCAAAGTGTGAGTAAAATGTAGTGAAAATGGTGAGAAGACTGGCCACAAAGTGTGAGTAAATTCTGAGTAAAGTGTGAGAAACACCCGAGTAAAGTGTGGGAAACACCCGAGTAAAGTGTGGGTAGGCCCCAAAAAGAGAGCGTACACACCCGGAGTAGGGTGTCAGTAAAACCTGGAGAAAAGTGTGAGTGAAAGGTGAGAAGGGCCCCATAAGCGGAAGTGAAAAGGCAAGAAGGCTTCAATGTGACTGAGAATAGGGGGAGTGAAGGGAAATAATTAAAGATAGCTTCTAGAAGCGAGAATGTAGAGCTTGTTAGAAAATAAGGGATGTCAGACACTGGGTCTGGGATAGTGAGGGGGTGTTGAAGGCCATACCAATAAGGTCTGAGAACAGCCCGAGGACATTTCACAGAGAGATGATTAGACGTCCAGAGGGCAAGAAGAAACCAGTCTGGGGGGATGCCCCCACTTTGGGTCAGAAGTTTACAGCAAGAAAGGGCAGAAGCCTTTGTGAGGAAGTCAAGAAATCTTCATCCCTTGACCCACTACCCACGCACAAGGTGGAAGGGTCTGCATGCTAATGAAGTCACGGGATTGTAATGAACATGTATCCGAGTTCCAGGAAAGCTATTGATGATGTATTAGTTTGGCCTATATCTGTTGCACAATTATTCCTGATGCAGTGCAAGCTTGGAGGAATTAAATCCCCTGCACCAGGGCTTTTGCGCAATTGCCAATAAAAAATAACTTCTCTATATCCTTACAGGCTATAGGGATTGATTTCCGCACGTCAAAACCTTCAGTAAAGTTTGAGCAAAACGCATACAAAAAATGAAGTGTGAGAAAACCCGGAGAGAAAAGTGAGCAAACTTGACATAAAGTGTGAGGTAAGCCCAAGTCAAGTGTGAAAAAACCCAGAGTAAAGTGTTAGTAGATGAGGAGTAAAGTGTGAGTACAACTCAGAGTAAGGTGTGAGTCCACCCAGAGTAGAGCAAGTGCAAACCCAGAGTAAAAAGTGTGCAAGCCTTGTGCAAAGTGTGTGTAAAACTGGTAGAAAGCTGTGAGCAAGCCAGGAGTAAAGTGTGACCAAACCCGGAGTCCAGTGTGAGAAACACCTAGAGTAAAGTGTGGGTAGGCCCACAAGAGAGAGTGTGCACACCCAGAGTATGGTGTCAGTAAAACCCGGAGAAAAGCCTGAGTAAACCCAGAGGAAAGTGTGAGTACAGTTGAAGAAAAGTTTGAGGAAATCTTGAGTCAAGTGTGAGGAAACCTTGAGTCAAGTGTGAGTCAATCACACTCAAAAAAGAAGTGTGAGTAAACCCAGAGTAATGTACAAGTAAACTTGGAGTAAAGTGAGAGGTAAGTTCAAGTACAGTCTGCAAAAACCTGGAGTAAAGTGTTAGTGAACGTGGAGTAAAGTATGAGTAAAACCCAGAGAAAGGTGTGAGCCCACCTGGAGTAGAGTAAGAGTAAACCCAGAGTAAAGAGTGCTCAAGCCTTGTGCAAAGTGTGAGTAAAACTGGTAGAAAACTGGGAGTAAACCAGGAGTAAAGTGTGAGCAAAACTTGGAGTCAAGTGTGAGAAACACCCAGAGTAAAGAGCGTTGCTGCACAGACACCGGGTGCAAAGGGGTAGATCCACCTAACTGCACGCCATCCGGAAAAATGGTGCTACAAATATAAGCCAAACTAATGCATAATCAATAGTTTTCCTGGAATTCAGATACATATTCATTACACCCCCGAGAGTTCATTAGCATGCAGACCCTCCCCTCTTGTGCGTGCCTTGTGGGTCGTGGGATGAAGATTTGTTGTCTTCCTCGCAAAAGCTTCTGACTTTTCTTGCTGTAAACTACTGATCTTTCGGGAGGACATCCCCCCAAACCTGTTTCTTCTTGCCCTGTGGACATCTCATCACCTCCCTGCCAAATGTCCTCGGGTTGTTCTCAAGCCTTATCATATGGCCTTCATCCCCTTCACTATCCCAGACCCAGTGTCTGCCATCCCTTATTTCTTTAACAAGCTCCACATTCTTTCTTCTATAAGCTATCTCTAACTTCCCCTATCCTCAGTCCCTGTGAAGCCCTTTTCTCACCTTCTACTCTTTTACTGTGGGACCCTTTCAAACAAGGTGAGAGAACAAAACTGAAATACAAACACAGCAAATCACTTTAATTGCAATAAATAGGTAAGGAATATGAAGGATGTGAAATCCTAACTGACTGTGAGCAGATTTCTGTATTGGAAATCATTTAAATTACGTAAACTATTAGTCAAATGTGTTGTGGGTCAAGTGTTGTTTCAATTAATATATTAAGGTGAAAGGGACGCTGGATTCAACAGCTGTTCCAAAGCGTGCAGGAAAAAAACCTGCATTTGATATGTAGCCATAAACACACTTAATTTGTTGTTACTGGGTTTTAAGCCAGGGAAGAATAAAGCACCTTTTCCCTCAACGCAGGAATTGTTGAACTGTGTTTTCTTCCCCGTCCTGTTGAGGAGGGGCAGTGACAGAACAGCACAGGGGGCACCTGGGAGCCAGGCAAGGTGAGCACAGCACAGCTGGGCGCTGAGTTCCAGGGTGATTTTGGGGTCCCAGCCCTGCAGCAAGAGGCTCCATATGCCTTCCCCTCTGCAGGACAGCCCTCCCCCACCGCCCCACAGGGAGCTCAGTGCAGGCACTGTGTGGGGCAGCATGCGTGCAGTGGTACAGAGATGTGCCCCCAGCACAGCCCCTGTCAGTATGCACTGACCTTCTACTCCAGCAGCCTCCCCAAGCTGTTCCCTGCCCAGCTCCAACATGTCCTATACAGATCACAGCCATCCCTGTTCTGAGCTCTGCTGAGCTCTGAGCTGGGAGAGAGTCCGGCCAGGCTGCCCACTCCCCAGTGAAGGCACTGAGCCCAGGGGGAATGTGGAATGGTCCCATCTCAGCCCTCAGCCCTCAGCAGATTACAGTGAAAAGTGCTGCTGGAACTCACTGGTGTGAGGTCTGGGTCTGCAGAGGACTTATCCTGTGAATGGTCACAACCAGACCCTGGTGCTCCATCTGTCCCCAGCACGCTCATTTTGTACCAGGGTTGACTTTGGGGTAATGGCCATCATGAGGGTTGGGAGACTGTCACAAGGACTTCTGCCTGGGACAGGGACTGAGCAACAGCAGCAAGGTCATAGGGGTCCTGGTCGTACTTGATTTTTCAGGGAGATTTCATGAGCACATCAACTCCCATCAGACTCCATCCCTCCTCTGATCTGATCTGATGATGACACTGTGCTGGCCATGCTGATCAGAGTGGGCAGCAGACCCAGGTGGACAGGGATGAGTGCTGATAAATCCTCTCCCTGAGAGTCTGCGGGTGTGCAAAATGCTTGGAATGACAATGAAGCATTTCCAGAGGCACTGCGTATGCACAGATATGCCTGAGGAATCTTCCTCCAGCCTCCTGTCCTGGGTCTGCTGCATCCTCACTGCCTCCACAGTGCCTGCTGGCATCTCATTTGCCTGCAGATACAGAAGGATAACACAGAGGCTGTGGGAGAGTCAGCACTGACCCAGAGTTCATATAGGCTCCAGGAGAAAGAGAGCAGAGTGATGCCTCAGTACAAGTGGAAGGAAGCCAAACACTTGTATAGGACCATGATAACCACTACTGGTACTCACACACACACATATATGAACAGCAGAGAAAAACGTATCTATTAATATAAAAAATATTATAAACATTAAAAATCATAATGTAGGCCTGTTACAGGACAGACTTTGAATCATTTGTAGAGACAGATGAGAAGTTTATCCCTGGTGGAAGTGGGAATACAAGATAGACTATTCAGAGCAGAAGTGGTGGAGCAAGACAAGCAGCATGAGAAAGCAAGGCTGAGAACCAAGGCTATCTCTAGAAGAAAAGTAAAAGGAATGGTGCACAGCTCTGATTGGATTACCGCCTGTCTGCACGGATAAGGAATGTTTGTGGAATACTTTGTTAACATGAAAAGGCAAATGGGAAAGTTGTAAAGGCAGATGGGAAAGGTAAAAAAGGAAACTTGTGAGTGTATATAAGTGATGTGAGAGCCTGTAATAAACAATTTGGATCATTCACTTTGGAGTCTGAGCCTGTTTGCCACAGATGGAATTTGTCCATGACATCATTTTCCTCACTACATCCCTGAGCTCCTGGTTCCTCATGCTGTAGATGAGGGGGTTCAGTGTTGGAGGCACAACTGAATAGAGAAATGACACCACCAGGTTCAGTGAAGGGGACAACAGAGAGGGTGACTTCAGGTAGGCAAAAAAATCAGTGCTGAGAAACAAAGAGACCACGGCCAGGTGAGGGAGGCACATGGAGAAGGCTTTGTGCCGTCCCTGCTCAGAGGGCATCCTCAGCACGGCCCTGAAGATCTGCACATAGGACACAGCAATGAATATAAAACAACCAAAAAAGGCAAGAACACTAAGAACAGTAACTCCAATTTCCCTGAGGTAGTCTGATTCTGAGCAGGAGAGCTTGAGGATGTGGGGTATTTCACAGAAGAACTGATTGATGGCATTGCCTTGGCAAAGAGGCAGTGAAAATGTATTGGCAGTGTGCAGCACAGCAAAGAGAGCCCCAGTGCCCCAGGCAGCTGCTGCCATGCTGGCACAAGCTCTGCTGTCCATCAAGGTCCCGTAGTGCAGCGGCTTGCAGATGGCAACGTAGCGGTCATAGGACATGATGGTGAGAATGCAATACTCTGCTGAAAACAAAAACAAAAAGAAAAAGACCTGTGCAGCACATCCTGCGTAGGAGATGTGCCTGGTGCCCCAGAGGGCATTGGCCATGGCTTTGGGCAGAGTGGTGGAGATGCAGCCCAGGTCGAGGAGGGCGAGGTTGAGGAGGAAGAAGTACATGGGGGTGTGCAGGCGGTGGTGGCAGGCTACGGCTGTGCTGATGAGGCCGTTGCCCAGGAGGGCAGCCAGGTAGATGGCCAGCAAGAGCCAGAAGTGCAGGAGCTGCAGCTGCCGCGTGTCTGCCAACGCCAGCAGGAGGAACTCGCTGATGGAGCTGCTGTTGGGCATCTGCAGTTCCTGGGCATGGAGTCCTGTGCAGACTGCAGAAGATAATGACAGGACAATTCTCAGAGACACTCCTCCTGATATACTTTTATTTATTTTTCTTTCTCTCAATACAGTGTTCATTTAGCTCCATTGCTTGAATTTAATTTCATGAAGTTTAGCATTCCATGTGCAAGAGACAATTATGCAGCTTACACATTTCTCTCATTTTTTAATCTTATCCCATCTCCCTGGATATTTTCATCTTTTTCCCTGTCTCATATCTTTAACCCAGCTGCTCTTAGAGCCCACAGCCCCAACCTCTTTGCCCGTCAATTTCTGTTAGGGAAAGCTGCCTGTTTGCAGGGTAAGTGCATTATCCACACCTACAGAAAATGACAGTAGTGTAATTTGTCTCAATTCTTCAAGAGAGGAGAGGCTGAAAGCTCATTCTGTGTGACTGTTCACAAAAAAAATTGAGTGAGAAAAGTTTGATTCAGGAGTCTCAGAGATGTGTTCAAAGTTGGCAGCCCGTTTTAGATTTCTGCCTCAAATCATTTCCCCTCCCCTGAGAATAGGAAAAAGAAAATCCCTGCCTTGTCTCTCCTCGTGCACAGTGCCGTTAGAAACATTCTGGCATGCAGTGAATCTGTGAGCCCCCTGCCCCAGGCAGCTGCTGTGGTGGCAGAAGGCCCCTCCCCAGACGTGGGTAGCATTCATGTGGAACAGGTCTTCTTCATGTTAAAGAAACACAGACTCTACAGCATGATCTGCAATGGGATGTCCCAAATTTAGTGATCCCTCCAGGAAAAGCAGCAGCACTGCCTGCAGCCAGAGACTTACCGTGTCTATGGCTGAATAATGCTCCTCCAGTAAGGTCACAGCCTACTCACACCCAACACATCCTGTAAGCTCTCTCTCCTCTCTCTTCTATCCTCATGTCAGCTGCAGATCATGCCCCCAGCCCTGCTGTGCTGTGCAGAAGAGCTGCTCCTGGGCACAGCTGTATCTCTGCAGCACTTCCCACTTGTAGGAGCTCCCTGTGTCCCAGGAGCCTGGCCCAACTCAGCAGCAGAGGATGTGATTTTTTCTTCCCCACTGATCTCCCCAGAGATGTCCCTGGGTCTCCATGGCCAACAGCTCCTGAAAGACAACAACATCATGGTTGTACTTTGATATCAGCTGAATTAACCACCAAATGTCTAGTGGACAGTGACTAATTGCATCCATTTGGTTAGCCCTACCTGAGAGTGTTTGCTGTAACAAAATGGGCACACAGACAACAACAGGGAGGGGTGGACTTCCTCTGGGCAGGGCACTGATCCAGCTGAGGCAGTGCAGGCATCTCATCCCTACATGGAAACCTTGCGGCTGGAATGGGATTCTGCTCCCCACAGACCCACAAGAGTTTCAGGGATTCCTCTGGTTCAGTTCAGATGTGCACAAGGAGTTGCCTGCATGTGAGCTCCTGCTCTGAGTCCTTGGTCCTTCAGCAGGGAGTCACTTGCTCACACACAGAGCCTGGGTGATGACCAAGGTGCCTGGGGTGCTCCTGGATGTGTGCTAGTGCTTGGGAAGTGTGTGGGAAATCCCTGAGATAGACACCTCCTTCCTGAGCATCAGCTGAGGGCCAGAGACGGGATAGGGCTCTTCTTTGCCACCCTAAATGACTACAGACTCTTGCATTTATGGCAAGGCAGATGTACTGTTGTTGAAAGTAGAAGTGATCAGGGAATTCCTAAGCTTTGCTTAGGTTGCAAGTGTTGCAAGAGGCTGACAGGAATCATAGGATTTTGGAATGGTTTGGGTTGGAAGGACCTTAAAGACCATCCAGTTCCATCTCCCTTGCTGTGAGCAGGGCTGCCACACAGTGAATCAGGATTCCTTGGGCCCTTGACATCTTGAACAGCTCCAGGGATGGGGCAGCCACATCTTCTCTGGGCTGCCTGTTCTGTTCCAGTTCCATGCCTCACGTCATGATCTATGGAATGTTAGAAATTCCTTCCAAATATCTAATATAAATCTCTTTTTTTTGTTTATTATCATTCATCCTTGTCCTATTACTCAGAAATGATGTAAGAAATCAGTCTCCAACTTTTTTATTTGAACAAGGCAATGGCTAGAAGATGGAGGGAAGGCGTAAAGCAGAGGAGTGCCTCCACATTTCAGATACCCAGCACAAGGAAGATGTCTGCAAGTGGGAGCTGATATAAATGTGTTAACACTTCTGAACATAAAATATTCTCATGTGTCCTCCCTTTCAATGCTAAAAACATTCATATTTGAGAGGATACTGTGTCTCTTATTTATTTATTTGTTTATTTATTTATTTATTTATTTATTTTTCCTAAAACAATAATGATTTCCAGAACTGTGTTAGCAGGACACAGATGCCTTCAGGTACAGGGACACAGACAGTGGTGCCAATGCCAATGCCCTGTGACCAATGCCCAGCATCCACCGCTGCTCTACCCTGCTGCGTATTTGATGTCCCTCATCCTCCAGGTGTCTCCAGCTCTCCTAAATCAATGACCATGGATCAGGGCGTGTTTTCAGCAGGCCATCTGGACACATGCTCTTCCCACTGCTCTCCAGATTTCCCCATTCCTTGCTCGTTTTTCGCTCATATACCACCCAAAGTTGGTGTCTGGCTGACCTATCACCTTCAGGAAGACTATTGGAACTTGTTCCATCAGTCCAAAGTCTGATGGCCTCTTTTCTCAACTCCTTATCTGTGATTATATCTATCCCTTCCTATTTCTGTCTGGCTCGTTTCTTGTACAGCTATTCCCTGTGAAAGGCAAACCTCATTAGATGCAGTTTGGACAAGGCATGCAGTTGATCATTTTGTTTTAGTGTTCATTCAATTGCATCATGTTTACAACTGTTTGCTGGCAAAAAAAAAAAAAAAAAAAAAAAAAAAAGAGAAATCTTTCATTGCCCATGTGCAGCTGGATCTGTACTCACTGAGGAAAGCCAGTGAGAGTTGGTGCAAAGGAGGTTTAGCTCTGAGTGGGTGACTGCAGAGGAGAAGAGTGATGTGAGGAAAAGTGATGCAAGTTTCATGGGGCCAGTGTGAGTAGAAATGGAATGGGAAAGTTGAGGAGGACATTTGTCCACAGAGTGACAGGGCAAAGCTCATTAGGGGACATCCTGGGTCAATATCAATTGGCAGGTGTTGCTGCAACTTCTTATTTAAACCCATCTATAAATAAATAATTAAATTGTCTTCATAAATGCCATTCATTCCCTTCCAATTTTTTGCTCCCTCCAGATACCTGTCCAGTTTGCTGTACAAGTTCTGAACACCTGAAGAAGATGACAGGAAGGCACAAGGCACAGGAGGGCTCTTCAGGTTGTAATGGGCCCCACGGGGCATTTGCTGCTGAGTCCATCAACCTCCAGTGCACAGAGAAGATTGCATGAAGTGCTCAGGAAGACAAAGTCAGAAGGAACAGTGAAGTTTCCTGGAGTATTAATGGGCCCCACTGAGGCCATTGACAAGCAAGCTTCCCCAGGGACTTGTTAGAGCAGATAATTGGAAGCCATGATTGCAGGCAGACCAAGGCACTGGGACGGTGGCTGTGATGCTGAGCAAAGCCTCCTTTGTCTTGTGAAGCAGAAAGGCCAAGGCCTGATCCCCAGAGCCTTGGCAGGGAGATCGTGTCCCTCGTGCTGGCTCAGGGCCCTTCCTGGGGCAGTGGGATGGAGGTTTGTCTGATGTCCAATGAAAGACTGTGGGACAGCAGCTGCCAGACTCTGCATGGGGTGCAAGGATGCCATGAGGCCCAAGTGCCATGTGGGCAGTGTGTCTCATGCCAGGATGTGGGATGTGAGAAGGGCCCAGGCTGAACAAGTAGTCAATCCCAATAAATCTTTGAACAAAAACCCTCTCAGTTCTGTTGCCCTCCTTTGGACAGTCTCCAATAGTTTCATGTCCTTTATGTTCTGTGCTGCTTAGAAGTGCACCCAGTGCTCCTGGTGAGGCTGCAGCAGTGCAGAGCCGAACGGGCCAATCCCTTCCCTCACCCAGCTTGCAATGCCATGCTCAATGCACCCAGGGGCAGTTGGCCTTCCTGGCTGCCTAGGCACACTGCTGACTCACGTTCAATCTGATGCTGACCAGGACCTCCAATCCCTTTCAGTCAGACTGCTCTCCCGTGTCCCATATCCAGTCAGTGTGTATGTCAATGGTTGTCCCCACCCAGATGCAGAGTCAGGCACTTGTTCTTGTTATACTTCATGTGCATTTTGTGCTTACCCATTTCTCTGACTTGTCCACATCACTCTGCAAAACCTCTACACCTTCACTGGAGGCAACAGCCTCACCCTATTTGGTATCATCAGCAATCTTACTCAATACATCTTCTAGCCCTACATGCACATAATTCACAAAAACAATAAAGAGAAGTGGCCCTCAGATGGAGCCCTAGGGAACTCTGCTTGTGGCCATCTGCCAGCCTGGTGGAGCCCCATTTGCCTTCTGGGCCTGACCCATCAGCCAACAGCTCACCCATCACATGATGTTTCTGTCTAGCAATACACAGGACATTTTGTCCGGACTAATTCTGTGACAAACAGTATCAAAAGCTCTTCTGAAATCCTCAATGATTACATCAATGGCTTCCCTTGTTCATCTACGTGTTTGACCTTATAAAAGGACTTGAAGTTAAACAGGACTTGCTCTTCTTGAACTGGTGTTGGCTGTGACCAATGACAGAATTGTCCTTCAGTGTTTTTCAGTAACTCCCAGCATGTTTTCTCCTCAAGTTTACCAGGCACTGAAGAGAGTCAGACAGGTCTATCATTGCCTAGATAATACTTGTTGTTCTTCCATAAAATTGAAACAGTGTTTGCCAGCTTCCTGTCAACTGGGAACTGGCATGACCCTAGAATACTTCTGATGACATTCACATGAGAGCCCAGAGCAAACTCATAAGGTGTCATCAGTGAAAGAAGGTAGATGTGTCATAGCTTTCAACTCCAGACTATGCCACGGACGGAGCAGAGAGGAAGATCTGGCTGTTCCTTTGTGAGCTCATCCATTTGGTCAGCAGAAGAGCACAACATGCTCCATGGGGACAGGTGCAAAAGGCACAGTGGGTGCCCCAAGCACAGGGCTGTGGTGGCATTTAGGATGGCCAGGAATACCTCCCTTCTGGCCCTCAGCTGATGCTCAGGAAGGAGCTGTCTGTCTCACAGATTTTCCACCACAGTTTACAAGCACGAGCACACAGCTAGGATCACCCCAGGCACCTTGGTCATCCCTGAGTGTCTGTGTGTGAGCAGTGCAGTCCCTGTTGAATAAAGAGCAAGGATTCAGCTGAGGGGCTCACACACAGACACCTCACTGTGCACATCTGAACTCAGCTCAGAGGACTCCCAGCTCCCATGGTTCTGTGAGGAACTGATCCCATTTCAATCCCAGGGTTTCCAACAGTGGATAAGATGTCTAAACCTATATGTAGGATGAGATGGTCTGATAGAATCAGATCAAAAGGAAATGGCTTCAAAATTAAAAAGGGGGGACAGAGATTAGATGTTAGAAAGACATTTTTTACACACAGGCACTGGAAAATGTTATCACAAGAGGCTGTGAATGCCCCATCCTTGGAGGCATTCAAGGTCAGAATGGATGCGATTCTGGGCAGACTGATCTGGTAGTTGGCAACACTGCCCATGGCTGAGGGATTAGAACTAGGTGATCTTCAGAGTCTCCTCCAGTCGAAACTTTTCTATGATTCTGTAATGTTATGACTGCATTTACAAGTCATGAATGGAGGATTTCCAGATTTGCCATTGTTTCTCTCATGATCAATTTTTTTTCTTGTAGGAGCAACCGTGCTTCAGGAATTGTGTTGATTAATTGAGCTGACTTTGAAGTGTGTTCTGTAGTGATGACCCTGCTGCACTGCAGGAACTCTTAGTTCAGGAGAGTCATGGATATCTCCATGGAGAGAAGGAAATCACATTGTCTGCTGCTGAGCTGGGCCGGGCTCCTGGGACTCAAGGAGCTCATACAAGTGGGCAGCACTGCAGAGAAAGCTGTACACAGGAGCAGCTCTTGTGCAGTACACAGCAGGGCTGGGGGCATGATCTGCAGGTGATAGGACAGAAGAAGAAAAGCTTACAGGCTGTGTGGCACGTTAGCAGGCTGTGAGTTCACTGAAAGAGCATTTCTCACAGCCCTTGACAAGGTAAGTCTCTCACTGCAGGCAACGTAGTGGCTTTTACTGGAGGGATTACTAAATTTGAGATATCTCATTGCAGGTTAGGCTGCATAAAATCTGTTTCATTATCATGAAAAAGACCTGCTCCAGCTGAGGGCTTCCATGCTGCAGCATCAGAGCACAGACCTGAGGGCTGTGAGTCCCGTAATGGTTGCAGGCTGTGCAGCCGGGGCTGCAGCTGGGTGCCCAGGGCTGTCCTGCAGAGCAGGTCCCTGCTGTGCCCCAAGGGTGATGTGCAGGGGCAGTAGGGGACTGCAGGACAGAGCTGAGCATACAGCAGCTTTGATGTGCTCTGTGAGCTCCAGGGAGGGGATGTGGGGACGGAGAAGCGGCTGCAGGCAGGGACAGTTGCAGGCAACAGAGACATGGCCAGGGAGGGAGAGGAGAGTGCTGACTGCAAAGGCTGGGAGAGGAAAATGGGCACCTCACTGCCACCCTGCAGTGCACATACCTTCCCTGCAGCAACCCCCTGGCCTATTTTCACTATCAGCCTGTGCATCCATTCCTAGTGCCATGAGAACTTGATGAAGAGTTGCACAGTGTGGGATGGGGATTCAGAAGGGGCTCAGGCACCCTTTGATAAATGCTGTCTTTAGGGCTAGGAATGAGCTGACTCTCTTTCTAGGACACCCCACGTTTTGGGCTTTTGACTCTGCTCCTATGGTTCCTCCTGGGCTGAAGTCAACCCAGCAAAATATTGCAGCTCTGCCATGGCAGCTCTGTGTTATCCAGCAGCACCACGGAGAAGATGCCTCAGTGTTAAGGCCATGGAAATGCTGCTGGATGGCAGTGTCCCTGCAGAGAAAGGGAGAGCTGAGATCTTCCCCTGGTATGGTAAGGAAGACGAGAGACTTGGAGTTCTGCACAAGTAACCTCTGCTCTTACTGGCAACCAGCGTCTTGTCAGGTTAACTCCTAGAGTGTGACCATCCTCCAGTGGTGCAAACACAGAGCAGATCACGTAGACCAATCACTTGGAAGTGAGGGGTATGCCCTTTGCCTCTCTGACATCAAAAGTGACACTGACACTTGAAGTGTCTCACAGTGATCAAGGATTTCTACCTTAAAAACACTTTTCATGAATGCTGGGACAACTAGAAGAAAATTTATTAACAGAGTGCTGCTGTCCATTTTTGAGAAATCTGTGGAAAGCTCCTTGATTTCTCAGATTTTTTAATCTGAGATCACTCTGTTGTTAAATTGTTTTATTGCTGTAGAACAGAGCTGACTCATCCACAGCCAGCATCAGAGCTCCTTGTACTCTGTGGCACCCTCAGCCAGCAGCACTCAAAGATCTTGCAGAAAGGACAGAGGCAGTCTGGGAATATTCAGAAGACATGGAGAAGGCTTTTTTTAGAGAGTTCTGAATTAACATTTTCCCATTTTTCTTTCCTCAGACAGGACTCCATGCTCAGGAACTGCAGATGCCCAACAGCAGCTCCATCAGCGAGTTCCTCCTGCTGGCGTTGGCAGACACGCGGCAGCTGCAGCTCCTGCACTTCTGGCTCTTGCTGGCCATCTACCTGGCTGCCCTCCTGGGCAACGGCCTCATCAGCACAGCCGTAGCCTGCCACCACCGCCTGCACACCCCCATGTACTTCTTCCTCCTCAACCTTGCCCTCCTCGACCTGGGCTGCATCTCCACCACTCTGCCCAAAGCCATGGCCAATGCCCTCTGGGACACCAGGCACATCTCCTATGCAGGATGTGTTGCACAGGTCTTTGTCTTTTCTTTTTTGTTTTCAGCAGAGTACTGCATTCTCACCATCATGTCCTATGACCGCTACGTTGCCATCTGCAAGCCCCTGCACTATGGGACCTTGATGGACAGCAGAACTTGTGCCAGCATGGCAGCAGCTGCCTGGGGGGCAGGCATTGTCTTTGCTCTTCTGCACACTGCCAATACATTTTCATTGCTCCTCTGTAAAGGCAATGCTGTGGATCAGTTTTTCTGTGAAATCCCCAAGATCCTCAAGCTTTCCTGCTCAAAATCCTACCTCAAGGAAGTTGGGCTTATTGTGGTTAGTGCCCTTATGTTTTTTGGGTGTTCTGTTTTCATTGTGCTGTCCTATGTGCAGATCTTCAGGGCTGTGCTGAGGATGCCCTCTGAGCAGGGACGGCACAAAGCCTTCTCCACGTGCCTCCCTCACCTGGCCGTGCTCTCCCTGTTTCTCAGCACTGCCACATTTGCCTACCTGAAGCCCCCCTCTATCTCCTCCCCATCCCTCGAACTGACAGTGTCATTTCTGTACTCGGTGGTGCCTCCAGCAATTAACCCCCTCATCTATGGCATGAGGAACCAGGAGCTCAAGGACGCATTGGGGAAATTGGTGTCACGGACACTTTTCATTAGCAATGAACCTTTTCTCTCTAAATGACTCACTGACTGACCAATTGCAGGCCTCTATTGTTCCTCTATATTTATAGTAATTATTTGTATTATTATTATTATTATTTTTTCTGTTATGTTTAGTAATGGTTCTTATGCTGTTGCAGTAATATTTTGATTCATTCTATGTCCGCTGAGGCATCAACCTGCTCTCTTTCTTCTGGAGCCCATATTTAATGTGGGTCCAAGCTGACTCTTGTATCCTCTGTGTACTGTCTCTGGATCTGCAGGAAAAAAAAAGGGGTCTGCCTGCAGTCTTCCCTGTGTCAGTGGGGATGTAACGGTGCAGGGATTCCTGTCATCCTTGGCTGTACGTGAACATTCCAAGTGCTTTTGGAAATGCTTTCTTATCGTTTCAAGCATTTTGCACACCCACAGACTCCCAGGGAGGGAGTATAGCTGCACTCATCCCCATCTGTCTGGTTCTGCTTCCCACCCTGACCAGTACAGTCAATGCACAGTCACCAATCAATGGCCGAACTGATCAGAGGAGGGATGGGGACTGATGGGAGCTGATCTGGGCATGACATTTCCCTGCGGAGGCAAGCATGGCCTGGAGTCCTATGGCCTTGCAGTTGTTCCTCAGCCCCTGTCCCAACTTTGGCATTTCTCCAAGGACCACCTCTAGACAAGACTGTGTGGGTGCTGGGGGCAGATGGAGCACCAGGGTCCTGTTGTGACCATACACAGGATGAGCTCTCTTCTGGGTGCTCTGCAGGGCTGCAGGCTGTGGGAGCCCACAGGAGAAGGGAGCAGGCAGAGGTGATGCTGTGGCCCAGAAGCAGGGTGCCTCAGCACATCGATCCAGCCTGGCTTTCCTCTGCATGAACAGAAAGGAAACACTGCCCAAGGAAGCTACCAGCAGCCCCAGACCTTACACCAGTGGTTCCCAGCAGCACTTCTCATCATAAACTGCTGAGGGCTGATGGCTGAAGTGGGAACTCTCCACCAGGGCACTGGGCTTAGTGCCTGCACTGCGGAATGGGAAGCCTGGCCAAGTCCTCTCTTGGCCCACAGCCCAACAGAGCCCGGATCAGGGCTGGCTGTGGGCTGTGCGGGACACACTGGGGCTGGGCAGGGTCCAGCTGGTGGGGGAGCAGAAGGGCAGAGCGGGATGTCAGGGCTGTGCTGGGGGCATGCTGCCCCACGCAGTGCCTGCACAGAGCTCCCAGGGGCTGCCTGTTGAACAGTGGGGCCGAGCTGCCCCGCAGGGAAGAATGCACACAGAGTCTCATGCTACATGTTTGGGACCCCAAATCAACCTGGTATTCAGCTCCCAGCTGTGCTGTGCTCACCTTGCCTGGCTCCCAGGTGCCCCCTGTGCTGCTCTGTCACTGCCCCTCACCAGGACAGGGGAGAAAACACAATTCAGCAATTCCTGGGTTGAAACAAACTACGCTTTATTCTTTTCTTGCTTAAAACCCAATGACAACAAATTTTGTGTGTTAATGTCTACAAATCAAATGCAGGTTTTTCTGCACACTTTGGAACAGCTATTGAATTCAGCGTCCATTTCACCTTAATATACTAAATGAAACTAGACCCACAACACATTTGATTAAATGAAACTAGACCCACAACACTTTTGACTAATATTTTATATAATTTGTATCATTTCCAACACAGAATTTTCTCACCGTTTGTTAGGATTTCTTATCCCTCTTGTTTTTATTTACTGAAACAATTTTCTTATATGTGTATTTTTTTCAGTTTTGTTGTTTGATGTCCTGCTGTTTTTCCTACGATCTAAAACTAACACAACTTCCTAAATTACACCAATATGCAGGTTAATCATTTCTGTTCTTGCTGTCAGATCACTGACAGCATCACCGTAGCTCAAGGAATGCCTCACTTCTGAATGATTTGGTAATTTGCTGAACTCCCGACAATTTAAATAACAGCATACTAGATAACTTTTTTTTTTTTTTTTTTTCCTGAACCAGAGAAATTGCTAAGTTACAAAAACACATTTGTCCACCAACTGCCAATTGTAGGCACTTCAGTACAAAGAAACAATCTTACCCACACACATCATAAAAATGAACATGTTATGGGAAAACTTTTACTTTGAAGCACTAGTACAGGGCCGCAGAGAAGTTGTGGATGCCCCATCACTGGAGGTGTTCAAGCCCAGGTTGGATGGGGCCTTGGGCAGCCTGATTTAGTGGTTGTCTACCCTGTCCACAGCATGGGGGATGGAACTAGATGATCTTTGAGGTCCCTACCAATAAGAGCTTCTATAACTCTCTGACCTCTGGCACCACAGCACTACTCTTTGAGTGACATTTCACTCCATCACAGAATTGAAGAGGTGGGAAGGGACCTCAAGAGATCACCCAGTTCAACCCCTCTGCTAGAGCAAGTACTCTAAAATAGGTTGCACAGGCATGCGTCCAGATGGGTGTGAATATCTCCATTGGAGGAGACTGCACAACCTCTCCGGGCAGCCTTTTCCTCATGCCCAGTCTCCACCATCCAAGCTGCAGTTTTCCCCAGTTTTTCTCTTTCCTGCTGTTTCCCACCATCAGGGATTTGAAGAATCATTGAATCTGACAGAAAGATGGCAAACATTGTCCTTATTTTAAACACGAGGAAGTAAGAGGACATCAGTAATTACAGAGCTGTCATTCTCAATTCATTGCCTGTTGGAGAAGACTTTCCGAGAGATGTGGACGAGTTAGAGAACTAGTTAAGCACCAACCACAAATGAAGTATAACAAGAAATAGTGCCTGATTCTGCACCTGGGTAGGGGCAACTGTAGGCATACACACCGACTGGGGAATGAGATACTGCAGAGCTGTCCCACTGAAAGGGATTGTGAGTTCTGGTCAACATCAAATCAAACATGAGTCAGCAGTGTGCCCAGGCAGCCAGGAAAGCCAGCTGTCCTCTGGGTGCATTGAGCATGGCATTGCAAGCTGGGTGAGGGAAAGGATTGTCCCGCTCTGCTCTGCACTGCTGCACCTTCACCTGGAGCACTGGGTGCACTTCTGGGAACCAAAGAACATAAAGAACATACAGAACATTAAGGATGTACAACTATGGGAAACTATCTAAAGCAGGGCACTAGCACTGAGAAATATGAAGTTCAAAGTTTCATTGTGACTGACTGCTTGTTCAGATTGGGCCATTCTCACATCCCACATCCTGGGATGAGACACACTGCCTACATGGGACTTGGGCCTCACGGCATCCTTGCACCCCATGCAGAGTCTGGCAGCTGCTGTCCCCTGGTCTTTCATTTGACATCAGACAAACCTCCATCCCACTGCCCCAGGAAGGGCCCTGAGCCAGCATGAAGGAGGGACACAATCTCCCTGCCAAGGCTCTGAGGATCAGGCCTTGGCCTTTCTGCTTCACAAGACAAAGGAGGCTTTGCTCAGCATCACAGCCACCATCCCAGTGCCTTGGTCTGCCTGCAGTCATGGCTTCCAATTATCTGCTCTAACAAGTCCCTGGGGAAGCTTGCTTGTCAATGGCCCTCAGTGGGGCCCATTAATACTCCAAGAAACTTCACTGTTCCTTCTGACTTTGTCTTCTTGAGCACTTCATGCAATCTTCTCTGTGCACTGGAGGTTGATGGACTCAGCAGCAAATGCCCCGTGGGGCCCATTGCAACCAAAAAGAGCCCTCCTGTGCCTTGTGCCTTCCTGTCATCTTCTTCAGGTGTTCAGAACTTGTACAGCAAACTGGACAGGTATCAGGAGAGAGCTTAAAGAGGAAGAGAATGATGGGCATTTATGAAAACTAATTAATTATTTATTTATAGTTGGGTTTAAACAAGAAGTTGTAGCAGCACTTTGTAAATGATATTGATCCAAGATGTCCCCTAATGAGCTTTGCCCTGTCACTGTATGGACAAATGTCCTCTGCAGGTACCCAACCCCATTTCTATTCCCATTGGCCCCATGGGACTTGCATCACTTTTCCTCCCATCACACTTCTCCTCTGCAGTCACATTCTCAGTGTTAAACCTCGTTTGCAGCATCTCTCACTGGCTTTCCTCAGAGAACCAGCTGCACATGGGCAAGGAAGGATTTCTCTCTCTTTTTTTTTTTTTTTTTTTTTTTTTTTTTTGCCATCAAACAGTTGTAAACATGATGCAATTGAATGAGCAGTAGAACAATGTAATCAACTGCATGCCTTGTCCAAGACGCGTCTAATGAGGTTTGTCTTTCACTGGGAATATTTGTACAAGAAATATGTTAGGCAGAGATAGGAAGGCATAGATAGAATCACAGTTAAGGAGTTAATCAAATAGTCCATCAGACTTTGCAGAGATGTTGCAAGTTCCAATAATCTCCCTGAAGTTCACAGATCAGCCAGATAACTGGGAGGTATCTGAGTGAACACAGAGCAAGGGAAGGAAAAATGTGTAGAGCAGTGGGAAGAGCATGTGTCCAGATTTCCTGCAGGAAACTTGCCCTGTACCATGGTCATTGATTTAGAAGAGCTGGAGATACCTGGAGGATGAGGGACATCAAATACGCAGCAGGGTAGAGCAGCGGTGGACGCTGGGCATTGGTCACAGGGCATTGGCACTGGCACCAATTCCTCAGAGAACCAGCTGCACATGGACAATGAAAGATTTCTCTTTTTTCCAACAAACAGAATTCCTTCATGATGCAATTGAATGAACAATGAAACACAGTCTGTGTCCCTGTACCTGAAGGCATGCGTTTCCTGCTAACACAGCTCTGCAAAATGTTGTTCTTTTTGGATTAAGATAGAAAAGACACAAAATCCCCTAAAAGACTTGAGTTTTCAACTTAAAAGAACAGATCTCATGAGTATTTCGGAACTTGAGAGGTGTGTTAACTCATTTTCACTGATTTCCATCTTGGTCTTCAATCCATTCAATTCAATTCAATTCAATTGCTTCAGTTTTATTGACATGAACATCTTTCAGACTTACAGCTTCAAAAATAAAAGGAAATCCATCTGTGTTTTGAACAGAGCCTGGCGCTCCCCAGGATTTCCCTGCCGAGAATTGTCCATGACAGCTCTCCGTGTTTCCACTAACTGAGTCACACTGTGGTACTGAGATCTTCTCACGTTCTCAGACCTTGTTTTAGAAGGTCACATGCAGCACAGGACGCTTCACGCCCTTCATGCCAGGTAGCATGCCCCATTTCACTGTGAGCTCACATTCATCCTAGATTTCCTTTTGCTGTGTATATATTTCTAAAAGCCCTTCTGTCTTTGATATGCCTGGGCAGGTTCAGCTCTGTGTGAGCTTTAGACTTTCTAAATTACTCTCAGCAGGTACACCAGGACAAACACTCTGCATTGCTCCCAGCTGACCACTGCTTGTTTCCAATTCCTAGATATGCGTTCTTTCTGAACCGTACACTTGACAGACACTTGAAGAAGCCAAGGTGTGCTCTCCTGAAACCCAAAGGTGTGAAGTTGACTTTTGCCCTCCCTTCAGACTCCACAGCTCCACCATCCCATGGCCACTGCAGACCAGGTTCACTTTGACCTTCAAATTCTCCACCAGCCCTTCCTTGCAGGTGAGTATGAGATGCAGCAGAGCACCTCTCCTCTTTGGTTCCTCTAAGGTTTGGTGAAGAAACTGTCAGCTGTGCTCTCCAGGGATATCCTGGATCTTGTATGCCCTGCTGTGCTGTCCCTGCAGCAGATACTGCAGCGGAAAAGGCCCCCAAAGGGGACAAGGGCCTGACAACAGGAGGCTCCCATCTGTCTGCAGAGGGCACCTTCCACTTGCTCTTCCTGATCAGGAAGCCAGGAGCAGACACTGTTGGTCTCCTCTCTTTGCCATTTCCATTCACTCTGACCTGGCTGCTCTGCCATTCCAAGGGAGAGCTCATTGTGCTCTCATAGAGGGCAATTGCCCTTCCTTGTCTCCTCTCCCATCTATCATAAAGACTTATGCTATAGTCCAGCTGTGGAAGCCATTAAACCACGTCCCTGTGATCCAAACAAGAGCTCAGACCTGCAAGTGTACAAAGCTCTCTAGCCCAGCACATACTGGTGTTCTCATTCATGTAAAACCACATAAGAAAACATCCTGTTCAGGAGGCATTACTGGATTCAGTGCATCCATGATATCTATGAAGGTGGCACATAATCATTGGACCCACTGAGGGGCGCCAAGTTGTCCAAGCAGCATGGATACTCCTGGACATGGCTTTCCTGAAGGCCCTGTGCTGCATTTGCAGCTGCATGTGAGTGTGCTGGACAGCCCAGGGAACTGGCATGACACTAGGCTGCTTCTGATGTCATTCACATGAGAGCACATAGAAAACTGAGGCTTCTTCAGGTGAAGAACAAAGATGTGTGTCAGCTCTGTAGTGCCTTGAGCTTCAGAATAGGCAGCAGATGGAGAACAGAGGAAGATCTGCCTCTTCTTTTGTGAGCTCATCCATTTAGTCAGCTGAATAACTCTGCCTGCTCCATGGAGATGAGTAAAAAAGACATACTCCAGTGCCCTAAACGCAGTGGTCTGTTGTCATTTAGGATGGCCAAGAATAGCTCTAACCCCTCTCTGGCCCTCATCTGATGCTCAGGAAGGAGGTGTCTATCTCAGGGATTTCCCACATACTTCTCAAGCACTGGCACACATCCAGGAGCACCCCAGGCACCTTGGTCATCACCCAGGCTCTGTGTGTGAGCAAGTGACTCCCTGCTGAAGGACCAAGGACTCAGAGCAGGAGCTCATATGCAGCAACTCCTTGTGCACATCTGAATGAACCAGAGAAATCCCAAAACTATTTTCACCATAGGGTTTCCATCTAGGGATGAGATGCCAGCACTGCCTCAGCTGGATCACTGCCCTGCCCAGAGGAAGTCCACCCCTCCCTGTCCTTGCCTGTGTGCTCTTTTTGTTACAGCAAACACTCTCTGGTAGGACTAACCATATGTCTACTATTGGTCACTGTCCACTGGATATTTGGTAGTTAATGCAGGATATTTCAGAGTACAATCATGATGCTGTTGTCTTTCAGGAGCTGTTGGCCACGGAGACCCAGGGACATCCCAGGAGAGATCATTGGGAGGATAGAAATCACATCCTCTGCTGCTGAGCTGGGCTGAGCCCCTGGGACACAGGGAGCTCCTACAAGTGGGCAGTGCTGCAGAGACACAGCTCTGACTAAGAGCAGCTCCCATGTACTGTGCATCAGTAGTAGGGGCACGTTCTGCAGGTGACATGAAGATAGAAGAGAAAGGAGAGAGAGATTACAGGATGTGTGGGGTGTGAGCAGGCTGCGACCTCACTGCAGGAGCATTGCTTTCAGCCACTGACACGGTAAGTCTCTCACCATAGGTAATGCAAACACTTTCCCAAGAGGGATCACCAAATCTGGCGCATCCCAGTGCAGATCAGGCTGCATACACTCTGTGTTTCTTTATCATGGAATTAGAGCTGTTCCAGATGAGGTCTTCCCTGCTTCAGCAGGGAATGAATGTTAGGTTTCCTTTGCAATACGTGTGGTGATGAGGCACTGCTGAAGTACGTTGAGAAATGATGAATATTCCGTGATGGGCAGTGGATTCCTCTGCTCTCAGCTGGGTCTGCCTTCTTTTCACAATGTTTTGGGTGTGTAATCCTTCTCCCTCTTCAAAATTGGCAAGCTCAGAGCAATTAGAAACAAGCCCAACCAGCTCCCTTTACTCCACACTAAGCAGACATGAATCCTTTTGCCTCTCAGGTCTCATAGGCATTCATACTGAGTACAGCAGTGCTCTGAATTTTTCATTTCAGCAAACACTCCATGGACACACTGAGTGAGAGGAGGGAGTGCAGAAAAAAAATCACTGCAACTTCCATTTGTGATCCACATATTCTTGGCATTGAGTCCACAGATTCTGGCAAGCACCTCCCTATTAGAATTTACTTCATGTGACACATTTTTAAAAGAAAACCTTTCCCTACACGACCACATTTCCCCGTCCTTATGGGGACAAGACTGCTTCCTGGAGAGAAAAAGTGCAGAAGCCCTCAAGGCAAACTCAGCGTCAAGAAAAGTAGCTCACATCACTGGGGTTGACTGAACATTTTCCACACTGAAATCTCTGTCTTTAACTTTTGTACTCCTTGGACAGGTTCTTGTGGCAAAAGGCAGCAGATGCCCAACAGCAGCTCCATCAGCGAGTTCCTCCTGCTGGCGTTGGCAGACACGCGGCAGCTGCAGCTCCTGCACTTCTGGCTCTTGCTGGGCATCTACCTGGCTGCCCTCCTGGGCAACGGCCTCATCAGCACAGCCGTAGCCTGCCACCACCGCCTGCACACCCCCATGTACTTCTTCCTCCTCAACCTCGCCCTCCTCGACCTGGGCTGCATCTCCACCACTCTGCCCAAAGCCATGGCCAATGCCCTCTGGGACACCAGGCACATCTCCTACGCAGGATGTGCTGCACAGGTCTTTTTCTATTTGTTTTTGTTTTCCGCAGAGTATTGCATTCTCACCATCATGTCGTATGACCGCTACGTTGCCATCTGCAAGCCCCTGCACTACAGGACCTTGATGGACAGCAGAGCTTGTGCCAGCATGGCAGCAGCTGCCTGGGGCACTGGGGTTCTCTATTCCCTGCTGCACACTGCCAATACATTTTCACTGCCTCTCTGCCAAGGCAATGCCATCAATCAGTTCTTCTGTGAAATTCCCCAACTCCTCAAGCTCTCCTGCTCAGAATCCTATCTCAGGGAAGTTGGTCTTAGTGCAATTAGTGCCCTTGTTTTACTTGGGTGTTTTGTATTCATTGTGCTCTCCTATGTGCAGATCTTCAGGGCCGTGCTGAGGATGCCCTCTGAGCAGGGGCGGCACAAAGCCTTCTCCACGTGCCTCCCTCACCTGGCCGTGGTCTCCCTCTTTTTCAGCACTGTAGTATTTGCCCACCTGAAACCCCCCTCCATCTCCTCCCGGTCCCTGGATCTGATGGTGGCATTTCTGTACTCGGTAGTTCCTCCTACACTCAACCCTATTATCTACAGCATGAGGAACAAGGAGCTCAAGCATGCCCTCAGCAAAGTGTTGCAATATGCAATATCCCAGCTTCAATAAAGTGCACATCATCCTCACATGATTCCTTGTGATGGTTCTTTATATTTTATGTACGTATGACTGTTTGTTTGTGTGTGTAATTGTAATACAATAGTCTTGAAAAAAAAATGTGGCAATTTATTCACTTCTTTCCATCTACTTTCCATTTTCTCACACCAAGAGCTCATGTAAATATGGAACCAGGTTCCAGGAATAGGTTAAAAGATTCCTAAAATGTTTTCAAAAGTAGTTTTTCTTAGCTCTTCTCTCTCCCTACTTGTCAGGATCTGGGGTAGTTACAGCCAAGGACAGCAGCACAACACACTCTTTTCATTCCTGGTCTCTTTACACTGCCACACCGCTCTAGAGTTCTTGCATTTGTGCAGACCTGAAGGTCTTGTGTGTCTCACCACAGTGCTGTTGTCTCTACATCTGAACCGCGGTGTCACAGCTGCTCTCCTTGCTGGAACCCCCATAACAAGAGGGGCTCATCAGAGCAGGACCGGAGAACTGGAGGCCTCTTCCACAGCCGGTGTAAGGAATAAACCTCAGGAGCTGCTCTCTTGGAAAACCTCGAGATCTTCTGGTGCTCTTCACTGAGTCACGGGGGCAGTTCCAGAGTCCTAAGTTAATCTGTTGTGGACTCAGGATGGTAGTGTGCATTAACATGGAAAGTGGCTCAGCACCACATGGTTGTTCTCTCACTGCCCCCCTTCCCAGTGGATGAGGGCAGAAAACTGGAATAAAAGCACAAAGTCAAATCTGTGAGTTGAGATCATATCATCTAGTAAGACAGCGAAAAAGAAAAGGATAATAATTCTGACATACGTATTTATGCATAGAAGATATACACAGTATATATTCAGCTTTTACCCAAGGAGGTTGTGGATGCTCCAGCCCTGAATGCATTCAAGCCTGGGCTGGATGTGACTCTGAGCAGCCTGGTCTGGTGTTTGGTGTCCCTGCACACAGCAGGGAGGTTGAAAGTGGATGATCACTGTGGTCCTTTTCAACCCAGACCAGTCTATGATTCTATGATATATATCATATATGCAGTAGCAAACAGTTTTTGCTTAGGCACCGATATATATGCATTTATATTTGCAACTCCAGGTCCTGTTGCAGGGGTCGGAGCGACCGCAGGGCTTGTCCTGGGAGCTGGAGGGACCACGGGGCTGTGCTTTTGGGGAGGAATTCTTTTCCTTTTCTTATCACAGGACGTGGAACAGCTGCAGGAGCTGTAGCAGGAGTGACCACAGGGCTCATGGTGAGGGTAGGAGTGACAGCAGGGTTTGTCACAAAGCTTGGAGCAACCGCGGGACCTGTAAGAATTGGGAACAAGAACTGGAGCTGCTGCAGGGTCTGTCCCAGGAGTTGGAGAGGCTGCAGCAGTGCCAGCAGATCCAGCTCTCTTCCCCTTGGGGATGCTGAAGAGTGTTGAACACAGCTCAGTAGGTGTGGGCCAGGCCCTGGCACACTGCAGTGATTTGTGCCTCTTTAGGATTCCCAGGGCAGCAGCAGACCTTCCCCAAATATTCCACCAGTTTCTCAGGGTTCTGCAGTTGCTCGGAGATGAAGTTCCAAACCCTTGGGGGATTCTGACCTCTCCAGGCACCTGCCCAGACCGCCCCACATCCCCTGCCACGCAGAGCTATCCTGCAATATCTCTCCTTTATATCTTTGAATGATTGTTTAATCTGAAATGTAACCTGAAACACATTGATGACACACAGTAATGGGAGAACACTGGTTTGAACATCCCATGGATAGACAAAATTCTCAGGAGCTGTGCTAACTAGCTCTTGAGCTATTGTGACCAGCTCTTGAGCTCTAAAGAAAGAAGAAGAGAAAGGGAGGCTGGGGAACCTCTGGAAGGTGTCCTAACTTTCCACATCCATAGCTGGGCTCCCTGAGGGCTCATGGTGAGGGTAGGAGTGACAGCAGGGTTTGTCACAAAGCTTGCAGCAACCGTGGGACCTGTAAGAACTGTAGGATTTGCCCACCTGAAGCCCCCCTCCATCTCCTCCCGGTCCCTGGATCTGATGGTGGCATTTTTGTACTCGGTGGTTCCTCCTGCACTCAACCCTATTATCTACAGCATGAGGAACAAGGAGCTCAAGCATGCCCTCAGCAAAGTGTTGCAATATGCAATATCCCAGCTTCAATAAAGTGCACATCATCCTCACATCATTCCCAGCGATGGTTCTTTTCATTTTACGTACATATGGCTTTTTGTCCGTGTATTTAAGCGTAATGATCTTGAAAAAAAATGTTGCAATCTATTCCGCTTCTTCTTTCCTGTCTGCTTTTCGTTTTCTCACGCAAAGAGCTCAGGTAAATGTGGAACCATATTAAAAGACACTGTAATGCCTTGCAAAAAAAATACTGTTCCTTAGCTCTTCTCTCTCCCTACTTGTCAGGATCTGGGGTAGTTACAGCCAAGGACAGCAGCACAACACACTCTTTTCATTCCTGGTCTCTTTTCACTGCTCTCAAGTCCTTGCATTTGTGCAGACCTGAAGGTCTTGTGTGTCTCACCACAGTGCTGTTGTCTCTACATCTGAACCGCGGTGTCACAGCTGCTCTCCTTGCTGGAACCCCCATAACAAGAGGGGCTCATCAGAGCAGGACCAGAGAACTGGAGGCCTCTTCCACAGCCGGTGTAAGGAATAAACCTCAGGAGCTGCTCTCTTGAAAAACCTTGAGATCTTCTGGTGCTCTTCACTGAGTCACGGGGGCAGTTCCAGAGTTCTAAGTTAGTCTGTTGTGGACTCAGGATGGAATTGTGGTTTAACATGGAAGGTGGCTCAGCATCAGATGGTTGTTCTCTCACTGCCCCCCTTCCCAGTGGATGAGGGCAGAAAACTGGAATAAAACCACAAAGTCAAATCTGTGAGTTGAGATAATATTATCTAGTAAGGCAGAGAAAAAGAAAAGGATAATAATTTTGACATATGTATTTACGCATATAAGATATACATAGTATATATTCAGCTTTTGTGCAAGGAGGTTGTGGATGCTCCATCCCTGAATGCATTCCAGGCTAGGCTGGATGTGGCTTTGGCAGCCTGGTCTGGTGTTTGGTGTCCCTGCACATAGCAGGGAGGTTGAAACTGGATGATCACTGTGGTCCTTTTCAACCCAGACCAGTCTATGATTCTATGATCCTACGATGCTATGATTCCATGATATATATCGTATAAGCAGTTGCAAACATTTTTGCATAGGTTCCAATATATATGTGCTTATATTTGCAACTCCAGGTCCTGTTGCAGAGGTTGGAGCTGCCACTGGGCTCATTGCAGGGGTTGGAGCAACCGCAGGGCTTGTCCTGGGAGCTGGAGGGACCACGGGGCTGTACCTCTTGGCACAGTGCACCTCCCTTGGGAGGAATTCTTTTCCTTTTCTTATCACGGTACGTGGAACAGCTACAGGAGCTGTAGCAGGAGTGACCACAGGGCTCATGGTGAGGGTAGGAGTGACAGCAGGGTTTGTCACAAAGTTTGCAGCAACCGTGGGACCTGTAAGAATTGGGAACAAGAACTGGAGCTGCTGCAGGGTCTGTCCCAGGAGTTGGAGAGGCTGCAGCAGTGCCAGCAGATCCAGCTCTCTTCCCCTTGGGGATGCTGAAGAGTGTTGAACACAGCTCAGTAGGTGTGGGCCAGGCCCTGGCACACTGCAGTGATTTGTGCCTCTTTAGGATTCCCGGGGCAGCAGCAGACCTTCCCCAAATATTCCACCAGTTTCTCAGGGTTCTGCAGTTGCTCGGAGATGAAGTTCCAAATCCTGGGGGATTCTGACCGCTCCAGGCACCTGCCCAGACTGCCCCACATCCCCTGCCATGCAGAGCTATCCTGCCTTGGGACAGATCTCTCCGTGATATTTTTGAATGATTGTTTAATCTGAAATGTAACCTGAAACATATTGACGGCACGCAGTAATGGGAGCACACTGGTTTGAACGTCCCACGGATAGACAAAATTCTCAGGAGCTGTGCTAACTAGCTCTTGAGCTCTAGGGAAAGAAGAGAAAGGGAGGCTGGGGAACCTCTGGAAGGTGTCCTCCCTTACCTCATCCATAGCTGGGCTCCCTGAGGACACAAAGCCAAGGGTGTAATTACTAATCATATCAACAATATTGCTTCCAAAACCCAATAATGATTGCAGAACTGAACGCGCACAAAACTTCAGTTTGTCAGCTGGCAATTTGATCGTGATGTAAGCCAAGGCCAAACAGCACAGCAAAATTAAATCCCTAATCCAGCCCCCAGACTTGACAAACAATGCAGCAGGAAAAACAAGCAGCAAGCAAGGAGCTGTGCAGTGCAGCATCATGAGAAGGCTCAACGAGCTCCAGCAATAGAGAAAAAATCAGAATCATGACCAGCAGTTATTCAAGCATCACAAACACCTGTGATCACAGAATCACAGAATCACAGAATTGGAGGGGTTGGAAGGGACCTCCAGAGATCGTCGAGTCCAACCCCCCTGCCAAAGCAGGCTCCCTACACCAGGTCACACAGGTAGGTGTCCAGGCGGGTCTTGAATATCTCCAGAGAAGGAGACTCCACCACCTCCCTGGGCAGCCTGTTCCAGTGCTCCTTCACCCTCACCGTAAAGAAGTTCTTGCGCACATTGGTGCGGAACTTCCTGTGCTCCAGCTTCTGGCCGTTTCCCCTTGTCCTGTCTCCGCACACTGCTGAAAAGAGTCCAGCCTCGCCACTTTGCCCCCCACACCTTAGCTATTTATAGACCTGGATCAGGTCCCCTCTCAGTCTTCTCTTCTCAAGGCTGAACAGACCCAGTTCTCTTAGCCTTTCTTCATAGGGGAGATGTTCCAGGCCCTTCACCATCTTTGTGGCTCTCCGCTGGACTCTTTCCAAGAGATCCCTGTCTTTTTTGTACTGGGGAGCCCAGAACTGGACCCAGTACTCCAGATGAGGCCTTACCAGGGCAGAGGAGAGGGGGAGGATCACCTCCCTCGACCTGCTGGCCACGCTCTTTTTAATGCACCCCAGAATGCCATTGGCCTTTTTGGCCACAAGGGCACACTGCTGGCTCATGGCCAACCTGTCGTCCACCAGGACACCCAGGTCCCTCTCTGCAGAGCTCCTCTCCAGCAGCTCATCCCCCAGCCTGTACTGGTGCATGCAATTATTCCTCCCTAGGTGCAAGACTCTACACTTACTTTTGTTAAACCTCATCTGGTTTCTTACTGCCCAGCTCTCCAGCCTGTCCAGGTCTCGCTGAATGGCAGCACAGCCATCGGGTGTGTCAGCCAATCCTCCCAACTTCGTATCATCAGCAAACTTGCTGAGGGTGGCCACTATCCCCTCATCAAGGTCATTGATGAAGATGTTGAACAAGACCGGACCCAGCACCGACCCCTGGGGAACACCGCTGGTTACAGGCCTCCAACCAGACTCTGCACCGCCAACAACAACCCTCTGCGCTCTGCCAGTCAGCCAGTTCTCAACCCACCTCACTGTTCACTCATCTATCCCGCACTTCCTCAGCTTTGTTATAAGGATGTCGTGGGAGACAGTGTCAAACGCCTTGCTGAAATCAAGGTAGACTACATCCACTGCTCTCCCCCCATCCACCCAGCCAGAGACAACATCATAGAAGGCTACCAGGTTGGTCAAGCACGACCACCCCCTGGTGAACCCATGCTGACTACTCCTGATAGCCTCCTTTTCTTCCAGTTGTCTGGTGATGGCATCCAGCACAAGCTGTTTCATTACCTTTCCAGGGACAGAGGTGAGGCTGACTGGCCTGTAATTACCTGGATCTTCCTTCTTGCCCTTTTTGAAGACCGGAGTGACATTGGCTATCCTCCAGTCTTCAGGCACCTCCCCCATTCTCCAAGACCTCTCAAAGATGACAGAGAGCGGTTCAACAATCACCTCTACCAGCTCCCTCAGCACCCGTGGATGCACCCCATCGGGTCCCATGGATTTATGAACATTGGTGTTGCCTAGGCGCTCTCGAACTGCCTCTTCCCTGACTAAAGGGAAGTCTTCCATTCCCCAGACCTTCTCACTAACTGCCAGGGTCTGGGAGTCCCGAGGGGGAACTTTTTCACTGAAGACAGAAGCAAAGAAGGCGTTCAGTATCTCCGCCTTCTCAGCATCCCCCGTTACCAGAACACCCCCCTCGTACCCTGCACTTGGCGTACTCACACCTTACTCCAGGTTTTATTCACATTTCTCTCTAAGTTTACTCCCTTAGTTCTGTGGGTTTTTTCTCACACTTTATTCTGAGTTTACTGACAGTTTTCTCTAGCTTTTGCTCACCCTTCACCCCAGGTTTACTTAATTATAGAAAACAATTTAATTAGATGTTATTTGCCTTCATGGGGTGTTGAATCGGCAGCTGCAGATTTGACCTTGCTAAGCCAGGTTTTCGTTCCGATAACAGATGCTTTTCTACAGCATCATTTTCTACAGGCAATTAGTGCAGATAGCAGGTCGATCATTTTTCCAGACAACATTGTTAGTTATCCTATTTCTGGAATGCCAGGCAGCAGGCTCAGACAGTAAAACCACAAATTAATGAAGAAGCAGCAGATTGGTGAACGGAGTTGTGGTCGATGAGATGACCAACCAGAAGCAGCCAAGCGTCCTCCATCCTAACCCAAGCTTAAGAAAGTAACCCAATGACTTTCATTGCAAAGACGGTATGCGTAAAATAACTGAGACTCAGGGTTGGGGGGGGGGTATCAATCATTTTTGGGACTCAGTGTAATTAAGCCAGCCTATTCTTGGACATCTAATGCATATGTAAGCAGTCTGCTCTTTAAGTATGTGCACTTCTTGCCTCCATTATGCAGGCTAGGTGGCGATATCCCCTCTGCATCTGGCATGTGTGCAGCCCTGATTAAACACACCTGCTTTAGGACTACTCAGTGGTTATACAGTTTGATTTGCTCACGTCAGTTCCATCCCTCAGTTCAGCATTTGTCAGCCCTCCTCGAGTGCATCCAGTCCCGCCACCTTACCATCAAGCTGAAGAGATCACCGCTCTGCCGGTCCCAAAATGGGACCCCAGGAGAAGAACCCTTCTGCACGGCGAGGGCAGGCTGCAGGCCTGAGTCCCGGGCCCTGGACCTGGGTCAGTTCGCCACCGCGCTCCAATCGCAATCCAGCGCGGCTCCTCGGGGCAGAGCGGGAAGCAGCCCTTCAAATCCATCTCACGTATCTCAACACAAAGATAAGGGTGTGATGTGGGACCATGCCAAAGGACTTCCAAATGTCCAGGTAGATTTTTGTACCAGCCTGTGTAACTGATGCACTGTCAAAGCATCCACATCATCATTCTGAACATAAAAAAAAAACACGATATTTAATGAAGTTTTGGGAAAATACTGATTTCTCATTTAAATCCTTAAAATATTGAGCTAAATAAAACAGAGTAAATCTCAGGACTTAGGCTGTGTTATAGTAAAACACATCTTTTTACAGCGCACGCAACGAAATTGTTTATGAGATTGTTTCTTTGCTTACAACTGGCACCTGGTAGATAAGTGTGTTTCTGAAACTTAGCAACCTTCACTTTGGGATCCAAAGAGCTGCTATCACAATGGTCAGCAAATGACCAAAGCATTCAGAAGTGAATCATTACCCGAGCTGCCGTGACACAACAGACTGGGTCTGACAGCAAGAACAGAAATAACATGTTGTACACGGGGGTAATTTAGGAAGTTACTGTTAAATATTAGGAAAAAAGGTCAGGACATGATACAACAAAGATGAAATATAAACATAGCATATCACTTCAATTAGAGTAAATAGGTTAAGGAAGAAGAGGGATGTGAAACCCTAACTAACAGTGAACAGAATTCTGTGTTGGAAATAATTTATATTATATAGAACATGAGTCAAGTGTTGTGGGTTAGGTGTAGTTTCAATTAATATATTAAGATGAAAGGGACGCTGAATGCCATACCCGTTTCAGAGTGTGCAGAAAAACCTGTATCTGATATGTAGCCATTAATGCACAAAATCTGTTGTCATTGGGTTTTAAGCAAGGAAAGAATAAAGCACCTTTTGTCTCAACCCAGGAATTGATGAGTTGTGTTTTCTCCCCTGTCCTGTAGAGGGGCAGTGACAGAGCAGCACAGGGGGCACCTGGGAGCCAGGCAAGGTGAGCACAGCACAGCTGGGTGCTGAGTTCCAGGCTGATTTGGGGCCCCAGCCCTGCAGCATGAGGCTCTGTTGCCTTCCCCTCTGCAGGACAGCCCGGCCCCACCGCCCCACAGGCAGCCCCTGGCAGCTCAGTGCAGGCACTGTGTGGGGCAGCATGCGTGCAGTGCTACAGAGATGTGCCCCCAGCACAGCCCCTGACACCGCATGTCCTCCTTCTCACAACACCTACTTCCTCCCTTTTATTTCATCTTCCTCTTCATCACAGTGTAGCTTGGCTCACCTTCTAGCTCTTTTCCCTTAATTTGGCAAATTTCCATTGCTTGTTTTGCCACAGTCAGCAACTTTCTATCTTGGTGCACTATAACTGCAAACAGCTGATACCAAACCCAAGAACACATCCTTGCACCTGGTGCAGGCAAAGCAAAAAGCAGTCCATTGTGATTTCAGTGCTTCTGTGAAATGGGATTGTTGATAAAAACAGGGCTGTTCACACACCAAGCAAAGCTAAACTAGGAAGATTTAAGATGAGCACACACTGATTCCATTTGCTAATGTAATATATTGGTCCTTAGGCTAATGCATAGATCCCTTTTGCTAATCAAGCCTATTTCAGCTCCACAGTGCCTGCTGGCATCTCATTTGCCTGCAGATACAGAGGTGGAACACAGAGGCTGTGAGAGAGCCAGCATTGACCCAGAGTTCCTATGGGCTCCAGGCGAAAGAGAGCAGGATGATGCCTCAGTAGAAGTGGTATGAAGCCAATCACTTGTATAGGAACTTCATAACCACTAATGATAATTGCACACACACACACACATATGAACAGCAAGGGAAAATGTATCTATTAATATAAATAAAGAAAAAAATATAAACAGTAAAAAACACGATACAAGCCTGTAATGGAGCAGACTGTGAGTCATTTATTGAGACAGATGAGAAGACAATCCCTGTTGAAATGTGATGATGACATCATTTTCCTCACTGCATCCTTGAGCTCCTGGTTCCTCATGCTGTAGATGAGAGGGTTCAGTGTTGGAGGCACCACAGAGTACAAAAATGACACCACCAGGTCCAGGGATTGGTAGGAAAGAGAGGGGGGCCTCAGATTGGCAGATATACCAGTGCTGAGAAAGAGGGAGACCACGGCCAGGTGAGGGAGGCACGTGGAGAAGGCTTTGTGCCGTCCCTGCTCAGAGGGCATCCTCAGCACGGCCCTGAAGATCTGCACATAGGACATAAAAATGAAAACAAAGCACCCAGATGCTAAAGAGGCACCGACCACAAGAAGCCAAATTTCTCTGAAGTAGAAGTCTGAGCAGGAGAGCTTGAGGATCTGGGGGATTTCACAGAAGAACTGGTCCACAGCATTGCCTTGGCAGAGAGGCAGGGAAAATGTATTGGCAGTGTGCAGCAGGGAATTAAGGAAACCAGTGCCCCAGGCAGCTGCTGCCATGCTGGCACAAGCTCTGCTGTCCATCAAGGTCCCGTAGTGCAGCGGCTTGCAGATGGCAACGTAGCAGTCATAGGACATGATGGTGAGAAGGGAATACTCTGCTGAGATGAAGAAGAGAAAGAAAAAGACCTGTGCAGCACATCCAGTGTAGGAGATGTGCCTGGTGTCCCAGAGGGCATTGGCCATGGCTTTGGGCAGAGTGGTGGAGATGCAGCCCAGGTCGAGGAGGGCGAGGTTGAGGAGGAAGAAGTACATGGGGGTGTGCAGGCGGGGGTGGCAGGCTACGGCTGTGCTGATGAGGCCGTTGCCCAGGAGGGCAGCCAGGTAGATGGCCAGCAAGAGCCAGAAGTGCAGGAGCTGCAGCTGCCGCGTGTCTGCCAACGCCAGCAGGAGGAACTCGCTGATGTTGGACATTTTTACTTCTGCGTGTGGAGACCTATGCAGGAGTGGTAAGGTAAGGCAATGCTAGGCCTGCCTTTAGAGGAATCAGTTTTGCTCTAAGTCAGTGGGCAAATGAAGGTTTCCACCAATCTTCCCTTTTGCATTTGAAGAGGGATGTTTCCTGCTGTTGAATGAGTCAGATTCTGTCCACTGTCTCTGTGGGGATATTCACTGCTGATCAAAATGAGAGATGAAATTGGTACATTGTCCATCTGCCTGTGTAGGAGAAAGCAGAGGAATTAATCTCTTCGTACTTTGCCCTCCTTCAGTGATTTGTCCCTAATATCAGAACCAGAGATCTCATGCTCCCATGCTGGGCATAGGAACGTGGCTCATGACTACAGAATTGATTCAATCCTCTGCATATGGCCTTATTTTCTAGAGTACAGCCTGATTTCGCACCAATTCCAAATATTCCAATGTAGTATTTTTCCTGGTACCAAATGTGTAATGAAATTTAAACAGCTTTTTTTCTGTAAGCACACAGATGAAAGTAAACTTCTCACCTTGCTCTTCAGAAGACAAGAGGTAACTTAATCAACTACTTATGTGCCTCTTTGGGATTTAGATTACCCCATTAAATTTAGGAAATGGAAAAATTCTTCAGGGTTTCCTTTGTTCTCAGTATAAACACAAGTCGCTGCTCAGAGGCAGAATGTCCGGGCTGTGCACAGAGCCATTGTCCAACTCCTCTCTCCTTCAGCTCCGCTCTGGGGAAAAGGATAAAGGGACATGGTGAGGCTTCTGATTCCTGGGGCTGGAGAAAGGGCACAAAGGAGCTGTACCCACCTTGGAGCTTGTGGCAGTTTTTCGGGGCACCTCCACAGTGGTAGCCTTGAGCTGATGTCTCCTGGGGATGGGAGCTCACTCCTGAAACTGAAACAACTGCACTGCAAAGAGCTAGAAATGCGCAAAGGAGACAGAAGCTGTTGCAAAAGTGCCAGAGAGAAGAGGAGCATTGCACGTAAATGGAGAAATGGGGAAAAAAAAAATACTGTGATTCTCCTGCTGAGGAAGCAAGGAGTGAAGAGACAGCCAGCACTCCAGAAGGCCTTTTCCTTACCACTCCTCGGATAGCAAAGTCACAAGTTGTAACTCTCAGCCTCTTGGATCTCTCAGCAAAAGGAGTCCATGTCTGGAGAGATGCAACTCTGCTCTGCAGATCTGTGGCTGCAGAGGAGCAACTCATGGCCTGGCCCCAGGGCTGAGAAGGCAGAGGCTGTGCTGGGTGGGAGGGGAGCACAGGTGGTTTGCTCATAGGAAGACATCTGCACTGGAGGGACAGATGGAGGGCAGCCCAAACCCACCGTGCAGAGCCTTTCTGTGACACATTCCCTGTCTGTCTCTGTCCCTGTATCTGCACCCTGGAGCTGTTCCTTGCTGTAGCTATTTCTTATCAGCCACAGACCCCATCCTAGCCCCTGTGCACTCAGTGTCCCCTGCAGACCCCACCTGGCAGCAGGGCACTGTTCATGAGCATCTCCCTGTCTGCAGCAGGCTACACAAACCCTGATGTGGCCAGCAAAAGGGATTCCGTTGCTGGATGCAGGCAGAGGAGTGGGCATGGGGAATTTATGAGGTTCCAGGCAGGTTTGATTATCTCCCAGTGGAATGATTCAGAACTCTCAGTGCTGAATCCTAAGACCTCCTTCCTTCCCTTTATGAGGAATCTAAAAGCACAAGCTGAACTGAAACACAAGCTCTACTTTTCCTGTACTGACAGACAGTCATCTTGAAGTTCCTGCTTTGCTTTGTGGAGCCATGAATCCCCAGTCCCAGGCAGCAGCTGAGGCAACAGAAGGCCCCTTCCCTGTCATGCCAGGGGGTTCCTTCCCCCCACACATCTCCTGGGCAGCTCCCCAGGCAGGCTGAGTGCTGAGTCCTGAGTGCTGAGTGCTGAGCCTGGCAGGCAGCAGAGTCCCTGCTCCAGCACGCAGTCCCCGGGGCACAGCAGAAACCTGCTCTGCAGGACAGCCCTGGGCACCCGGCTGTAGCCCCGGCTGCACAGCCTGCAGCATCCTGGGACACGCAGCCCTCAGGGCTGTGCTCTGATGCTGCAGCACAGAAGCCCTCAGCTGGAGCAGGTCCTGCTCTGCAATAAAGAAGCATGGAGTGCCTCCTGACTGATACACTTGTCTAACAAGACCAAGAGCAATTGGATGGTCTTGTGTACTTTGCCCTGCCAATGTAGACTTACTGTGTTAAGGTTGCGAGCATTGATCCCCCCGTGAACTCAGCCTTCTCCCTTCTACGCTGCGTGTTGCATTTCTCTCCCTTCTGTCTCCTCATTGTCACTTACAGGCCATGTCTTCGGAGTCCTGCACTGTGCAGAGGAGCTGCTCCTGTACCAGCAGCTGTATGAGCTCCCTGTGTCCCAGAAGCCCAGCCCAGCTCAGCAGCAGAGGCACAAGGGATCCCTTTCTCCATCCCTTTGGGCTCCGTGCAGATGTCCCTAGGGCTCCACAGGATGATACGTGGAAAAATACTGAAGTAGTCCTTGATGTTCCTTTCCTCTGCGTGGGAGAACACTTTCCTTCCCAGCAGTGTCATTGCTCCTGTCAGAGACAGAATTAAGTGGAAAAGCCACCCTCCCTTGTCCCAACACAGACAGGGCACCTGGGCTGTGACAGGCAGGGATCACAGGTGCCCAAGCAGAAGAAAATTACTCAGATGAGTCAACTGAGGTACCTCGTTCTGAATCTGGAGATATTCTTTTGGTGAAGTGAAAGATACCTATGTGGAGGTCAATTGAACCTCTTCTCTACTCATTTTTGTGCAAAACAGCACCCAGAAATACTGAGCTGAGAAAATGGATTCATGTGCCATAGGGAGAACTATGTCTCTCTCTCTCTTCAGCCCAAGCTGTCCTCCCCAGCTGCCCTGGGGGTAAAATGGTCTCTGTCTCATGTACACCCTTCATTGCCTAGCCATGTTCAAGGTGGCTGAGTATAACACACATGCCCAAATACTGTTCCATATTGCCCCTCCAAGTAAAAGCCAAATATGGCCTGCTCTCTGCTGCTAGATGGGTGGAGAAAAAACACACTGCCATTGTCAGTTGTGACATATCACTTGGCTGCCTTTGACTCCAGTTCATATTGGAGTTCTAGCATGCCTGGCACAGCAGTGCTTAGCAGTGGTGTGACTTCATTCCAGCCATGATAGTCCTCTCAGCCTCCACTCTCCATTAGACTTCTGGGCCAAACAGGGCATTAGTGAGTCTAGAGGACCAAATGGGTGAGTGAATCTTGCTGATTACTCCTTGATTCTGCAGTTGGTGAGTCAGATGATGAATGAGAAGCAGGGAGTCCCTGTTGATGCAATATTGATGTCAACATACCATTTCAGCAGCGATCGGCACCTGCTGCCTTTCTGCTCTTAGCAATCCTGCAACAGAAGGGTCCTCTGAGAGACCAGACGAGGTATACAGCTGTTTAATGTCCTCCATCTCCAAGGCAGCTGTACTGAAAGCCCACCAGTACCCTTTTTGGGTCCTTGGAGTGCTCTCTCCCAAAGCAATCAGTAGCAGGGATGCACGGAGCCTCTGGGTCAGTCACAATGGTAATCACAAACATTCTTTTGCCACTCATTTAGTTAGGCTCACTTTGGCCTCTAGCAGAGTTCACTCTTGGATTCCCCTGTCACTCCTGAACTACAAATCGGTTTTGTTCCTTTGTAACTTGATGGCATTAGAGTACATTGTGCACCAATGTCAGCTAGAGCCTCCTATTTCTTTAGTCCTGATGTGCCAGGCCATTGAATCCATGCAGTCCAATAAACCCAATTGCCCCTTTCCTCTACCTAGCTGCAGACAGGGCCCCCCCAGTTCTGGTTTGTGTATTCATAACTCATCTTTTGTGTGTAAAAACCAGAAGGCTCACTGACAACCTCAGGGATAAGATCAGACCATCAGGCTCGCTGGAACCTGGAGCCGCCACTTTCCTGGAAGGACCCTCTCTTGTGATTGTTTTCCCTTGCACCTCATGTAGCCATGCCTGTGGGGCTGAGGTGGGTTTTGCCATCCCACATCCTCATACCCTCTTCATGGTCACGCAGGTAAAACCACAGGATGGTACATGGCTGTTACCTTGAAGCGTGGGGCGAGTGACACTCTGCACAGTTCCAACGCCATTTGTGTTTTGTGCTTTCCTTTTGTTTTTTTGTTTTTTTTTTTTTTTTTTTGGTCAGTCATGAAACCCCAAGCTGTGAGGTGTGGTTGATGCAACCATGGATGGGAAGCTGGACGTGAGCCAGCAATGTGCCCTCACAGCCCAGAAAGCCAGCCATACTCTGGGTTGCTTCAGAAGAAGCGTGGCCAGCAGGGTAAGAGAGGTGATCCTGCTCCTCTACTGCAAGCTGGTGAGAATTCACCTGGAGTACGGCGTTCAGATGCGGAGTCCTCAGTACAGGGGAGACATGGAGCTGTTGGAGCATGTATAAAGAAGGGCCACAAAACTGATCCACAGATGTAACACCTCTCTTATGAGGACAGGCAGGGAGGTGGGGCCGTGCAGCCTGGAGAAGAGAAGGCTGCAAGGTAACCTGAGAGCAGCCTGTCAGTATCTAAAGGGGAGCTACAGGAAAGAAGGGGACAGAATCTTTAGCAGAGTCTGTGGCAAGGACAAAGGGAAATGGCTTCAAGCTCAGAGAGGGTAGATTTAGGTTAGATGTAAGAAAAAAAGTATTTTACAGTGAGGTGAAGCACAGGCAGAGATGGGCCACTGATGTGGTTGATGCCCTGTCCCTGGTGATTTTCCTAGTGAGGCTGGATCAGGCCCTGGACAACCTGACAACCTGATGGAGCTGTGGTGACCTTGTGCACTGCAGGGGAGTTGGGCTAGATGACCCTCAGAGGTCCCTTCCAACTCTAAGGATTCTATGATTGTACGATTCTAAGACTGGGCCAAGTAGGAAGGGGTTTGTTGGGTATGCCACACTCCCTCCTATTCTCAGGCTAAGGGCATCACTGAACTCACCAACTGGTTGGTTAAGTTTCTTTCAGAAGTACTTGAATCTAGGTGGTGTTTGCAATTGTATAATGCTGCCAACCAATTAATTAGTAGATGAAGTAGGGATGACTGCCTTAACATAAAAGCCATTTGTCTATCTGAATACAAACATCCTAGAAGTTCATACCAAGCCAGGAAGAGATCCTATGGGATTCTGCAACAACCTGTACTGATGAAAACACCTTAGATTGGAGCAATATCAGTGGTACTATCTATACCCCAAAATCCCTAAGTGTGAGAAGCAAGAAATTGTTTGGTAAAGTTATCCTGGATAAGCACCTGATAGATGTCACCTTTTTAATGCTTGCAATCAAATGTGACTGAGTGCATTTTCTTTCCTTTTATGTCTACAGGAGTCTTGAATGACCCACACGTGGACAGATGGACCTTGATTTCAGGATGACCCAGCAGGTTGAATAATGATATTAATAATCATAATAATGATACTACATTTTACTATGGTGCAAATGCAATCCCCTTTCATTTGTGTCCAGAAGGGCCCAGAATGGCCATGGGCCTGTGGGAGGTAGACTGTGTTTTTGCATTGGAAGTTTCCAGTATTTTCTGTATATAGCGTAGGATAAGAAACCTTTTACAAAGAAAACTGAACAGAGTCAAGTTGAGACTGGGGCGTTTCGACCTAGGAAGAATTGGTACACACACTAGGGTAAAAAAGAGACAGAACAAGTGAAAATATTGTCCTCCTATCACAATAAAAAGTCCAGAATATTCCCAAAGACAATGGATTGGTAGCAGACATTGTGTGGAAGTGTAAACGTAGCTATGGAAGTGTAACGTAGGTATGGAAGTGTAACCATAGCTATGAAAGTGTAATGTAGCTATGGAAGTGCAACTTAGGTATGGAAGTGTAACCATAGCTATGGAAGTATAAATGTAGCTATGAGAGTGTAAACGTAGCTAAGGAAGTGTAACATAGCTATGGAAGTGTAATATAGCTATGGAAGTGTAATGTAGCCATAGTGTCAGAAGATTGTGAGCCTGAGATGCTCAACCAATGAGTGCCAGGAGAGGCTTTACCTGCGTCAGACCCAGGGTATATAACGGGATGGATTTCGCTGACTAGTTGTGCAACTTCTCCCTGGTCAGTAAGGGGTGTGCGCCCATTACTGCAGTAATGAACAAACTGCTCTTCACAGAGATCTTTGCCTGATTAGAAATTGTTGATCTTGAGAGTGTTTCTCACAGTACCTAAGCATAAGATATGCTCGCTGCTGTTATGAAGATCTGTTTTGAAACTTATTTGTTTTCTAGCCAATGGATTGTTAGTGGAAATGTCCTGAATACACGTGTCAGACTATAAAAGCCTTGCATGGGAAAATAAAGGAGCATTTTTGCACAAGAACTCTGTGTTGTGTTGCTATCCTGTGACAAGCAGCCCCTTGTCTGATGGTGCTGGCAGCAGCGAGACAAACTCTGACACATTGGTACGTATTGCCTGTTCCTGCCTGCTACCTCACTGCCACTGGGTGCCTCTGGATGCCGCTGTAGAGACAACAGGACTGCTGTCAATTCCTGTGAGACCCGAGGGCTACCAGGAGTGTAGAGGTACAATAGGAAAGCATGGAAGTGGAAAGAGAGCAGCACTCAAACGATCACGTCTTGCCCTTGCCCATCGTCATGGCCCCAGGAAAGCAGCAGCCCTGACTTGAAGGCAGTGAGGAGCAGAAGCCCACTGAGTAGTGAGGGGCAGCCTCCATGGAAATTTGGGTTGCTGCTCCATTTGGCACTGGGCTCATGGACCCTGAATCACACATGTGTAAGGGGGTTTCTCTTCCAGCTCTCGAGGAGAAGGGAAGAAAAGTGAGCGGAGAGAAATGAATTTCTGCTGTCCTCTTCATTGTGTTTATGGACATGGGAAGCCGAGTGCTGTAGGCACATGAGATGACTGGGTAAAAATACATAATTGACTATCATAACGTAATTAGAATAACTATATTTAAAAGAAAATGCACGTTTTAGGAAGTAACAAACACTTTGGGATTTCCCAAAGTTTCCTCAGGGCATCCCTGAGCTCCTGGTTCCTCACACCGTAGATGAAAGGATTCACAGTGGGAGGTACCACGGAGTACAGAAATGACACCACCAGGTCCAGGGATGGGGAAGAAAGGGAGTGCGGCTTCAGGTAGGCAAACAAGAGAGTGCTGACAAACAGGGAGACCACAGCCAGGTGAGGGAGGCATGTGGAGAAGGCTTTGTGCCGTTCCTGCTCAGAGGCCATCCTCAGCACGGCCCTGAAGATCTGCACATAGGACAGCACAATGAATACAAAACAACCGAAGATTAAACAAAGACTAAAATAGATATTCACAATTCCCCTGAAGTAGTCTGATTCTGAGCAGGAGAGCTTGAGGATCTGGGCCAATTCACAGAAGAACTGGTCCACGGTATTGTTTTGGCAAAGTGGTATTGAAAATGTGTTGGCAGTGTGCAGCAGAGCATGGAGAGCCCCAGCGCCCCAGGCAGCTGCTGCCATGCTGGCACAAGCTCTGCTGTCCATCAAGGTCCCGTAGTGCAGGGGCTTGCAGATGGCAACATAGCGGTCATAGGACATGATGGTGAGAAGAAAGATCTCTGCAGAAAATAAGAACAATACAAAGAAGACCTGTGCAGCACACCCTGCGTAGGAGATGATCCTGTTGTCCCAGAGGGCATTGGCCATGGCTTTGGGGAGAGTGGTGGAGATGCAGCCCAGGTCGAGGAGGGCGAGGTTGAGGAGGAAGAAGTACATGGGGGTGTGCAGGCGGTGGTGGCAGGCTACGGCTGTGCTGATGAGGCCGTTGCCCAGGAGGGCAGCCAGGTAGATGGCCAGCAAGAGCCAGAAGTGCAGGAGCTGCAGCTGCCGCGTGTCTGCCAACGCCAGCAGGAGGAACTCGCTGATGGAGCTGCTGTTGGGCATCTGCAGGTCCTGGGCATGCAGTCCTGTTCACAGTGCAGAAGATAATGACAGAAGTCAAGATAACTTGCAGACACTCTCCTCCTGCTATACTATAGAAATTTTTCTTTCTCTTTGAAAAATGATCATTTAACTCCATAACTTCAATTTACTTGCACCAGCTTTAGTGTACCTTAAGAAGTAGAAGCTGAAAGAGCTCTTACTTTCCTCTCCTTTCCTAATCATATCTCAGCTTCCTAGATAATTTCCTCTTACAATCAATTCCCATCCCTCATATCATTATGCTGTCTGCACTCACAGTGCCCATCCCTACCTCTTTGCACTTCAATTTCAGTTAGAGAAAGCTGCCTGTTTGCAGGATAAGAGCATTATTCATGTCAGCAGAAAACGATAGCAATTTCAGCTGAAAGCACTTAAGAAGATTTTTCATATAAGGGCAGATTGTGAAAGGTACAATTCAGGATTCTCTGAGATGTGTTCATAGTTCACATCTCCTTTCAGAATTCTGCCTCCCACTCATTCTCCTTCCCTAAGAACAGGTGTTGGAAAATCCCTGCCTTGTCTCTCCTCCTGTAAAGCACCCTTGGAAAAAAACTAGCCAGTGGTGCAGTGTAGCTGTGATCCCCCTGCCCCAGGCAGCAGCTGTAGCAGCAGAAGACCTCTGCCCTGCCCTGCTGGGGGGCTCCTTCCCCCCACACATCTCCCTGCAGGGCCCCAGGCATCTCCCCAGGCAGACTGAGTGCTGAGTGCTGAGAGCTGAGTGCTGAGTGCTGAGTGCTGAGCCTGGCAGGCGGCAGAGTCATAGCCTACAGTGAGACTTACCTTGCCAAAGGCTGTGAGCAGTGCTCCTGCAGTGAGCTCAACACCTGCTCACACCATACACATCCTGTAAGCTCTCTCTCCTTTCTCTCCTCTCCTCCTGTCACCTGCAGGCTGTGCTGTGCAGAAGAGCTGCTCCTGGGCACAGCTGTCTCTCTGCAGCGCTGCCCACTTGTAGTAGCTCCCTGTGTCCCAGGAGCCCGGCCCAGCTCAGCAGCAGAGGATGTCATTTTCTCTTCCTCACTGCTCTCCCTGGAGATGCCCTTGGGGCTGCGGGGCTGGCAGCTCCTGATAGACAACGAGGTCATCTCTGCAAAACGTACTTTGAAGTCAGATGAATTAATTACCAGTAGACAGGCTGATTCCAGAAGCCTGGTTCAACAACATAACAGATTGTGTTCGCCTTGCCAAGTTGCAAACGCCTGATCTGCTGTTCATGGTTTTATGACTCTTGGTATCAGTATTCCATATCATAACGTCATGTAAAGCACCAGGAATTAGGGTTAGGTATTAGAGATAATACTTCAGTTCTGTGTACTGACTGTTCTGGATACCTGGTTCTCAGAAGAGAAGAAGAACTGCCTTTCCTGAGGACTCTGAGTTCAGAGGGGAAGATAAGCCATGGGAGGAAGTCCCGGGATCTCTCACTTGCTCGCTGCCTGGCAGTGTGTGGCTGCGCGCCCCAGCCGTGCGCCTTCAGTTCAAAGTAAGGCTTTTGGTTTCAGACACTCGCTCTCTCATTATATTTAATTTATTACCCTAAATTCCAATTTTATTTTATAACATTGTGTTATCTTAGGTTCCAGTATCATGTTTAGTAAAAATAAGTTTTCTCCTTCAATCATTGATGCTGTTTTTTATCATTTTTATTATTATTTTATTTCTTTATTTATTATTATAATATTTATTTTATTTTATTTTATTTTATTTTATTTTATTTTATTTTATTTTATTTTATTTTATTTTATTTATTTTTTGGCCAGTGGAACTGCCAAGCCTTCTGCCCTCTGTCACGGACACACATTGATCCAGATAACTCCGTAACAAGACAACACACTCAGTCATATGCTCTGCTTTTAGGACGGGCGTGTGGAGCCAAATGTGGGACCTGATGATCACTATGGGTCCTTTCCATTGCGGGTTGTCCCAGGATTCTATGACAGTGGGTACAAGCACGGTGATGTTGGATCACTGTGCTGTCACAGTGGGTAGGAGTTCAGTGACAGCACAGTCACGGTGTTGTCTCGGTAGTGTGGAGAGCAGTGATGTCAGAATTCCTGAGTTGTGGCAGAGGTCAGTATTGCAGTGATGTCAGAGTCACTGTGCTGGAAAGGGGAGACAAGCTCAGTGATTTCAGCTCCACTGTGTCGTCACAGCTGATGTGAGCACATTGGTGTTGCAGTCAGTCAGGAGCTCTGCATGTGGGTGAGCATCAACCACGGCATCCCCAGAACCAAATGCTACCAGTGAGGAAATGGTGCCTCCACCTTGGGCCTGAGAGATCTGGAGTTCAAAGTTCCATTGCAGTTGAGTAATTTGTCCAGACTGGGCCCTTCTCACATCCCACATCCTGGGATGAGACACACTGCCCACATGGCACTTGGGCCTCACAACATCCTTGCACCCCATGCACAGTCTGGCAGCTGCTGTGCCCTGGTCTTTCATTTGACATCAGACAAACCTCCATCCCACTGCCCCAGGAAGGGCCCTGAGCCAGCAGGAGGGAGGGACACGATCTCCCTGCCAAGGCTCTGCGGATCAGGGCTCGGCCTTTCTGCTTCACAAGACAAAGGAGGCTTTGCTCAGCATCACAGCCACCATCCCAGTGCCTTGGTCTGCCTGCAATCATGGCTTCCAATTATCTGCTCTAACAAGTCCCTGGGGAAGCTTGCTTGTGAATGGCCTCAGTGGGGCCCATTAATACTCCAAGAAACTTCACTGTTCCTTCTGACTTTGTCTTCTTGAGCACTTCATGCAATCTTCTCTGTGCACTGGAGGTTGATGGACTCAGCAGCAAATGCCCCGTGGGGCCCATTACAACCTGAAGAGCCCTCCTGTGCCTTGTGCCTTCCTGTCATCCTCTTCAGGTGTTCAGAACTTGTGCAGCAAACTGGAGAGGCATCTGGAGACCTCTGAAGGACGATGAATCCAACAGACATTTATTGACTATTTATTTACAGTTGGGTTTAAACAAGAATTTAAAGCAGCACTTGGCAACTGATATTGATCCAAGATGTCCCCTAATGGACTTTGTTCTGTCACTGTATGGACAAATGTCCTCCTCAACTTTTCCACCCCATTTCTACTCATTTTTCCCTATGGGACTTGCATCTCTTTTCCTCACATCACTCTTCTCCTCTGCAGTCACCCACTCAGGGTTAAACGTCTTTTGCACCAACTCCCACTGGCTTTCCTCGGAGAACCAGCTGCACATGGGCAAGGAAAGATTTCTCTCTTCCTGTTTTTGTTTTTTTTTTTTTTTTTTTTTTTTTTTTTCCCAGCAAACAGTTGTAAACATGATGCAATTGAATGAATAGTAAAACACAGAGATCAACTGCATGCCTTGTCCAAGCTGCACCTAATGAGGTTTGTCCTTCACTTGGAATATTTGTACAAGAAATGAGTTAGACGGGGGTAGGAAGGGATAGAGACAGTCACAGCTAAGGAACTGAGAAAAGAGTCCATCACATTTTGGAGAGGTGGAGCAAATTCTGGTAGTCTCCCTGAAGGAGACAGACCTGCCAGATAGTTGGGAGGTATCTGAGTGAACAAAGAGCAAGGGCTGGGGAAATCTGGAGAGCAGTGGGAAGAGCATGTGTCCAGATGGCCTGCTGAAAACATGCCCTGAACCATGGTCATTGATTTAGGAGAGCTGGAGACACCTGCAGGATGAGGGACATCAAATACGCAGCAGGGTAGAGCAGCCGTGGACGCTGGGCATTGGTCACAGGGCATTGGCACTGGCACCACTGTCTGTGTCCCTGTACCTGAAGGCATCTGTGTCCTGCTAACACAGTTCTTTAAAACACTGTCCTTTTAGGAAAAAAAATATCTAAATAAATAAATAAAATAAAAGACACAATATCCCTCAAATATGAGTGTTTTCAGCTTAAAAAGTGAGAAATGACACGTGAGAATATCTGAAGTTGAGAAGTGTTAACACCTTTATACCATCTCCCACTTGCAAGCATCTTTCTTGTGTTGAGGATCTGAAATGTGGAGGCACTACTCTGCTTTATGCCTTCCTTCCATCTTTAGCCATGCTCTTGCTCAAACACAAAAAGGTGGAGACGGACTTCTTACATTACTTCTGAATAGTAGGGCTAGGAGGACAAGATGATAAACTGAGAGATTTACATTAGACATTTGGAAGGAATTTCTAACATTCCATAGATCATGATGTGAGGCATGGAGCTGGTATGGAACAGGCTGCCCAGAGAAGATGTGGCTGCCCCATCCCTGGAGATGTTTGAGATGTCAAGGGCTCCAGGCATCCTGATCTACTGTGAGACAGCCCTGCACACAGCAGGGGAGATGGAACTGGATGGTCTTTAAGGTCCTTCCAACCCAAACCATTCCAAAATCCTATGATTCCTGTCAGCTTCTTCCAACAGGGGATCCTGTTTGCTTAGGTATTCCCTGATCACCTCTACTTTCACCAACAGTACATCTGCCTTGCACCAACATTTCCCACCTGTCTCTGGCACCCAGGATTCCAAGAATCCCAGTCCAACTAAAAAAATGTGAAGTCAGAAAGGAAATGAGTATCAGAGGCTTTTCCATGTCCTGTCTCACCAGGTTCCCTGCCCCACTCTACCATGGGCCCACTTTCTCCCTAGCCTTTCTTTTGTAAACTACATATTTCTACAAGCCCTTCTTGTCTGTGATATGCCTGGGCACATTCAATTGCAGTTGAACTCTGACTTACCTATACGCATCTCAGCATGTATGCTGGACAAAGTCTCTGCATTGCTACCAGGTGACCTCTTCTTTTTTCCACTACATATTTGCTTCCTTTCAGTGTTTGGGTGAGAACTGTGCAATCCATTCCCAGTCATGCACGAATTCTGGCATTTTTATTTGACTTCCTCTTCCTTGGAATGGACGTATTCTGCTTGGAAGCCAAGATCCTCAGATAGTTACCACATTTTTTGACCCTATTCCCTCAGAGCCTTTCCCTGCTGTTCTCTACCCCACAGACACTTGAAGAATCCAAGATGTGCTCTCCTGAAGCTCAAGGGTGTGAACTTGTCTTTTGTCCTCCTTCAGAATCCTCAGCTCCACCTTCCCATGGCCACTGCAGACCAGGTTCCCTTTGACATTCCCTTTCCCTACCAGCCCTTCCTTGCCTGTGAGTACGAGATCCCGCAGAGCACCTCTCATCTCTGGTTCCTCTCTGGCTTGGTCAAGAAGCTGCCAGCTCTGCTCTCCAGGGATCTTCTGGATGGTGTATGCCCTGCTCTGCTGTCCCTGCAGTGGAAAAGGCCCCCAAAGTGGACAAGGGCCTGACAACATGAGGCTCCCATCTGTCTGCAGAGGGCACTTTCCACTTGTTCTTTCCTATCATGAAGCCAGAAGCAGACACTGTTGGTCTCCTAGGTTTGCCACTGCCATTCGCTCTGACGTGGCTGCTCTGCCATCCCCAGAAAGAGCTCAGTGCACTCTCACAGAGGGCAGTGGCCCTTCCTTGTCTTCTTGCCCATCCATTGTAAAGACCTGTGCTACAGTTCAGTTGTGGAAGCCATATAACCACGTCCCTGTGGTCCAAACGAGAGCTCAGACCTGCAAGTGTACAAAGCTTTCTAGCCCAGCATGTGCTGGTGTTCTCATTAGTGTAAAAACACATAAAAATATATCCTATTCAGGAGGCATTATTGGATTCAGTGCATCCATAGAATCATGGAATCACAAGTTTGGAAATGACCTGTGAGATCATCTAGCCCAACTATCCTCCCATTACCATTGCTACCACCAGCACTAAACCAGATCTCGTAGCTCTTCATCCAGGCACCTCTTGAACACTGCCAGGGATGACGACTCCACCACCTCCCTGTGCAGCCATTCCAGTGCCTGACCACTCTCTGAGAGAAAAAGTTCTTCCTTATGTCTAACCTAAACCGCCTGTATAACTTGCAGCCATTTCCCCGGGTCCTGTTTGTTGCCTGGGAGAAGAGGCCAAAGCCCTCCTCACCACAGCCTCCCTTCAGGAAGTTGTAGAGTGCAATGAGGTCTCCCCTGAGACGCCTCTTCTCCAGACTAAACAATCCCAGCTCCCTCAGCCGCTCCTCTTAAGACTTGTGCACCAGACCCCTCACCACTTTCGTTGCCTTTCTATAGACACGCTCCAGGGCCTCAATGTCTTTCTTGTAGTGAGGGGCCCAAACCTGGACTCAATAGTCAAGGTGCAGCCTCACCAGAGCTGAGTACAGGGGGATGATTCCCTCCCTGCTCCTGCTGGCTACACTGTAGTACAGGCCAGGATGCCATTGGCCCAAATTAATCAATGGTATTTATGAAGTTGGCACAGAGGCATTGAACACATTGTGAGGACAAGTTGTCCAAGCAGCACAGACAATGCAAGGACATGGCTTTCCTGAAGGCCCAGTGCTGAATTTGCAGCTGCATGTGAGTGTGCTGGACAGCCCAGGAAACTGGCATGACACTAGGCTGCTTCTGATGCCATTCACATGAGAGCACATAGAAAACTCAGGTTTCATCAGTTGAAGAATAAAGACACGTATTAGCTTTGTAGTGCCTTGAGCTCAGAATATAGAGTAGATAGACAACAGAGAAAGATCCGTTTAGTCAGCTGCATAACTCTGCATGTTCCATGGAGATGGGTGGGAAAGGCACACTTGGGTGCCCGAAATGCAGGAGTCTGTTGCCATTTAGGCTGAACAAGAATACCACTATGCCCTCTCTGGCCCTCAGCTGATGCTCAGGAAGGAGGTGTCTATCTCAGGGATTTCCCACACACTTCCCAAGCACTAGCACTCATCCAGGAGCACCCCAGGCACCTTGGTCATCACCCAGGCTCTGTGTGTGAGCAACTGACTCCCTGCTGAAGGACCAAGGACTCAGAGCAGGAGCTCACATGCAAGCAACTCCTTGTGCATGCCTGAACTCAACCAGAAGAATCCCAGCTCCTGTGGGTCCATTGGGAGCTGAATCCTGTTTCAGCTGCAGGGTTTCCATCTAGGGATGAGATGCCTGCACTGCTTCAGCTGGACCACTGCCCTGCCCAGAGGAAGTCCACCCCACCCTGCTTTTGTCTGTATGTCCTTTCTGTTTCAGCAAACACTCTCTTGTATGGCTATCCATATGTCTGGTATTGGTCAGTGTCCAGTGGACATTTGGAGGTTAATTCAGCAGATTTCAAAGTGCAGTTATGATGCTGTTGTCTTTCAGGTGCTGTTGGCCATGGAGACCCAGGGACACCTCAGGGGAGATCATTGGGAGGATAGAAATGACATCCTCTGCTGCTGAGCTGTTCTGGGCTCCTGGGACACAGGGAGCTCCTACAAGTGGGCAGTACAGCAGGGAGGCTGCTGTGCCCAGGAGCAGCTCCTGTGCAACACACTGCAGGGCTGGGAGCATGATCTGCAGGTGACAGAGAGAAGAAGGAAGAGAGCTTACAGGCTGTGTGGCATCTTAGCAGGCTGAGAGCTCACTGGAGGAGCATTTCTCACAGCCCTTGACAAGGTAAGTTTCTGGCTGCAGGCAGTGTAGTGGCTTTTTCTGCAGGGATCACTAAATTTGGGACATCCCATTGCAAAATCGGCTGCACACACGGCTTCCTTATCACTGAAAAAGATCTGCTCCAGCCGAGGGCTTTCCTGCTGCAGCATCAGAGCACAGCCCTGAGGGCTGCGTGTCGCAGGACGGCTGCAGGCTGTGCAGCCGGGGCTGCAGCCGGGTGCCCAGGGCTGTCCTGCAGAGCAGGTCCCTGCTGTGCCCCAGGTGCTGTGTGCCAGGGCAGGGACTCTGCTGCCTGCCAGGCTCAGCACTCAGCACTCAGCACTCAGCACTCAGCACTCAGCACTCAGCCTGCCCGGGAAGCTGCCCAGGGTGCTGCAGGCAGACGTGTGGGGGGAAGGAGTCCCCTGGCAGGGCAGGGCATGTGCCTTCTGCTGCCACAGCTGCTGCCTGGGGCAGGGGCATCACAGCTACACTGCATGCCAGAGTGTTTCCAGGGGCACTTTGAGGAGGAGAGATAAGGAAGGGATTTTCCTTTTCCTATTCTGAGAAAAGGGAAACAGGTTGTAGGCAAAAATCTAAATCAGGCTGTCAACTTTGAACACAGATCTGAGACTCCTGAATGGTGCATTAATCAATCATCTGTTTTGCGTACAGTCACCCAGAATGTGCTTTCAGTCTCTCCTTTCATTTTCTGCATACATGAAGAATGCACTTATCCTGCAAACAAGCAGCTTTCTCTATCAGAAATTTAAGGGCACAGAGGTAGGTGCTGGAGACTTGAAGTGCAGTTGGGCTAAAGATATGAGACATGGAAACAGATGAAAATATCCACGAAGATAGGGTAAGATCAGAAAATGAGAGGAAGGCAAAAACTCCATAAGCTTCTTCTGCTTATGGAACGCTGAGCACCATGAAATTAATTTCAAGTAATGGAGTCAATGAACACTGCAATAACGGAAAGAAAAAGTTCTGTAGTATAGCAGGAGAAGTGTCTCTGAGAATGGTCTTGTCATTATCTTCTGTATTCTGAACAGGACTCCATGCCCAGATGCCCAACAGCAGCTCCATCAGCGAGTTCCTCCTGCTGGCGTTGGCAGACACGCGGCAGCTGCAGCTCCTGCACTTCTGGCTCTTGCTGGCCATCTACCTGGCTGCCCTCCTGGGCAACGGCCTCATCAGCACAGCCGTAGCCTGCCACCACCGCCTGCACACCCCCATGGACTTCTTCCTGCTCAACCTCGCCCTCCTCGACCTGGGCTGCATCTCCACCACTCTCCCCAAAGCCATGGCCAATGCCCTCTGGGACACTAGGACCATCTCCTACTCAGGGTGTGCTGCACAGGTCTATTTCTTTTTGTTTTTGATTTCAGCAGAGTATTGCATTCTCACCATCATGTCCTATGACCGCTACGTTGCCATCTGCAAGCCCCTGCACTACGGGACCTTGATGGACAGCAGAGCTTGTGCCAGCATGGCAGCAGCTGCCTGGGGCGCTGGGGTTCTTTATGCTCTGCTACACACTGCCAATACATTTTCATTGCCTCTCTGCAAAGGGAATGCTGTGGATCAGTTCTTCTGTGAAATCCCCCAGATCCTCAAGCTCTCCTGTTCAAAATCCTATCTCAGGGAAGTTGGGCTTATTGTTGTTAGTATCCTTGCCTTATTTGGGTGCTTTGTATTCATTGTTGTGTCCTATGTGCAGATCTTCAGGGCCGTGCTGAGGATGCCCTCTGAGCAGGGACGGCACAAAGCCTTCTCCACGTGCCTCCCTCACCTGGCCGTGGTCTCCCTCTTTCTCAGCACTGTGATGTTTACCCACCTGAAACCCCCATCACTTTCCTCCCCATCTCTGGACCTGGTGGTGTCATTTCTGTACTCAGTGGTGCCTCCAGCAGTGAATCCCCTCATCTACAGCATGAGGAACCGGGAGCTCAAGGATGCTCTGCGGAGACTGATGACCAAATGTGTTTCAAAAGCAATGAACTGCTCACAATTTTCTATCTGAGAGTTGTAATGCAGATTTTAACAGAATCAAACTGTCTTACTTGGTTTATGTATTAGTTTTCTAAGTGCAATTTATTGAATGTTTTATTCTGTGTTTTATGTATTCTAATGTTTTTCACTTAAATGTCATTATCCACATCAATTACTACTCAGTTTGTACCTATGCAGTGTTGCCCAGTCACAGGGTACATAAGGAACCAGGATCTCTGTGAAGCTTATCAAAACAAAAGGCACGCAATGATTTTGTCTATCTTCCTTCTTGTGGGACATTTATGGAGCTTTCGGGGTCAGCTGTTCTCAGGAACCCATAATCCAGCAGGAAGCATTCGGCTGTTAATGAAACTGTGCGGTGACTGCAGCCTGCAATAGCTGACAGGCCATCCCTTGGCTCCTGGCTGGGGTCTGTGCTTTCAGGCTCACATCTGTCAGTGCCTCTGACAGGCCAGCAGCAGCACCTGGTTTGCACGTTGGTTTTCAGATCCCCTCTTCCTCAGTCCCTGTGAGACCTTGTGTAAGCAAATGTCTTGGTTATGGGTTCTCATCTCAAAGACTTAAACTGTTCCCTGAAGTCTCCCTTCAGTCTTCTTTCCATTTGCAACACAGAGGTGGGCACTACCTCCATGATGCCCTATGGTAGCTGAAGCACACATGAGAGCCTGGGGAAAGTTCCCCAGGACTCTCAGGAGACATTCTAGCATTCTAGAGCATGATTTGTAGGTAGGAAGTGCAACTGTGGGGTAGCGCATGGCTGCTGGGCAGGTGGTGCAGGTCCTCCTGCAGAGCTCTGTGTCCTTCTCCTTCCTGAGTCAGGTGCCACTTCCATCTCAGGAATGGAACAGCCAACAGAGGTGAGACAGAAACTTCTCAAGAAAAGGCTCAGTGTTGCACTGAGAGACAGAATTCAGTGGTGTGGTGGTGGTGTGTTGAGCTGAAACTCAACCCCATAGACCCTTAGCCTTGCAGCTCCTGTGGCTTGGTGACAGTGCTGCTGTGTGGCTGCAAACACAAGCAAGGACACGCAGTGGGCACTTCTGTCACACAGACTGTTTCCACCACAGCAAGTCCATTGTTAATGGAGATCTCCTCATGGCAGTGCCTGAAGGCTCAGGGCTTCTTTAAATGTTGCTGACAAGAACATTGCCAAGGAATGGACTGCACAGATTCCCACACTTACTCTCCCACTCATGCTAAAACCAAGCTTTTATTGCTAGCATTAAAATATTGTATTTAACTGTAGCCCTACCTGCAGCCCAAAACAGAACACTAATCCGTAATGCTTACCTGTACCCTAACACTGTCCTGAAAACCTTAGCAGAACACCAAGCCCTCTCACTAAACGTTTGCTTAATCTCTGCCCCTAAAGGTGAGTTCTAACTCCTAATCCCTATCCTGAACACCCAACACCCACAGACCCTGCTCCTGTGCTCTGCCCTCCTCACCTTCATTCCCTCCCCTAACCCTAAACTTTGGGTACTTGGCTCTGCAGGGCAGAGCAGGAATCATGGAGTCTTAGAGCAAATCCATGTAAAGCAGTGATGAATGTGAGGCGATGTCTGTACAGGAGGTGACGTGTGACTGATCGGCTTGAGGCCATAAGGAGGAGGTGGGTAGGAATGCTGCCATGAGCTCAGCTCTACCTCAGGACCTCATGGGCCTGCAGGTGGCACGAGGCTGTGAAGGTGGCCGTGAGGTCACTTCTGTGTGTGGAGTTGACAGGCCAGCCCCAGGAGCGTGTCCCAGAAAGGAATGGTGTGCTGCCTTCTGCCTGAGGCAGCTGGTGGTCAGCCCTTGACTTCTGGCTGGGATCTGTGCACACAGGATCACATCCGCAGTGTCCCTGAGAGGCCGACAGAAAGTGCCAGGTTGACGTGTTGGCTGTGGGATCCTCTCTGCCTGAGCACCTGGTAGGGCCCATGGAGGAAGAAGGAGGTTTGTGTAAGGGATTGTGATGGCTCTTCTGTGTGAGGACACAACTCCATAGCAGGAGGGACGTGACTTGGTCGTGTCTGTCCATGAAGCTGGCACGTGCCTTGGAAGATGATGATGATTCTGTCACAGAGTTAACTAGATCAGTCTATGCGTGTGATAGGGGGCAGTAGGCTTCTGCCCTACCCTCTTTTCTCCCCCCCAGCCACACAAGATGGGAAGAAAAAGGGAAAAGGGATAGGAAGATGGGAGCTGGGATCAAGGGTGGAAAAAAAAGTCCAGCAGCATTGATCTATGGAGGAAAACTTATTTTACTATGATATTGGAATGCAAGATAACACCATATAATGCAATCTAATTGAAATTGAGACTAATAAATCAAATAAGATAGGAGAGTTCCCGAGACCGAGTCAAATCTGAAAAGCTTGGTAAGGCCAGGAAAGCACCTCCAGCACCCACTGCCAGGCAGTAAGAGACCACCCCACCCGGAAGGGTCAGATCCCATGACTTCAGTAATGTATAGGGATAGGTGCGTAGAATTGGAGTATTAACACTTTAACTCCCAGTGAACTACATGATGGTATGAAGTGGAATACTGAAAAACAAAAAAAACATGAAACCGCGACATTGGGGTTACCTCACACTTTACTCCAAGTTTACTTGCACTTTTCTCCGGGTTTTCTCTCACTTCTTTTCAGAGTGTCTTTGACTCACACTTTACTCAAGGTTTACTCAAACTTTTCCTCAACTTTACTCACACTTTACTCTGGGTTTAATCACACATTTCTCTGCATTTTACTGACACCCTACTCCGGGTGTGTACACCCTCTCTTGTGGGCCTACCCACACTTTATACCGGGTGTTTCTCACATTTGTCTCCAAGTTTACTCACATTTTACTCCTGGTATACTCACAGTTTTCTCTGTTTTTTTTTCTCACACTTTGCACCAGGTTTGCACACTCTTTACTCTGAGTTTATCCTTTCTCTATTCCCGGTGGAGTCACTCCTTACTCTGGGTTTTTCTCACACTTTACACCATGTTTAGTCACACTTTACTCCGGGCTTCCTCACACTTTACTTGGGCTTACCTCACAGTTTACTCCAAGTTTACTCATTCTTTACTCCCGGTGTACTCACACTTCTTTTTTGTGTATGTTTGACTCACAATTACTCAAGGTTCACTCAAACTTTTTTTCAACTTTACTCACACTTTATTCTGGAGTGTATACGGCTGTGCTGATGAGGCCGTTGCCCAGGAGGGCAGCCAGGTAGATGCCCAGCAAGAGCCAGAAGTGCAGGAGCTGCAGCTGCCGTGTGTCTGCCAACGCCAGCAGGAGGAACTCAGTGATGTTGGACATTTTTACTTCTGCCTGTGGAGACCTATGCAGGAGTGGTAAGGTAAGGCAATGCTAGGCCTGCCTTTAGAGGAATCAGTTTTGCTCTAAGTCAGTGGGCAAATGAAGGTTTCCACCAATCTTCCCTTTTGCATTTGAACAGGGATGTTTTCTGCAGTTGAATCAGTCAGATTCTGTCCACTGTCTCTGTGGGGATATTCACTGCTGATCAAAATGAGAGATGAAATTGGTACATTGTCCATCTGCCTGTGTAGGAGAAAACAGGGATTAATCTCTTCGTACTTTGCCCTCCTGCAGTGATTTGTCCCTAATATCAGAACCAGAGATCTCATGCTCCCATGCTGGGCATAGGAACGTGGCTCATGACTACAGAATTGATTCAGTCCTCTGCATATGGCCTTATTTTCTAGAGTACAGCCTGGTTTTGCACCAATTCCAAATATTCCAATGTAGTATTTTTCCTGGTACCAAATGTGTAATGAAATTTAAACAGCTTTTTTTCTGTAAGCACACAGATGAAAGTTAACTTCTCACCTTGCTCTTCAGAAGACAAGAGGTAACCTAATGAACTACTTATGTGCCTCCTTGGGATTTAGATTACCCCATTAAATTTAGGAAATGGAAAAATTCTTCAGGGTTTCCTTTGTTCTCAGTATAAACACAAGTCGCTGCTCAGAGGCAGAATGTCCGGGCTGTGCACAGAGCCATTGTCCAACTCCTCTCTCCTTCAGCTCCGATCTGGGGAAAAGGAAGAAAGGGACATGGTGAGGCTTCTGATTCCTGGGGCTGGAGAAAGGGCACAAAGGAGCTGTACCCACCTTGGAGCTTGTGGCAGTTTTTCGGGGCACCTCCACAGTGGTAGCCTTGAGCTGATGTCTCCTGGGGATGGGAGCTCACTCCTGAAACTGAAACAACTGCACTGCAAAGAGCTAGAAATGCGCAAAGGAGACAGAAGCTGTTGCAAAAGTGCCAGAGAGAAGAGGAGCATTGCACATAAATGGAGAAATGGGGGGAAAAAAAAAAATACTGTGATTCTCCTGCTGAGGAAGCAAGGAGTGAAGAGACAGCCAGCACTCCAGAAGGCCTTTTCCTTACCACTCCTCGGATAGCAAAGTCACAAGTTGTAACTCTCAGCCTCTTGGATCTCTCAGCAAAAGGAGTCCATGTCTGGAGAGATGCAACTCTGCTCTGCAGATCTGTGGCTGCAGAGGAGCAACTCATGGCCTGGCCCCAGGGCTGAGAAGGCAGAGGCTGTGCTGGGTGGGAGGGGAGCACAGGTGGTTTGCTCATAGGAAGACATCTGCACTGGAGGGACAGATGGAGGGCAGCCCAAACCCACCGTGCAGAGCCTTTCTGTGACACATTCCCTGTCTGTCTCTGTCCCTGTATCTGCACCCTGGAGCTGTTCCTTGCTGTAGCTATTTCTTATCAGCCACAGACCCCATCCTAGCCCCTGTGCACTCAGTGTCCCCTGCAGACCCCACCTGGCAGCAGGGCACTGTTCATGAGCATCTCCCTGTCTGCAGCAGGCTACACAAACCCTGATGTGGCCAGCAAAAGGGATTCCGTTGCTGGATGCAGGCAGAGGAGTGGGCATGGGGAATTTATGAGGTTCCAGGCAGGTTTGATTATCTCCCAGTGGAATGATTCAGAACTCTCAGTGCTGAATCCTAAGACCTCCTTCCTTCCCTTTATGAGGAATCTAAAAGCACAAGCTGAACTGAAACACAAGCTCTACTTTTCCTGTACTGACAGACAGTCATCTTGAAGTTCCTGCTTTGCTTTGTGGAGCCATGAATCCCCAGTCCCAGGCAGCAGCTGAGGCAACAGAAGGCCCCTTCCCTGTCATGCCAGGGGGTTCCTTCCCCCCACACATCTCCTGGGCAGCTCCCCAGGCAGGCTGAGTGCTGAGTCCTGAGTGCTGAGTGCTGAGCCTGGCAGGCAGCAGAGTCCCTGCTCCAGCACGCAGTCCCCGGGGCACAGCAGAAACCTGCTCTGCAGGACAGCCCTGGGCACCCGGCTGTAGCCCCGGCTGCACAGCCTGCAGCATCCTGGGACACGCAGCCCTCAGGGCTGTGCTCTGATGCTGCAGCACAGAAGCCCTCAGCTGGAGCAGGTCCTGCTCTGCAATAAAGAAGCATGGAGTGCCTCCTGACTGATACACTTGTCTAACAAGACCAAGAGCAATTGGATGGTCTTGTGTACTTTGCCCTGCCAATGTAGACTTACTGTGTTAAGGTTGCGAGCATTGATCCTTCCGTGAACTCAGCCTTCTCCCTTCTACGCTGCGTGTTGCATTTCTCTCCCTTCTGTCTCCTCATTGTCACTTACAGGCCATGTCTTCGGAGTCCTGCACTGTGCAGAGGAGCTGCTCCTGTACCAGCAGCTGTATGAGCTCCCTGTGTCCCAGAAGCCCAGCCCAGCTCAGCAGCAGAGGCACAAGGGATCCCTTTCTCCATCCCTTTGGGCTCCGTGCAGATGTCCCTAGGGCTCCACAGGATGATACGTGGAAAAATACTGAAGGAGTCCTTGATGTTCCTTTCCTCTGCGTGGGAGAACACTTTCCTTCCCAGCAGTGTCATTGCTCCTGTCAGAGACAGAATTAAGTGGAAAAGCCACCCTCCCTTGTCCCAACACAGACAGGGCACCTGGGCTGTGACAGGCAGGGATCACAGGTGCCCAAGCAGAAGAAAATTACTCAGATGAGTCAACTGAGGTACCTCGTTCTGAATCTGGAGATATTCTTTTGGTGAAGTGAAAGATACCTATGTGGAGGTCAATTGAACCTCTTCTCTACTCATTTTTGTGCAAAACAGCACCCAGAAATACTGAGCTGAGAAAATGGATTCATGTGCCATAGGGAGAACTATGTCTCTCTCTCTCTTCAGCCCAAGCTGTCCTCCCCAGCTGCCCTGGGGGTAAAATGGTCTCTGTCTCATGTACACCCTTCATTGCCTAGCCATGTTCAAGGTGGCTGAGTATAACACACATGCCCAAATACTGTTCCATATTGCCCCTCCAAGTAAAAGCCAAATATGGCCTGCTCTCTGCTGCTAGATGGGTGGAGAAAAAAACACACTGCCATTGTCAGTTGTGACATATCACTTGGCTGCCTTTGACTCCAGTTCATATTGGAGTTCTAGCATGCCTGGCACAGCAGTGCTTAGCAGTGGTGTGACTTCATTACAGCCATGATAGTCCTCTACTCCTCTCTTCTCCATTAGACTTTTGGGCCAAACCGGACATTAGTGAGTCTAGAGGACCAAATGGGTGAGTGAATCTTGCTGATTACTCCTTGATTCTGCAGTTGGTGAGTCAGATGATGAATGAGAAGCAGGGAGTCCCTGTTGATGCAATATTGATGTCAACATACCATTTCAGCAGCGATCGGCACCTGCTGCCTTTCTGCTCTTAGCAATCCTGCAACAGAAGGGTCCTCTGAGAGACCAGACGAGGTATACAGCTGTTTAATGTCCTCCATCTCCAAGGCAGCTGTACTGAAAGCCCACCAGTACCCTTTTTGGGTCCTTGGAGTGCTCTCTCCCAAAGCAATCAGTAGCAGGGATGCACGGAGCCTCTGGGTCAGTCACAATGGTAATCACAAACATTCTTTTGCCACTCATTTAGTTAGGCTCACTTTGGCCTCTAGCAGAGTTCACTCTTGGATTCCCCTGTCACTCCTGAACTACAAATCGGTTTTGTTCCTTTGTAACTTGATGGCATTAGAGTACATTATGCACCAGTGTCAGCTAGAACCTCCTATTTCTTTAGTCCTGATGTGCCAGGCCATTGAATCCATGCAGTCCAATAAACCCAATTGCCCCTTTCCTCTACCTAGCTGCAGGCAGGGCCCCCCCAGTTCTGGTTTGTGAATTCATAACTCATTTTTTGAGTGTAAAAACCAGAAGGCTCACTGACAACCTCAGGGATAAGATCAGACCATCAGGCTCGCTGGAAACTGGTGCCGCCATTTTCCTGGAAGGACTCTTTCTTGTGACTGTTTTCCCTTGCACCTCACGTACCCATGCCTGTAGGGCTGAGGTGAGTTTTGCCATCCCACATCCTCATACCCTCTCCATGGTCATGCAGGTAAAACCACAGGATGGTACATGGCTGTTACCTTGAAGCGTGGGGCGAGTGACACTCTGCACAGTTCCAACACCATTTGTGCTTTCCTTTTTTTTTTTTTTTTTTTTTTTTTTTTTTTCCCATGGATGGGAAGCTGGACGTGAGCCAGCAATGTGCCCTCACAGCCCAGAAAGCCAGCCGTACTCTGGGTCGCTTCAGAAGAAGCGTGGCCAGCAGGGTAAGAGAGGTGATCCTGCTCCTCTACTGTGTGCTGATGAGAATTCACCTGGAGTACTGCGTCCAGATGTGGAGTCCTCAGTACAGGGGAGACATGGAGCTGTTGGAGCATGTATAAAGAAGGGCCACAAAACTGATCCACAGAATGGAACATCTCTCTTATGAGGACAGGCAGAGAGGTGGGGCTGTGCAGCCTGGAGAAGAGAAGGCTGCAAGGTAACCTGAGAGCAGCCTGTCAGTATCTGAATGGGAGCTACAGGAAAGAAGGGGACAGAATCTTTAGCAAAGACTGTGGCAAGGACAAAGGGAAATGGCTTCAAGCTCAAAGAGGGTAGATTTAGATTAGTAGTAAGGAAAAAGTATTTTACAGTGAGGGTGGTGAGGCACAGGCAGAGATGGACCACTGATGTGGTTGATGCCCTGTCCCTGGAGACTTTCCAAGTGAGGCTGGATCAGGCCCTGGGCAGCCTGACGGAGCTGTGGTGACCTTGTGCACTGCAGGGGAGTTGGGCTAGATGGCCTTCAGAGGTCCCTTCCAACTCTAAGGGTTCTATGATTCTAGGATTCTAAGACTGGGCCAAGTAGGAAGGGGTGTGGTGGGTATGCCACACTCCCTCCTATTCTCAGGCTAAGGCATCGCTGAACTCACCAACTGGTTGGTTAAGTTTTTGTTTGTTTGTTTGTTTGTTTTTAAGAAATCCTTGAGTCTGGGTGGTGTTTGCAATTGTATAATGCTGCCTGCCAATTAACTAGTAGATGAAGTAGGGGTGGCTGCCTCAACATGAAAGCCATTTGTCTATCTGTGAATACAAAGATTCTAGAAGTTCATATCAAGCTAGGAAAAGATCTTATGGGATTTTGCAGCAACCTGTACTGCTGAAAACACCTCAGATTGGAGCAATATCAGTGGTACTATCTATACCCCAAAATCCCTAAGTGTGAGAAGCAAGAAATTGTTTGGTAAAGTTATCCTGGATAAGACCTGATAGATGCCATCTTTTTAATGCTTGCAATCAAATGTGACTGAGTGCATTTTCTTTCCTTTTGTGTCTACAGGAGTCTTGAACGACCCACACGTGGACAGACGGACCTTGATTTCAGGATGACCCAGCAGGTTGAATAATGATATTAATAATCATAATAACGATACTTAGTTTCACCATGGTGCAAATGTAATCCCCTTTCATTTGTGTCCAGAAGGGCCCAGAATGGCCATGGGCCTGTGGGAGGTAGATTGTGTTTTTGCGGTGGAAGTTTCCAGTATTTTCTGTATATAGCGTAGGATAAGAAACCTTTTACAAAGAAAACTCCTGAACAGAGTCAAGTTGAGACTGGGCCGTTTCGACCTAGGAAGAATTGGTATACACACTAGGGTAAAGAAGAGACAGAACAAGTGAAAATATTGTCCTCCTATCACAATAAAAAGTCCAGAATATTCCAAAAGACAATGGATTGGTAGCAGACATTGTGTGGAAGTGTAAATGTAGCTATGGAAGTGTAACGTAGGTATGGAAGTGCAACCATAGCTATGGAAGTGCAACCATAGCTATGGAAGTGTAATGTAGCTATGGAAGTGCAACTTAGGTATGGAAGTGTAACCATAACTATGGAAGTGTAAATGTAGCTATGAGAGTGTAGATGTAGCTATGGAAGTGTAACATAGCTATGGAAGTGTAACATAGCAATGGGAGTGTAATGTAGCCATAGTGTCAGAAGATTGTGAGCCTGAGATGCTCAACCAATGAGTGCCAGGAGAGGCTTTACCTGCGTCAGACCCAGGGTATATAACGGGATGGATTTCGCTGACTGGTTGTGCAACTTCTCCCTGGTCAGTAAGGGGTGTGCGCCCATTATTGCACTAATGAACAAACTGCTCTTCACAGAGATCTTTGCCTGATTAGAAATTGTTGATCTTGAGCGTGTTTCTCACAGTATCTAAGCATAAGATACGCTCACTGCTGTTATGAAGATCTGTTTTGAAACTTGCTTGCTTTCTAGCCATTGAATTGTTAGTGGAAACGTCCTGAATACACGTGTTAGACTATAAAAGCTTTGCATGGGAAAATAAAGAAGAATTTTTGCACAAGAGCCCTGTGTCGTGTTGCTATCCTGTGACAAGCAGCCCCTTGTCTGATGGTGCTGGCAGCAGCGAGACAAACTCTGACACATTGGTACGTATTGCCTGTTCCTGCCTGCTACCTCACTGCCACTGGGTGCCACTGGATGCCGCTGTAGAGACAACAGGACTGCTGTCAATTCGTGTGAGACCCGAGGGCTACCAGGAGTGTAGAGGTACAATAGGAAAGCATGGAAGTGGAAAGAGAGCAGCACTCAAAAGACCACATCTTGCCCTTGCCCATCGTCATGGCCCCAGGAAAGCAGCAGCCCTGACTTGAAGGCAGTGAGGAGCAGAATCACAGAATCACAGAATCACAGAATCACAGAAAGGCCAGGGTTGGAAGGGACCTCAAGGATCATGAATCTCCAATCCCCCCTCCACATGCAGGGCCACCAACCTCCCAGTTTCATACTAGACCAGACTGCCCATCCAATCTGGCCTTGAATACCTCTAGGGATGGGGCATCCACAACCTCTCTGGGCAGCTGTTCCAGCACCTCACCACTCTCATAGTAAAGAACTTCAGGAGCAGAAGCTCACTGAGTAGTGGGGGCAGCCTCCAAGGAATTTTGGGCTGCTGTTTGGACTCTTGATCCCAGGATCCCTCCTGCGTAAGGGGGTTTCTCCTCCAGCTCTAGAGGAGAAGGGAAGAAAAGTGAGCTGAGAGAAATGAATTTCTGCTGTCCTCTTCATTGTATTTATGGACATGGGAAGCCGAGTGCTGTAGGCACATGAGATGACTGGGTAAAAATACATAATTGACTATCATAACATAATTAGAATAACTATATTTAAAAGAAAATGCACGTTTTAGGAAGTAACAAACACTTTGGGATTTCCCAAAGTTTCCTCAGGGCATCCCTGAGCTCCTGGTTCCTCACACCGTAGATGAAAGGATTCACAGTGGGAGGAATCACGGAGTACAGAAATGACACCACCAGGTCCAGGGATGGGGAAGAAAGGGAGTGTGGCTTCAGGCAGGCAAACAAGAGAGTGCAGACAAACAGGGAGACCACAGCCAAATGAGGGAGGCATGTGGAGAAGGCTTTGTGCCGTTCCTGCTGAGAGGCCATCCTCAGCACGGCCCTGAAGATCTGCACATAGGACAGAACAACGAATACAAAACAACCGAAGATTAAATAAAGGCTAAAATAGATATTCACAGTTTCCCTGAGGTAGTCTGATTCTGAGCAAGACAGCTTGAGGATCTGGGCTACTTCACAGAAGAACTGGTCCACGGTATTATTTTCGCAAAGTGGTATTGAAAATGTGTTGACAGTGTGCAGCAGGGAATAGAGAACCCCAGCGCCCCAGGCAGCTGCTGCCATGCTGGCACAAGCTCTGCTGTCCATCAAGGTCCCGTAGTGCAGGGGCTTGCAGATGGCAACGTAGCGGTCATAGGACATGATGGTGAGAAGAAAAATCTCTGCAGAAAATAAGAATAATAAAAAGAAGACTTGTGCAGCACACCCTGCGTAGGAGATGTGCCTGGTGTCCCAGAGGGCATTGGCCATGGCTTTGGGGAGAGTGGTGGAGATGCAGCCCAGGTCGAGGAGGGCGAGGTTGAGGAGGAAGAAGTACATGGGGGTGTGCAGGCGGTGGTGGCAGGCTACAGCTGTGCTGATGAGGCCGTTGCCCAGGAGGGCAGCCAGGTAGATGCCCAGCAAGAGCCAGAAGTGCAGGAGTTGCAGCTGCCGCGTGTCTGCCAACGCCAGCAGGAGGAACTCGCTGATGGAGCTGCTGTTGGGCATCTGGTACTTCTGGGCAACAGGACCTGTTCAAGGAGGATAAAAGTCAAGGAGAAGTCTTTCCATGTGGGCTGTGTTCATTCAGCTCCATGATGTGATCTACATTTCATGAGGTTGAGTTTGGCATGAGGGACTCTGCACTTTTTATCTCAGTGAAGCAGACTTGTCCCTGTGGTTACATGGAACCATGGTGATGATGTGGAGTCAGACTTTACTTTCAGAAAGAATCAGATAAAATCACTTCTAATGCAGAAGTGCTGGTCGGCATCTGAACCTTAATGCCAAAAATATGTGGGTCAAAAATAGAAGTTCTAGGGATCGCTTTTTCCTACAAATTCTCATCCTGCTCACCATGCCTAGGGAGTTTTTGCTGAAGTCTGAACAGCTGTAAGACCTGCGAGGCAAAGGGATTCACTGCTGCTTAGTGCAGGGTAAGGGGAGCTGACTGGCTTTCTTTCCAATTGCTCTGAGCTTGACTACTTAGCAGATGCAAGACAATTGCATTCCCTTAAAATTCTGAAGTCAGACTCAGCTCAGAAAACTGGAGTCCTCTGCCCATCACTGTGTATTCACCCTTTCTCGAAGTACTGCAGCAGTGCCTCATCACCACACATCTTGCAAATGACCTCTAACACTGATTTCAGCAACCCCACAGCATTTGCATATTGCATCTCTCTGCTTCTTCCCTGCACTTTGATTGCCTGAGTAGGGGAAAGATTTGCATCCTGAAGGTCAGCTCATGGCTCTGAAGGACACCTCAGGGAGCTGTGTCCTACTGAAAGCCAGCTCCTTCCCAGCCTCACAGCCTGCATTGCCCACAGCCCCAGGCAGTGGCTCTCAGCCCCTGTGCACTGCAGAGGGTGATGGACACGTGCCTGGGGACATGCTGCTCTGCTCTGCTGGAGCTCTGCCTGCACAGGAGGTGGTTCATGCATCAGATCCCATGGTCATGTGGGCAGAGGCGTTTCTAGGTGGGAGCTTGCTCAGAGGAAGGTCCCTGCACTGAAGGGGGTAATTCCCTGATCATATCTCTGTGGTCTGCAGATTTTCATCCTGGGGGCTGTTTTCCTGTCATTTCCCCGACTGAGCATACAGACACCAGCCCAAACTCTCTGCATTCCTATTTGCTGTCCAGAACCCACCCCGTTTGCAGGGCACTATCTAAGTGCATGTTCATTTTTTCAAGTGAAAAAGGGAACCTAAGAGAACTCCCATGGGTTTATTGAAAGAACATATATGTTAGAGGAAAGCAGAGAGGTAAAATGCACTTTAGGGTTCTCTCTTGATGTGCCCTCAGCGCTGTGCTCTGGCACTGCAGCAGGGAAGCCCTCATCTGGAACAGCTCTTATTCCATGATAAAGAAACACTGGGTGTATGCAGCCTGATCTGCACTGGGATGTGCCAGATTTGGTGATCCCTGTTGGAAAAGTGTTTGCATTACGTATGGTGAGAGACTTACCGTGTCTGTGGCTGAAAGCAATGCTCCTGTGGTGAGGTCGCAGACTGCTCACACCCCGCACATCCAGTAATACCTCCCTCCTTTCTCTTCTATCTTCATGTCACCTGCAGAACGTGCCCCTAGTGCTGATGCAGAGTACATGGGAGCTGCTCTTAGTCAGACCTGTCTCCCTGCAGTGCTGCCCACTTGTAGGAGCTCCCTGTTTCCCAGGGGCTCAACCCAGCTCAGCAGCAGAGGATTTCACATCTATCCTCCCAATGATCTCCCCGGAGATGTCCCTGGGTCTCCATGGCCAACACCTCCTGAAAGACAACAGTGTCATGATTGTACTCTGAAATATCCTGCATTAACCACCAAATATCCAGTGGACAGTGACCAATAGTAGACATATGGTTAGTCCTACCAGAGAGTGTTTGCTGTAACGAAAAGAGCACACAGGCAAGGACAGGGAGGGGTGGACTTCCTCTGGGCAGGGCAGTGATCCAGCTGAGGCAGTGCTGGCATCTCATCCCTAGATGGAAACCCTATGGCGGAAATAGTTTTGGGATTTCTCTGGTTCATTCAGATGTGCACAAGGAGTTGCCTGCATGTGAGCTCTGCTCTGAGTCCTTGGTCCTTCAGCAGGGAGTCAGTTGCTCACATACAGACCCTGGGTGATGATCAAGGTGCCTGGGGTGCTCCTGGATGTGTGCTAGTGCTTGAGAAGTATGTGGGAAATCCCTGAGACAGACACCTCCTTCCTGAGCATCAGATGAGGGCCAGAGAGGGGTTAGAGCTATTCTTGGCCATCCTAAATGACAACAGACCACTGCGTTTAGGGCACTGGAGTATGTCTTTTTTACTCATCTCCATGGAGCGGGCACAGTTCTACAGCTGACTAAATGGATGAGCTCACAAAAGAAGAGGCAGATCTTCCTCTGTTCTCCATCTGCTGCCTATTCTGGAGCTCAAGGCACTACAGAGCTGACACACATCTTTGTTCTTCACCTGAAGAAGCCTCAGTTTTCTATGTGCTCTCATGTGAATGACATCAGAAGCAGCCTAGTGTCATGGCAGTTCCCTGGGCAGTCCAGCACACTCACATGCAGCTGCAAATGCAGCACAGGGCCTTCAGGAAAGACATGTCCAGGAGTATCCATGCTGCTTGGACAACTTGGCGCCCCACAGTGGGTCCAATGATTATGTGCCACCTTCATAGATACCATGGATGCACTGAATCCAGTAATGCCTCCTGAACAGGATGTTTTCTTATGTGGTTTTACATGAATGAGAACACCAATACGTGCTGGGCTAGAGAGCTTTGTACACTTGCAGGTCTGAGCTCTTGATTGGATCACAGGGACATGGTTTAATGGCTTCCACAGCTGGACTGTAGCACAAGTCTTTATGATAGAAGGGAGAGGAGACAAGGAAGGGCAATTGCCCTCCATGAGAGCACACTGAGTTCTTCTTTGGGATGGCAGAGCAGCCAGGTCGGAGCAAATGGAAATAGCAAACAGAGGAGACCAACAGTGTCTGCTCCTGGCTTCCTGATCAGGAAGAGCAAGTGGAAGGTGCCTTGTACATGCAGATGGGAACCTCATGTTTTCAGACCCTTGTCCCCTTTGGGGGCCTTTTTCACTGCAATATCTGCAGCAGGGACTGCACAGCAGGGCATACAAGATCCAGGATATCCCTGGAGAGCACAGCTGACAGTTTCTTCACCAAGCCTAAGAGGAACCAAAGAGGAGAGGAGCTCTGCTGCATCTCATACTCACCTGCAAGGAAGGGCTGGTGGAGAATTTGAAGGTCAAAGTGAACCTGGTCTGCAGTGGCCATGGGATGGTGGAGCTGTGGAGTCTGAAGGGAGGGCAAAAGTCAAGTTCACACCTTTGGGTTTCAGGAGAGCACACCTTGGCTTCTTCAAGTGTCTGTGGTGTACAGTACAGAAAGAAAGCATATATAGGAATTGGAAAAAAGAAGCGGTCAGCTGGGTGCAATGCAGAGTGTTTGTCCTAGTGTACCTGCTGAGAGTAATTTAGAAAGTCTAAAGCTCACACAGAGCTGAACCTGCCCAGGCATATCAAAGACAGAAGGGCTTTTAGAAATATATACACAGCAAAAGGAAATCTAGGGTAAATGTGAGCTCACAGTGAAATGGGGCATGCTACCTGGCATGAAGGGCGTGAAGCGTCCTGTGCTGCATGTGACCTTCTAAAACAAGGTCTGAGACCGTGAGAAGATCTCAGTACCACAGTGTGACTCAGTTAGTGGAAACACGGAGAGCTGTCATGGACAATTCTCGGCAGGGAAATCCTGGGGAGTGCCAGGCTCTGTTCAAAACACAGATGGATTTTCTTTTATTTTTGAAGCTGTAAGTCTGAAAGATGTTCATGTCAATACAACTGAAGCAATTGAATTGATTTGAATGAATTGAAATGAATTGAATTGAATGGATTGAAGACCAAGATGGAAATCAGTGAAACTGAATTAACACACCTCTCAAATTCTAAAATACTCATGAGATCTGTTTTTGTTTGTTTGTTTGTTTGTTTGTTTGTTTGTTTGTTTGTTTTAAGTTGAAAATTCAAGTCTTTTAGGGGATTTTGTGTCCTTTCTATTTTATTCAAAAAAGAACAACATTTTGCAGAACTGTGTTAGCAGGAAACACATGCCTTCAGGTACAGGGGCACAGACTGTGTTTCACTGTTCATTCAATTGCATCATGAAGGAATTCTGTTAGTTGGAAAATTGAGAAATCTTTCATTGCCCATGTGCAGCTGGTTCTCTGAGGAATTGGTGCCAGTGCCAATGCCCTGTGACCAATGCCCCGCGTCCACCGCTGCTCTACCCTGCTGCGTATTTGATGTCCCTCATCCTCCAGGTGTCTCCAGCTCTCCTAAATCAATGACCATGGTACAGGGCAAGTTTCCTGCAGGCCATCTGGACACATGCTCTTCCCACTGCTCTACACATTTTTCCTTCCCTTGCTCTGTGTTCACTCAGATACCTCCCAATTATCTGGCTGATCTGTGAACTTCAGGGAGATTATTGGAACTTGCAACATCTCTGCAAAGTCTGATGGACTCTTCGATCAACTCCTTAAATGTGATTCTATCTATACCTTCCTATCTCTGTCTAAAATATTTCTTGTAAAATATTCCCAGTGAAAGACAAACCTCATTAGACGCGTCTTGGACAAGGCATGCAGTGGATTATATTGCTCAACTGTTCGTTCAATTGTATCATGTTTACAACAGTTTGTTGTCAAAAAAAAAAAAAAAAAAAAAAAACCTCTTTAATTGCCCATGTGCAGCTGGTTCTCTGAGGAAAGCCAGTAGGAGTTGGTGTAATCGAGGTTTAACACTGAGAATGTGACTGCATAGGAGAAGAGTGACATGAGGAAAAGTAATGCAAGTCTCATGGGGCCAATGGGAGTAGAAATGGGGTGGAGTGGCTGAGGAGGACATTTGTCCACACGGTGACAGGGCAAAGCTCATTAGGGGACATCCTGGGTCAATATCATTTACGAAGTGCTGCTGCAACTTCTTGTTTAAACCTAACCATAAATAAATAAATAAATAAATAGTCTTCATAAATGCCTTTTGTTCTCTTCAAATTTTAGCTCTCTCCAGATACCTGTCCAGTTTGCTGCACAAGTTCTGAACACCTGAAGAAGATGACAGGAAGGCACAAGGCACAAGAGGGCTCTTCAGGTTATAATGGGCCCCACGGGGAATTTGCTGCCGAGTTCGTCAACCTCCAGCGCTGAGAGAAGATTGCATGAAGTGCTCAAGAAGACAAAGTCAGAAGGAACAGTGAAGTTTCTTGGAGTATTAATGGGCCCCACTGAGGGCCATTGACAAGCAAGCTTCCCCAGGGACTTGTTAGAGCAGATAATTGGAAGCCATGATTGCAGGCAGACCAAGGCACTGGGATGGTGGCTGTGATGCTGAGCAAAGCCTCCTTTGTCTTGTGAAGCAGAAAGGCCAAGGCCTGATCCCCAGAGCCTTGGCAGGGAGATCATGTCCCTCGTGCTGGCTCAGGGCCCTTCCTGGGGCAGTGGGATGGAGGTTTGTCTGATGTCAAATGAAAGACCAGGGCACAGCAGCTCCAGACTCTGCATGGGGTGCAAGGATGCCGTGAGGCCCAAGTGCCATGTGGGCAGTGTGTCTCATGCCAGGATGTGGGATGTGAGAAGGGCCCAGTCTGGACAAATTACTCAACTGCAATGGAACTTTGAACTCCAGATCTCTCAGGCCCAAGGTGGAGGCACCATTTCCTCACTGGTAGCATTTGGTTCTGGGGATGCCGTGTTTGATGCTCACCCACATGCAGAGCTCCTGTCTGACTGCAACACCACTGTGCTCATATCAGCTGTGACGACACAGTGGAGCTGAAATCACTGAGCTTGTCTCCCCTTTGCAGCACAGTGATTCTGACATCACTGCAATACTGACCTCTGCCACAACTCAGGAATTCTGACATCACTGCTCTCCACACTACCGAGACAACACCGTGACTGTGCTGTCACTGAACTCCTACCCACTGTGACAGCACAGTGATCCAACATCACCGTGCTTGTACCCACTGTCATAGAATCCTGGGACAACCCGCAATGGAAAGGACCCATAGTGATCATCAGGTCCTACATTTGGCTCCACACGCCCGTCCTAAAAGCAGAGCATATAACTGAGTGTGTTGTCTTGTAACGGAGTTATCTGGATCAATGTGTGTCCGTGACAGAGGGCAGAAGGCTTGGCAGTTCCACTGGCCAAAAAATAACTAAACTAAACTAAACTAAACTAAACTAAACTAAACTAAACTAAACTATAATATAGTATAGTACAGTATAATATAATATAATATAATATAATATAATATAATATAATATAATAATAATTAAGGAAATAAAATAATAATAAAAAAACAGCGGCAAAGATCTAAGGAGAAAACTTATTTTTACTAAACATTGTATTGGAATGTAAGATAACACAATGTTATAAAATAAAATTGGAATTTAGGGTAATAAATCAAATATAATGAGAGAGCGAGTGTCCGAAACCAAAAGCCTTACTTTGAACTGAAGGCGCACGGCTGGGGCGCGCAGCCACACACTGCCAGGCAGCGAGCAAGTGAGAGATCCCGGGACTTCCTCCCATGGCTTATCTTCCCCTCTGAACTCAGAGTCCTCAGGAAATGCAGTTCTTCTTCTCTTCTGAGAAACAGATATCCATAAAGTTGTCCGTCCACAGAACTGGAGTATTAACTCTCTAATTCCCCATGCTTTACATGATGTTATGATGTGGAATACTGATAACAATATTCGTAAAACCATGACACCAAATCAGGCATTTGCAGCTTTGCTTGGCACACACAATCTGTTAGGACAAACAATGCTTCCGGAATCAGCCTGTCTACTGGTGATTAATTCATCTGACTTCAAAGTACGTTTTGCAGAGATGACCCCGTTGTCTATCAGGAGCTGCCAGCCCCGCAGCCCCAAGGGCATCTCCAGGGAGAGCAGTGAGGAAGAGAAAATGACATCCTCTGCTGCTGAGCTGGGCCGGGCTCCTGGGACACAGGGAGCTGCTACAAGTGGGCAGCGCTGCAGAGAGACAGCTGTGCCCAGGAGCAGCTCTTCTGCACAGCACAGCCTGCAGGTGACAGGAGGAGAGGAGAGAAAGGAGAGAGGGATTGTAGGATGTGTACGGTGTGAGCAGGTGTTGAGCTCACTGCAGGAGCTCTGCTCACAGCCTTTGGCAAGGTAAGTCTCACTGCAGGCTATGACTCTGCCTCCTGCCAGGCTCAGCACTCAGCACTCAGCACTCAGCACTCAGCACTCAGCACTCAGCACTCAGCACTCAGCACTCAGTCTGTCTGGGGAGCTGCACAGGGCATTGGAGGGAGGCATGTGGGGGGAAGGAGCCCCTCGGCAGGGCAGGGCTGAGGTCTTCTGCTGCTACAGCTGCAGCCTGGGGCAGGGGGATCACAGCTACACTGCACCACTGGGTGTTTTTTTTCCAAGGGTGCTTTGCAGGAGGAGAGACAAGGCCGGGATTTTCCAACACCTGTTCTTAGGGAAGGAGAATGAGTTGGAGGCAGAATTCTGAAAGGAGATGTGAAACATGAACACATCTCAGAGAATCCTGAACTGTACCTTTCACAATCTGCCCTTATATGAAAAATCTTCTTAAGTGCTTTCAGCTGAAATTGCTATCGTTTTCTGCTGACATGAATAATGCCCTTATCATGCAAACAGACAGCTTTCTCTAACAGAAATTGAAGTGCAGAGAGATAGGGATGGGCACTGTGAGTGCAGATAGCATAAAGATATGAGGGATGGAAATTGATTGTAAGAGGAAATTATCTAGGAAGCTGAGATGTGATTAGGAAAGGAGAGGAAAGTAAGAGCTCTTTCAGCTTCTACTTAAGGTACACTAAAGCTCGTGCAAGTAAATTGAAGTTATGGAGTTAAATGGACGTTTTTCAAAGAGAAAGAAACATTTCTATAGTATAGCAGGAGTGTCTGCAAGTTATCTTGACTTCTGTCATTATTTTCTGCACTGTGCACAGGACTCCATGCCCAGGAACTGCAGATGCCCAACAGCAGCTCCATCAGCGAGTTCCTCCTGCTGGCGCTGGCAGACACGCGGCAGCTGCAGCTCCTGCACTTCTGGCTCTTGCTGGCCATCTACCTGGCTGCCCTCCTGGGCAACGGCCTCATCAGCACAGCCGTAGCCTGCCACCACCGCCTGCACACCCCCATGCACTTCTTCCTCCTCAACCTCGCCCTCCTCGACCTGGGCTGCATCTCCACCACTCTCCCCAAAGCCATGGCCAATGCCCTCTGGGACACCAGGCACATCTCCTATGCAGGATGTGCTGCCCAGACCTTTCTGTTTGTCTTTCTCATGTCAGCAGAATATTCTGTCCTCACTATCATGTCCTATGACCGCTACGTTGCCATCTGCAAGCCCTTGCACTATGGGACCTTGATGGACAGCAGAGCTTGTGCCACCATGGCAGCAGCTGCCTGGGGCAGTGGGGTTCTTCATGCTCTGCTGCACACTGCCAATACGTTTTCACTGCCTCTCTGCCAAGGCAGTGCCATCAATCAGTTCTTCTGTGAAATCCCCCAGATCCTCAAGCTCTCCTGCTCAAAATCCTACCTCAGGGAAGTTGGACTTATTGTCTGTAGTGTCCTTGTCCTATTTGGATGTTTTGTTTTCATTCTTGTGTCCTATGTGCAGATCTTCAGGTGCGTGCTGAGGATGCCCTCTGAGCAGGGACGGCACAAAGCCTTCTCCACGTGCCTCCCTCACCTGGCCGTGGTGTCCCTCTTTGTCACCACTGGCTTTTTTGCCAGTCTAAAGCCCCCCTCCCTTTCCTTCCAATCCCTGGATCTGACAGTGGCAGTTCTGTACTCGGTGGTTCCTCCAACACTGAATCCCCTCATCTACAGCATGAGGAACCAGGAGCTAAGGGATGCAGTGAGGAAAATGGTTGCATGGTCACATTTCAGCAGGAATAAACTTCTAATCTATTTCTACATATGAGTCTTTCTTCTCCACAATGACACTATTTTATGTTCGCTTCTGTTTATTTTATGTATTTCTTTTCATTAATAGATACATTTTCCTTTGCTGTTCATATATATACATTTCTGTATTTACTGTCAGTGGATATCATGTTCCTAAACTCGTGTTTGGATTCCTTCCACTTCTATGAGGCATCACACTGCTCTCTTTCTCCTGGAGCCCATATGAAGGGGAAGGTCTTAGGGGTCCTGGTGGATGAAAACCTTAACAGGAGCCAGCAGTGTGTGCTTGCAGCCTGAGAGGCCAACTGTACCCTGGGCTGCATTGTTGGAGAAAAGACCACGGGAGACAAGTCTCATGCTATCATGATCAACAGGTCTCAAACTTTATTACGTACAATATAACTATTTATACATGAGATAATTAGCTCATACATATTGCAAAAGAAAAGCTCATGATTGGAAATTCCTCAACTGTGAGAACCGACCTTCACGGCTAGCTGTGCGGATTCTGCTTCCTTCTATCTACAAACTCCCAGCCTCATGCCATCCTGTTTCTGTTACACTTTCAAGGCAAAGGCACAGCGTCCTTGCCTTGAATTACGTATTGATTGTTACTGTTTCACCAACTTGATCATATCAAGGCCCTTGTCTTGCAACCATGTCTCAGTCAGTCTCTCCACATCATCCCTAGATGGAAACCCTGCAGCTGAAATGGGATGCAGCTCCCCACAGACCCACAGGAGCTGAGATTCCTCTGGTTCAGTTCAGATGTGGACAAGGAGTTGCTTGCATGTGAGCTCCTGCTCTAAATCCTTGGTCCTTAAGTGGTATTCTTGTTCATCCTAAATGGCAACAGACTCCTGTGTTTAGGGCACCCAAGTGTGCCTTTTCCACCCATCTCCATGGAACATGCAGAGTCATGCAGCTGACTAAACGGATCTGTCTCTGTTCTCTATCTATCTGTATATTCTGGAGCTCAAGGCACTACAGAGCTAATACAAGTCTTTATTCTTCAACTGATGAAACCTCAGTTTTCTATGGGCTCTCATGTGACTGGCCTCAGAAGCAGCCTAGTGTCATGGCAGTGTCCTGGGCTGTCCTGCACACTCACATGCAGCTGCAAATGCAGCACAGAGCCTTGAGGAAAGCCATGCCCTCAGAGTGTCTGTGCTGCTTGGACAACTCCAAGCCTCACAATGGGTCCAATGCCTGTGTGCCACCTTCTGAACACAAATACCACAGATGCGCTCCTCAGCCATGCTACACCTAATAGTACTCACTAAACTGTGTCTCTCAACACAACATCCAGACGTTCCTTGAACACCTCCAGGGTTGGTGACTCCACCACTTCCCTGGGCAGCCCATTCCAGGGCCTGACCACTATTTCAGAAAAGTAGTATTTCCTAATGTCAGGCCTAAATCTCCCATGGCACTGCTTGAAGCCATTCCCTCCAGTCCTATCACCAGTTACACGAGAGAAGAGGCCTTAGCCCAGCTCACTACAGATTCCCTTCAGGCAGTTATAGAGAGCAATAAGGTCTCCCCTGAGCCTCCTCTTCTCCAGACTGAACAATCCCAGCTCCTTCAGCCTCATCAGCCTCATCAGGCCTGTGCTCTAGACCCCTCACCAGCTTTGTCACCCTTCTTTGAACCCTCTCCAGGGCCTCAATGTCTTTCTTGCAGCAAGGGGCCCAAAACTGGACCCAGTACTCAAGGTGCGGCCTCACCAGAGCCCTCCGTGAACCCATGCTGACTAACTATAGTTATCTATGGAGACTAGATCTTGCTGTGGTGAGCCTTAAACAGTTAAGTAAAATTAGGTTAGAGCTTATTTTTCCTGTTGTGGTTTGCAAAAGGCTTTAGTGAGCCTTAAGCAATGCGTAAAATTTAACCCCCTTCCATCAGTGTGTCGTCGTGAGAGATCATTCTGCAACCCTACAAACCCAGAATGCTGGAATACTAGGGAAACCTTAGAAACTTACAGTTCTAGAGACCTAAAAGCCTTGAACCTAGAATCCTGTAATCCTATAAATCCTAGAAACCTAGAATTCTATAAACTGAAGAAACCTAGAATACTAGCACCATGCAATCCTAGAAACCTAAGATACCTAGCATTCAAAAAACCTAAATCCTAGAAACACTGAACCCTATAATTCTTTAATCCTGGAAACCTGGAATCCTGCTATCATAGAAATCTAGAAATCTAAGAAAGCTATAATCCTACCATCCTGCAAACCTAAGAAAAGTAGAAATTTAGAATCCTACAGAACAAGAATCCTACGTGCTTAAATTCCTACACTCCTACAACTCTAGAATTCTAGAAGCGTAGAATCCTAGAAACATAGAATCCTATAAATGTAGAAACCTCGAATCCCAGCATGCTAGAATGTGAAAGTCCTGGACTCTCAGAATCATCGAGGTTGGAGAAGACCTCTGAGGTCATCGAGCCCAACCAAGGACGTGCCGTGCCATGGAAGTCCCTCACCTGCTCCCCAGCAGCACAGGCTCAGGGCCAGCAGGGTGACACAGCACAGATCTGGTGACAGGTCACAGCTGTGGGTTTAGTGGTGGACTTGATGGAGCTGAGTTAACAGTTGGATGACCTGAGAGGTCATTTCTAACCTAAATGATGCCATGATGCCTTGATGGGGAGATTGCTGCAGGGGGAGATCACAGCCTGAGAACTCAGACCTCATCACTTTTTACTTGTTCAGTGTTGTACTGTTACAAAAGCCTGAGTATTTCTTTGTAATGTCCTCAAACCAGCCAAGGGGTTTTCCTGAGGAGAACCTTTCACGTGAAATTGCGATCAAGTGTCATCCACCTGCTTTGTGTTTATCACAAAAACAGCCCGTTCCTCACCTCGGCCAATATTCCTCAGTGATGGCAGCACGGACAGTTCATTGGTTCTTTCCAAAAGAACTCCAGAGTAGGAATAATGCCACGCTGTATTTAAATATAGTGAACAAGGCAGCACTGCTAAGCTCTGACAAACACTGCACAGAGCAGAATCTGCCCAAAGGAAGCTCTTCCAGCTGGCTGCTCTCTGGGCAATTCCCAAAGCAAACGCTGAACTGCTCTTTTCAGAGAGGACCCACAACAGTTCTCTTATTTATGGGAAATGCCCCGTGAAGCTCTGACCAGCTGGCTTTCTGTCGGGTGGAGCACTTCACATTGGCTTATCATCTTTCCTTGAAGAATCCTTGAGTTGTTTGCAGTTCTAAGCCATCTATCAGTGCTCTATTATTTCTTTCCTTTCATCTGGATAAAACAAGCTTCACTTACAGCCATGACAGGAGGCTGCATCGTGACGGGAACAAAACCCATAGGACACCTTTGTTCTGCTGAAGCTCAGGCACACAGCCCAGTGACTTCAGAACCTAACGCCAATTTTCACCCCCAGCCTTGGATTCCCTGCCTGTGTGTCCTCATGACAATCTGTCCTCACGGACAGAGGCAGCACTACGGCCATGTCAGACACGCGACACAGATTTCTGGATGCAACGTGGGGACTTCTGATGCTGGCTATTGAAGAGCGCAGAAAATACATGACACATCTCCTGACGTGGCCTTAGGGGTCTCGGCCATCCTAAATGATTCCATGATTCTAGAAGTCATGGTCTTTAGGTTTGGTAAGGAGGAAACGTGTCTGCCATAGCCCAGGTCTGTTATTCACTCCTGATATAACATTTGGTAGGGTGGTTGGTGGCCCTGCATGTGGCAGGGGGATTGGAGATTCATGATCCTTGGGGTCCCTTCCAACCCTGGCAATTCTGTGATTCTGTGATTCTGTGACCTCCTGCATGACCACAGAGGCAGAGTGGACACTGCCAGCCTCCCTATGCCTATGTGTCCCCAACACCCACCTGTCCCCACAGACTTCCAGGTCCCTGTCACCAATCAGTTCCCATTTGGCTGCATGTCCCCATATCCCCATATCTTCATGATTTCCCCATATTGCCATGATATTCTCATGTCCCCATGAAGTCCCCATTTCCCCATGATGCTCCCATATCTTCGTGTCCCCATATCCTTATGTCTCCTTGCTTTCCAAATATCTGCATAATTTCCTCACTGCCCACATCCCAGTTGCCCTCTCACCTCCCAGTGTCCCCAAATGCTGTGTCCCCAGTTCCCCAAACTATCAGCCCAACACCTTGCATCACTCAAGGACTCAAGAGAAGTCAGGGATGAATCCTTGGACAAAGTCTTGATATGGGGACGGTGGTCCTGGGGACAGAAAGGCTGGGGTGTGCTAGGTGCTGGCATTTGGGAGCTTTGGGCTCAGTGCCATGGGGATCCCAGCACTCAATGTTCTTCTTCTGATCCCTGGCTCCCTCCTGTGCCCCGGGGCTGGGGCAGGGAATGGCTGCATGCCAGGTCAGTCCGAGCCAAGGGAGCCTGCCAAACGCAGGGGCACTCGGGGGTTGTGGGGAGGGAGAGTGGGAGGATAAAAGCAGCCCTTGCCTCCTGCAGCCTCACCCAGCTCCCAGAGCACAGAGGAAGATGAAGGCAGCTGCGCTCAGCCTCGTGATGCTCCTCGCTGCCCTGTGCTGCACAGTGGAAGCTCAGGTGAAGCATCCATGGGGGATGTGGGCTGGGGATGGAGGGGATTGGCCATGGGGATCCCTGATGCCAAGGTCTTTCTCACTCCCTCTCCTACTCCTCTCCCCACAGCCACATGTGTATTTGCAACCCTCAGAAGAAATGCTGGTGAGTGCCTGGGAGCTTAGCTAAGGAGCTTAGCAGGGACTGGGGGGTCTGTCCCTGAAGGCAGAGACCACCCCTCAACTTGGCACATCCAAATTCCTTCCATTTGCACTCTAGTCCCTTTTTCTTAGGGTGCCCAAATCCTTTCTCTTGGGGGCTCCAAATGCCCTCTCTTTGGGTCCCCATATCCCATCCTTTTGGCACCCAGTCTCCTTTCTTTGGCACCCCAATTCTCATCTCTTTAGGTCCCCTATCCCCTCTGTTTCGTTTTCCCCGCATTCTCCTCTCTTTGAGATCCCCATTCCTCTCAATTTGGAACCGCCAAGTCTCTTAGCACCCCTATTCCCCTCCCTTGGGCCCTCCAAGCTTTTGCCCTGTTCCTATGTCCAACCCCAACTAAGAGCTCCTCCATGGGCAGAGGCACACACAGACCTTGGCAGCTATGGGGGGGGGGGGGGGGGGGTAGACCCAGGGCCAACCAGGGGGCTTGGGTGGGGACATCCTGTGATCCCCAGTCTCACAGTTCCCTTATGGCTGCCCCATGTCTCTTCTTCCCCAGCTGGAGCCACTACCTGTTGCTATCCACCTTCCTGGTCCTGTAAGTAGAGGGGCAACCCTGGAGCGAGAACAGAGCTGGGATGTGTTGCTGTCCTCTCTGTTTTCCTGGGACTTGGGGACATCCCTGGGCCCCAAAGACTCTGTTTGGCTCCCTCCTGTTTCGGGTGGTCAGTGGGCAGGGGAAGGAGGCAGTTGGGGCAGCTGGGGCTGAGCAGGTTACAGGACCTTGCCTTGGCCATGGTGTTCTAGTACCCACAATGGGTCCCTGCACCTTCAGGGCATCTCAGTGTGTCCCAGTATCCTTGGTGTTCCCAGTGTGTCCCAGCCTTTCCCATTGTCCCTCGGTGTGTCCCTACACCTCCTTTCTCCCCAGGTCGTGCTCAGCACAGAAGCAGAGGAGGATCCCCTGCGTGTGAGACGCGCAGCCCTGGATCTGCGTGTCTAGGTGAGCAGCACGGGGACACCTGCAACCCCACAGGGCACTTGGGGACCTTGGGTGTCCTGTAGCCCTGAGGATCAGGGGCTGGGGAAGGATGGTATGGAGGGGACTGTCCCTGGCCTGCTCCAGGGGGACCTGGGTACTGTCACCTCCATACCTTCCCTTGCACTCTATGGGGCAGTGCAGAGGAGGGGATTTGGAAGGGGCAAGCTCAGGCTGTCCTATGGATAGCCAAGGGTCACCGTGCAGGTGGAACAGGGGCTGTGGCTGCTGTCCCAAGGAGACCCACATCCTGTCCTGGGCCTGTTGGCTGCTGCCAGTCCTTCTTCTCCTGCCCTAAGTCCTTGGGGACAAACCTGCAGGGACAAGGATTTTCCTCACCTCTGATGCCCTTTGACGTCCTCTGATGACCAGCGCTGCCCTCTGATGACCAATGTTGCCCTCTGATGACCAATGAAGACCCTGATGATTAATGACACCCTCCGATGATCAATAAATCCCTCAGCAAAGCTACACTCTGTGTGTCTGTGTCCTTGTTCTCATGCTCAGCAGGGACCACTCGGATCTGTTCCGGCCTGGCAGTGGCCACCCTAATGTGCAGGGAGGTGTCCCCAGCTCCATGCCATGCACACCGTGACCTACACCCCTGTGGGCTTTCCCACTCTCTTATCATCTGCTCCAAAATCCTGAAGGAAAGAGCTCCTCATGTGCCAAGCAGCCTCAATACCCTCCCTCTGTTCTCTCCCAGATCCTCCTTCCAGTTTCTCCAAACCCTTCACCCTTTGCTCTACCTCTGCATGGCCACAGTGTGACCACATCACCCTCCTTTAGCCCCCTCTTTTATTGCAGCTACCTGTCCCTCCTTTGGGTCTGCTTCATTCCTCTTCCTTCAGTCCCCCTACCCCCTACCCCGTCACCTACAACAAGGTCTGCATATCCCCACCCATGGACTCCTCAAATATCCTGATGATCAATGAAGCCCTCTGATGACCAGTGACACCCGCTCTCGATTAATGAAGCCTTCTGATGGTTAATGAACACCTCTGACAACCAGTGGAACACTCTGACAGCCAACAAAGCCTTCAGATGACCACAGACACCTTCTGATGGCAAAATAAGCCCTCTGACGATCAGCAGATTGCTGCTTCACGTGCAGGGAAGGGAACGGTGGGAAAGAAAGATTCCGACATCATACTGGTACATAGCATGGTTTGCTCATCATAGCGTAATGGTTTGCTTCTGATTTAATCAGAGAATCTGGAGAGGAGTGTGGGGCTGCACCTGACTTCCCCGAGAGACATGACTGTAGTTGAAGAGATGAGGCAGGTGATAATCTGCAGACAAAGCAGTGCTGCCTGATGTTGGTCAGGGTGAGCTCCTTCGACCAGTTTGATGACCATGGGTCTGGAGATCATGGAATCCTAGAATCACCAAGGTTGGAAAAGACCTTTGAGATCATCCAGTCCAACCGTCCACCCATCACCAACAGTTCTCACTCAACCATGTCCCTCAACACAACGTCTTCACATTCCTTGCACACCTCCAGGGTCGGTGACTCCACCACCTCCCTGGGCTGCCCATTCCAGTGCCTGACCACCCTTTTGGTAATGTAGTATTTCCTAAAGTCCAGCCTTGGCGCAACTTGAGGTCATTCCCTCTTGTCCTATTACTGTCACGTGAGAGAAGAGGCTGACCCCCAGCTCACTGCAACCTCCCTTCAAGTAGTTACAGAGAGCAATCAGGTTTCCCCTGAGCCTCCTCTTCTCCATACAAACAATCCCAGCTCCCTCAGCTGCTCCTCATAAGACTTGTGCTCCAGACCCCTTACCAGCTTTGTTATCCTTCTGTGGACATGCTCCAGGGCCTCAATGTCCTCCTTGCAGTGAGGAGCCTAAAAGTGAATGCAGCACTGAAGTTACAGCCTCACCAGTGCACAGTACGGAGGGACAATGACTTCCCTATTCCTGCTAGCAATGCTTTTTCTGATGCAAGCCAAGATGCCATTGACCTTCTTGGCCACCTGGGCACACTGCTGGCTCATGTTCCTACAAGCATCGACCAGTACCCCCAGGTCCACATACCCTATGCAGTCTTCCAGCCACTCTGCCCCACACCTGTAGGGTTGCCTGGGGTTGCTGTGACCAAAGCCCAGCACCTGGCATTTGGCCTTATTCTATTCCATCCCATTGGCTTCAGCCTGCCAGATCCCTCTGTAGGGCCATGCAATCCCTGGGCAGATCGACGCTTCCTGCCACCTTGGTGTCATCTGCAAGTCATGGATGATGGCAAATGCCTTATGGGGGTGGTTACAGCAGTGGGAGCACAATAACTTGCAGTGGAGGGGTAAACCTATTTGGTCTGTGCAAAGATATTGCTGCTCAAATAAAGAATATGGTTGCAAAGGTGCACCATGTGGATGCTCATGTGCCCAAGAGTCGGGCTGCTGACGAACAGCAAAATAACCATCAGGTGGACCGAGATGCCAAAATTGAGGTGGCTCAAATAGACCTGGACTGGCAGAAAACAAGGGTGAATTATTTCTAGCTCGGTGGGCTCATGAGACCTCGGGCCATCAGGGGAGAGATGCAACATATAAGTGAGCGAGAGACCGAGGGGTGGACTTAACTGTGGATGCTATTGCACAGGTTATTCATGACTGTGACACATGTGCCATAATTAAACAAACCAAGAGGATGAAACCACTCTGGGAGGAAAGGCGATGGCAAAAGTATAAATATGGGGAGGCATGGCAGGTTGATTCTATCACCTTGCCACGATCCCGCAGTGGTAAGTGTTATGTACTTACCATGGTGGAGGCAACCACTGGGTGGCTTGAAACATATGCAGTACCCCATGCTACCGCCCGAAACACCATATTGGGTGTGGAGAAACAAGTCCTGTGCAGACATGGCACCCCAGAAAGAATTGAGTCAGATAATGGGACTCATTTCAAAAATTCTCTTGGAAACACTTGGGCCAAAGGTCATGGCATTGAGTGGATTTACCATATTCCCTACCATGCGCCAGCCTCTGGTAAAATTGAACGATACAATGGGTTGTTTAAAACTGTGCTGAAAGCAATGGGTGTAGGAATATTTAAGCACTGGGAAAAGCATTTGGCAGAAGACACCTGGTTGGTCAATGCCAGAGGATCCATCAATCGTGATGGTCCTACCCAATCCAGCTCCCTACATGCTGTAGAGGGAGATAAAGTCCCTGTTGTACACGTAAAGTGCATGGTGGGAAAAGAGTTTGGGTCCTTCCAGCCTCTGGAAAGGGCAAACCTCTCCTCTGTGGAACTGGTTTTGCACAGGGACCAGGGTCCACCTGATGGGTGATGCAGAAAGATGGGTATGTTCAATGTGTACCAGAAGGGAATTTGATGTTCGGAATGCAGTCAGTAATTCCATGTGTATATATGTATATAGACAAGTGTGTGTGTAATGCATTTCAATTATTCTTTTTGTATATATGTAGATATATTAAGCATGATGTAGCGATGTAGAGTAAGGGGTGGAATGTCATGCTTTTATAATTCTTGTTATCAGTATTCCACATCATAGCATCATGTAAAGCCCAGGGAATTAAAGAGTTAATGCTCCAGTTCCATGGACTGACAACTTTCTGGATACCTGGTTCTCAGAAGAGAAGAACTGCATATCCCAGGGGACTTTGCATTCAGAGACGAAGAGAAGTCATGGGAGGAAGTCACGGGATCTCTCCCTCTCCTGCTGCCTGGCAGTGTTGTGGTGCTCCCCAGCCTTGCGCCTTCAGTTCAAAGTGGAATGTTCAATTTCAGACACTCTCTAATTTTATTTTGTTTATTCCCCTCAATTTCAATTAGATTGTGTTACATATTGTGTTATCTTGCATTCCGATACCATATTTAGTGAAATTAAGTTTTCCTCCTTAGATTGTTGCAGCTGTTCTGTTTTTGGGCCAAGCTGCCATATCCCTTCTCTTCCCCTATTCCCTTCCCATTTTGGGTCCAGGGGGGCCTGCAGGCCTGCTGCTCCTTATCACAAGCACAGATTGATCTAGGCAGCTCTATGACACCCTGAAAGCCAAAAGGCCGGATGTTCATGCCTCTCAGGTTACCTTGAGACTGTGAAAATCTCCCCTCAATTCACGGAGAATCCCATCAAAGCAATGGGTCTTTACAGAGAGCAGTCTTGTGAGTGAATTGCTGAGACCAGCTTTGGGAGAAGCAACCATAGAGAGACTAAGAGACCCAGAGAGACCCAGAGAGACCCCTAGGGACACATAGAGACCCATAGAGATGCATAGGAACCCATAGGAACACATAGAGACCCATAGGGACCCATAGGAACACATAGAGACCCATTGAGAACCATACAGACCCATAGGGACTCACAGAGACGTGTACAGACCCATAAAGACCCCTAGGGACACACTGAGATCTATCGAGACCCATAGAGAGCCACAGGGACCAAATGAGACCCATAGAAATCCCTTAGAGACCCACACAGACTCATAGAGACCCATATTGACCTGTACTGACCCATAGAGACCCATAGACACCCATAACGCCCCTGACCTGAGGACTGTTAGTAGGAACCATGTCATGCCCAACACACAAAGGCAGGGAGGGGTGCCAGATTTGCAGCTCCTGGTTGGATAACAGTGAAACTGGCATTCAGTGTCCAGACACAGGCATCAGTTTTAATGCGAATCTGTGCACTACAGTTATCTGTAAGGTACTGGCACTTCTACAATTACTTCCATGTGCAGCTACACCTTGTGATGTTATAAGAAACCAAAGTAAGCCTTGTGTTTCTTAATGTCTTTAAGAGAGGAAGGGGAAGAAAAGAGAGACAGAGAAGGGGGGGGGAGAAAGAGAGAGGGACAGAGAAAGAGATCACTGGTCAGGTTTCCAGCTTTGATCCAGCTGAGAGAAGTGGGGGGTGCTTGGCTTCTAAGTGTCCTTGTCCCACAGTTTTGTAGCATGAAAATCCCAAAACAGGACCTCAAGGATCTCTCTGGCATCCTTCTGTGGCTCCTAGGTTTACAGGTGTGCCATCCAGGGCTGTGAGTGAGCTGGCAATAAACAAGCCCATCAGAAACAAGTTTGCAGTCAGAACTTCATACAGCACAATGGGAACGTTTTGGACAGAGCAAGGCTGTCTCATTTTTCATAGGATTCCCTCCTCCCCCAACTCCCCAGCCTTCAGTCTGTTGACATTTCAATGTCCTTCCAAGCCTTTGAGACAACTCCAGGCACACCGCAGGCAAAGTGTTTTTTGTTGGTCTGCTACGTAATGCAGGACCTGAGGGCTGACACAAGTGCAAGGAGAAAGGAGAACAGCGTGCAAAGGTGGTGCAAAGAGAGCAGCACTGAAAAGAGCACGTCCTGCTGCTGCCCATGGCCGTGGCTCCAGGGAAGCAGCAGCACAACTCAAAGGCAGCAGAGAGGGAGCGCCCAGCGGGCGGTGAGGGGCAGCCCCACAGACACCAGGGCTGCTGCAACGTGTGGCATTGGGCTCTTGGTTCCTGCAGCCCTCCTGTGTGCAGGGCTGCTCTCTGTGACCCAGAACAGGTAGGAGCTGATATAAATGAGTTTCTGATGAATTCTTTATCTATTCAAAGAGCCCAGCTACTTTTGTAGGATTTCCAGCCAGAAACTAAGGAAGAAAATAAAGGAGAAATGTGATGAACAGCATTGCTTTATTGCAACTAAAATTATCATAGGAACAATAAAAAGGGAGGGAGGGTGAAAGAGATGAAATAAAGGCATTCTGAGCGTTTCCTGAATTTCTGATAGTCATATGAGAAGCATGTTATTGATGCCGAAGCAAGAGATCTCCAAACAGTTTTCTGAGAGCATCCTTGATCTCCTGGTTCCTCATGCTGTAGATGACGGGGTTCATTACTGGAGGTACCACTGTGTATATCACTGCCACAACCAGATCCAGGAACGGGGAGGAGATGGAAAGTGGCTTCAGGTAGGCAAACATGGCAGTGCTGAGAAACAAGGTGACAACAGCCAGGTGAGGGAGGCACGTGGAGAAGGCTTTGTGCCGTCCCTGCTCAGAAGGCATCCTCAACACAGCCCTGATGATTTTCACATAGGACAGCACAATGAATATGAAACAAGCATAAAAGATTAAGGCACTAAATAGGATAAGTCCAACTTCTCTCAAGTAAAAAGCAGAACAGGAGAGCTTGAGGATCTTGGGGATTTCACAGAAGAACTGATCCACATCATTGCCTTTGCAGAGAGGCAGTGTAAATGTACTGGCAGTGTGCAGAAGAGAATTAAGGGCCCCAGTGCCCCATGCAGAAGCTGCCATGCTGGCACAAGCTCTGCTGTCCATCAAGGTCCCATAATGAAGTGGCTTGCAGATGGCAACGTAGCGGTCATAGGACATGATGGTGAGAATGAAATACTCTGCTGAGATGAAGAAGAGAAAGAAAAAGAACTGTGCAGCACATCCAGCATAGGAGATGGTCCTGGTGTCCCAGAGGGCATTGGCCATGGCTTTGGGGAGAGTGGTGGAGATGCAGCCCAGGTCGAGGAGGGCGAGGTTGAGGAGGAAGAAGTGCATGGGGGTGTGCAGGCGGTGGTGGCAGGCTACGGCTGTGCTGATGAGGCCGTTGCCCAGGAGGGCAGCCAGGTAGATGGCCAGCAAGAGCCAGAAGTGCAGGAGCTGCAGCTGCCGCGTGTCTGCCAACGCCAGCAGGAGGAACTCACTGATGGAGCTGCTGTTGGGCATCTGCTGCCTCTGATCTTAGTAACCGGTCTGAGGAGGGAAAACAGGAAAATGCTAATTCAAATCTCTCCTAGCAAACTCTACTCCATGTCTTGTGAAACCTCCCAGAATGTCTCCATCCTTTCTGCAAGATCTTTGAACTCTGGATGCTGCTTGCTGAGAGTGCCACGGAGTACAAGGAGTTCTGCTGCAGGCTGTAGATGAGTGAGCTCTGTTCTACAGCAATAAAGCAATTGAAAAACAGAGTGATCTCAGATTAAAAAGCTGAGAAAATAAGGAGGTTTCCACAAATTTCTCAAAACTGGACAGCAGCACTCTGTCAATATATTTTCTTCTAGTTTCCCCAGCATTCATGAAAAGTGTTTTTAAGGTAGAAATCCTTAATCACTGTGAGACACTTCAAGTGTCAGTGTCACTTTTGATGTCAGAGAGGCAAAGGGCATACCCCTCACTTCCAAGTGATTGGTCCACATGATCTGCTCTGTGTTTGCACCACTGGAGGATGCTCACACTCTAGGAGTTAACCTGACAGGACTCCGGTTGCCAGTAAGAGCAGAGGTTACTTGTGCAGAGCTCCAAGTCTCTCGTCTTCCTTACCATACCAGGGGAAGATCTCAGCTCTCCCTTTCTCTGCAGGGACACTGCCATCCAGCAGCATTTCCATGGCCTCAACACTGAGGCATCTTCTCCGTGGTGTTGCTGGATAACACACAGCTGCCGTGGCAGAGCTGCAATATTTTGCAGGGCTGACTTCAGCCCAGGAGGAACCACAGGAGCAGAGTCAAAAGCCCCAAACAGGGGGTGTTCTACAAAGAGAGTCAGCTCATTCCTAGCCCTAAAGTCAGCATTTATCAGAGGGTGCCTGAGCCCCTCCTGAATCCTCATCCTACACTCTGTTGAGCCTTTAGTGCAACTCTTAATTAAGTTCTCATGGCACTAGGAATGGATGCACAGAGTGACAGTGAAAACAGACCACAGTTGCTGCAGGGAAGGTATGTGCACTGCAGGGATGGCAGTGAGGTGCCCATTTCCCCTCCCAGCCTTTGCAGTCAGCACTCTCCTCCACCTCCCTGCCCGTGTCTCTGCTACCTGCAATTGTCCCTGCCTGCAGCCGCTTCTCTGTCCCCACATCCCCTCCCTGGAGCTCACAGAGCACATCAAAGCTGCTGTATGCTCAGCTCTGTCCTGCAGTCCCCTACTGCCCCTGCACATCACCCTTGGGGCACAGCAGGGACCTGCTCTGCAGGACAGCCCTGGGCACCCAGCTGCAGCCCCGGCTGCACAGCCTGCAACCATTACGGGACTCACAGCCCTCAGGTCTGTGCTCTGATGCTACAGCATGGAAGCCCTCAGCTGGAGCAGGTCTTTTTCATGATAATGAAACAGATTTTATGCAGCCTAACCTGCAATGAGATATCTCAAATTTAGTAATCCCTCCAGTAAAAGCCACTACGTTGCCTGCAGTGAGAGACTTACCTTGTCAAGGGCTGTGAGAAATGCTCTTTCAGTGAACTCACAGCCTGCTAACGTGCCACACAGCCTGTAAGCTTTTCTTCTTCTGTCCTATCACCTGCAGATCATGCCCCCAGCCCTGCTGTGTACTGCACAAGAGCTGCTCCTGTGTACAGCTTTCTCTGCAGTGCTGCCCACTTGTATGAGCTCCTTGAGTCCCAGGAGCCCGGCCCAGCTCAGCAGCAGACAATGTGATTTCCTTCTCTCCATGGAGATATCCATGACTCTCCTGAACTAAGAGTTCCTGCAGTGCAGCAGGGTCATCACTACAGAACACACTTCAAAGTCAGCTCAATTAATCAACACAATTCCTGAAGCACGGTTGCTCCTACAAGAAAAAAAATTGATCATGAGAGAAACAATGGCAAATCTGGAAATCCTCCATTCATGACTTGTAAATGCAGTCATAACATTACAGAATCATAGAAAAGTTTCGACTGGAGGAGACTCTGAAGATCACCTAGTTCTAATCCCTCAGCCATGGGCAGTGTTGCCAACTACCAGATCAGTCTGCCCAGAATCGCATCCATTCTGACCTTGAATGCCTCCAAGGATGGGGCATTCACAGCCTCTTGTGATAACATTTTCCAGTGCCTGTGTGTAAAAAATGTCTTTCTAACATCTAATCTCTGTCCCCCCTTTTTAATTTTGAAGCCATTTCCTTTTGATCTGATTCTATCAGACCATCTCATCCTACATATAGGTTTAGACATCTTATCCACTGTTGGAAACCCTGGGATTGAAATGGGATCAGTTCCTCACAGAACCATGGGAGCTGGGAGTCCTCTTAGCTGAGTTCAGATGTGCACAGTGAGGTGTCTGTGTGTGAGCCCCTCATCTGAATCCTTGCTCTTTATTCAACAGGGACTGCACTGCTCACACACAGACACTCAGTGATGACCAAGGTGCCTGGGGTGATCCTAGCTGTGTGCTCGTGCTTGTAAACTGTGGTGGAAAATCTGTGAGACAGACAGCTCCTTCCTGAGCATCAGCTGAGGGCCAGAAGGGAGGTATTCCTGGCCATCCTAAATGCCACCACAGCCCTGTGCTTGGGGCACCCACTGTGCCTTTTGCACCTGTCCCCATGGAGCATGTTGTGCTCTTCTGCTGACCAAATGGATGAGCTCACAAAGGAACAGCCAGATCTTCCTCTCTGCTCCATCCGTGGCATACTCTGGAGTTGAAAGCTATGACACATCTACCTTCTTTCACTGATGACACCTTATGAGTTTGCTCTGGGCTCTCATGTGAATGTCATCAGAAGTATTCTAGGGTCATGCCAGTTCCCAGTTGACAGGAAGCTGGCAAACACTGTTTCAATTTTATGGAAGAACAACAAGTATTATCTAGGCAATGATAGACCTGTCTGACTCTCTTCAGTGCCTGGTAAACTTGAGGAGAAAATATGCTGGGAGTTACTGAAAAACACTGAAGGACAATTCTGTCATTGGTCACAGCCAACACCAGTTCAAGAAGAGCAAGTCCTGTTTAACTTCATGTCCTTTTATAAGGTCAAACATGTAGATGAACAAGGGAAGCCATCCGATGTAATCATTGAGGATTTCAGAAGAGCTTTTGATACTGTTTCTCACAGAATTAGTCCGGACAAAATGTCCTGTGTATTGCTAGACAGAAACATCATGTGATGGGTGAGCTGTTGGCTGATGGGTCGGGCCCAGAAGGCAAATGGGGCTCCACCAGGCTGGCAGATGGCCACAAGCAGAATTCCCTAGGGCTCCATCTGAGGGCCACTTCTCTTTATTGTTTTTGTGAATTATGTGCATGTAGGGCTAGAAGATGTATTGAGTAAGATTGCTGATGATACCAAATAGGGTGGGGCTGTTGCCTCCAGTGAGGTTGGAGTGGACTTGTAGACTGATGTGGACAAGTTAGAGAAATTTTTTAAGCACAAAATGCACATGAAGTATAACAAGAACAAGTGCCTGACCTGAGTAGGGGCAACCCGGGACATACACACTGACTGATATGGGACACGGGAGAGCAGTTTGACTGAAAGGGATTGGGGGTCCTGGTCAACATCAAATTGAACGTGAGTCAGCAGTGTGCCCAGGCAGCCAGGAAGGCCAACCGTTCCCTTGGGTGCACTGTGCATGGCATTGCTAAATGGGGAACTGAGGGGGGATTTTCTTGATCTGCTCTGCACTGCTGGAGCACTGGGAACACTTCTGGGCACTGCAGAACATGAAGGAGATGAAACTATTGGAGACTGTCCAAAGGAGGGCAGAAGAGCTGAAAGATATGGAGTTCGAGGTTTCACTGGGATTGACTATTTGTTCAGACAGGGCCCTTCTCACATCCCACATCCTGGCATGAGACACACTGCCCACATGGCACTTGGGCCTCACGGCATCCTTGCACCCCATGCAGAGTCTGGCAGCTGCTGTGCCCTGGTCTTTCATTTGACATCAGACAAACCTCCATCCCACTGCCCCAGGAAGGGCCCTGAGCCAGCACGAGGGACACGATCTCCCTGCCAAGGCTCTGCGGATCAGGCCTTGGCCTTTCTGCTTCACGAGACAAAGGAGGCTTTGCTCAGCATCACAGCCACCATCCCAGTGCCTTGGTCTGCCTGCAATCATGGCTTCCAATTATCTGCTCTAACAAGTCCCTGGGGAAGCTTGCTTGTCAATGGCCTCAGTGGGGCCCATTAATACTCCAAGAAACTTCACTGTTCCTTCTGACTTTGTCTTCTTGGGCATTTCGTGCAATCTTCTCTGTGCACTGGAGGTTGATGGACTAAGCAGCAAATTCCCCGTGGGCCCATTACAATCTGCAGAGCCCTCCTGTGCCTTGTGCCTTCCTGTCATCTTCTTCAGGTGTTCACAACTTGTACAGCAAACTGGAGAGGTATCTGGAGAGAGCTAAAATTGGAAGAGAACGAAAGGCATTTATGACGACTATTTATTTATTTATTTATTTATGGTTAGGTTTAAACAAGAAGTTGCAGCAGCACTTTGTAAATGATATTGATCCAAGATGTCCCCAATTGAGCTTTGCCCTGTCACCGTGTGGACAAATGTCCTCCTCAGCTACTCCACCCCATTTCTACTCCCATTGGCCCCATGAGACTTGCATTACTTTTCCTCATGTCACTCTTCTCCTCTGCAGTCACATTCTCAGTGTTAAACCTCGATTGCACCAACTCCCACAGGCTTTCCTCAGAGAACCAGCTGCACATGGGCAAGGAAAGATTTCTCTCTTTTTTTTTTTTTTTTTTGATGACAAACAGTTGTAAACATGATGCAATTGAACGAACAGTAGAGCAATGTAATCCACTGCATGCCTTGTCCAAGACGCGTCTAATGAGGTTTGTCTTTCACTGGGAATATTAGTACAAGAAATATGTTAGACAGAGATAGGAAGGTATAGATAGAATCACATTTAAGGAGTTGATCGAAGAGTCCATCAGACTTTGCAGAGATGTTGCAAGTTCCAATAATCTCCCTGAAGCTGACAGATCAGCCAGATAATTCGGAGGTATCTGAGTGAACAAAGAGCAAGGGAAGGAAAAATTTGTAGACCAGTGGGAAAAGCATGTGTCCAGATGGCCTGCTGAAAACACACCCTGAATCATGGTCATTGATTTAGGAGAGCTGGAGATAGTTGGAGAATGAGGGACATCAAATACGCAGCAGGGTAGAGCAGCGGTGGACGCTGGGCATTGGTCACAGGGCATTGGCACTGGCACCAATTCCTCAGAGAACCAGTTGCACATGGGCAATGAAAGATTTCTCAATTTTCCAACTAACAGAATTCCTTCATGATACAATTGAATGAACAATGAAACACAGTCTGTGTCCTTGTACCTGAAGGCATGTGTTTCCTGCTAACACAGTTCTGCAAAATGTTGTTCTTCTTGGAATAAGATAGAAAGGACACAAAATCCCCTAAAAGACTTGAATTTTCAAATTAAAACAAACAAACAAACAAACAAAAACAGATCTCATGAGTATTTTAGAATTTGAGAGGTGTGTTAATTCATTTTCACTGATTTCCATCGTGGTCTTCAATCCATTCAATTCAATTCAATTCAATTCAATTCAATTCAATTCAATTCAATTCAATTCAATTCATTCAAATCAATTCCATTGCTTCTGTTTTATTGACATGAACATCTTTCAGACTTACAGCTTCAAAAATAAAAGAAAATCCATCTCTGTTCTGAACAGAGCCTGGCGCTCCCCAGGATTTCCCTGCCGAGAATTGTCCATGACAGCTCTCCGTGTTTCCACTAACTGAGTCACACTGTGGTATGAGATCTTCTCACGGTCTCAGACCTTGTTTTAGAAGGTCACATGCAGCACAGGACGCTTCACGCCCTTCATGCCAGGTAGCATGCCCCATTTCACTGTGAGCTCACATTCACCCTAGCTTTCCTTTTGCTGTGTATATATTTCTAAAAGCCCTTCTGTCTTTGATATGCCTGGGCAGGTTCAACTCTGTGTGAGCTTTAGACTTTCTAAATTAATCTCAGCAGGTTCACTAGGACAAACACTCTGCATTGCTCCCAGCTGACCACTGCTTGTTTCCAATTCCTATATATGCTTTCTTTCTGTACCGTACACCACAGACACTTGAGGAAGCCAAGGTGTGCTCTCCTGAAACCCAAAGGTGTGAACTTGACTTTTGCCCTCCCTTCAGACTCCACAGCTCCACCATCCCATGGCCACTGCAGACCATCTTCACTTTGACCTTCAAATTCTCCACCAGACCTTCCTTGCCGGTGAGTATGAGATGCAGCAGAGCACCTCTCCTCTTTGGTTCCTCTAAGGCTTGGTGAAGAAACTGTCAGCTGTGCTCTCCAGGGATATCCTGGATCTTGTATGCCCTGCTGTGCTGTCCCTGCAGCAGATACTGCAGTGGAAAAGGCCCCCAAAGGGGACAAGGGCCTGACAACAGTGGCTCCCATCTGTCTGCAGAGGGCACCTTCCACTTGCTCTTCCTGATCAGGAAGCCAGGAACAGACACTGTTGGTCTCCTCTCTTTGCCATTGCCATTCTCTGACCTGGCTGCTCTGCCATCCCAAGGAAGAGCTCATTGTGCTCTCACAGAGGGCAAATGCTCTTCCTTGTCTCCTCTCCCATCTATCATAAAGACTTGTGCTACAGTCCAGCTGTGGAAGCCATTAAACCACGTCCCTGTGATCCAAACAAGAGCTCAGACCTGCAAGTGTACAAAGCTCTCTAGCCCAGCACATATTGGTGTTCTCTTTCATGTAAAACCACATAAGAAAACATCCTGTTCAGGAGGCATTACTGGATTCAGTGCATCCATGGTATCCATGAAGGTGGCACATAATCATTGGACCCACTGTGGGGCGCCAAGTTGTCCAAGCAGCATGGATACTCCTGGACATGGCTTTCCTGAAGGCCCTGTGCTGCATTTGCAGCTGCATGTGAGTGTGCTGGACAGCCCAGGGAACTGGCATGACACTAGGCTGCTTCTGATGTCATTCACATGAGAGCACATAGAAAACTGAGGCTTCTTCAGGTGAAGAACAAAGATGTGTGTCAGCTCTGTAGTGCCTTGAGCTCCAAAATAGGCAGCAGATGGAGAACAGAGGAAGATCTGCCTCTTCTTCTGTGAGCTCAGCCATTTAGTCAGCTGCATAACTGCATGCTCCATGGAGATGAGTAAAAAAGACATACTCCAGTGCCCTAAATGCAGTGGTCTGTTGTCATTTAGGATGGCCAAGAATAGCTCTAACCCCTCTCTGGCCCTCAGCTGATGCTCAGGAAGGAGGTGTCTATCTCAGGGATTTCCCACATACTTCTCAAGCACAAGCACACATCCAGGAGCACCCCAGGCACCTTGGTCATCACCCAGGGTCTGTATGTGAGCAACTAACTCTCCACTGGAGGAGCAAAGACTCATCGCAGAGCTCAAATGCAGGCAACTCCTTGTGCACATCTGAACTGAACCAGAGAAATCCCAAACCTATTTCCACCATAGGGTTTCCATGTAGGGATGAGATGCCAGCACTGCCTCAGCTGGATCACTGCCCTGCACAGAGTAAGTCTACCCCTACCTGTCCTTGCCTGTGTGCTCTTTTTGTTACAGCAACACTCACTGGAGGAGTAACCGTATGTCTGGAATTAGTCACTGTCCAGTGGACATTTGGTGGTTAATGCAGCAGATTTCAGAGTACAGTCATGACACTGCTGTCTTTCAGGAGCTGTTGGCCACGGAGACCCAGGGACATCTCCGGGGAGATCATTGGGAAGATAGAAATGGAATCACCTGCTGCTGAGCTGTTCTGGGCTCCTGGGACACAGGGAGCTCCTACAAGTGAGCAGTGCTGCAGAGACACAGCTGTGCCCAGAAGCAGCTCCCGTGTACTGTGCATCAACCATGTTTCTGGAATTTAGTGGATGTTTTGATTAATTGAGCTAACTTGGATGTGCGTGCTGTAGTGATGCCCGTGCTTCTTTGCAGGAGTTGTCAGCTCAGGAGGGCCATGGATATCTCCAGGGAGAGAAGGAAATCACATCCTCTGCAGCTGAGCTGGGCCGGACTCATGGGGCACAGGAGCTTATAGAAGTGGGCAGCACTGCAGAGAGACAGCTGTGTCCAGGAGCAGCTCCTGTGCAACACACAGCAGAGCTGGGGACATGATCTGCAGGTGAGAGGGAGACAAGAGAAGGAAGAGAGATCACGGGATGTGAACAGTGTGAGAAGGCTGTGAGCTCACTGGAGGAGCATTGCTGACAGCCCTTGACAAGGTAAGTTGCTGCAGACAATGCATCTGCTTTTACTGGAGGGATCACTAAATGTGGGACATCCCATTGTAGATCAGGCTGCCTGCACTCCATGCTTCTTTATCAAGGAAAAACTTTTGCTCCAGCTGAGGTCTTCTGTGCTGCAGCATCAGAGCTCAGCCCTGAGGGCTGCGTGTCCCAGGACGGCTGCAGGCTGTGCAGCTGGGGCTGCAGCCAGGTGCCCAGGGCTGTCCTGCAGAGCAGGTCTCTGCTGTGCCCCAGGGGCTGTGTGCCGGGACAGGGACTCTGCTGCCTGCCAGGCTTAGCACTCAGCACTCAGCACTCAGCACTCAGCACTCAGCACTCAGCACTCAGCACTCAGCCTGCCCGGGAAGCTGCCCAGGGCGCTGTGGGGAGACGTGTGGGGGGAAGGAGCACCCTGGCATGACAGGGCATGGCAGGGGCCTTCTGCTGCTACAGCTGCTGCCTCAGGCAGGGGGATCACAGACACACTGCATCAAAAGCACTGCCAGGGATCTTTCTATAAGAATAATAAAAGCAGGGATTTTAGGCCAAATTTTTCTGTCTTGTTTCTAGAGAAAGGTAAATAACTTCTCAAGTGTGAGCACATGAACTGATAATCCTAACAGCAGACACCTTACTCACAGGAAGCTCGCCACCAGAAACACCTTTGCGCTCATGACCAACAGGTCCGATGCATGAACCAGCTCCTGTGCAGGCAGAGCTCCAGCTGAGCAGAGCAGCATCTCCCCAGGCACGTGTCCATCACCCTCTGCAGTGCACAGGGGCTGAGAGCCACTGCCTGGGGCTGTGGGCAATGCAGGCTGTGAGGCTGGGAAGGAGCTGGCTTTCCCTTAATGAGATGCCATCAGTAGGACACTTCTCCCTGAGTGGTCCTTCAGAGCCGTGAGCTGACCTTCAGAATGCAAATCCTTCCCATAGCCTGGACAACAAATTTGAGGGAAGTAGCAGAGAGATGCAATAAGCAAGGAAATGCTGTGGGGCTTTTGAAATGAATGTTAGGTTTCCTTTTCAAGATGAGTGGTGATGAGGCACTGCTGAAGTACATTGAGAAATGATGAATATTCCGTGATGGGCATTGGATTCCTCTGCTCTCAGCTGGGTCTGACTTCTTTTCACAATGTTTTGGGAGTGTAATCCTTCTCCCTCTTCAAAACTGACAAGCTCAGAGCAATTAGAAACAAGCCCAACCAGCTGCCCTTTCTCCACACTAAGGAGAGGTAAATCCCTTTGCCTCTCAGATCTCATAGGCATTCATACTGAGTACAGCAGAAGAGCTCCGAATTTCTCAATTCAGCAAACACTCCATGGACACACTGAGTGAGAGGAGGGAGTGCAGAAAAACTGTCACTGCAATTTCCATTTGTGACCCACATATTTTTGGCTTTGAGTCCACAGATGTAGACAAGCATCTCCCTATTAGAATTTACTTCATGTGACACATTTTGGAAAGAAAACCTTTCCTTACACGACCACATTTCCCTGTCCCTAAGGGGATAAGACTGCTTCCTGGAGAGAAAAAGTGCAGAAGCCCTGAAGGCAAACTCAGTGTCAAGAAATGTAGCTCACATCACTGGGGTTGAATGAACATTTTCCACACTGAAATCTCTGTCTTTAACTTTTGTACTCCCTGGACAGGTTCTTGTGGCAAAAGGCAGCAGATGCCCAACAGCAGCTCCATCAGCGAGTTCCTCCTGCTGGCGCTGGCAGACACGCGGCATCTGCAGCTCCTGCACTTCTGGCTCTTGCTGGGCATCTACCTGGCTGCCCTCCTGGGCAACGGCCTCATCAGCACAGCCGTAGCCTGCCACCCCCGCCTGCACACCCCCATGTACTTCTTCCTCCTCAACCTCGCCCTCCTCGACCTGGGCTGCATCTCCACCACTCTGCCCAAAGCCATGGCCAATGCCCTCTGGGACACCAGGCACATCTCCTATGCTGGATGTGTTGCACAAGTCTTTTTCTTTTCTTTTTTGTTTTCAGCAGAGTATTCTGTCCTCACCATCTTGTCCTATGACCGCTACGTTGCCATCTGCAAACCACTGCACTACGGGACCTTGATGGACAGCAGAGCTTGTGCCAGCATGGCAGCAGCTGCCTGGAGCACTGGGGTTCTCTATTCCCTGCTGCACACTGCCAGTACATTTTCAATGCCTCTCTGCAAAGACAATGCTTTGGATCAGTTCTTCTGTGAAGTCCCCCAAATCCTCAAGCTCTCATGCTCACAATCCTACTTCAGGGAATTTGGGTTTCTCCTTGTTAGTGTCTGTTTAGCCTTCGGGTGCTTTGTTTTCATTGTTGTGTCCTATGTGCACATTTTCAGGGCCGTGCTGAGGATGCCCTTTGAGCAGGGGCGGCACAAAGCCTTCTCCACGTGCCTCCCTCACCTGGCTGTGGTCTGCCTGTTTCTCAGCACAGGCATGATTGCCTACCTGAAGCCACACTCCCTTTCTTCCCCATCCCTGGACCTGATGGTGTCATTTCTGTACTCGGTGGTGCCTCCAGCAGTGAACCCCCTCATCTATAGCATGAGGAACAAGGATCTCAAGGATGCTCTGTGGAAACTGATGACCAAATGTGTTTTGAAAGCAGTGAACTGCCCACATTTTTCTACCTAAGCGTTGTAATGCAGATTTTAATAGAATACAACTGCCTTTTTTTTTGGTTTGTATATTCATTTGCTAAGTGTAATTTATTGAAAGTTTTTTTGTGTGTGTTTTATGTATTCTAATGTTTTTTGCTGAAACATTGCTATCCACATCAAGTGCTACTCAGTTTGTACCTATGCAGTGTTGCCCAGGCACACTGTACATGAGTGACCAGGATCTCTGTGAAGCTTAACAAAACAAAGGACATGTATTGACTTCATTTGTCTTCCTTCCTGTGAGACATTTCTGGAGCTGCTGGGGTCAACTGTTCTCAGAAACCGAAAATCCAGCACGAAGCATACGACTGTTAATCAAACTGTGCATGAAAATGCACACTGTTGCGCTAAGAGACAGAATTCAGTGCTGTGGTGGTGGTGTGTTGAGCTGAAACTCAACCCCATAGACCCTTAGCCTTGCAGCTCCTGTGGCTTGGTGACAGTGCTGCTGTGTGGCTGCAAACACAAGCAAGGACACGCAGTGGGCACTTCTGTCACACTGTGGTGGATTGTTTCCACCACAGCAAGTCTATTGTAAATGGAGATCTCCTCATGGCAGAGACTGCACAGATTCCCAGCCTTACTCTCCCACTCATGCTAAAACCAAGCTTTAATTGCTAGCATTATAATATTGTATTTAACGCTAGCCCAAACTGCAGCCCAAAACAAAACACTAATCTGTAATGCTTACCTGTACCCTAACACTGTCCTGAAAACCTTAGCAGAACACCAAGCCCTCTCACTAAACCTTTGCTTAATCTCTGCCCCAAAAGGTGACTGCTAACCCTTAATCCCTATCCTGAACACCCAACACCCACAGACCCTGCTCCTGTGCTCTGCCCTCCTCACCTTCAACCCCTCCCCTAACCCTAAACTTTGGGTACTTGGTTATGCAGGGCAGAGCAGAAATCGTGGAGTCTCTGGGCAAATCCATTTAATGCAGTGATGAATAGGAGGCGATGTCTGTACAGGAGGTGACGTGTGACTGATCAGCTTGAGGCCATAAGGAGGAGGTGGGTAGGAATGCTGCCATGAGCTCAGCTCTACCTCAGGCCCTCATGGGCCTGCAGGTGGCACGAGGCTGTGAAGGTGGCTGTGAGGTCACTTGTGTGTGTGGAGTTGACAGGCCAGCCCCAGGAGCGTGTCCCAGAAAGGAATGGTGTGCTGCCTTCTGCCTGAGGCAGCTGTTGGTCAGCCCTTGACTTCTGGCTGGGATCTGTGCACACAGGATCACGTCTGCAGTGTCCCTGAGAGGCCGACAGAAAGTGCCAGGTTGACGTGTTGGCTGTGGGATCCTCTCTGCCTGAGCACCTGGTAGGGCCCATGGAGGAAGAAGGAGGTTTGTGTAAGGGATTGTGATGGCTCTTCTGTGTGAGGACACAACTCCATAGCAGGAGGGACGTGACTTGGTCGTGTCTGTCCATGAAGCTGGCACGTGCCTTGGAAGATGATGGTGAGGTTCCTTCTTCTCAATGGCTGACAGGCCACAAGAAAGCTGATGGGTGGCATTTCCATGAGGAAGTGATTTCCAACACAATGGAGTTGACCTTGCTAGTGGAAATGAGGAAAGGAGGGAAAAAACTCCCTCAAAGTGCAGCTTGAAAGCTCGAGGCTGGGCATGAGGAGGAAGAAATGTCACTGGAAGGGTGATGATGTGGGGCCATGCTGAGGGATCACTCCATGGCTTTGTGTTTCAAGGGACGTTCAGAGAGGCTTGAGAGACATCAGTGACATGATTGCAGTGCCAGGGTCAGAGCGGGGCGGAGAGGAGAGGTGGGTGTCTGCAGACCACAGGGAAATAGGGGCTGGGCTGGAGCAGCATAGGAAATCCTGCAGAGGAGAAGGCAGTGGGTGCTGGTGAGGATGGAGGGCCCCAGTGGCAATGAAATCTTTGTCCCCTTGGCCATGGTTTGTGAGGAGATTTATTATGCTTATGGTAATGGGGCCTCAATGCCTCCTCGCATCCCTGTGCAGAGCCTGGGAGGTGTCACACTGCTGTCCTTCACATGGAGTACAATCCGCCCCACCACACCAACCCTAGGACGAGCCCTGAGCTCATTCCCTCAGATACGATGGATCTCCCCTCCAGCGTGTGGATGTCAGGCCTTGGTCTTTCTTCATCAAACAAACCAAGAGGTTTCTCAGCACATTACTTTACCTAACTGTAATCATTATCTCCAATTCCCTGCTCTAACAAGTGCAAGGGGAGGCTGTGTTGGTAATGTTCCTCAGTGGGCCCCATTAGTACGCCAAGATCCCTCATCTTTTTCTTCCAACTTTACTTTCTCAAGTGCTTACAGCATTCTCCACTCAATACCTGAGGTTCATAGACCTGACATCAAATGTACCATGGGTCTCTCTGAAGTGCAGAAAGTTCCAGTGAGCCATGTCTGTTCCATAATGTGTTTGAAGTCAAGACTTAAACAGCTAGGTGGAGAGGTTTCATAATGTAGTAAAGGAAGAAGATTTCAAAGGTTACCCAATAAAAATGTTTTCAGATTTAAAGTAGTGCATCTTGTTCTGATGTTGATCCAGAGAGTCTCCTAAGGAGATCTGCATAGGCAGGAAAAGCAATTGCTTGAGGTCTGACACAGTACGGACAACCTGACTGCTCACCTCCCAGGCCTGACGTGTCTGCTGTATGCCACCTGGCACTTGCATCACTTTTCCCTACAGCAGAATTCTCCACTGAAATCTGCAGCTGGATGTTACAGTTCCTTTACACCATTCCTTTACCTGCTTTCCTTAGAGAACTGTCTGTGCACAGGCACAGGATGTTGCTTCCTACTTTAAAACAAACAACAGTAAAAGAAAATACAAATTCTCTGAAAAGAGAACCTTCTTTTCAGCCGTATCCCGCCAGCGTGATTCACCCTCCCAATAGGATACGATTGACATGAAATGATAAACATTAATAGGAAGAGTGTTTTAACTGAATAATAAATGATAGGGAGCAAAGGATTGTGACTCAAATAACTAAAAGAAGTTTAAATCGTTTAATCCGTGACCCAATGCAAACACTGTCAGAGTGAAGGACACTGGTTTATGACATAACATGAGGAAGAAAGGAGGTCGCTGGTCTATGAAACGTCATTCCTGTGCCATGACCAATGCAGATAACGCTGGAGTAGAAGCTCCAGGCCACAAGCACGCTGAGCACAAGTTCTCACTTGCCAAATGAACATGGAGGCCACCACTGCAAAAATGCTGCTTCACATCACCTTTTCTCTCTGGACTCTGCTCCACACCATCAAGTCCACTATCAGTACCACCAGGAGCCCGCCAGGCTGGCAGCTGGGAGGAGTCAACGTGGGGACAGGAAGCGCATCCCTACAGCACTCCTCCCAGCAGGGACAGGACAGGGCAGAGGAGCAAGGGAGAGGCAGGCTGAGGACAGGTGGCTGGAGTGGTGATGTGAGCTCACTGTCACTGCAGCACCTGAATGGCCCCTGCAAGATGTGCCGGCCGGCAGCACTGGGAGGTCATGGAGTGCATCAGCAGTGACAGCACTGGAGAGGGGAGGGCAGGGCGGGTGGCAGAGCTCCATCCAGGTGCTGGCTGCGGGTCCTCTCTGGTGCAGCCACCTGCAGCAGGATGGCAAGCAGAGCATGTTCCTGCTCATCCATCCATCCCTGAACACACAGCAATCTCCATAGCCTCTCTCCAGGCCATGCCATCCTCCCACAGATCCTTGCCCAGGGCAGTGTGTCCTTGCTGGCCTGGCAGCAGCTCCCTGTTCCCTCCTGCTTCGCTCTCCATGCTCTGTGCAGGGCACTGAGCTGATGGAGCTGCTCTGCAGAGAGAGGGAGCTGTGGTGCCCTGGGACACTGGGCTGACGCTCTGCTGCTCAGGGTGGGAGGCAGTCCCAGCTGGATGGGATCTCTACTGCTGAGTCTCTCTCCATCTGCCCAGCTGGTTCAGCAGCACCACTGCAGAGCCCTCATTTGCCTGTGGGCTCCTCAGTTCCTTTGGATCAATGGTCTGTTATTGCATAGGAAATTATTCTTTGCCTTACGCTTACACTGCCTTTTACACTTTCCCTGGAGATTCCTTGGCTATCTCCTGGCTGCTCCAGATTTCTCTCCAGGATGTGTCTGCATCACAGACAGCCGCACAGTAGCAGGGACAGTCCCACACAGTCATGTTCAAGACCAGTTACTGTTTGCTGGGCCATGTATAACAAAGAGTATTCCTGGCACAGATTTGGAAGAGGCATTCAGACTTCTGGCCCTGCCCTGAACAGCCACTGCTGTCACGATTGTCCCAGTAGGGAGGCCAGCTGTGGCACAGTGCTGCACACTGCCTGCCTGCCTGCAGCCATAGGGATGCCACTGTAGAGACAACAGCACTGACCAATTACAGCAGTACTGAGAGCTGACACAAATGCAAGGACACAAGAGAACAGTAGGGAAATATAAAGAAAGCAGCACTGAATAGACCACGTCCTGCTGTTGCCCACGGCTGTGGCTCCAGCACAAAGGCAGCAGAGAGGGAGCCTACCGGGTGGGGAGAGGCATCCCCGCAGAGACCAGGACTGCAGCTCCCCATGGCAGTTGGGCTCTTGGTTCCTGTATCCCTCCTGTGTGCAGGGCTGCTCTCTGTGATCCAGAGCAGGTGGGGGCTGAGATAAATGAGATGCTGATGAATTCTTTATCAATTCAAAGAACCCAGCAACTTTTGTACTTTGGTAGGACTTCGAGCCAGAAACAAAGGTAGAAAATAAAGAAGAAATGTGATGAAGAGTATTGCTTTATTGGAATTAATATTATCATAGGAACAACAAACAGGGAGGGAGGGTGAAAGAGATTAAATAAAGTAAGTCCGAACTTTTCCCGAATTTCTGACAGTCACATGATGAGCGTGTTACTGATGCTGAAGCAGTATATCTCCAAACAGTTTCCTGAGAGCATCCTGGAGCTCCTGGTTCCTCATGCTGTAGATGAGGGGGTTCAGTGCTGGGGGTATCACTGTGTATAACACTGCCACAGCCAGGTCCTTTACCTGCTTTCCTTAGAGAACTGTCTGTGCAAAGGCACAGGACGGGCTTCCTACTTTAAAACAAACAACAGTAAAATACAATAACTCTTCCCTAAAAACAGAGCATACACCTCAGCCACATCCCACCAGCATGGTTCACCTTTCCAATAGAAGTACTTTACACAGGTAGATAGGAAATGATAAATATTAATAGAAAACACATATTAATTGAAGGATAAATGAAAAGGAGCAAAACCCCACTGTGTGATCACAAGCATCCTATGCCATCTCCAGAGGCCTCAGAGGTCCTGTCTGGGACAGGCAGCTTTCCAAGAGGGGTCATTGGTGTCAAACTCAGTGCTGAAAGACTCAAGTATAAGTCACAGTCACACTGTGGTGAAACCCATCACAGCGGAAAACATCCCCACCAAACTATGGACATTAAAAAGAACAGTGTGGAAGATCCATCATGTCAGTCCTCAGATGAAGGGTACGTAAAATTTATCTGCTACAGAGGCGGAGAGCAAAAGGCATTGGATTGTGCCTCAAAGAACTAAAAGAGGTCTAATTCATTTAATCCATGAGCCAATGCAAACACTGTCAGAGTGAAGGACATTGGTTTATGCCATAATGTGAGGAAGAAAGTAGGTGGTGTCCCTCAAGGATCAGTCTCGGCATGGATGCTCTTCAACATCTTCATCAGTGACACAGATGATGGCATTGAGTGCATCCTCAACAAGTTTGAAAATGACACGAAGCTGAGCAGTGCAGTCGATCCATTGGTGGAAAGGGAAGCTAAGCAGAGGGACCTGGACAGGCTGGAGAAGTGGGACCATGTGAACCGAAAGAGGTTCAGCAAGGCTAAGTGCAAGGTGCTGCACTTTGGCTGGAGCAATGCAAGGTGTTTATACAGACTGGGCGAAGAAACACTTGAGAGCAGCCCTGCGGAGAAGGACTTGGGGGTCCTGGTGGATGAGAAGCTGGACATGAGCCAGCAGTATGCGCTTGCAGCCCAGAAGGCCAACTGTGTTCTGGGCTGCATTAAAAGGGGGTGGCAAGCAGGGAGAGGGAGGTGATCGTCCCCCTCTACTCAGCTCTTGTGAGGCCCCATCTGCAGTGCTGCGTCCAGGCCTGGCGCCCCCAGAACAGGAAGGACGTGGAGCTGTTGGGGTGGGTCCTGAGGAGGGCCACTAAGATGATCAGAGGGCTGGAGCACCTCTCATATGTGGAAAGGTTGAGGGAACTGGGATTGTTCAGCTTGGAGAAGAGAAGGCTGCAGGGAGACCTCATTGTGGCCTTCCAATACTTGAAGGGAGCATATAAACAGGAGGGGGGACGGCTGTGTACGAGGGTGGATGGTGATAGGACAAGGGGCAATGGTTTTAAACTGAGACTGGGGAGGCTTAAGTTAGATATTAAAAGGAAGTTTTTCACTCAGAGGGCGGTGAGGCACTGGGACAGGTTGCCCAAGGAAGCTGTGGATGCCCCAACCCTGGAGGCATTCAAGGCCATTCTGGATGTGACTCTGGGCAGCCTGGTCTGCTGGTTGGCAACCCTACCTGTGGCAGGGGGGTTGAAACCAGATGATCATTGTGATCCTTTTCAATACAGGCCATTCAGTGATTCTGTGATAACACAGGCACGTTACAGAAAAGACTGCGAGTCATTTGTTGAGACAGATGAGAAGACGATCCCTGCAGAAATTTGTCCACGACATCATTTTCCTCACTGCATCCTTGAGCTCCTGGTTCCTCATGCTGTAGATGAGGGGGTTCAGTGTTGGAGGCACCACCGAGTACAGAAATGACACCACCAGGTCCAGGGATGGGGAGGAGACGGAGGGGGGCTTCAGGTAGGCCAAAAAGTCAGTGCTGACAAAGAGGGAGACCACGGCCAGGTGAGGGAGGCACGTGGAGAAGGCTTTCTGTTGTCCCTGCTCAGAGGGCATCCTCAGCACGGCCCTGAAGATCTGCACATAGGACACAACAATGAAAACAAAGCACCCAAATATGGCAAGAACGCTAACCACAATAAATCCAATTTCCCTGTGGTAGTCTGATTCTGAGCAGGAGAGCTTGAGGATCTGGGGGATTTCACAGAAGAACTGATTGATGGCATTGCCTTGGCAGAGAGGCAGTGAAAAGGTATTCGCAGTGTGCAGCAGAGCACAGAGAACCCCAGTGCCCCAGGCAGCTGCTGCCATGCTGGCACAAGCTCTGCTGTCCATCAAGGTCCCGTAGTGCAGGGGCTTGCAGATGGCAACGTAGCGGTCATAGGACATGACAACAAGAACAGAATATTCTGCTGAAAAAAGAAAGCCAAACAGAAATGTCTGGGCAGCACATCCTGCATAGGAGATGGTCCTGGTGTCCCAGAGGGCATTGGCCATGGCTTTGGGGAGAGTGGTGGAGATGCAGCCCAGGTCGAGGAGGGCCAGGTTGAGGAGGAAGAAGTACATGGGGGTGTGCAGGCGGTGGTGGCAGGCTACGGCTGTGCTGATGAGGCCGTTGCCCAGGAGGGCAGCCAGGTAGATGGCCAGCAAGAGCCAGAAGTGCAGGAGCTGCAGCTGCCGCGTGTCTGCCAACGCCAGCAGGAGGAACTCGCTGATGGAGCTGCTGTTGGGCATCTGCAGTTCTTCTGGGCACCAGGACCTGCTCAAGGAGAATAAAAGTGAAGGACAAGTCTTTCTATGTGGGCTGTGTTCATTCAGCTCCATGATGTGATCTACATTTCATGAGGTCGAGTTTGGCATGAGGGACTCTGCACTTTTTATCTCAATGAAGCATCCTTATCCCTGCATGTACATAGGAACGTGGTGATCGTGTGTGTGGGCAGATTTTTGTTTCAGTATTTATCAGATAAAATCAATTCTAATACAGAAGTGCTGGTTGGCATCTGAACCTTAATGCCAAAAATATTTGGTCAAAAATAGAAGTTCTAGGAATCGCTTTTTCCTACAAATTCTCATCCTGCTCACCATGCCTAAGGAGTGTTTGCTGAAGTCTGAACAGCTGTAAGACCTGAAAGGCAAAGGGATTCACTGCTGCTTAGTGCAGGGTAAGGGGAGCTGACTGGCTTTCTTTCCAATTGCTCTGAGCTTGACTACTTAGCAGATGTAAGACGATTGCATTCCCATAAAATTCTGAAGTCAGATCCACTCAGAAAACAGGAGTCGACTGCCCATCACTTTATATTCACTATTTCTCAACGTACTTCAGCAGTGCCTCATCACCACACATCTTGCAAATGACCCCTAACACTGATTTCACCAACCCCACAGCATTTGCATATTGCATCTCTCTGCTGCTTTCCATCCTGAAGGTCAGCTCACGGTTCTGAAGGACACCTCAGGGAGCTGTGTCCTACTGATGGCATCTCATTAAGGGAAAGCCAGCTTCTTTCCAGCCTCACAGACTGCATTGCCCACAGCCCCAGGCAGTGGCTCTCAGCCCCTGTGCACTGCAGAGGGTGATGGACACGTGCCTGGGGACATGCTGCTCTGCTCTGCTGGAGCTCTGCCTGCACAGGAGGTGGTTCATGCATCGGACCCCATGGTCATGTGGGCAGAGGCGTTTCTAGGTGGGAGCTTGCTCAGAGGAAGGTCCCTGCACTGAAGGGGGAATTTCCCAGGTCATATCTCTGTGGTCTGCAGATTTTCATCCTGGGGGCTGTTTTCCTGTCATTTCCCTGACTGAGCATACAGACACCAGCCCAAACTCTCTGCATTCCTATTTGCTGTCCAGAACCCACCCCGTCTGCAGGGCACTATCTAAGTGCATGTTCATTTTTTCAAGTGAAAAAGGGAACCTAAGAGAACTCCCATTGGTTTACTGAAAGAATATATATGTTAGAGGAAAGCAGGGAGGTAAAATGCACTTTAGGATTCTCTCTTGACGTGCCCTCAGAGCTGTGCTCTGACATTGCAACAGGGAAGCCCTCATCTGGAACAGCTCTAATTCCATGATAAAGATACACTGGGTGTATGCAGCCTGATCTGCACTGGGATGTGCCAGATTTTAGGATCCCTCTTGGAAAAGTGTTTGCATTACCTGTGGTGAGAGACTTACCGTGTCAGTGGCTGAAAGCAATGCTCCTGCAGTGAGGTCGCAGCCTGCTCACACCCCACACATCCTGTAATCCCTCTCTCCTTTCTCTTCTATCTTCATGTCACCTGCAGAACGTGCCCCTAGTGCTGATGCACAGTACACGGGAGCTGCTCTTAGTCAGAGCTGTGTCTCTGCAGCACTGCCCACTTGTAGGAGCTCCCTGTGTCCCAGGGGCTCAGAACAGCTCAGCAGCAGAGGATGACTTTTTTTTTTTCCCCACTGATCTCCCCGGAGATGTGCCTGGGTCTCTGTGGCCAACAGCACCTTAAAGACAACAGCATCATGATTATACTCTGAAATCTGCTGAATTAACCACCAAATATCCAGTGGAAAGTGACCAATTGCATACATATGGTTAGTCCTACCAGAGAGTGTTTCCTAAAAAAAAAAGGGCACACAGACAGGGACAGGGAGAGGTGGACTTCTCCTGGGCAGAGCAGCGAAGCAGCTGAGGCAGTGCTGACATCTCATCCCTAGATGGAAACCCTATGACTGAAATGGGATTCAGATCCCCACAGACCCATAGAAGCTGGGATTCCTCTGCTTCAGTTCAGATGTGCACAAGGAGTTGCCTGCATGTGAGCTCCTGCTCTGAGTCCTTGGTCCTTCAGCAGGGAGTCAGTTGCTCACACACAGACCGTGGGTGATGACCAAGGTGCCTGGGGTGCTCCTGGATGAGTGCTAGTGCTTGTAAAGTGTGTGGGAAATCCCTGAGATAGACACCTCCTTCCTGAGCATCAGATGAGGGCAGAGAGGGAATGGAGATGTACTTGGCCATCCTGTACGACAACAGATCCCCTTTTTTAGGGCACCTGAGTGTGCCTTTTTTGCTTGTCTCCATGGAGCATGCAGTTATGCAGCTGGCGAAAGGGATGAGCTCTCAAAAGAAGAGGCAGATCTTCCTCTGTTCTCCATCTGCTGCCTAATCTGGAGCTCAAGGCACTACAGAGCTGACACACATCTGTGTTCTGCATCTGAAGAAGCCTCAGTTTTCTATGTGCTCTCATGTGAATGACATCAGAAGCAGCCTAGTGTCATGGCAGTTCCCTGGGCTGTCCAGCAAACTCACATGCAGCTGCAAATGCAGCACAGGGCCTTCAGGAAAGCCATGTCCAGGAGTATCCATGCTGCTTGGACAACTTGGCGCCCCACAGTGGGTCCAATGATTATGTGCCACCTTCATAGATACCATGGATGCACTGAATCCAGTAATGCCTCCTGAACAGGATGTTTTCTTATGTGCTTTTACACGAATGAGAACACCAATATGTGCTGGGCTAGAGAGCTTTGTCCACTTGCAGGTCTGAGCTCTTGTTTGGATCACAGGGACGTGATTTAATGGCTTCCACAGCTGGACTGTAGCACAAGTCTTTGTGATAGATGGGAGAGGAGACAAGGAAGAGCAACTGCCCTCTGTGGGAGTGCACTGAGCTCTTCCTGGGGATGGCAGAGCAGCCAGGTCAGAGCAAATGGAAATAGCAAACAGAGGAGACCAACAGTGTCTGCTCCTGGCTTCCTGATCAGGAAGAGCAAGTGGAAGGTGCCCTCTGCAGACAGATGGGAGCCACTGTTGTCAGGCCCTTGTCCCCTTTGGGGGCCTTTTCCACTGCAGTATCTGCTGCAGGGACAGCACAGCAGGGCATACAAGATCCAGGATATCCCTGGAGAGCACAGCTGACAGCTTCTTCACCAAGCCTTAGAGGAACCAAAGAGGAGAGGTTCTCTGCTGCATCTCCTACTCACCTGCAAGGAAGGGCTGGTGGAGAATTTGAAGGTCAAAATGAACCTGGTCTGCAGTGGCCATGAGATGGTGGAGCTGTGGAGTCTGAAGGGAGGGCAAAAGTCAAGTTCACACCTTTGGGTTTCAGGAGAGCACACCTTGGCTTCCTCAAGTGTCTGTCAAGTGTACGGTTCAGAAAGAACGCATATCTAGGAATTGGAAACAAGCAGTGGTCAGCTGGGAGCAATGCAGAGTGTTTGTCCCAGTGTACCTGCTGAGATTAATTTAGAAAGTCTAAAGCTCACACAGAGTTGAACCTGCCCAGGCATATCAAAGACAGAAGGGCTTTTAGAAATATATACACAGCAAAAGGAAATCTAGGGTGAATGTGAGCTCACAGTGAAATGGGGCATGCTACCTGGCATGAAGGGCGTGAAGCGTCCTGTGCTGCATGTGACCTTCTAAAACAAGGTCTGAGAACGTGAGAAGATCTCAGTACCACAGTGTGACTCAGTTAGTGGAAACACGGAGAGCTGTCATGGACAATTCTCGGCAGGGAAATCCTGGGGAGCGCCAGGCTCTGTTCAAAACACAGATGGATTTTCTTTTATTTTTGAAGCTGTAAGTCTGAAAGATGTCCAAGTCAATACAACTGAAGCAATTGAATTGATTTGAATGAATTGAATTGAATTGAATTGAATTGAATGGATTGAAGACCAAGATGGAAATCAGTGAAACTGAATTAACACACCTCTCAAATTCTAAAATACTCATGAGATCTGTTTTTGTTTGTTTGTTTGTTTGTTTGTTTGTTTTAATTTGAAAATTCAAGTCTTTTAGGGGATTTTGTGTCCTTTCTATTTTATTCAAAAAAGAACAACATTTTGCAGAACTGTGTTAGCAGGAAACACATGCCTTCAGGTACAGGGGCACAGACTGTGTTTCATTGTTCATTCAATTGCATCATGAAGGAATTCTGTTTGTTGGAAAATTGAGAAATCTTTCATTGCCCATGTGCAGCTGGTTCTCTGAGGAATTGGTGCCAGTGCCAATGCCCTGTGACCAATGCCCAGCATCCACCGCTGCTCTACCCTGCTGCGTATTTGATGTCCCTCATCCTCCAGGTATCTCCAGCTCTCCTAAATCAATGACCACGGTACAGGGCGTGTTTTCAGCAGGCCATCTGGACACATGCTCTTCCCACCGCTCTACAAATTTTACCTTCCCTTGCTCTGTGTTCACTCAGATACCTTCCAATTATCTGGCTGATCTGTGAACTTCAGGGAGATTATTGGAACTTGCAACATCTCTCAAAGTCTGATGGACTCTTTGTTCAACTCCTTAACTGTGATTCTATCTATGCCTTCCTATCTCTGCCTAACATATTTCTTGTACAAATATTCCCAGTGAAAGACAAACCTCATGAGGTGTGGCTTGGACAAGGCATGCAGTTGATTACATTGTTCTACTGTTCATTCAATTGCATCATGTTTACAACGGTTGGCAAAAAAAAAATTAAAAAAAAAATCTTTCATTACCCATGTGCAGCTGGTTCTCTGAGGAAAGCCAATGGGAGATGCTGCAAACGAGGTTTAGCACTGAGTGGGTGACTGCAGAGGAGAAAAGTGATGTGAGGAAAACTGATGCAAGTCCCATGGGGCCAATGGGAGTAGAAATGGGGTTGGGTACAGGCAGAGGACATTTGTCCATACAGTGACAGGGCAAAGCTCATTAGGGGACATCTTGGATCAATATCATTTACAAAGTGCTGCTGCAACTTCTTGTTTAAAGCCAACTATAAATAAATAATTAATTAGTTTTCATAAATGCCCATCATTCTCTTCCTCTTTAAGCTCTCTCCAGATACCTGTCCAGTTTGCTGCACAAGTTCTGAACACCTGAAGAAGATGACAAGAAGGCACAAGGCACAGGAGGGCTCTTCAGGTTGTAATGGGCCCCACGGGGCATTTGCTGCTGAGTCCATCAACCTCCAGTGCACAGAGAAGATTGCACAAAGTGCTCAGAAAGACAAAGTCAGAAGTAGCAGTGAAGTTTCATGGAGTATTAATGGGCCCCACTGAGGGCCATGGACAAGCAAGCTTCCCCAGGGACTTGTTAGAGCAGATAATTGGAAGCCATGATTGCAGGCAGACCAAGGCACTGGGATGGTGGCTGTGATGCTGAGCAAAGCCTCCTTTGTCTTGTGAAGCAGAAAGGCCAAGGCCTGATCCCCAGAGCCTTGGCAGGGAGATCGTGTCCCTCGTGCTGGCTCAGGGCCCTTCCTGGGGCAGTGGGATGGAGGTTTGTCTGATGTCAAATGAAAGACTGTGGGACAGCAGCTGCCAGACTCTGCATGAGGTGCAAGGATGCCATGAGGCCCAAGTCCCAGTGTGTCTGATCCCAGGATGTGGGATGTGAGAAGAGCCCAGTCTGAACAAGCAGTCAATCCCAATGAAATTTTGAGCTTCAGATCTCACAGTTCTGGTGCCCTCCTTTGGACAGTCTCCTGTAGTTTTATGTCCTTTTTGTTCTGCAATGCCCAGAAGTGCACCCAGTGCTCCTGTTGAGGCTGCAGCAGTGCAGAGCAGAGCAGATGAGGACAATCCCTTTCCTCACCCAGCTGGCAATGCCATGCTCAATGCACCCCAGGGGACAGTTGTCCTTCCTGGCTGCCTGGGCACACTGCTGACTCACGTTCCATTTGATGTTGGCCAGGACCTCCTGTCCCTTTCAGTGGGACTGCTCTCCAGTGTCCCATATTCAGTCAGTGAGTATGTTCAAGGTTGTCCCCACCCATGTGCAGAATCAGGCACTTGTTCTTGTTATACTTCATGTGCTTTTTATGTTTACCCAGTTCTCTTACTTGTCCACATCACATTGAAAGTCTTCTCTACCCTCAGTGGAGGAAACAGCTGTACCCAGCTTGGTATCATCAGCAAATGTACTCAAAACATCTTCTAGTCCTGCGTGCAAGTCACTGATGAAAACATTATAGAGAAGTGGCCCTCAAATGGAGCCCTGGGGAACCCTGCTAGTGAACATCCAACAGCCTGATGGAACCCCATTTAATGTAACCCTTTAGAGCCAGACCCATCGGCCAACTGCTCGCAAATTAGATTATGTTTCTGTTTAGCCCTGTGCAGGAAAATTGGTCCAGAAGAATTGTCTAAGTAACAGTATCAAAAGCTTCACTGAAATCCTCAAGGATAACCTCAGCTGGCTTCCCTTGGTCAACTAGATGTGCGACCTTGTCATAAAATGACATTAAGTTTAATAAGACCTTCCCCTCATGAACTTGTGTTGGCTGTGACCAGTGACAGAATTGTCCTTCAGGTGTTTTTCAGTAACTGCCAGCGTCATTTTTTTTCCGTAATTATGCCAGGTACTTAAGAGAGACTGGCAGCTTTGTAATTGCCTATGTCCTCTTTGGAATGCCTTGAACTCCAGATTTTGCCACAGATGGAGCAGAGAGGAAGGTCTGGCTCTTCTATTGTGAGCTCGTCCATTTGGTCAGCAGAATAACACAATATGCTCCATGGGGACAGGTGCAAAAGGCACAGTGGGTGCCCCAAGCACAGGGCTGTGGTGGCATTTAGGATGGCCTGGAATACCTCCCTTCTGGCCCTCAGCTGATGCTCAGGAAGGAGCTGTCTGTCTCACAGATTTTCCACCACAGTTTACAAGCACGAGCACACAGCTAGGATCACCCCAGGCACCTTGGTCATCCCTGAGTGTCTGTGTGTGAGCAGTGCAGTCCCTGTTGAATAAAGAGCAAGGATTCAGCTGAGGGGCTCACACACAGACACCTCACTGTGCACATCTGAACTCAGCTAAGAGGACTCCCAGCTCCCATGGTTCTGTGAGGAACTGATCCCAATTCAGCCCCAGGGTTTCCATCAGCGGAAGATATACCTGATTTTAGGCTAAGGATGTGATGGCCTGATAGTAATTGGACAAATTGAAATGGCTTTTAAATTGTGTTAGAAAGAAACTTCTTACACACAGGCACTGGAAAATGTTGCCCAGAGAGACTGTGGATGATCCATGCCTGCATGCATTCAAGATCAGGATGGATTGGATGTTGGACAGTCTGATCTGGTTGTTGGCAACTCGGTCCATGGTTGGGGGCTTGGAATTCGGTGATCTTCAAAGTCCCCTCCAGCCAAAGCCTTTCTATGATTCTGTAATCTTATGACTGCATTTACAAGTCATGAATGGAGGATTTCCAGATTTGCCATTTGTTTCTCTCATGATCAAATTTCTTCTTGCAGGAACAACTGTGTTTCTGTGATCCAGTGGATGTGTTGGTTAGTTGAGCTGACTTTGAAGTACGTTCTATAGTGATGACCCTGTTGAGTTGCAGGAGCTCTCAGTTCAGGAGGGCCATGGACATCTCCCGGGAGAGAAGGAAATCACATCGTCTGCTGCTGAGCTGGGCTGGGCTCCTGGGACAAAGGGAGCTCCTACAAATGGGCAGAACTGCAGAGAGACAGCTGTGCCCAGGAGCAGCTCCGGTGCAGCATGCAGCAGGGCTGGGGGCATGATCTACAGGTGACAGGGACAGAAGAAGGAGAGCTTACAGGCTGTGTGACACATTAGGCTGCAAACTCACTGGAGGAGCATTGCTCACAGCCCTTGACAAGGTAAGACTCTCACTGAAGGTAATGCAGCTGCTTTTCCTGGAGGGATCACTAAATTTGGGACATCCCATTGCAGGTCAGGCTGTATAAATTGTTCCTTGATCATGGAAAAAAACCTGCTCCATCTGAGGGCTTCCATGCTGCAGCATCAGAGCACAGCCCTGAGGGCTGCGTGTCCCAGGACGGCTGCAGGCTGTGCAGCTGGGGCTGCAGCCGGGTGCCCAGGGCTGTCCTGCAGAGCAGGTCCCTGCTGTGCCCCAGGGGCTGTGTGCCGGGGCAGGGACTCTGCCTCCTGCCAGGCTCAGCACTCAGCACTCAGCACTCAGCACTCAGCCTGCCTGGGAAGCTGCCCAGGGCGCTGCAGGGAGACGTGTGGGGGGAAGGAACCCCCTGGCACGGCAGGGCAGGGCAGGGGCCTTCTGCTGCCACAGCTGCTGCCTGGGGCAGGGGGATTATGGCTACACTGCGCCGTAGGCTGTTTCCAAAGACACTTTGCAAGAGGAGAGATCAGGCAGGGATTTCCCATTTTCTGTACATAGGAAAGGGGAAAGTGTTTTAGACAGAACTCTAAAAGGAGCTGTGGAATATGAACACTGAGAATCCTGAACTGTACATTTCTCATTCTACTGTTATATGAATCATCTCCTCACGTGCTTTCAGTTTCTCCTCTCCCAAAGGACAGCACCAGCTGAAATTATCATAATTCTCTGCAGACAGGAACAATGCACTTGCTCTGTAAACAGGCAGCTTTCTTTAAGAGAAATCTGAATGCACAGAAGTTGAGATGCACTCTGCGTTCCGACAGGTAAAGACATGAGACATGGAAATTTCTTGTAAGAGTAAAATATCCAGGCAGCCGAGATATCATCAGGGAAGGAGAGGAAATAAGAGCCCCATAAGCTTCTACTTATTAAGGTACGGTGAAGCTCATTAAAATAAACTCCCGTAATGGAATTAAATGAACATTATCCATACACATAGAAAAACTTCTGTATAGTAGTAGGAAGAGTGTTTGTGCGAATCGTCTTGACTCGTCATTATCTTCTGCACTGTGCACAGGACTCCATGCCCAGGACCTGCAGATGCCCAACAGCAGCTCCATCAGCGAGTTCCTCCTGCTGGCGTTGGCAGACACGCGGCAGCAGCAGCTCCTGCACTTCTGGCTCTTGCTGGCCATCTACCTGGCTGCCCTCCTGGGCAACGGCCTCATCAGCACAGCCGTAGCCTGCCACCACCGCCTGCACACCCCCATGCACTTCTTCCTCCTCAACCTCGCCCTCCTCGACCTGGGCTGCATCTCCACCACTCTGCCCAAAGCCATGGCCAATGCCCTCTGGGACACCAGGCACATCTCCTACGCAGGATGTGCTGCACAGGTCTTTTTCTTTCTCTTCTACATCTCAGCAGAATATTGCATTCTCACCATCATGTCCTATGACCGCTACGTTGCCATCTGCAAGCCCCTGCACTACGGGACCTTGATGGGCAGCAGAGCTTGTGCCAGCATGGCAGCAGCTGCCTGGGGCAGTGGATTTCTCAATGCCCTGCTGCACACTGCCAATACATTTTCCCTGCCTCTCTGCCAAGGCAATGCTGTCAATCAGTTCTTCTGTGAAATCCCCCACATCCTCAAGCTCTCCTGCTCAGTCTTCTATCTCAGAGAAATTTGGCTTCTTCTGGTCAGTGCTTCTTTAGGATTTGGATGTTTCGTTTTCATTCTTTTCTCCTATGTGCAGATCTTCAGGGCTGTGCTGAGGATGCCCTCTGAGCAGGGACAGCACAAAGCCTTCTCCACATGCCTCCCTCACCTGGCCGTGGTCTCCGTCTTTCTCTGCACTGGTATATCTGCCAACCTGAAGCCCCCATCACTTTCCTCCCCATTCCTGGACCTGGTGGTGTCATTTCTGTACTCGATTGTGCCTCCAACGCTGAATCCCCTCATCTACAGCATGAGGAACCAGGAGCTCAAGGATGCCCTCAGGAAACTATTTATATATATGTTTTTTCTTACTTCTGAAACCTTTACTGTTCTTCAAGCACTAGGCTGTTTGAGTAGATTTAAAAAAAAATAAAAATAAAAATCAGACTACCATCTGTATCTCAGAGAGCAGCCCTGCACACAGGAGGGCTGCAGGAACCAAGAGCCCAATGCCACATGTTGCAGCAGCCCTGGTGTCTGTGGGGCTGCCCCTCACCGCCCGCTGGGCGCTGCCTCTCTGCTGCCTTTGAGTTGTGCTGCTGCTTCCCTGGAGCCACGGCCATGGGCAGCAGCAGGACGTGCTCTTTTCAGTGCTGCTCTCTTTGCACCACCTTTGCACGCTGTTCTCCTTTCTCCTTGCACTTGTGTCAGCCCTCAGGTCCTGCATTACGTAGCAGACCAACAAAAAACACTTTGCCTGCGGTGTGCCTGGAGTTGTCTCAAAGGCTTGGAAGTGCATTGCCACGTCAACAGACTGAAGGCTGGGGAGTTGGGGGAGGGAGGAATCCTGTGAAAAATGAGACAGCTTTGCTCTGTCCAATTGTTTCCATTGTGCTGTAGGAAGTTCTGACTGCAAAATAGTTTTTGATGGGCTTGTTTATTGCTAACTCACAGGCCTGGATGGCACAGCTGTAAACCTAGGAGCCACAGAAGGACGCCAGAGAGATCCTAGAGGTTCTGTTTGGAGTCTTTCATGCTACAGAACTATGGGACAAGCACGCTCGCAAGCCAAGGACCCCCCACATCTCTATGATGGATCAAAGCAGGAACCCAGACCTGTGATCTCTTTCTGTGTCCCCCTCTCCCTCTCTCACCCAACTCCGTCTCTCCCTTTTCTTTCTCTTCCTCTCACAATGTTGTTAAGTAACACAAGGCTTACTTTGATTTCTTATAACATCACAAAGTGTAGCTGCACATGGAAATAACTGTAGAAGTGCCAGTACCTTACAGATAACTGTAGTGCACAAATTTGCATTAAAACTGATGCCTGTGTCTGGACACTGAGTGTCAGTTTCACTGTTATCTAACCAGGAGTTGCAAATCAGCTGAGGTTCCCCATCTGCACTCATTGTGTAATCAGTGCAACCCACTTACTCCAAGTGGCATCAGTTGCTTGATGGATGGAGGGAACCTTTCCGTTAAACATCCAGTTCAGCACTGGCAGTCGAGGTGCCAGAAGGAGCTGTGTTTCAGTACCGACTACTTCAGAAGCAGCCTGAACCCCCTCATATGCAGCTAAGATCTCCTTCTCAGTTGGAGTGTAGCACTCTTTGGACTGTCTTTATATTCACCTCCAAAATCCCAGGGGTCGGCCTCGGGTCTCTCCTGAGGCTCTTTACCACAGACTCCAAGTGGGACCCTTCTCTCCAGCAGCAGTGTAGAGGATGTTCTTTACATCCTGTCCCAACCGTACTGGCCCTAGGGCCACGGCACGGGCCATCTCCTGTTTAATCTGTTCAAAAGCCTGCTGCTTTTGAAATGTAAAGTCATTTTTCATCCGCGTCATCTGATGAAGGGAGCTTACAATGAGGCTGTAGTTTGGAACATGCAGTCTCCAAAAGCCCACTGCACCCAGAAAAGACTGTCTCTCTCTTGCTAGTGGGTGGAGACATAGCAGTGATTTTGTTGGTCACATCTGCTGGAATGTGATGACTCCCATCTTGTCACTTTATTCCTAGGAACTGAATCTCCTGGGCAGGTCCTTTCACTTTGCCTTGCTTAATAGCAAAACCAGCTTGCAGAAGAATTTGGATTATTCGCTCTCCTTTCGTGAAGATGACTTCTGCTGCATCTCCCCACACAACAGTATCACAAATGTAATGCAGGGATCCTTGAAATGCCCACCTCACTCTTTACTCCAAGTTCTCTCACACATTACTCCGGGTTTATTCACATTATTTTTTGTGTGTGTGTGTTTTACTCACACTTTCCTCAACGTTTACTGAAATATTTCACCAAGTTTACTCACTCTTTACCCTGGGTTTACTCAAACTTTTCTCCGATTTTCACTGACACCCTGCTCTGGGTCTACTCACGCTCTACTCTGGGCCTACCCACACTTTGCTCCTGGTCTTTCTCACACTTGACTCTGAGTTCATTCACACTTCACTCCAGGTTTACTCACACTCTTTTCCATGTTTTACTCACACTTCACTCTGGTTGTTATGCACACTTTACATCAGATTTGCTCTCGATTCACATTGACTTTTTTTTTCCTTACTCCCCATGGTCAAGGAACCCAAAGTTCCTGTGGCAGCACTGACCTTTCTCCCATTTATTCCAAGCCTGTGATTTCCTAGACTGCTCCGTATCCCTCACCACCCCAGAAAGAGAAGAGAGGAAAATACCACTTGTGAAGCCACTCCTTCAGCCATTCGCCTAACCTCTGAAATCCTCTTGGATAGCTCACAGGCTTCCCTGAGCAATTTCACTGCTGCCTACTGGAACTATCAAGAATGGGTAGTAATCAGAGGAGCGAACCAGAGCCGGGACTTTTCTGGTGATGTCTTTGTTGCGGGGAGGCCCCAGGGAGGCAGCAGACTGTCTACGGGTCAAATCGGATCTGCAAATGGGGCCCTTTGTTCCCCTGGGAAGGGAATCTCCCACCACAACTCCCCTCCTGCCTTTCCTGACAGAGGCAGTCTCAAGGCTTGGGGGTGACCGCCTCACCCCAGGCTCCCTCCGAGGCAGATCCTCCCTTGCCTCCCCACTCATCTCCCCTTCCATTTCCAGTATCTCAAACCTGCTGCTTAGTGGGACCTGAGGAAGTAGGGTAGGCAGGCAGGTGATGCCCCTGAGACTTCGAGCCAGGACACACTTCCAACCCTCTTGCTCTGTCAGCTCTGTCTGACTGTGACAGGGCAGGGGGTCCACCACTTCTCATTGCATTATCTCCCTGGCATCCTTCCCTCTGGCACACCAGTGACTCACTCCACCAGTTCATCTCCTGCTCACACTCCCTGATGGCCCTCAGTCTCTCCACCTCCTCCTTCAGCTCCCCCACCAGGCTGAGCAGCTCATTCACCTGCTCACACCTCACACAGCTGGAATCCCTGCCTCCCATCCCCGGCAGCAGCAGGCTCAGGCATTCCCTGCAGCCGCAGGCCTGAATAGCTGCATTTCTGGCAGGCCCTCTGTCCGGGTCATCCTAGTCTTCTTGGAGTAATCCCGCTGTCTTGTGGAGACCATGTTGAAGCCTTTGGTCTCAGAGAGCGCCAAGAGGAAAGCCGGTCCCCTAAGCCAAGAGGGACAGCACTTGCACACCCTGCATTTGAGCCACCTCCCACACCCACAGCTGCAGCACCGTAGAGGCAGTGTGGGCTGTGCTCACACACAGACTTACCCTCCCTCCTCTCAGTGGGCAGCAACAACCCGCTGTGCTCTGTGGATGAAAGCAAGCCTCCCCCGAGGCTATTGAAAGCTTATCACCGTGGGTCAAGTGTCGAGGTTAAGGGTGGTCAGTGTCAGCCCCACCCTGCTTGCTCAGCAGCCTGCCTACAAGCTGCCAGCCTTCCAGCAGATTTGCCGGCTGCAGAACTGCTTGCTCTGATAACTAGTCTCCACCGTATTTACTCACACTTTGCTCCGGGTTTACTCACACTTCACTTACAATTTACGCTTTGCTCTGGGTTTTGCTTACAATTTATTCCACTTTACTAACACTATACTCTGGGTTTTCTCACACTTTACTTCGGGTTGCCTCACACTTGACTCTAAGTTCCCTCAGTCTTCATCCTGGGTTTACTCACGCTATTTGTGCGTGTGTGTGTGTGTGTTTTACTCACACTTTACTCAGGGTTTTCCTGAAACTTTTCTTCCAGTTTACTCAGAGTTTACTCTCCATTTACTCAAAGGTTTCTCTGGGTTTTACTGACACTCTACGCAAGGTGTACTCAATCTCTTTCGGGGTCTACCCACACTTTACTCTGGGTCTTTCCCACACTTTACTCCAGGTTCACTCACACTTTTCTCCATGTTTTACTCACACTTCACTCTGGTTTTTGCTCACACTTCACTTCAGACTTACGCTCAATTCCCACCGAGTTTTCTCTTCCTTACTCCCCACGGTCAAAGAACCCACAGTTCCTCTGCTGGCACCAAACTTTCATCCCCTTATTCCAAGCCTGTGATTTCCTAGACCGCTCCATATCCCTCACCACCCCAGAAGAAGGAGAGAGGAAAATATCACTTGAAAACCCACACCTTCATCCATTCCCCCCAAACAGCTATGTTACAGAGTCATCCCTAGATCCAAGTCCGTGTCAGGGGGGACACAGGCCCCAGAAAAAAAAGGAGTGACAAAAGACGAAGAAATAAAAATAAATGGGTACTAGCATCTTGCCGTGCAATCCTGCTGGCCCTGCCCTTGCAGCAAGGCGCGCCGCGGGCCACGCGCTGTGGGAGAGGTGGAAGGGCAGAGAGCTAGTAGATGGGTTTAACAAGTGGATCACAACAGCAACAATCTGAGGAGGAATGGTAATTTACTAAATCCTACTGAATCAAACAAAATGAGAGAGAGAGATCAGAGTGCCTGAAATGAGAGTCCCCACAATAGTACAAGGGAAGCATATGTCTTTCTCCACCGCAAACTGAGCGGGGCCTGAGGGAGAGCCACTGTGGTGCAGTCCAGATCTCCACCTATCTTCATCTTCACACCACGTGCTCCAGGAATTGCGCTCCTCCCCTTCCATCAGAATACTCTAAATGCCCATAAAAGGCAGCAAGTGGAACCAGAAGACTAACTCTTTAACTCCCACTGCTTCACATGATGTTTTGATGTGGAATACTGACATCAAAAAAAATCACGAAATCACAACAGCCAGGACCTCACCACCCTCTCACTGAAAAGATCCTCCCAGTCTCTAATCTAAATCTCAACACTTATAATTTAAAATATTTGTACCTTGTGATATCAATATCTGCCCATGTTAAAAGTTGATTTCCCTCTTCTTTCTGAGCTCTCTGTGAGTACTGGAAGGCTGCAATGTGTTCTCCTCCAGGCTGCTTCTCCTCCCATCTCCCTCAGCCTGTCTTTGTTGGAGAGAACCTTCAGCCCTCTGATCACCCTCGTGGCTTTTCTCTGGACATTCTCCAAAAGCTCTAAGTCATAATCCAGATGCGGCCTTCTGAGGGTTGAGTAGAGATAGACAATACCCTCCCTTTCCCTGATGACCACCTGTCTGTTGTTACAGACCTGGGTATAGCTGGCCTCTCAGGCTGCAAGCACCCACTGCTGGCTCCTGTTAAGGTTTTCATCTACCAGGACCTCTAAGTCCTTCCCCACAGGGCTGCTCCCAGGCAGTTCTTCCCTCATACCTGGGATTGTCCCGACACAAGTGCAAAAACTGGCATTTGATCTTGTTGAACCTCATGCTGTTTCTTTGGGCCCAGTTTTCAAGCCTGGCCAGGTCCCTCTGGATGGCACCCCTTCATTCTGTCATGCCAACTGCACCACACAGCTTGGTGACATCAGCAAACTTGCTGAGGGTGTGCTCTGTCTCATCATCCGTGCCACTGATAGACGTTGAACAGCTCTGGTCCCAAGGCTGACCCCTGTGGGCATAACTTGTGATCAGCCTCCACCTGGTGGAGCCGATTTCCCAGAGAGCCATTTACCACAGTCCTTTGGCTGCGACCTTCCAACCAATTTCTTATCCAGTGAACAGTCTGCCCTCAAATCCATCTCACGCATCTCTCCACAGAGATAAGGATGTGATGTGGGACCATGCCAAAGGACTTCCAAAAGTCCAGGGAGATTTCTGTACCGCTCTGTGTAACTGATGTACAGTCAAAGCATCCACATTATCATTCTGACCATAAGGAACCACAACATGTAATGAACTTTGGGGAAAATACTGATTTCTCATTTAGATCCTTATAATACTGAGCTAAACAAAGCATTGTAAATCTCAGGACTAAGGCTGTGTTATAGTAAAACACATCTTTTTACAGTACACACAGAGAAATTCTTTATTAGATTGTTTCTTTGCTTACAACTGGCACCTGGTAGATAAGTGTGTTTCTGTAATGTAGCATCCTTTAGTTTGGGATCCAGAGAGCTGTTATTGGAATGGTCTGGAGTTCAGCAAATGACCAAAGCATTCAGAAGTGAATCATTACCAGAGCTGCAGTGACACAACAGACTGGGTCTGACAGCAAGAACAGAAATAAATAGCTGGTACACAGGGGGAATTTAGGAAGTTATTGTTAAATATTAGGAAAATAGGTCAGGATGTGAGAGAACAAAGATGAAATAGAAACATGGCATATCACTTTGATTAGAGTAAGTAGGTAAGGAATAAGAGGGATGTGAAACCCTAACTAACAGTGGGCAGATTTCTGTATTGGAAATCATTAAAATATATTAACTATTGTCAAATGTGTTGTGGGTTAGGTGTAGTTTCAAATAATATATTGAGGTGAAAGGGACACTGAATTCAATAGCTGTTCCACAGTGTGCAGAAAAAAAAACCTGCATTTGATACATAGCCATTAACACACACCATTTGTTGTCATTGGGTTTTATGCAAGGAAAGTACAAAGCACCTTTTTGCCTCGACCCAGGAATTGTTGAGTCGTGTTTTCTCTCCCATCCTGTTGAGGAGGGGCAGTGACAGAGCAGCACCGGGGGCACCTGGGAGCCAGGCAAGGTGAGCACAGCACAGCTGGGCGCTGAGTTCCAGGATGATTTTGGGGTCCCAGCCCTGCAGCATGAGGCTCCGTGTGCCTTCCCCTCTGCAGGACAGCCCGGCCCCACCGCCCCACAGGCAGCCCCTGGCAGCTCAGTGCAGGCACTGTGTGGGGCAGCATGCGTGCAGTGCTACAGAGATGGGCTCCCAGCACAGCCCCTGACACCGCATGTCCTCCTCATAACACCTACTTCCTCCCCTTTAGTTCATCTTCCTCTTCATCACCACGCACCCTGGCTCACCTTATAGCACCTATTCCCCAATTTGGCAAATTTCCATTGCTTGTTTGCTTGCCACAATCAGCAACTTTCTATCTTAGTGCACTATAACTGCAAACAGTTGATACTGAACTCAAGAACAAGTCCTTGCACTCAGCAGAGGCAGAAAAAAAAGTGGCTGTTCACACACCAAGTGAAGCTAAAATGAGAAGTTTTAGGACGAGCACATACTGACTCCTTTTGCTAATGTAATATATTGGTCCTTTGGCGAATACATCGATCCAGTTTGCTAATCGAGCCTATATCAGTTCCATGGTGCCTGCTGGCATCTCATTTCCCTGCAGATACAGAGATGGAACACAGAGGCTGTGGGAGAGTCAGCGCTGACACAGAGTTCCTATGGGCTCCAGGAGAAAGAGAGCAGAGCGATGCCTTAGTACAAGTGGAAGGAAGCCAAACATATGTGTAGGACCATGATAACCACTAATGATACTTACACACACACACGCATATATATACGAACAGCGAAGAAAAATGAAGAGATAAACAGAAATAAATATTATAATCAGTAAGAAACATAAGTTTGTTATTGTACAAACTATGAGTTACTTGTTGAGACAGATGTGAAGTTTATCCGTCCTGAAATGTGACCATGACTTCATTTTCCTCACTGCATCCTTGAGCTCCTTGTTCCTCATGCTGTAGATGAGGGGGTTCAGTGTTGGAGGCACCACCGAGTACAGAAATGACACCACCAGATCCAGGGATGGGGAGGAGATGGAGGGGGGCTTGAGGTAGGCAAACATGCCAGTGCTGAGAAACAGGCAGACCACGGCCAGGTGAGGGAGGCACGTGGAAAAGGCTTTGTGCCTTCCCTGCTCAGAGGGCATCCTCAGCACGGCCCTGAAGATCTGCACATAGGAGAGCACAATGAAAACCAAGCACCCAAATCCTAAAGCGGCACTGACCACAAGAAGCCAAATTTCTTTGAGGTAGGAGTGTGAGCAGGAGAGCTTGAGGATCTGAGGGATTTCACAGAAGAACTGATCCACAGCATTGCCTTGGCAGAGAGGCAGGGAAAATGTATTGGCAGTGTGCAGCAGGGAATAGAGAGCCCCAGTGCCCCAGGCAGCTGCTGCCATGCTGGCACAAGCTCTGCTGTCCATCAAGGTCCCGTAATGCAGGGGCTTGCAGATGGCAATGTAGCGGTCATAGGACATGACAGTGAGGAGAGAATACTCTGCACCAAAGAAGAATAGTAAAAAGAAGACTTGTGCAGCACATCCTGTGTAGGAGATGTGCCTGGTGTCCCAGAGGGCATTGGCCATGGCTTTGGGGAGAGTGGTGGAGAGGCAGCCCAGGTCGAGGAGGGCGAGGTTGAGGAGGAAGAAGTACATGGGGGTGTGCAGGCGGTGGTGGCAGGCTACGGCTGTGCTGATGAGGCTGTTGCCCAGGAGGGCAGCCAAGTAGATAGCCAGCAAGAGCCAGAAGTGCAGGAGCTGCAGCTGCCGCGTGTCTGCCAACGCCAGCAGGAGGAACTCGCTGATGGAGCTGCTGTTGGGCATCTGCAGGTCCTGGGCATGGAGTCCTGTGCACAGTGCAGAAGATAATGACAGACATGTCAAGACCATTCTCAGAGTCACACCTCTTTATACACTATAAAACCTTTTATTTGTCTTTGGAAAATTTTTATGTAGGTCCGTAACATGAATTCAATTTTATGAAGTCCAGCATACCATAAGAAACTTAAGAACCTTTTGCCTTCCTCTCATTTTCTGATCTTCATCCATCTGCCTGGACATTTCCATCTTTTACATGTCGTATCTTCACCTTAACTTTTCTTAGAGCTCCCAACCTCATCTTCTCTGCACTTCAATTTCTCTTAGAGAAAGCTGCCTGTTCATAGGATATGTGCGTTATTCATGTCTGCAGAAAATAATGATAATTCCAAATGGTTCTATGCTTCCAGAAAGGAGGGGTTGAAAGCACATTCTGTGTGACTGTTCTCAAAACAAGTGATTGATAAATGTACAATTCAGGAGACGCAGAGCTCTGTTCTAAGTTGACAGCCCCTTTTAGATTTCAGCCTCCCATCCTTTTCCCTTCCAAAAGAACAGGAAATGGAAAATCCCTACCTTGTCTCTCCTTTTGCTAAGTGCCCTCAGAAACTGCTGGTGGTGAACTGTAACTGTGATCCCCCTGCCCCAGGCAGCAGCTGTGGCAGCAGAAGGCCCCTGCCCTGCTCTGCCATGCCAGGGGGCTCCTTCCCCCCACACGTCTTCCTGCAGCGCCCTGGGCAGCTCCCCAGGCAGGCTGAGTGCTGAGTGCTGAGTGCTGAGTGCTGAGTGCTGAGCCTGGCAGGCGGCAGAGTCCCTGCCCCGGCACACAGCCCCTGGGGCACAGCAGGGACCTGCTCTGCAGGACAGCTCTGGGCACCCGGCTGCAGCCCCAGCTGCACAGTCTGCAGCCGTCCTGGGACACGCAGCCCTCAGGGCTGTGCTCTGATGCTACAGCACAGAAGCCCTGGTTGGGAGCAGACCTATTTCCATGATAAAGACACAGAATGTCTGCATCCTGATGTTCAATGGGACGTCCAAAATTTAGTGATCCCTGCAGTAAAACCCAGTACATTGCCTGAAAAAAGAGACTTACCTTGTCTATGGCTGTAAGCAGTGCTCCTCCAGCGAGCTCATAACCTGCTAACATACCACACAGCCAGTAAGCTCTCTTCCTTTTTCTCTCTGTCACCTGCAGATCATGCTCCCAGTCCTGCTGTGTGCTGCACAGGAGCTGCTCCTGGGCACAGCAGTCTCTCTGCTGCATGGCCCACTTCTATAAGCTCCTTGTGTCCCAGGAGCCTGGCCCAGCTCAGCAGCAGAGGATGTCATTTATATCCTCCCCACTGATCTCCCCTGAGATGTCCCTGGGTCTCCATGGCCAACAGCTCCTGAAAGATAACAGCATAATGACTGCACTTTGAAATCTGCTTAGTTAACCACCGAACGTCCAGTGGACAGTAACTAATTCCAGACATATGGTTAGAAAGTGTTTGCTGAAACAAAAAGGACTCACAGACAAGGGCAGGAAGGGGTAGACTTTTCCTGGGCAGGACAGTGATCCATCTAAGGCAGTGCGGGCATCTCATCCCTACATAGAAACCTGCAGCTGAAATCAGATTCTGCTGCCCAAGCAGGATGCATAGGAGCTGGGATTCCTCTGGTTCAGTTCAGATGTGCACAAGGAGTTGCCTGCATGTGAGCTCCTGCTCTAAATCCTTGGTCCTACAGTGGAGAGACAGTTGCTCACACACGGAAACTCAGTGATGACCAAGGTGCCTGGGGTGCTCCTGCATGTATGCTAGTGCTTGTAAAGTGTGTGGGAAATCCCTGAGATAGACACCTCCTTCCTGAGTATCAGCTTTGAGGCAGAGAAGCAACAGAACTATGCTCGGCCACCCTAAATGACAACAGACCCCTGCACTTAGAGTATCTAAGTGACCCTTTTTCACTCGTCTCCATGGCACGTGCAGTTTTGCACCTGACTAAATAGATGAATTCACAAAAGAAGAGGCAGATCTCTCTCTGTTTTCCATCTGCTGAATATTCTGGATCTCAAGGCTCTACAGAGCTAACACACATCTGTGTTCTTCAACAGATGAAACGTCAGTTTTCTATAGATTCTCATGTGAATGGCATCAGAAGCAGCTTAGTGTCATGCCAGTTCCCTGGGCTGTCCAGCACACTCACATGCAGCTGCAAATGCAGCACTGGGCCTGCAGGAAAGCCATGCCCTAGCAGCGTCAGTGCTGCTTGGACTACTCCAAGCCCCACAACGGGTCTCATGACTGTGTGCCACCTTCTGAACAGAAAAAATAACATAGATGCACTAAATCCAATGTTCCATCCTGGATAGGTTGTTGTCTTATGTGTTTTTACACTAATGAGAACACCAACACATGCTTAGCTTGAAATCTTTGTACAGTCGAGGCCTGTGTTCTTGCTTGGATCACAGGAACACAGTTTCATGGCTTCCACAACTGAACTGTAGCACAAGGAGATTTAGAGTCTTTATGATGGATGGGCGAGGAGTTAAGAAAGGACGACTGCCATCTGTGAGAGTGCACTGAGCATTTGATGGGGATGGCAGAGCAGCCAGGTCAGAGCAAATGGCAATGGCAAACAGAGGAGACCAACAGTGCCTGTTCCTGGCTTTCTGATCAGGAAGAGCAAGTGGAAGGTGCCCTCTGCAGACAGATGGGAGCCTCCTGTTGTCAGGCCCTTGTCCCCTTTGGGAGCCTTTTTCACTGCAGTATCTGCTGCAGGGACAGCACAGCAGGGCATACAAGATCCAGGATATCCCTGGAGAGAACAGCTGACTGTTTCTTTGCCAAATCTTAGAGGAACCAAAGAGGAGAGGTGCTCTGCTGCATCTCATACTCACCAGCAAGGAAGGGCTGGTGGAGAATTTGAAGGTCAAAGTGAACCTGGTCTGCAGTGGCCATGGGATGGTGGAGCTGAGGAGTCTGAAGGGAGGGCAAAAGTCAAGTTCACACCTTTGGGTTTCAGGAGAGCACACCTTGGCTTCTTTAAGTGTCTGTGGTGTACAGTACCGAAAGAAAGCACATATAGGAATTGGAAACAAGCAGTGGTCAGCTGGGAGCAATGCAGAGTGTTTGTCCTAGTGTACCTGCTGAGATTAATTTAGAAAGTCTAAAGCTCACACAGAGTTGAACCTGCCCAGGCATATCAAAGACAGAAGGGCTTTTAGAAATATATACACAGCAAAAGGAAAGCTAGGGCAAATGTGAGCTCACAGTGAAATGGGGCATGCTACCTGGCATGAAGGGCGTGAAGCGTCCTGTGCTGCATGTGACCTTCTAAAACAAGGTCTGAGAACGTGAGAAGATCTCATACCACAGTGTGACTCAGTTAGTGGAAACACGGAGAGCTGTCATGGACAATTCTCGGCAGGGAAATCCTGGGGAGCGCCAGGGTCTGTTCAAAACACAGATGGATTTTCTTTTATTTTTGATGCTGTAAGTCTGAAAGATGTTCATGTCAATAAAACTGAGGCAATTGAATTGAATTGAATTGAATTGAATGGATTGAAGACCAAGATGGAAATCAGTGAAAATGAGTTAACACACCTCTCAAGTTCCGAAATACTCATGAGATCTGTTCTTTTAAGTTGAAAATTCAAGTCTTTTAGAGGATTTCGTGTCTTTTCTATCTTATTCCAGAAAGAACATTTTGCAGAGCTGTGTTAGCAGGAAACACATGCCTTCAGGTACAGGGACGCAGACTGTGTTTCATTGTTCATCATGAAGGAATTCTGTTTGTCGGAAAAAAGAGAAATCTTTCATTGCCCATGTGCAGCTGGTTCACTGAGGAATTGGTGCCAGTGCCAATGCCCTGTGACCAATGCCCACCGTCCACCGCTGCTCTACCCTGCTGCGTATTTGATGTCCCTCATCCTCCAGGTGTCTCCAGCTCTCCTAAATCAATGACCATGGTACAGGGCAAGTTTTCAGCAGGCCATCTGGACACATGCTCTTCCCACTGCTCTACAAATTTTTCCTTCCCTTGCTCTGTGTTCACTCAGATACCTCCCAATTATCTGGCTGATCTGTGAACTTCAGGGAGATTATTGGAACTTGCAACATCTCACAAAGTCTGATGGACTCTTTGATCAACTCCTTAACTGTGATTCTATCTATGCCTTCCTATCTCTGCCTAATGTATTTCTTGTACTAATATTCCCAGTGAAAGACAAACGTCATTAGTTGTGGCTTGGACAAGGCATGCAGTGGATTACATTGCTCTACTGTTCGTTCAATTGCATCATGTTTACAACTGTTGGCAAAAAAAAAAAAAAAATCTTTCATTACCCATGTGCAGCTGGTTCTCTGAGGAAAGCCAGTGGGAGATGCTGCAAACGAGGTTTAGCACTGAGTGGGTGACTGCAGAGGAGAAAAGTGATGTGAGGAAAACTGATGCAAGTCCCATGGGGCCAATGGGAGTAGAAATGGGGTTGGGTACCTGCAGAGGACATTTGTCCATACAGTGACAGGGCAAAGTACATTAGGGGACATCTTGGATCAATATCATTTACAAAGTGCTGCTGCAACTTCTTGTTTAAAGCCAACTATAAATAAATAATTAATTAGTTTTCATAAATGCCCATCATTCTCTTCCTCTTTAAGCTCTCTCCAGATACCTGTCCAGTTTGCTGCACAAGTTCTGAACACCTGAAGAAGATGACAGGAAGGCACAAGGCACAGGAGGGCTCTTCAGGTTGTAATGGGCCCCACGGGGCATTTGCTGCTGAGTCCATCAACCTCCAGTGCACAGAGAAGATTGCATGAAGTGCTCAAGAAGACAAAGTCAGAAGGAACAGTGAAGTTTCTTGGAGTATTAATGGGCCCCACTGAGGCCATTATCAAGCAAGCTTCCCCAGGGACTTGTTAGAGCAGATAATTGGAAGCCATGATTGCAGGCAGACCAAGGCACTGGGATGGTGGCTGTGATGCTGAGCAAAGCCTCCTCTGTCTTGTGAAGCAGAAAGGCCAAGGCCTGATCCCCAGAGCCTTGGCAGGGAGATCGTGTCCCTCCCTCGTGCTGGCTCAGGGCCCTTCCTGGGGCAGTGGGATGGAGGTTTGTCTGATGTCACATGGAAGACCAGGGGACAGCAGCTGCCAGACTCTGCATGGGGTGCAAGGATGCCGTGAGGCCCAAGTGCCATGTGGGCAGTGTGTCTCATCTGAGGATGAGGGATGTGAGAAGGGCCCAGTCTGAACAAGCTGTCAATCCCAATGAAACTTCAGATCTCTCAGTTCTAGTGCCCTCCTTGAGATGGTATCCCATAGTTGTATGTCCTTATGTTCTTTATGTTCTGACCCATTGTCCAACGGTTCATCCATCAAATCATGTTTCTGTGTAGCCCTGTGCAGAACATGTGGCCCAGAAGGATACTGTGAGAAATAGTCAAACTATTCTCTCTATACTCTATTGAAATACTAAAGGATAACCTCAACTGGCTTCCCTTGCTTAACTCAATGGGTGATGCTGTCATACAGGGACATGAAGTTAAACAGGACCTTCCTCTCATGGACTTGTGTTGGCTGTGACCAACGACAGAGTTGTCCTTCAGGTGTTTTTCAGTAGCTCTTAGAGCCATTTTCTCCATAAGATTACCAGGCATTGAATTGAGAATGACAGCTCTGTAATTACTGATGTCCTCTTACTTCCTCGTGTTTAAAATAAGGACAACGTTTGCCATCTTTCTGTCAGCTGGGAACTGACACGATCCTAGATTTCTTCTGATGCCACCCACATGAGAGCCCAGAGCAAACTAATAAGGTGTCATCAGTGAAAGAAGGTAGATGTGTCATAGCTTTGTAATGCCTTGAACTCCAGAGTTTGCCACAGATGGAGCAGAGAGGAAGATCTGGCTCTTGTGTTGTGAGCTCATCCATTTGGTCAGCAGAATGACACAACATGCTCCATGGGGACAGGTGCAAAAGGCACAGTGGGTGCCCCAAGCACAGGGCTGTGGTGGCATTTAGGATGGCCAGGAATACCTCCCTTCTGGCCCTCAGCTGATGCTCAGGAAGGAGCTGTCTGTCTCACAGATTTTCCACCACAGTTTACAAGCACGAGCACACAGCTAGGATCACCCCAGGCACCGTGGTCATCCCTGAGTGTCTGTGTGTGAGCAGTGCAGTCCCTGTTGAATGAAGATCAAGGATTCAGATGAGGGTCTCACACACAGACACCTCACTGTGCACATCTGAACTCAGCTAAGAGGACTCCCAGCTCCCATGGTTCTGTGAGGAACTGATCCTGTTTCTGCCCCAGGATTTCCATCAGCGAATGAGATGCCTAAACCTACATGTAGGATGAGCTGGCCTGATAGAATCAGAACAAAGGGAAATGGCTTTAAATTAAAAAGGGGGGACTGAGGTTAGATGTTAGAAAGACATTTTTAACACACTGGAGGCACTTGAAAATGTTGCCAAAGAGGTTGTGATGATCCATCCCTGGAGGCATTCAAGGTCAGAATGGATGAGATGCTGGGCAGACTGATCTGGTGTTGAGCAACCCGGCCCATGGCTGGGGGATTAGAACTAGGTGATCTTTCAAATCCCCTCCTATCTAAGCCTTTCTATGATTCTGTAATGATATGACTGCATTTACAGGTCATGAGCGGAGGTTTCCAGATTTGGCATTTGCTTCTCTCATGGTCAAACATCTTTTATTAAAAACAGCCATGCTTGTGGAATCCTGTGGACATGTGGTGAGTAACTGAGCTGACTGTGTAGTACGTTCTGCAGTGATGACCCTGCAGGAGATGTCATCCCTGGATACCAATGGATATCTCCAGGGAGAGAAGGAAATCACATCCTCTGCTGCTGAGCTGGGCTGGGCTCCTGGGACACAGGGAGCTCATACAAGTGGGCAGCACTGCAGAGAGACAGCTGTGCCCAGGAGCAGCTTCTGTGCACCACACAGAATTGCTGGGAGCATGATCTGCAGGAGACAGAGAGAAGAAGTAAGAGAGTTTACAGGCTGCGTTGCATGTTAGCAGGCTGTGAGTTTACTGGAGGAGCGTTTCTCGCAGTCCTTGACCAGGTAAGTCTCTCACTGCAGGCAATGAAATGGGTTTTACTGAAGGAATCACTAAATTTGGGACATCCCATTCTGAGGAAAGGGAAAAGGAATGGAGGCATAAATCTGAAAGGAGCTGTGAATATGAACACAATTCTGAGACTCCTAAATTGTACATTTCTCAATCACTTGTTCTGTGAACAGTCACACAGAATGTGCTTTCAGCCTCTCCTTTCTTGAAGGATAGAACCAGTTGAAATTATTGTCATTTTCTGCAGACATGAATAATGCACTTATCCTGCAACCAGGCAGCTTTCTCTAACAGAAATTTAAGTGCACAGAGGTTGGGATTGGGGGCTCTAAGAGCAATTGGGGTAAAGATATGAGACATGGAAACAGATGAAAAGATCCAGAAAGAGAGAAGATTAGAAAATGGGAGGAAGGCAAAAGCTCCTTCAGCTGCTTTTTCTTACAGAATGCTGAACATCATGAAATTTAATTCAAGCAATGGAGCTAAATGAACATTTTCCAAAGAGAAAGAAAAGTTTTTATAGTATATCAGGAGGAGTGTCTCTGAGAATGGTCTTGTCTCCTCATTATCTTCTGCACTCTGAACAGGACTCCGTGCCCAGGAACTGCAGATGCCCAACAGCAGCTCCATCAGCGAGTTCCTCCTGCTGGCGTTGGCAGACACGCGGCAGCTGCAGCTCCTGCACTTCTGGCTCTTGCTGGCCATCTACCTGGCTGCCCTCCTGGGCAACGGCCTCATCAGCACAGCCGTAGCCTGCCACCACCGCCTGCACACCCCCATGGACTTCTTCCTCCTCAACCTCGCCCTCCTCGACCTGGGCTGCATCTCCACCACTCTCCCCAAAGCCATGGCCAATGCCTTCTGGGACACCAGGCACATCTCCTACTCAGGATGTGCTGCACAGATCTTTTTCTTTTCTTCTTTGTTTTCAGCAGAGTATTGCATTCTCACCATCATGTCCTATGACCGCTACGTTGCCATCTGCAAGCCCCTGCACTACGGGACCTTGATGGACAGCAGAGCTTGTGCCAGCATGGCAGCAGCTGCCTGGGGCACTGGTTTCCTTAATTCCCTGCTGCACACTGCCAATACATTTTCCCTGCCTCTCTGCCAAGGCAATGCTGTGGATCAGTTCTTCTGTGAAATTCCCCAGATCCTCAAGCTCTCCTGCTCAGACTTCTACCTCAGAGAAATTTGGCTTCTTGTGGTCGGTGCCTCTTCAGCATCTGGGTGCTTTGTTTTCATTTTTATGTCCTATGTGCAGATCTTCAGGGCTGTGCTGAGGATGCCTTCTGAGCAGGGACGGCACAAAGCCTTCTCCACGTGCCTCCCTCACCTGGCCGTGGTCTCCCTCTTTCTCAGCACTGGTATATCTGCCAATCTGAAGCCCCCATCACTTTCCTGAGATTTACAATGCTTTGTTTAGCTCAGTATTATAAGGATCTAAATGAGAAATCGGTATTTTCCCCAAGCTTCATTACATGTCATGGTTCCTTATGGTCAGAATGATAATGTGGGTGCTTTGTCAGTACATCAGTTACACAGAGCGGTACAGAAATTTGCCTGGACTTTTGGAAGTCCTTTGGCATGGTCCCACATCACATCCTTATCTCTGTGGAGAGATGTGTGAGATGGATTTGAAGGGCAGACTGTTCATTGGGTAAGAAATTGGTTGGAAGGTCGCAGCCAAAGGACTGTGGTAAATGGCTCTCTGGGAAATCGGCTCCACCAGGTGGAGGCTGATCACAAGTTATGCCCACAGGGGTCAGCCTTGGGACCAGAGCTGTTCAACGTCTATCAGTGGCACGGATGATGAGACAGAGCACACCCTCAGCAAGTTTGCTGATGTCACCAAGCTGTGTGGTGCAGTTGGCATGACAGAATGAAGGGGTGCCATCCAGAGGGACCTGGCCAGGCTTGAAAAGTGGGCCCAAAGAAACAGCATGAGGTTCAACAAGATCAAATGCCAGTTTTTGCACTTGTGTCGGGACAATCCCAGGTATGAGGGAAGAACTGCCTGGGAGCAGCCCTGTGGGAAGGACTTAGAGGTCCTGGTAGACGAAAACCTTAACAGGAGCCAGCAGTGGGTGCTTGCAGCCTGAGAGGCCAACTGTGCCCTGGGCTGCATCAACAGACAGGTGGTCATCAGAGCAAGGGAGGGCATTGTCCTTCTCTACTCAGCCCTCAGAAGGCCGCATCTGGAGTATGATGTAAAGCTTTTGGAGAAGGTCCAGAGGAAAGCCACGAGGGTGATCAGAGGGCTGGAGGACCTCTCCTGGAAAGACAGGCTGAGGGAGATGGGAGAAGAAACGGCCTGGAGGAGAACACATTGCAGCCTTCCAGTACTCACAGAGAGCTCAGAAACAAGATGGAGATCAACTTTTAGCACGGGCAGATATTGATATCACAAGGTACAAATATTTTAAACTATAAGAGTTGAGATTTAGATTAGAGACTGGGAGGATCTTTTCAATGAGAGGGTGGTGAGGTCCTGGCTGTTGTGATTTCATGATTTTTTGTTGTTGTTGTCAGTATTTCACATCAAAACATCATGCGAAGCAGTGGGAGTTAAAGAGTTAGAGTTCTGATTCCACTTGCTGCCTTTTATGGGCATTTTGAGCATTCTGATGGGAGGGGAGGTGCGGAATTCCTGGAGCACGTGGTGTGAAGATGAAGATAGGTGGAGATCCGGGCTGCACCACAGTGGCTCTCCCTCAGGCCCCACTCAGTTTGCAGTGGAGACTGGCATGTGCTTCCCTTGTAGTATCGTGGGGACTCACACTTTGGGCACTCTGATCTCTCTCATTTTGTTTGATTCATAGGATTTAGTAAATTACCATTCCTCCTCAGATCGTTGCTGTTGTGATCCACTTGATAAACCCATCTACTAGCTCTCTGCCCTTCCACCTCTCCCACAGCGCGTGGCCCGCGGTGCACCTTCTGCAAGGGCAGGGCCAGCAGGATTGCACGGCAAGATGCTAGTACCCATTTATTTTTATTTCTTCGTCTTTTGTCACACCTTTTTTTTCTGAGGCCTGTGTCCCCCCTGACACGGACTTGGATCTAGGGATGACTCTGTAACATAGCCGTTAGGGGGAATGGCTGAAGGTGTGGGTTCGCAAGTGGTATTTTCCTCTCTCCTTCTTCTGGGGTGGTGAGGGATACGGAGCGGTCTAGGAAATCACAGGCTTGGAATAAGGGGATGAAAGTTTGGTGCCAGCAGAGGAACTTTGGGTTCTTTGACTGTGGGGAGTAAGGAAGAGAAAATTTGGTGGGAACTGAGAGTAAGTCTGAAGTGTGAGCAAAAACCAGAGTGAAGTGTGAGTAAAACATGGAGAAAAGTGTGAGTAAACCTGGAGTAAAGTAAAGAAAGACCCAAAGTAAAGTGTGGATGGACCCTGAGAAGAGAGTGAGTATACCTGGAGTAGGGTGTCAGTAAAACCTGGAGAAACCTTTGAGTAAACGGAAAGTAACCTGTGAGTAAACTGGAAGAATAGTTTCAGGAAAACCTGAGTAAAGTATGAGTAAAACACACACACAAAAAAAGTGTGAGTAAACATGGAGTGAAGTGTGAGTAAACTAGGAGGAAAGTGTGAGGTAGCCCAAAGTAAAGGATGTGAGTAGACCCAGAGTATAGTGTTAGTAAAGGTGGAGTAAATTGTAAGCAACACCCAGAGTGAAGTGTGAGTAAAGCCGGAGGAAAGTGTGAGTAAATAGGGTGGAGACTAGTTATCAGGGCAAGCAATTCTGCAGCTGATGAATCTGCTGGAAGGCTGGCAGCTTGTAGGCAGGCTGCTGAGCCAGCAGGGTGGGGCAGGCACTGCTCACCCATAACCTTGACACTTGACCCATGCTGATAAGCTTTCCGTAATCTCAAGTGAGGCTCACTGTCGGCCACAGAGTACAGCGGGTTGTTGCTGCCCACTGAGAGGAGGGAGGGTAAGTCTGTGTGTGAGCACAGCCCACACTGCCTCTACGGTGCTGCAGCTGTGGGTGTGGGAGGTGGCTCAAATGCAGGGTGTGCAAGTGCTGTCCCTCTTGGCTTAGGGGACCGGCTTTCCTCTTGGCGCTCTCTGAGACCAAAGGCTTCAACATGGTCTCCACAAGACAGCGGGATTACTCCAAGAAGACTAGGATGACCCGGACAGAGGGCCTGCCAGAAATGCAGCTATTCAGGCCTGCGGCTGCAGGGAATGCCTGAGCCTGCTGCTGCCGGGGATGGGAGGCAGGGATTCCAGCTGTGTGAGGTGTGGGCAGGTGAATGAGCTGCTCAGCCTGGTGGGGGAGCTGAAGGAGGAGGTGGAGAGACTGAGGGCCATCAGGGAGTGTGAGCAGGAGATGAACTGGTGGAGTGAGTCACTGGTGTGCCAGAGGGAAGGATGCCAGGGAGATAATGCAATGAGAAGTGGTGGACCCCCTGCCCTGTCACAGTCAGACAGAGCTGACAGAGCAAGAGGGTTGGAAGAGTGTCCCGGCTCGAAGTCTCAGGTGCATCCCCTGCCTGCCTACCCTACTCCCTCAGGTCCCCCAAAGCAACATGTTTGAGATGCTGGAAATGGAAGGGGAGATGAGTGGGGAGGTGAGGGAGGATCTGCCTCGGAGGGAGCCTAGGGTGAGGCGGTCACCCCCAAGCCTTGAGACTGCCTCTGTCAGGAAAGTCGGAGGGGAGTTGTGGTGGGAGATTCCCTTCCCAGGGGAACAAAGGGCCCCATTTGCAGATCCGATTTGACCCGTAGGTAGGTCTGCTGCCTCACTGGGGCCCACCCACATCATGGCCATCACCAGAAAAGTCCCGGGTCTGGTTCGCTCCTTTGATTAATACCCATTCTTGATAGTTCAGATAGGCAGCAGTGAAATTGCTCAGGGAAGATGGGAAGCTATGCAAAAGGATGTCATGGATTAGGGAGAATGGCTGAAGGAGTGAGTTCACAAGTGGTATTTTCCTCTCTCCTTCTTCTGGGGTGGTGAGGGATATGGAGCAGTCTAGGAAATCGTAGGCTTTGAATAAATAGTAGAAATGTTGGTGCTGCCACAGGAACTGTGGGTTCTTTGACCATGGGGAGGAGGGAAGAGAAAACTGGATGTGAATTGAGAGCAAATCTAAAGAAACGTGTGTGTAAAAACCAGAGTGAAGTATGTATAAAGCACGTAGAGAAGTGTGAATAAACTTGAAGTGAAGTGTGAGAAAGGCCAGGAGCAAAGTGTGGGTAGACCAGGAGTAGAGCGTGAGTACACCCAGAGCAGAGTGTCAGTAAAAATCAGAGAAAAGTCTGAGTAAACCCAGGGTAAAGAGTGAGTAAACTTGGAGAAATATTTCAGTAAACATTGAGGAAAGTGTGAGTAAAACACACACACACAAAAAAATAATGTGAATAAACCCGAAGTAATGTGTGAGAGAACTTGGAGTAAAGAGTGAGGTGGGCATTTCAAGGATCCCTGCATTACATTTGTGATACTGTTGTGTGGGGAGATGCAGCAGAAGTCATCTTCACGAAAGGAGAGCGAATAATCCAAATTCTTCTGCAAGCTGGTTTTGCTATTAAGCGAGGCAAAGTGAAAGGATCTGCCCAGGAGATTCAGTTCCTAGGTATAAAGTGGCAAGATGGGAGTCATCACATTCCAGCAGATGTGATTGACAAAATCACTGCTATGTCTCCACCCACTAGCAAGAGAGAGACACAGTCTTTTCTGGTTGCAGTGGGCTTTTGGAGACTGCATGTTCCAAACTACAGCCTCATTGTAAGCTCCCTTCATCAGGTGACGCGGATGAAAAATGACTCTACATTTCAAAAGCAGCAGGCTTTTGAACAGATTAAACAGGAGATAGCCCGTGCCGCGGCCCTAGGGCCAGTACGGTTGGGACAGGATGTAAAGAACATCCTCTACACTGCTGCTGGAGAGAAGGGTCCCACTTGGAGTCTGTGGTAAAGAGCCTCAGGAGAGACCCGAGGATGACACCTGGGATTTTAGAGGCGAGTGTAAAGGGGGTCCAAAGAGGGCTAAACTCCCACTGAGAAGGAGATCTGAGCTGCATATGAGGGGGTTCGGGCTGCTTCTGAAGTAGTCGGTACTGAAACACAGCTCCTTCTGGCACCTCGACTGCCAGTGCTGAACTGGATGTTTAAAGGAAAGGTTCCCTCCACCCATCATGCAACTGATGCCACTTGGAGTAAGTGGGTTGCACTGATTACGCAACGAGCGCGGATGGGGAACCTCAGCTGATTTGCAACTCCTGGTTGGATAACAGTGAAACTGACACTCAGTGTCCAGACACAGGCATCAGTTTTAATGCAAATCTGTGCACTACAGTTATCTGTAAGGTACTGGCACTTCTACAGTTATTTCCATCTGCAGCTACACCTTGTGATGTTATAAGAAACCAAAGTAAGCCTTGTGTTACTTAATGTCTTTAAGAGAGGAAGAGAAAGAAAAGGGAGAGACAGAGTTGGGGGAGAAAGGGACAGAGGGACAGAGAAAGAGATCACAGGTCTGGGTTCCAGCTTTGATCGAGCAGAGAGAACTGGGGGGTCCTTGGCTTGCGAGCGTGCTTGTCCCATAGTTTTGTAGCATGAAAGTCTCCAAACAGAACCTCAAGGATCTCTCTAGCGTCCTTCTGTGGCTCCTAGGTTTACAGGTGTGCCATCCAGGGCTGTGAGTGAGCTGGCAATAAAAAAGCCCATCAAAAACTATTTTGCAGTCAGAACTTCCTACAGCACAATGGGAACGTTTTGGATACAGCAAGGCTGTCTCATTTTTCATAGGATTCCCTCCTCCCCCAAGTCTGCAGCCTTCAGTCTGTTGACATTTCAATGTCCTTCCAAGCCTCTGAGACAGCTCCAGGCACACCGCAGGCAAAGTGTTTTTTGTTGGTCTGCTACGTAATGCAGGACCTGAGGGCTGACACAAGTGCAAGGAGAAAGGAGAACAGCGTGCAAAGGTGGTGCAAAGAGAGCAGCACTGAAAAGAGCACGTCCTGCTGCTGCCCATGGCCGTGGCTCCAGGGAAGCAGCAGCACAACTCAAAGGCAGCAGAGTCCCCACCAGGCAGTGGCAGATGTAACTCAGGGACACTGCTGCTCTGTGTGCATTTGTTGATTAGATCCTGAGCCTCTTCTGATGATGCAGACTGGATGGAAGGCAAAGCAAATGATCTTCTGCTGATTTCTTTATCTATTCAAAGAGCCCGGTTCCTTCAGTGCAATAGGTTAATCACATAGAAATAGAAAGTAAAAGATAAAGACTGATAATGGATACTATTTAATTGGAATTAAAATTATCATAGGTATGACAAACAAACATGAAGAAAAAGAGGAAACATTAATTAAGTCAATCTGGCTTCTAAGTTTTTGTAGTCTTGAGAGAGTGATTAAAATGGTTTTGATGGAGAAACAATGCATATTGGAGTATTTTCCTGAGGACATCCTTGAGTTCCTGGTTCCTCAAGCTGTAAATGAGGGGGTTCACTGCTGGAGGCACCACTGAGTACAGAAATGACACCACTAGGTCCAGGGATCGAGATGAGATGGAGGGGGCTTCAGGTAGGCAACCATGCCAGTGCTGAGAAACAGGGAGACCACAGCCAGGTGAGGGAGGCACGTGGAGAAGGCTTTGTGCCGTCCCTGCTCAGAGGGCATCCTCAGCACGGCCCTGAAGATCTGCACATAGGAGAAAAGAATGAAAGCAAAGAACCCAAATGCTAAAGGGGCACTGACCACAAGAAGCCAAATTTCTTTGAGGTAGGAGTGTGAGCAGGAGAGCTTGAGGATCTGGGGGATTTCACAGAAGAACTGATCCACAGCATTTCCATGGCAGAGAGGCAATGAAAATGTACTGGCAGTGTGCAGCAGGGAATAGAGAACCCCAGTGCCCCAGGCAGCTGCTGCCATGCTGGCACAAGCTCTGCTGTCCATCAAGGTCCCGTAGTGCAGGGGCTTGCAGATGGCAACGTAGCGGTCATACGACATGATGGTGAGAATGAAATACTCTGCTGAGATGAAGAAGAGAAAGAAAAAGAGCTGTGCAGCACATCCAGAATGGGAGATGTGCCTGGTGTCCCAGAGGGCATTGGCCATGGCTTTGGGGAGAGTGGTGGAGATGCAGCCCAGGTCGAGGAGGGCGAGGTTGAGGAGGAAGAAGTGCATGGGGGTGTGCAGGCGGTGGTGGCAGGCTACGGCTGTGCTGATGAGGCCGTTGCCCAGGAGGGCAGCCAGGTAGATGGCCAGCAAGAGCCAGAAGTGCAGGAGCTGCAGCTGCCGTGTGTCTGCCAACGCCAGCAGGAGGAACTCGCTGATGGAGCTGCTGTTGGGCATCTGCTGCCTCTGGGCATGGAGTCCTGTGCACAGTGCAGAAAATAATGACAGAAGTCAAGATAACTTGCAGACACTCCTGCTATACTATAGAAATGTTTCTTTCTCTTTGAAAAATGTTCATTTAACTCCATAACTTCAATTTACTTGCACGAGCTTTAGTGTACCTTAAGAAGTAGAAGCTGAAAGAGCTCTTACTTTCCTCTCATTTCCTAATCATATCTCAGCTTCCTAGATAATTTCCTCTTACAATCAATTCCCATCCCTCATATCTTTATGCTGTCTGCACTCACAGTGCCCATCCCTACCTCTTTGCACTTCAATTTCTGTTAGAGAAAGCTGCCTGTTTGCAGGATAAGAGCATTATTCATGTCAGCAGAAAACGATAGCAATTTCAGCTGAAAGCACTTGAGGAGATTGTTCATATAAGGGCAGACTGTGAATGAAACAATTCAGGATTCTCTGAGATGTGTTCATGTTTCACATCTCCTTTCAGAATTCTGCCTCCCACTCATTCTCCTTCCCTAAGAACAGGTGTTGGAATATCCCTGCCTTGTCTCTCCTCCGGCAAAGCACCCTTGGAAAAAAACTAGCCAGTGGTGCAGTGTAGCTGTTATCCCCCTGCCCCAGGCAGCAGCTGTAGCAGCAGCAGACCTCTGCCCTGCCCTGCTGGGGGGCTCCTTCCCCCCACACATCTCCCTGCAGCGCCCTGGGAAAGCTCCCCAGGCAGACTGAGTGCTGAGTGCTGAGTGCTGAGTGCTGAGTGCTGAGTGCTGAGTGCTGAGCCTGGCAGACGGCAGAGTCATAGCCTGCAGTGAGACTTACCTTGCCAAAGGCTGTGAGCAGTGCTCCTGCAGTGAGCTCAACACCTGCTCACACCGTACACATCCTATAAGCTCTCTGCCCTTTCTCTCCTCTCCTCCTGTCACCTGCAGGCTGTGCTGTGCAGAAGAGCTGCTCCTGGGCACAGCTGTCTCTCTGCAGCGCTGCCCACTTGTAGCAGCTCCCTGTGTCCCAGGAGCCCGGCCCAGCTCAGCAGCAGAGGATGTCATTTTCTCTTCCTCACTGCTCTCCCTGGAGATGCCCTTGGGGCTGCGGGGCTGGCAGCTCCTGATAGACAACGGGGTCATCTCTGCAAAACGTACTTTGAAGTCAGATGAATTAATCACCAGTAGACAGGCTGATTTCAGAAGCATGGTTCAACAACATAACAGATCATGTTCGCCTTGCCAAGTTCCAAATGCCCCATTTGGTGTCATGGGACTCTTGTTATCAGTATTCCATATCATAACATCATGTAAAGCACTTGGATTAAGGCTTAGGCATTAGAGATAACACCTCAGTTCTGTGTACTGACTGTTGTGGATACCTGGTTCTCAGAAGAGAAGAAGAACTGCCTTTCTTGAGGACTCTGAGTTCAGAGGGGAAGATAAGCCATGGGAGGAAGTCCCGGGATCTCTCACTTGCTCGCTGCCTGGCAGTGTGTGGCTGCGCGCCCCAGCCGTGCGCCTTCAGTTCAAAGTAAGGCTTTTGGTTTCAGACACTCGCTCTCTCATTATATTTGATTTATTACCCTAAATTCCAATTTTATTTTATAACATTGTGTTATCTTACATTCCAATATCATGTTTAGTAAAAATAAGTTTCCTCCTTAGATCTTTGCTGCTGTTTTTTATTATTTTTATTGTTATATTTTTATAAATTAGTATATCAATTATATTATATTATATTATATTATATTATATTATATTATATTATATTATATTATATTATATTATATTTTATTTTATTTTATTTTATTTTATTATATTTTATTTTATTTTATTTTATTTTATTTTATTTTATTTTATTTATTTTTTGGCCAGTGGAACTGCCAAGCCTTCTGCCCTCTGTCACGGACACACATTGATCCAGATAACTCCGTAACAAGACAACACACTCAGTCATATGCTCTGCTTTTAGGACGGGCGTGTGGAGCCAAATGTGGGACCTGATGATCACTATGGGTCCTTTCCATTGCGGGTTGTCCCAGGATTCTATGGCAGTGGGTACAAGCACGGTGATGTTGGATCACTGTGCTGTCACAGTGGGTAGGAGTTCAGTGACAGCACAGTCACGGTGTTGTCTCAGTAGTGTGGAGAGCAGTGATGTCAGAATTACTGAGTTGTGGCAGAGGTCAGTATTGCAGTGATGTCAGAGTCACTGTGCTGGAAAGGGGAGACAAGCTCAGTGATTTCAGCTCCACTGTGTCGTCACAGCTGATATGAGCACAGTGGTGTTGCAGTCAGACAGGAGCTCTGCATGTGGGTGAGCATCAAACACGGCATCCCCAGAACCAAATGCTACCAGTGAGGAAATGGTGCCTCCACCTTGGGCCTGAAAGATCTCAAGTTCAGAGTTTGATTTGGATTGATTGCTTGTCCAGACTGGGCCCTTCTCACATCCCACATCCTCTGCTGAGACACACTGCCCACATGGGACTTGGGCCTCACGGCATCCTTGCACCCCATGCAGAGTCTGGCAGCTGCTGTCCCCTTCTCTTTCATTTGACATCAGACAAACCTCCATCCCACTGCCCCAGGAAGGGCCCTGAGCCAGCACGAGGGACACGATCTCCCTGCCAAGGCTCTGCGGATCAGGCCTTGGCCTTTCTGCTTCACAAGACAAAGGAGGCTTTGCTCAGCATCACAGCCACCATCCCAGTGCCTTGGTCTGCCTGCAATCATGGCTTCCAATTATCTGCTCTAACAAGTCCCTGGGGAAGCTTGCTTGTCAATGGCCCTCAGTGGGGCCCATTAATACTCCAAGAAACTTCACTGTTCCTTCTGACTTTGTCTTCTGGAGCACTTCATGCAATCTTCTCTGTGCACTGGAGGTTGATGGACTCAGCAGCAAATGCCCCGTGGGGCCCATTACAACCTGAAGAGCCCTCCTGTGCCTTGTGCCTTCCTGTCATCTTCTTCAGGTGTTCAGAACTTGTACAGCAAACTGGAGAGCTATCTGGAGAGAGCTAAAACTGGAAAAGAATGATGGGCATTTATGAAGACAATGTAATTATTCATTTAGTATTGGGCTTAAACAAGAAGTTAAAGCAGCACTTGGCAACTGATATTGATCCAGGATGTCCTTTAATAAGTTCTCTTCTGTCACTGTATGGACAAACATTCTCCTCAAGCTCCCCACCCCATTTCTACTCACATTGGCCCCATGAAACTTGCATTACTTTTCCTCACTTCACACTTCTCTTCTGGAGTCACTCGCTCATTGTTAAATCTCCTTTGCACCAACTCCCCCCTGCTTTCCTCAGAGAATAAGCTGCACATGGGCAAGGAAAGATTTCTCTTTATTTTGCCAAGAAAAAAAAGAAAAAAAAGAAAAAAAAAAAAAAGAAATGTGATGCAACTGAATGAATAGTAATATTGAATGAACAGTAATGAATGACACATTGGTCAACTGCATGCCTTATCCATGCTGCATCTAATGAGGTTTGTCTTACACTGGGAATATTTGTACAGGACATGAGTTAGACAGAGATAGGAAGAGATAGATAGAATCACAGTTAAGGAGTTGAGAAAAGAGTCCATCAGACTTAGGATAGAATCCAATAGTCTCCCTGAAGATGATAGATCAATGAGCAACGGATGGGGAAATCTGGAGAGCAGTGGGAAGAGCATGTGTCCAGATGGCCTGCTGAAAACATGCCCTGAACCATGGACATTGATTTAGGAGAGCTGGAGACACCTGGAGGATGAGGGACATCAAATACGCAGCAGGGTAGAGCAGCGGTGGACGCTGGGCATTGGTCACAGGGCATTGGCACTGGCACCACTGTCTGTGTCCCTGTACCTGAAGGCATCTGTGTCCTGCTAACAAAATTCTAGAAAAAATCTGTATTTAAGAAAAAATGAAAACAGAAAAAAAAAAAAAAAAAAAAAAAAAAAAAAAAAAAAAAAAAAGATCTCCTCAATGACTAGTGTTTTCACATAAAAAGAGAGAGGACTCATGAGGTGATTAGAAGTTGAGAAGTGTGTTAGTATGTTTTTCTTGATCTTGGTCTTCAAACCATTTTTTCAATTTCATTGACATTAATGAATATCTTTTGGACTTACAGCTTTGAAAAGAAGAGAAGATCCATTTGTGTCTTGCACGGCACCTGTTGCTCCCCAGAATTTCCCTGCCCAGAACTGTCCGTGACATCTCTCAGTCTTTGCATAAATGGAGTTACACTGTGGTAATGAGCTTTTTTCTTCTTTCTCAGTTGTTGTTTTAGGTGGTCCCATGCAGCACAGGACTCATCATGCCCTTCATGCCCTTCATGCCCTTCATGCCAGGTACCCTGCCCCATTCTACTGCTGGTCCACATTGACCACAGTGTTCCTTGTGCTGCCTATGTAGTTCTACAAATCTTTATTGCGTTTGATATGCCTGGGCAGATTCAGCTGTGTTTCAGCTTTGGCCTTCTTAAACATATCTCAGCAGGAACAATAGGGCAAATACTCTGCACTGCTCCCAGCTGACCACTTCTTGTTTACACTTCCTACGTGCTTTCTTTCTGTACTGTACTCCACAGACTTGAAGAAGAAGCCAAGGTGTGCTCTCCTGAAGTCCAAAGATGTGAGTTTGTCCTTTGCCCTCCCTTCAGACTCCTCAGCTGCACCATCCCATGGCCACTGCAGACCAGGTTCTCTTTGACCATCACATTCCCCACCAGCCTTTCCCTGCTGGTGAGTAGGAGATGCAGCAGAGCACCTCTCCTCTTCGGTTCTTCCATGGGTTGGTCAAGAAGCTGCCAGCTGTGCTCCTCAGGGATCTTCTGGATGGTGCATGCCCTGCTGTGCTGTCCCTGCAGCAGATACTGCAGTGAAAAAGGCCTCCAAAGGGGACAAGGGCCTGACAACAGGAGGCTCCCATCTGTCTGCAGAGGGCACCTTCCACTTGCTCTTCCTAATCAGGAAGCCAGGAACAGATACTGTTTGTCTCCTCTGTTTGCCATTGCCATTTGCCCTGTCCTGTCTCCTCTGCCATCCCCATCAAGAGCTCAGTGCACTCTCACAGAGGGCAGGTGCCCTTCCTTGTCTCCTCGCCCATCCATCGTAAAGACTCTGTATCCCCTGGTGCTACAGTTGAGTTTTGGAAGCCATTTAACCATGTCCCTGTGGTCCAAACAAGAGCAACTCTACCAGCATTTCTAGCTCAGCATGTGTTGCTGTTCTCATTAGTGTAAAAACACATAAGACAACTACCTACCCAGGATGGATCATTGGATTTAGTGCATCTATGTTATTTTTGTTCAGAAGGTGGCACACCTGTGTTAGACCCATTGTAAGGCTCAGAGCTGTCCAAGCAGCACAGACACGGCTAGGGCATGGCTTTCCTGCAGGCCCTGAGTTGCATTTGCAGCTGCATGTGAGTTTGCTGGACAACTAAGGAAATCAGCACGACACTAGGCTGCTTCTGATGCCATTCACATGGGTTTTCATCAGTTGAGGAATAAAGATGCGTATTAGCTTTGCAGTGCCTTGAGATACAGAATGTGCAGCAGAAGGAGAACAAAGAAAGATCTGGCTCTTCTTCTGGGAGCTCAGCCATTTAGTCAGCTGCAAAATTCTGCATGCTCCATAGAGACGGGTGAAAAAGATACTTGGAGATGCCATAAATGCAGGAAGTTTGTTCTCATTTAGGATTGTCAAAAATATTGCTAATCTTTCTCTGGTCTCATCTAGGGATGAGATGCCAGCGCTAGCTCAGTCCTGGATCACTGTCCTGCCCAGGGGAAGTCGATCCCTCCCTGCCCAGGTCTGTGTGCCCTTTTTGTTTTAGCAAACACTCTCTGGTAGGATTAACATTATGTCTGGAGTTGGTCACTTTCCACTGGACATTTGGTGGTTAATGCAGCAGATTTCAGAGTACAGTCATGATGCTGTTGTTTCTCAGGAGCTGTTGGCCACAGAGACCCAGGCACATCTCAGGGGAGATCAGTGGGGAAAAAAAAAAAAAAATCACACCCTCTGCTGCTGAGCTGTTCTGAGCTCCTGGGACACAGGGAGCTCCTACAAGTGGGCAGTGCTGCAGAGACACAGCTCTGACTAAGAGCAGCTCCCGTGTACTGTGCATCAGCACTAGGGGCACGTTCTGCAGGTGACATGAAGATAGAAGAGAAAGGAGAGAGGGATTACAGGATGTGAGGGGTGTGAGCAGGCTGCAACCTCACTGCAGGAGCATTGCTTTCAGCCACTGACACGGTAAGTCTCTCACCATAGGTAATGCAAACACTTTTCCAACAGGGATCACCAAATCTGGCACATCCCAGTGCAGATCAGGCTGCATACACCCAGTGTTTCTTTATCATGGAATAAGAGCTGTTCCAGATGAGGGCTTCCCTGTTGCAACGTCAGAGCACAGCTCTAAGGGCACATCAAGAGAGAAACCTTAAGTGCATTTTACCTCTCTGCTTTCCTCTAACTTATATATCTTTCAATAAAGCCATGGGAGTTCTTTTAGGTTCCCTTTTTCACTTGAAAAAATGAACATGCACTTAGATAGTGCCCTGCAAACGGGGTGGGTTCTGGACAGCAAATAGGAATGCAGAGAGTTTGGGCTGGTGTCTGTATGCTCAGTCAGGGAAATGACAGGAAAACAGCCCCCAGGATGAAAATCTGCAGACCACAGAGATATGACCTGGGAAATTCCCCCTTCAGTGCAGGGACCTTCCTCTGAGCAAGCTCCCACCTAGAAACGCCTCTGCCCACACTATCATGGGATTTGATGCATGAACCACCTCCTGTGCAGGCAGAGCTCCAGCAGAGCAGAGCAGCATCTCCCCAGGCACGTGTCCATCACCCTCTGCAGTGCACAGGGGCTGAGAGCCTCTGCCTGGGGCTGTGGGCAATGCAGTCTGTGAGGCTGGGAAGGAGCTGGCTTTCCCTTAATGAGATGCCATCATTAGGACACATCTCCCTGAGGTGTCCTTCAGAGCCGTGAGCTGACCTTCAGGATGCAAATCTTTCCCTTAGTCAGGTGATCAAAGTGCAGGGAAGAAGCAGAGAGATGCAATATGCAAATGCTGTGGGGTTCGTGAAATCAGTGTTAGGGGTCATTTGCAAGATGTGTGGTGAAGAGCAGTGCTGAAGTACATCGAGAAAGGGTGAATACACAGTGATGGGCAGAGGACTCCTGTTTTCCGAGTGGATCTGACTTCATAATTTTATGGGAATGCAATCGTCTTACATCTGCTAAGTAGTCAAGCTCAGAGCAATTGGAAAGAAACACAGGGTCAGCTCCCCTTACCCTGCACTAAGCAGCAGTGAATCCCTTTGCCTCTCAGGTCTTACAACTGTTCAGACTTCAGCAAACACTCCTTAGGCATGGTGAGCAGGATGAGAATTTGTAGGAAAAAGCGATCCCTGGAACTTCTATTTTTGATCCACATATTTTTAGCATTAAGGTTCAGATGCTGACCAGCACTTCTGCATTAGAAGTGATTTTATCTGATACATTTTGAAAGTAAAGTTTGAATCCACAGCATCACCATGGTTCCATGTAACAATAGGGACAAGTCTGCTTCATTGAGATTAAAAGTGCAGAGTCCCTCATGCCAAACTCGACCTCATGAAATGTAGATCACATCATGGAGCTGAATGAACACAGCCCACATAGAAAGACTTGTCCTTGACTTTTATCCTCCTTGAGCAGGTCCTGGTGCCCAGAAGAACTGCAGATGCCCAACAGCAGCTCCATCAGCGAGTTCCTCCTGCTGCCGCTGGCAGACACGCGGCAGTTGCAGCTCCTGCACTTCTGGCTCTTGCTGGCCATCTACCTGGCTGCCCTCCTGGGCAATGGCCTCATCAGCACAGCCGTAGCCTGCCACCACCACCTGCACACTCCCATGTACTTCTTCCTCCTCAACCTCGCCCTCCTCGACCTGGGCTGCATCTCCATCACTCTCCCCAAAGCCATGGCCAATGCCCTCTGGGACACCAGGCACATCTCCTTTGCAGGATGCGCTGCGCAGGTCTTTTTCTTTTCTTTTTTGTTTTCGGCAGAGTATTGCATTCTCACCATCATGTCCTATGACCGCTACGTTGCCATCTGCAAGCCCCTGCACTACGGGACCTTGATGGACAGCAGAGCTTGTGCCAGCATGGCAGCAGCTGCCTGGGGCACTGGGCTTCTTTATGCTCTTCTGCACACTGCCAATACATTTTCACTGCCCCTCAGCCATGGCAATGCCATCAATCAGTTCTTCTGTGAAGTAGCCCAGATCCTCAAACTCTCCTGCTCAGAATCAGACTACCTCAGGGAAGCTGTGAATATCTATTTTAGTCTTTGTTTAATTTCTGAGTGCTTTGTATTCATTGTGCTGTCCTATGTGCAGATCTTCAGGGCCGTGCTGAGGATACCCTCTGAGCATGGACGGCACAAAGCCTTCTCCACGTGCCTCCCTCACCTGGCTGTGGTCTCTGTGTTTGTCAGCACTGTCATGGTTGCCTACCTGAAGCCCCCCTCAATCTCTTCTCCATCCCTGGACCTGGTGGTGTCATTTCTGTACTCGGTGGTGCCTCCAGCTCTGAATCCCCTCATCTACAGCATGAGGAATCAGGAGCTGAAGAGTGCGCTCAGGAAAATACTCCATTATTCATTGTGTCTCCATCAGAACAATGTTCATCATACTCTCAAGACTGCAAAATAGTTAGGAGAAGTGTGATTAATTTTATGTGATGTTTCATTTTTTCTTCGTATTTGTTTGCCATACCTTTAATAAATTTAATTCCAATTAAATAATATTCATCATCAGTCTTTATGTTTACGTATTTTTACTTCCATGTGTTGAACCTCTTGTACTTAAGGAACCAGGTTCTGTGAGTAGATAAAGAAATCAACACAGGATCATTTGTTTTGCCTCCCATCCAGTATGGATCATCAGCAGAAGCTCATAACCTAAGACACAAATGCCACAAGGAGCAGCAGTGTCCCTGAGGAATGTCTGTCATTGCCTGAAGGGGACTTTCTGCTGCCTTTGAGTTGTGCTGCCGCTTCCCTGGTGCCACGGCCATGGGCAGCAGCAGGACATGCTCTTTTCAGTGCTGCTCTCTTTATGTTCCCAACTGTTCTCTTGTGTCCATCCATTTGTGTCAGCTCTCAGTTCTGGTGCAATTGGTGACAGTGCTGTTGTCTCTATGGTGGCATCCCTGTGGCTGCAGGCAGGCAGGCAGTGTGCAGCACTGTGTCACAGCTGGCCTCCCTGCTGAGACCATCGTAACAGAAGGGGCTGCTCAGGTTAGGGCCAGAGGACTGAACACCCCTTCCAAATCTGTGCCAGGAATACAGCCAAGAGTTGTCCTCTTGCTTTCCTGGGCTTCTGCATGGTTCAAAGTCCCGGGGTGATCAATGAGGACCAAAGGATGGACGAGAGCTCCCTTCTTGGTTGTACATGGCCCAGCAAACGGTAACGGGTCTTGAACAGGAGTGTGTGGGACTGTCCTGCTGCCGTGGGGCTGATGGCAGATGCTGTCCTGGAGAGGAATCTGGAGCAGCCTGGAGATGCCAGGGGATCTCCAGAGACAGTGTAAGACACAATGCAAGCGTAAGGCAAAGAATAATTCCTTATGCAATAACAGACCACTGATTCAAAGGAACAGGGAAACCTGAGGAGCCCACAGGCAAATGAAGGCTCTGCAGTGGTGCTGCTGAGCCAGCAGGGCAGATGGAGAGAGACTCAGCAGGAGAGATCCCATCCAGCTGGGACTGCCTCCCATCCTGAGCAGCACAGGGTCAGCCTTGTGTGCCAGGGCACCACAGCTCCCTCGCTCTGCAGAGCAGTTCCACTAGGTCAGAGTCCAGCACATAGCACGGGAAGGGAAGCAGGAGGGAACAGGGAGCTGCTGCCAGGCCAGCAAGGACACACTGCCCTCAGCAAGGCTCTCTCTGGGAGGATAGCAGGCCTGGAGAGGGGCTATGAAGCATTTCTGTGTGTTCAGGGATGGATGGATGAGCAGGAACATGCTCTGCTTGCCCTCCTGCTGCAGGTGGCTGCACCAGAGAGGACCCGCAGCCAGCACCTGGATGGAGCTCTGCCACCCGCCCTGCCCTCCCCTCTCCAGTGCTGTCACTGCTGATGCACTCCATGACCTCCCAGTGCTGCCGGCCGGCACATCTTGCAGGGGCCATTCAGGTGCTGCAGTGACAGTGAGCTCACATCACCACTCCAGCCACCTGTCCTCAGCCTGCCTCTCCCTTGCTCCTCTGCCCTGTCCTGTCCCTGCTGGGAGGAGTGCTGTAGGGATGCGCTTCCTGTCCCCACGTTGACTCCTCCCAGCTGCCAGCCTGGCGGGCTCCTGGGGGTACTGATAGTGGACTTGATGGTGTGGAGCAGAGTCCAGAGGGAAACGATGGTGTGAAGCAGCATTTTTGCAGTGGTGGCCTCCATGTTCATTTGGCAAGTGAGAACTTGTGCTCAGTGTGCTTGTGGCCTGGAGCTTCTACTCCAGCGTTATCTGCATTGGTCACGGCACAGGAATGACGTTTCATAGACCAGCGACCTCCTTTCTTCCTCACGTTATGTCATAAACCAGTGTCCTTCACTCTGACAGTGTTTGCATTGGCTCATGGATTAAATGAGTTAGACCTCTTTTAGTTCTTTGAGTCACAATCCAATGCCTTTTGCTCTCTGCCTCTGTAGCAGATAAATTTTACATACCCTTCATCTGAGGACTGACCTGATGGATCTTTCCACACTGTTGTTTTTAATGTCCGTAGTTTGGTGGGGACGTTTTCCCACTGTGATGGGTTTCGCCGCAGTGACTGTGACCTATACTGTTGACTTCAGCCACAAGCGAGTAACATTCGATCTCTGTCTGCCACGGGAGTCGCAACTCAGCGAAGCCGACCTCAACCAGTCGGGGCCGAGTGCCAAATAACCTCAGCAGGAAACCTGGCAAAATGGCGTTAATTGCTACGTGGTGGGCGTTTAAATACACAGCCCCTACATACGTATAGAGCGCATCCTCCTATCGGTGGACAATACTTGGCAAGCACAGACTAGAGCATAGGGAGCCTGACCCCGTCACATCCCGTTTCCTCGCTGCACCTACTACACTATACTTGAGTCTTTCTGGCTGAGCTGGACACCAATGACCCAAAATTGTTCATGGATGTTTGTGTTTATTGAGAATAAATCATAAAAGAGTTTCTTTGGTTCCCAGTGGCCATTTCAGTGCTGGGTCACCGCCAGGGCTCCACTGACTTGTCTGGGGGGCATTGAGTGCGCTGGGTTGGGCTGCAGCTACAGGGACAAAGACAACAGTTGGCAGTTACTGCCCTGAGACCCTCTTCCCAAGTTCCATCTGCAGCTTCCAGGGGGCTCTGGTCTCCTGCAGGTCCTCTCGGAAAGCTGCCTGTCCCAGACAGGACCTCTGGGGCCCCCGGAGATGGCATGGGATGCTTGTGGTCACACAGTGGGGTTTTGCTTCCCAGTCATTTATCCTTCAATTAATCATTTATCCTCACTCATTTATCCTTCAATTAATATGTGTTTCCTATTAATATTTATCATTTCCTATTACCTATGTAAAGTACTTCTCCTTTTGGTAAGGGGAACCATGCTGGTGGGATATGGCTGAGGAGCATGCTCTGTTTTTAGGGAAGTTGTATTGTATTTTACCGTTGCTTGTCTTAAAGTAGGAAGCCCGTCTTGTGCCCATGTGCAGACAGTTCTCTAAGGAAAGCAGGTGAAGGAATGGTGTAAAGGAACTGTACCATCCAGCTGCAGATTTCAGTGGAGAATTCTGCTGTAGGGAAAAGTGATGCAAGTGCCAGGTGGCATACAGCAGACACGTCAGGCCTGGGGAGGTGAGCAGTCAGGTTGTCCGTACTGTGTCAGACCTCAAGCAATTGCTTTTCCTGCCTACGCAGATCTCCTTAGGAGACACTCTGGATCAACATCAATTGGAGAATCACAGAATCACAAAATGGCCTGGGTGGGAAGGGGCCTCAAGGATCGTGAATCTCCAACCCTCCTGCCACATGCAGGACCACCAACCTCCACTTTTAATACCAGCCCAGGCTGCTCAGGGCCCCATCCAATCTGGCCTTGAATACCTCCAGGGATGGACGGGGCATCCACAACCTCTCTGGGCAACTGTTCCATCACCTCACCACTCTCTCTGTAAAGAACTTCCCCCTGACAGCCAACCTAAATCTTCCCTCCCTCAACTTCAAACCATTTTCCCTTGTCCTGCTGTTACCTACCCCTTCAAAGAGTTGATTCCCCTCCTGTTTGCAGGCTCCCTTTCGGTACTGAAAGGTTGCAATGAGGTCAGCCTGCAGCCTTCTTTTCTCCAGGCTGAACAAGCCCAGCTCCCTCAGCCTGTCTTAGTAGAGGAGGTGTTCCAACTCCCTGATCATTTCCATGGCTCTCCTCTGGATCCTCTCCAACAGAATGATGCTCCAAAAGCAACAAGATGCACGACTGTAAATCAGAAAACATTTTTATTGGGTGCCCTTTGAAGTCTTTTTTCTTTACTACATTATGAAAGCTCTCCAACTATCTGTATAAATCTTGACTTCAAACACATTATGGAACAGACATGGCTCATTGCAACTTGCTGCACTTCAGAGAGACCCGTGGTACATTTGATGTCAGGTCTATGAACCTCAGGTATTGAGTGGAGAATGTTGTAAGCACTTGAGAAAGTAAAGTTGGAAGAAAAAGATGAGGGATCTTGGCGTACTAATGGGGCCCACTGAGGAACATTACCAACACAGCTTCCCCTTGGACTTGTTAGAGCAGGGAATTGGAGGCAATGATTAAAGTAATGTGATGAGAAACCTCTTGGTTTGTTTGATGAAGAAAGACCAAGGCCTGACATCCAGACCCTGGAAGGGAGATCCATCGTATCTGAGGGAATGAGCTCCAGGCTTATCCTGGGATTGGTGTAGTGGGGCAGATTGTACTCCATGTGAAGGACAACGGTGTGACACCTCCCAGTCTCTGCACGGGGATGCAAGGAGGCAGTGAGGCCACATTACCATAAGCATAATAAATCCCCTCATAAACCATGGCCAAGGGGACAAAGATTTCATTGCTTTTGGGGCCTTCCATCCTCACCAGCACCCACTGCCTTCTCCTCTGCAATATTTCCTATGCTGCTCCAGCCCAGCCCCTATTTCCCTGTGGTCTGCAGACACCCACCTCTCCTCTCCGCCCCGCTCTGACCCTGGCACTGCAATCATGTCACTGATGTCTCTCAAGCCTCTCTGAATGTCCCTTGAAACACAAAGCCATGGAGTGATCCCTCAGCATGGCCCCACATCATCAACCTTCCAGTGACATTTCTTCCTCCTCATGCCCAGTCTCTTGTGTTCAAGCTGCACTTTGAGGGAGTTTCCCCCCCCCCATTTGCTCATTTTCACTACCAAGGTCAACTCCGTCATGTTGGAAATCACTTCCTCATGGAAACGCCACCCATCAGCTTTCTTGTGGCCTGTCACCATTGAGAAGAAGGAACCTCACCATCATCTTCCAAGGCACGTGCCAGCTTCATGGACAGACACGACCAAGTCACGTCCCTCCTGCTATGGAGTTGTGTCCTCACACAGAAGAGCCATCACAATCCCTTACACAAACCTCCTTCTTCCTCCAGGGGCCCTACCAGGTGCTCAGGCAGAGAGGATCCCACAGCCAACACGTCAACCTGGCGCTTTCTGTCGGCCTCTCAGGGACACTGCAGATGTGATCCTGTGTGCACAGATCCCAGCCAGAAGTCAAGGGCTGACCACCAGCTGCTTCAGGCAGAAGGCAGCACACCATTCCTTTCTGGGACACGCTCCTGGGGCTGGCCTGTCAACTCCACACACACAAGTGACCTCACGGCCACCTTCACAGCCTCGTGCCACCTGCAGGCCCATGAGGGCCTGAGGTAGAGCTGAGCTCATGGCAGCATTCCTACCCACCTCCTCCTTATGGCCTCAAGCTGATCAGTCACACGTCACTTCCTGTACAGACATCGCCTCACATTCATCACTGCATTACATGGATTTGCTCTAAGACTCCACCAGTCCTGCTCTGCCCTGCAGAGCCAAGTACCCAAAGTTTAGGGTTAGGGAAGGAATGAAGGTGAGGAGGGCAGAGCACAGGAGCAGGGTCTGTGGGTGTTGGGTGTTCAGGATAGGGATTAAGGGTTACAACTCACCTTTAGGGGCAGAGATTAAGCAAAGGTTTAGTGAGAGGGCTTGGTGTTCTGCTAAGGTTTTCAGGACAGTGTTAGGGTACAGGTAAGCATTACAGATTAGTGTTCTGTTTTGCGCTGCAGTTTGGGCTAGTGTTAAATACAATATTATAATGCTAGCAATTAAAGCTTGGTTTTAGCATGAGTGGGAGAGTAAGTGTGGGAATCTGTGCAGTCCATTCCTTGGAATGTTCTTGGCAGCAGCATTTAATGAAGCCCTGAGCCTTCAGGCACTGCCATGAGCAGATCTCCATTAACGATGGACTTGCTGTGGTGGAAACAGTCTGTGTGACAGAAGTGCCCACTGCGTGTCCTTGCTTGTGTTTGCAGCCACACAGCAGCACTGTCACCAAGCCACAGGAGCTGCAAGGCTAAGGGTCTATGGGGTTGAGTTTCAGCTCAACACACCGCCACCACAGCACTGAATTCTGTCTCTTAACGCAACATTGTGCATTTTCATGCACAGTTTGATTAACTGTCATATGCTTCCTGCTGGATTATGAGTTTCTGAGAACAGTTGACCCCAGCAGCTCCAGAAATGTCTCACAGGAAGGAAGACAAATGAAGTCATTACATGTCCTTTGTTTTGTTAAGCTTCACAGAGATTCTGGTGACTCATGTACAGCGTGTCTGGGCAACACTGCATAGGTACAAACTGAGTAGTACTTGATGTGGATAGCGATGTTTCAGGGAAAAACATTAGAATACATAAAACACACACAAAAAAAACTTTCAGTAAATTACACTTAGAAAATGAACATACAAACCAAAAAAAAGGCAGTTGTATTCTGTTAAAATCTGCATTATAACGCTTAGGTAGAAAAATGTAGGCAGTTCACTGCTTTCAAAACACATTTGGTCATCGGTTTCCACAGAGCATCCTTGAGCTCCTGGTTCCTCATGCTGTAGATGAGGGGGTTCACTGCTGGAGGCACCACTGAGTACAGAAATGACACCACCAGGTCCAGGGATGGGGAGGAGATGGATGGGGGCTTCAGGTAGGCAACCATGCCAGTGCTGAGAAACAAAGAGACCACAGCCAAGTGAGGGAGGCACGTGGAGAAGGCTTTGTGCCGTCCCTGTTCAGAGTGCATCCTCAGCACAGCCCTGAAGATCTGAACATAGGATACAACAATGAAAACAAAACATCCAAGAACTAAAGAAAAACTAAAAGCAATAATCCCAATTTCCCTGACATAGCCTGATTCTGAGCATGAGAGCTTGAGGATCTGGGGGATTTCACAGAAGAACTGATCCACAGCATTGCCTTGGCAGAGAGGCAATGAAAATGAAGTGGCAGTGTGCAGCAGGGAATTAAGGACCCCAGTGCCCCAGGCAGCTGCTGCCATGCTGGCACAAGCTCTGCTGTCCATCAAGGTCCCGTAGTGCAGCGGCTTGCAGATGGCAACGTAGCGGTCATAGGACATGATGGTGAGAATGCAATATTCTGCTGAGATGAAGAAGACAAAGAAAAAGACCTGTGCAGCACATCCTGCATAGGAGATGTGCCTGGTGTCCCAGAGGGCATTGGCCATGGCTTTGGGGAGAGTGATGGAGATGCAGCCCAGGTCGAGGAGGGCGAGGTTGAGGAGGAAGAAGTCCATGGGGGTGTGCAGGCGGTGGTGGCAGGCTACGGCTGTGCTGATGAGGCCGTTGCCCAGGAGGGCAGCCAGGTAGATGGCCAGCAAGAGCCAGAAGTGCAGGAGCTGCAGCTGCCGCGTGTCTGCCAACGCCAGCAGGAGGAACTCGCTGATGGAGCTGCTGTTGGGCATCTGCAGTTCCTGGGCATGGAGTCCTGTGCACAGTGCAGAAGATAATGACAAGGCCATTCTCAGAGACACTCCTCCTGGTATAATTGTTTGTTTGTTTGTTTCTCTTAGGACAATGTTCATTTAGCTCCATTACTTGAATTTAATTACATGAAGTTCAGCATTCCATAAGCAAAAGTCTACTATGGAGCTTATACATTTATCTCATTTTTAATCTTATCCCATCTCCCTGGATACTTTCATCTGTTTCCCTGTCTCATGTCTTTAACCCAATTGCTCTTAAAGCACCCAGTCCCAACCTCTTTGCCATAAAATTTCTCTCAGAGACAGCTGCCTGTTTGCAGGATAAGTGCATTATTCGTGTCTGCAGAAAAATGACAGTATTGTAATTTGATTCTATTCCTCAAGAGAGGAGAGGCTGAAAGCACGTTCTGTGTGACTGTTCACAGAACGAGTAAGAATAGTGTGATTCAGGAGTTTCAGAGACGTGTTACAAGTTGACAGCCCCTTTTAGATTTCTGCCTTCAATCCATTCCCTTCCTCTGAGCATAGGAAAACGAAAATCCCTGCCTTGTCTCTCCTCGTGCACAGTGCCTTTAGAAACATTCTGGCATGCAGTGAATCTGTGAGCTCCCTGCCTCAGGCAGCAGCTGTGGCAGCAGAAGGCCCCTGCCCTGAGGGGGAAAGCCCACGTATGGAACAGGTCTTCTGCCTGATAAAGAAAAACAGACTCTCTACAGCATGATCTGCACTGGGATGTCCCTCTTTTAGTGATCCCTCCAGTAAAAGCAGCAGCACTGCCTGCAGCCAGAGACTTACCGTGTCTATGGCTGAGTAATGCTCCTCCAGTGAGGTCACAGCCTGCTCACACCCAACACATCTTGTAATCTCTCTCTCCTCTCTCTTCTATCCGCATGTCAGCTGCAGATCATGCCCCCAGCCCTGCTGTGCTGTGCAGAAGAGCTGCTCCTGGGCACAGCTGTCTCTCTGCAGTGCTGCCCACTTGTAGGAGCTCCCTGTGTCCCAGGAGCCTGGCCCAACCCAGCAGCAAAGGATGTGTTTTTTTCTTCCCTAGTAATCTCCCTTGTGATGTCCCTGGGTCTCCACGGCCAACAGATCCTGAAAGACAACAACATCATGGTTGTACTCTGAAATCAGCTGAAGTAACCGCCAAATGTCCAGTGGACACTGACTAATTGCATCCATTTGGTTAGCCCTACCTGAGAGTGTTTGCTGTAACAAAATGGGCACACAGACAGGGACAGGGAGGGGTGGACTTCCTCTGGGCAGGGCACTGATCCAGCTGAGGCATTGCAGGCATCTCATCCCTAGATGGAAACCCTGTGGCTGAAATGGGATTCTGCTCCCCACAGACCCACAGGAGTTTCAGGAAGACCTTTAGTTCAGTTCAGGTGTCAAGGAGTTGCCTGCAAGTGAGCTCCTGCTTTAAATCCTTGGTCCTTCAGCGGGGAGTCAGTTGCTTACACACAGACCCTGTGTGATGACCAAGGTGCCTGGGGTGCTCCTGGATGTGTGCTAGTGCTTGTAAAGAGTGTGGGAAATCCCTGAGGTAGACACCTCCTTCCTGCGCATCAGATGAGGGCCAGAAGGGAGGTATTCTTGGCCATCCTAAATGCCACCACAGCCCTGTCCCTATGGAGCATGTTGTGACATTCTGCTGACCAAATGGATGAGCTCAGAACACAAGAGCCAGATCTTCCTCTCTGCTCCATCTGTGGCAAACTCTGGAGTTGAAGGCATTACAAAGCTATGACACATCTACATTTGTTCCCTGATGACACCTTATTCGCTTGCTCTGGGCTCTCACTTGAATGACATCAGAAGAAATCTGTGGTCATACCAGTACCACTTGACAGGAAGCTGGTAATCGTTGTTCCAGTTTTAAACAAGAGCAAGAAAGAGGACATAGGCAATTACAGAGCTGTCAATTTCTCTTAAGTACTTGGCATAAACATGAAAAAATGGTGTTGGGAGTTACAGAGAAACATCTGAAGGACAATTCTGCCACTGGTCACAGCCAACACAAGTTCATGAGGGGAAGATCTTATTAAACTTAATGTCCTTTTATGACAAGGTCACACATCTAGTTGACCAAGGGAAGCCAGTTGAGCTTATCCTTGAGGATTTCACTGGAGCTTTTGGTACTCTTTCATAGATAATTCTTCTGGACAAAATGTCCTGCACTGGGCTAGACAGAAACATACTGCATTGGGTGAGCAGTTGGCCGTTGGGTCTGGCCCAAAGGGTTACATTAAATGGGGTTCCATCAGGCTGGTGGATGTTCACTAGCAGGGTTCCCCAGGGCTCCATTTGAGGGCCTCTTCTCTATAATCAATGACTTGATGTAGGACTAGAAGATGTTTTGAGTACGTTTGCTGATGAGACCAAGCTGGGTACGGCTGTTTCCTCTACTGAGGGTAGACAAGACTTTCAAAGCGATGTGGACAAGTAAGAGAACTGGGTAAAAATAAAAAGCACATGAAGTATAACAAGAACAAGTGCCTGATTCTGCACCTGGGTAGGGACAACCATTGACATACACACTGATTGCATATGGGACACTGGAGAGCAGTCCCAATGAAAGGGATTGGGGGTCCTGGCCAACATCAAATGGAACGTGAGTCAGCAGTGTGCCCAGGCAGCCAGGAAGGCCAACTGTCCTCTGGGGTGCATTGAGCATGGCATTGCCAGCTGGGTGAAGGAAGGGATTGTCCTCATCTGCTCTGCTCTGCACTGCTGCAGCTTTACCTGGAGCACTGGGTGCACTTCTGGGCACCACAGAACATAAAGGACATAAAACTATTGGAGACTGCCCAAAGAACAGCAATGGAGGTGAGAGATCTGAAGTTCAAAGTTTCATTGGGATTGACTACTTGTCCAGACTGGGCCCTTCTCACATCCCACATCCTGGCATGAGACACACTGCCCACATGGCACTTGGGCCTCACGACATCCTTGCACCCCATGCAGAGTCTGGCAGCTGCTGTCCCACAGTCTTTCATTTGACATCAGACAAACCTCCATCCCACTGCCCCAGGAAGGGCCCTGAGCCAGCACGAGGGACACGATCTCCCTGACAAGGCTCTGCGGATCAGGCCTTGGCCTTTCTGCTTCACAAGACAAAGGAGGCTTTGCTCAGCATCACAGCCACCATCCCAGTGCCTTGGTCTGCCTGCAATCATGGCTTCCAATTATCTGCTCTAACAAGTCCCTGGGGAAGCTTGCCTGTCAATGGCCCTCAGTGGGGCCCATTAATACTCCAAGAAACTTCACTGTTCCTTCTGACTTTCTCTCCTTGAGCACTTCATGCAATCTTCTCTGTGCACTGGAGGTTGATGGACTCAGCAGCAAAAGCCCCGTGGGGCCCATTACAACCTGAAGAGCCCTCCTGTGCCTTGTGCCTTCCTGTCATCTTCTTCAGGTGTTCAGAACTTGTGCAGCAAACTGGACAGGTATCTGAAGAGAGCTTAAAGAGAAAGAGACAAATGCAAATTTAAGAATTCAATTTATTTATTTATTAATAGTTCAGTTTAAACAAGAATTTAAAGTAACACTTGGAATTGATATTGATCCAGGATGTCCCCTAATGAGCTTTGCCCTGTCACAGGACAAACGTCCTCCTCAACTTCCCACCTCATTTCTACTCCCATTGGCCCCATGGGACTTGCATCACTTTTCCTCACATCACTCTTCTCCTCTGCAGTCACTCGCTCAGTGTTAAACCTCCTCTGCACCAACTCCCCCCCCACTTTCCTCAGAGAACCAGCTGCACATGCACAAGGAAAGATTTCCATTTTATGTTATTTTATTTTATTTTATTTATTTATTTATTTATTTATTTGTTAACTTATTCCCCAACAAATGGAAGGAAATATGATGCAATTGAAAGAACACTGTCATGGAGTTAACTAGATCAATTTATGCCCGTGACAGGGGGGCAGTAGGCTCCTGCCCTCCCCACCCCCCGCCTGGTCCCACGGAGGGAGGAAGGGGGAAAAAGAAAAAAACAGCGGCAACAATCTATGGAGGTAAACTTATTTTACTAACTATGATATCGGAATGCAAAATAATACAATATAATACAATCTAATTGAAATTGAGACTAATAAATCAAATAAGATATGAGAGAGAGTTCCCGAGATCGAGTCAAATCTGAAGAAAAAGCTTGGAATGGCTAGGAAAGCACCCTCCAGCACCCACTGCCAGGCAGTAAGAGACCGCCCCCCGGAAGGGTCAGATCCCATGACTTCCGTAATGTATAGGGATAGGTGCGTAGAATTAGAGCATTAACACCTTAATTCCAGTACATGATGTTTTGATGTGGAATACTGAAAATCAAAAAAACATAAAACCATGACAATACATTTCCTATTAATATTTATAATTTCTTATCTACCTATGTACTTATCCTGTTGGGAAGGTGAACCACGCTGGTGGGATATGGCTGAGGAGCATGCTCAGTTTTTAGGGAACTTGTATTGTGCTTTACTGTTGTTTTTTTTAAAGTAGAAAGCAACATCCTGTGCCTGTGCGCAGACAGTTCTCTAAGGAAAGCAGGTAAAGGAACGGTATAAGGGAACTGTACCATCCAGCTGCAGATTTCAGTGGAGAATTCTGCTGTAGGGAAAGTGATGCAAGTGCCAGGTGGCATACAGCAGACACGTCAGGCCTGGGGAGGTGAGCAGTCAGGTTGTCCGTACTGTGTCAGACCTCAAGCAATTGCTTTTCCTGCCTATGTAGATCTCTTAAGGAGACGCTCTGGATCAACATCAATTGGAGAATCACAGAATCGCAGAATGGCCAGGGTTGGAAGGGACCTCAAGGACCATGAATCTCCAACCCTCCTGCCACATGCAGGGCCACCAACCTCCACATTTAATACCAGCCCAGGCTGCCCAGAGCCCCATCCAATCTGGCCTTGAATACCTCCAAGGATGGATAGGGCTTCCACAACCTCTCTGGGCAGCTGTTCCAGCACCTCACCACTCTCTCTGTAAAGAACTTCCCCCTGACATCCAACCTAAATCTTCCCTATCTCAACTTCAAACCATTTTCCCTTGTCCTGCTGTTACCTACCCCTTCAAAGATTTGATTCCCCTCCTGCTTGTAGGCTCCCTTTAGGTACTGAAAGGCTGCAATGAGGTCTGCCCTGCAGAGCCAAGTACCCAAAGTTTAGGGTTAGGGGAGGGGTTGAAGGTGAGGAGGGCAGAGCACAGGAGCAGGGTCTGTGGGTGTTGGGTGTTCAGGATAGGGATTAAGGGTTAGAACTCACCTTTTGGGGCAGAGATTAAGCAAAGGTTTAGTGAGAGGGCTTGGTGTTCTGCTAAGGTTTTCAGGACAGTGTTAGGGTACAGGTAAGCATTACGGATTAGCGTTCTGTTTTGGGCTGCAGTGAGGATATTTAACAATTGTTAAATACAATATTATAATGCTAGCAATTAAAGCTTGGTTTTAGCATGAGTGGGAGAGTAAGGCTGGAAATCTGTGCAGTCCATTCCTTGGGAATGTTCTTGGCAGCAACAATTAAAGAAGCCCTGAGCCTTCAGGCACTGCCATGAGGAGATCTCCATTAACAATGGACTTGTTGTGGTGGAAACAGTCTGTGTGACACAAGTGCCCACTGCGTGTCCTTGCTTGTGTTTGCAGCCACACAGCAGCACTGTCACCAAGCCACAGGAGCTGCAAGGCTAAGGGGCTATGGGGTTGAGTTTCAGCTCAACACACCACCACCACACCACTGAATTCTGTCTCTCAGTGCAACACTGAGCCTTTTCTTGAAAAGCTTCTGTCTCATCTCTGTTGGCTGTTCCATTCCTGAGATGGAAGTGGCACCTGACTCAGGAAGGAGAAGGACACAGAGCTCTGCAGGAGGACCTGCACCACCTGCCCAGCAGCCATGCGCTACCCCACAGTTGCACTTCCTACCTACAAATTCATGCTCCAGAATGTCTCCTGAGAGTCCTGGGCCACCTTTCCTGGGCTCTCATGTGTGCTTCAGCTACCCTAGGGCATCGTGGAGGCAGTGCCCACCTCTGTGTGGCAAACGGAATGCAGCACAGAAGGGAGATTTCAGGGAACAGTTTAAGTCTTTGAGATGAGAACCCATAACCAAGACATTTGCTTACACAAGGTCTCACAGGGACTGAGGAAGAGGGGATCTGACAACCAGCGTGCAAACCAGGTGCTGCTGCTGGCCTGTCAGAGGCACTGACAGATGTGAGCCTGGAAGCACAGACCCCAGCCAGGCGCCAAGGGATGGCCTGTCAGCTATTGCAGGCTGCAGTCACCGCACAGTTTCATTAACAGTCGAATGCTTCGTGCTGGATTATGAGGTGCTGAGAACAGCTGACCCCGAAAGCTCCAGAAATGTCCCACAAGAAGGAAGACAGACAAAGTCATTGCACTCCCGTTGTTTGGATAAGCTTCACAGAGATCCTGGTTCCTTATGTACACTGTGACGGGGCAGCACTGCATAGGTACAAACTGAGTAGTAATTGATGTGGATAATGACATTTAAGTGAAAAACATTAGAATACATAAAACACGGAATAAAACATTCAATAAATTAGACTTAGAAAATGAATACATAAACCACGTAAGACAGTTTGATTCTGTTAAAATCTGTATTACAACTCTTAGATAGAAAAAGGTGGGCAGTTTATTGCTTTTGAAACGCATTTGGTCATCATATTCTGCAGAGCATCTTTGAGCTCCTGGTTCCTCATGCTGTAGATGAGAGGGTTCACTGCTGGAGGCACCACTGAGTATAGAAATGACACCACCAGGTCCAGAGTTGGGGAGGAGATGGAGGGTGGCTTCAAATAGGCAACCATGCCTGTGGTGAGAAACAGGGAGACCACAGCCAAGTGAGGGAGGCACGTGGAGAAGGCTTTGTGCCGTCCCTGCTCAGAGGGCATCCTCAGCACAGTCCTGAAAATCGGCATGTAGGACACAACAATGAAAACAAAGCACCCAAAAACCAGAAGGGCACTAAGCATAATAAGTCCAACTTCCCTGAGGTAGGCATCTGAGCAGGAGAGCTCTAGGATCTGGGGGATTTCACAGAAGAAGTGAACCACAGCATTGCCTTGGCAGAGAGGCAGTGAAAATGTACTGGCAGTGTGCAGCAAAGCATTCAGAATCCCAGTGCCCCAGGCAGCTGCTGCCATGCTGGCACAAGCTCTGCTGTCCATCAAGGTCCCGTAGTGCAGGGGCTTGCAGATGGCAACATAGCGGTCATAGGACATGATGGTGAGAATGAAATACTCTGCTGAAAATAAAAAAGAAAAGAAAAAGACCTGTGCAACACATCCAGCATAGGAGATGGTCCTGGTGTCCCAGAGGGCATTGGCCATGGCTTTGGGCAGAGTGGTGGAGATGCAGCCCAGGTCGAGGAGGGCGAGGTTGAGGAGGAAGAAGTCCATGGGGGTGTGCAGGCGGTGGTGGCAGGCTACAGCTGTGCTGATGAGGCCGTTGCCCAGGAGGGCAGCCAGGTAGATGGCCAGCAAGAGCCAGAAGTGCAGGAGCTGCAGCTGCCGCGTGTCTGCCAACGCCAGCAGGAGGAACTCGCTGATGGAGCTGCTGTTGGGCATCTGCTGCCTCAAGGCATAGACACCTGACTGAGGAGGGAAAAACGGGAAAAGGTTACTTCAGACCTCTCCAAGCAAACCTTACACCATGTCTTCTGAAAACTCCCAGACTGCTTCCGTCCTTTCTGCAAGATCTTTGAACTCTGGATGCTGCTCGCTGAGAGTACCACAGAGTACAAGGAGCTCTGCTTCAGGTTGTGGATGAGTCAGCTTTGTCCTACAGCAATAAAACAATTTAAAAATAGAGTGATCTCAGATTAAAAATCTGAGGTATCAAAGAGCTTTCCACAAATTTCTCAAAACTGGACAGCGCACTCTGTCAGTATATTTTCTTTTAGTTGCCCCAGCATTCATGAAAAGTGTTGTTAAGGTAGAAATCCTTGATCACTGTGAGACACTTCAAGTGTCAGTGTCACTTCTGATGTCAGAGAGGCAAAGGGCATACCCCTCACTTCCAAGTGATTGGTCTACGTGATCTGCTCTGTGTTTGCACCACTGGAGGATGCTCACACTCCAGGAGTTAACCTGACAAGACTCTGGTTGCCAGTAAGAGCAGAGGTTAGCTGTGCAGAACTCCAAGTCTCTCGTCTTCCTTACCATACCAGGGGAAGATCTCAGCTCTCCCTTTCTCTGCAGGGACACTGCCGTCCAGCAGCATTTCCATGGCCTTAACACTGAGGCATCTTCTCCGTGGTGCTGCTGGATAACACAGAGCTGCCATGGCAGAGCTGCAATATTTTGCAGGGCTGACTTCAGCCCAGGAGGAACCACAGGAGCAGAGTCAAAAGCCCCAAACAGGGGGTGTCCTAGAAAGAGAGTCAGCTCATTCCTAGCCCTAAAGTCAGCATTTATCAGTGATTGAGCCCTTAATGCAACTCTTAATCAAGTTCTCATGCACTAGGAATGGATGCACAGGGTGACAGTGAAAACAGGGCAGGGGGTTGCTGTAGGGAAGGTATGTGCACTGCAGGGATGGCAGTGAGATGCCCATTATCCGCTCCCAGCCTTCTGCAGTGTCAGCAGCCTCATCTGCAATGGAATGTCCCAAATGTAGTGATCCCTGCAGTAAAAACCACTACTGCCTGTACTGTAAAGAGAGACTTACCTTGTCAAGGGCTGTGAGAAATGCTCCTCCAGTGGGCTCTCAGCCTGCTAAGATGCCATGCAGGCTGTAAGCTCTCCTCCTTCTTCTCTCTGTCACCTGCAGATCATGCTCCCAGCCCTGCTGTGCTGTGCAGAAGAGCTGCTCCTGAGCACAGCTGTTTCTCTGCAGCACTACCCACTTGTAGGAGCTCCCTGTGTCCCAGGAGCCCAGAACAGCTCAGCAGCAGATGATGTCATTTCTATCCAACCCACTGATTTCCCCTGAGATGTCCCCGGGTCTCCATGGCCAACAGCTCCTGAAAGACAACAGCATCATGACTGTACTTTGAAGTAATCACCAAATGTCCAGTGGACAGTGACTAATTCCAGACAGATTGTTAGTCCTACCAGAGGGTGATTGCTAAAACAAAAAGGGCACACAGACCAGGACAGGGAGGGGTGGACTACCCCTGGGCAGGGCACTGATACAGCTGAGGCAGTGCAGGCATCTCATTCCTAGATGGAAACCCTATGACTGAAATGGGATTCTGCTCCCCACGAACCAACAGCAGCTGGGATTCCTCTGGTTGAGTTCAGGCATGCACAAGGAGTTGCCTGCATGTGAGCTCCTGCTCTGAGTCCTTGGTCCTTCAGCAGGGAGTCAGTTGCTCACACACAGACCCTGGGTGATGACCAAGGTGCCTGGGGTGCTCCTGGATGTGTGCTAGTGCTTGGGAAGTGTGTGGGAAATCCCTGACTTAGACACCTCCTTCCTGAGCATCAGCTGAGGGCCAGAGAGGGGATGGAGATATACTTGGCCATTCTGTACAACAACAGATCTCTTTGTGTAGGGCACCTGAGTGTGCCTGTGTTACTTGTCTCCATGGAGCATGCAGTTATGCAGCTGGCGAAAGGGATGAGCTCTCAAAAGAAGAGGCAGATCTTCCTCTGTTCTCCATCTGCTGCCTATTCTGGAGCTCAAGGCACTACAGAGCTGACACACATCTGTGTTCTTCACCTGAAGAAGCCTCAGTTTTCTATGGGCTCTCATGTGACTGGCCTCAGAAGCAGCCTAGTGTCATGGCAGTGTCCTGGGCTGTCCAGCACACTCACATGCAGCTGCAAATGCAGCACAGAGCCTTGAGGAAAGCCATGCCCTCAGAGTGTCTGTGCTGCTTGGACAACTCCAAGCCTCACAATGGGTCCGATGCCTGTGTGCCACCTTCTGAACACAAATACCACAGATGCGCTCCTCAGCCGTGCTAAATCTAATGATGTTTCCCAATTGGCATGTGTTTTGCACTATTGAAAACACCAAACTATGATGAGCCGGAAATTTTTGTGCAGTCCCAGGCTTGAGCTCTTGTTTGGACCACAGAGACACGATTATATGGCTTCCACAACTGGACTGCAGCACAAGGGGGATACAGAGTCTTTACAGTGGATGGGTGAGGAGAGAAGGAAGGACGACTGCCCTCTGTGAGAGTGCACTGAGCTCTTCCTGGGGATGGCAGAGCAGCCAGGTCAGAGCGAATGGAAATGGCAAAGAGAGGAACCACAGAATCACAAAATTACCAAGGTTGGATAAGACCTTCGAGATCATCCAGTCCAACCATCCATCCATCACCTATAGTACTCACTAAACCCTGTCACTCAACACAACATCCAGACGTTCTTTGAATACCTCCAGGGTCGGTGACTCCACCACCTCCCTGGGCAGCCCATTCCAGGGCCTGACCACTATTTCAGAAAAGTAATATTTCCTAATGTCAGGCTTAAATCTCCTGTGGCACTGCTTGAAGCCATTCCCTCTAGTCCTATCACCAGTTACACGAGAGAAGAGGCCTTAGCCCAGCTCACTACAACTTCCCTTAAAGAGAGCAATAAGGTCTCCCTGAGCCTCCTCTTCTCCAGACTGAACAATCCCAGCTCCTTCAGCCTCTCCTCATCAGGCCTCTGATCTAGACCCCTCACCAGCTTTGTTGCCCTTCTTTGAACCCTCTCCAGGGCCTCAATGTCTTTCTGGCAGCAAGGGGCCCAAAACTGGATCCAGTACTCCAGGTGCGGCCTCACCAGAGCCCTCTGTGAACCCATGCTGACTAACTATGGTTAACTATGGAGGCTTGATCTTGCTGTGGTGAGCCTTAAACAGTTAAGTAAAATTAGGTTAGAGCTTATTTTTCCTGTTGTGGTTTGCAAAAGGCTTTAGTGAGCCTTAAGCAATGGGAAAAATTTAACCCCCTTTCATCACTGTGTTGTCGTGAGAGCCCATCCTGCAAACCTACAAACCCAGAATCCTGGAATCCTAGAGAAACCTTAGAAACATACAGTTCTATAGACCTAAAAGCCTTGAACATAGAATCCTGGAATCCTATAAATCCTAGAAACCTGGAATTCTATAAACTGAAGAAACCTAGAATCCTAGCATCGTGGAATCTTAGAAACCTAAGATACCTAGCATTCAAAAAACCTAAATCCTGGAAACATAGAACCCTATAATTCTTTAATCCTGGAAACCTGGAGTCCTGCTATCATAGAAATCTAGAAATCTAAGAAAGCTATAGTCCTACCATCCTGCAAACCTAAGAAAAGTACAAATTTAGAATCCTACAGAACAAGAATCCTACGTGCTTAAATTCCTACCCTCCTACAATTCCAGAATCCTAGAAGCGTTGAATCCTAGAAACATAGAATCCTATAAATGTAGAAACCTCGAATCCCAGCATGCTAGAATGTGAATGTCCTGGACTCTCAGAATCATGGAGGTTGGAGAAGACCTCTGAGGTCATCGAGCCCAACCAAGGACGTGCCGTGCCATGGAAGTCCCTCACCTGCTCCCCAGCAGCACAGGCTCAGGCCCAGCAGGGTGACACAGCACAGATCTGGTGACAGGTCACAGCTGTGGGTTTAGCGGTGGACTTGATGGTGCTGAGTTAACAGTTGGATGACCTGAGAGGTCATTTCTAACTAAGAGCTAACTTGAGGGCAGAGGAGGATTGGCAGCAGGTCCCAGCTCGGCGATGCAGGCAATCCCCATCCCGACCTTCCTCGGTTCCCCAGGTACCTCTATGTAATAGGTTTGAAGCCCTGAAACTGGAGGGTGCGGTGGCTGAGGATGAAGTGGGAGAGCTGCCTCCAAGCATTCCCAAGGAGAGGCGTCCAACCCCACGCTTAAAGACTGCCTCCTCCAGTAAAGAAAGGAGGGTGATAGTCATAGGAGACTCCCTTCTAAAAGGAACTGAGGGCCCAATATGTCGGCCTGCCCCCACCCGTAGGGAGGTGTGCTGCCTCCCTGGGGCCCGGGTCAGGGATATTTCTAGGAAACTTCCTAGTTTGATCCGCTCCTCTGATTATTATCCCTTATTGATAGTTCAGGCTGGCAGTGATGAGGTCACTGACGGAAGCCTGAGGACTATGAAAAATGACTTTAGGAGACAGGGGAGGTTAGTTGAAGGAGCAGGCGTACAGGTAGTATTTGCCTGTATTCCTACAATGGCAGGGAAGGATGCTGAGACCACCAGAAGAACACACCTTATAAACACGTGGCTGAAAGGCTGGTGCAAAAGCAAGAATTTGGGGTTCTTTGATCATGGGGCGGTCTACTCGGCACCTGGCCTGGGGTCTGCTGATGGGTCTCACCTGTCTCGAAGGGGGAAACGGATCCTTGCCCAAGAGCTGGCAGGACTGGTAGAGAGGGCTTTAAAGTAGATGTGGAGGGGGTAGGGGATAAAACCAGGCCTGCTAGAGATGAGCCTGGGGGATCGGCGATGGGATTAGGGATGAGGCGAGGGGCTCGGCTGAAGTGCATCTACACCAATGCACGCAGCATGGGCAACAAACAAGAAGAGTTGGAAGCCATGGTGCGGCAGGCAAGCTATGACCTAGTCGCCATCACGGAAACATGGTGGGACTGCTCCCACGACTGGAGTGCTGCAATGGATGGCTACAAGCTCTTCAGGAAGGATAGGCAAGGAAGAAGGGGTGGTGGTGTGGCTCTGTATGTTAGAGAATGCTTTGATGTTACTGAGCTTGTGGCTGGGGATGATAAGGTTGAATCCCTGTGGGTAAAGATCAGGGGAAGGGCTGACAAGGCAGACATATTGGTGGGCGTCTGCTACAGACCGCCAAACCAGGATGAAGAGACAGATGAGGTGTTCTATGAGCAGCTGGCAGAAGCTGCGAGATCGCCAGCCCTTGTCCTCATGGGGGACTTCAACTTCCCTGACACGTGCTGGGAAGGCGGCGCAGCGCAGAGGAAGCAGTCTAGGAGGTTTCTGGAGTGTATAGAGGAGAACTTTCTGATGCAGCTGGTGAGAGAGCCTACGAGAGGAGCTGCCCCGCTAGACCTGCTGGTCACAAACAGAGAAGCTCTGGTGGAAGATGTGGCGGTCGGGGGCTGCCTTGGACAGAGCGACCATGAGATGGTAGAGTTCTTGATTCTTGGAGGAACCAGGAGGAAGAACAGCAAAACTGTTACCTTGGACTTCCGGAGGGCGGACTTGGAGTTGTTTAGAAGACATGTAGGGGGAGTCCCCTGGGATTCAGTCCTAGAGGGTAAAGGGGTCCAAGACAGCCGGTTGCTCTTCAGGAAGGAAGTCTTAAGGCGCAGGAGTGGGCTGTCCCCCTGAGCTGCAAAATGAGCCGGCGGGGAAGGAGAGCGGCGTGGATGAAGAGGGAACTGTTCTTGAGGCTCCGGGAGAAAAAGAGAATCTACCTCCTGTGGAAGAAGGGACGGGCGACTCAGAGAGAGTACAGAGAAGTTGTTAAGATGTGCAGGGAGAAAATCAGAAAGGCGAAAGCCCGGCTCGAACTCAACCTGGCCGCTGGGATAAAAAGAAACAAGAAACCCTTTGACAAATATATCAACGGTAAGAGGAGGACTAAGGAGAATCTCCATTCTTTACTGGACGAGGCTGGGAATGTGACTAGTGAGGATAAGGAAAAGGCAGAGGTCCTGAACGCCTTCTTTACGTCTGTCGTTAGAGGTCAGACCAGTTATCCTCAGGGTACTCCACTTTTTGACCTGGTGGACTCGGCTGGGGAGCAGACTAAACCCCCCACGATTCAGGAGGAAACAGTCAGAGACCTGCTACTGCAACTGGACTGCCACAAGTCCATGGGGCCGGATGAGATCCACCCGAGAGTGCTGAGGGAACTGGCGGAGGTGAGAGCCGAGCCGCTTTCCATCATCTATCAGCGCTCCTTATTGACTGGTGAGGTCCCAGCAGACTGGAGGCTTGCCAACGTGACTCCCATCTACAAGAAGGGCTGTAAGGAGGACCCAGGGAGCTACAGGGCTGTTAGCCTGACCTCGGTGCCAGGGAAGGTTATGGAGCAGATTGTCTTGAGGGAGATCACACAGTGTGCGGGACAACCGGGGGATCAGGACTAGCAGCATGGGCTCACGAAGGGCAGGTCCTGCTTGACCAACCTGATCTCCTTCTATGATCCAGTGACCCGCCTGGTGGATGAGGGGAAGGCTGTTGATGTGGTCTACCTTGACTTCAGCAAAGCCTTTGACACTGTCTCCCACAGCATTCTCCTGCGGAAGCTGGCAGTCCGTGGCTTGGCAGGTACCCCATACTGGGACAGCCTCAACCTGGAACCCTATGGGACTGGGATCCCCCAAACTGGATCTCCCCATGGTGGAGTCCTCCATAATGGGAACACCCCAAACTGGGATCAGCCCCCAAACTGGGACCCTATGGGACTGGGATCCCTCATACTGCGACCCCCTCCAAACTGGGACAGCCTCAAACTGGGACCCTATGGGACTGGGAATCCCCAAACTGGGATCCTATGGAACTGGGACGCCCCAAACTGGAAAACTCCCTTACTGGGAACCCTCAAACTGGGATCCTATGGAACCGGGAAGCCCCAAACTGGTACCCCTCCCAAATTGGGATCCCCTCCCAAACTGGAACACCCCTAAACTGGATAACTCCCATACTGGGAACCTCCAAACTGGGATCCTATGGAACTGCTGGAGGGCCGGGCACAGAGAGTGGTGGTCAATGGAGCCAAATCCAGCTGGCGACCGGCCACGAGTGGGGTTCCCCAGGGGTCGGTGCTGGGGCCTGTCCTCTTCAAGATCTTCATTGATGACCTGGATGAGGGCACTGAGTGCACCCTCAGGAAGTTTGCAGATGACACCAAGCTGGCTGGAAGCGTCGATCTGCCTGGGGGTAGCGAGGCCCTACAGAGGGATCTGGACAGGCTGGAGAGCTGGGCTGAAGCCAACGGGATGAGGTTTAATCAGACCAAAGGCTGGGTCCTGCACTTTGGCCACAGCAACCCCAAGCAACGCTACAGGCTTGGGGCGGAGTGGCTGGAAGATGTGTAGAGGAAATGGAGCTGGGGGTGTTGGTTGACGCTGGGCTGAACACGAGCCAGCAGTGTGCCTGGGTGGCCAAGAAGGCCAATGGCATCCTGGCTTGTATCAGAAGCAGTGTGACCAGCAGGAGCAGGGAAGTGATTGTCCCCCTGTACTCAGCTCTGGTGAGGCCGCACCTCGAGTGCTGTGTCCAGTTCTGGGCCCCTCACTGCAAGAAAGACATCGAGGCCCTGCAGCGTGTTCAAAGAAGGGCAACAAAGCTGTGAGGGGTCTGGAGCACAGGGCTGATGAGGAGCGGCTGAGGGAGCTGGGAGTGTTCAGTCTGGAGAAGAGGAGGCTCAGGGGAGACCTTATTGCTCTCTATAACTACCTGAGGGGGGGTTGTAGCGAGCTGGGCTAAGGCCTCTTCTCTCGTGTAACTGGTGATAGGACTAGGGGGAATGGCTTCAAGCTGCGCCAGGGGAGATTCAGGCTGGATATTAGGAAATACTACTTCTCTGAAAGAGTGGTCAGGCACTGGGATGGGCTGCCCAGGGAGGTGGTGGAGTCACCGGCCCTGGAGGTGTTCAAGGAACGTCTGGATTTTGTGTTGAGGGACGTGGTTTAGCGAGAACCATGGGTGATAGGTGGATGGTTGGACTGGATGATCTTATAGGTCTTTTCCAACCTTAGCGATTCTGTGATTCTGTGCTTCTGTATCGTGACGTCATCATGGGGCTCTGTGACGTCATCATGTGTATTGGAAAGGGGATGATCTGATTGTGTGATGGAAAAATGAGTTGGAGAAGGGATTTCTGCCTAGAGTCCACAGCATCTCAGTGCCAGCATCTCACCGAGCTGGGACCACAGAATTTCTGCATCTCACCAAGCTGGGACCACAGAATTTCCGCTTGGCCTCCATCTGATCTCATCTCCACTAAACAAAGCATGCCCCATCCCTTCCGTCCCGTGCACAAAACCTCTCGCCACGCACGCAGCCACGCTTGCAACCTTTACTCGAGCCACCAGAAACCTGGCGTGGACTCCAAGCCCAAGTTGTCGCCTTGGGGCTGCGGGTGAACCCGAGGGACGGCCAGCATCCGCAAGTTGGAAAGAGAAAAAGGGACGCGGCCCCTTTAATACCGTCCTCCCTCGCTCTAAGCCCCGCCCACTCTCCCCACAAGCCCCGCCCAACGGTCCTGGCCCCGCCCTCCTCTCGAAGCCCCGCCCTCCTGACGAAGCCCCGCCCACCTCTCAAGCCCCAAACTGGGATCCTATGGGACTGGGATCCCCCAAACTGGGATCACCCGAAACTGGGAGAGCCCCCAACTGGGAGGATCCTATGGAACTGGGATCCCCCAAACTGGGATCACCCTAAACTGGAACCCAATTGAACTGGGACACCCTTAAATTGGGAGCACCTTAAACTGGAATCCTATGGGACTGGGATCAGCCCAAACTGGGACAGCCCCATACTGGGATCCCATCCCAAACTGGGATCACCCCAACCTGGAACCCAACTGAACCGGGGCACCCCTAAGGTGGGGTTGTTGTCGCCTTGGGGCCGTGGGTGAACCCGAGGGACAGCCGCCCTTCCTCTCTTCCCCACTTCCTCACTCCCACATCCCGTTGTCAGAGGACCAACACCCGCACGTGGTGGCAGTGATGTCACAGCGGGTGTCACAGAGCTGCCATTGTGACGCGTGAAGCTGGGAGCGGAGCAAAGGGCTGCGAGGCTCAGGCTGGGCATCACTGCGGTCTGGTGAGGCTCAGGGAGAGCAGGGAGACTCGCAGTGCTCGCCATCGACTCGCTGATGTCCGATAGCGAGAGGGAGGCTTCCTGCATGGAGGAAGCAGGTGAGAGCACGGCATCCCCGCACGCAGCCGGGCAGAGGGGTGCAGGGGCTCTGCTTGAAGCCGAGAGGGGAGGAAAGGGCAAACAGGAGCTCCCAGCCCCTCTGCTCTTCGGCTCAGCTTGGGCCGTGGTCCTCGGGGATGCCCGGCCCTGCCGGCTGCTCGGCTCTGCTCATTTTTGCTCTTTTCCTCTGCAGTGTGTGCGCTGTGTGGCCGGGCAGATGTGGACCCGGAGATGTGCGGGCGCGTGCTTCTGGAGGCTGGGATTCGTGTCCACGAGTTCTGCTTGGTGAGTTCCTCCCCATGGTGCTCCTTCCAGGTTCCCTCCAGGGATGCTCCCTTTTCCTTCCCGTCCTAATGAGATCCTCCTCCCCTCTCCTCCCCTCTCCTCCCCTCTCCTCCCCTCTCCTCTCCTCTCCTCTCCTCTCCTCTCCTCTCCTCTCCTCTCCTCTCCTCTCCTCTCCTCTCCTCTCCTCTCCTCTCCTCTCCTCTCCTCTCCTCTCCTCTCCTCTCCTCTCCTCTCCTCTCCTCTCCTCTCCTCTCCTCTCCTCTCCTCTCCTCTCCTCTCCTCTCCTCTCCTCTCCTCTCCTCTCCTCTCTTCTTTCCTTTCCTTTTCCTTTTCTCTCCTCCAGATCTTTGCCAACATCACTACCGAATCAGGACCGGCGTGGCCTAGAACTGATGGCTTCCCCCTTGCTGCCATCGCACGCAAAGCCAAGCAGGCAGACGGCCAGGTGAGGAGCTGTAGGGAACAGGCAGATCTGTGCCGACAAGGGCTCACATCACCTTCATCTGGGCACAAGGAAAGCAATCACAGCCCTTCCAACCTCCTCCAGACCCAAGGAAAGCAATCACAGCCCTTCCAACCTCCTCCAGACCCAAGGAAAGCAATCACAGCCCTTCCAACCTCCTCCAGACCCAAGGAAAGCAATCACAGCCCTTCCAACCTCCTCCAGACCCAAGGAAAGCAATCACAGCCCTTCCAACCTCCTCCAGACCCAAGGAAAGCAATCACAGCCCTTCCAACCTCCCCCACGACCCAAGTCCTGCACCGTAGCCGATCAACCCCGTCCCCCAGGCCGCTTGGTGCACAGAAATGCCCACATCCCTGCCCACCCCGAGGCGTGGGGCTGGCCGTGGAAGCCCTGAGCTGGCTGCCGACGGGGCCGTTCTGCTCTTTCCAGCAATGCTGTGTCTGCGGAGAGAGGAGGGCTGCCATCACGTGCACCAAGAGCGACTGCGCTCGCAGCTTCCACCTGCCCTGTGCCGTGGATGGGGAGTGCGTCACCCAATACTTCGGTGAGCACAGGTAAGGATCTGGAGTCCTTGGTGCCAGGGTGGCATCAAAGAAAAGGTTTTCTCTTCGCCACTCGTAGGACGGAGGCACAACCGCTCGCAAAGTCGCTCGCATCCCCATAGGCTGCCAGGGCTCAGTTTAGTTCGTCTGGAGAGGGAACCAGCACTGACGTCTCACTGGTGGCACAGGTTTAGGGATGAGAAAGCAATCTCTGACTTGAACCCGAGCCACGGCCCTCAGGGATCTGCTTCCTCCGCTGTACGGCGGCGTTGATGAGCGGGGCTTCCATCCAAACCTCCCCTTCTCCCCTGCTCTTCCTTCAGCATCAGTTTAAAATAACAAAGGGCAAAGCCTTCTAACGCTTGGCCACCGCAGTCCCGTGGGCAAACGCTTGCCCCCCGTGGCTCTCCTTTATGCTGTGACCTTGGTTGCCACCTCCCAGAGAGGACTCGCTCAAAACTCCCCTTGGCTCGGGGGCCAAAGATGCAATCGGAGCTCAGTTCAGATGCCGACGGCCGCGTTTCCTTTCCTGGACCTCTGCCCTCCTCGCATCGCTTCTCATCCGTTCCATCACTTCTCACCGTGCCCCATCCGCTCCGTCTTCCCCCAGGTCCTTCTGCCGAGAGCATCGCCCTCGACAGCTGGCTCAGAAAGCTCCGCAAGGCACCAACTGCCTCATTTGCCTCGAGCCCGTGGGGGACGACTTGTCCTACCACACCATGCTGTGTCCAACCTGCCAACGCGCCTGGTTCCACCGGCTCTGCATCCAGGTACGACCCCTCTCCTCACCCCGCGAGGATGCTGGGTGCTCAGCATCACCAGGCATTGCTGATTCTCACCCTGCTCGTGCTTCTCCTGCAGCGACAGGCGTCGAGCACCGGCACGGCGTTCTTCAGGTGCCCAGCTTGTCTCGATTTCGGTCTGTTCTGCGACCAAATGTCCAGCCTGGGGATCCGAATCCCTCTCGGGTTGGTGTCCTTCCCCTTTGCTTTCCGCTCAAAATGTTCCAGGAATGACGGTCTGGCTGGTTGCGTCGTTTCATCCCTGCTTTTCGTGGTGCCCTCCTCCTCTTCATCTTCGGGGTTTGTGAGCACTGTAGCCAACTGGGATTCCAAGGCGCCATCGGGTTCTATTGGCTCCATCACTCGTTGCGTTGACCGCTCTGATGGAACCAGTTTCATCTCCACTCGCCCTCACTGTGGTTCCTGAATCAGCTTCCTTTCCTTTCCTTTTTCCTTTCCTTTTTCCTTTCCTTTTTCCTTTCCTTTCCTTTCCTTTCCTTTCCTTTCCTTTCCTTTCCTTTCCTTTCCTTTCCTTTCCTTTCCTTCCCTTCCCTTCCCTTCCCTTCCCTTCCCTTCCCTTCCCTTCCCTTCCCTTCCCTTCCCTTCCCTTCCCTTCCCTTCCCTTCCCTTCCCTTCCCTTCCCTTCCCTTCCCTTCCCTTCCCTTCCCTTCCCTTCCCTTCCCTTCCCTTCCCTTCCCTTCCCTTCCCTTTCCCTTCCCTTTCCCTTCCCTTTCCCTTCCCTTTCCCTTCCCTTCCCTTTCCCTTCCCTTCCCTTTCCCTTCCCTTCCCTTTCCCTTCCCTTCCCTTCCCTTTCCCTTCCCTTCCCTTCCCTTCCCTTCCCTTCCCTTCCCTTCCCTTCCCTTCCCTTCCCTTCCCTTTCCCTTCCTCTCCTCTCCTCTCCTCTCCTCTCCTCTCCTCTCCTCTCCTCTCCTCTCCTCTCCTCTCCTCTCCTCTCCTCTCCTCTCCTCTCCTCTCCTCTCCTCTCCTCTCCTCTCCTCTCCTCTCCTCTCCTCTCCTCTCCTCTCCTCTCCTCTCCTCTCTCATAGCTGAGCTACAACTCCAAAGACACAGCAGGCTGTTCAAACTCATCCTCCCCATCCCCAAAACTCGAGGACAAGGCAGCGGATTTTTTGGTTCAGCTCAGAGGCTTCGTGCTTCCCCTCTTCCTTTCCTAGTTCCCCTTTTCAGCTCCCCTCTTCCTTTCCTATTTCCCCTCAATCCTATTTGAGGCGTCATTCTCACCTCTCTGTCCCTCCCTCTCTGTGTCACAAAGTCTCCAGGCTTGGCTTGGACTCCCCCACTTCGCTTTTTTGTGGAGTTTCTGATGTTTTCTCTTCTTGGTGTGTGGTTGTCCGCCGACTTTTCCAAGCGTGGCTGCAGCTTCTCTTGCCTGGAAGAGCCATTTCCTCGGTTTTTCTCCTTCTATCTGATATCCTGCGCTTTTTCCTCGGAGATGCTTTGCTGGAGATGCTCTTCCCAAGAGTTCTCGTGCAATTTCTCTGGCCTGAAGGCAGAGGTTTTGTTCTCCCCTCTGCCATCGCGTCGCTGCTTCTCCCCGTGAGCCTCGTGCTCCTTGCTCCCATCCTCTTGGCTGCCATAAGCCTCGCGGGATTTCTCAGCTCCTTTTGGGTTTCTTGGAAGCTTGGAGCGGATGAGATGGGGGGGGGCTCATCGCTTCCCCTCCCTTCTCTTGCAGAGACCCGGAATGGGACCACCAAGGGGTCTACGATCCGCCCCGAGAGAGGCACAGCCGCTGCGACGCCAGCGAATGCCTTTACGAGGGAGGCAGAGAGCAGGCAGAGGCAACGGGGTGAGCAGGGGGGTCGGGGGGGTCCTCAGCCTCACCGCAGGATGGCATCCCGTTATTCCCATATCCCCTCATTGCCCCCCGTACCCCCATATCCCCCCATATCCCCCATTATCCCCATATTCCCCCATATCCCCCCATTATCCCCCCATATCCCCCACATCCCCCCACATCCCCCCATTATCCCCCATTATCCCCATATTCCCCCCACATCCCCCCATTATCCCCCCATATCCCCCCATATCCCCCACATCCCCCCATATCCCCCATATCCCCCCACACCCCCCACATCCCCCCATATCCCCCGTATCCTCCCATATCCCCCCATATCCCCCATCCCCCCACATCCCCCCATATCCCCATAGCCCCCCACATCCCCCCTAGGATCCTACGGGATGCATCCTCGCTCTGCAGGACGGCGGAGCGAGGGCTGAGAGCAGCAGAGATGCGCTGTGCAGGGCATCCCGTGGCTCGGTCCTCACATCCACCACCTTCCCCAGGTCCTGGCAGCTGATCCTGTGCAGCTCCTGCGCTGCTGAGGGAACCCATCGGCAGTGCTCCCAGCTGCACAACCCAAGAGACATGTGGGAGTGGGAATGCGACGGCTGTGCTGGTCTGGGGACCGGTAAGAAGCGTCGCATCAGATCTCAGGATGCTCTGATGCCGGGACGCCGGAGTCCGTCTGTCCCGATGCTCTGACGTCGGGATGCCGGAGTCCGTCTGTCCCATTCAGACTCACGACCTCCCTTTGCAGCCTCCGGCGCCGATGTGGAGCTCGCCGGTCCCAGCCACAGGGCTCTGTGTTCATCCGGCAGCTCCGTGCCCAGCAGCCAGGCAGCATTTGGGGCATCGCAGAGCCACCTGCCCGACAGCGAGCGGCGGACAAACAGCCAGCATTTCGGCGACGATCGGCCTTCCTCTGAGCAGCTGCGAGGACGCAGGCAAACAGCGGCTGCAAACGGGTCCCACGCAGCCACCAGGAGGCCATCGGGGTCCTCCGGGGCATCTCCAGCTGCTGCACGCCGAACACATCGCAGGCAGGGGGGAAGAAGCCGCGCACGGAGCCGATCCCCGCTGCAATCTCGCATCCCGAGTTCCCAGAGCCGGCCGAGAAGGCGGCGTGGCGGCCGGCAAACGCCAGCCCCGGAGGAGCAGGGCGGCAGCAGCAGCAGCAGCTCGCCAACATCTGCCATTCCCGGGTCCGCGATGGCTCGCAGGGCGCAGACACGCGGGGGAGCATCCGGGCGGCCAGGGAGCATCCGCACCCAAAGCCCTCCTGCGGGCAGACGCGGGGCTCAGCCACGAAGAAGCAGCAGGATCCGGGGCCAGCAGAGGAGGATGTGCTGGGAATGAAGCTGGTTTCGTGAGCCAAAGCCCCCGCAGCCGTGAGCCAGAGTGGCTTCGGTTGAGGCGGACCGTCATCATCGCCCAGCTTCATCCCCTCTCCGACTTGCAGCCGCATCCAGCCTGGCTTCCCACACCTCCACGGCTGGGGATTGCACAGCATCCTCGGGAAAGCTGTTCCAGCGCGGCCGTGCTGATCTCCAACCCTTTTAATCCCCAAGCCAAAGCTGTTTTAGTTCTACAACCACCCCTCCCTCTCCCACCTCCCCGACTCACTCTGGTCCGACACAATAAAGATCAGAGATCCCCCCCCCTCCCCTTACCCCACAAATCGTTTGTCAGCTTCATCCTTCTTTGCTGTTGCTGAGGGGGGCGCAGGTAGGGGACCTGGATGACACGGGGCGTCCCAGTTCCATAGGATCCCAGTTTGGGGCTTCCCAGTTCCATAGGATCCCAGTTTGGGGCTTCCCAGTTCCATAGGATCCCAGTATGAGGGATCCCAGTTCCATAGGATCCCAGTTTGAGGCTGTCCCAGTTTGGAGGAGGTCCCAGTATGAGGGATCCCAGTCCCATAGGATCCCAGTTTGGGATGGGATCCCAGTATGGGGCTGTCCCAGTTTAGGGTGCTCCCAGTTAGGGGGATCCCAGTCCCATTGGATCCCAGTTTGTGGGGGATCCCAGTACGGAGTGGTCCCAGTTTGGGGGTTCCCAGTTCCATAAGATCCCAGTTTAAGGTGCTCCCAGTTTAGGGGTGCCCCAGTTCAATTGGGTTCCAGTTTGGGGTGCTCCCAGTTTGGGGGTTCCCAGTCCCATAGGGTTCCAGTTTGAGGCTGTCCCAGTTTGGAGGGGGTCCCAGTATGAGGGATGCCAGTTTGGGGGATCCCAGTCCCATAGGATCCCAGTTTGGGGCTTGAGAGGTGGGCGGGGCTTCGTCAGGAGGGCGGGGCCAGGACCGTTGGGCGGGGCTTGTGGGGAGAGTGGGCGGGGCTTCGATCGAGGGAGGACGGGCTTAAAGGGGCCGCGTCCCTTTTTCTCTTTCCAACCTGGCAGATGCTGGCCGTCCCTCGGGTTCACCCGCAGCCCCAAGGCGACAACTTGGGCTGGGAGTCCACGCCAGGTTTCTGGTGGCTCGAGTAAAGGTTGCAAGCGTGGCTGCGTGCGTGGCGAGAGGTTTTGTGCACGGGACGGAAGGGATGGGGCATGCTTTGTTTAGTGGAGATGAGATCAGATGGAGGCCAAGCGGAAATTCTGTCGTCCCAGCTTGGTGAGATGCAGAAATTCTGTGGTCCCAGCTCGGTGAGATGCTGGCACTGAGATGCTGTGGACTCTATGCAGAAATCCCTTCTCCAACTCCTTTTTCCATCACACAATCAGATCATCCCCTTTCCAATACACATGATGACGTCACAGAGCCCCATGATGACGTCACGGTACAGAATCACAGAATCACAGAATCGCTAAGGTTGGAAAAGACCTATAAGATCATCCAGTCCAACCATCCACCTATCACCCATGGTTCTCGCTAAACCACGTCCCTCAACACAAAATCCAGACGTTCCTTGAACACCTGCAGGGTCGGTGACTCCACCACCTCCCTGTGCAGCCCATCCCAGTGCCTGACCACTCTTTCAGAGAAGCAGTATTTCCTAATATCCAGCCTGAATCTCCCCTGGCGCAGCTTGAAGCCATTCCCCCTAGTCCTATCACCAGTTACACGAGAGAAGAGGCCGACCCCCAGCTCGCTACAACCCCCCCTCAGGTAGTTATAGAGAGCAATGAGGTCTCCCCTGAGCCTCCTCTTCTCCAGACTGAACACTCCCAGCTCCCTCAGCCGCTCCTCATCAGCCCTGTGCTCCAGACCCCTCACAGCTTTGTTGCCCTTCTTTGAACACGCTGCAGGGCCTCGATGCCTTTCTTGCAGTGAGGGGCCCAGAACTGGACACAGCACTCGAGGTGCGGCCTCACCAGAGCTGAGTACAGGGGGACAATCACTTCCCTGCTCCTGCTGGTCACACTGCTTCTGATACAAGCCAGGATGCCATTGGCCTTCTTGGCCACCCAGGCACACTGCTGGCTCGTGTTCAGCCCAGCGTCAACCAACACCCCCAGCTCCATTTCCTCTACACATCTTCCAGCCACTCCGCCCCAAGCCTGTAGCGTTGCTTGGGGTTGCTGTGGCCAAAGTGCAGGACCCGGCCTTTGGTCTGATTAAACCTCATCCCGTTGGCTTCAGCCCAGCTCTCCAGCCTGTCCAGATCCCTCTGTAGGGCCTCGTTACCCCCAGCATCTGCAGTTCTTCTGGGCATGGAGTCCTGTGCACAGTGCAGAAAATAATGACTGAAGTCAAGATAACTTGCAGAGACACTCCTCCTGCTATCGTATAGAAGTTTTTCTTTCTCTATGAAAATTGTTCATTTAGCTCCATATCTTGGGTTTATTTTCATGAGCTTTACCGTACCTTAAGAAGAAGAAGCTTAAGGAGCTCTAAGTTTCCTCTCATTTCCTAATCATATCTCAGCTTCCTGGACATTTTCCTTCTACGAGCAATTTTCATGTCTCATATCTTTATCCTTTATCCTTTACCCTTTATCCTTGATCCTTTATCCTTTATCCTGTCTGCTCTCAGAATGCCCATCCCAACCTCTGTGCATTTAAATTTCTCTTGGAGAAAGCTGCATCATTCATGACTGCAGAAAATGATGGTAATTTCAGCTGATGCTGTCCTTAGGGAGAGGAGAAGCTGATAGCACTTGAGGAGATTGTTCATATAACAGCAGATTGTGAAAGGTACAATTCAGGCTTCTCAGAGATGTGTTCATATTTCACATCTCCTTTCAGAATTCTGCCTCCAACTCATTCTCCTTCCCTAAGAACAGGTATTGGAAAATCCCTGCCTTGTCTCTCCTGTTGCAAAGGGCCCTTGGAAACACCCAGGGGTGCAGTGTAGCTGTGATCCCCCTGCCCCAGGCAGCAGCAGATGTCCCCTGCCCTGCCGGGGGGCTCCTTTCCCCCACGCATCTCCCTGCAGCGCCCTGGGCAGCTCCCCGGGCAGACTGAGTACTGAGTGCTGAGTGCTGAGTGCTGAGTGCTGAGTGCTGAGCCTGGCAGGAGGCAGAGTCATAGCCTGCAGTGAGACTTACCTTGCCAAAGGCTGTGAGCAGTGCTCCTGCAGTGAGCTCAACACCTGCTCACACCGTACACATCCTACAATCCCTCTCTCCTTTCTCTCCTCTCCTCCTGTCACCTGCAGGCTGTGCTGTGCAGAAGAGCTGCTCCTGGGCACAGCTGTCTCTCTGCAGCGCTGCCCACTTGTAGCAGCTCCCTGTGTCCCAGGAGCCCGGCCCAGCTCAGCAGCAGAGGATGCCATTTTCTCTTCCTCACTGCTCTCCCTGGAGATGCCCTTGGGGCTGCGGGGCTGGCAGCTCCTGAGAGACAACAGGGTCATCTCTGCAAAACGTACTTTGAAGTCAGATGAATTAATCACCAGGAGACAGGCTGATTCCAGAAGCATTGTTTGTCCTAACAGATTGTGTGTGCCTAGCAAAGCTGCAAATGCCTAATCTGGTGTCAAGGTTTTATGACTCTTAGTATCAGTATTCCACATCATAACATCATGTAAAGCATGGGGAATTAGAGAGTTAATACTCCAGTTCTGTGAATGGACAACTTTAGGGATATTTGTTTCTCAGAAGAGAAGAGCTGCATTTCCTGAGGACTCTGAGTTTCCTTAGAGAACTGTCTGCACACAGGCTCAGGATGTTGCTTTCCTACTTTTAAACAAACAACAGTAAAACACGAGACAATTTCCCTAAAAACGGAGCATACTCCTCAGCCATATCTCACCAGTGTGGTTCACCTTCCAAATAGGAGAAGTACTTTACACAGGTAGATAGGAAATGATAAATATTAATAGGAAACACATATTGATTTAAGGATAAATGATAAGGAGCAAAACCACACTGTGTGATCACAAGCATCTCCAATGATCTCCAGTGGCCTCAGAGGTCCTGTCTGGGACAGGCAGCTTTCCGAGAGGATCTGCAGGAGACCAGAGTCCCTTGGAAGCTGCAGATGGAACTTGGGAAGAGGGTCTCAGGGCAGTACACTGCAAACTGTTGTCTTTGTCCCTGTAGCTGCAGCCCAACCCAGCGCACACAATGCCCCCCAGACAAGTCAGTGGAGCCCTGGGGGTGACCCAGCACTGAAATGGCCACTGGGAAGCCAAGAAACTCTGATTTATTCTCAATAAACACAAACATCCAAGAACCATTTTGGGTCACTGGTGTCAAGCTCAACCTGAAAGACTCAAGTATAGGTCGCAGTCACTGCGGTGAAACCCATCACAGTGGGAAAACATCCCCACCAAACTACGGACATTAAAAAGGAACAGTGTGGAAGATCCATCAGGTCAGTCCTCAGATGAAGGGTATGTAAAATTTATCTGCTACAGAGGCGGAGAGCAAAAGGCATTGGATTGTGACTCAAAGAACTAAAAGAGGTCTAATTCATTTAATCCATGAGCTAATGCAAACACTGTCAGAGTGAAGGACACAGGTTTATGACATAATGTGAGGAAGAAAGGAGGTGGTGTCCCTCAAGGGTCAGTCTTGACATGGATGCTCTTCAACATCTTCATCAGTGACACAGATGATGGCATCGAGTGCACCCTCAGCAAATTTAAAAATGACACCACGCTGAGCAGTGCAGTCGATCCATTGGAGGGAAGGGAACCTAAGCAGAGGGACCTGGACAGGCTGGAGAAGTGGGACCATGTGAACCGAAAGAGGTTCAACGAGGCTAAGTACAAGGTGCTGCACTTTGGCTGGAGCAATGCAAGGTGTTTATACAGACTGGGCGAAGAACCGCTTGAGAGCAGCCCTGCGGAGAAGGACTTGGGGTCCTGGTGGATGAGAAGCTGGACATGAGCCACAGTGTGCGCTTGCAGCCCGGAAGGCCAGCTGTGTTCTGGGCTGCATTAAGTAAGGGGTGGCCAGCAGGGAGAGAGAGGTGATTGTCCCCCTCTACTCAGCTCTTGTGAGGCCCCATCTGCAGTGCTGCGTCCAGGCCTGGGGCTCCCAGTACAGGAAGGACGTGGAGCTGTTGGGGCAGGGCCCGAGGAGGGCCACTAAGATGATCAGAGGGCTGGAGCACCTCTCATATGTGGAAAGGTTGAGGGAACTGGGATTGTTTAGCTTGGAGAAGAGAAGGCTGCAGGGAGACCTCATTGTGGCCTTCCAGTACTTGAAGGGAGCGTATAAACAGGAGGGAGAACGGCTGTGTACGAGGGTAAATGGTGATAGGACAAGGGGCAATGGTTTTAAACTGAGACTGGGGAGGTTTAAGTTAGATATTAAAAGGAAGTTTTTCACTCAGAGGGTGGTGAGGCTCTGGGACAGGTTGCCCAAGGAGGTTGTAGATGCCCCATCCCTGCAGGCATTCAAGGCCAGGCTGGATGTGGCTCTGGGCAGCCTGGTCTGCTGGTTGGCAACCCTGCCTGTGGCAGGGGGGTTGAAACCAGATGATCATTGTGATCCTTTTCAATACAGGCCATTCAGTGATTCTGTGATAACAGAGGCACGTTACAGAAAAGACTGCGAGTCATTTGTTGAGACAGATGAGAAGACGATCCCAGATGAAATTTGTCCACGACATCATTTTCCTCACTGCATCTTTGAGCTCCTGGTTCCTCATGCTGTAGATGAGGGGGTTCAGTGTTGGAGGCACCACCGAGTACAGAAATGACACCACCAGGTCCAGGGATGGGGAGGAGTCGGAGGGTGGCTTCAGATAGGCCAAAAAAGCAGTGCTGAGAAAGAGGGAGACCACGGCCAGGTGAGGGAGGCACGTGGAGAAGGCTTTGTGCCGTCCCTGCTCAGAGGGCATCCTCAGCACGGCCCTGAAGATCTGCACATACGACACAACAATGAAAAGAAAGCACCCAAATATGGCAAGAACGCTAACCACAATAAATCCAATTTCCCTGTGGTAGCCTGATTCTGAGCTGGAGAGCTTGAGGATCTGGGGGATTTCACAGAAGAACTGATTGATGGCATTGCCTTGGCAAAGAGGCAGTGAAAATGTATTGGCAGTGTGCAGCAGAGCATTGAGAAATCCACTGCCCCAGGCAGCTGCTGCCATGCTGGCACAAGCTCTGCTGTCCATCAAGGTCCCGTAGTGCAGGGGCTTGCAGATGGCAACGTAGCGGTCATAGGACATGATGGTGAGAATGCAATACTCTGCTGAGAACAAAAACAAAAACAAAAAGACTTGTACAGCACATCCTGTGTAGGAGATGTGCCTGGTGTCCCAGAGGGCATTGGCCATGGCTTTGGGCAGAGTGGTGGAGATGCAGCCCAGGTCGAGGAGGGCGAGGTTGAGGAGGAAGAAGTACATGGGGGTGTGCAGGCGGTGGTGGCAGGCTACGGCTGTGCTGATGAGGCCGTTGCCCAGGAGGGCAGCCAGGTAGATGGCCAGCAAGAGCCAGAAGTGCAGGAGCTGCAGCTGCCGCGTGTCTGCCAACGCCAGCAGGAGGAACTCGCTGATGGAGCTGCTGTTGGGCATCTGCAGTTCCTGAGCATGGAGTCCTGTGGAGAATGCAGAAGATAATGACAAGTCAAGATCATTCTCAGAGACGCTCCTCCTGCTACACTATAAAAGAATTGTCTTCCTCTATGGAAGATGTTCATTTAACTCTTTAACTTGAATTTATTTTCCTGAGCTTCACCGTCCCTTAAGAGGTAGATGATAAAGGAGCTCTTATTTTCCTCTCATCTCCTAATCATATCCCAGCCTCCTGGATATTTTCCTCCTATGAGCAATTTCCATGCCTCGTATCTTTACCCCATCTGCATTTGGAGTGCCCACCCCTACCTCAGTGCTCTTAAAGTTACGTTAGAGAAAGCTGCTGGTTTGCAGGATAAGTGCTTTATTCATGTCTGCAGAGAATTACGGTAATTTCAGCTGGTGCTGTCCTTTGGGAGGGGAGAGGTTGAAAGCACATGAGGAGGTTATTCATATAACTGCAGACTGAAAAATGTACAGTTCAGGATTCTCAGAGATGTGTTCATATTTCACAGTTCCTTTCAGATTTCTGCCTCCAACTATTTCCCATTACCTAAGAACAGGAAATGGAAAATCCTTGCCCTGTCTCTTCTCTTGAAAAGTGCTTTTGCAAACACTCTGGGGTGCAGTGTATCTGTGATCCCCCCTGCCCCAGGCAGCAGCTGTAGCAGCAGCAGACCTCTGCCCTGCCCTGCTGGGGGGCTCCTTCCCCCCACACATCTCAATCATCTGCAGCGCCCCAGGCAGCTCCCGAGGCAGGCTGAGTGCTGAGTGCTGAGTGCTGAGCCTGGCAGGAGGCAGAGTCATAGCCTGCAGTGAGACTTACCTTGCCAAAGGCTGTGAGCAGTGCTCCTGCAGTGAGCTCAACACCTGCTCACACCGTACACATCCTATAAGCTCTCTCTCCTTTCTCTCCTCTCCTCCTGTCACCTGCAGGCTGTGCTGTGCAGAAGAGCTGCTCCTGGGCACAGCTGTCTCTCTGCAGCGCTGCCCACTTGTAGCAGCTCCCTGTGTCCCAGGAGCCCGGCCCAGCTCAGCAGCAGAGGATGTCATTTTCTCTTCCTCACTGCTCTCCCTGGAGATGCCCTTGGGGCTGCGGGGCTGACAGCTCCTGATAGACAACGGGGTCATCTCTGCAAAACGTACTTTGAAGTCAGATGAATTAATCACCAGGAGACAGGCTGATTCCAGAAGCCTGGTTCAACAACATAACAGATCACGTTCGCCTTGCCAAGTTGCAAATGCCTGATTTGGTGTCATGGTTTTATGACTCTTGGTATCAGTATTCCATATCATAACGTCATGTAAAGCACCAGGAAGTAGGGTTAGGTATTAGAGATAATACTTCAGTTCTGTGTACTGACTGTTCTGGATACCTGGTTCTCAGAAGAGAAGAAGAACTGCCTTTCCTGAGGACTCTGAGTTCAGAGGGGAAGATAAGCCATGGGAGGAAGTCCCGGGATCTCTCACTTGCTCGCTGCCTGGCAGTGTGTGGCTGCGCGCCCCAGCCGTGCGCCTTCAGTTCAAAGTAAGGCTTTTGGTTTTGGACACTCGCTCTCTCATTATATTTGATTTATTACCCTGAATTCCAATTTTATTTTATAACCTTGTGTTATCTTACATTCCAATATCATGTTTAGTAAAAATAAGTTTCCTCCTTAGATCTTTCCCGCTGTTTTTTATTATTTTTATTATTACTTCTTTATATATTAGTATATTAACTCCACTGTATCGTCACAGCTGATATGAACACAGTGGTGTTGCAGTCAGTCAGGAGCTCTGCATGTGGGTGAGCATCAACCACGGCATCCCCAGAACCAAATGCTACCAGTGAGGAAATGGTGCCTCCACCTTGGGCCTGAGAGATCTGGAATTCAAAGTTCCATTGGGATTGATTGCTTGTCCAGACTGGGCCCTTCTCACATCCCTCATCCTCTGCTGAGACACACTGCCCACATGGCACTTGGGCCTCACGGCATCCTTGCACCCCATGCACAGTCTGGCAGCTGCTGTCCCCTGGTCTTTCATTTGACATCAGACAAACCTCCATCCCACTGCCCCAGGAAGGGCCCTGAGCCAGCATGAAGGAGGGACACGATCTCCCTGCCAAGGCTCTGGGGATCAGGGCTTGGCCTTTCTGCTTCACAAGACAAAGGAGGCTTTGCTCAGCATCACAGCCACCATCCCAGTGCTTTGGTCTGCCTGCAATCATGGCTTCCAATTATCTGCTCTAACAAGTCCCTGGGGAAGCTTGCTTGTCAATGGCCTCAGTGGGGCCCATTAATACTCCAAGAAACTTCTCTGTTCCTTCTGACTTTCTCTTCCTGAGCACTTCATGCAATCTTCTCTGTGCACTGGAGGTTGATGGACTCAGCAGCAAATGCCCCGTGGGGCCCATTGCAACCTGAAGAGCCCTCCTGTGCCTTGTGCCTTCTTGTCATCTTCTTCAGGTGTTCAGAACTTGTACAGCAAACTGGAGAGATATCTGAAGAGATCTAAAAGAGAAAGAGACAAATGGGAATTTAAGAATTCCATGTATTTATTTATTAATAGTTCAGTTTAAACAAGAATTTAAAGTAACACTTGGCAATTGATATTGATCCAGGATGTCCCCTAATGAGCTTTGCTCTGTCACTGTGTGTAGAAATGTCGTCCTCAGCTTCCCCACCCCATTTCTACTCCCATTGGCCCCATGGGTCTTGCATCACTTTTCCTCACATCACTCTTCTCCTCTGCAGTCACATTCTCAGTGTTAAACCTCCTTTGCACCAACTCCCCCCCCACTTTCCTCAGAGAACCAGCTGCACATGCACAAGGAAAGATTTCCATTTTATTTTATTTTATTTTATTTTATTTTATTTTATTTTATTTTATTTTATTTTATTTTATTTTATTTTTTTAGCCAACAAATGGTAGGTAATATGATTCAATTGAATGAACAGTAAAACACAGTGATCAACGGCATGCCTTGTCCAAGCTGCATCTAATGAAGTTAGTCTTGCACAGGGACTATTTGTACAAGAAATGTGTTAGACAGAGGAAGGAGGATATACATATAATTACAGTTAAGGAGCTGAGGAAAGAGTCAATCGGACTTTGGAGAGATGGAGCAATAATCACCCTGAAGGTCACAGATCAGCCAAATAGTTGGGAAGCATTTGAATGAACAAAGAGCAAGGAATTGGGTAATCTGGAGAGAAGTGAGAAGAGTATGTGTCCAGATGGCCTGCTGAAAACTTGCCCTGAACCATGGCCATTGATTTAGGAGAGCTGGTTAATGTTTGTGGTCTTCTCATTAGTGTAATGACACTTCAGAAAGGGTCAGTTCCAGAAGCATTATTTGACTTAGCCTGGCTGGGCCTTGCATCTACACCATGGTACTGGTGTTCAGAAGCTGGCACACAGGTACTAGACCCACTGTGGGGCTCACGGTTATCCAGTGAGCACTGACACCACCAGGGCATGGCTTTCCTGAAGGCCTTGAGCTGCATTTGCCAGCTGGCTGGGGGCGTGCTGGAGACCCCAGGGAACTGCCATTCAAAGGAAAGCCCAGAAAAAATGAAGGTGTCATCGGTGAAAGAATGTAGGTGTGTCACAGCTTTGTAATGCCTTAAGCTCCAGAATATGCAATAGATGGGGAATAGAGAAAGATCTGACTCTTCATCTGGTGAGCTCATCCATTTGGTCAGCTGAATAACGCTGCATGCTCCATGGGGAGAGGTGAAACATGACACTCTCAGGTGCCCATTACTGGCAGATCTGAGGTCATTTAGGATGGACAAGAACACTCCCAGGCTCTGTCTGGCCTCCAGCTGATGCTCAGGAAGGAGGTTGCTCTCTCAGAGGTTGTCAACCACAGCTTGCAGGCACTGTTGCCCACATCTAGGAGCCCCACAGGCACCTTGGTCATCATCGAGTGCCTGTGTGTGAGCAAGCTACTTCCCACTGAAGGAAGATCAGGGGCTCACATATACAGGCAACTCATTGTGCACATCTGGTCTGAACCAAGAGGAGTCCCATCTCCCATGGGTCTGTGGGGAACTGAACCTCTTTTCAACTCCAGGCATTTCCATCTGGAGATGAGACACCTGCACTGATTGCCTCAGCTGAATGACTGCTCTGTGCAGGGGAATTCAGAGGATCCCTGTCCTTGTCAGTGTGTCCTTTTAGTTAAGAGCCATGAGCAGTGGTTTCCAGATGAGGCAATTACAGCTCTTCTAGGCAAGCACGATCTGTTATGACCAAAGATGCTTCTGGAATCAGTCTGTCTAGTGGTGATTAATTTATCTGACTTCAAAGTTTGTTTTGCAGAGAAGACTTTGTTGTCTATTAGGAGCTGCCAGTGCCACATTCCCAAGGACATCTCCAGGGAGAGCAGTGAGGAAGAGAAAATGACATCCTCTGCTGCTGAGCTGGGCTGGGCTCCTGGGACACAGGGAGCTCCTACAAGTGGGCAGTGCTGCAGAGAGACAGCTGTGCCCAGGAGCAGAAGATCTAGGGCAGCATGCAGCAAGGCTGGGAGCATAATCTGTGGATGAGAGGGAGAGAAGAGAAGGTAAAGAGCTTACAAGCTGTGTGGAGTGTGAGCAGGCTGTGTGCTCACTGCAGGAGCGTTGCTCACAGTCTTTGAGAAGGTAAGTCTTTTGCTACAGGCAACGCAGCTACGTTTTCCTGGAGGGATCACTAAATTTGGGACATCCCAGTGCAGATCTGGATGAAGACAGTCTGTGTTTCCATATTGTGGAGAAAGACCTGCTCCAATTGAAGGCTTCTGTGCTGCAGCATCAGAGCACAGCCCTGAGGGCTGCGTGTCCCAGGACAGCTGCAGGCTGTGCAGCCGGGGCTGCAGCCAGGTGCCCAGGGCTGTCCTGCAGAGCAGGTCCCTGCTGTGCCCCAGGGTCTGTGTGCCGGGGCAGGGACTCTGTTGCCTGCCAGGCTCAGCACTCAGCATTCAGCACTCAGCACTCAGCACTCAGCACTCAGCCTGCCCAGGGAGCTGCCCAGGGCACTGCGGGGAGACGTGTGGGGGGAAGGAGCCCCCCAGCAGGTCAGGGCAGGGCAGGGCAGGGCATGGCATGGCAGGGGTCTTTTGCTGCCACAGCTGCTTCCTGGGGCAGGGGCATCGCAGATACACTGCATCACAGTGTTTCTAAGAGCAATTTGCAAGAGGAGTAACAAGGCAGGGTTTTCCATTTCCTGTTCTTAGGGATGAGGAAAGTGTTGGGGGTAGAAATCTGAAAGGAGCTGTGAAATATAAAAAAAAATCTCTGAGCATCCTGAACTGTGCCTTTCTCAATCTTCTGTTATGCGAACCATTTCGTAAAGTGTTTTCAACCTCTCCCCTCCCAAAGGACAGCACCAGCTGAAATTACCATCTTTTTCTGCTGAGATGAATAATGCATTAATCCTGCAAACAGGCAGCTTTCTCTAACAGAAATGTAAGTGCACAGAGGTTGGGATGGGCACTCTGAGTGCAGACAAGGTAGAGAGATGAGGCATGGAAATTGCTCATAGGAGGAAAATATCCAGGAGGCTGAGATATGATTAGGAAATGAGAGGAAAGTAAGAGCTCCTTCATTTTTTGCTTCTTAAGGGATGGTGAAGCTCATGAAAGTAAGTTCAAGTTATGGAGTTAAATGAACATTTTCCAAAGAGAAAGAAAAACTGTTGTAGTTTGGAGAGAAGAGTGTCTCTGAATAATGTCTTGACTTGTCATTATCTTCTGCACTCTGCACAGGACTCCATGCCCAGGAACTGCAGATGCCCAACAGCAGCTCCATCAGCGAGTTCCTCCTGCTGGCGTTGGCAGACACGCGGCAGCTGCAGCTCCTGCACTTCTGGCTCTTGCTGGCCATCTACCTGGCTGCCCTCCTGGGCAACGGCCTCATCAGCACAGCCGTAGCCTGCCACCACCGCCTGCACACCCCCATGCACTTCTTCCTCCTCAACCTCGCCCTCCTCGACCTGGGCTGCATCTCCACCACTCTCCCCAAAGCCATGGCCAATGCCCTCTGGGACTCCAGGACCATCTCCTACGCAGGATGTGCTGCACAGGTCTTTTTGTTTTTGTTTTTGTTTTCAGCAGAGTATTCCCTTCTCACCATCATGTCCTATGACCGCTACGTTGCCATCTGCAAGCCCCTGCACTACGGGACCTTGATGGACAGCAGAGCTTGTGCCAGCATGGTAGCAGCTGCCTGGGGCGCTGGGGTTCTCTATTCTCTGTTGTACACTGCCAACACATTTTCACTGCCTCTCTGCCAAGGCAATGCCATCAATCAGTTTTTCCGTGAAATCCCCCAGATTCTCAAACTCTCCTGCTCACACTCCTACCTCAAAGACATTTGGGTTCTTGTGGTCAGTGCCTCTTTAGCATCTGGGTGCTTTGCTTTCATTCTGTTCTCCTATGTGCAGATCTTCAGGACCGTGCTGAGGATGCCCTCTGAGCAGGGACGGCACAAAGCCTTCTCCACGTGCCTCCCTCACCTGGCTGTGATCTCCCTGTTTGTCAGCACTGCCACATTTGCACACCTGAAACCCCGGTCCATGTCCTCCCCATCTATTGATCTGATAGTGGCAGTTCTGTACTCAGTGGTGCCTCCAACACTGAACCCTCTCATCTACAGTGTTAGAAACAAGGAACTCATGTGTTCAGTTAGAAAAGTCATTTCACAAGTGTTTCTGAGCGGTCATAAGTTCACTCTCTGTTCTTGTAGTCTTTAGAGTCACTTGCTTTTATTGTTCTCTCAGGTGGATGGTTTTGTTTATGTGCATTCCACTGAAGTATGATTCTGATTTGTTTATATTTCCATCTGTATAAATATGCATTCAAATGTAGATCAGTGCCAAATTAGCATCTGCTTAATAAAACAGGATATCCACATTGCACTGCCTGAAGGTTGCCTGAAGTCTTTGGAGAGGCCTTGAAGAGGAGAATTAAGAGCTGAGCAATCACCAACTGCATGACTGTTAACAAGAGCAAGTGTTTGAATCTGCACATGGGATGGGGCAACCTTGTCCATGTATACAGACTGTGGTCAGAGGGCTGGGGAGCAGCTGTGGGAAAGGGATCTGGGGGTTCAGGTTGATGTCAAGTTGAGCATGAACCAGCAGTTTGCCCTGAAAGCCAGAGGATCCAACCGTCCCCTGGGGTGCATCAGGGCCAGCACTGCTGGCTGCTGGGTGAGGGAAGGGATTGTCCTGCTCTGCTCTGTGCTGGTACAGCCTCACCTCAAACACTGGGTGCAGTTTGAGTGCCACAGTTTAAGAAGGACATCAAGCTATTGGAGAGCATCTCTATGAGAGCTCTGAAAATGGTACATGTCCAGAAGAGAGAAGTATGACGAATGGCTGAAGTCACCTGGCTTGTTCATCTTAGACAAGAGGAGACTGAGGGGAGACTGCATAATAATCTACAGCTTCCTACCAGGAACCATGATTGTCAGTGGAACAGTGGCTCAGTGTGTTCCAGGGTGCTCAGAGAAGTCCGCAGTCCGAGGAAACGTCAGGTTCCTTTCATTTTTCCTTCACTAAGGAATTGAGAAGCTTCTAGGGACTCCTAGAAGACTGTCCTTGAGAAGAACAGCAATTGAGGCATGGCAGTGGGGCAGGTGACAGTCTTGGTGCTGTCCTTCAGGGCCCCCCACACCTGGAACTGAAGTGACAAAAGCAGCTGCAACAGAAGAGCTTGTTGATGGAGGGGGTGTGTTTCAGCACAGGGGAAGAGGCTGGGATAATGCTCAGTCCCTGTCATGGTTATCTCTATCTGTCTGTGTCCATGACAGTGGGACGGCAGGCACACAGGTCCACTGGCCCAAAAAAGGGGGAGGAGAATGGGGAGAGGGAACTAAGGGGGAAAGAAAACAAACAAACAAACAAACAAACAAACAAACAAAACAGCAGCAACAGTGTGTGGAGGAGAATTAATTTACTAATTGTAATAGTGGAAATACAAGTTAATAGGGATTGAAGCTAATAAATCAAATAAATGGGTTTCTGAAAACTGAGGTTCTCACTCTGATCTGCCAGGGAGAAAACAGAGAAAGTCTCATGACTTCCAGTCAGTTTTCTCTTTCCTTCTGGTTGGAAAATGGAAATGGAACAGCAAAGATTTCTGGGATCTGCAGTACATTTCTTCTCTTCAAAGACTGTCAAAGCAGTTCATGATGTGACCATGTGGAATACCAGCACCAAAAATCATAAAACCCCTGAAACACCACACAGATTGGTGTCATCTGCAAACTGGATGTGAGTGCGCTCAATCTCACTGCTGGTGTCACTGAAGAAGATCTTAATGACTATTGGTCCCTATTCCGTTCCATGAGGCACATCACTTGTCTCTGATCTCCATCCAGACACTGAGCCACTGACCACCACCCTCTGGTTTCAGTCCTGCAGTCAGTTCCACATCCAGCAAACAGTCCACCCATCAAATTGTTATCTTGCCAATTTGGAGAGAAGGATGTTAGGAAGTACCTTGACAAAGGTCTCACTCAAGTGCACATAGATGACATCAGTGGCTCCTCCTTTGTCCGCTGATGTGGTGACACCATCATAGAAAGCCACCAGGTTGGTCAAGCAGGACTTGAACCACTCGTTGAATGTTATTTGATACATTTCATTTTAAAAGCTTGTGTTTGTCTGATCAGGTCCTGGGCCCAAAGGAAAGGGATGAGTAGATATGTTGCAGTGAGGTCACTTGTGCAAACAGAACTCATTCTTTTGTAGCAAGCATGTGGCTGAGATGGTGCTTGAGAGGTTATTTCTGTCTCTGGAGGTGACAGAGCAGCAGCAGGAACATGGCTGACAAAGTGCCTTGGAAGACATTCATTCTGTAGTAGCCAGTAGGACAGCCTTTAATGCAGGGCTGAGGTCTGTACCTTTAGGAATGCAGCTAATGCTCATTCCCATGTCTCTGGTAAGCCAGCAGAAGGCACCAGGTTGGCAGGTGGATTGAGAGATCCCTTCTGCCTGAGAAGCTGATTGCCTGCATGCAGGAAGAGGCCTTGGGTGTGGGTTTTCATGTCCCCTGCACGTTAGCACAAGATGGGCACATAACATGGGCATGTCTACCTGAAAGGTCAGGATCAGGCTTGTGACTGAGAGATCATGGTGAGATTTCCTCTGTATGGTCTGCTGGCAGGCCAAAAGAAGGCTGATGGGTTGGTACACTGCCTGGAGGGTAGATTCTGAAATGATGGCACTTTCGGTCTACCTGGACTGGTGGAAGACATTTGATACTGCCTTGTATGACACCCTTCTCTCTAGATGGTAGAGGGATGAACTGATGGATTGGTCACTCGATGGATAAAGAGTTGGCTGGATGCTCATGGCCAGAGTTGTGGTCAACAGCTCAATGGCTGTGTGAAGACAGCGGCACACCTCAGGGGTCTGCAAGTGGGACTTGTGTTATTTCACCTCTTTGTTGCTGACTGGGACAGTGCTGTTGAGTGCACCTTCAGCAAGTTTGTGGGTGACACCACTTTCTGTAATGAGCTCAACCCAATAAAGAGAAGAGATGCCATCCAGAGGCACTTTGACAGGCTACAGAGGTGGGTCAGTACAAAACTGATGAAGATCAGCAAGGCCATGTGCAAGGATATTCACACGGGTCAGGACAGTCCCAAGCACAAATGCAAGCAGAGTGGAGAATGCACTTAGAGCAGTCCTGAGGAGGAAACACTTTGGGTGTTAGTTGATGAAAAACTCAACTGGCAATGTGCATTTACAGCCCAGAAAACCAACCATATCCTGGGCTGCATCCAATGAAGTATTGCTAGGAGGTCAAGGGAGGCGATTCTTCCCCTCTATTCCACTCTTGGAGACTCCAGCCAGAGTACAGCATTGGGATCAAGGGCCACAAACAACAGGGCATGTATCTGCTGGAGCAAGTCCAGAGGAGGGTAGCAAGGATGAACAGAGGACTGGAACATGTCTGATCTGTGCAAAGAGAGGCTGAGAGAGGTGGGGTCATTGAGTCTGGAGAAGAGACGTCTGTGGGGAGACCATCTGGCTGTTTTTCACAGCACAACTCTACAAGGAAGTTAGGGAGGGAATTTTTATCAGGAATGAATGATGGCACAAGGGGTAGCAGCTTAAATCAAAGCAGAGTAGATTTAAATTGGATTTGCAGAAGACATTATTTCTTATGAGAGTGGTAACAAACTTAAGAGGTTGCCCAGACAAGTTGTGGCAGTCCTATTCCTGGAGGAGTTAAATGTCAGTTTGGATGGGGCAAGAGAAAGGTGATCCTGCCCATGGTGGAAGGATTGGAACTAAGTGACTTTTATTGTCCCTTCCAACCTAAACCGTTCTGTGATTCAATGATTCTTCAAATCCCTGATGGTGGGAAACAGCAGGAAAGAGAAAAACTGGGGAAAACTGCAGCTTGGATGGTGGAGACTGGGCATGAGGAAAAGGCTGCCCGGAGAGGTTGTGCAGTCTCCTCCAATGGAGATATTCAGACCCATCTGGACGCATGCCTGTGCAACCTATTTTAGAGTACTTGCTCTAGCAGAGGGGTTGAACTGGGTGATCTCTTGAGGTCCCTTCCCACCTCTTCAATTCTGTGATGGAGTGAAATGTCACTGAAAGAGTAGAGCTGTGGTGCCAGAAGTCAGAGAATTGTAGAAGCTCTTATTGGAAGGGACCTCAAAGAACATCTAGTTCCATCCCCCATGCTGCGGACAGGGTAGACAACCACTAAATCAGGCACTACATCAGGCTGCCCAAGGCCCCATCCAGCCTGGGCTTGAACACCTCCAGTGATGGAGCATCCACAACTTCACTGTGATCCTGTACTAGTGCTTCAAAGTAAAAGTTTTCCCATAGCATGTTCATTTTTATGATGTGTGTGGGTAAGATTGTTTCTTTGTACTGAAGTGCCTACAATTGGCAGTTGGTGGACAAATGTGTTTTTGTAACTTAGCAATTTCTCTGGTTCAGGAAAGAAAAAAAAAAAAAAGTTATCTAGAATGCTATTATTTAAATCATTGGGAGTTCAGCAAATTACCAAATCATTCAGAAGTGAGGCATTCCTTGAGCTATGGTGATGCTGTCAGTGATCTGACAGCAAGAACATAAATGATTAACCTGCATATTGGTGTAATTTAGGAAGTTGTGTTAGTTTTAGATCATAGGAAAAACAGCAGGACATCAAACAACAAAACTGAAAAAAATACACATATAAGAAAATTGTTTCAGTAAATAAAAACAAGAGGGATAAGAAATCCTAACAAACGGTGAGAAAACTCTGTGTTGGAGATGATACAAATTATATAAAATATTAGTCGAAAGTGTTGTGGGTCTAGTTTCATTTAATCAAATGTGTTGTGTGTCTAGTTTCATTTAGTATATTAAGGTGAAATGGACACTGAATTCAATAGCTGTTCCAAAGTGTGCAGAAAAACCTGCATTTGATTTGTAGACATTAACACACAAAATTTGTTGTCATTGGGTTTTAAGTAAGAAAAGAATAAAGCGTAGTTTGTCTCAACCCAAGAATTGCTGAATTGTGTTTTCTCCCCTGTCCTGGTGAGGGGCAGTGACAGAGCAGCACGGGGGGCACCTGGGAGCCAGGAAGGTGAGCACAGCACAGCTGGGAGCTGAATACCAGGTAGATTTGGGGTCCCAAACATGTAGCATGAGACTCTGTGTGCATTCTTCCCTGCGGGACAGCTCGTCCCCACTGTTCAACAGGCAGCCCCTGGGAGCTCTGTGCAGGCACTGTGTGGGGCAGCATGCCCCCAGCACAGCCCTGACATCCTGCACTGCCCTTCTGCTCCCCCACCAGCTGGACCCTGCCCAGCCCCAGTGTGTCCCGCACAGCCCACAGCCAGCCCTGATCCGGGCTCTGTTGGGCTGTGGGCCAAGAGAGGACTGGACCAGGCTTCCCATTCTGCAGTGCAGGCACTGAGCCCAGTGCCCTGGTGGAGAGGTCCCACTTCAGCCATCAGCCCTCAGCAGTTTATGATGAGAAGTGCTGCTGGGAACCACTGGTGTGAGGTCTGGGGCTGCTGGTAGCTTCCTTGGGCAGTGTTTCCTTTCTGTTCATGCAGAGGAAAGCCAGGCTGGATCGATGTGCTGAGGCACCCTGCTTCCGGGCCACAGCATCACCTCTGCCTGCTCCCTTCTCCTGTGGGCTCCCACAGCCTGCAGCCCTGCAGAGCACCCAGAAGAGAGCTCATCCTGTGTATGGTCACAACAGGACCCTGGTGCTCCATCTGCCCCCAGCACCCACACGGTCTTGTCTAGAGGTGGTCCTTGGAGAAATGCCAAAGTTGGGACAGGGACTGAGGAACAACTGCAAGGCCATAGGACTCCAGGCCATGCTTGCCTCCGCAGGGAAATGTCATGCCCAGATCAGCTCCCATCAGTCCCCATCCCTCTTCTGATCAGTTTGGCCATTGATTGGTGACTGTGCACTGACTGTACTGGTCAGGGTGGGAAGCAGAACCAGACAGATGGGGATGAGTGCAGCTATACTCCCTCCCTGGGAGTCTGCGGGTGTGCAAAATGCTTGGAATGATAAGAAAGCATTTCCAAAAGCACTTGGAATGTTCACGTACAGCCAAGGATGACAGGAATCCCTGCACCGTTACATCCCCACTGACACAGGGAAGACTGCAGACCCCTTTTTTTTCCCGCAGATCCAGAGACAGTACACAGAGGATACAAGAGTCAACTTGGACCCACATTAAATATGGGCTCCAGAAGAAAGAGAGCAGGTTGATGCCTCAGCAGACATAGAATGAATCAAAATATTACTGCAACAGCATAAGAACCATTTCTAAACATAACAGAAAAAAAAATAATAATAATACAAATAATTACTATAAATATAGAGGAACAATAGAGGCCTGCAATTGGTCAGTCAGTGAGTCATTTAGAGAGAAAAGGTTCATTGCTAATGAAAAGTGTCCGTGACACCAATTTCCCCAATGCGTCCTTGAGCTCCTGGTTCCTCATGCCATAGATGAGGGGGTTAATTGCTGGAGGCACCACCGAGTACAGAAATGACACTGTCAGTTCGAGGGATGGGGAGGAGATAGAGGGGGGCTTCAGGTAGGCAAATGTGGCAGTGCTGAGTAACAGGGAGAGCACGGCCAGGTGAGGGAGGCACGTGGAGAAGGCTTTGTGCCGTCCCTGCTCAGAGGGCATCCTCAGCACAGCCCTGAAGATCTGCACATAGGACAGCACAATGAAAACAGAACACCCAAAAAAACATAAGGGCACTAACCACAATAAGCCCAACTTCCCTGAGGTAGGATTTTGAGCAGGAAAGCTTGAGGATCTTGGGGATTTCACAGAAAAACTGATCCACAGCATTGCCTTTACAGAGGAGCAATGAAAATGTATTGGCAGTGTGCAGAAGAGCAAAGACAATGCCCACCCCCCAGGCAGCTGCTGCCATGCTGGCACAAGCTCTGCTGTCCATCAAGGTCCCGTAGTGCAGGGGCTTGCAGATGGCAACGTAGCGGTCATAGGACATGATGGTGAGAATGCAATACTCTGTGGAAAACAAAAAAGAAAAGACAAAGACCTGTGCAACACATCCTGCGTAGGAGATGGTCCTGGTGTCCCAGTGGGCATTGGCCATGGCTTTGGGCAGAGTGGTGGAGATGCAGCCCAGGTCGAGGAGGGCGAGGTTGAGGAGGAAGAAGTCCATGGGGGTGTGCAGGCGGTGGTGGCAGGCTACGGCTGTGCTGATGAGGCCGTTGCCCAGGAGGGCAGCCAGGTAGATGGCCAGCAAGAGCCAGAAGTGCAGGAGCTGCAGCTGCCGCGTGTCTGCCAACGCCAGCAGGAGGAACTCACTGATGGAGCTGCTGTTGGGCATCTGCAGTTCCTGAGCATGGAGTCCTGTCTGAGGAAGGAAAAATGGGAAAATGTTAATTCAGAACTCTCTAAAAAAAGCCTTCTCCATGTCTTCTGAATACTCCCAGACTGCCTCCGTCCTTTCTGCAAGATCTTTGAGTGCTGCTGGCTGAGGGTGCCACAGAGTACAAGGAGCTCTGATGCTGGCTGTGGATGAGTCAGCTCTGTTCTACAGCAATAAAACAATTTAAAAACAGAGTGATCTCAGATTAAAAAATCTGAGAAACCAAGGAGCTTTCCACAGATTTCTCAAAAATGGACAGCAGCATTCTGTTAATAAATTTTCTTCTAGTTTCCCCAGCATTCATGAAAAGTGTTTTTAAGGTAGAAATCCTTGATCACTGTGAGACACTTCAAGTGTCAGTGTCACTTTTGATGTCAGAGAGGCAAAAGGCATACCTCTCACTTCCAAGTGATTGGTCTACGTGATCTGCCCTGTGTTTGCACCACTGGAGGATGCTCACACTCCAGGAGTTAACCTGACAAGACTCTGGTTGCCAGTAAGAGCAGAGGTTAGCTGTGCAGAACTCCAAGTCTCTCGTCTTCCTTACCATACCAGGGGAAGATCTCAGCTCTCCCTTTCTCTGCAGGGACACTGCCATCCAGCAGCATTTCCATGGCCTTAACACTGAGGCATCTTCTCTGGGGTGCTGCTGGATAACACGGAGCTGCCATGGCAGAGCTGCAATATTTTGCAGGGCTGACTTCAGCCCAGGAGGAACCACAGGAGCAGAGTCAAAAGCCCAGAACAGGGGGTGTCCTAGAAAGAGAGTCAGCTCATTCCTAGCCCTAAAGTCAGCATTTATCAGAGAGTTGAGCCCTTAATGCAACTCTTAATCAAGTTCTCATGCACTAGGAATGGATGCACAGGCAGTGAAAACAGGGCAGGGGGTTGCTGCAGGGAAGGTATGTGCATTGCAGGGATGGCAGTGAGATGCCCATTTTCCGCTCCCAGCCTTTGCAGTCAGCACTCTTCTCTCCCTCCCTGGGCATGTCTCTGCTGCCTGCAGCTGTCCCTGCCTGCAGCTGCTTCTCTGTCCCCGCATCCCCTACCTGGAGCTCACAGGTACATCACAGACGCTGTGTGCTCACCTTTGCCCTGCAGACACCTCTTGGCCCACGGGAATCTCGGTGTTTGCAGGTGCCAAGGGCCAGGTCACACAAATCCTGGTGACACTGGACACAGGGCAATGGTGATTTGTATGGATGGAGGGGCAATAAAGAAATTTGCTGTGAGGCCTGATAACTCTCAGTGTGATAGTATCGGAGTCTCGGTCTCTTCTCTGAAATCAGAACCTCCATCTCACAAAGGCAAGTGAAGAGAAAACAGAAAGCACAGGCTCAGGAAACCCAACGCTGTAGCATAACTGCTGTCTTATTCTCCCTCTTGCAAAGCACCCTCAGAAGTGCCCTGGAGTTCTAAGCCCCTACAACAGGGAGCAGCTGTGGCAGCAGAAGACCCCTGCCCTGCCCTGCCCTGCCCTGCTGGGGGGCTCCTTCCCCCCACATGTCTCCCCGCAGAGCCCTGGGCAGCTCCTCGGGCAGGCTGAGTGCTGAGTGCTGAGTGCTGAGTGCTGAGTGCTGAGTGCTGAGTGCTGAGTGCTGAGTGCTGAGCATTGAGCCTGGCAGGCGGCAGAATCCCTGCCCTGGCACACAGCTCCTGGGGCACTGCAGGGACCTGCTCTGCAGGACAGCCCTGGGCACCCGGCTGCACAGCCTGCAGCCGTCCTGCAACACGCAGCCCTCAGGGTTGTGATCTGATGCTGCAGCAGGAAAGCCCTCGGCTGGAGTAGATCTTTTTCAGTGATAAGGAAACAGAGTGTATGCAGCCTGTTTTGCAATGGAAGGTCCCAAATTTAGTGATCCCTGCAGTAAAAGCCACTACACTGCCTGCAATGAGAAACTTACCTTGTCAAGGACTGTGAGAAATGCTCCTCCAGTGAGCTCTCAGCCTGCTAAGATGCCACACAGCCTGGAAGCTCTCTTCCTTCTTCTCTCTGTCACTTGCAGATCATGCTCCCAGCCCTGCAGTGTGCTGGGGCTCAGGGGCTGCTCCTGGGCACAGCTGTCTCTCTGCAGCACTGCCCACTTGTAGGAGCTCCTAGTGTCCCTGGAGCCCAGAACAGCTCAGCAGCAGAGGATGTCATTTCTATCCTCCCTGCTGATCTCCCCTGAGATGTCCCTGGGTCTCCATGGCCAACAGCTCCTGTAAGACAACAGCATCATGACTGTACTTAGAAATCTTTGTACTTTACTTCGACCTAAGCACCAAACGTCCAGTGGACAGTGACTAATTCCAGACATAATGTTAGTCCTACCAGAGGGTGATTGCTAAAACAAAAAGGGCACACAGACCAGGACAGGGAGGGGTGGACTACCCCTGGGCAGGGCACTGATACAGCTGAGGCAGTGCAGGCATCTCATTCCTACATCAGCAACTGAAACTGAACTGCAACTGAAAGCAACTGAAACTGCAACTGAAATGGGATTCTGCTCGTCATGGACCGACAGGAGCTGGGATTCCTCTGTTTGAGTTCAGGCATGCACAAGGAGTTGCCTGCATGTGAGCTCCTGCTCTGAATCCTTGGTCCTTCAGCAGGGAGTCAGTTGCTCACACACAGAGCCTGGGTGATGACCAAGGTGCCTGGGGTGCTCCTGGATGTGTGCCAGTGCTTGGGAAGTGAGTGGGAAATCCCTGAGACAGACACCTCCTTCCTGAGCATCAGCTGAGGGCCAGAGAGGGGATGGAGATGTACTTGGCCATCCTGTACGACAACAGACCCCTTTGTTTAGGGCACCTGAGTGTGCCTTTGTTACTTGTCTCCATGGAGCATGCAGTTATGCAGCTGGCGAAAGGGATGAGCTCTCAAAAGAAGAGGCAGATCTTTCTCTGTTCTACATCTGTCTATTCTGAAGCTCAAGGCACTACAGAGCTAACACACATCTTTGTTCTTCATCTGAAGAAGCCTCAGTTTTCTATGTACTCTCATGTGACTGGCCTCAGAAGCAGCCTAGTGTCATGGCAGTGTCCTGGGCTGTCCAGCACACTCACATGCAGCTGCAAATGCAGCACAGAGCCTTGAGGAAAGCCATGGCCTCAGAGTGTCTGTGCTGCTTGGACAACTCCAAGCCTCACAATGGGTCCAATGCCTATGTGCCACCTTCTGAACACAAATACCACAGATGCGCTCCTCAGCCATGCTACACCTAATAGTACTCACTAAACTGTGTCTCTCAACACAACATCCAGACGTTCCTTGAACACCTCCAGGGTTGGTGACTCCACCACTTCCCTGGGCAGCCCATTCCATGGCCTGACCACTATTTCAGAAAAGTAGTATTTCCTAATGTCAGGCCTAAATCTCCCATGGCACTGCTTGAAGCCATTCCCTCCAGTCCTATCACCAGTTACACGAGAGAAGAGGCCTTAGCCCAGCTCACTACAGATTCCCTTCAGGTAGTTATAGAGAGCAATAAGGTCTCCCCTGAGCCTCCTCTTCTCCAGACTGAACAGTCCCAGCTCCTTCAGCCTCATCAGCCTCATCAGGCCTGTGCTCTAGACCCCTCACCAGCTTTGTCGCCCTTCTTTGAACCCTCTCCAGGGCCTCAATGTCTTTCTGGCAGCAAGGGGCCCAAAACTGGACCCAGTACTCGGTGCGGCCTCACCAGAGCCCTCCATGAACCCATGCTGACTAACTATGGTTATCTATGGAGACTAGATCTTGCTGTGGTGAGCCATAAACAGTTAAGTAAAATTAGGTTAGAGCTTATTTTTCCTGTTCTGGTTTGCAAAAGGCTTTAGTGAGCCTTAAGCAAACCTTCCTTAACTCCCTTCCATCAGTGTGTCGTCATGAGAGCCCATCCTGCAACCCTACAAACCCATAATCCTGGAATAGTAGCGAAACCTTAGAAACATACAGTTCTAGAGACCTAAAAGCCTTGAACATAGAATCCTGGAATCCTATAAATCCTAGAAACCTAGAATTCTATAAACTGAAGAAATCTAGAATCCTAGCATCGTGTAATCTTAGAAACATAAGATACCTAGCATTCAAAAACCTAAATCCTGGAAACATAGAAGCCTATAATTCTTTAATCCTGGAAACCTGGACTCCTGCTATCATAGAAATCTAGAAATCTAAGAAAGCTGTAGTCCTACCATCCTGCAAACCTAAGAAAAGTACAAATTTAGAATCCTACAGAACAAGAATCCTACATGCTTAAGTTCCTACACTCCTACAACTCTAGAATTCTAGAAGCGTAGAATCCTAGAAACATAGAATCCTATAAATGTAGAAACCTCGAATCCCAGCATGCTAGAATGTGAATGTCCTGGACTCTCAGAATCATCCAGGTTGAAGAAGACCTCTGAGGTCATCGAGCCCAACCAAGGACGTGCCGTGCCATGGAAGTCCCTCACCTGCTCCCCAGCAGCACAGGCTCAGGGCCAGCAGGGTGACACAGCACAGATCTGGTGACAGGTCACAGCTGTGGGTTTAGCGGTGGACTTGATGGAGCTGAGTTAACAGTTGGATGACCTGAGAGGTCATTTCTAACCTAAATGTTGCCATGATGCCATGATGGGGAGATCACTGCAGGGGGAGATCACAGCCTGAGAACTCAGACCTCATCACTTTGTACTTGTTCAGTGTTGTACTGTTACAAAAGCCTGAGTATTTCTTTGTAGATGTCCTCAAACCAGCCAGGGGGTTTTCCTGAGGAGAACCTTTCGTGTGAAATTGCGATCAAGTGTCATCCACCTGCTCTGTGTTTATCACAAAAACAGCCCGTTCCTCACCTCGGCCAATATTCCTCAGTGATGGCAGCACGGACAGTTCATTGGTTCTTTCCAAAAGAACTCCAGAGTAGGAATAATGCCACGCTGTATTTAAATATAGTGAACAAGGCAGCACTGCTAAGCTCTGACAAACACTGCGCAGAGCAGAATCTGCCCAAAGGAAGCTCTTCCAGCTGGCTGCTCTCTGGGCAATTCCCAAAGCAAACGCTGAACTGCTCTTTTCAGAGAGGACCCACAACAGCTCTCTTATTTATGGGAAATGCCCCGTGAAGCTCTGACCAGCTGGCTTTCTGTCAGATGGAGCACTTCACATTGGCTTATCATCTTTCCTTGAAGAATCCTTGAGTTGTTTGCAGTTCTAAGCCATCTATCAGTGCTCTATTATTTCTTTCCTTTCATCTGGATAAAACAAGCTTCACTTACAGCCATGACAGGAGGCTGCATCGTGACGGGAACAAAACCCATAGGACACCTTTGTTCTGCTGAAGCTCAGGCACACAGCCCAGTGACTTCAGAAGCTAACGCCAATTTTCACCCCCAGCCTTGGATTCCCTGCCTGTGTGTCCTCATGACAATCTGTCCTCATGGACAGAGGCAGCACTACTGCCATGTCAGACACGCGACACAGATTTCTGGATGTAACGTGGGGACTTCTGATGCTGGCTATTGAAGAGCGCAGAAAATACATGACACATCTCCTGACGTGGCCTTAGGGGTCTCGGCCATCCTAAATGATTCCATGATTCAATAATTCTATGGTACTGTGCTTCTGTGATTCCATGACTCATTGATTCCATGAGTCTGTGACTTCTGTGGTTCAGGTATTCCGTGATTCAGAGATTCCATGATTCTAGAAGTCATGGTCTTTAGGTTTGGTAAGGAGGAAATGTGTCTGCCATAGCCCAGGTCTATTATTCACTCCTGACCTCCTGCATGACCACAAAGGCTGGTGACCACAAAGTGGACACTGCCAGCCTCCCTATGCTTATGTGTCCCCATCACCCACCTGTCCCAACAGACTTCCAGGTCCCTGTCACCAACCAGTTCCCATTTGACTGCATGTCCCCATATCCCCATATTTTCATGATTTCCCCATATTGCCATGAGATTCTCATGTCCCCATGATGTCCCCGTATCCCCATGATGCTCCCATATCTTCGTGTCCCCATATCCCTATGTCTCCTTCCTTTCCAAATATCTCCATAATTTCCTCACTGCCCACATCCCAGTTGCCCTCTCACCTCCCAGTGTCCCCAAACGCTGTGTCCCCAGTTCCCCAAACTATCAGCCCAACACCTTGCATCACAGGACTCAAGAGAAGTCAGGGATGAGTCCTTGGACAAAGTCTTGATATGGGGACGGTGGTCCTGGGGACAGAAAGGATGGGGTGTGCTAGGTGCTGGCATTTGGGAGCTTTGGGCTCAGTGCCATGGGGATCCCAGCACTCAATGTTCTTCTTCTGATCCCTGGCTCCCTCCTGTGCCCTGGGGCTGGGGCAGGGAATGGCTGCATGCCAGGTCAGTCCGAGCCAAGGGAACCTGCCAAACCCAGGGGCGCTTGGGGGTTGTGGGAGGGACAGTGGGAGGATAAAAGCAGCCCTTGCCTCCTGCAGCCTCACCCAGCTCCCAGAGCACAGAGGAAGATGAAGGCAGCTGCGCTCAGCCTCGTGATGCTCCTCGCTGCCCTGTGCTGCACAGTGGAAGCTCAGGTGAAGCATCCATGGGGGATGTGGGCTGGGGATGGAGGGGATTGGCCATGGGGGTCCCTGATGCCAAGGTCTTTCTCACTCCCTCTCCTACTCCTCTCCCCACAGCCACTTGTGCCAGCACTGGAAGTTTCTGTGGTGAGTGCCCGGGCAGCCACGCTGATTGTGTCCAAGGGTGGCCCTGAAGGGAGCTCTGCAGGGACAGGCACATTCAAATTCCTTCCATTTGCACTCTAGTCCCCTTTTCTTTGGGTGCCCAAATCCCTTCTCTTTGGGGCTCCAAATGCCCTTTCTTTGGGTCCCCAATCCCATCCTTTTGGCACCAACAAATCTCCTTCCTTTGGTATCCCAATTCTCATCTCTTAAGGTCCCCTAACCCCTCTGTTTCGCTTTCCCCCATTTACCACTCTTTGAGCTCCTCGCTGCCCTGTGCTGCACAGTGGAAGCTCAGGTGAAGCATCCATGGGGGATGTGGGCTGGGGCTGGAGGGGATTGGCCATGGGGGTCCTCGAAGCCAAGGTCTCTCTCACTCCCTCTCCTACTCCTCTCCCTACAGCCACGTCTGCCGGAACCGGAAAATAGTGATGTGAGTGCCCGGGTAGCCACGCTGATTGTGCCCAAGGATCTCCCTGCAGGGACCTCTGCAGGGACAGGTGGAGTCTGTCCCTGCCTGGCAGAGGCCACCCCTCAACTTGGAACATCTAAATTCCTTCCATTTGCACTCTAGTCCCCTTTTTTGGGGTCCCCAAATCCCTTCTCTTTGCGGCTCCAAATGCCCTCTCTTTGGGTCCCCATATCCCATCCTTTTGGCACCAAGTCTCCTTTCTTTGGATTCTCATCTCTTTACGTCCCCAATCCCCTCTGTTTCATTTTCCCCCATTCACCTCTCTTTGATATCCTTGTCCCTCTTCATTTGGTACTCCCAAGTCTCATCTCTTCATCATCCCTATTCCCCTCGCTTTGGGCCCCCCAAGTTCCTGTCCTGTCCCTATGTCCTACCCCAACCCTGGGTTTCTCCATGGGCAGAAGTGCACACAGACCTTGGCAGCCACAAGTGTGGGGGCAGCCCTAGGGCCAAACAGGGGGCTTGGGTGGGGACACCCAGTCCCACAGTTCCCTCATGGCTGCCCCTTGGCTCTTCTTCCCCAGGAACCACCACCTCTCTTTGTTGAATTTCCTGATCCTGTAAGTAGAGGGGCAACCCTGGAGCGAGAACAGAGCTGGGATGTGTTGCTGTCCTCTCTGTTTTCCTGCAACTTGGGGACATCCCTGGGCCCCAAAGACTCTGTTGGTCTCCCTCCTGTTTCGGGTGGTCACTGGGCAGGGGAAGGAGGCAGTTGGGGCAGCTGGGGCTGAGCAGGTTACAGGACCTTGCCTTGGCCATGGTGTTCTAGTGCCCACAATGGGTCCCTGCGCCTTCAGGGCACCTCAGTGTGTCCCAATATCCTTGGTGTTCCCAGTGTGTCCTAGCGTTTCCCATTGTCCCTTGGTGTGTCCCTACACCTCCTTTCTCCCCAGGATGTGCTCATCAGAACAGAGGAGAATCCCCTGCGTGTGAGACGCGCAGCCCTGGATCTGCGTGTCTAGGTGAGCAGCACGGGGACACCTGCAACCCCACAGGGCACTTGGGGACCTTGGGTGTCCTGTAGCCCTGAGGATCAGGGGCTGGGGATGGATGGTATGGAGGGGACTGTCCCTGGCCTGCTCCAGGGGGACCTGGGCACTGTCACCTCCACACCTTTCCTTGCACTCTATGAGGCAGTGCAGAGGAGGGGATTTGGAAGGGGCAAGCTCAGGCTGTCCAATGGATAGCCAAGGGTCACTGTGCAGGTGGAACAGGGGCTGTGGCTGCTGTCCCAAGGGGACCCACATCCTGCCCTGGGCCTGTTGGCTGCTGCCAGTCCTTCTTCTCCTGCCCTAAGTCCTTGGGGACAAACCTGCAGGGACAAGGATTCTCCTCACCTCTGATGCCCTTTGACGTCCTCTGATGACCAGCGCTGCCCTCTGATGACCAGTGTTGCCCTCTGATGACCAATGAAGACCCTGATGATTAATGACACCCTCCGATGATCAATAAATCCCTCAGCAAAGCTACACTCTGTGTGTCTGTGTCCTTGTTCTCATGCTCAGCAGGACCACTCGGATCTGTCCCTGCCTGGCAGTGGCCACTCTGAAGTGCTGGGAGGGGTCCCCAGCTCCATGCCATGCACACCATGTCCTACACCCCTGTGGGCTTCCCCACTCTCTCGTCACCTGCTCCAAAGTCCTGAAGTTTGGAGCTGCTCATGCGGCAATGCAGCCTCAATACCCTCCTTCTGTTCTCTCCCAGATCCTCCTTCCAGTTTCTCCAAACTCTTTGCCCTTTGCTCTACCTCCGCATGGCCACAGTGTGACCACATCACCCTCCTTTAGCCCCCTCTTTTATTGCAGCTACCTGTCCCTCCTTTGGGTCTGCTTCATTCCTCTTCCTTCAGTCCCCCTACCCCCTACCCCGTCACCTACAACAAGGTCTGCATATCCCCACCCATGGACTCCTCAAATATCCTGATGATCAATGAAGCCCTCTGATGACCAGTGACACCCTCTCTCGATTAATGAAGCCTTCTGATGGTTAATGAACATCTCTGACAATCAGTGGAACACTCTGACATCCAAAGAAGCCTTCAGATGACCACAGACACCTTCTGATGGCAAAATAAGCCCTCTGACGATCAGCAGATTGCTGCTTCACGTGCAGGGAAGGGAACGGTGGGAAAGAACGATTCTGACACCATACTGGGAGATCGCATGGTTTGCTCATCACGGCGTAATGATTTGCTTCGGATTTAATCAGAGAATCTGGAGAAGAGTGTGGGGCTGCATCTGACTTTCCTGAGAGACATGACTGTAGTTGAAGAGATGAGGCAGGTGATAATCTGCAGACAAAGCAGTGCTGCCTGATGTTGGTCAGGGTGAGCTTATTCGACCAGTTTGATGACCATGGGTCTGGAGATCATGGAATCCTAGAATCACCAAGGTTGGAAAAGACCTTTGAGATCATCCAGTCCAACCGTCCACCCATCACCAACAGTTCTCACTCAACCATGTCCCTCAACACCACGTCTTCACATTCCTTGCACACCTCCAGGGTCGGTGACTCCACCACCTCCCTGGGCTGCCCATTCCAGTGCCTGACCACTATTTCAGAGACGTAGTATTTCCTGAAGTCCAGCCAGAATTTCACCTGGCTCAGCTTGAAGCCATTCCCTCTAGTCCTATCACCACTTACATGAGAGAAGAGGCCAAAGCCCAGCTCACTGCAACCTCCTTCAGGTAGTTACAGAGAGCAATAAGGTCTCCTCTGAGCCTCCTCTTCTCCATACAAACAATCCCAGCTCCCTCAGCTGCTCCTCATAAGACTTGTGCTCCAGACCCCTTACCAGCTTTGTTATCCTTCTGTGGACATGCTCCAGGGCCTCAATGTCCTCCTTGCAGTGAGAAGCCTAAAAGTGAATGCAGCACTGAAGTTACAGCCTCACCAGTGCACAGTACAGAGGGACAATGACTCCTGCTAGCAATGCTTTTTCTGATGCAAGCCAAGATGCCATTGACCTTCTTGGCCACCTGGGTCACACTGCTGGTTCATGTTCCTATGAGCATCAATCAATACCCCCAGGGCCATTTCCTCTACAGTCTTCCAGCCCCTCTGCCCCACACCTGTAGCATTGTCTGGGGTTGCTGTGGCCAAAGCCCAGAACCCAGCATTTGGTCTTGTTGAACCTCATCCCATTGGCTTCAGCCTGTCAGATCCCTCTGTAGGGCCATGCAACCCCCAGGCAGATTGACACTTCCTGCCAACTGGGTGTCATCTGCAAGACATGGATGTTCAAGGAACGTTTGGATTTTGTGTTGAGGGAAATGGTTTAGTGAGAATTATTGGTGATGGGTGGATTGTTGGACTGGATGATCTTGTAGGTCTTTTCCAACCTCGGTGATTCTGTCATTCTGTGATGATGACAAATGCCTTGTGGGGGTGGTTATAGCAGTGGGAACAAAATAACTGCTGGAAATACCCAAATAATTATCAGGACAGTATCTCTGATAAAGCAGAGATCTCTATCCTGCCCCATAGATCTCCTGCAAGCATGAGAGCACACAGAAAACAGCGTTACATCTTTTATGCCTTATATTACTTGATGCTTATCTCTTTCTCCTCTGGTTGCGAATTGGCTGAGTACTTCAGGTTCACAATCTTCCCAACGCTCAACTAAACATACGGATACTGGCTAAACATCAATTGTTGCCAGCTAAGCATATATTGCTAATTAATTAACTTCTCGCGTTTGCTCATTCAAGACTCGGTCATTGTTTCTGGACATCTGCTCGTCCTTGCATAGACATGAGCTTGGAAGGAGGATAAGGGGGAGTATCTCGATGCCTGCTGTTGCATCTCAACCTCCCTACAGAGCAAGGCAATCCAGCCTTGCGTGAAGGCCCTGGCTTTTTTGATGTTTGTTAAGTCTGTTTTTCTTTTGCTGAGGGTCTCTTATCCAAACAGAATAGCCCTACTATATGCTTTCTGGTCCATAATACTGTACCTACTCTATTTGGAACATTTAAAAACTATGGCAGTTTTGCAAGCAAGAATTAATCACACAATTCAGCAACTATATTTCTAAAGAATGTTGCTAACATGGTATTTCTAATAATAAATAATATTGTTGCTAAGATGGTATTTCTACTTTTTCACATCAGCTATTTCTAAGAACAAGTTACAAAATACAAGCACACTGTGCTCTACTTCTTCAGATCAATTTCCCCTTTTTAATGTCTAATGCAAAAACAACATTCCATTCCTACGTAGCTGGCAACAGAGGGCGAAACCTATTTGGGCTGCTGAACTGTGCAAAGACACTGCTGCCCAAATAAAGGATGTGGTCATGAAGGTGCACCATGTAGATGCTCATGTGCCCAAGAGTCGCACTACTGAAGAACAACAAAATAACCATCAGGTAAGCTGAGCAGCCAAAACTGAGGTGGCTCAAAAAGACCTGGACTGGCAGAACAAGGGTGAATTATTTCTAGCTCAGTGGGCCCATGAGACCTCGGGCCATCAAGGAAGAGATGCAACATATGAGAGGGCTGGAGTCCGAGGGGTGGACTTAACTGTGGATGCTATTGCACAGGTTATTCATGACTGTGACACAAGTTCCATTAAAAAGAAAAAAAAAAGAAAAAAACAAGCCAAGAGGATGAAACCTCTCTGGGAGGATGGGCAATGGCAAAAGTATAAATATGGGGAAGTGTGGCAGGTTGATTCTATCACCTTGCCACGATTTCGCAGTGGTGTTAAGTGCTTACCATGGTGGAGGCAACCACTGGGTGGCTTGAAACATATGCAGTACCCCATGCTACCGCCCAAAACAAGTCCTGTGGCGACATGGCACCCCAGAAAGAATTGAGTCAGATAATGGGACTCATTTCAAAAATTCTCTTGTAAATACTTGGGCCAAAGATCATGGCATTGAGTGGATTTACCATATTCCCTACCATGCGCCAGCCTCTGGTAAAATTGAACGATACAATGGGTTGTTAAAAACTGTGCTGAAAGCAATGGGTGTCGAAACAATTAAACACTGGGAGAAGCATTTGGCAGGAGACACCTGGTTGGCCAATACCAGAGGATTTATCATTCGTGATGGTCCTACCATATCCAGTTCCCTACATGCTGTAGAGGGAGATAAAGTCCCTGTTGTACACATGAAGTGCATGGTGGGAAAAGAGTTTGGGTCCTTGCAGCCTCTGGAAAGGGCAAACCTCTCCTCTGTGGAACTGGTTTTGCACTGGGACCAGGGTCCACCTGGTGGGTAATGGAGAAAGATGGGGATGTTCAATGTGTACCAAAAGGAAACTTGATGCTGGGGGAGTGCAGACAGTAATTCTATCTATATGTATATAGACGTGTGTGTGTGATGCATTTTAATCATTTTGTTTGTATATGTATGTATGTATATATTAAGCATGATGAAGTGATGTAGAATAAGGGGTGGAATGTCATGGTTTTATGTTTTTTTGATTTTCAGTATTCCACATCAAAACATCATGTACTGGAAATAAAGTGTTAATGCTCCAATTCCAGGCACCTATCCCTATACATTACGGAAGTCATGGGATCTGACCCTTCCGGGTGGGGCGGTCTCTTACTGCCTGGCAGTGGGTGCTGGAGGTGCTTTCCCAGCCGTTCCAAGCTTGTCAGGTTCGACTCAGTCTCAGGAACTCTCCCATCCTTTTTGATTTATTAGTCTCTATTTCAATTACATTGTATTATATTGTGTTATCTTGCATTCCGATATCATAGTAAAATAAGTTTACCTCCATAGATTGTTGACACTGTTTTTTTCCCCCCTTCCTTCCTTCCTATTTTGTGGGGCCAGGAGGGGGGGTGGGGAGGGCAGGGGCCTAATGGCCCCTGTCACGGGCATAAATTGATCTAGTTAACTCTGTGACAGAGCAGCACTCAAAAGACCACCTGCTGCCCCTGCCCATCTCCATGGCCCCAGCAAAGAAGCAGCCCCGGCTCAATGGGCACAGATAGCGGGGGCCATCCAGGCAGTGACGAGCATCGCCCAGGGACACCAGGGCTGCTGCTTCATTTGGCACTGGGCTTCTGGTCCCTGAAATCCTCCTGCATAACGACTTGGTTCCACCAGGTCCAGAGCAGAAGGAGAGAAATGGCTGATGGAAGAAATGAGCTTCTTCTGGCTCAGTTATAGTGTTTATCTACAGAGGAAGCCTACTTCTGTGGGTACATGAGATGACTGGGTCAAAATAAACAGCTAACAAGTAGGAGACTTAAATTCAAAATCCAAGTTTTAAGAAATAACAACAAAGAAAAATAACAAAATATCGTTCTAATAGCTTCTGAGCTACTGTGGGATTCTTCTAAGAGTCCTCAAAGCGTCCTTGAGCTCCTGGTTCCTCATGCTGTAGATGAAGGGATTCACAGTGGGAGGTAACACTGAGTACAGAAATGAAACCATCAGGTCAAGGGATTGGGAGGAAACAGAAGAGGGCTTTAGGTAGGCAAAAATCACAGTGCTTACAAACAAGGTGACCGCAGCCAGGTGAGGGAGGCACATGGAGAAGGCTTTGTGCTGTCCGTGCTCAGAGGGCATCCTCAGCACAGCCCTGAAGATCTGCACATACGACACAACAATGAAAACAAAAAATCCAAGGACTACAGAAAAACTAAAAGCCATAAACCCAGTTTCCCTAAGGATGTCTGATTCAGAGCAGGAGAGCTTGAGGATCTGGGGGATTTCACAGAAGAACTGATTGATGGCATTGCCTTGGCAGAGAGGCAGTGAAAATGTATTGGCAGTGTGCAGCAGGGAATAGAGAACTCCAGTGCCCCAGGCAGCTGCTGCCATGCTGGCACAAGCTCTGCTGTCCATCAAGGTCCTGTAGTGCAGGGGCTTGCAGATGGCAACGTAGCGGTCATAGGACATGATGGTGAGAATGCAATACTCCGCGGAAAACAAAAACAACAAAAAAAAGACCTGTGCAGCACATCCTGTGTAGGAGATGTGCCTGGTGTCCCAGAGGGCATTGGCCATGGCTTTGGGGAGAGTGGTGGAGATGCAGCCCAGGTCGAGGAGGGCGAGGTTGAGGAGGAAGAAGTCCATGGGGGTGTGCAGGCGGTGGTGGCAGGCTACGGCTGTGCTGATGAGGCCGTTGCCCAGGAGGGCAGCCAGGTAGATGGCCAGCAAGAGCCAGAAGTGCAGGAGCTGCAGCTGCCGCGTGTCTGCCAACGCCAGCAGGAGGAACTCGCTGATGGAGCTGCTGTTGGGCATCTGCTCTCTCTGAGCACAGAGTCCTATTCAGAGAGCAGAAAATAATGACGAGTCAAGATCATTCTCAGAGACACTCTTCCTGCTACACCATAAAAGTATTTTCTTTTTCTATGGAAAATGTTCATTTAACTATTTAACTTGAATTTATTTTCATGAGCTTCACCATCCCTTAAGAAGGAGAAGCTTAAGGAGCTCTAAGTTTCCTCTTATTTCCTAATCATATCTCAGCCTCCTGGATACTTTCTATCTTTGATCAATTTCCATGTCTCATATCTTTATCCTGTCTGCTCTCGGAGTGCCCATCCCTACCTCTGTGCCCTTAAACTTCTGTTAGAGAAAGCTGCCTGTCTGCAGGATAAGTGCTTATCCTATCTGCAGGACAAGTGCATTATTCATCTCAGTGGAAAACAATGACAATTTCAGCTGGTGCTGTCCTTTAGGAGACGAGAGGTTGAAAGCACTTTAGGAGATTGTTCGCATAACAGCAGACTGAGAAACGTACAGTTCAGGATTCTCAGAGATGTGTTCATATTTCACAATTCCTTTTAGATTTCTGCTTCCAACACTTTCTTTGTCCCTAAGAACAAGAAATGAAAAATCCCTGCCTTGTCACTCCACTCGCAAAGTGCTCTTGGAAACACTCTGGCATGCAGTGTATCCGCGATGGCCCTTCCCCAGGCAGCAGCTGTGTCAGCAGAAAGTCCCTGCCCTGCCCTGCCCTGCCCTGCCTTGCCGGGGGGCTCCTTCCTCCCACATGTCCCCCCGCAGTGCCTTGGGAGATTGCTGGGCAGGCTGTGTGCTGAGTGCTGAGCCTGGCAGGCAGCAGAGTCCCTGCCCCGGCACACAGCCCCTGGGGCACAGCAGGGACCTGCTCTGCAGGACAGCCCTGGGCACCCGGCTGCAGCCCCGGCTGCACAGCCTGCAGCCGTCCTGCAACACGCAGCCCTCAGGGCTGTGCTCTGATGCTGCAGCATGGAAGCCCTCAGCTGGAGCTGATGGATAAAGAAACACTGAGTGTTTATATCCTGACCTGAAATGGAATGTCCCGAATTTAGTGATTCCAGCAATAAAAGCTGCTATATTACCTGCAGCCAGAGACTTACTGTGTCTATGGCTGTGAGCAATGCTCCTTCCGTGAGCTCACAGCCCAACGTGCCACACAGCTTGTTAGTTTTCTTCCTTCTTTCCTCTCCCTGTCTCTTGCAGATCATGCCCACAGACCTGCTGCATTGGGCACAGGAGCTGCTCCTGGGCACAGCTGTCTCCCTGCAGTGCTGCCCACTTCTATAAGCTCCCTGTGTCCCAGGAGCCCCGCCCAGCTCAGTAGCCGAGGATGTGATTTCATTCTCTCCATGGAGATATGCATGGCCCTCCTGAGCTGACAGCTCCTGCTAGGCAGCAGGTCATCACTGCAGAACATACTTCAAAGTCAGCTCAAGTAATCAGCATATCCACTGGATTCCAGAAGCACCATTATTTGTACTGAAAGAAGTTTGACCAAGGGAGAAGCAAATGCCAATTCTGGGAATCCTCCATTCATGATCTGTAACTGTAGTCATAACATTGCAGAATCACAGAATTGCTTAGGTTGGAGGGGACTTGAAAGATCACTTAGTTCCATCCCCCCATTCGTGGGCAAGGGCTGTCAATCACAAGATCAAGCTGCCCAGGATATCATCAATCCTGACCTTGAATGCTTCCAGGGATGGGGCACACAAAACTTCTTTGGGTAACCTGTTCTACATCTTCTGAGTAGAAAATGTCTCCTGAAGAGCTAAACTAAATCTCCCCTTTTTTATTTATATTAATTTCCCTTTGTCCTATTACTATCAGACCATCACAACCTTAGCCTAAAATTAGGCAACTCATCAGCTGATGGAAACCCTGGGGCTGAAATGGGATCAGTTCCTCACAGAACCATGGGAGCCAGGAACCCTCTTAGCTGAGTTCAGATGTGCACAGTGAGGTGTCTGTGTGTGAGCCCCTCATCTGAATCCTTGCTCTTTATTCAACAGGGACTGCACTGCTCACACACAGACACTCAGGGATGACCAAGGTGCCTGGGGTGATCCTAGCTGTGTGCTCGTGCTTGTAAACTGTGGTGGAAAATCTGTGAGACAGACGGCTCCTTCCTGAGCATCAGCTGAGGGCCAGAAGGGAGGTATTCTTGGCCATCCTAAATGCCACCACAGCCCTGTGCTTGGGGCACCCACTGTGCCTTTTGCATCTGTCCCCATGGAGCATGTTGTGTCATTCTGCTGACCAAATGGATGAGCTCAGAACACAAGAGCCAGACCTTCCTCTCTGCTCCATCTGTGGCATAGTCTGGAGTTCAAGGCATTACAAAGCTATGACACATCTACCTTCTTTCTCTGATGACACCTTATTAGTTTGCTCTGGGCTCTCATGTGGATGGCATCAGAAGAAGTCTAGGGTCGTGTCAGTTCCCAGCTGACAGAAAGATGGCAAACATTGTCCTTATTTTAAACACGAGGAAGTAAGAGGACATAGGTAATTACAGAGCTGTCATACTCACTTCAATGCCTGGTAAACTTATGGAGAAAATGGCTCTAAGAGTTACTGAAAAACACCTGAAGGACAACTCTGTCGTTGGTCACAGCCAACACAAGTCCATGAGGGGAAGGTCCTGTTTAACTTCATATCCCTTTATGACAGCATCACCCATTGAGTTGAGCAAGGGAAGCCAGTTGAGGTTATCCTTGAGGATTTCAATAGAGTATAGAGAGAATAGTTTGACTATTTCTCACAGTATCCTTCTGGGCCACATGTTCTGCACAGGGCTACACAGAAACATATTTTGATGGGTGAGCCGTTGGACAATGGGTCAGAATATAAAGGACATAAGGACATACAACTATGGGATACCATCTCAAGGAGGGCACTAGAACTGAGAGATCTGAAGTTCAAAGTTTCATTGGGATTGACAACTTGTTCAGACTGGGCCCTTCTCACATCCCTCATCCTCTGCTGAGACACACTGCCCACATGGCACTTGGGCCTCACGGCATCCTTGCACCCCATACAGAGTCTGGCAGCTGCTGTCCCACAGTCTTTCATTTGACATCAGACAAACCTCCATCCCACTGCCCCAGGAAGGGCCCTGAGCCAGCACGAGGGACACGATCTCCCTGACAAGGCTCTGCGGATCAGGCCTTGGCCTTTCTGCTTCACAAGACAAAGGAGGCTTTGCTCAGCATCACAGCCACCATCCCAGTGCCTCGGTCTGCCTGCAATCATGGCTTCCAATTATCTGCTCTAACAAGTCCCTGGGGAAGCTTGCTTGTGAATGGCCCTCAGTGGGGCCCATTAATACTCCAAGAAACTTCACTGTTCCTTCTGACTTTGTCTTTCTGAGCACTTCATGCAATCTTCTCTGTGCACTGGCGGTTGATGGACTCAGCAGCAAATGCCCCGTGGGACCCATTACAACCTGAAGAGCCCTCCTGTGCCTTGTGCCTTCCTGTCATCTTCTTCAGGTGTTCAGAACTTGTACAGCAAATTGGAGAGGTATCTGAAAAGAGCTTAAAGAGGAAGAGAATGATGGGCATTTATGAAGACTATTTATTTATTTATTTATAGTTGGTTTAAACAAGAAGTTGCAGCAGCACCTTGTAAATGATATTGACCCTGGATGTCCCCTAATGAGCTTTGCCCTGTCACTGTGTGGACGAATGTCCTCCTCAGCTTCCCTACCCCATTTCTACTCACATTGGGCCCATCACTTTTCCTCCCATCACACTTCTGCTCTGCAGTCATCTGCTCAGTGTTAAACCTCCTTTACACCAACTCCCACTGGCCTTCCTCAGAGAACGAGCTGCACATGGGCAAGGAAAGATTTTTTTTTTTTTTTTTTTTTTTTTTTCCCAGTAGTAGTTGTAAACATGATGCAATTGAATGAACAGTAGAACAACGTAATCAACTGCATGCCTTGTCCAAACCGCAACTAATGACATTTGTCTTTCACTGGGAATAGTTGTACAAGAAATATGTTAGGCAGAGATAGGAAGGCATAGATAGAATCACAGTTACAGAGTTGATCAAAGAGTCCATCAGACTTTGCAGAGATGTTGCAAGTTCCAATAATCTCCCTGAAGTTCACAGATCAACCAGATAATTGGGAGGTATCTGAGTGAAAACAGAGCAAGGGAAGGAAAAATTTGTAGAGCAGTGGGAAGAGCATGTGTCCAGATGGCCTGCTGAAAACTTGCACTGAACCATGGTCATTGATTTAGGAGAGCTGGAGACACCTGGAGGATGAGGGACATCAAATACGCAGCAGGTAGAGCAGCGGTGGATGCTGGGCATTGGTCACAGGGCATTGGCACTGGCACCAATTCCTCAGAGAACCAGCTGCACATGGGCAATGAAAGATTTCTCTTTTTTCCAACTAACTTCATGATGAACAATGAAACACAGTCTGCGTCCCTGTACCTGAAGGCATGTGTTTCCTGCTAACACAATTCTGCAAAATGTTGTTCTTTTTGGAATAAAATAGAAAGGACACAAAATCCCCTAAAAGACTTGAATTTTCAACTTAAAACAAACAAACAAACAAACAAACAAAAACAGATCTCATGAGTATTTTAGAACTTGAGAGGTGTGTTAACTCATTTTCACTGATTTCCATCTTGGTCTTCAATCCATTCAATTCAATTCAATTCAATTCAATTCATTCAAATCAATTCAATTGCTTCAGTTTTATAGACATGAACATCTTTCAGACTTACAGCTTCAAAAATAAAAGAAAATCCATCTGTGTTTTGAACAGAGCCTGGCGCTCCCCAGAATTTCCCTGCCGAGAATTGTCCATGACAGCTCTCCGTGTTTCCACTAACTGAGTCACACTGTGGTACTGAGATCTTCTCACGTTCTCAGTCCTTGTTTTAGAAGGTCACATGCAGCACAGGACGCTTCACGCCCTTCATGCCAGGTAGCATGCCCCATTTCACTGTGAGCTCACATTCGCCCTAGCTTTCCTTTTGCTGTGTATATATTTCTAAAAGCCCTTCTGTCTTTGATATGCCTGGGCAGGTTCAGCTCTGTGTGAGCTTTAGACTTTCTAAATTACTCTCAGCAGGTACACTAGGATAAACACTCTGCATTGCTGACCACTGCTTGTTTCCAATTCCTATATATGCGTTCTTTCTGAACCGTACACCACAAACACTTGAGGAAGCCAAGGTGTGCTCTCCTGAAACCCAAAGGTGTGAACTTGACTTTTGCCCTCCCTTCAGACTCCTCAGCTCCACCATCCCATGGCCACTGCAGACCAGGTTCACTTTGACCTTCAAATTCCCCACCAGCCCTTCCTTGCCGGTGAGTAGGAGATGCAGCAGAGCACCTCTCCTCTTTGGTTCCTCTAAGGTTTGGCGAAGAAACTGTCAGCTGCGCTCTCCAGGGATATCCTGAATCTTGTATGCCCTGCTGTGCTGTCCCTGCTGCAGATACTGCAGTGAAAAAGCCCCCAAAGGGGACAAGGGCCTGACAACAGGAGGCTCCCATCTGTCTGCAGAGGGCACCTTCCACTTGCTCTTCCTGATCAGGAAGCCAGGAACAGGCACTGTTGGTCTCCTCTGTTTGCCATTGCCATTCGCTCTGACCTGGCTGCTCTGCCATCCCAAGGAAGAACTCAGTGTGCTCTCATAGAGGGCAATTGCCCTTCCTTGTCTCCTCTCCCATCTATCATAAAGACTTGTGCTGCAGTCCAGCTGTGGAAGACATTAAACCACGTCCCTGTGATCCAAACAAGAGCTCAGACCTGCAAGTGTACAAAGCTCTCTAGCCCAGCACATATTGGTGATCTCATTCGTGTAAAAGCACATAAGAAAACATCCTGTTCAGGAGGCATTATTGGATTCAGTGCATCCATGGTATCTATGAAGGTGGCACATAATCATCAGACCCACTGTGGGGCACCAAGTTGTCCAAGCAGCATGGATACTCCTGGACATGTCTTTCCTGAAGGCCCTGTGCTGCATTTGCAGCTGCATGTGAGTGTGCTGAACAGCCCAGGGAACTGGCATGACACTAGGCTGCTTCTGATGTCATTCACATGAGAGCACATAGAAAACTGAGGCTTCTTCAGGTGAAGAACACAGATGTGTGTCAGCTCTGTAGTGCCTTGAGATCCAGAATAGGCAGCAGATGGAGAACAGAGGAAGATCTGCCTCTTCTTTTGTGAGCTCATCCATTTAGTCAGCTGAATAACTCTGCCTGCTCCATGGAGATGAGTAAAAAAGACATACTCCAGTGCCCTAAACTCAGTGGTCTGTTGTTGTACAGGATGGCCAAGAATAGCTCTAACCCCTCTCTGGCCCTCAGCTGATGCTCAGGAAGGAGGTGTCTGTCTCAGGGATTTCCCACACACTTTACAAGCACTAGCACTCATCCAGGAGCACCCCAGGCACCTTGGTCATCACCCAGGGTCTGTGTGTGAGCAACTGACTCCCTGATGAAGGACCAAGGACTCAGAGCAGGAGCTCACATGCAGGCAACTCCTTGTGCACATCTGAACTGAAGCAGAGGAATCCCAGCTTCTATGGGTCTGTGGGGATCTGAATCCCATTTCAGTCATAGGGTTTCCATCTAGGGATGAGATGTCAGCACTGCCTCAGCTGCATCGCTGCTCTGCCCAGGAGAAGTCCACCTCTCCCTGTCCCTGTCTGTGTGCCCTTTTTTTTTTAGGAAACACTCTCTGGTAGGACTAACCATATGTATGCAATTGGTCACTTTCCACTGGATATTTGGTGGTTAATTCAGCAGATTTCAGAGTATAATCATGATGCTGTTGTCTTTAAGGTGCTGTTGGCCACAGAGACCCAGGCACATCTCCGGGGAGATCAGTGGGGAAAAAAAAAGTCATCCTCTGCTGCTGAGCTGTTCTGAGCCCCTGGGACACAGGGAGCTCCTACAAGTGGGCAGTGCTGCAGAGACACAGCTCTGACTAAGAGCAGCTCCCGTGTACTGTGCATCAGCACTAGGGGCACGTTCTGCAGGTGACATCAAGATAGAAGAGAAAGGAGGGAGGTATTACTGGATGTGAGGGGTGTGAGCGGGCTGCAACCTCACTGCAGGAGCATTGCTTCCAGCCACTGACACGGTAAGTCTCTCACCATAGGTAATGCAAACTCTTTCCCAAGAGGGATCACCAAATCTGGCACATCCCAGTGCAGATCAGGCTGCATACACCCAGTGTTTCTTTATCATGGAATAAGAGCTGTTCCAGCGGGGGGCTTCTCTGTTGCAGCATCAGAGCACAGCTCTGAGGGCACATCAAGAGAGAACCCTTAAGTGCATTTTACCTCTCTGCTTTCCTGTAACGTATATATTCTTTCAATAAAGCCACGGGAGTTCTTTCGAAAAAATGAACATGCACTTAGATAATGCCCTGCAGACGGGGTGGGTTCTGGACAGCAAATATGAATGCAGAGAGTTTGGGCTGGTGTCTGTATGCTCAGTCAGGGAAATGACAGGAAAACAGCCCCCAGGATGAAAATCTGCAGACCACAGAAATATGGTCAGGGAATTATCCCCTTCAGTTCAGGGAACTTTTTCTGAGCAAGCTCTCACCTTGAAATGCCTTTGCCCACACTATCATGGGGTCCAAGGCATGAACCACCTCCTGTGCAGGCAGAGTTCCAGCAGAGCAGAGCAGCATCTCCCCAGGCACGTGTCCATCACCCTCTGCAGTGCACAGGGGCTGAGAGCCACTGCCTGGGGCTGTGGGCAATGCAGGCTGTGAGGCTGGGAAGGAGCTGGCTTTCTCTTAATGAGATTCCATCATTAGGACAAATCTCTCTGAGGTGTCCTTCAGAGCCATGAGCTGACCTTCAGAATGCAAATCTTTCCCATAGCCTGGACAACAAAATTTGAGAGAAGTAGCAGAGAGATGCAATAAGCAAGGAAATGCTGTGGGGCTGGTGAAATGAATGTTAGGTTTCCTTTGCAAGACGTGTGGTGATGAGGCACTGCTGAAGTACGTTGAGAAATGATGATTATTCTGTGATGGGCAGTGGATTCCTCTGCTCTCAGCTGGGTCTGCCTTCTTTTCACAATGTTTTGGGAGTGTAATCCTTCTCCCTCTTTAAAACTGACAAGCTCAGAGCAATTAGAAACAAGCCCAACCAGCTGCCCTTTCTCCACACTATGGAGAGGTAAATCCCTTTGCCTCTCAGATCTCATAGGCATTCATATTGAGTACAGAAGAAGAGCTCCAAATTTCTCGATTCAGCAAACACTCCATGGGCACACTGAGTGAGAGGAGGGAGTGCAGAAAAAACTATCAGTGCAACTTCCATTTGTGATCCATATATTTTTGGCTTTGAGTCCACAGATGCTGACAAGCATCTCCCTATTAGAATTTACTTCATGTGACACATTTTGAAAAGAAAATCTTTCCCTACACGACCACATTTCCCCGTCCTTATGGGGACAAGACTGCTTCCCGGAGAAAAAAGTACACAAGCCCTCAAGGCAAGCTCAACATCAAGAAAAGTAGCTCCCATCACTGGGGTTGAATGAACATTTTCCACACTGAAATCTCTGTCTTTAACTTTTGTACTCCCTGGACAGGTTCTTGTGGCAAAAGACAAAAAACAGATTCCCAACAGCAGCTCCATCAGCGAGTTCCTCCTGCTGGCGTTGGCAGACACGCGGCAGCTGCAGCTCCTGCACTTCTGGCTCTTGCTGGCCATCTACCTGGCTGCCCTCCTGGGCAACGGCCTCATCAGCACAGCCGTAGCCTGCCACCACCACCTGCACACCCCCATGGACTTCTTCCTCCTCAACCTCGCCCTCCTCGACCTGGGCTGCATCTCCACCACTCTCCCCAAAGCCATGGCCAATGCCCTCTGGGACACCAGGCACATCTCCTACACAGGATGTGCTGCACAGGTCTTTTTTTTGTTGTTTTTGTTTTCCGTGGAGTATTGCATTCTCACCATCATGTCCTATGACCGCTATGTTGCCATCTGCAAGCCGCTTCATTATGGGACCTTGATGGACAGCAGAGCTTGTGCCAGCATGGCAGCAGCTGCCTGGGGCACTGGGGTTCTCTATTCCCTGCTGCACACTGCCAGTACATTTTCTACACCACTTTGTCATGGCAATGCTGTGGATCAGTTCTTCTGTGAAATCCCCCAGATCCTCAAGCTCTCCTGCTCACAGTCCTACCTCAAAGAAATTTGTCTTCTTGTGATTAGTGTCTCTTTAGCCTTTGGTTGCTTTGTTTTCATTGTTGTGTCCTATGTGCAGATCTTCAGGGCCGTGCTGAGGATGCCCTCTGAGCAGGGACGGCACAAAGCCTTCTCCACGTGCCTCCCTCACCTGGCCGTGCTCTCCCTCTTGGTCAGCACTGGTACCTTTGCTTATGTGAAGCCTCCTTCCCTATCCTCCCCATCCCTGAATCTAACAGTGGCAGTTCTGTACTCAGTGGTGCCTCCAACACTGAACCCCCTCATCTACAGTGTTAGAAACAAGGAACTCATGCGTTCAGTTAGGGAAGTCATTTCACAAATGTTTCTGAACTGTGGTAAGTTCACTCTCTGTTCTTGCAGTCTCTAGCGTCATTTGCTTTTATTGTTCTTTGTGGTAAATTATTTTATTCATCAGAGTTCCAATGAGGAATTATTCTGATTTGTTTATATTGCCATCTGTATAATTATGTATCTAAATGTAGATCAGTGCTAAATTAGCATCTGCTTAATTAAACACGATATCCACATTGCACTGCCTGAAGTTTGCCTGAAGTTTGTGGAGGGGTCTTGAAGAGGGGAATTAAGAGCTGAGCAATCACCAACTGCACGACTGTTAACAAGAGCAAGTTTTAGAATCTGTACATGGGATGGGGCAACCCTGTCCATGTATACAGAGTGGGGGACAAAAGGCTGGGGAGCAGCTGTGGAAAAGGGATCTGGGGGTTCTGGTTGACGTCAAGTTGAGCATGAACCAGCAGTTTGCCCTGACAGCCAAAAGATCCAACCGTCCCCTGGGGTGCATCAGGGCCAGCACTGCTGGCTGCTGGGTGAGGGAAGGGATTGTCCTGCTCTGCTCTGTGCCGGTACAGCCTCACCTCAAACACCGGGTGCCACAATGAAAGAGGGACATCAAACTTCAGGCATGGCAGTGGGGCAGGTGACAGTTGGTGCTGCCCAAATGGACCCCCACATCAAAACTGAAGTGACAAAAGCAGCTGCAGCAGCAGCACCTGATGGAGGGGATCAGCACAGGGGAAGGGGCTGGGATAATGCTCAGACCCTGGCATGGTTATCTCTACATCTATCTCTGCCTATGACAGGGGGATGGCAGGCCCACAGGTCCACTGGTCCATAAAAAGGGGAGGAGAATGGGGAGAGGGAATAAAGAGGGAAAGAAAAAACAAACAAACAGCAGCAACAGTGTGTGGAGGAGAATTAATTTACTAATTATAATAGTAGAAATACAAGTTAATTGGGATTGAAGCTAATAAATCAAATAAATGAGAGATTTTCTGAAAACTGAGGTTCTTACTCTGATCTGCCATAGAGCAAACAGAGGAGGTCTCATGACTTCCAGTCAGTTTCATCTTTCTGGAAAATGGAAACTGAACAGCAAAGTTTTCTGCAGCTGCAGTGCATTTCTTCTCTTCTGAGACTCCCGCTGCACTCCATGATGTGACGATGTGGAATAACGATAACTGAAATCATAAAACCATGACAACACCACTCAGCCCGGTGTCATCTGCAAACTTGATTTAAGTGCACTCAATCTCAGTGTTGTTGTCACTGATGAAGATCTTAAGGACTATTGGTCCCTGCTCTGACGACCTGTGAGGTACATCACTTGTCACTGATCTCCATCCAGACGCTGAGCCACTGACCGTCACTCTCTGGTTTCAGTCCTGCAATCAGTTCTTCATCCAGCAAACAGTCCACCCATCAAATCGTTATCTTTCCAATTTGGAGAGAAGGATGTTATGAGGTACCTTGTCATACTCATACATGTCATAGAAGGCCTTACTCAAGTCCACACAGATGACATCAGTGGCTCCTCCTTGTCTGCTGATGCAGTGACACCATCACAGAAAGCTACCAGGTTGGTTGGTCAAGCAGGACTTGAGCCACTGGTTGAATGTTATTTGATACATTTCATTTTAAAAGCTTATCTTTATCTGATCAGGTCACAGAATCACAGAATCACAGAATCGTAGGGGTTGGAAGGGACCTCCAGAGATCATCAAGTCCAACCCCCCTGCCAAAGCAGGCTCCCTACACCAGGTCACACAGGTAGGCGTCCAGGCGGGTCTGGAATATCTCCAGAGGAGGAGACTCCACCACCTCCCTGGGCAGCCTGTTCCAGTGCTCCGTCACCTCACCGTAAAGAAGTCCTTGTGCACATTGGTGCAGAACTTCCTATGATCCAGTTTTCGGCCGTTTCCCTTTGTCCTGTCTCCACACGTTGCTGGAAAGAGTCCGGCCTTGACACTCTGCCCCCCACACCTTAGATATTTATAGACCTGGATCAGGTCCCCTCTCAGTCTTCTCTTCTCAAGGCTGAACAGACCCAGTTCTCTTAGCCTTTCTTCATAGGGGAGATGTTCCAGGCCCTTCACCATCTTTGTGGCTCTCCGCTGGACTCTTTCCAAGAGATCCCTGTCTTTTTTGTACTGGGGAGCCCAGAACTGGACACAGTACTCCAGATGAGGCCTTACCAGGGCAGAGGAGAGGGGGAGGATCACCTCCCTCGACCTGCTGGCCACGCTCTTTTTAATGCACCCCAGAATGTCATTGGCCTTTTTGGCCACAAGGGCACACTGCTGGCTCATGGCCAACCTGTCGTCCACCAGGACACCCAGGTCCCTCTCTGCAGAGCTCCTCTCCAGCAGGTCATCCCCCAGCCTGTACTGCTGCATGCAATTATTCCTCCCTAAATGCAAGACTCTACACTTGCTTTTGTTAAACCTCATCTGGTTTCTTACTGCCCAGCTCTCCAGCCTGTCCAGGTCTCGCTGAATGGCAGCACAGCCATCGGGTGTGTCAGCCAATCCTCCCAACTTCATATCATCAGCAAACTTGCTGAGGGTGGACACTATCCCCTCATCAAGGTCTTTGATGAAGATGTTGAACAAGACCGGACCCAGCACCGACCCCTGGGGAACACCGCTGGTTACAGGCCTCCAACCAGACTCTGCACCGCCAACAACAACCCTCTGCGCTAACATAGATGGTATTTCTACTTTTTCACATCAGCTATTTCTAAGGACAAGTTACAAAATACAAGCACACTGTGCTCTACTTCTTCAGATCAATTTCCCCTTTTTAATATCTAATGCAAAAACAACATTCCATTCCTACGTAGCTGGCAACAGAGGGCGAAACCTATTTGGGCTGCTGAAGTGTGCAAAGACACTGCTGCCCAAATAAAGGATGTGGTCGTGAAGGTGCACCATGTAGATGCTCATGTGCCCAAGAGGCGCACTACTGGAGAACAACAAAATAACCATCAGGTAAGCTGAGCAGCCAAAACTGAGGTGGCTCAAAAAGACCTGGACTGGCAGAACAAGGGTGAATTATTTCTAGCTCAATGGGCCCATGAGACCTCGGGCCATCAAGGAAGAGATGCAACATATGAGAGGGCTGGAGTCCGAGGGGTGGACTTAACTGTGGATGCAATTGCACAGGTTATCCATGACTGTGACACAAGTTCCATTAAAAAGAAAAAAAAAAAAAAAAAAAAAAAAGCCAAGAGGATGAAACCTCTCTGGGAGGATGGGCAATGGCAAAAGTATAAATATGGGGAAGTGTGGCAGGTTGATTCTATCACCTTGCCACGATTTCACAGTGGTGTTAAGTGCTTTCCATGGTGGAGGCAACTACTGGGTGGCTTGAAACATATGCAGTACCCCATGCTACCGCCCGAAACACCATATTGGGTGTGGAGAAACAAGTCCTGTGGCAACATGGCACCCCAGAAAGAATTGAGTCAGATAATGGGACTCATTTCAAAAATTCTCTTGTAAATACTTGGGCCAAAGATCATGGCATTGAGTGGATTTACCATATTCCCTACCATGCACCCGCCTCTGGTAAAATTGAATGATACAATGGGTTGTTAAAAACTGTGCTGAAAGCAATGGGTGTAGGAATATTTAAGCACTGGGAGAAGCATTTGGCAGAAGACACCTGGTTGGTCAATAGCAGAGGATCTATCAGTCGTGATGGTCCTACCCAATCCAGATCCCTACATGCTGTAGAGGGAGATAAAGTCCCTGTTGTACACATAAAGTGCATGGTGGGAAAAGAGTTTGGGTCCTTCCAGCCTCTGGAAATGACAAACCTCTCCTCTGTGGAACTGGTTTTGCACAGAGACCAGGGTCCACCTGGTGGGTGATGGAGAAAGATGGGGATGTTCAATGTGTACCAGAAGGGAATTTGATGTTCGGAATGCAGTCAGTAATTCCATGTGTATATATATATATAGACGTGTGTGTGTAATGCATTTCAATTATTCTTTTTGTATATATGTAGATATATTAAGCATGATGTAGCGATGTAGAGTAAGGGGTGGAATGTCATGCTTTTATGATTCTTGTTATCAGTATTCCACATCATAACATCAAGCAAAGCACAGGTAATTAAAGAGTTAATGCTCCCGTTCCATGGACTGCCAACTTTCTGGATACCTGGTTCTCAGAAGAGAAGAAGAACTGCATTTCCCAGGGGACTTTGCATTCAGAGAGGAAGATAAGTCATGGGAGGAAGTCACAGGATCTCTCCCTCTCCTGCTGCCTGGCAGTGTTGCGGTGCTCCCCAGTCTTGCACCTTCAGTTCAGACTGGAATGTTCAATTTCAGACACTCTCTAATTTTATTTGATTTATCCTCCTCAATTTCAATTAGATTGTATTATATATTGTGTTATCTTGCATTCTGATATCATATTGAGTAAAATTAAGTTTTCCTCCTTAGATTGTTGCAGCTGATCTGTTTTTGGGCTCAGCTCCCATATCCCTACCCTTCTTCTTTTCCCTTCCCATTTTGGGTCCAGGGGGTCTACAGGCCTTCTGCCCCCTGTCACAGGCACAAATTGATCTAGGCAGCTCTATGACACCCTAAAGCCAAAAGGTCAGATGTTCATGCCTCTCGGGTTACCCTGAGACTGTGAAACTGTCTCCTCAATCCACGGAGAATCCCATCAAAGCAATGGGTCTTTACAGAGAGCAGTCTTGTGAGTGAATTGCTGAGACCAGCTTTGGGAGAAGCAACCATAGAGAGACTAAGAGACCCAGAGAGACCCAGAGAGACCCCTAGGGACACATAGAGACCCATAGAGATGCATAGGAACCCATAGGAACACATAGAGACCCATTGAGAGCCATACAGATCCATAGGGACTCACAGAGACGCGTACAGACCCATAAAGACCCCTAGGGACCCATTGAGATCTATCGAGACCCATTGAGAGCCACAGGGACCAAATGAGACCCATAGAAATCCCTTAGAGACCCACACAGACTCATAGAGACCCATATTGACCTGTACTGACCCATAGAGACCCATAGAGACACATAACGCCCCTGACCTGAGGACTGTTAGTAGGAACCATGTCATGCCCAACACACAAAGGGAGGGAGGGGTGCCAGATTTGCAGCTCCTGCTTGGATAACAGTGAAACTGGCATTCAGTGTCCAGACACAGGCATGAGTTTTAATGCGAATCTGTGCACTACAGTTATCTGTAAGGTACTGGCACTTCTACAGTTATTTCCATGTGCAGCTACACCTTGTGATGTTATAAGAAACCAAAGTAAGCCTTGTGTTACTTAACAACTCTATGAGAGGAAGAGAAAGAAAAGAGAGAGACAGAGATGGGGGGTGGGGAGGAGAGAGGGGCAGAGAAAGAGATCACACGTCTGGGTTCTGGCTGTGATCCAGCCGAGAGAGGTGGGGGGTCCTTGACTTGTAAGCGTGCTTGTCCCATAGTTTTGAAGCATGAAAGTCTCCAAACAGGACCTCAAGGATCTCTCTGGCATCCTTCTGTGGCTCCTAGGTTTACAGGTGTGCCATCCAGGGCTGTGAGCGAGCTGGCAATAAACAAGCCCATCAAAAACAAGTTTGCAGTCAGAACTTCCTACAGCACAATGGGAACATTTTGGACAGAGCAAAGCTATCTCATTTTTCACAGGATTCCCTCCTCCCCCAAGTATGCAGCCCTCAGTCTGTTGACATTTCAATGTCCTTCCAAGCCTTTGAGACAACTCCAGGCACACCGCAGGCACAGTGTTTTTTGTTGGACTGCTACGTAATGCAGGACCTGAGGGCTGACACAAGTGCAAGGAGAAAGGAGAACAGCGTGCAAAGGTGGTGCAAAGAGAGCAGCACTGAAAAGAGCACGTCCTGCTGCTGCCCATGGCCGTGGCTCCAGGGAAGCAGCAGCACAACTCAAAGGCAGCAGAGAGGGAGCGCCCAGCGGGCGGTGAGGGGCAGCCCCACAGACACCAGGGCTGCTGCAACGTGTGGCATTGGGCTCTTGCTTCCTGCAGCCCTCCTGTGTGCAGGGCTGCTCTCTGTGACCCAGAACAGGTAGGAGCTGATATAAATGAGTTTCTGATGAATTCTTTATCTATTCAAAGAGCCCAGCTACTTTTGTAGGATTTCCAGCCAGAAACTAAGGAAGAAAATAAAGGAGAAATGTGATGAACAGCATTGCTTTATTGCAAGTAAAATTATCATAGGAACTATAAAAAGGGAGGGAGGGCGAAAGAGATGAAATAAAGGCATTCTGAGCTTTTCCTGAATTTCTGATAGTCATACGATAAGCATGTTATTGATGCCGAAGCAAGAGATCTCCAAACAGTTTTCTGAGAGCATCCTTGAGCTCCTGGTTCCTCATGCTGTAGATGACGGGGTTCATTACTGGAGGTACTACCGTGTATATCACTGCCACAACCAGATCCAGGAATGGGGAGGAGATGGAAAGTGGCTTCAGGTGGGCAAACATGGCAGTGCTGACAAACAGGGAGACCACGGCCAGGTGAGGGAGACACGTGGAGAAGGCTTTGTGCTGTCCCTGCTCAGAGGGCATCCTCAGCACAGCCCTGATGATTTTCACATAGGACAGCACAATGAATATGAAACAAGCATAAAAGATTAAGGCACTAAATATGATAAGTCCAAATTCTCTCAGGTAAAAAGCAGAACAGGAGAGCTTGAGGATCTGGGGGATTTCACAGAAGAACTGATCCACAGCATTGTCTTGGCAGAGAGGCAGGGAAAATGTACAGGCAGTTTGCAGAAGAGAATTAAGAACCCCCATGCCCCAGGCAGAAGCTGCCATGATGGCACAAGCTCTGCTGTCCACCAGGGTCCCATAATGAAGTGGCTTGCAGATGGCAATGTAGCGGTCATAGGCCATGACAGTGAGAATGCAATACTCTGCTGAGATGAAGAAGAGAAAGAAAAAGACCTGTGCAGCACATCCAGCATAGGAGATGTGCCTGGTGTCCCAGAGGGCATTGGCCATGGCTTTGGGAAGAGTGGTGGAGATGCAGCCCAGGTCGAGGAGGGCGAGGTTGAGGAGGAAGAAGTACATGGGGGTGTGCAGGCGGTGGTGGCAGGCTACGGCTGTGCTGATGAGGCCGTTGCCCAGGAGGGCAGCCAGGTAGATGCCCAGCAAGAGCCAGAAGTGCAGGAGCTGCAGCTGCCGCGTGTCTGCCAACGCCAGCAGGAGGAACTCACTGATGGAGCTGCTGTTGGGCATCTGCTGCTTTTTGCCACATGAACCTGTCCAAGGAGTACAAAAGTTAAAGACAGAGATTTCAGTGTGGAAAATGTTCATTCAACCCCAGTGATGTGAGCTACATTTCTTGATGTTGAGTTTGCTTTGAGGGCTTCTGTACTTTTTTCTCCGGGAAGCAGTCTTGTCCCCATAAGGACGGGGAAATGTGGTCGTGTAGGGAAAGATTTTCTTTTCAAAATGTGTCACATGAAGTAAATTCTAATAGGGAGGTGCTTGTCAGCATCTGTGGACTCAAAGCCAAAAATATGTGGGTCACAAATGGAAATTGCAGTGACAGTTTTTTCTGCACTCCCTCCTCTCACTCAGTGTGCCCATGGAGTGTTTGCTGAATCGAGAAATTTGGAGCTCTTCTTCTGTACTCAATATGAATGCCTATGAGATCTGAGAGGCAAAGGGATTTACCTCTCCTTAGTGTGGAGAAAGGGCAGCTGGTTGGGCTTGTTTCTAATTGCTCTGAGCTTGTCAGTTTTAAAGAGGGAGAAGGATTACACTCCCAAAACATTGTGAAAAGAAGGCAGACCCAGCTGAGAGCAGAGGAATCCACTGCCCATCACAGAATAATCATCATTTCTCAACGTACTTCAGCAGTGCCTCATCACCACGCGTATTGCAAAGGAAACCTAAAGTTCATTTCAAAAGCCCCACAGCATTTCCTTGCTTACTGCATCTCTCTGCTACTTCTCTCAAATTTTGTTGTCCAGGCTATGGGAAAGATTTGCATTCTGAAGGTCAGCTCATGGCTCTGAAGGACACCTCAGGGAGCTGTGTCCTAATGATGGCACCTCATTAAGGGAAAGCCGGCTCCTTCCCAGCCTCACAGCCTGCATTGCCCACAGCCCCAGGCAGTGGCTCTCAGCCCCTGTGCACTGCAGAGGGTGATGGACACGTGCCTGGGGAGATGCTGCTCTGCTCTGCTGGAGCTCTGCCTGCACAGGAGCTGGTTCACGCATCGGACCCCATGGTCATGTGGGCAAAGGCGTTCCTTGGTGGGAGCTTGCTCAGAGGAAGGTCCCTGCACTGAAGGAGTAATTCCCTGATCATATCTCTGTGGTCTGCAGATTTTCATCCTGGGGGCTGTTTTCCTGTCATTTCCCTGACTGAGCATACAGACACCAGCCCAAACTCTCTGCATTCCTATTTGCTGTCCAGAACCCACCCCGTCTGCAGGGCACTAGCTAAGTGTATGTTCATTTTTTCAAGTGAAAAAGGGAACCTAAGAGAACTCCCATGGGTTCATTGAAAGAATATATATGTTAGAGCAAAGCAGAGAGGTAAAATGCACGTCAGGATTCTCTCTTGATGGGCCCTCAGAGCTGTGCTCTGACGCTGCAACAGGGAAGCCCTCATCTGGAACAGCTCTTATTCCATGATAAAGAAACACAGAGCGTATGCAGCCTGATCTGCACTGGGATGTGCCAGATTTGGTGATCCCTGTTGGAAAAGCGTTTGCATTACGTATGGTGAGAGACTTACCGTGTCAGCGGCTGGAAGCAATGCTCCTGCAGTGAGGTTGCAGCCCGCTCACACCCCGCACATCCTGTAATCCCTCTCTCCTTTCTCTTCTATTTTCATGTCACCTGCAGAACGTGCCCCTAGTGCTGATGCACAGTACACGGGAGCTGCTCTTAGTCAGAGCTGTGTCTCTGCAGCACTGCCCACTTGTAGGAGCTCCCTGTGTCCCAGGGGCTCAGCCCAGCTCAGCAGCAGAGGATGTCATTTCTATCCTCCCAGTGATCTCTCCTGGGATGTCCCTGGGTCTCCATGGCCAACACCTCCTGAAAGACAACAGTGTCATGATTGTACTCTGAAATATCCTGCATTAACCACCAAATGCCCACTGGACAGTGACCAATAGTAGACATATGGTTAGTCCTACCAGAGAGTGTTTGCTGTAACGAAAAGAGCACACAGGCAAGGACAGGGAGGGGTGGACTTCCTCTGGGCAGGGCAGTGATCCAGCTGAGGCAGTGCAGGCATCTCATCCCTAGATGGAAACCCGATGGCGAAAATAGTTTTGGGATTTCTCTGGTTCATTCAGATGTGCACAAGGAGTTGCTGCATATGAGCTCCTGCTCTGAGTCCTTGGTCCTTCAGCAGGGAGTCAGTTGCTCACATACAGAGCCTGGGTGATGATCAAGGTGCCTGGGGTGCTCCTGAATGTGTGCTAGTGCTTGGGAAGTGTGTGGGAAATCCCTGAGACAGACACCTCCTTCCTGAACATCAGATGAGGGCCAGAGAGGGGTTAGAGCTATTCTTGGCCATCCTGTATGACAACAGACCACTGCGTTTAGGGCACTGGAGTATGTCTTTTTTACTCATCTCCATGGATCATGCAGAGTTATTCAGCTGACTAAATGGATGAGCTCACAAAAGAAGAGGCAGATCTTCCTCTGTTCTCCATCTGCTGCCTATTCTGGAGCTCAAGGCACTGCAGAGCTGACACACATCTGTGTTCTTCACCTGAAGAAGCCTCAGTTTTCTATGTGCTCTCATGTGAATGACATCAGAAGCAGCCTAGTGTCATGCCAGTTCCCTGGGCTGTCCAGCACCCTCACATACAGCTGCAAATGCAGCACAGGGCCTTCAGGAAAGCCATGTCCAGGAGTATCCATGCTGCTTGGACAACTTGGCGCCCCACAGTGGGTCCAATGATTATGTGCCACCTTCATGGATACCATGGATGCACTGAATCCAGTAATGCCTCCTGAACAGGATGTTTTCTTATGTGGTTTTACATGAATGAGATCACCAATACGTGCTGGGCTAGAGAGCTTTGTACACTTGCAGGTCTGAGCTCTTGCTTGGATCACAGGGACACGGTTTAACGGCTTCCACAGCTGGACTGTAGCACAAGTCTTTGTGATAGATGGGAGAGGAGACAAGGAAGAGCAACTGCCCTCTGTGGGAGTGCACTGAACTCTTCCTTGGGTTGGCAGAGCAGCCAGGTCAGAGCGAATGGCAATGGCAAACAGAGGAGACCAACAGTGTCTGCTCCTGGCTTCCTGATCAGGAAGAGCAAGTGGAAGGTGCCCTCTGCAGACAGATGGGAGCCTCCTGTTGTCAGACCCTTGTCCCCTTTGGGGGCCTTTTCCACTGCAGTATCTGCTGCAGGGACAGCACAGCAGGGCATACAAGATCCAGGATATCCCTGGAGAGCACAGCTGGCAGTTACTTCGCCAAACCTTAGAGGAACCAAAGAGGAGAGGTGCTCTGCTGCATCTCATACTCACCAACAAGGCAGGGATGATGGGGATTATGAAGATCAAAGTGAACCTGGTCTGTAGTGGCCATGGGATGGTGGAGCTGTGGAGTCTGAAGGGAGGGCAAAAGTCAAGTTCACACCTTTGAGTTTCAGGAGAGCACACCTTGGCTTCTTCAAGTGTCTGTGGTGTACGGTTCAGAAAGAACGCATATATAGGAATTGGAAACAAGAAGTGGTCAGCTGGGAGCAATGCAGAGTGTCCTAGTGCTGCATGTGACCTTCTAAGACAAGGTCTGAGAACATAAGAAGATCTCGGTACCACAGTGTGACTCAGTTAGTGGAAACACTGAGAGCTGTCATGGACAGTTCTCGGCAGGGAAATCCTGGGGAGTGCCAGGGTCTGTTCAAAACATATTTTGCAGAACTGTGTTAGCAGGAAACACATGCCTTCAGGTACAGGGACACAGACTGTGTTTCATTGTTCATCATGTAGAAATTCTGTTTGTTGGAAAAAAAAGAAATCTTTCATTGCCCAGGTACAGCTGATTCTCTGAGGAATTGGTGCCAGTGCCAATGCCCTGTGACCAATGCCCAGCGTCCACCGCTGCTCTACCCTGCTGCGTATTTGATGTCCCTCATCCTCCAGGTGTCTCCAGCTCTCCTAAATCAATGACCATGGTTCAGGGCAAGTCTTCTGCAGGCCATCTGGACACATGCTCTTCCTACTGCTCTCCAGATTTCCCCATTCCTTGCTCATTGATCTATCACACTCAGGGAGATTACTGGAATTTGCTCCATCTCTGCAAAGTCTGATGGACTCTTTTCTCAACTCCTTAACTGTGATTCTTTCAATCCCTTCCTAACTCTGTCAAACACATGTCCTGTACAAATATTCCCAGTGCAAGACAAACCTCATTAGATGCAGCTTGGACAAGGCATGCAGTTGACCACTGTGTCATTCAGTGTCATTCATTACTGTTCATTCAATACTACTATTCATTCAATTGCATCACATTTTTTTTTTTTTTTTTCTTTCTTCTTTTGGCAAAAAAAGAGAGAAATCTTTCCTTGCCCATGTGCATCTTATTCTCTGAGGAAAACAGGGGGGAGTTGGTGCAAAGGAGGTTTAACACTGAGTGAGTGACTGCAGAGGAGAAGAGTGAAATGAGGTAAAGTAATGCAAGTCCCATGGGGCCAGTGTGAGTAGAAATGGTGTGGGGAGGTTGAGAAGAATGTTTGTCCATACAATGACAGAAGAGAACTTATTAGGGGACATCCTGGATCAATATCAGTTGCCAAGTGCTGCTTTAACTTCTTGTTTAAGCTCAACTATAAGTGAATAATTACATTGTCTTCATAAATGCCCATCATTCTTATCCAGTTTTAGCTCTCTCCAGATACCTGTCCAGTTTTCTGTACAAGTTCTGAACACCTGAAGAAGATGACAGGAAGGCACAAGGCACAGGAGGGCTCTTCAGGTTGTAATGGGCACCATGGGGCATTTGCTGCTGAGTCCATCAACCTCCAGTGCACAGAGAAGATTGCACGAAATGCCCAAGAAGACAAAGTCAGAAGGAACAGTGAAGTTTCTTGGAGTATTAATGGGCCCCACTGAGGGCCATTGACAAGCAGGCTTCCCCAGGGACTTGTTAGAGCAGATAATTGGAAGCCATGATTGCAGGCAGACCAAGGCACTGGGATGGTGGCTGTGATGCTGAGCAAAGCCTCTTTTGTCTTGTGAAGCAGAAAGGCCAAGGCCTGATCCCCAGAGCCTTGGCAGGGAGATCGTGTCCCTCGTGCTGGCTCAGGGCCCTTCCTGGGGCAATGGGATGGAGGTTTGTCTGATGTCAAATGAAAGACTGTGGGACAGCAGCTGCCAGACTCTGCATGGGGTGCAAGGATGCCGTGAGGCCCAAGTCCCATGTGGGCAGTGTGTCTCATCCCGGGATGTGGGATGTGAGAAGGGCCCAGACTGAACAAGCAGTCAGTCACAATGGAACTTTGAACTTCATATTTCTCAGTTCTAGTGCTCTCCTTTAGATAGTCTCCCATAGTTGTATGTCCTTTATGTTCTGTATGTTCTTTATGTTCTGCAATGCCCAGAAGTGCACCCAGTGCTCCTGGTGAAGGTGCAGCAGTGCAGAGCAGAGCGGGACAATCCTTTCCCTCACCCAGCTGGTGATGCCATGCTCAATGCACCCAGAGGACAGCTGGCCTCCCTGGCTGCCTGGGCACACTGCTGACTCGTTTGATTTGATGTTGACCAGGACCCCCAGTCCCTTTCATTGGGACAGCTCCCGGCTCCCATGGTTCTGTGAGGAACTGATCCCAATTCAGCCCCAGGGTTTCCATCAGCGGATGAGTTGTCTAAACCTACATGTAGGATGGGCTGGCCTGATAGAATCAGAACAAAGGGAAATGGCTTTACATTAGAAAGGGGGGACTGAGGTTAGATATTAGAAAGACATTTTTAACACACTGGAGGCACTTGAAAATGTTGCCAAAGAGGTTGTGATGATCCATCCTTGGAGGCATTCAAGGTCAGAGTGGATGAGATGTTGGGCACCCTGATCTGGTGTTTGGCAATTCTGCCCATGGTTGGGAGATTAGAACTAGGTGATCTTCCAAGTCCTCTCCAACATAAGCCTTTCTATGACTCTGTAATGTTATGACTGCATTTACAGGTCATGAGTGGAGGTTTCCAGATTTGCCATTTCTTTCTCTAATGGAAAAATTTCTTTTAGTAGGAACAATCATGCTTCTGAAATCAAGTGCATGTGTCGATTACTTGAGCTGACTTTGAAGTATGTTTACAGTGGTGACCCTGCTTCTTTGCAGCGGCTGTCAGCTCAGGAGGGCCATGGATATCTCCAGAGAGAGAAGGAAATCACATCCTCGGATGCTGAGCTAGTCTGGGCTCCTGGGAAACAAGGAGCTCATACAAGTGGGCCGTGCAGCAGAGAGACAGCTGTGTCCAGGACCAGCACCTGTGCAGCACGCAGCAGGGCTGGAGACACGATCTGCAGGTGACAGGATAGAAGAAAGAGAGCTTCTAGCCTGTGGCACGTTAGTAGGCTGTGAGCTCACTGAAGGAGCATTTCTCACAGCCCTTAACAAGGTAAGTATCTCGATGCAGGCAATGCAGTCGGTTTCACTGCAGGGATCACTAAATCAGGGGCATCCCATTGAAGATCAGGATGCAGACACTCTGTGTCTTTATCATGGAAATAGGTCTGCTCCAGCTGAGGGCTTCTGTGCTGCTGCATCAGAGCACAGCCCTGAGGGCTGCGTGTCCCAGGACGGCTGCAGGCTGTGCAGCCGGGGCTGCAGCCGGGTGCCCAGGGCTGTCCTGCAGAGCAGGTCCCTGCTGTGCCCCAGGGGTTGTGTGCCGGGGCAGGGACTCTGCCGCCTGCCAGGCTCAGCACTCAGCACTCAGCACTCAGCACTCAGCACTCAGCACTTAGCCTGCCCAGGGAGCTGCCCAGGGCGCTGCAGGGAGATGTGTGGGGGAAGGAGCCCCCCGGCAGGGCAGGGCAGGGCAGGGGCCTTCTGCTGCCACAGCTGCTGCCTGGGGCACAGGGATCATGGCTATACTGCACCACAGAGTGTTTCCAAGGGCACTTTGCGAGAGGGGAGATGAGGCAGGCATTCTCCTTTTCTTTTTCTTAGGGAAGGGGGAAAAGTTGGAGGCAGAAATATGAAAGGAGCTGTGAAATACGAACACATCTCTGAGAATCCTGAATTGTACCTTTCTCAACCTACTGTTGTATGTACAATTTCCACAAGTGCTTTCAGCCACTCGCCTCCCATAAGACACCACCAGCTGAAATTACCGAAATTCTCTGCGGACATAAATAATACACTTCTTCTGCAAACAGGCAGCTTTCTCTAACAAAAATTTAAGTGCAGAGAGTTTGGGTTCGGGACTCTGAATACCAACAGGATAAAGATATGCGACATGGAAATTGCTCAAAAGAGGAATATATCCAGGAGATTGAGATATGATTAGGAAATGAGAGGAAAGTAGGACATCCTTAAGATTCTACCTCTTAAGGGGTGGTGAAGCTCATGAAAATAAATTCAAGTTACAGAGTAAAATGAACATTTTCCAAAGAGAAAGAAAAGTTTTTATAGTGTAGCAGGAGGAGTGTCTTTGAAAAAGATCTTAACTTTCCATTGTCTTCTGCAGTCTGCGCAGGACTCTGAGCTCAGGAACTGCAGATGCCCAACAGCAGCTCCATCAGCGAGTTCCTCCTGCTGGCGTCGGCAGACACGCGGCAGCTGCAGCTCCTGCACTTCTGGCTCTTGCTGGCCATCTACCTGGCTGCCCTCCTGGGCAACGGCCTCATCAGCACAGCCGTAGCCTGCCACCACCGCCTGCACACCCCCATGCACTTCTTCCTCCTCAACCTCGCCCTCCTTGACCTGGGCTGCATCTCCACCACTCTGCCCAAAGCCATGGCCAATGCCCGCTGGGACACCAGGCACATCTCCTATGCAGGATGTGTTGCACAGCTCTTCTTCTTTCTTTTCTTCATTTCAACAGAATATTCCATTCTCACCATCATGTCCTATGACCGCTACGTTGCCATCTGCAAGCCCCTGCACTACGGGACCTTGATGGACAGCAGAGCTTGTGCCAGCATGGCAGCAGCTGCCTGGGGCACTGGGGTTCTCTATTCCCTGCTGCACACTGCCAATACATTTTCCCTGCCTCTCTGCCAAGGCAATGCTGTCAATCAGTTCTTCTGTGAAATCCCCCAGATCCTCAAGCTCTCCTGCTCAGTCTTCTACCTCAGAGAAATTTGGCTTCTTCTGGTCAGTGCTTCTTTAGGATTTGGATGTTTCGTTTTCATTCTTTTCTCCTATGTGCAGATCTTCAGGGCTGTGCTGAGGATGCCCTCTCAGCAGGGACAGCACAAAGCCTTCTCCACATGCCTCCCTCACCTGGCCATGGTCTCCGTCTTTCTCAGCACTGGTATATCTGCCAACCTGAAGCCCCCATCACTTTCTTCCCCATCCCTGGACCTGGTGGTGTCATTTCTGTACTCGATTGTGTCTCCAACGCTGAATCCCCTCATCTACAGCATGAGGAACCAGGAGCTCAAGGATGCCCTCAGGAAACTATTTATATATATGTTTTTTCTTACTTCTGAAACCTTTACTGTTCTTCAAGCACTAGGCTGTTTGAGTAGATTTAAAGAAAAAAAAATAAAATAAAAATTAGACTACCATCTGTATCTCAGAGAGCAGCCCTGCACACAGGAGGGCTGCAGGAACCAAGAGCCCAATGCCACACGTTGCAGCAGCCCTGGTGTCTGTGGGGCTGCCCCTCACCGCCCGCTGAGCGCTCCCTCTCTGCTGCCTTTGAGTTGTGCTGCTGCTTCCCTGGAGCCACGGCCATGGGCAGCAGCAGGACGTGCTCTTTTCAGTGCTGCTCTCTTTGCACCACCTTTGCACGCTGTTCTCCTTTCTCCTTGCACTTGTGTCAGCCCTCAGGTCCTGCATTACGTAGCAGACCAACAAAAAACACTTTGCCTGCGGTGTGCCTGGAGTTGTCTCAAATCTTGGAAGTACATCGAAATGTCAACAGACTGAAGGCTGGGGAGTTGGGGGAGGAGGGAATCCTGTGAAAAATGAGACAGCCTTGCTCTGTCCAAAACATTCCCATTGTGCTGTAGGAAGTTCTGACTGCAAACTTGTTTTTGATGGACTTGTTTATTGCCACCTCACTCACAACCCTGGATGGCACACCTGTAATCCTAGGAGCCACAGAAGGCAGAGAGATCCTTGAGGTCCTGTTTGGAGACTTTCATGCTTCAAAACTGTGAGACAAGCACGCTCACAAGCCAAACACCCCCCACCTCTCTCGGCTGGATCAAAGCTGGAACCCAGACCTGTGATCTCTTTCTCTGTCCCCCTCTCCCTCTCTCACCCAACTCCGTCTCTCCCTTTTCTTTCTCTTCCTCTCACAAAGTTGTTAAGTGACACAAGGCTTACTTTGATTTCTTATAACATCACAAGGTGTAGCTGCACATGGAAATACCTGTAGAAGTGCCAGTACCTTACAGATAACTGTAGTGCACAGATTCGCATTAAAACTGATGCCTGTGTCTGGACACTGACTGTCAGTTTCACTGTTATCCAACCAGGAGTTGCAAATCAGCTGAGGTTCCCCATCTGCACTCATTGTGTAATCAGTGCAACCCACTTACTCCAAGTGGCATCAGTTGCATGATGGGTGGAGGGAACCTTTCCTTTAAACATCCAGTTCAGCACTGGCAGTCGAGGTGCCAGAAGGAGCTGTGTTTCAGTACCGACTACTTCAGAAGCAGCCCGAACCCCCTCATATGCAGCTAAGATCTCCTTTTCAGTGGGAGTGTAGCACTCTTCGGACCGCCTTTACACTCACCTCCAAAATCCCAGGGGTCAGCCTCGAGTCTCTCCTGAGGCTCTTTACCACAGACTCCAAGTGGGACCCTTCTCTCCAGCAGCAGTGTAGAGGATGTTCTTTACATCCTGTCCCAACCGTACTGGCCCTAAGGCCACGGCACGGGCCATCTCCTGTTTAATCTGTTCAAAAGCCTGCTGCTTTTGAAATGTAGAGTCATTTTTCATCCACATCACCTCATGAAGGGAGCTTACAATGAGGCTATAGTTTGGAACATGCAGTCTCCAAAAGCCCACTGCACCCAGAAAAGACTGTGTCTCTCTCTTGCTAGTGGGTGGAGACATAGCAGTGATTTTGTCAATTACATCTGCTGGAATGTGATGACTCCCATCTTGCTACTTTATTCCTAGGAACTGAATCTCCTGGGCAGGTCCTTTCACTTTGCCTTGCTTAATAGCAAAACCAGCTTGCAGAAGAATTTGGATTATTCGCTCTCCTTTCGTGAAGATGACTTCTGCTGCATCTCCCCACACAGCAGTATCACAAATGTAATGCAGGGATCCTTGAAATGCCCACCTCACTCTTTACTCCAGGTTCTCTCACACATTACTCTGGGTTTATTCACATTATTTGTGTGTGTGTGTTTTACTCACACTTTCCTCAACGTTTACTGAAATATTTCTCCAAGTTTACTCACTCTTTACCCTGGGTTTACTCAAACTTTTATCCGATTTTACTGACACTCTGCTCTGGGTGTACTCATGCTCTACTCCTGGTCTACCCACACTTTGCTCCTGGTCTTTCTCACACTTCACTTCAAGTTTATTCACACTTCTCTACGTGCTTTACTCATACTTCACTCTGGTTTTTACACACACATTTCTTTAGATTTGCTCTCAATTCACATCCAGTTTTCTCTTCCCTCCTCCCCATGGTCAAAGAACCCACAGTTCCTGTGGCAGCACCAACCTTTCATCCACTTATTCAAAGCCTGCAATTTTCTAGACCGCTCCTTATCCCTCACCACCCCAGAAGAAGGAGAGAGAAAAATACCACTTGTGAACCCACTCCCTCAGCCATTCACCCTAACTCCTGAAATCCTTTTGCATAGGTCGCAGGCTTCCCTGAATAATTTCATCTCTGCTTACCTGAACAATCAAGAATGGGTAGTAATCAGAGGAGCAAACCAGACCTGGGACTTTTCTGGTGATGTAGGTGGTCCAGGGAGGCCATGCACTCTGGGAGAGGTGGAAGGGCAGAGAGCTAGTAGATGGGTTAAACAAATGGATCACAACAGCAACAGTCTGAGGAAGAATGGTAATTTACTAAATCCTACTGAATCAAAGCGTGCCCAAAGTGTGAGTCCCCACGATAGTACAAGGGAAGCATATAGCCCTTCTCTGCTGCGAATTGAGTGGGGCCTGAGGGAAAGCCACTGTGGTCCAGTCTGGATCTCCACCTATCTTCTTCTTCACACCACGTGCTCCAGGGAATTCTGCCCCTCCCCTTCCATCAGAATACTCAAAATGCCCATAAAAGGCAGCAAGTGGAACCAGAACGCTAACTCTTTAACTCCCACTGCTTCACATGATGTTTGATGTGGAATACTGACAACAACAACAAAAAATCACGAAATCACAACATCCAGGACCTCACCACCCTCTCATTGAAAATATCCTCCCAGTCTCTAATCTAAATCTCATCTCTTGTAATTTAAAACATTTGTACACTATGATATCAATATCTGCCCATGTTAAAAGTTGATTTCCCTCTTCTTTCTGAGCTCTCTGTGAGTACTGGAAGGCTGCAATGTGTTCTCCTCCAGGCTGCTTCTCCTCCCATCTCCCTCAGCCTGTCTTTCCAGGACAGGTCCTCCAGCCCTCTGATCACCCTCGTGGCTTTCCTCTGGACCTTCTCTAGAAGATTTATGTCATACTCCAGATGCGGCCTTTTGAGGGCTGAGTAGAGAAGGACAATGCCCTCCCTTGCTCTGATGACCACCTGTCTGTTGATGCAGCCCAGGGCACAGTTGGCCTCTCAGGCTGCAAGCACCCACTGCTGGCTCCTGTTAAGGTTTTCGTCTACCAGGACCTCTAAGTCCTTCCCCGCAGGGCTGCTCCCAGGCAGTTCTTCCCTCATGCCTGGGATTGTCCCGACACAAGTGCAAAAACTGGCATTTGATCTTGTTGAACCTCATGCTGTTTCTTTGGGCCCACGTTTCAAGCCTGGCCAGGTCCCTCTGGATGGCATCCCTTCATTCTGTCATGCCAACTGCACCACACAGCTTGGTGACATCAGCAAACTTGCTGAGGGTGCTCTCTGTCTCATCATCCAAGCCACTGATAGACGTTGAACAGCTCTGGTCCCAAGGCTGACCCCTGTGGGCATAACTTGTTATCAACCTCCACCTGGTGGAGCCGATTTCCCAGAGAGCCATTTACCACAGTCCTTTGGCTGCGACCTTCCAACCAATTTCTTATCCAATGAACAGTCTGCCCTCAAATCCATCTCACGCATCTCTCCACAGAGATAAGGATGTGATGTGGGACCATGGCAAAGGACTTCCAAAAGTCCAGGGAGATTTCTGTACCGCTCTGTGTAACTGATGTACTGTCTAAACATCCACATTATCATTCTGACCATAAGGAACCACGACATGTAATGAACTTTGGGGAAAATACTGATTTCTCATTTAGATCCTTATAATATTGAGCTAAACAAAGCATTGTAAATCTCAGGACTAAGGCTGTGTTATAGTAAAACACATCTTTTTACAGTACACACAGAGAAATTGTTTATTAGATTGGTTTTTTTGCTTACAACTGGCACCTGGTAGATAAGTGTGTTTCTGTAATGTAGCAACCTTTATTTTGGGATCCAGAGAGCTGTTATTGGAATGATCTGGAGTTCAGCAAATGACCAAAGCATTCAGAAGTGAATCATTACCCGATCTGCAGTGACACAACAGACTGGGTCTGACAGCAAGAACAGAAATAAATAGCTGGTACACAGGGGTAATTTAGGAAGTTATTTCTAAATATTAGGAAAATAGGTCAGGATGTAGACAACAAAGATGAAATACTAATATAGCATACGACTTCAAATAGAGTAAGTAGGTAAGGAATAAGAGGGATGTGAAACCCTAACTAACAGTGGGCAGATTTCTGTATTGGAAATCATTAAATTATAGAAACTATTCTCAAATGTGTTGTGGGTTAGGTGTAGTTTCAAATAATATATTGAGGTGAAAGGGACACTGAATTCAATGGCTGTTCCACAGTGTGCAGAAAAAAAAAACCTGGCACCTGGTAGATAGGTGTGTTTCTGTAACTTAGCAACCTTCACTTCGGGATCCAGAGAGCTGTTATTGGAATGGTCTGGAGTTCTGCAAATGAATCATTACCAGAGCTGCAGTGACACAACAGACTGGGTCTGACAGCAAGAACAGAAATAACAACTTGTACACAGGGGTAATTTAGGAAGTTATTGTTAAATATTAGGGAAAAAAAAGTCAGGAGATGAGACAATATGGATTAAATAGAAACATGGCATATCACTTGGATTAGAGTAAATAGGTAAGGAAGAAGAGGATGTGAAATCCTAACTAACAGTGAGCAGATGTATGTGTTGGAAATCATTTATATTATATAGAATAACAGTAAAATGTGTTGTGGGTTAGGTGCAGTTTCAAATAATATATTAACGTGAAAGGGACGCTGAATTCAATAGCTGATCCCAAGTGTGCAGAAAAAAACAAACAACAACAAAAAAAACCTGCATTGATATGTAGCCATTAACACACACGATTTGTTGTCTTTGGGTTTTAAGCAAGGAAAGAATAAAACACTTTGTGCCTCAACCCAGGAATTGTTGAGTTGTGTTTTCTCCCCTGTCCTGTAGAGGGGCAGTGACAGAGCAGCACAGGGGGCACCTGGGAGCCAGGCAAGGTGAGCACAGCGCAGCTGGGCGCTGAGTTCCAGGCTGATTTGGGGTCCCAGCCCTGCAGCATGAGGCTCTGTTGCCTTCCCCTCTGCAGGACAGCCCGGCCCCACCGCCCCACAGGCAGCCCCTGGCAGCTCAGTGCAGGCACTGTGTGGGGCAGCATGCGTGCAGTGCTACAGAGATGTGCCCCCAGCACAGCCCCTGACACCGCATGTCCTCCTTCTCGTAACACCTACTTCCTCCCCTTTAGTTCATCTTCCTCTTCATCACCGTGCACCCAGGCTCACCTTTTAGCTCTTTCCCCCCAATTTGGCAAACTTCCATTGCTTGTTTTGCCACAATCAGCAACTTTCTTTTTTGTGCTCTATAACTGCAAACAGTTTACACCAAACCCAAGAACACATCCTTGCACCTGGTGGAGGCAAAAAAATGTTTTCAGTACTCCTGTGAAGCAGGATCATTGATAAAAACAGAGCTGTTCACACACCAATCAAAGCTAAACACAGAAGTTTTAGGACGAGCACACACTGATTCCTTCTGCTAAAGTAACATATTTTTCAATCGGCTAATGCATTGGATCCTATTTGCTAATCAAGCCTATATCAGCTCCATGGTGCCTGCTGGCATCTCATTTGCCTGCAGATACAGAGATGGAACACAGAGGCTGTGAGAGAGTCAGCAATGATCCAGAGTTCCTATGGGCTACAGGAGAATGAGAGCACAGTGATGCCTCAGCACAAGTGGAAGGAAGACAAACATATGTGTAGGACCATGATAACCACTAATGATAATTACACATACACATATATATATACGAACAGCAAAGAAAAACATAAATAAATATTATAATCAGTAAGAAACATAAGTTTGTTATTGTACAGACTGTGAGTCACTTGTTGAGACAGATGTGAAGTTCATGCCTGCTGAAATGTGACCAGGGCATCATTTTCCTCACTGCATTCTTGAGCTCCTGGTTCCTCATGCTGTAAATGAGAGGGTTCACTGCTGGTGGCATCACTGAGTACAGAAATGACACCATCAGATCCAGGGAAGGGGAGGGGATGGAGGGGGGCTTCAGATAGGCAACCATGCCAGTGCTGAGAAACAGGGAGACCACGGCCAGGTGAGGGAGGCATGTGGAGAAGGCTTTGTGCCGTCCCTGCTCAGAGGGCATCCTCAGCACGGCCCTGAAGATCTGCACATAGGACACAACAATGAAAACAAAACACCCGAAGGATAAACAGACACTGACCACAAGAAGCCAAATTTCTTTGAGGTAGGAGTGTGAGCAGGAGAGCTTGAGTATCTGGGGGATTTCACAGAAGAACTGATCCACAGCATTGCCGTGGCAGAGAGGCAATGAAAATGTATTGGCAGTGTGCAGCAGGGAATTAAGGACCCCAGTGCCCCAGGCAGCTGCTGCCATGCTGGCACAAGCTCTGCTGTCCATCAAGATCCTGTAGTGCAGGGGCTTGCAGATGGCAACGTAGCGGTCATAGGACATGATAGTGAGAATGCAATACTCTGCTGAAAACAAAAAGAACAGAAAAAAGACCTGTGCAGCACATCCTGCGTAGGAGATGTGCCTGGTGTCCCAGAGGGCATTGGCCATGGCTTTGGGGAGAGTGGTGGAGATGCAGCCCAGGTCGAGGAGGGCGAGGTTGAGCAGGAAGAAATACATGGGGGTGTGCAGACGGTGGTGGCAGGCTACGGCTGTGCTGATGAGGCCGTTGCCCAGGAGGGCAGCCAGGTAGATGCCCAGCAAGAGCCAGAAGTGCAGGAGCTGCAGCTGCTGCGTGTCTGCCAGCGCCAGCAGGAGGAACTCGCTGATGGAGCTGCTGTTGGGCATCTGCAGTTCCTGGGTATAGAGTCCTGTTCAGAGGAAAATTTATATTTAGGTCCATAACTTGAATTCAATTTTATGAAGTTCAGCATACCATAAGAAAAAGAAACTGAAGAATCTTTTTCCTTCCTCTCATTTTCTAATCTTCAACCATCAGCCTGAGCATTTCCATCGGTTACATCTGTTGTATCTTCACCCTAACTGTTCTTAAAGCTCCCAACCTCATCTTCTCTGCACTTCAATTTCTCTTACAGAAAGCTGCCTGTTTGCAGGATAAGTGTGTTATTCATGTCTGCAGAAAACAGTGATAATTCCAAATGGTTCTATCCTTTGAGAAGGGAGAGGCTGAAAGCACATTCTGTGTGACTGTTCTCAAAACAAGTGATTGATAAGTGTACAATTCAGGAGACTTAGAGTTCTGTTCTAAGTAGACAGCTCCTTTTAGATTTCAGCCTGCAATCCTTTTTCCTTCCATAAGAACAGGAAATGGAAAATCCTTGCCTTGTCTCTCCTTTTCCTAAGTGCCCTTGGAAACAACTGGTGGTGAACTGTTGCTGTGATCCCCCTGCCCCAGGCAGCAGCTGTGGCAGCAGAATGCCCCTGCCCTGCTCTTCCCTGCCGTGCCAGGGGGCTCCTTCCCCCCATACGTCTCCCTGCAGCGCACTGGGCATCTCCCTGGGCAGGCTGAGTGCTGAGTGCTGAGCGCTGAGTGCTGAGTGCTGAGTGCTGAGCCTGGCAGGCGGCAGAGTCCCTGCCCCGGCACACAGCCCCTGGGGCACAGCAGGGACCTGCTCTGCAGGACAGCCCTGGGCACCCGGCTGCAGCCCCGGCTGCACAGCCTGCAGCCGTCCTGGGACACACAGCTCTCAGGGCTGTGCTCTGATGCTGCAGCACAGAAGCCCTGGTTGGGAGCAGACCTATTTCCATGATAAAGACACAGAATGTCTGCATCCTGATGTTCAATGGGACGTCCAAAATTTAGTGATCCCTGCAGTAAAACCCAGTACATTGCCTGAAAAAAGAGACTTACCTTGTCTATGGCTGTGATCACTGCTCCTCCAGTGAGCTCACAACCTGCTAACATACCACACAGCCTGTAAGCTCTCTTCCTTCTTCTCTCTGTCACCTGCAGATCATGCTCCCAGTCCTGCAGTGTGCTGCACAGGAGCTGCTCCTGGGTACAGCTGTCTCTCTGCTGCACTGCCCACTTCTATAAGCTCCCTGTGTCCCGGAGCCTGGCCCAGCTCAGCAGCAGAGGATGTCATTTCTATCCTCCCACTGATCTCCCCTGAGATGTCCCTGGGTCTCCATGGCCAACAGCTTCTGAAAGATAAGAGCATCATGACTGCACTTTGAAAACTGCTGAATTAACCACCGAACATCCAGTGGACAGTGACTAATTCCAGACATATGGTTAGAAAGTGTTTGCTGAAACAAAAAGGACTCAGACAAGGGCAGGAAGGGGTAGACTTCCCCTGGGCAGGGCAGTGATCCAGTTGAGGCAATGCGGGCATCTCATCCCTGCATGGAAACCTGAAGCTGAAATCAGATTCTGCTGCCCAAGCAGGATGCATAGGAGCTGGGATTCCTCTGGTTCAGTTCAGATGTGCACGAGGAGTTGCCTGCATGTGAGCTCCTGCTCTAAATCCTTGGTCCTTCAGTGGAGAGACAGTTGCTCACACACAGAAACTCAGTGATGACCAAGGTGCCTGGGGTGCTCCTGGATGTGTGCTAGTGCTTGTAAAGTGTGTGTGAAATCCCTGAGATAGACACCTCCTTCCTGAGCATCAGCTGAGAGGCAGAGAGGCAACAGAACTATGCTCGGCCACCCTAAATGACAACAGACCGCTGCACTTAGAGCATCTAAGTGACCCTTTTTCACTCGTCTCCATGGCACGTGCAGTTTTGCACCTGACTAAATGGATGAGCTCACAAAAGAAGAGGCAGATCTTTCTCTGTTTTCCATCTGCTGAATATTCTGGATCTCAAGGCTCTACAGATCTAACACACATCTCTGTTCTTCAACAGATGAAACCTCAGTTTTCTATGGATTCTCATGTGAATGGCATCAGAAGCAGCCTAGAGTCATGCCAGTTCCCTGGACTGTCCAGCACACTCACATGCAGCTGCAAATGCAGCACAGGGCCTTCAGGAAAGCCATGCCCTAGCAGCGTCCGTGCTGCTTGGACTACTCCAAGCCCCACAATGGGTCTAATGACTGTGTGCCACCTTCTGAACACAAAAATAACATAGATACACTAAATCCAATGATCCATCCTGGATAGGTTGTTGTCTTATGTGTTTTTACTCTAATGAGAACACCAACACAAGATGAGCTTGAAATCTTTGTGCACTTGAAGGCCTGTGTTCTTGCTTGGATCACAGGAACACAGTTTAACGACTTCCACAACTGGACTGTAGCACAATGGGGATACAGAGTCTTTATGATGGATGGGCGAGGAGTTAAGAAAGGACGACTGCCCTCTGTGAGAGTGCACTGAGCTCTTTCTGGGGATGGCAGTGCAGCCAGGTCAGAGCAAATGGCAATGGCAAACAGAACAGACCAACAGTGCCTGTTCCTGGCTTCCTGATCAGGAAGAGCAAGTGAAAGGTGCCCTCTGCAGACAGATGGGAGCCTCCTGTTGTCAGGCCCTTGTTCCCTTTTGGGGCCTTTTTAACTGCAGTATCTGCTGCAGGGACAGCATAGCAGGGCATACACAATCCAGAAGATCCCTGGAGAGCACAGCTGGCAGCTTCTTGACCAAGCCAGAGAGGAACCAGAGAGGAGAGGTGCTCTGCTGCATCTTATACTTGCGGGCAAGGAAGGGGTTGTGGGGAATGTGAAGATCGAAGAGAACCTGGTCTGCAGTGGCCATGGGATGGTGGAGCTGAGGAGTCTGAAGGAGGACAAAAGACAAGCTCACACGTTTTGGCTTCAGTAGAACACACCTTGGATTCTTCGATTCTTTGTGACATACAGTACAGCAGGGAAAGGCTCTGAGGGAATAGGGTAAAAAATGTTTTTACTATATAGGATTCCAAGTCCATTTCAAGGAAAAGGAAGCCAAATAAAAATGTCAGAATTCCTGCATGACTGGGAATTGATTGCACTGGACTAACCCAAACAAAGAAAGGAAGCATACAGGAAGTGGAAACAAGAAGAGGTCACCTGGCAGCAATACAGAGACTTTGTCCAGTGTCCAGTGTGCCTGCTGAGAAAAATTCAGGAGTGTTAGATTTCAGCTGAAATTCAATCTGCCCGGAGTAAAGAAGGGCCTGTAGAAATAAATAGGCAACAAAAGGAAGGCTAGGGAGACTGTGGGCTCAGCGTAAAATGGGACAGGGAACCTGGTGAGACAGGACATGGCCTGACTTCACTAATTGGACTGGGCTTCTTGGAATCCTAGGTGCCAAAGACAGTTGGGAAGTGATGGTGCAAGGCAGATGTACTGCTGGTGAAAGAAGAGGTGATCAGGGAATACCTAAGCAAACAGGATCCCGTGTTGGAAGAGGCTGACAGGAATCGTAGGATTTATGAATGGTTTGGATTGGAAGGACCTAAAAGACCATCCAGTTCCATCTCCCTTGCAGTGTGCAGGGCTGTCCCACAGTAGATCAGGATGCATGGGGCCCTTGACATCTCAAACATCTCCACGGATGGGGCAGCCACATCTTCCCTTGACTACTGCTTCCATACCAGCTCCATGTCTCACATCATGATATATGGAATGTTAGAAATTTCTTCCACATGTCTTATGTAAAACTCTCTTTTAGTTTATTATCTTTCATCCTTGTTCTATTATTCAGAAATGATGTAAGAATTCAGTCTCCACCTTATTTATTTGAGCAAGACATTAGCTAGAAATGTAGGGAAGGCATAAAGCAGAGTAATGCTTCCACATGTCAGATCCCCAACACAAGAAAGGTATCTGCAAGTTTAAGGGAGTTCATATAAATGTGTTAACACTACTCAACTTCAAATATACTCGTGTGTCCTCTCTCTTTTTAAGCTGAAAACACTCATATTTGAGAGGATACTGTGTCTTTTGTTTTATTTTATTTCATTTATTTATTTATTTATTAATTCATTCATTTATTATCCCTAAGAGGACAGTGTTTTAAAGAACTGTGTTAGCAGGACACAGATGCCGTCAGGTACAGGGACACAGACAGTGGTGCCAGTGCCAATGCCCTGTGACCAATGCCCAGCATCCACCGCTGCTCCACCCTGCTGCGTATTTGATGTCCCCCACCATCCAGGTGTCTCCAGCTCTCCTAAATCAATGACCATGGGTCAGGGCAAGTTTTCAGCAGGCCACCTGGACACATGCTCTTCTCACAGCTCTCCATATTTCCCCAGCCCTTGCTCTTTGTTTACTCTGATACCTCCCAACTATCTGCCTGATCTGCAACCTTCAGGGAGACAATTGGAACTTGCAACATCTCTCAAAGGCTGATGGACTCTTTCATCAACTCCTTAACTGTGATTCTATCTATCCCTTCCTATCTCTGTCTAACTCATTTCTTGTACAAATATTCCCAGTGAAAGACAAACCTCATTAGGTGCAGCTTGGACCAGGCATGCAGTTGATCTCTGTGTTTTACTATTCATTCAATTGCATCATGTTTACAAATGTTGGGAAAAAAAAAAAAAAAAAAAAAAAAAAGAGAGAAATCTTTCATTGCCCATGTGCATCTGGTTCTCTGAGGAAAGCCAGTGTTAGCTGGTGCAAAAGACGTTTAGCCCTGAGTGGGTGACTGCAGAGGAGAAGAGTGATGTGAGGAAAAGTGATGCAAGTCCCATAGGGAAAAATGAGTAGAAATGGGGTGGAAAAGTTGAGGAGGTCATTTGTCCACACAGTGACAGAACAAAGTCCATTAGGGGACATCTTGGATCAATATCAGTTGCCAAGTGCTGCTTTAAATTCTTGTTTAAACCCAACTGTAAATAAATAGACAATAAATGCCTGTTGGATTCATCGCCCTTAAGCGGTCTGCAGATACCTCTCCAGTTTGCTGTACAAGTTCTGAACACCTGAAGAAGATGACAGGAAGGCACAAGGCACAGGAGGGCTCTGCAGGTTATAATGGCCCCACGGGGCATTTGCTGCTGAGTCCATCAACCTCCAGTGCACAGAGAAGATTGCATGAAGTGCTCAAGAAGACAAAGTCAGAAGGAACAGTGAAGTTTCTTGGAGTATTAATGGGCCCCACTGAGGGCCATTGACAAGCAAGCTTCCCCAGGGACTTGTTAGAGCAGATAATTGGAAGTCATGATTGCAGGCAGACCAAGGCACTGGGATGGTGGCTGTGATGCTGAGCAAAGCCTCCTTTGTCTTGTGAAGCAGAAAGGCCAAGGCCTGATCCCCAGAGCCTTGGCAGGGAGATCGTGTCCCTCGTGCTGGCTCAGGGCCCTTCCTGGGGCAATGGGATGGAGGTTTGTCTGATGTCAAATGAAAGACTGTGGGACAGCAGCTGCCAGACTCTGCATGGGGTGCAAGGATGCCGTGAGGCCCAAGTGCCATGTGGGCAGTGTGTCTCATCCCAGGATGTGGGATGTGAGAAGGGCCCAGTCTGGACAAATTACTCAACTGCAATGGAACTTTGAACTCCAGATCTCTCAGGCCCAAGGTGGAGGCACCATTTCCTCACTGGTAGCATTTGGTTCTGGGGATGCCGTGTTTGATGCTCACCCACATGCAGAGCTCCTGACTGACTGCAACACCACTGTGCTCATATCAGCTGTGACGACACAGTGGAGCTGAAATCACTGAGCTTGTCTCCCCTTTCCAGCACAGTGACTCTGACATCACTGTAATACCACAACTCAGGAATTCTGACATCACTGCTCTCCACACTACCGAGACAACACCGTGACTGTGCTGTCACTGAACTCCTACCCACTGTGACAGCACAGTGATCCAACATCACCGTGCTTGTACCCACTGTCATAGAATCCTGGGACAACCCGCAATGGAATGGACCCATAGTGATCATCAGGTCCCACATTTGGCTCTACACGTCCGTCCTAAAAGCAGAGCATATGACTGAGTGTGTTGTCTTGTTACAGAGTTATCTGGATCAATGTGTGTCCGTGACAGAGGGCAGAAGGCTTGGAAGTCCCACTGGCCAAAAAATAAAGAAATAAAATAAAATAAAATAAAATAAAATAAAATAAATAAATAAAATAAAATAAAATAAAATAAATATATTATAATAATAAATAAAGAAATAAAATAATAATAAAAATAATAAAAAAACAGCGGCAAAGATCTAAGGAGGAAACTTATTTTTACTAAATATGATATTGGAATGTAAGGAAACACAATGTTATAAAATAAAATTGGAATTTAGGGTAATAAATCAAATACAATGAGAGAGCGAGTGTCTGAAACCAAAAGCCTTACTTTGAACTGAAGGCGCACGGCTGGGGCGCGCAGCCACACACTGCCAGGCAGCGAGCAAGTGAGAGATCCCGGGACTTCCTCCCATGGCTTATCTTCCCCTCTGAACTCAGAGTCCTCACGACAGGCAGTTCTTCTTCTCTTCTGAGAACCAGGTATCCATAAAGGTGTCCATTCACAGAACTGGAGTATTAACTCTCTAATTCCCCATGCTTTACATGATGTTATGATGTGGAATACTGATATGAAGAGTCATAAAACCATGACACCCGATGGGGCATTTGCAGCTTTGCTAGGCACACACAATCTGTTAGGACAAACAATGCTTCTGGAATCAGCCTGTCTACTGGTGATTAATTCATCTGACTTCAAAGTACGTTTTGCAGAGATGACCCCGTTGTCTATCAGGAGCTGTCAGCCCCACAGCCCCAAGGGCATTTCCAGGGAGAGCAGTGAGGAAGAGAAAATGACATCCTCTGCTGCTGAGCTGGGCCGGGCTCCTGGGACACAGGGAGCTGCTACAAGTGGGCAGCGCTGCAGAGAGACAGCTGTGCCCAGGAGCAGCTCTTCTGCACAGCACAGCCTGCAGGTGACAGGAGGAGAGGAGAGAAAGGACAGAGAGCTTATAGGATGTGTACGGTGTGAGCAGGTGTTGAGCTCACTGCAGGAGCACTGCTCACAGCCTTTGGCAAGGTAAGTCTCACTGCAGGCTATGACTCTGCCTCCTGCCAGGCTCAGCACTCAGCACTCAGCACTCAGCACTCAGCACTCAGCACTCAGCACTCAGCACTCAGTCTGCCTGGGGAGCTGCTGGGCCCTGCAGGGAGATGTGTGGGGGGAAGGAGCCCCTCAGCAGGGCAGGGCAGAGGTCTGCTGCTGCTACAGCTGCAGCCTGGGGCAGGGGGATAACAGCTACACTGCACCCCTGGGTGTTTTTTTTCCAAGGGTGCTTTGCAGGAGGAGAGACAAGGCAGGGATTTTCCAAGACCTGTTCTTAGGGAAGGAGAATGAGTTGGAGGCAGAATTCTGAAAGGAGATGTGAAATATGAACACATCTCTGAGAAGCCTGAATTGTACCTTTCACAATCTGCTGTTATATGAACAATCTCCTCAAGTGCTATCAGCTTCTCCTCTCCCTAAGGACAGCATCAGCTGAAATTACCATCATTTTCTGCAGTCATGAATGATGCAGCTTTCTCCAAGAGAAATTTAAATGCACAGAGGTTGGGATGGGCATTCTGAGAGCAGACAGGATAAAGGATAAAGGATAAAGGATCAAGGATAAAGGGCCAAGGATAAAGGATAAAGGATAAAGGATAAAGGATAAAGGATAAAGGATAAAGATATGAGACATGAAAATTGCTCGTAGAAGGAAAATGTCCAGGAAGCTGAGATATGATTAGGAAATGAGAGGAAACTTAGAGCTCCTTAAGCTTCTTCTTCTTAAGGTACGGTAAAGCTCATGAAAATAAACCCAAGATATGGAGCTAAGCGAACAATTTTCATAGAGAAATAAAAACTTCTGTACTACAGCAGGAGGAGTGTCTCTGCAAGTTATCTTGACTTCAGTCATTATTTTCTGCACTGTGCACAGGACTCCATGCCCAGAAGAACTGCAGATGCTGGGGGTAGCGAGGCCCTACAGAGGGATCTGGACAGGCTGGAGAGCTGGGCTGAAGCCAACGGGATGAGGTTTAATCAGACCAAAGGCCGGGTCCTGCACTTTGGCCACAGCAACCCCAAGCAACGCTACAGGCTTGGGGCGGAGTGGCTGGAAGATGTGTAGAGGAAATGGAGCTGGGGGTGTTGGTTGACGCTGGGCTGAACACGAGCCAGCAGTGTGCCTGGGTGGCCAAGAGGCCAATGGCATCCTGGCTTGTATCAGAAGCAGTGTGACCAGCAGGAGCAGGGAAGTGATTGTCCCCCTGTGCTCAGCTCTGGTGAGGCCGCACCTCGAGTGCTGTGTCCAGTTCTGGGCCCCTCACTGCAAGAAAGACATCGAGGCCCTGCAGCGTGTTCAAAGAAGGGCAACAAAGCTGGGAGGGGTCTGGAGCACAGGGCTGATGAGGAGCGGCTGAAGGAGCTGGGATTGTTCAGTCTGGAGAAGAGGAGGCTCAGGGGAGACCTTATTGCTCTCTATAACTACCTGAGGGGGGGTTGTAGCGAGCTGGGCTAAGGCCTCTTCTCTCGTGTAACTGGTGATAGGAGTAGGGGGAATGGCTTCAAGCTGCGCCAGGGGAGATTCAGGCTGGATATTAGGAAATACTGCTTCTCTGAAAGAGTGGTCAGGCACTGGGATGGGCTGCACAGGGAGGTGGTGGAGTCACCGACCCTGGAGGTGTTCAAGGAACGTCTGGATGTTGTGTTGAGGGACGTGGTTTAGCGAGAACCATGGGTGATAGGTGGGTGGTTGGACTGGATGATCTTATAGGTCTTTTCCAACCTTAGCGATTCTGTGATTCTGTGATTCTGTATCGTGACGTCATCATGGGGCTCTGTGACGTCATCATGTGTATTGGAAAGGGGATGATCTGATTGTGTGATGGAAAAATGAGTTGGAGAAGGGATTTCTGCATAGAGTCCACAGCATCTCAGTGCCAGCATCTCACCGAGCTGGGACCACAGAATTTCTGCATCTCACCAAGCTGGGACGACAGAATTTCCGCTTGGCCTCCATCTGATCTCATCTCCACTAAACAAAGCATGCCCCATCCCTTCCGTCCCGTGCACAAAACCTCTCGCCACGCACGCAGCCACACTTGCAACCTTTACTCGAGCCACCAGAAACCTGGCGTGGACTCCCAGCCCAAGTTGTCGCCTTGGGGCTGCGGGTGAACCCGAGGGACGGCCAGCATCTGCCAGGTTGGAAAGAGAAAAAGGGACGCGGCCCCTTTAAGCCCGTCCTCCCTCGCTCTAAGCCCCGCCCACTCTCCCCACAAGCCCCGCCCAACGGTCCTGGCCCCGACCTCCTCTCAAAGCCCCGCCCACCTCTCAAGCCCCAAACTGGGATCCTATGGGACTGGGATCCCCCAAACTGGGATCCCTCATACTGGGACCCCCTCCAAACTGGGACAGCCTCAAACTGGAACCCTATGGGACTGGGATCGGCAAACTGGGATCACCCCAAACTGGAACCCAATTGAACTGGGACACCCTTAAATTGGGAGCACCTTAAACTGGGATCCTATGGAACTGGGATCCCCCACAAACTGGGATCCTATGGAACTGGGATCAGCCCAAACTGGGACAGCCCCATACTGGGATCCCATCCCAAACTGGGATCACCCCAAACTGGAACCCAATTGAACCAGGGCACCCCTAAACTGGGAGCACCTTAAACTGGGATCTTATGGAACTGGGATCCCCCACAAACTGGGATCCTATCGGACTGGGAAACCCCAAACTGGGATCACTCCATACTGGGAACCCCCACAAACTGGGATCCTGTGGTACTGGGAGGCCCCAAACTGGGACCCTATTGAACTGGGAAGAACCCCAAACTGGAACCCAATTGAATTGGGGCACCCCTAAACTGGGAGCACCTTAAACTGGGATCCTATGGAACTGGGATCCTACACAAACTGGGATCCTATGGGACTGGGATCAGCCCAAACTGGGACAGTCCCATACTGGGATCCCATCCCAAACTGGGATCACCCCAACCTGGAACCCAACTGAACCGGGGCACCCCTAAGGTGGGGTTGTTGTCGCCTTGGGGCCGCGGGGGAACCCGAGGGACGGCCGCCCTTCCTCTCCATCCTTCCTCACTTCCTCACTCCCACATCCCGTTGTCGGAGGACCAACACCCGCACGTGGTGGCAGTGATGTCACAGCGGGTGTCACAGAGCTGCCATTGTGACGCGTGAAGCTGGGAGCGGAGCAAAGGGCTGCGAGGCTCAGGCTGGGCATCACTGCGGTCTGGTGAGGCTCAGGGAGAGCAGGGAGACTCGCAGTGCTCGCCATCGACTCGCTGATGTCCGATAGCGAGAGGGAGGCTTCCTGCATGGAGGAAGCAGGTGAGAGCACGGCATCCCCGCACGCAGCCGGGCAGAGGGGTGCAGGGGCTCTGCTTGAAGCCGAGAGGGGAGGAAAGGGCAAACTGGAGCTCCCAGCCCCTCTGCTCTTCGGCTCAGCTTGGGCCGTGGTCCTCGGGGATGCCCGGCCCTGCCGGCTGCTCGGCTCTGCTCATTTTTGCTCTTTTCCTCTGCAGTGTGTGCGCTGTGTGGCCGGGCAGATGTGGACCCGGAGATGTGCGGGCGCGTGCTTCTGGAGGCTGGGATTCGTGTCCACGAATTCTGCTTGGTGAGTTCCTCCCCACAGCGCTCCTTCCAGGTTCCCTCCAGGGATGCTCCCTTTTCCTTCCCGTCCTAATGAGATCCTTCTTTCCTTTCCTTTCCCTTTCCTTCTCCTTTCCTTCCCTTTCCTCTTTCCCTTTCCTCTTTCCCTTTCCTCTTTCCCTTTCCTCTTTCCCTTTCCCTTTCCTCTTTCCCTTTCCTCTTTCCTCTTTCCCTTCCCTTCCCTTTCCCTTCCCTTCTCCTCTCCTCTCCTCTCCTCTCCTCTCCTCTCCTCTCCTCTCCTCTCCTCTCCTCTCCTCTCCTCTCCTCTCCTCTCCTCTCCTCTCCTCTCCTCTCCTCTCCTCTCCTCTCCTCTCCTCTCCTCTCCTCTCCTCTCCTCTCCTCTCCTCTCCTCTCTTCTTTCCTTTCCTTTTCCTTTTCTCTCCTCCAGATCTTTGCCAACATCACTACCGAATCAGGACCGGCGTGGCCAAGAACTGATGGCCTCCCCCTTGCTGCCATCGCACGCAAAGCCAAGCAGGCAGACGGGCAGGTGAGGAGCTGTAGGGAACAGGCAGATCTGTGCCGACAAGGGCTCACATCACCTTCATCTGGGCACAAGGAAAGCAATCACAGCCCTTCCAACCTCCTCCAGACCCAAGGAAAGCAATCACAGCCCTTCCAACCTCCTCAGAGCCCAAGGAAAGCAATCACAGCCCTTCCAACCTCCTCAGAGCCCAAGGAAAGCAATCACAGCCCTTCCAACCTCCCCCACGACCCAAGTCCTGCACCGTAGCCGATCAACCCCGTCCCCCAGGTCGCTTTGTGCACAGAAATGCCCACATCCCTGCCCACCCCGAGGCGTGGGGCTGGCCGTGGAAGCCCTGAGCTGGCTGCCAACGGGGCCGTTCTGCTCTTTCCAGCAATGCTGTGTCTGCGGAGAGAGGAGGGCTGCCATCACGTGCGCCGGGAGCGACTGCGCTCGCAGCTTCCACCTGCCCTGTGCCGTGGATGGGGAGTGCGTCACCCAGTACTTCAGTGAGCACAGGTAAGGATCTGGAGTCCTTGGTGCCAGGGTGGCATCAAAGAAGAGGTTTTTCTCTTCGCCGCTCGTAGGACCGAGGCACAACCGCTCGCAAACTCGCTCCCATCCCCATAGGCTGCCAGGGCTCAGTTTAGTTCGTCTGGAGAGGGAGCCAGCACTGACGTCTCCCTGGTGGCACAGGTTTAGGGATGAGAAAGCGATCTCTGACTCGAACCCCAGCCACGGCCCTCAGGGATCTGCTTCCTCCGCTGTACGGCGGAGTTGATGAGCGGGGCTTCCATCCAAACCTCCCCTTCTCCCCTGCTCTTCCTTCAGCATCAGTTGAAAATAACGAAGGGCAAAGCCTTCTAACGCTTGGCCACCGCAGTCCCGTGGGCAAACGCTTGCCCCCCGTGGCTCTTCTTTATGCTGTGACCTTGGTTGCCACCTCCCAGAGAGGACTCGCTCAAAACTCCCTTTGGCTCGGGGGCCAAAGATGCAATCGGAGCTCAGTTCAGATGCCGACGGCCGCGTTTCCTTTCCTGGACCTCTGCCCTCCTCGCATCGCTTCTCATCCGTTCCATCACTTCTCACCGTGCCCCATCCGCTCCGTCTTCCCCCAGGTCCTTCTGCCGAGAGCATCGCCCTCGACAGCTGGCTCAGAAAGCTCCGCAAGGCACCAACTGCCTCATTTGCCTCGAGCCCGTGGGGGACGGCTTGTCCTACCACACCATGCTGTGTCCAACCTGCCAACGCGCCTGGTTCCACCGGCTCTGCATCCAGGTACGACCCCTCTCCTCACCCCGCGAGGATGCTGGGTGCTCAGCATCACCAGGCATTGCTGATTCTCACCCTGCTCGTGCTTCTCCTGCAGCAACAGGCGTCGAGCACCGGCACGGCGTTCTTCAGGTGCCCGGCTTGTCTCGATTTCGGTCTGTTCTGCGACCAAATGTCCAGCCTGGGGATCCGAATCCCTCTCAGGTTGGTGTCCTTCCCCTTTGCTTTCCGCTCAAAATGTTCCAGGAATGACGGTCTGGCTGGTTGCGTCGTTTCATCCCTGTTTTTCGTGGTGCCCTCCTCCTCTTCATCTTCGGGGTTTGTGAGCACTGTACCCAACTGGGATTCCAAGGCGCCATCGGGTTCTATTGGCTCCATCACTTGTTGCGTTGACCGCTCTGATGGAACCAGTTTCATCTCCACTCGCCCTCACCGTGGTTCCTGAATCAGCTTCCTTCCCTTCCCTTCCCTTCCCTTCCCTTCCCTTCCCTTCCCTTCCCTTCCCTTCCCTTCCCTTCCCTTCCCTTCCCTTCCCTTCCCTTCCCTTCCCTTCCCTTCCCTTCCCTTCCCTTCCCTTCCCTTCCCTTCCCTTCCCTTCCCTTCCCTTCCCTTCCCTTCCCTTCCCTCCTCTCCTCTCTTCTCTCATAGCTGAGCTACGACTCAAAAGACATAGCAGGCTGTTCAAACTCATCCTCCCCATCCCCAAAACTCGAGGACAAGGCAGCGGATTTTTTTGTCCAGCTCAGAGGCTTTGTGCTTCCCCTCTTCCTTTCCTAGTTCCTCTTTTCAGCTCCCCTCTTCCTTTCCTATTTCCCCTCAATCCTATTCGAGGGGTCATTCTCACCTCTCTGTCCCTCCCCTCTGCCATCGCGTCGCTGCTTCTCCCCGTGAGACTCGTGCTCCTTGCTCCCATCCTCTTGGCTGCCGTAAGCCTCGCGGGATTTCTCAGGGCCTTTTGGGTTTCTTGGAAGCTTGGAGCGGATGAGATGGGGGGGGGCTCATCGCTTCCCTTCCCTTCTCTTGTAGAGACCCGGAATGGGACCACCAAGGGGTCTACGATCCGCCCCGAGAGAGGCACAGCCGCTGCGACGCCAGCGAATGCCTTTACGAGGGAGGCAGAGAGCAGGCAGAGACAACGGGGTGAGCGGGGGGTCGGGAAGGTCCTCAGCCTCGCCGCAGGATGGCATCCCATTATTCCCATATCCCCTCATTGCCCCCCGTACCCCCATATCCCCCCATATCATCGCATATCCCCCCATATCCCCCACATCCCCCCATATCCCCCCACATCCCCCCACATCCCCCCATCTCCCCCATTATCCCCATATCCCCCTATACCCCCCACATCCCCCCATATCCCCCCATATCCCCCATATCCTCCCATATCCCCCCCATTATCCCCACATCCCCCCATATCCCCCATTATCCCCCCATCCCCCATATCCCCCCATATCCCCCATCCCCCATATCCCCCATTATCCCCATATTCCCCCCATCCCCCCATTACCCCCACAACCCCCATATCCCCCATAGCCTCCCATATCCCCCCAAATATCCCCCCACACCGCCCATCCCCCCACATCCCCCCATATCCCCATAGCCCCCCACATCCCCCCTAGGATCCTATGGGATGCATCCTCGCTCTGCAGGACGGCGGAGCGAGGGCTGAGAGCAGCAGAGATGCGCTGTGCAGGGCATCCCGTGGCTCGGTCCTCACATCCACCGCCTTCCCCAGGTCCTGGCAGCTGATCCTGTGCAGCTCCTGCGCTGCTGAGGGAACCCATCGGCAGTGCTCCCAGCTGCACAACCCAAGAGACATGTGGGAGTGGGAATGCGACGGCTGTGCTGGTCTGGGGACCGGTAAGAAGCACCGCATCAGATCTCAGGATGCTCTGATGCCGGGATGCCGGAGTCCGTCTGTCCCGATGCTCTGACGTCGGGATGCCGGAGTCCGTCTGTCCCATTCAGACTCACGACCTCCCTTTGCAGCCTCCGGCGCCGATGTTGAGCTCGCCGGTCCCAGCCACAGGGCTCTGTGTTCATCCGGCAGCTCCGTGCCCAGCAGCCAGGCGGCATTTTGGGCATCGCAGAGCCACCTGCCCGACAGCGAGCGGCGGACAAACAGCCAGCATTTCGGCGACGATCGGCCTTCCTCTGAGCAGCTGCGAGGACGCAGGCAAACAGCGGCTGAAAACGGGTCCCACGCAGCCACCAGGAGGCCATCGGGGTCCTCCGGGGCATCTCCAGCTGCTGCACGCCGAACACATCGCAGGCAGGGGGGAAGAAGCCGCGCACGGAGCCGATCCCCGCTGCAATCTCGCATCCCGAGATCCCGGAGCCGGCCGAGAAGGCGGCGTGGCGGCCGGCAAACGCCAGCCCCGGAGGAGCAGGGCGGCAGCAGCAGCAGCAGCTCGCCAACATCTGCCATTCCCGGGTCCGCGATGGCTCGCAGGGCGCAGACACGCGGGGGAGCATCCGGGCGGCCAGGGAGCATCCGCACCCAAAGCCCTCCTGTGGGCAGACGCGGGGCTCAGCCACGAAGAAGCAGCAGGATCCGGGGCCAGCAGAGGAGGATGTGCTGGGAATGAAGCTGGTTTCGTGAGCCAAAGCCCCCGCAGCCGTGAGCCAGAGTGGCTTCGGTTGAGGCGGACAGTCATCATCGCCCAGCTTCATCCCCTCTCCGACTTGCAGCCGCATCCAGCCTGGCTTCCCACACCTCCACGGCTGGGGATTGCACAGCATCCTCGGGAAAGCTGTTCCAGCGCGGCCGTGCTGATCTCCAACCCTTTTAATCCCCAAGCCAAAGCTGTTTTACTTCTACAACCACCCTTCCCTCTCCCACCTCCCCGACTCACTCTGGTCCGACGCAATAAAGATCAGAGATCCCCACCCCCCCCCCCCTCTTACCCCACAAATTGTTTGTCGGCTTCATCCTTCTTTGCTTTTGCTGAGGGGGGCGCAGGTAGGGGACTTGGATGACACGGGGCGTCCCAGTTCCATAGGATCCCAGTTTGGGGCGTCCCAGTTCCATAGGATTCCAGTTTGGGGCTTCCCAGTCCCATAGGATCCCAGTGTGGGGCTTCCCAGTATGGGAGTTTTCCAGTTTGGGGTGTCCCAGTTCCATAGGATCCCAGTTTGGGGCTTCCCAGTCCCATAGGATCCCAGTATGAGGGATCCCAGTTCCATAGGATCCCAGTTTGGGGGTTCCCAGTATGGGAGTTTTCCAGTTTGGGGTTCCCAGTTCCATAGGATCCCAGTTTGGGGTTTCCCAGTTCCATAGGATCCCAGTTTGAGGCTGTCCCAGTTTGGAGGAGGTCCCAGTATGAGGGATCCCAGTCCCATAGGATCCCAGTTTGGGATGGGATGCCAGTATGGGGCTGTCCCAGTTAAGGGTGCTCCCAGTTTGGGGGATCCCAGTCCCATTGGATCCCAGTCTGTGGGGGCTCCCAGTACGGAGTGATCCCAGTTTGGGGGTTCCCAGTTCCATAAGATCCCAGTTTAAGGTGCTCCCAGTTTAGGGGTGCCCCAGTTCAATTGGGTTCCAGTTTCTGGAGATCCCAGTTTGGGGATTCCCAGTTCCATAGGATCCCAGTTTAAGGTGCTCCCAATTTAAGGGTGTCCCAGTTCAATTGGGTTCCAGTTTGGGGTGATCCCTGTTTGGGGGATCCCAGTCCCATAGGGTTCCAGTTTGAGGCTGTCCCAGTTTGGAGGGGGTCCCAATATGAGGGATCCCAGTTTGGGCTGATCCCTGTCCCATAGGATCCCAGTTTGGGGCTTGTGGGGAGAGTGGGCGGGGCTTCGATCGAGGGAGGACGGGCTTAAAGGGGCCGCGTCCCTTTTTCTCTTTCCAACCTGGCAGATGCTGGCCGTCCCTCGGGTTCACCCGCAGCCCCAAGGCGACAACTTGGGCTGGGAGTCCACGCCAGGTTTCTGGTGGCTCGAGGAAAGGTTGCAAGTGTGGCTGCGTGCGTGGCGAGAGGTTTTGTGCACGGGACGGAAGGGATGGGGCATGCTTTGTTTAGTGGAGATGAGATCAGATGGAGGCCAAGCGGAAATTCTGTCGTCCCAGCTGGGTGAGATGCAGAAATTCTGTGGTCCCAGCTCAGTGAGATGCTGGTACTGAGATGCTGTGGACTCTATGCAGAAATCCCTTCTCCAACTCATTTTTCCATCACACAATCAGATCATCCCCTTTCCAATACACATGATGACGTCACAGAGTCCCATGATGACGTCACAGAGTCCCATGATGACGTCACGATACAGAAGCACAGAATCACAGAATCGCTAAGGTTGGAAAAGACCTATAAGATCATCCAGTCCAACCATCCACCTATCACCCATGGTTCTCGCTAAACCACGTCCCTCAACACAAAATCCAGACGTTCCTTGAACACCTCCAGGGTCGGTGACTCCATCACCTCCCTGTGCAGCCCATCCCAGTGCCTGACCACTCTGTCAGAGAAGTAGTATTTCCTAATATCCAGCCTGAATCTCCCCTGGCGCAGCTTGAAGCCATTCCCCCTAGTCCTATCACCAGTTACACGAGAGAAGAGGCCGACCCCCAGCTCGCTACAACCCCCCCTCAAGTAGTTATAGAGAGCAATGAGGTCTCCCCTGAGCCTCCTCTTCTCCAGACTGAACACTCCCAGCTCCCTCAGCCGCTCCTCATCAGCCCTGTGCTCCAGACCCCTCACAGCTTTGTTGCCCTTCTTTGAACACGCTGCAGGGCCTCCATGTCTTTCTTGCAGTGAAGGGCCCACAACTGGACACAGCACTCGAGGTGCGGCCTCACCAGAGCTGAGTACAGGGGGACAATCACTTCCCTGCTCCTGCTGGTCACACTGCTTCTGATACAAGCCAGGATGCCATTGGCCTTCTTGGCCACCCAGGCACACTGCTGGCTCGTGTTCAGCCCAGCGTCAACCAACACCCCCAGCTCCATTTCCTCTACACATCTTCCAGCCACTCCGCCCCAAGCCTGTAGCGTTGCTTGGGGTTGCTGTGGCCAAAGTGCAGGACCCGGCCTTTGGTCTGATTAAACCTCATCCCGTTGGCTTCAGCCCAGTTCTCCACCTGTCCAGATCCCTCTGTAGGGCCTCGCTACCCCCAGGCAGATCGACGCTTCCAGCCAGCTTGGTGTCATCTGCAAACTTCCTGAGGGTGCACTCAGTGCCCTCATCCAGGTCATCAATGAAGATCTTGAAGAGGACAGGCCCCAGCAACGACCCCTGGGGAACCCCACTCGTGGCCGGTCACCAGCTGGATTTGGCTCCATTGACCACCACTCTCTGTGCCTGGCCCTCCAGCAGTTCCTTACCCAGCCAAGATGTACCTGTCCAAGCCATGGACTGCCAGCTTCCGCAGGAGAATGCTGTGGGAGACAGTGTCAAAGGCTTTGTTGAAGTCAAGGTAGACCACATCTACAGCCTTTCCCTCATCCACCAGGCGGGTCACTAGGTCATAGAAGGAGATCAGGTTGGTCAAGCAGGACCTGCCCTTCGTGAACCCATGCTGCTAGCCCTGATCCCCCGGTTGTCCCGCACACTGTGTGATCTCCCTCAAGACAATCTGCTCCATAACCTTCCCTGGCACCGAGGTCAGGCTAACAGCCCTGTAGCTCCCCGGGTCCTCCTTACAGCCCTTCTTGTAGATGGGAGTCACGTTGGCAAGCCTCCAGTCTGCTGGGACCTCACCAGTCAACAAGGAGCGCTGACAGATGATGGAAAGCGGCTCGGCTCTCACCTCCGCCAGTTCCCTCAGCACTCTCGGGTGGATCTCATCCGGCCCCATGGACTTGTGGCAGTCCAGTTGCAGTAGCAGGTCTCTGACTGTTTCCTCCTGAATCGTGGGGGGTTTAGTCTGCTCCCCAGCCGAGTCCACCAGGTCAAAAAGCGGAGTACCCTGAGGATAACTGGTCTGACCTTTAAAGGCAGACGTAAAGAAGGCGTTCAGGACCTCTGCCTTTTCCTTATCCTCACTAGTCACATTCCCAGCCTCGTCCAGTAAAGAATGGAGATTCTCCTTAGTCCTCCTCTTACCGTTGATATATTTGTCAAAGGGTTTCTTGTTTCTTTTTATCCCAGCGGCCAGGTTGAGTTCGAGCCGGGCTTTCGCCTTTCTGATTTTCTCCCTGCACATCTTAACAACTTCTCTGTACTCTCTCTGAGTCGCCCGTCCCTTCCTCCACAGGAGGTAGATTCTCTTTTTCTCCCGGAGCCTCAAGAACAGTTCCCTCTTCATCCACGCCGCTCTCCTTCCCCGCCGGCTCATTTTGCAGCTCAGGGGGACAGCCCGCTCCTGCGCCTTAAGACTTCCTTCCTGAAGAGCAACCGGCTGTCTTGGACCCCTTTACCCTCTAGGACTGAATCCCAGGGGACTCCCCCTACATGTCTTCTAAACAACTCCAAGTCCGCCCTCCGGAAGTCCAAGGTAACAGTTTTGCTGTTCTTCCTCCTGGCTCCTCCAAGAATCGAGAACTCTACCATCTCATGGTCGCTCTGTCCAAGGCAGCCCCCGACCGCCACATCTTCCACCAGAGCTTCTCTGTTTGTGAACAGCAGGTCTAGCGGGGCAGCTCCTCTCGTAGGCTCTCTCACCGGCTGCATCAGAAAGTTATCCTCTATACACTCCAGAAACCTCCTAGACTGCTTCTTCTGCGCTGCGCCGTATTCCCAGCATATGTCAGGGAAGTTGAAGTCCCCCATGAGGACAAGGGCTGGCGATCTCGCAGCTTCTGCCAGCTGCTCATAGAACACCTCATCTGTCTCTTCATCCTGGTTTGGCGGTCTATAGCAGACGCCCACCAGGATGTCTGCCTTGTCAGCCCTTCCCCTGATCTTTACCCATAGGGATTCAACCTTATCATCCCCAGCCACAAACTCGGTAACATCAAAGCATTCTCTAACATACAGAGCCACACCACCACCCCTTCTTCCTTGCCTATCCTTCCTGAAGAGCTTGTAGCCATCCATTGCAGCACTCCAGTCGTGGGAGCAGTCCCACCATGTTTCCGTGATGGCGACTAGGTCATAGCTTGCCTGCCGCACCATGGCTTCCAACTCTTCTTGTTTGTTGCCCATGCTGCGTGCATTGGTGTAGATGCACTTCAGCCGAGCCCCTCGCCTCATCCCTAATCCCATCGCCGATCCCCCAGGCTCATCTCTAGCAGGCCTGGTTTTATCCCCTACCCCCTCCACATCTAGTTTAAAGCCCTCTCTACCAGTCCTGCCAGCTCTTGGGCAAGGATCCGTTTCCCCCTTCGAGACAGGTGAGACCCATCAGCAGACCCCAGGCCAGGTGCCGAGTAGACCGCCCCATGATCAAAGAACCCCAAATTCTTGCTTTTGCACCAGCCTTTCAGCCACGTGTTTATAAGGTGTGTTCTTCTGGTGGTCTCAGCATCCTTCCCTGCCACTGTAGGAATACAGGCAAATACTACCTGTACGCCTGCTCCTTCAACTAACCTCCCCAGTCTCCTAAAGTCATTTTTCATAGTCCTCAGGCTTCTGTCAGTGACCTCATCACTGCCAGCCTGAACTATCAATAAGGGATAATAATCAGAGGAGCGGATCAAACTAGGAAGTTTCCTAGAAATATCCCTGACCCGGGCCCCAGGGAGGCAGCACACCTCCCTACGGGTGGGGGCAGGCCGACATATTGGGCCCTCAGTTCCTTTTAGAAGGGAGTCTCCTATGACTATCACCCTCCTTTCTTTACTGGAGGAGGCAGTCTTTAAGCGTGGGGTTGGACGCCTCTCCTTGGGAATGCTTGGAGGCAGCTCTCCCACTTCATCCTCAGCCACCGCACCCTCCAGTTTCAGGGCTTCAAACCTATTACATAGAGGTACCTGGGGAACCGAGGTAGGTCGGGATGGGGATTGCCTGCATCGCCGAGCTGGGACCTGCTGCCAATCCTCCTCTGCCCTCAAGTTAGCTCTTAGTTAGTTAGAAATGACCTCTCAGGTCATCCAACTGTTAACTCAGCACCATCAAGTCCACCGCTAAACCCACAGCTGTGACCTGTCACCAGATCTGTGCTGTGTCACCCTGCTGGCCCTGAGCCTGTGCTGCTGGGGAGCAGGTGAGGGACTTCCATGGCACGGCACGTCCTTGGTTGGGCTCGATGACCTCAGAGGTCTTCTCCAACCTCCATGATTCTGAGAGTCCAGGACATTCACATTCTAGCATGCTGGGATTCGAGGTTTCTACATTTATAGGATTCTATGTTTCTAGGATTCAACGCTTCTCGGATTCTGGAATTGTAGGAGTGTAGAAATTTAAGCACGTAGGATTCTTGTTCTGTAGGATTCTAAGTTTGTACTTTTCTTAGGTTTGCAGGATGGTAGGACTACAGCTTTCTTAGATTTCTAGATTTCTATGATAGCAGGATTCCAGGTTTCCAGGATTAAAGAATTATAGGGTTCTATGTTTCCAGGATTTAGGTTTTTTGAATGCTAGGTATCTTAGGTTTCTAAGATTCCATGATGCTAGGATTCTAGGTTTCTTCAGTTTATAGAATTCCAGGTTTCTAGGATGTATAGGATTCCAGGATTCTAGGTTCAAGGCTTTCAGGTCTCTAGAACTGTCAGTTTCTAAGGTTTCTCTAGTATTCCAGCATTCTGGGTTTGTAGGTTTGCAGGATGGGCTCTCACGACGACACACTGATGGAAGGGGGTTAAATTTTACCCATTGCTTAAGGCTCACTAAAGCCTTTTGCAAACCACAACAGGAAAAATAAGCTCTAACCTAATTTTACTTAATTGTTTAAGGCTCACCACAGCAAGATCAAGCCTCCATAGTTAACCATAGTTAGTCAGCATGGGTTCATGGAGGGCTCTGGTGAGGCCGCACCTTGAGTACTGGGTCCAGTTTTGGGCCCCTTGCTGCCAGAAAGACATAGAGGCCCTGGAGAGGGTTCAAAGAAGGGCGACAAAGCTGGTGAGGGGTCTAGAGCACAGGCCTGATGAGGAGAGGCTGAAGGAGCTGGGATTGTTCAGTCTGGAGAAGAGGAGGCTCAGGGGAGACCTTATTGCTCTCTATAACTTCCTGAAGGGAATCTGTAGTGAGCTGGGCTAAGGCCTCTTCTCTCGTGTAACTGGTGATAGGACTAGAGGGAATGGCTTCAAGCAGTGCCATGGGAGATTTAGGCCTGACGTTAGGAAATACTACTTTTCTGAAATAGCGATCAGGCCCTGGAATGGGCTGCCCAGGGAAGTGGTGGAGTCACCGACCCTGGAGGTGTTCAAGGAATATCTGGATGTTGTGTTGAGAGACACGGTTTAGTGAGTACTATTGGTGATAGGTGGTGGATGGTTGGACTGGATGATCTCGAAGGTCTTATCCAACCTTGGTAATTCTGTGATTCTGTGGTTCCTCTGTTTGCCATTTCCATTCACTCTGACCTGCTCTGCCATCCCCAGGAAGAGCTCAGTGCACTCTCACAGAGGGCAGTCGTCCTTCCTTCTCTCCTCACCCATCCACTGTAAAGACTCCGTATCCCCCTTGTGCTGCAGTCCAGTTGTGGAAGCCATATAATTGTGTCTCTGTGGTCCAAACAAGAGCTCAAGCCTGAAACTGCGCAAAAATTTCCGGCTCATCATATTTTGGTGTTTTCAATAGTGCAAAACACATGCCAATTGGGAAACATCATTAGGTTTAGCATGGCTGAGGAGCGCATCTGTGGTATTTGTGTTCAGAAGGTGGCACATAGGCATTGGATCCATTGTGAGGCTTGGAGTTGTTCAAGCAGCACAGACACTCTGAGGGCATGGCTTTCCTCAAGGCTCTGTGCTGCATTTGCAGCTGCATGTGAGTGTGCTGGACAGCCCAGGACACTGCCATGACACTAGGCTGCTTCTGAGGCCAGTCACATGAGAGCACATAGAAAACTGAGGTTTCATCAGTTGAAGAATAAAGACTTGTATTAGCTCTGTAGTGCCTTGAGCTCCAGAATATACAGATAGATAGAGAACAGAGACAGATCCGTTTAGTCAGCTGCATAACTCTGCATGTTCCATGGAGATGGGTGGAAAAGGCACACTTGGGTGCCCTAAACACAGGAGTCTGTTGCCATTTAGGATGAACAAGAAAACCACTTAAGGACCACGGATTTAGAGCAGGAGCTCACATGCAAGCAACTCCTTGTCCACATCTGAACTGAACCAGAGGAATCTCAGCTCCTGTGGGTCTGTGGGGAGCTGAATCCCATTTCAGCTGCAGGGTTTCCATCTAGGGATCAGATGCCTGCACTGCTTCAGCTGGATCGTTGCCATGCCCAGGGGAAGTGCGCCCCTCCCTGTCCTTGTCTGTGTGCCCTTTTTGTTACAGCAGACACTCACTGTTAGGCTAACCATATGCCTGGAGTTGGTCACTGTCCAGTGGGCACTGGCGGTTAATTCAGCAGATTTCAGAGTACAGTCATGATGCAGTTGTCTTACAGGAGCTGTTGGCCATGGAGACCCAGGGACATCTCAGGGGAGATCAGCAGGGAGGATAGAAATGACATCCTCTGCTGCTGAGCTGTTCTGGGCTCCTGGGACACAGGGAGCTCCTACAAGTGGGCAGTGCTGCAGAGAGACAGCTGTGCCCAGGAGCAGCCCCTGAGCCCCAGCACACTGCAGGGCTGGGAGCATGATCTGCAAGTGACAGAGACAAGAAGGAAGACAGCTTACAGGCTGTGTGGCATCTTAGCAGGCTGAGAGCTCACTGGAGGAGCATTTCTCACAGCCCTTGACAAGGTCCCTGCTGTGCCCCAGGGGCTGCGTGCCGGGGCAGGGACTCTGCCGCCTGCCAGGCTCAGCACTCAGCACTCAGCACTCAGCACTCAGCCTGCCCAGGGAGCTGCCCAGGGCGCTGCGGGGAGACGTGTCGGGGGAAGGAGCCCCTGGCAGGGCAGGGCAGGGCAGGGGCCTTCTGCTGCCACAGCTGCTGCCTGGGGCAGGGGGATTGCAGCTACACTGCACCCCAGAGTGTTTTCAAAGATGCTTTGCAAGAGGAGAGACAAGGCAGGGATTTTCCATTTCCTGTTCTCTGTTCTTAAGGAAGGGAAGAGGATTGAGACTGAAATCAAAAAGGGGCTGTCAACTTTGAAAACATCTCTTAGACTCCTGAATTGTACTTCTATCTTTTTCTTTTTTTTTTTTTTGGGGGGGGCTGGGTGGGGAGGGGGGAACTGTCACATGGAAAGTGGTTTCAGCTTCACCTTTCTTCATTTTTCTTGAAGGACAGGAACAGTACTACTGAATACGTAGACATGAATAATGCACTTATCCTGTAAACAGGCATCGTTCTCTAACAGAATTTGATGTGCACAGAGGTTGGGATGGGGACTCGGAGTGCAAACAGGGTAAAAATATGAGTCATGTAAATTGCTCAGAGGAGGAAAATATCCAGGAGGCTGGGATATGATTAGGAAATGACAGGAAAGTAAGAGCTCCTTTGACTTCTCCTTCCGAAGGGATTGTGAAGCTCATGAAAATAAATTCAAGTTAGGGAGTTAAACAAACATTTTCCAAAGAGAAAGAAAAACGTTTATAGATTGTTGAGGGAAGAATCCCTGAGAATGGTCTTGTCTCCTCATTATCTTTTGCACTCTGCACAGGACTCCATGCCCAGGAACTGCAGATGCCCAACAGCAGCTCCATCAGCGAGTTCCTCCTGCTGGCGTTGGCAGACATGCGGCAGCTGCAGCTCCTGCACTTCTGGCTCTTGCTGGGCATCTACCTGGCTGCCCTCCTGGGCAACGGCCTCATCAGCACAGCCGTAGCCTGCCACCACCGCCTGCACACCCCCATGTACTTCTTCCTCCTCAGCCTCGCCCTCCTCGACCTGGGTTGCATCTCCACCACTCTCCCCAAAGCCATGGCCAATGCCCTCTGGGACACCAGGATCATCTCCTACGCAGGATGTGCTGCACAGGTCTTTTTCTTTTCTTTTTTGCTATTAGCAGAATATTCCCTTCTCACCATCATGTCCTATGACCGCTACGTTGCCATCTGCAAGCCCCTGCACTACGGGACCTTGATGGACAGCAGAGCTTGTGCCAGCATGGCAGCAGCTGCCTGGGGCACTGGGCTTCTTTATGCTCTTCTGCACACTGCCAATACATTTTCCCTGCCTCTCTGCCAAGGCAATGCCATCAATCAGTTCTTCTGTGAAATCCCCCAGATCCTCAAGCTCTCCTGCTCACACTCCTACCTCAAAGACATTTGGGTTCTTGTGGTCAGTGCATCTTTAGGATTTGGGTGTTTTGTTTTCATTCTTTTCTCCTATGTGCAGATCTTCAGGGCTGTGCTGAGAATGCCCAATGAGCAGGGACGGCACAAAGCCTTCTCCACTTGCCTCCCTCACCTGGCCGTGGTCTCTCTGTTTCTCAGCACTGGCATGGTTGCCTACCTGAAGCCCCCCTCCATCTCCTCCCCATCCCTGGATCTGGCGGTTTCATTTCTGTACTCGGTGGTGCCTCCAGCAGTGAACCCCCTCATCTACAGCATGAGGAACCAGGAGCTCAGGAATGCAGTGAAGAAAATGATGTCATGGTCACATTTCAGCAGGCATGAACTTCACACCTGTCTCAACAAGTGACTCAGTCTGTACAATAACAAACTTATGTTTCTCAGTGATTATAATATTAATTTATGTTTATCACTTCATTTTTCTTTGCTGTTCATATATATATGTGTGTGTGTGTAATTATCATTAGTGGTTATCATGGTCCTACACATATGTTTGGCTTCCTTCTACTTGTACTGAGGCATCACCGTGCTCTCTTTCTCCTGTAGCCCATATGAAATCTGGCTCAGTGCTGACTTTCTCACAGCCTCTGTGTTCCATCTCTGTATCTGCAGGCAAATGAGATGCCAGCAGGCACCGTGGAGCTGATATAGGCCTGATTAGCAAAAGGGATCAATGCATTAGCCAATTGAACAATATATTACTTTAGCAGAAGCAATCAGTGTGTGCTCGTCCTAAATCTTCTGTGTTTAGCTTTGATGGGTATGTGAACAGCCCTGTTTTTATCAAGGATCCTGCTTCACAGGAGCACTGAAAGCATTTTTTTTTTTTTTGCCTCCACCAGGTGCAAGGATGTGTTCTTGGGTTTGGTGTAAACTGTTTGCAGTTATAGAGCACCAAGATAGAAAGTTGCTGATTGTGGCAAAACAAGCAATGGAAGTTTGCCAGATTGGGGGAAAAGAGCTAAAAGGTGAGCCAGGGTGCACGGTGATGAAAAGGAAGATGAAATAAAAGGGAGGAAGTAGGTGCTGTGAGGAGGAGGACATGCGGTGTCAGGGGCTGTGCTGGGGGCACATCTCTGTAGCACTGCACGCATGCTGCCCCACACAGTGCCTGCACTGAGCTGCCAGGGGCTGCCTGTGGGGCGGTGGGGCCGGGCTGTCCTGCAGAGGGGAAGGCAACAGAGCCTCCTGCTGCAGGGCTGGGACCCCAAATCAGCCTGGAACTCAGCGCCCAGCTGTGCTGTGCTCACCTTGCCTGGCTCCCAGGTGCCCCCTGTGCTGCTCTGTCACTGCCCCTCCTCAACAGGATGGGAGAGAAAACATGACTCAACAATTCCTGGGTTGAGGCACAAAGTGTTTTATTCTTTCCTTGCTTAAAACCCAAAGACAACAAACTGTGTGTGTTAATGGCTACATATCAATGCAGGTTTTGTTGTTGTTGTTTGTTTTTTTCTGCACATTTGGGATCAGCTATTGAATTCAGCGTCCCTTTCACGTTAATATATTATTTGAAACCGCACCTAACCCACAACACATTTTACTGTTATTCTATATAATATAAATTATTTCCAACACATACATCTCTCACTGTTAGTTAGGATTTCACATCCTCTTCTTCCTTACCTATTTACCATAATCAAAGTGATATGCCATGTTTCTATTTCATCTTTATTGTCTCATTTCCTGACTTTTTTTTTCCCTAATATTTAAGAATAACTTCCTAAATTACCCCTGTGTACAAGTTGTTATTTCTGTTCTTGCTGTCAGACCCAGTCTGTTGTGTCACTGCAGCTCTGGTAATGATTCATTTGCAGAACTCCAGACCGTTCCAATAACAGCTCTCTGGATCCCAAAGTGAAGGTTGCTAAGTTACAGAAACACACTTATCTACCAGGTGCCAGGCTTTTTTTTTCTGCAGACTGTGGAACAGCCATTGAATTCAGTGTCCCTTTCACCTCAATATATTATTTGAAACTACACCTAACCCACAACACATTTGACAATAGTTTATATAATTTAATGATTTCCAATACAGAAATCTGCCCACTGTTAGTTAGGGTTTCACATCCCTCTTATTCCTTACCTATTTACTCTAATCAAAGTGATATGCCATGTTTCTATTTCATCTTTGTTCTCTCACACCCTGACCTATTTTCCTAATATTTAACGACAACTTCCTAAATTACCCCTGTGTACAAGTTGTTATTTCTGTTCTTGCTGTCAGACCCAGTCTGTTGTGTCACTGCGGCTCTGGTAATGATTCACTTCTGAATGCTTTGGTCATTTGCTGACCATTGTGATAGCAGCTCTTTGGATCCCAAAGTGAAGGTTGCTAAGTTTCAGAAACACACTTATCTACCAGGTGCCAGTTGTAAGCAAAGAAACAATCTCGTAAACAATTTCGTTGCGTGCGCTGTAAAAAGATGTGTTTTATTATAACACAGCCTTAGTCCTGAGATTTACTCTGTTTTATTTAGCTCAATATTTTAAGGATTTAAATGAGAAATCAGTATTTTCCCAAAACTTCATTAAATATCGTGGGTTTTTTTTATGTTCAGAATGATGATGTGGATGCTTTGACAGTGCATCAGTTACACAGGCTGGTACAAAAATCTACCTGGACATTTGGAAGTCCTTTGGCATGGTCCCACATCACACCCTTATCTCTGTGGAGAGATATGTGAGATGGATTTGAAGGGCTGCTTCCCGCTCTGCCCCGAGGAGCCGCGCTGGATTGTGATTGGAGCGCGGTGGCGAACTGACCCAGGTCCAGGGCCCGGGACTCAGGCCTGCAGCCTGCCCTCGCCGTGCAGAAGGATTCTTCTCCTGGGGTCCCATTTTGGGACCGGCAGAGCGGTGATCTCTTCAGCTTGATGGTAAGGTGGCGGGACTGGATGCACTCGAGGAGGGCTGACAAGTGCTGAACTGAGGGATGGAACTGACGTGAGCAAATCAAACTGTATAACCACTGAGTAGTCCTAAAGCAGGTGTGTTTATTCAGGGCTGCACACATGCCAGATGCGGAGGGGATATCGCCACCTAGCCTGCATAATGGAGGCAAGAAATGCACATACTTAAAGAGCAGACTGCTTACATATGCATTAGATGTCCAAGAATAGGCTGGCTTAATTACACTGAGTCCCAAAAATGATTGATACCCCCCCCCCCCAACCCTGAGTCTCAGTTATTTTACGCATACCGTCTTTGCAATGAAAGTCATTGGGTTACTTTCTTAAGCTTGGGTTAGGATGGAGGACGCTTGGCTGCTTCTGGTTGGTCATCTCATCGACCACAACTCCGTTCACCAATCTGCTGCTTCTTCATTAATTTGTGGTTTTACTGTCTGAGCCTGCTACATTGCATTCCAGAAATAGGATAACTAACAGTGTTGTCTGGAAAAATGATCGACCTGCTATCTGCACTAATTGCCTGTAGAAAATGATGCTGTAGAAAAGCATCTGTTATCGGAATGAAAACCTGGCTTAGCAAGGTCAAATCTGCAGCTGCCGATTCAACACCCCATGAAGGCAAATAACATCTAACTAAATTATTTTCTATAATTAAGTAAACCTGGGGTGAAGGGTGAGCAAAAGCTAGAGAAAACTGTCAGTAAACTCAGAATAAAGTGTGAGAAAAAACCCACAGAACTAAGGGAGTAAACTTGGAGAGAAATGTGAATAAAACCTGGAGTAAGGTGTGAGTACGCCAAGTGCAGGGTACGAGGGGGGTGTTCTGGTAACGGGGGATGCTGAGAAGGCGGAGATACTGAACGCCTTCTTTGCTTCTGTCTTCAGTGAAAAAGTTCCCCCTCGGGAATCCCAGACCCTGGCAGTTAGTGAGAAGGTCTGGGGAATGGAAGACTTCCCTTTAGTCAGGGAAGAGGCAGTTTGAGAGCGCCTAGGCAACCCCAATGTTCATAAATCCATGGGACCCGATGGGGTGCATCCACGGGTGCTGAGGGAGCTGGCAGAGGTGATTGCTGAACCGCTCTCTGTCATCTTTGAGAGGTCTTGGAGAATGGGGGAGGTGCCTGAAGACTGGAGGATAGCCAATGTCACTCCGGTCTTCAAAAAGGGCAAGAAGGAAGATCCAGGTAATTACAGGCCAGTCAGCCTCACCTCTGTCCCTGGAAAGGCAATGGAACAGCTTGTGCTGGATGCCATCACCAGACAACTGGAAGAAAAGGAGGCTATCAGGAGTAGTCAGCATGGGTTCACCAGGGGGAGGTCGTGCTTGACCAACCTGGTAGCCTTCTATGTTGTCGTCTCTGGCTGGGTGGATGGGGGGAGAGCAGTGGATGTAGTCTACCTTGATTTCAGCAAGGCGTTTGACACTGTCTCCCACGACATCCTTATAACAAAGCTGAGGAAGTACGGGATAGATGAGTGAACAGTGAGGTGGGTTGAGAACTGGCTGACTGGCAGAGCGCAGAGGGTTGTTGTTGGCGGTGCAGAGTCTGGTTGGAGGCCTGTAACCAGCGGTGTTCCCCAGGGGTCGGTGCTGGGTCCGGTCTTGTTCAACATCTTCATCAATGACCTTGATGAGGGGATAGTGGCCACCCTCAGCAAGTTTGCTGATGATACGAAGTTGGGAGGATTGGCTGACACACCCGATGGCTGTGCTGCCATTCAGCGAGACCTGGACAGGCTGGAGAGCTGGGCAGTAAGAAACCAGATGAGGTTTAACAAAAGCAAGTGTAGAGTCTTGCACCTAGGGAGGAATAATTGCATGCACCAGTACAGGCTGGGGGATGAGCTGCTGGAGAGGAGCTCTGCAGAGAGGGACCTGGGTGTCCTGGTGGACGACAGGTTGGCCATGAGCCAGCAGTGTGCCCTTGTGGCCAAGAGGGCCAATGGCATTCTGGGGTGCATTAAAAAGAGCGTGGCCAGCAGGTCGAGGGAGGTGATCCTCCCCCTCTACTCTGCCCTGGTAAGGCCTCATCTGGAGTACTGTGTCCAGTTCTGGGCTCCCCAGTACAAAAAAGACAGGGATCTCTTGCAAAGAGTCCAGCGGAGAGCCACAAAGATGGTGAAGGGCCTGGAACATCTCCCCTATGAAGAAAGGCTAAGAGAACTGGGTCTGTTCAGCCTTGAGAAGAGAAGACTGAGAGGGGACCTGATCCAGGTCTATAAATAGCTAAGGTGTGGGGGGCAAAGTGGCGAGGCCGGACTCTTTTCAGCAGTGTGCGGAGACAGGACAAGGGGAAACGGCCAGAAGCTGGAGCACAGGAAGTTCCGCACCAATGTGCGCAAGAACTTCTTTACGGTGAGGGTGACGGAGCACTGGAACAGGCTGCCCAGGGAGGTTGTGGAGTCTCCTTCTCTGGAGATATTCAAGACTCGCCTGGACGCCTACCTGTGCGACCTGGTGTAGGGAGCCTGCTTTGGCAGGGGGGTTGGACTCGATGATCTCTGGAGGTCCCTTCCAACCCCTCCAATTCTGTGATTCTGTGATTCTGTGATCACAGGTGTTTGTGATGCTTGAATAACTGCTGGTCATGATTCTGATTTTTTCTCTATTGCTGGAGCTCGTTGAGCCTTCTCATGACGCTGCACTGCACAGCTCCTTGCTTGCTGCTTGTTTTTCCTGCTGCATTGTTTGTCAAGTCTGGGGGCTGGATTAGGGATTTAATTTTGCTGTGCTGTTTGGCCTTGGCTTACATCACGATCAAATTGCCAGCTGATAAACTGAAGTTTTGTGCGCGTTCAGCTCTGCAGTCATTATTGGGTTTTGGAAGTAATACTGTTGATATGATTAGTAATTACACCCTTGGCTTTGTGTCCTCGGGGAGCCCAGCTATGGATGAGGTAAGGGAGGACACCTTCCAGAGGTTCCCCAGCCTCCCTTTCTCTTCTTTCCCTAGAGCTCAAGAGCTAGTTAGCACAGCTCCTGAAAATTTTCTCTATCCGTGGGATGTTCAAACCAGTGTGCTCCCATTACTGTGTGCCGTCAATATGTTTCAGGTTACATTTCAGATTAAACAATCATTCAAAAATATCACAGAGAAATCTGTCCCAAGGCAGGATAGCTCTGCATGGCAGGGGATGTGGGGCGGTCTGGGCAGGTGCCTGGAGCGGTCAGAATCCCCCAGGGGTTTGGAACTTCATCTCCGAGCAACTGCAGAACCCTGAGAAACTGGTAGAATATTTGGGGAAGGTCTGCTGCTGCCCCGGGAATCCTAAAGAGGCACAAATCACTGCAGTGTGCCAGGGCCTGGCCCACACCTACTGAGCTGTGTTCAACACTCTTCAGCATCCCCAAGGGGAAGAGAGCTGGATCTGCTGGCACTGCTGCAGCCTCTCCAACTCCTGGGACAGACCCTGCAGCAGCTCCAGTTCTTGTTCCCAATTCTTACAGGTCCCACGGTTGCTGCAAGCTTTGTGACAAACCCTGCTGTCACTCCTACCCTCACCATGAGCCCTGTGGTCACTCCTGCTACTGCTCCTGTAGCTGTTCCACGTCCTGTGGTAAGAAAAGGAAAAGAATTCCTCCCAAGGGAGGTGCATTGTGCCAAGAGGTACAGCCCCGTGGTCCCTCCAGCTCCCAGGACAAGCCCTGCGGTTGCTTCAACCCCTGCAACAGGACCTGGAGTTGCAAATATAAGCACATACATATTGGAACCTATGCAAAAATGTTTGCAACTGCTTATACGATATATATCATGGAATCATAGCATCGTAGGATCATAGAATCATAGACTGGTCTGGGTTGAAAAGGACACAGTGATCATCCAGTTTCAACCTCCCTGCTGTGTGCAGGGACACCAAACACTAGACAAGGCTGCCCAGAGCCACATCCAGCCTAGCCTGCAATGCATTCAGGGGTGGAGCATCCACAACCTCCTTGGGTAAAAGCTGAATATATACTATATATATCTTATATGCGTAAATACATATGTCAAAATTATTATCCTTTTCTTTTTCGCTGCCTTACTAGATAATATTATCTCAACTCACAGATTTGACTTTGTGGTTTTATTCCAGTTTTCTCCGCTCTTCCACTGGGAAGGGGGGCAGTGAGAGAACAACCATGTGATGCTGAGCCACTTCCATGTTAATCCACACTACCATTCTGAGTCCACAACAGATTAACTTAGGACTCTGGAACTGCCCCCGTGACTCAGTGAAGAGCACCAGAAGATCTCAAGGTTTTTCAAGAGAGCAGCTCCTGAGGTTTATTCCTTACACCGGCTGTGGAAGAGGCCTCCAGTTCTCCGGTCCTGCTCTGATGAGCCCCTCTTGTTATGGGGGTTCCAGCAAGGAGACCAGCTGTGACACCGCGGTTCAGATGTAGAGACAACAGCACTGTGGTGAGACACACAAGACCTTCAGGTCTGCACAAATGCAAGGACTTGAGAGCAGTGTAAAGAGACCAGGAATGAAAAGAGTGTGTTGTGCTGCTGTCCTTGGCTGTAACTACCCCAGATCCGGACAAGGTAGGGAGAGAGAAGAGCTAAGAAAAGAAAAACTACTTTTGAAAGCATTTTAGGAACCTTTTAACCTATGCCAGGAACCTGGTTCCATATTTACATGAGCTCTTGGTGTGAGAAAATGGAAAGTAGATGGAAAGAAGAAGTGGAATAAATTGCAATGTTTTTTTCAAGATTATTGTATTACACTTACAAACACAAACAAAAAGTCATACATACATCAAATATAAAGAACCATCACAGGGAATTGTGTGAGGATGATGTGCACTTTACTGAAGCTGGAATATTGCATATTGCAACACTTTGCTGAAGGCATGCTTGATCTCCTTGTTCCTCATGCTATAGATAATAGGGTTCACTGCTGGAGGCACCACCGAGTATAGAAATGACACCACCAGGTCCAGGGATGGGGAAGAAAGGGAGTGTGGCTTCAGGTAGGCAATCATGCCTGTGCTGAGAAACAGGCAGACCACAGCGAGGTGAGGGAGGCACGTGGAGAAGGCTTTGTGCCGTCCCTGCTCAGAGGGCATCCTCAGCACAGCCCTGAAGATCTGCACATAGGACACAACAATGAAAACAAAGCACCCGAAGGCTAAACAGACACTTACAAGGAGAAACCCAAATTCCCTGAAGGAGGACTGTGAGCAAGAGAGCTTGAGGATGTGGGGGATTTCACAGAAGAACTGATTGATGGCATTGCCTTGGCAGAGAGGCAGTGAAAATATATTGGCAGTGTGCAGCAGGGAATAGAGAACCCCAGTGCCCCAGGCAGCTGCTGCCATGCTGGCACAAGCTCTGCTGTCCATCAAGGTCCCGTAGTGCAGGGGCTTGCAGATGGCAACGTAGCGGTCATAGGACATGATGGTGAGAATGCAATACTCTGCTGAAAACAAAAACAAAAAGAAAAAGAGCTGTGCAGCACAACCTGCGTAGGAGATGTGCCTGTTGTCCCAGAGGGCATTGGCCATGGCTTTGGGGAGAGTGGTGGAGATGCAACCCAGGTCGAGGAGGGCGAGGTTGAGGAGGAAGAAGTGCATGGGGGTGTGCAGGCGGTGGTGGCAGGCTACGGCTGTGCTGATGAGGCCGTTGCCCAGGAGGGCAGCCAGGTAGATGCCCAGCAAGAGCCAGAAGTGCAGGAGCTGCAGCTGCCGCGTGTCTGCCAGCGCCAGCAGGAGGAACTCGCTGATGGAGCTGCTGTTGGGCATCTGCAGTTCCTGGGTATGGAGTCCTGTGCACAGTGCAAAAGATAATGAGGAGACAAGACCATTCTCAGGGATTCTTCCCTCAACAATCTATAAATGTTTTTCTTTCTTTTTGGAAAATGTTCATTTAGCTCCATAACTTGAATTTATTTTCATGAGCTTCACAATCCCTTAGGAAGGAGAAGTTAAAGGAGCACTTACTTTCCTCTCATTTCCTAATTATATCCCAGCCTCCTGGATATTTTCCTCCTCTGAGCAACTTACATGACTCATATTTTTACCATTTGCACTTCGAGTCCCCATCCCAACCTCTGTGCACATCAAATTCTGATAGAGAAAGATGCCTGTTTACAGGATAAGTGCATTATTCATGTCTACGTATTCAGTAGTACTGTTCCTGTCCTTCAAGATAGGTGAAGAAAGGTGAAGCTGAAACCACTTTCCATGTGACAGTTAAAAAAAAAAAAAAAAAAAAAAAAAAAAAGAAAAAGATAAAAGTACAATTCAGGAGTCTAAGAGGTGTTTTCAAAGTTGACAGCCCCTTTTAGATTTCAGCCTCCAATCCTCTTCCCTTCCTTATGAACAGAGAAAAGGAAATGGAAAATCCCTGCCTTGTCTCTCCTCTTGCAAAGCATCTTTGAAAACACTCTAGGCTTCAGTGTAGCTGCAATCCCCTTGCCCCAGGCAGCAGCTGTGGCAGCAGAAGGCCCCTGCCCTACCCTGCCGTGCTGGGGGCTCCTTCCCCCCACACGTCTCCCCGCAGTGCCCTGGGCAGCTCCCTGGGCAGGCTGAGTGCTGAGTGCTGAGTGCTGAGCGCTGAGCGCTGAGTGCTGAGTGCTGAGCGCTGAGTGCTGAGTGCTGAGTGCTGAGTGCTGAGTGCTGAGCCTGGCAGGCGGCAGAGTCCCTGCCCCGGCACACAGCCCCTGGGGCACAGCAGGGACCTGCTCTGCAGGACAGCCCTGGGCACCAGGCTGCACAGCCTGCAGCCGTCCTGCAACACACAGCCCTCAGGGCTGTGCTCTGATGCTGCAGCAGGAAAGCCCTCGGCTGGAGCAGATCTTTTTCAGTGATAAGGAAGCAGTGTATGCAGCCGATTTTGCAATGGGATGTCCCAAATTTAGTGATCCCTGCGGAAAAAGCCACTACACTGCCTGCAATGAGAAACCTACCTTGTCAAGGGCTGTGAGAAATGCTCCTCCAGTGAGCTCTCAGCCTGCTAAGATGCCACACAGCCTGTAAGCTCTCTTCCTCCTTCTCTCTGTCACTTGCAGATCATGATCCCAGCCCTGCAGTGTGCTGGGGCTCAGGGGCTGCTCCTGGGCACAGCTGTCTCTCTTCAGCACTGCCCACTTGTAGGAGCTCCCTGTGTCCCAGGAGCCCAGAACAGCTCAGCAGCAGAGGATGTCATTTCTATCCTCCCTGCTGATCTCCCCTGAGATGTCCCTGGGTCTGCATGGCCAACAGCTCCTGTAAGACAACTGCATCATGACTGTACTCTGAAATCTGCTGAATTAACCGCCAGTGCCCACTGGACAGTGACCAACTCCAGACATATGGTTAGCCTAACAGTGAGTGTCTGCTGTAACAAAAAGGGCACACAGACAAGGACAGGGAGGGGCGCACTTCCCCTGGGCATGGCAACGATCCAGCTGAAGCAGTGCAGGCATCTCATCCCTAGAGGGAAACCCTATGACTGAAATGGGATTCAGCTTCCCACAGACCCCAGGAGCTGAGATTCCTCTGGTTCAGTTCAGATGTGGACAAGGAGTTGCTTGCATGTGAGCTCCTGCTCTAAATCCGTGGTCCTTAAGTGGTTTTCTTGTTCATCCTAAATGGCAACAGACTCCTGTGTTTAGGGCACCCAAGTGTGCCTTTTCCACCCATCTCCATGGAACATGCAGAGTTATGCAGCTGACTAAACGGATCTGTCTCTGTTCTCTATCTATCTGTATATTCTGGAGCTCAAGGCACTACAGAGCTAATACAAGTCTTTATTCTTCAAGTGATGAAACCTCAGTTTTCTATGTGCTCTCATGTGACTGGCCTCAGAAGCAGCCTAGTGTCATGGCAGTGTCCTGGGCTGTCCTGCACACTCACATGCAGCTGCAAATGCAGCACAGAGCCTTGAGGAAAGCCATGCCCTCAGAGTCTCTGTGCTGCTTGGACAACTCCAAGCCTCACAATGGGTCCAATGCCTGTGTGCCACCTTCTGAACACAAATACCACAGATGTGCTCCTCAGCCATGCTAAACCTAATGATGTTTCCCAATTGGCATGTGTTTTGCACTATTGAAAACACCAAAATATGATGAGCCGGAAATTTGTGTGCAGTCCCAGGCTTGAGCTCTTGTTTGGACCACAGAGACACGATTATATGGCTTCCACAGCTGGACTGCAGCACAAGGGGGATACAGAGTCTTTACAGTGGATGGGTGAGGAGAGAAGGAAGGGCGACTGCCCTCTGTGAGAGTGCACTGAGCTCTTCCTGGGGATGGCAGAGCAGCCAGGACAGAGCGAATGGAAATGGCAAAGAGAGGAACCACAGAATCACAGAATTACCAAGGTTGGATAAGACCTTCGAGATCATCCAGTCCAACCATCCACCACCTATCACCAATAGCACTCACTAAACCGTGTCTCTCAACACAACATCCAGACGTTCCTTGAACACCTCCAGGGTCGGTGACTCCACCACTTCCCTGGGCAGCCCATTCCAGGGCCTGATCGCTATTTCAGAAAAGTAGTATTTCCTAACGTCAGGCCTAAATCTCCCCTGGCACTGCTTGAAACCATTCCCTCTAGTCCTATCACCAGTTACACGAGAGAAGAGGCCTTAGCCCAGCTCACTACAGATTCCCTTCAGGTAGTTATAGAGAGCAGTAAGGTCTCCCCTGAGCCTCCTCTTCTCCAGACTGAACAATCCCAGCTCCTTCAGCCTCTCCTCATCAGGCCTGTGCTCCAGACCCCTCACCAGCTTTGTCGCCCTTCTTTGAACCCTCTCCAGGGCCTCAATGTCTTTCTTGCATCAAGGGTCCCAAAACTGGACCCAGTACTCAAGGTGCGGCCTCACCAGAGCCCTCCATGAACCCATGCTGACTAACTATGGTTGACTATGGAGGCTTGATCTTGCTGTGGTGAGCCTTAAACAATGGGTAAAATTAGGTTAGAGCTTATTTTTCCTGTTGTGGTTTGCAAAAGGCTTTAGTGAGCCTTAAGCAATGGGAAAAATTTAACCCCCTTCCATCAGTGTGTCGTCGTGAGAGCCCATCCTGCAACCCTAGAAACCCAGAATCCTGGAATACTAGGGAAACCTTAGAAACTTACAGTTCTAGAGACCTAAAAGCCTTAAACCTAGAATCCTGAAATCCTATAAATCCTAGAAATCTAAGAAAGCCATAATCCTATCATCCTGCAAATCTAACAAAAGTAGAAATTTAGAATCCTACAGAACAAGAATCCTACATGCTTACATTCCTACACTCCTACAACTCTAGAATTCTAAAGCGTAGAATCCTAGAAACATAGAATCCTATAAATGCAGAAACCTAGAATCCCAGCATGCTAGAATGTGAATGTCCTGGACTCTCAGAATCATCCAGGTTGAAGAAGACATCTGAGGTCATCGAGCCCAACCAAGGACATGCTGTTCCACAGAAGTCCCTCACCTGCTCCCCAGCAGCACAGGCTCAGGGCCAGCAGGGTGACACAGCACAGATCTGGTGACAGGTCACAGCTGTGGGTTTAGCGGTGGACTTGATGGAGCTGAGTTAACAGTTGGATGACCTGAGAGGTCATTTCTAACCTAAATGATGCCATGATGCCATGATGGGGAGATCACTGCAGGGGGAGATCACAGCCTGAGAACTCAGACCTCATCACTTTTTACTTGTTCAGTGTTGTACTGTTACAAAAGCCTGAGCATTTCTTTGTAGATGTCCTCAAACCAGCCAAGGGGCTTTCCTGAGGAGAACCTTTCACGTGAAATTGCGATCAAGTGTCATCCACCTGCTTTGTGTTTATCACAAAAACAGCCCGTTCCTCACCTCGGCCAATATTCCTCAGTGATGGCAGCACGGACAGTTCATTGGTTCTTTCCAAAAGAACTCCAGAGTAGGAATAATGCCACGCTGTATTTAACTATAGTGAACAAGGCAGCACTGCTAAGCTCTGACAAACACTGCGCAGAGCAGAATCTGCCCAAAGGAAGCTCTTCCAGCTGGCTGCTCTCTGGCCAATTTCCAAAGCAAACGCTGAACTGCTCTTTTCAGAGAGGACCCACAACAGCTCTCTTATTTATGGGAAATGCCCCGTGAAGCTCTGACCAGCTGGCTTTCTGTCAGATGGAGCACTTCACATTGGCTTATCATCTTTCCTTGAAGAATCCTTGAGTTGTTTGCAGTTCTAAGCCATCTATCAGTGATCTATTATTTCTTTCCTTTCATCTGGATAAAACAAGCTTCACTTACAGCCATGACAGGAGGCTGCATCGTGACGGGAACAAAACCCATAGGACACCTTTGTTCTGCTGAAACTCAGGCACACAGCCCAGTGACTTCAGAACCTAACGCCAATTTTCACCCCCAGCCTTGGATTCCCTGCCTGTGTGTCCTCATGACAATCTGTCCTCACGGACAGAGGCAGCACTACGGCCATGTCAGACACGCGACACAGATTTCTGGATGCAACGTGGGGACTTCTGATGCTGGCTATTGAAGAGCGCAGAAAATACATGACACATCTCCTGACGTGGCCTTAGGGGTCTCGGCCATCCTAAATGATTCCATGATTCTAGAAGTCATGGTCTTTAGGTTTGGTAAGGAGGAAACGTGTCTGCCATAGCCCAGGTCTGTTATTCACTCCTGATATAACATTTGGTAGGGTGGTTGGTGGCCCTGCATGTGGCAGGGGGATTGGAGATTCATGATCCTTGGGGTCCCTTCCAACCCTGGCAATTCTGTGATTCTGTGATTCTGTGACCTCCTGCATGACCACAGAGGCAGAGTGGACACTGCCAGCCTCCCTATGCCTATGTGTCCCCAACACCCACCTGTCCCCACAGACTTCCAGGTCCCTGTCACCAATCAGTTCCCATTTGGCTGCATGTCCCCATATCCCCATATCTTCATGATTTCCCCATATTGCCATGAGATTCTCATGTCCCCATGAAGTCCCCATTTCCCCATGATGCTCCCATATCTTCGTGTCCCCATATCCTTATGTCTCCTTGCTTTCCAAATATCTGCATAATTTCCTCACTGCCCACATCCCAGTTGCCCTCTCACCTCCCAGTGTCCCCAAATGCTGTGTCCCCAGTTCCCCAAACTATCAGCCCAACACCTTGCATCACTCAAGGACTCAAGAGAAGTCAGGGATGAATCCTTGGACAAAGTCTTGATATGGGGACGGTGGTCCTGGGGACAGAAAGGCTGGGGTGTGCTAGGTGCTGGCATTTGGGAGCTTTGGGCTCAGTGCCATGGGGATCCCAGCACTCAATGTTCTTCTTCTGATCCCTGGCTCCCTCCTGTGCCCCGGGGCTGGGGCAGGGAATGGCTGCATGCCAGGTCAGTCCGAGCCAAGGGAGCCTGCCAAACGCAGGGGCACTCGGGGGTTGTGGGGAGGGAGAGTGGGAGGATAAAAGCAGCCCTTGCCTCCTGCAGCCTCACCCAGCTCCCAGAGCACAGAGGAAGATGAAGGCAGCTGCGCTCAGCCTCGTGATGCTCCTCGCTGCCCTGTGCTGCACAGTGGAAGCTCAGGTGAAGCATCCATGGGGGATGTGGGCTGGGGATGGAGGGGATTGGCCATGGGGATCCCTGATGCCAAGGTCTTTCTCACTCCCTCTCCTACTCCTCTCCCCACAGCCACATGTGTATTTGCAACCCTCAGAAGAAATGCTGGTGAGTGCCTGGGAGCTTAGCTAAGGAGCTTAGCAGGGACTGGGGGGTCTGTCCCTGAAGGCAGAGACCACCCCTCAACTTGGCACATCCAAATTCCTTCCATTTGCACTCTAGTCCCTTTTTCTTAGGGTGCCCAAATCCTTTCTCTTGGGGGCTCCAAATGCCCTCTCTTTGGGTCCCCATATCCCATCCTTTTGGCACCCAGTCTCCTTTCTTTGGCACCCCAATTCTCATCTCTTTAGGTCCCCTATCCCCTCTGTTTCGTTTTCCCCGCATTCTCCTCTCTTTGAGATCCCCATTCCTCTCAATTTGGAACCGCCAAGTCTCTTAGCACCCCTATTCCCCTCCCTTGGGCCCTCCAAGCTTTTGCCCTGTTCCTATGTCCAACCCCAACTAAGAGCTCCTCCATGGGCAGAGGCACACACAGACCTTGGCAGCTATGGGGGGGGGGGGGGGGGGTAGACCCAGGGCCAACCAGGGGGCTTGGGTGGGGACATCCTGTGATCCCCAGTCTCACAGTTCCCTTATGGCTGCCCCATGTCTCTTCTTCCCCAGCTGGAGCCACTACCTGTTGCTATCCACCTTCCTGGTCCTGTAAGTAGAGGGGCAACCCTGGAGCGAGAACAGAGCTGGGATGTGTTGCTGTCCTCTCTGTTTTCCTGGGACTTGGGGACATCCCTGGGCCCCAAAGACTCTGTTTGGCTCCCTCCTGTTTCGGGTGGTCAGTGGGCAGGGGAAGGAGGCAGTTGGGGCAGCTGGGGCTGAGCAGGTTACAGGACCTTGCCTTGGCCATGGTGTTCTAGTACCCACAATGGGTCCCTGCACCTTCAGGGCATCTCAGTGTGTCCCAGTATCCTTGGTGTTCCCAGTGTGTCCCAGCCTTTCCCATTGTCCCTCGGTGTGTCCCTACACCTCCTTTCTCCCCAGGTCGTGCTCAGCACAGAAGCAGAGGAGGATCCCCTGCGTGTGAGACGCGCAGCCCTGGATCTGCGTGTCTAGGTGAGCAGCACGGGGACACCTGCAACCCCACAGGGCACTTGGGGACCTTGGGTGTCCTGTAGCCCTGAGGATCAGGGGCTGGGGAAGGATGGTATGGAGGGGACTGTCCCTGGCCTGCTCCAGGGGGACCTGGGTACTGTCACCTCCATACCTTCCCTTGCACTCTATGGGGCAGTGCAGAGGAGGGGATTTGGAAGGGGCAAGCTCAGGCTGTCCTATGGATAGCCAAGGGTCACCGTGCAGGTGGAACAGGGGCTGTGGCTGCTGTCCCAAGGAGACCCACATCCTGCCCTGGGCCTGTTGGCTGCTGCCAGTCCTTCTTCTCCTGCCCTAAGTCCTTGGGGACAAACCTGCAGGGACAAGGATTTTCCTCACCTCTGATGCCCTTTGACGTCCTCTGATGACCAGCGCTGCCCTCTGATGACCAATGTTGCCCTCTGATGACCAATGAAGACCCTGATGATTAATGACACCCTCCGATGATCAATAAATCCCTCAGCAAAGCTACACTCTGTGTGTCTGTGTCCTTGTTCTCATGCTCAGCTGGGACCACTCGGATCTGTTCCGGCCTGGCAGTGGCCACCCTAATGTGCAGGGAGGGGTCCCCAGCTCCATGCCATGCACACCGTGACCTACACCCCTGTGGGCTTTCCCACTCTCTTATCATCTGCTCCAAAATCCTGAAGGAAAGAGCTCCTCATGTGCCAAGCAGCCTCAATACCCTCCATCTGTTCTCTCCCAGATCCTCCTTCCAGTTTCTCCAAACCCTTCACCCTTTGCTCTACCTCTGCATGGCCACAGTGTGACCACATCACCCTCCTTTAGCCCCCTCTTTTATTGCAGCTACCTGTCCCTCCTTTGGGTCTGCTTCATTCCTCTTCCTTCAGTCCCCCTACCCCCTACCCCGTCACCTACAACAAGGTCTGCATATCCCCACCCATGGACTCCTCAAATATCCTGATGATCAATGAAGCCCTCTGATGACCAGTGACACCCGCTCTCGATTAATGAAGCCTTCTGATGGTTAATGAACACCTCTGACAACCAGTGGAACACTCTGACAGCCAACAAAGCCTTCAGATGACCACAGACACCTTCTGATGGCAAAATAAGCCCTCTGACGATCAGCAGATTGCTGCTTCACGTGCAGGGAAGGGAACGGTGGGAAAGAAAGATTCCGACATCATACTGGTACATAGCATGGTTTGCTCATCATAACATAATGGTTTGCTTCTGATTTAATCAGAGAATCTGGAGAGGAGTGTGGGGCTGCACCTGACTTCCCCGAGAGACATGACTGTAGTTGAAGAGATGAGGCAGGTGATAATCTGCAGACAAAGCAGTGCTGCCTGATGTTGGTCAGGGTGAGCTCCTTCGACCAGTTTGATGACCATGGGTCTGGAGATCATGGAATCCTAGAATCACCAAGGTTGGAAAAGACCTTTGAGATCATCCAGTCCAACCGTCCACCCATCACCAACAGTTCTCACTCAACCATGTCCCTCAACACAACGTCTTCACATTCCTTGCACACCTCCAGGGTCGGTGACTCCACCACCTCCCTGGGCTGCCCATTCCAGTGCCTGACCACCCTTTTGGTAATGTAGTATTTCCTAAAGTCCAGCCTTGGCGCAACTTGAGGTCATTCCCTCTTGTCCTATTACTGTCACGTGAGAGAAGAGGCTGACCCCCAGCTCACTGCAACCTCCCTTCAAGTAGTTACAGAGAGCAATCAGGTTTCCCCTGAGCCTCCTCTTCTCCATACAAACAATCCCAGCTCCCTCAGCTGCTCCTCATAAGACTTGTGCTCCAGACTCCTTACCAGCTTTGTTATCCTTCTGTGGACATGCTCCAGGGCCTCAATGTCCTCCTTGCAGTGAGGAGCCTAAAAGTGAATGCAGCACTGAAGTTACAGCCTCACCAGTGCACAGTACGGAGGGACAATGACTTCCCTATTCCTGCTAGCAATGCTTTTTCTCATGCAAGCCAAGATGCCATTGACCTTCTTGGCCACCTGGGCACACTGCTGGCTCATGTTCCTACAAGCATCGACCAGTACCCCCAGGTCCACATACCCTATGCAGTCTTCCAGCCACTCTGCCCCACACCTGTAGGGTTGCCTGGGGTTGCTGTGACCAAAGCCCAGCACCTGGCATTTGGCCTTATTCTATTCCATCCCATTGGCTTCAGCCTGCCAGATCCCTCTGTAGGGCCATGCAATCCCTGGGCAGATCGACGCTTCCTGCCACCTTGGTGTCATCTGCAAGTCATGGATGATGGCAAATGCCTTATGGGGGTGGTTACAGCAGTGGGAGCACAATAACTTGCAGTGGAGGGGTAAACCTATTTGGTCTGTGCAAAGATATTGCTGCTCAAATAAAGAATATGGTTGCAAAGGTGCACCATGTGGATGCTCATGTGCCCAAGAGTCGGGCTGCTGACGAACAGCAAAATAACCATCAGGTGGACCGAGATGCCAAAATTGAGGTGGCTCAAATAGACCTGGACTGGCAGAAAACAAGGGTGAATTATTTCTAGCTCGGTGGGCTCATGAGACCTCGGGCCATCAGGGGAGAGATGCAACATATAAGTGAGCGAGAGACCGAGGGGTGGACTTAACTGTGGATGCTATTGCACAGGTTATTCATGACTGTGACACATGTGCCATAATTAAACAAACCAAGAGGATGAAACCACTCTGGGAGGAAAGGCGATGGCAAAAGTATAAATATGGGGAGGCATGGCAGGTTGATTCTATCACCTTGCCACGATCCCGCAGTGGTAAGTGTTATGTGCTTACCATGGTGGAGGCAACCACTGGGTGGCTTGAAACATATGCAGTACCCCATGCTACCGCCCGAAACACCTTATTGGGTGTGGAGAAACAAGTCCTGTGCAGACATGGCACCCCAGAAAGAATTGAGTCAGATAATGGGATTCATTTCAAAAATTCTCTTGTAAATACTTGGGCCAAAGATCATGGCATTGAGTGGATTTACCATATTCCCTACCATGCGCCAGCCTCTGGTAAAATTGAACGATACAGTGGGTTGTTAAAAACTGTGCTGAAAGCAATGGGTGTCGGATCATTTAAGCACAGGGAGAAGCATTTTGCAGAAGCCACCTGGTTGGCCAATAGCAGAGGATCTATCAGTCGTGATGGTCCTACCATATCCAGCTCCCTACATGCTGTAGAGGGAGATAAAGTCCCTGTTGTACACATAAAGTGCATGGTGGGAAAAGAGTTTGGGTCCTTGCAGCCTCTGGATGTTTCCTCGAGGGCATCTGCGTGTGAGCGTGCAAAAGGGCCGCGTTGCACACGTGTCTGCACGCGCGTGTGTGCCTGCATAACCACGGCTGGGAGCATCGGGGTCTTTGCACGTGGCTGCGTGGTTTTGCACACGGCTGCACGCTCGCGGGTGGTGCGTGCACATGGGTGTGTGTGAATGCAGAGGGGTGTGTGTGAGTGCCTCTTTGCACTCGTGTGCACGGTTCTGCACACACGCGCATTCCGACGCTGCCAGGGGCCGCGGAAGCAAAGCGGGCGCACGGCGACAGGCATCGCCGCGGGCAGCCGGGCCGGGGCCAGCCGGGACGCGCGCGGTGATGACGCAAAAACCGCGCGACCGCACAAGCCAAGGACCCCGCGCGCAGCGCCCGCCCCGTTCCGCGGGCCGACCAATGGCAGCGCGGCGGAGGCGGGCCGAGCGCGGGCTCTCCGCCAATGGCGGCCGCCGCTGCGACGGAGCCGGCGGAGCGCGGGGCTCCGCCGGGGGAAAGCGGCGCTCCGCCGCCCCGCGTCCCCGCCGCCGCCCGCCCCGTGCCTCGGGGACGCCGGGCGGTCAGGGGCAGGCGGCGCGGGGCCGTCCGTCCCCCGTCGGCACCGAGCCGTCCTCCGGAGTCGCCGTTCGGACGGGAGCCGGTCGGGAACGCGCTCGTTTCCGTGGATCGCTCTGCGCGTTCATCGATTAAACGTCGAACCTTCGTTTCCCGGCGCTTCTGCCCGCGCTCGTTTCTGCAGCTCCGATAACCCGCCCCGTCCCCGCGCCCGGCGCCGGGTGAGGACGGGGCGGCGCGAACGGCCGTGTCATAGGATGCGAGCGCCGGCCCCGTCGCTCCCCCCGCATCCCCTGCCCTCCTCGGCACCGCGTGGGAAATGGCTGGGCTGGGATTCTGGGAGAGCCGGGGCGGCTCAGCCCGCAGAAGAGGAGCTCGGGGGGATCCCGGGCACGGCCGTCGGTCCCCGCAGGGAGGCGCGGAGAGGACGGAGCCGGGCCGCGCCCGGCGGTGCCCAGCGGCAGGACCGGAGGCTCGCACTGCAGCATAGCGGGTTTCCCTGTATGTCACCACTGAGCCCCCAGCTCGGGTCAGCGCCATTGGATATTTTTGCCAGTGATCACAATGCAGGAGATGAGTGCATCCTCGTGAAATCCACCAGGCATCCTAAGGCACGAGGTGCTGCTGGCACTCCTGAGGCTTTTAAGGGACAGCAGGGAAAACTGGAGGGCTCACAGAATCACAGAATCACAGAATCACAGAATTGCCTGGGTTGGAAGGGACCTCAAGGATCATGTATCTCCAACCTCCCTGCCATATGCAGGGCCACCAATCATCCCACTAAGGGCCACCAAAATCCCACCAGGCTGCCCAGGGCCCCATCCAATCTGGCCTTGAACACCTCCAGGGATGGATGGGGCATCCACAACCTCTCTGGGCAGCCTGTTCCAGTACCTCACCACTCTCTCTGTAAAGAATTTCCCCCTGACGTCCAACCTAAATCTCCCTTCCCTCAACTTAAAACCATTTCCCCTTGTCCTGCTATCACTCACCCTTTCAAAGAGTTGATTCCCCTCCTCTTTGTAGGCTCCCTTTAGGTACTGAAAGGCTGCAATGAGGTCACCCCGCAGCCTTCTCTTCTCCAGGCTGAACAAGCCCAGCTCCTTCAGCCTGTCCTCATAGGGGAGGTGCTCCAGTCCCCTGATCATCTTTGTGGCCCTCCTCTGGACCCTCTCCAACAGTTCCCTGTCTTTCTTGTAGTGGGGGCTCCACACTTGGACGCAGTACTCCAGATGGGGCCTCACAAGAGCAGAGTAGAGGGGAACAATCACCTCCCTGTCCCTGCTGGCCACCCCTCTTTTGATGGAGGATGCAGGAGATGAGTGCATCCTTGTGAAATCCACAAGGCATCCTATGGCACGAGGTGCTGCTGGCACTCCTGAGGCTTTTAAGGGACAGCAGGGAAAACTGGAGGGCTCAGGGCAGTAGGCGGGGGCTCTTGAAGGGACTTTGAGGTGCCGTGGGTTCAGAATTGCGTTTTTTCCTCATGTTTCACACAGAAGGTAGCAGTTTGGCTCAGCACCTCGAGGTGGCAGCAGGACCCCCAGCAATGGAAACGTCCACTGCCCAGAGCCCCGTGTATGGCTGTGGGAAAGATGGAGGGTGGAATAAACGTAGAACATGCACAGGAAGTTATCAGATCAAATTCCAAGTTGGCACCAAGCTTCCCCCAGCAGCTCTTTGCAGGCAGCTCAGTCATCGTGTTTTATTCTCTCCTCACTCAGTCCAAAAGCATTATCCCCATCTGCCAGCAGCTGTTACCCCCGACCTTGGCACTGGGCAGTGCTTCAGCAGCACCAAGTTGCCTCTGTGGTCCTCATTCACCTCACTGCGTTAGCACTCAAATGTTATTCTCATTAAACTACATCCTTTCTTTCCTCCTTCAAATAAAATTTTTGTCAGACTAGAGAAATAGAAGGCTGCATCTGGGACAGTCTGCAAAATAGTGCACCACAGGGAAGCAATGCTGAAGGCCGAGAGAGGTCTGTGCCAAGGAGCGCATCTGCAAGACAAAAGGGAAATATCACCCTGCAGCCTTCTCCTTTAAAGCACAAGGGAACACCTTAGAAAGACAGAGCACACTTCATATGCTCAAAATCCAGCACGTCAAGCTGGCAAGAGAGGATTCTGAACTGCCATCCTTTACGCTTCCCTCCACAGTGGGGTCTGTCACACAGAGCTGGGTAGGAACTTACTGGCACTGGCAGGGCCCTTTCTTGCAGCACTCCTGATAGTTAGGATTAAATGTACAAAGAAATCATAACAGAAGTCCACTGTGAAAACTACCTGTAACGTTGTTCCTTCCACAAGCAAACAATGCTAGTAAAAATTCCTGCACCAAAAAGAAGCAAAGATGGCATGCAGGACAGAAAAAGGTAGTGTGCGTGTTTAAAGGCATTTTAGAGCCTAATGGCTCTTGCTACAGCACACCTGACTCACGTTAAAAGCTGAACAGCACAAGAATGCCTGTTTCCATCAGCAGCCATCATCCAGAACAGCCAGACTGCTGAGGTCACCTGGCCCAAACGTTCTTTTTGCTCAGCTCTTTATTCCTGCAAGACAGATCTGATCACGGCACGTGCGTCAGTCTTCAAACAGCCCATCCTAGCAGCAAGGAGCACGGAGTGGCACTAATACTTCTTCACTGGTGGGAATCTCAACAGAAGGGGTTGTGCTAAAGGTGTGAGGGTAAGGGAACATCCCTATCAAGGTACAAGTCTTAGTGTGGAAGGTTTAGTTATGGCATGCTGACTAGGAGAAAAAAACATGACTGTTACCTCGTACTTTTTTCTTTTTGTCTCTCTCATCATGAAGATCTGAGGATGACCAAAGGCTGTTGCTGTGAGCTTTGCTGAAGCCATCAGTGCTGTGGCTTAGAGGTATGACACCAGCTCATGGCATAGGAGAACTCTATAAGCTAAGTGCCAAGGGAAGAAGAAGGGGAACTGTTTAAATTCATGACCTCCTGTAAACTGATAGTCATTGGCTTCTTGTCACACTCTACTCCTGTAATGCAGGATAGCAAGGATTTAAAGGTGTTTACAAATGTGGCAGAGATTGCTGCATACAACAAGCGCACACGGCTGAGCATGCTCTCCTGTCTCTGTCCCAGTGCTAGAAATACCCAGAAGAGCTCAGTGTTGTCCTGCTTTCATTTGCTTACGTGAACTGGTTTAAAATGCGTGTTGTTCTAGGCTGGCACAAGCTTTAGTGCCTACAGCCACCGCTTGAGAGGCCGACACAGCTCTGGGGCCTAAAAACTCAGCAGAGAGACCGGCACTGGCACCGGGGCCTGGAGCCACAGCCACAGCCTGAGAGGCTGGCAGCGGCCCCGAGGGCTGAAGCCACCGCCACAGAGGCCAGCACAGCCCTGGGGCTTAAAGCCACATCCACAGCCAGACAGGCCGGCACCAGCCGTGGGGCCTAAAGCCGCAGCCAGAGAGCCCGGCACCGACCCCAGGGCCTGAAGCCACAGCCAGGGATGCTGACGGCGGCCATGGGGTCTGGAGCCACAGCCACAGCCTGAGAGGCCAGCAGTGAGCCTGGGGCCTAAAGCCACAGCACAAGAGGCCGGAGCCAGGCCAAGGGTCTGAAGCCACAGCCACAGCTCGAGAGGCCGGCACCAGCCCTGGGCTGTACAGCCACAGTTACAGCCACAGAGGCCGACAGCAGCCCTGGGGCCTAAGGCCACATCGACAGCCAGAAAGGCCGGCACCAGCCCTGGGGACCAGAGACAGCGCGAGAGGCTGGAACCAGCCCAGGGACCGAAAGCCACAGCCACAGCCAGCGAGGCCGGCACTGGCCACAGGGCCTGAAGCCACAGCCCGGGAGGCCGACAGCGGCCCCGGGGCCTGAAGCCACAGCCAGAGGCCAGCACCGGCCCTGGGGCATACAGATGTGCATTCCTAGTGCTGCTGCTGGTTCCCTGGGACTCCACTGACCACCATGAGGCCGTACTGGTCTTCACTGCTTTTATTGGGCTGCACAAAGTCATCCTCGCTTCTCCGTTCCTTTACTGCACATAACCCCATTGGGTGACCCCGGTGTTTATTTCCCAAAAGCTGGATCTGGGAGGCGTCCGTTTCCTTCACTTGTGATGAAGGCACAGAAGCGATGCGGGCACTCGCTGAGGTCACAGTGGTTGCTGGGCTGGGAGCGTTTGTGCCACAGCTGGTGAGCAGAGCTGGTGCTCTGGTGAGCGTGCTGCACGCAGACTGAGCTGTGAGCCTTCCTTGCAGCAGATCACCTGTTGAGCCCGTCAGAAGCAGCGCTGCGGCGTGTGTGTGAGCTGGGCACAGCTCAGGCTGAGCAGTGACCGGGTGAGCTGGGTTTGGTGCCGGCTGCTTGCCGCGAGGTGTCTCAGTAGGAAAGCTGGGCTGGGTAGGAGTTCCCAGCTCCAGCAGTGCCCCTCGGCACGGCTGTTTCCAGGGGAAATGGGTTCTTGTTGCGATTCCATCCCACGTTTCGGTGAGGATGATGAAATGTCATTCATCCCCTGGTCAATTGCTGCCGCGCCCCTGTCTTCATGTCAGACCCTGACAAGGAAGGAGTGCACAAACATCATAGAGTTCCAGTCGTGCCTTGCTGCCCCACGGATGGCTGGGTGCAGAGCTGCTGAGGAGATGGAGAAGAGCACTTGCTGACACAAGCCATGCAGTCAGACACAAGCTGGAGCTAGGGTTGGGCAGCTCTTGCAGCCAGCAGATTTCCAGACATTGCCCTCCTCAACAGACTGAATTGCGTGGCAGAAGAAAGGTGGGAAAATGCTGCTTTCTCATGATTTGTCACTTGTTGATACTTTCTGCAGGGTTCCTGTCCAAAAGGAGAGTTTGGGGATCGAGGCAGTCTGAGCAAGAGTGAAGCCAGCTCTTTCCAAGAGCGGGGGAAGTTCCTGCGGAGAGAGCCCTCGGAACTTCAGCTTCCTCTGACACTTCACCGGTCATGTCTCAGCGAGGAGAGGACTGCTATTCCTATTTCTGCCTCGTGAGTGGAAAGGTATGGCTGGGTGTCTTTTGCTTGGTATGTCTTCTTTTTTTCTCATTTTAAGGGAAGGGCTGGAGCAGGAGGAGCCCTTCTGGTCCTTTGTGACCTCAATGCGCTCACTGGGTTAATGATGTGCACGTGGCTCAGGCTGTATTTTCCCTCAGTGATAATTAACATCTCAGCACTCTGATATCCTATCTCCGGCACAATCTGGAAGCTCTCTGCATACCTTGGCTGCCGTTTCCTCCAGCGTTTCTTTCTTTCTCTCTTCAGAAGCAGCACGGCGCAGTTCCCTGCGTTTGGGAACAGCAGCCAGCAGGCTGCCAGAGATCCAACTGCGCCTTGCAGCACACAGAGGGACGCGATGGGGACGGACCGTCCTTCCTGCCATGCAAGAGTGAGTTTCTTCAGTCCTCTGTCATGAAGGATGGAAGGATGAATTTTGAGTATTGCTTCTGGGGGGTGCAGTGCTGCAGGAGATGTCGAGCCACCATCCATTTGGATGCAGGAAGGAGCAGTGAGAAGTGAACTATCAGTGTGTGTGTTGGCTGTCAAAGTAGCATCTTTCTGTTTTCTGGGGGGACGTGGGCTTACTGGACAATACTTCTGCTGCTTGCTGGTGTCTGTGAAATCAACACACAATCTGTTGTTGTAGGGACGGAGCCTGCGCGTCCATGGAATGGTGCAGGGCAAGGAGGGAAACGGAAAGCCTCCGCTGGTAAGAAGCTCTTGTGAGCTGTGGTGTGGGTACCTGCCTCTAAATAGGGCTGCGTGAAGGGCAGTGTGTGTGAGGGAGGGGAGAGGAAAGGGCATGGCAGTTCTGTGCTGACTGCTGAACTTGCACAACGTTGGAGCAGCGGAAAGGCAACTTGAAGAACCTGCTTTCGAAGACCAGAAGTTTGTGGTTGGCTGTGCTCAAACCTTCCTTCACGGAGATGCTCTTCATGTCTTTGTTGTCTCCTTTCTGTCAGAAGCTGATGCAAGCTGCCTTCCAGCAAAGCGCAGCCATGTGGAAAGCCAGGGGAGGAGCACAGAGTGCGGCACAGCACCCAAGAGAGGTACAGACACACAGCAGGCATCTGGGTTTGGTGCGCTGCATTTCTAGTTAGGCTTTGTGCCTGTTCTTTCCTGGGAGTGATCTCATTGCGTGTTGCTTTGGGTCTTAATCCCTGGGCTTGGCAGTTACCTTTGCTGTCCTGATTTGTAATGGGAACCCAATGTTCACCCGAGATCCCTTACCGTGAACATGGTACGGGAGAGCTGGCATTGAGCCTTTGGGATTTTCTTGCTTTTCCCAGCAGTGACGGATGTGCCGGAGGACATCACGGACATTCAGGGTTTGCTCTCTTGGATCAATGGTGAGTTTGGGGGCTGCGGAATCTGCAGGTGCGTGTTTGCACCGAGTGGGTGTGGGAAGGTTATCATCAATGTTTTGGGGGATGTTCTTGCTTTTCCAGAGGTGGCAAGAGCTGTTGAGGTCCCACATGAGAAGTGCAGCAGCCCTGCCCCAGAATGCCTCATCGCTGAGCTCCCTGACGAGCCCAGTGACAGCAGAGAGCTCAGCACGGAGGCACAGGCTGCCACCGGGACCCCCACCGACCCCTTCTGGGGGCTTCCACCATCCCCTGGGTTTCTGCCTGAGCTGCAGTGTGGGTTGTCGCAGCTGCACCCAGTCGTGCCACCAGCAAGTGCCCGGCTCAGCCCACAGCTGACCACCCTGGCTGTCAGCACACCTCCCGAAGCAGCCCAAAGCACACAGCCCATCAGGGAGGTGCAGCACAGGCAGCCCCAGGAGGTTCCGGCAGAAAAGAAGAACAGGGGCAGCACCAAGCGGGCCAAGCGCCCTGCGCCTGCTGGCACCTCCCAGAAAGAGGAGAGCTCCCAGCAGGAGCAGCCCAGCAGCAGCGCCCCAGCCAAGAAAAGGAAGCTGCCGCCATGCAAAGAAAGAAGAGATAAAGAAGTCTGCAAACACCTGGGCCAAGGGAAGCTGTGTGGGGCCAGCGCAGGAGCCAGCGGCAGCGGGCAAGCGGGCAGTGCCAGCGAGCTGCGCGTGCACTTGTGCGAATCCATCCGGGCCGTGCACCCGCTGGGGCAGAGGGTGACTGTGGTGGGGCCGGTGCGCCAGCCACCCTCTGTGCAGCCCCAGCCTACGGCCGGCGCTGGCCCCGCCGCCCCCCGGCCCCAAGCTGGCGGCACGGACCGGGCAGCGCCGGCACCTCCAGGCGGCATGGCACGAGAGGAGGGCACCGCCAAGAAGACGGCGCCGAGCTGCCCGCACCCGTCCTCGCGGAGGAGCTCACCGCTGCCGAGGGACCCACCGTCACAGCGGCACAAACCGCAGCCTCAGCCACGGCGCCCCGTGGAATTTGTGCCCTGCGTGGGGCCCCGGCTGCGTGGCGGCGCGGCACCCACAGCGCTGGAGGAGTCGCTGCCCATCACAGCCGAGCAGCGGCCCGAGCGGGAGCGCATGAAGAAGCTGGCCCAGGAGGAGCGGCAGCGGGCGGCCCGGCAGATGAAGATCGGCCCCGTGCAGTTCCTGCTGCAGCGGGAGATAGACATGGCCATAGCCGACCGGTACGGCTACCCGTAACCCTGCGCTCCTCGCCGGCCCCGCAGCACCAGGCGGCAGCCGCAGCCTTCCAGGGGCACCACCAGCGGCCCCATCCCTCCCCTCCAGAACCCAGCCGTCCTCCACAGTCAGCAGTGCAGTGGGATGGGACGTTGTCTGGGCGCTCAGCTGTGGTGGGATGGGAATTGTAGGATTACTGTCCTTTCTGCTTGTTAATAACATATGTTAATATCCTTTCTCGGATATGTTATTAAAAGCTTTGCGTTTGTGTTTTGCTACGTCCCTCTGCCTGCAGTCATTTGTGCCGTGTCACAGCCCCCCAGCTCCCCTGCCCACCTCCGGGGCACCACAGATGGCCACGGTGTCCCTCAGCTGCCACCAGCAGCCCCAGCCCTCCTCTCTCCCTGCAGTCCTTTGTGCAGCGGGATGCAGAGGGCGTTTCACACAGCTCGCTTGCGTGGGAATTGCCGTGGGGATGGGCAGCAGGCAGGGCACGGGCGGATGGAGGGGAATCGCATCGGGTCACCGTGGTCAGCAGAGACTCCAGCAGTGGCAGCAGGGGCAGTTCCCATGGAGGGGGGAAGCAGGGGTGGCTGGGCCTGCCGTGCAGACGGACAGACAGGCATCAAGACGCCTCCCACGTCACAGCTCTTCTGCCCCCACGCTGTTTGGCTCCTGGCAGTTTTGTCTGCAGACGGGGACCCGGCCAAGTCTGTACACCCAGAGCAGCATTTTCCAGCTGGCGGCCGCTCACCAGTGCCGTCCCCCAGGGCTGGGGACTGGGGCCACTCCTACTGAACACCTTTATCAATGACCTTGAGCAGGGCACTGAGTGCACCCTCAGTGCGTTCACAGACGACACCGAGTTCAGAGGGAGCGCTGCTCTGCCAACCTGAGCAGTTTTGTGCTTCTACGCTTCTACGCTGCCATATCCATTCCAAGTCCATCCCGTATCCAGAGCCCAATCCATATATATCCCATTTCCCGATATCCCATCCCGTATCCATCCCATATCCATATTCCCGCACCCCACATCCCAATCTCACAGTCAACATCCCAATCCCATATCCTAGATCCCACATCCTATATCCCACATCCCAATCCACACGCTGTACCCCACATCCCAATCCCAATTCCAAATCTCATTCCCCATCCTTCATCCCAACCCCATCTCACACCTGTCAATCCCAATCCCTCATCCCAAATCCCGATCCCAACCCCAATCCCACATCCTGTCCCCCATAGCAATAGGGAACACTCCGAGCCCCGCCCCCACCGCAGCTCCGTCCCGCCCCCTGCCTCGCATTGGTCAAGGGCAGTTCCGGCTTGTCGCAGCATCTCATTGGTCAGCGGCAGCTCCGTCCCGCCCCTGGGCTCTCATTGGTCAGGGGCAGTTCCGGCTTGTCACAGCATCTCATTGGTCAGCGGCAGCTGTGTCCCGCCCCCGCCCCTCGCTAGTTAGAGGCAGTTCCGGCTCTTTCGTGCCTCTCATTGGTCAGTTGCAGCGCCGCCGGCTCCGATTGGCTGAGGCGCAGCGCGCGGGAACGGCCGTCGGCAGCCGGCTCTCCCCTCGGACGGTGCCGGTCCCACAGCCGCTGCGCGCCGGAGCTGTCCGGGCAGCACCGAGACGGAACCGCGGCACGACGGGAGCGGTGCTGAGGACAGCGGCGCCGGAGGTGCGCGGGAGAACGGCTCCGGGCCGGGGCCGAGGAGAGGAGCCGGCAGCGCTGCTCGCGGTGCCCCCCGGGGCTGAGGTGGGCTGTGGGTGCAGGGGGCGGTGGGGGAGATCCGGGGGGATGTGGGAGTTTAGGGGCTGTGGGGGTGTTGGGGGGTATTGGGGGATGTGGGGTACTGTGGGGTTACAGGGGGGCATGGAGTAATGTGGGGATATTGGGGGCTGTGGGGGGTCTGTGGGGGTGGATATGGGGAGATATCGGGGGCTGTGAGGAAACAGGAAGTTCTGAGCGGAATGTAGGGGATGATGGGGGCTGTCGGGGGCTCTGGGGGATATGGGGGTATGGAAAGCTGTGGGGGACTATAGAAGGGGTATAAGAGGATATGGAACAAGAGGGGGCTGTGGGGGTGATGTAGGGGACTGTGGGGGGCTGTGGGGGGGTATAGGGCCGATGTGGGGCTGTGGGTGGCTATAAGGGCTGGGGGGGCTGTAGGGAGGGTTTTAGGGCTATAGGGACTCTATAGGGGGCTGTTGGGATCAGGAGGGCGATGGGGGCAAAATGGGGCTGTAAGGGTCTATACAATTCTATTGGGGAGGTACAGGCGGTTGTGGAGGGATATAGGGAGATATGGGGCAATGGGGGGGTGTTATAGGGGGATATAGAGTTATAAGGGGCGTTATAGAGGGATATAGGGTTATAAGGGGTTGTGGTGGGCTGTGGGAGGGTGTTTGGGGTGATAGGAGGCAGGGGGCTATAGAGAGGGATGTTGTGCTATAAGGGGTTGTGAGGGGGGCTGTGAGGGGGAAATAGGGTGGCTGTGGGAGGCTATTGGTGGCTATAGGGAGAATGGGGCTATAGGAGGTATATGGGGGATATGGATCTATAGGGGGTTGTGTTGGTCCGTAGGGTGATACAGGGCTGTAGGGTGGGCTATAAGGGGATGTGGGGCTAAAAGGTTCTCCCTACCTTTGCCCCCCTACCTTTGCCCCCTCCCTTTCTCCCTTCCGTAGCAGGTGGGTGAAATGCTGGTCATGGAACTTAAATCAGAATTTAAGTTGTATTGGAATGGAATATGATTGTTTTGTGGTCTTAAATCTGAAACGTGTTTTCTTCTTGGGCTTTAGATGCAGGTATTGTTTAGTAAGGACTTTGGAGAAGGTTTCAGTATGAAGTCTCCTGAACAGGAAGAAAGAGGAATGTTTTTGGAGGACTTAATCACGAGTGGAGCTGCTGCTGAACCTCACTTGCAACCAGCAAGCAGGTGAGGACGTTGTGCATCTCAGCCTTTCCTCGCTGCAAGGTACCAGCGATTCGGTCTGTGCTGTGCGGTGATTTTCCACCAGCACTTCTGCTTGTGCCTGAGCACCAGGCATCTGCTAACGTTGTCTGGTGGCTTTAGGCTGGGCAGACACGGGAAGCACTGCCTGCAGCAGCAGCAGCTGAGCTCCGTGTGCCAGAGGAAGGAACGCGGCGTCTGGAGGAGCAGGAGGAGGAGAGCCTGCGTGACTCTGCGTGTTCTGCAGGGCCGTTCCTCACAGACTGCCACTGACAGACGTTGGGGCACTGCAGAGCCTGTTGGTGCGGAGGAGGTGAAGCGGTGTTGGTGTGTAATGCCATTTGATCTGTGTGCCTGCAGAATGGCCCCGTGTTTGTATTTCTCAGTGTTTGTGGCCCTGCTTTTGTTCAAAGGTGTCAGACCTCCGTGCGTCTTTACTCCCCTTCCAGCCGGTTTGAAGAAGTCTCTTATTGGAAGTGTTTAAGATGGTGAATTTTGCTAGACAGAGCGCTTGTCTAATCCAACCTTAACTGCAAGGTTTGTTCTGCAGGTCCTGATGATGGCACAGGCATTAAACAGCCCGGAGCTCATCACTGGGGAGAGGCTGCGCATTGCGTTGTGAAGGGAGAGATGGAGGAGGGGTTTGAACAGCGGTGTGCAGGCATGAAAGAAGCTAGTAAGACAAGAGGTGTGTGTTATGAGAGCAAGGGCTGTGCGGCTCATCTCTGTATTCTCCCAGGAAATGCAAGGCAGAGCTCTCTGCTCTCTGTTCTTTCTTGCAAGGCTGCGGCCCTTCAAAGTGCGCTGTGGATGGGCGGCGTGATGACAGCCCAAGGATGGCAGCAGGAGATGCAGCACAGCAGCCCTCTCCAGCAGTAAGGTGCGTTGGTTTATTTTGCTAATTCTTGAAGTAGGAGTGTTTAGCTTCCACAGTCGGTGACTTGATAGCATGTTTTGAAGGCTCTGGGGCCCTTCCTCCCTGTTACTCACATCCTAAGGCAGTGAAGGACTTCCCTTGCTCTGTAGGAATGGTTCCTGTGCAAGGCCATGGTTGTCTGCCTGTAGCAGATACTGAAGGTGATGGTTTTGTGACTGCAATTATGGAGCTGGCTTTTGAATGGCAGTTGCACCCACTAACGTGCAGCTCTTTCTGACACAGGCAGGAGGCGGGCAGCGGTACTGCAGCTCCTCTGGCAGCTTTGCAGCTAAGCTGGGAAGCAGAACATGTGGATTGGAAAGAAGAACTCAGTTCCTGGGACGTTCCTCTGTTCTTCCCGTAGCTGTCCCCTTGCCTCAGCCTGACTTCCCCTTGCATTCCTGTAGGTTTCCCTTCCATCCCCCTGGCTGCCCCTTGTTTTCCCCAAGCTTACCCTTTCCTTTCCCATGACCACCCACCCATAATTCCCTCAGAGCCCCAGTAACCCGCTCAGTATTTCCCTGGCAAGATCCCTGTAGGCACCCCGCAGCCCCCCACAGAGCCCCATAGCCCCTGCTGGACCTCCTCAGACCTGGTACTCCTCGTCCATAGCTGGCTGGAAACATCCCAGACCTCCACAGTCCCCAACAGCACCCCATGTCCCTTACTGGACTCCCACTGAGCCCCCTTATTTCCTCCCTCTGTCCTCCCTTACCACCTCCAGGATCCCCCTGGGATCTCACAGACCCCCACAGTCCCTGACAGGACCCGGGTCACCATTCCAGGAATCCCGTAGCCCACCTGGGGCCCCTCCTCACCCCATGTTCCCCCAGATCCCATACAATCGCACAATAATGGGTCAGGGCTGCCTGCTGCAGGAGAGGAATTTGGAGCTGGAGAAGGGGTAGGGTACAGATGTGGGTAAAAGTGACGTGTGGGGCATTGGAGATATGGGGGCACAGGAACATGGGAGGATATGGGGATCTGGGCCACAGGCTGCAGGAGCAGAGTGCTGCACAGCAGAAGGCAGCGTGTGAGGTAAAGGTGGGACTTGTGGGCACGGGGACATGGGGTGGCATGGGGACGTAGCGGGTCTGGGAGCATGTGGGGAGGGGTTTGGTGTCAGAATGGGGGATGTGGGACCGTGTTGGAGTGCATGTATTGATTTCTTCCAGAGAGGGGATTGGGGTTCCCTGTGGCCCAAAGGTGGAGCCCTGATCCATAACCCCACATGACCCCATAACTCCATAGAACTCTGTGTGACCCCAAGGCTCCACATGACGCATAGCCCTGTGAGCACCATCAGCCCATATGAGGCTGTGGACAGTGATGGGTCTGTTCTTAGGTTGTTCAGGGGGTACTGTAGGGTGTCTGTGGGGCTGTTGTCTCTCTCTGCTCCTGACCCTCATCTTGCCCGCATCTTGGGGAGCATGATGGGGGTCAAAAGGGCAATGGGGGGCTATGAGGGAGGTCCCATAATCAGAGCAGATTCACCACCAGCTGCGTGTGGGGGAACATCAGCCCCACTGAGCTGTGGGTGCATCCCATAGCTGCCCCATAGCAGCCCCAGAGCCATCCTACAGCAGCCCCAGAACAGCCCCATCACTGCCCACGGCCCGTGGCCAGCAGCAGTTCCACCACAGCGGTGTGTTGGGTAAAGGCAGCTCCTAGGTGTGGTTCTGCCCCATAGCTGCCCCAGAGTGCCCCTATAGCCCTCCCATAGGTGTCCTTTAACTGCCCCACAACCCTGTATGACTTACCCACATCCCAGCAGATCCCGCCAAGTGCCTTTGGGATGTGCAAGAACATGGAACATCTGATGTTCCATTAGGCACATTTCTCGGTGCAGCAGCAAAGCTCATTTCTTATTGCTCAGATGATTTCCAGCAGCACACAGGTGACACACAGAGCCATGCCGACCACGGCAGGGTGCAGCTTCTTGTTGCAGGGTCCCGTAGCAGTGGGTGACCGTGCACAAGGGGAATCCCACCGCTGATGTTCTCCATCCTTCTCCTTCTGCACCACCACGCATTCCTTCCTCCTCGTGCTGTGCTGCCATCAGAGTTCTTTGTCCATTCCTGCTCCAGTCTGGGATAGCTTTTTTGTAAGGAGTTCTGCTGTTTGTTCTGCAGCTGACTTGGATTTCTTCTCCCGCTGTCTTGTGAAGGAGTTGATTTGCTTCAGTCCATCCCAGCTCCATTCCTGGTTCAAGTCTCCCTCATTGCCACACAGCACTGCAGCTCCAGTCCCTTCCCCAGTCTCAGTGGGATCAGTTTGTTCTGTTCTCGTCCACTTAGAGGAACAGAAGCTACCAACCCACCAACCCTTGTGCAGGTATTTCCGTCCAGAAGCATTCCTGTCCTTCTTGTGGCCCCTTTGTCCAGTTCCCAGCTCTCCATACCGTGGTGTACGGCTGCAGCCCACCCTGTGTCTTCTTTAGGGCAGCTCTGGGGAGCCCCACCCCGAGGAAGGAGGAGGTGCCTTTTCCTCATACACAGCTGGTTCTATGGCCACATGGGGTGAGGACACGGGGTCGTGGGTCACATAGGGGTTGTGCAGGGTCAAAGAGCTGTAGGTTTATCTGGAGTTATGGGGTGGCACAGAGTTATTGGGTCAGATGGGGTTCTGGGTCACAGTGATGGGGTCAGATGGGATGGTAGAGTCAAGTTGGGGTCACATGGAGTTATGGGCCAGATAGGGTTATATGGTGGGGGTGAGGTGGGGGCAGGGATTCCAGAGTTCTGGGGACACGTGGCATGGGGTTGCAGTGTGATGGGAGCAGGTAGGGTCAAGGAGTCACAGGGTCATGTGGGGGTTATGGCTCAGGGCCCCACCTTGGGGTCACAGGGACCCCCAGTCCAGTCCCACAAAGAAAGAAATGCGCTCCAACATTGCCCCACATCCCCCCTTTTTACCCAAAAATGCTCCCCACATCCCCCCGTTCCCCGTGTCCCCATACAACCCCGTACCCCAGTGTCCCACCTGCAGCCAACATCCTGCCTACTTGAGAGCAGCATTCTGCTCCCGCAGGCTGTGTTTTCATATCCACCTATGTCCCTATATCCCCCATAGCACCCCACAGAGCCCCAGATCTCCTCAAGGACTTTCTCAGACCCAGTACACCTCCCTCAAAGTCTGCCTGGTACCTCACAGAGCCCCACAGTCCCCAGCAGCACCCCATGTCCCCCACTGGGATCCCTTTCAACCCCCATATTTCCTCCCTCGGACCCTCATTACCCATTACAGCTCCCCCCTGGGATCTCACAGACCCACACAGTCCCTGACAGGACCCCCATCACCGTTCCAGGCCCCCCATAGCCCACCTGGGGCTCTAGTGCTGAACCCGGCGTCCTCAGTGAGCTGTGTCGCAGTGCTGCACCCTGAGCCCTTGTGCAGTGCTGCAGATCCCAGGGCAGTGGGCGCTGCTCTGCACGTCGCCGCCCGGCCCAGGAACGCCACCCCTGCGCTGTCTGTGAAAGTCTTTTCTCGGCTCCTGGCACATCTTCCATCTGCAGAGCACATGAGGAGTGTCCCTCAGACTGCGGCTCCGGCTTAACCCTGCAGCGTCCAAACGAGGAATCCCGCAGCAACCCGCATCTCAGGATGGGGCTGCAGCTGTGCCCCAGTGCCTTCATTACAGGTGTCCTTGCACACGTGTGTGTGTTTGCACACGGGGTGTGTGCAGGTGTGTGGATACACGTGCGTGTGCATGCACAGGGGTGCAGCAGCTCTGCCTCCGAGCCTCGTGGGCCCGCAGGAGGCACGTGGCTGTGGAGGTGGCTGGGAGCGCACTGCTGGCTGCAGAGCTACTGGGCGGTGACAGTTTGAAGGGTGAGCGGGGAAGGGGGCCCCTTCCATAGCATCACAGAATCACTCAGGCTGGAAAAGACCTTCAAGATCATCGAGTCCAACCACCACCTAACCATCCTACCCTAACTCTAACAACCCTCAGCTAAATCACGTCCCTGAGCACCACATCTAAACTGTTTTTAAACACATCCAGGGATAGTGACTCAACCACCTCCCTGGGAGCCCATTCCAGTGCTTCACAACCCTTGCTGTAAAGAAGTGTTTCCTGATATCCAGCCTAAACCTCCCCTGGTGCAACTTGAGGCCATTTCCCCTCGTCCTGTCAGCAGTGAGAAGAGACCTGCCCCGCTCTGCTGCAAGCACCTTTCAGATACTGGAAGAGAGCAATAAGGTCTGCCCTCAGCCTCCTTTTCCCCAGACTGAACAGCCCCAGTTCCTTCAGTCTCTCCTCGTAGGCCATATTCTCCAAGCCCTTCCCTAGCCTTGCTGCCCTTCTTTGGACCTGCTCCAGCACCTCCATGTCCTTTCTGTACTGAGGTGCCCACAGCTGAACACAGCACTGGAGGTGAGGCCTCCCCAGTGCCGAGTTCAGGGGCAGGATCACTTCCCTGGTCCTGCTCACCACTGCATTCCTGATCCAAGCCAGGATGCCATTGGCCTTCTTGGCCACCCGGGCACACTGCTGGCTCACATTCAGCCAACTGTCCACTGACCACAACTCTTTGGGCCCGGCCATCCAGCCAGTGTTTCACCAGCAGAGCGTGCGCCCATGCAAACAGTGGGCAGCCAGCTTCTCCATGAGAATGTTGTGGGGGACAGTGTCAAAGGCTTTCCTGAAGTCCAGGTAAACCACATCAGCAGCCTTACCTTCATCCACTAAGCGGGTCACCTTGTCATAGAATGACATCATTCTGTGTGGAAGGAAAAGGGTTGCAAGTGGTGCACTTCCCATGTGTGTAGAAATGGGGTGGGGAAGTTAAGGAAAACATTTGTCCACACATGACAGAGCAAAGCTCATTAGGGGACATTCTGGGTCAATATCAATTCCAAAGTGCTGGTTTAGATTCTTGTTTAAAATGAACTATTAATAAATAAATAAATGGAATTCTTAAATGCCCATTTGGCTCTTCCTCTTTAAGCTCTCTCCAGATACCTGTCTAGTTTGCTGCACAAGTTGTGAACACCTGAAGAAGATGACAGGAAGGCACAAGGCACAGGAGGGCTCTTCAGGTTATAATGGGCCCCAGGGGGCATTTGCTGCTGAGTCCATCAACCTCCAGTGCACAGAGAAGATTGCATGAAGTGCTCCAGAAGACAAAGTCAGAAGGAACAGTGAAGTTTCTTGGAGTATTAATGGGCCCCACTGAGGCCATTCACAAGCAAGCTTCCCCAGGGACTTGTTAGAGCAAATAATTGGAAGCCATGATTGCAGGCAGACCAAGGCACTGGGATGGTGGCTGTGATGCTGAGCAAAGCCTCCTTTGTCTTGTGAAGCAGAAAGGCCAAGGCCTGATCCCCAGAGCCTTGGCAGGGAGATCGTGTCCCTCGTGCTGGCTCAGAGCCCTTCCTGGGGCGGTGGGATGGAGGTTTGTCTGATGTCCAATGAAAGACCAGGGGACAGCAGCTCCAGACTCTGCATGGGGTTCAAGGATGCCGTGAGGCCCAAGTGCCATGTGGGCAGTGTGTCTCATGCCAGGATGTGGGATGTGAGAAGGGCCCAGTCTGAACAAGTAGTCAATCCCGATGAAACCTCGAACTCCAGATCTTTCAGCTCTTCTGCCCTCCTTTGGACATTCTCCAATAGTTTTAATGTCCTTTATGTTCTGCAGTGCCCAGAAACGCTCCCAGTGCTCCAGTGGTGCAGAGCAGATCAGGAAAATCCCCCCTCAGTTCCCCATTTAGCAATGCCATGCACAGTGCACCTAAGGGAATGGTTGGCCTTCCTGGCTGCCTGGGCACACTGCTGACTCATGTTCCATTTGATGTTGACCAGGACCCCCAATCCCTTTCCGTCAAACTGCTCTCCAGTGTCCCATATTCAGTCAGTGAGTATGTTCAGGGTTGCCCCTACCCATGTGCAGAATCAGGCACTTGTTCTTGTTACACGTACTACAACTGGTGCTTACCCAGTTCTCTAACTTGTCCACATCGCTCTGTAAGTCTTCTCCAACCTCATAGAATCAACTTGGTATCATCAGCAAACTTTCTCAAAACATCTTCTAGTCCTGCATACAAGTCATTGATGAAAACAATAAAGGGAAGTGCCCTTAAATGGAGTACTAGGGAACCCTGCTATTGACAGTCCATTAGCCTGATGGAACCACATTTACTGTAATCCTTTGGTCCAACCCATTGGCCAACTGCTCACCCATCACATTATGTTTCTGTGTAGCTGAATGCAGGACATTTGGCCCAGAAGTATGCTGTGAGAAATAGTATCAAAGGCTCTATTGAAATCCTAAAGGATAACCTCAACTGTCTTCCCTTGTTTGACTCAATGGGTGATGTTGTCATAAAGGGACATTAAGTTCAACAGGACCTTCCCCTCATGAACTTGTGTTGGCTGGGCCAGTGACAGAATTGTCCTTCAAGTTCTTTTCAGGAACTCTCAGCACCATTTTCTCCATATGTTTACCAGCCTTTGAAGTAAGAATGACAGCTCTGTAATTGCCGATGTCCTCTTTCTTCCTCTCCTTTAAAATTAGAACAGTGTTTGCCATCTTCCTCTGAACTGGGAACTGGCATGACCCTAGACTTCTTCTGATGCCACTCTCATAAGAGTCCAGAGCAAACTAGTAAGGTGTCATCAAAGAAAGACTGTAGATGTGTCATAGCTTTGTAATGCCTTGAACTCCAGACTATGCCACAGATGGAGCAGAGAGGAAGATCTGGCTCTTGTGTTCTGAACTCATCCATTTGGTCAGCAGAATGACACGACATGCTCCATGGGACAGGTGCAAAAGGCACAGTGGGTGCCCCAAGCACAGGGCTGTGGTGGCATTTAGGATGGCCAAGAATACCTCCCTTCTGGCCCTCAGCTGATGCTCAGGAAGGAGCTGTCTGTCTCACAGATTTTCCACCACAGTTTACAAGCACGAGCACACAGCTAGGATCACCCCAGGTCATCCTGGTCATCACTGAGTGTCTGTGTGTGAGCAGTGCAGTCCCTGTTGAATAAAGAGCAAGGATTCAGATGAGGGGCTCACACACAGACACCTCACTGTGCACATCTGAACTCAGCTCAGAGGACTCCCAGCTCCCATGGTTCTGTGAGGAACTGATCCCTAATTCAGCCCCAGGGTTTCCATCAGCCGATGAGATGCCTAACCCTAGAGTTCGGTTGGGATGGCCTGATAGAATCAGAACAAAGGGAAGTGGCTTTAAATTAAAAAGGGGAGACTGAGGTTAGATGTTAGAAAAACATTTTTTATGCACAGGCACTGGAAAATATTGCCAAAAGAGGCTGTGGATGCCCCATCCTTGGAGGCATTCAAGGTCAGGATGGATGAGATGCTGGGCTGACTGATCTGGTGTTGAGCAACCCGGCCTATGGCTGGGGGATTAGAACTAGGTGATCTTTCAAGTCCCCTCCTACCTAAGTCTTTCTATGATTCTGTAATGATATCAGTGCATTTATAGGTCATGAGCGGAGGTTTCCAGATTTGGCATTTGCTCTTCTCATGGTCAACCATCTTTTATTAAAAACAGCCATGCTTGTGGAATCCTGTGGACATGTGCTGAGTAACTGAGCTGACTGTGTAGTACGTTCTGCAGTGATGACCCTGCAGGAGATGTCATCCCTGGATACCAATGGATATCTCCAGGGAGAGAAGGAAATCACATCCTCTGCTGCTGAGCTGGGCTGGGCTCCTGGGACGCAGGGAGCTCATAGAAGTGGGCAGCACAGCAGAGAGACAGCTGTGCCCAGGAGCAGCTTCTGTGCACCACGCAGAATTGCTGGGGGCATGATCTGCAGGAGACAGAGAGAAGAAGTAAGAGAGTTTACAGGCTGCGTTGCATGTTAGCAGGCTGTGAGCTCACTGGAGGAGTTTTTCTCGCAGTCCTTGACCAGGTAAGTCTCTCACTGCAGGCAATGAAATGGGTTTTACTGAAGGAATCACTAAATTTGGGACATCCCATTCTGAGGAAAGGGAAAAGGAATGGAGGCATAAATCTGAAAGGAGCTGTGAATATGAACACAATTCTGAGACTCCTAAATTGCACATTTCTCAATCACTTGCTCTGTGAACAGTCACACAGAATGTGCTTTCAGCCTCTCCTTTCTTGAAGGATAGAACCAGTTGAAATTACTGTCATTTTCTGCAGACATGAATAATGCACTTATCCTGCAACCAGGCAGCTTTCTCTAACAGAAATTTAAGTGCACAGAGGTTGGGGCTGGGGGCTCTAAGAGCAGTTGGGGTAAAGATATGAGACATGGAAACGGATGAGAAGATCCAGAAAGAGAGAAGATTAGAAAATGGGAGGAAGGCAAAAGCTCCTTCAGCTGCTTTTTCTTACAGAATGCTGAACATCATGAAATTTAATTCAAGTAATGGAGCTAAATGAACATTTTCCAAAGAGAAAGAAAAGTTTTTATAGTATATGAGGAGGAGTGTCTCTGAGACTGACCTTGTCTCCTCATTATCTTCTGCAGTCTGCACAGGACTCCATGCCCAGGAACTGCAGATGCCCAACAGCAGCTCCATCAGCGAGTTCCTCCTGCTGGCGTTGGCAGACACGCGGCAGCTGCAGCTCCTGCACTTCTGGCTCTTGCTGGCCATCTACCTGGCTGCCCTCCTGGGCAACGGCCTCATCAGCACAGCCGTAGCCTGCCACCACCGCCTGCACACCCCCATGGACTTCTTCCTCCTCAACCTCGCCCTCCTCGACCTGGGCTGCATCTCCACCACTCTGCCCAAAGCCATGGCCAATGCCCTCTGGGACACCAGGCACATCTCCTATGCAGGATGTGCTGCACAAGTCTTTTTCTTTCTGTTTTTGTTCTCAGCAGAGTATTCCATTCTCACCATCATGTCGTATGACCGCTATGTTGCCATCTGCAAGCCCCTGCACTACGGGGCCTTGATGGACAACAGAGCTTGTGCCAGCATGGCAGCAGCTGCCTGGGGCACTGGGGCTCTCTTTGCTCTGCTGCACACTGCCAATACATTTTCACTGCCTCTCTGCCAAGGCAATGCTGTGGATCAGTTCTTCTGTGAAATTCCCCAGATACTCAAGCTCTCCTGCTCAGATGCCTACCTCAGGGAAGTTGTGCTTATTGTGGTTGGCATCCTTGTGTTTTTTGGGTGCTTTGTATTCATTGCGCTGTCTTATGTGCAGATCTTCAGGGCCGTGCTGAGGATGCCCTCTGAGCAGGGACGGCACAAAGCCTTCTCCACGTGCCTCCCTCACCTGGCCATGCTCTCCCTGTTTCTCAGCACTGCCATGGTTGCCTATTTGAAGCCCCCCTCAATTTCCTCCCCATTTCTGGACCTGATGGTCTCATTTCTGTACTCAGTGTTGCCTCCAGCACTGAACCCCCTCATCTACAGCATGAGGAACCAGGAGATCAAAGATGCTCTATGGAAACTGATGACCAAATGTGTTTTGAAAGCAATGAACTGCCCACCTTTTTCTATGTAAGATTTGTAATTCAGATTTTAACAGAATTAAACTGTCTTATTTTGGGTATTCATTTTCTATGTGTAATTTATTGAATGTTTTTTTTCCGTGTTTTGTATATTCTAATAATGGTTTTCACTTAAATATCATTATCCACATCAATTACTGCTCAGTTTGTACCTATGCAGTGTAGCCCAGACACAGTGTATATATGGAAGGAAGCTCTCTGTGAATCTTAACAAAACAAAAGGCATGCAATGACTTTGTCTGTCTTCCTTCCTATGAGACATTGCTGTAGCTTTCGGGGTCAGCTGTTCTCAGCACCCCATAATCCAGCAGGAAGCATACAGCTGTTCATCAAACTGTGCGGTGACTGCAGCCTGCAATAGCTGACGGGCCATCCCTTGGCTCCTGGCTGGGGTCTGTGCATTCAGGCTCACATCTGTCAGTGCCTCTGACAGGCCAGCAGCAGCACCTGGTTTGCACGTCGGTTGTCAGATCCCCTCTTCCTCAGTTCCTGTGAGGCCTTGCATAGGAAAATATCTTGGATATGGGTTCTCACCTCAGAGACTTAACATTTTCCATGAAGTCTCCCTTCTATGCTTCTTTCCATTTGCTACACAGAGGTGGGCACTGCCTCCACGATGCCCTAGGGTAGCTGAAGCACACATGAGAGCCCAGGAAAGGTTGCCCAGGACTCTCAGGAGACATTCTGGAGCATGAATTTGTAGGTAGGAAGAGCAACTGTGGGGTAGCACATGGCTGCTGGGCAGGTGGTGCAGGTCCTCCTGCAGAGCTCTGTGTCCTTCTCCTTCCTGAGTCAGGTGCCACTTCCATCTCAGGAATGGAACAGACAACAGAGATGAGACAGAAACTTCTCAAGAAAAGGCTCAGTGTTGCACTGAAAGACAGAATTCAGTGGTGTGGTGGCGGTGTGTTGAGCTGAAACTCAACCCCATAGACCCTTAGCCTTGCAGCTCCTGTGGCTTGGTGACAGTGCTGCTGTGTGGCTGCAAACACAAGCAAGGACACGCAGTGGGCACTTCTGTCACACAGATTGTTTCCACCACAGCAAGTCCATCGTTAATGGAGATCTCCTCATGGCAGTGCCTGAAGGCTCAGGGCTTCTTTAAATGTTGCTGACAAGAACATTCCCAAGGAATGGACTGCACAGATTCCCAGTCTTACTCTCCCACTCATGCTAAAACCAAGCTTTAGTTGCTAGCATTAAAATATTGTATTTAACTCTAGCCCTGACTGCAGCCCAAAACAGAACGCTAATCCGTAATGCTTACCTGTACCCTAACACTGTCCTGAAAACCTTAGCAGAACACCAAGCCCTCTCACTAAACTTTGCTTAATCTCTGCCCCAAAAGGTGAGTTGTAACCCTTAATCCCTATCCTGAACACACAACACCCACAGACTCTGCTCCTGTGCTCTCCCCACAACAGGCGGTGACATGTGTGACTGATCAGCTTGAGGCCATAAGGAGGAGGTGGGTAGGAATGCTGCCATGAGCTCAGCTCTACCTCAGGCCCTCATGGGCCTGCAGGTGGCACGAGGTTGTGAAGGTGGCTGTGAGATCACTTGTGTGTGTGGAGTTGACAGGCCAGCCCCAGGAGCGTGTCCCAGAAAGGAATGGTGTGCTGCCTTCTGCCTGAAGCAGCTGGTGGTCAGCCCTTGACTTCTGGCTGGGATCTGTGCACACAGGATCACATCCGCAGTGTCCCTGAGAGGCCGACAGAAAGTGCCAGGTTGACGTGTTGACTGTGGGATCCTCTCTGCCTGAGCACCTGGTAGGGCCCCTGGAGGAAGAAGGAGGTTTGTGTAAGGGATTGTGATGGCTCTTCTGTGTGAGCACACAACTCCATAGCAGGAGGGACGTGACTTGGTCGTGTCTGTCCATGAAGCTGGCATGTGCCTTGGAAGATGATGGTGAGGTTCCTTCTTCTCAATGGCTGACAGGCCACAAGAAAGCTGATGGGTGGCGTTTCCATGAGGAAGTGATTTCCAACACAATGGAGTTGACCTTGCTAGTGGAAATGTGCAAAGGAGGGAAAAAACTCCCTCAAAGTGCAGCTTGAAAGCTCGAGACTGGGCATGAGGAGGAAGAAATGTCATTGGAAGGGTGATGATGTGGGGCCGTGCTGAGGGATCTCTCCATGGCTTTGCGTTACAAGGGACGTTCAGAGAGGCTTGAGAGACATCAGTGACATGATTGCAGTGCCAGGGTCAGAGCGGGGCGGAGAGGAGAGGTGGGTGTCTGCAGAGCACAGGGAAATAGGGGCTGGGCTGGAGCAGCATAGGAAATCCTGCAGAGGAGAAGGCAGTGGGTGCTGGTGAGGATGGAGGGCCCAAAAGCAATGAAATCTTTGTCCCCTTGGCCATGGATTGTGAGGAGATTTATTCTGCTTATGGTAATGGGGCCTCACTGCCTCCTTGCATCTCTGTGCAGAGACTGGGAGGTGTCACACCGTTGTCCTTCACATGGAGTACAATCTGCCCCACTACACCAACCTCAGGATAAGCCCTGAGCTCATTCCCTCCAATACGATGGATCTCCCCTCCAGGGTCTGGATGTCAGGCCTTGACCCTTCTCCTTCATCAAACAATCCAGGAGATTTCTCAGCACAATGCTTTACCTGACTGTAATCATTGCCTCCAATTCCCTGCTCTAACAAGTGCAAGGGGAGGCTGTGTTGGTAATGTCCCTCAGTGGGCCCCATTAGTACGCCAAGATCCCTCATCTTTTTCTTCCAACTTTTCTTTCTCAAGTGCTTACAACAGTCTCCACTCAATACCTGAGGTTCATAGACCTGACATCAAATGTACCGCGCATCTTTCTGAAGTGCAGAAGGTTCCAGTGAGCCGTGTCTGTTTCATAATATGCTTAAAGTCAAGATTTATACAACTAGGTGGAGAGGTTTCATAAATGTCAACTGTTTACAGGCTGGTTCAGCCCAGTTCTGTGACAAGTGGGGCGGAGGGATCCGCAGATCCGCGCCTCCGGAAAAAGGGAACAGGGGACCCCAAAATAATTAGAAACAGCAGCAACGATCTGAGGAGAAACAAACTAATTTACTAAATATAGTATCGGAATGCAAGATAACACACTAAAATACAATATAATTAAATTTGAAGCTAATAAATCAAATATAATGAGAGAGAGAATGTCCAAAAGGTGGATCGGCCTCACCACAACGCGGAGGGCTGAGGTGAGATGCGCAGTCCAGTTGAGCAGCTGGGAGAAAAGGGAGGAGAGCCGACGAAGAGCAGGCAAAGAAAAGCGCATCAGGCGACCTTGCCAGGAGTTAGATCTCAAGACTCTCTGTGCCCGCAAAGTCCCCTGGGGAATGTAGTTCTTCTTCTCTTCCAGGCAGGTACCCAGAGTTTGAGCATTAACAGTTAAACTCCCGGTGCCCCACATGATGTTATGATGTGGAATACCGAAAACCAAAAATCACAAAACCATGACAATAATGTAGTAAAGGAAGAAGATTTCAAAGGGCACCCAATAAAAATGTTTTCAGATTTAAACTAGTGCATCTTGTTGCTTTTGGAGCATCATTCACCAACTGATGTTGATCCAGAGAGTCTCCTAAGGAGATCTGCATAGGCAGGAAAAGCAATTGCTTGAGGTCTGACACTGTACGGACAACCTGACTGCTCACCTCCCCAGGCCTGACGTGTCTGCTGTATGCCACCTGGCACTTGCATCACTTTTCCCTACAGCAGAATTCTCCACTGAAGTCTGCAGCTGGATGGTACAGTTCCTTTACACCATTCCTTTACCTGCTTTCCTTAGAGAACTGTCTGCACACAGGCACAGGATGTTGCTTCCTACTTTAAAACAAACAGTAAAACAAAATACAAATTCTCTGAAAAGAGAACCTTCTTTTCAGCCGTATCCCGCCAGCGTGATTCACCCTTCCAATAGGATACGATTGACATGAAATGATAAACATTAATAGGAAGAGTGTTTTAACTGAACAATAAATGATAGGGAGCACTGGATTGTGACTCAAATAACTAAAAGAAGTTTAATTTGTTTAATCCATGACCCAATACAAACACTGCCAGAGTGAAGGACACTGGTTTATGACATAACATGAGGAAGAAAGTAGGCTGCTGGTCTATGAAACGTCATTCCTGTGCCATGACCAATGCAGATAATGCTGGAGTAGAAGCTCCAGGCCACAGGCATACTGAGCACAAGTTCTCACTTGCCAAATGAACATGGAGGCCACCACTGCAAAAATGCTGCTTCACACCATCTTTTCTCTCTGGACTCTGCTCCACACCATCAAGTCCACTATCAGTACCACCAGGAGCCCACCGGGCCGGCAGCTGGGAGGAGTCAACGTGGGGACAGGAAGCGCATCCCTACAGCACTCCTCCCAGCAGGGACAGGACAGGGCAGAGGAGCAAGGGAGAGGCAGGCTGAGGACAGGTGGCTGGAGTGGTGATGTGAGCTCACTGTCACTGCAGCACCTGGATGGCCCCTGGAAGATGTGCCGGCCGGCAGCACTGGGAGGTCATGGAGCGCATCAGCAGTGACAGCACTGGAGAGGAGAGAGCAAGGCGGGTGGCAGAGTTCCATCCAGGTGCTGGCTGCGGGTCCTCTCTGGTGCAGCCACCTGCAGCAGGAGGGCAAGCAGAGCATGTTCCTTCTTATCCATCCATCCCTGAACACACAGAAATGCTTCATAGCCCCTCTCCAGGCCTGCTATCCTCCCAGAGAGAGCCTTGCTGAGGGCAGTGTGTCCTTGCTGGCCTGGCAGCAGCTCCCTGTTCCCTCCTGCTTCCCTTCCTGTGCTATGTGCAGGACTGGGCTAGTGGAGCTGCTCTGCAGAGTGAGGGAGCTGTGGTGCCCTGGCACACTGGGCTGACCCTGTGCTGCTCAGGGTGGGAGGCAGTCCCAGCTGGATGGGATCTCTACTGCTAAGTCCCTCTCCATCTGCCCTGCTGGCTCAGCAGCACCACTGCGGAACCCTCTTTTTCCTATGGGCTCCTCAGGTTTCCCTGCTCCTTTGGATCAGTGGTGTGTTACTGCATAAGAAATCATTCATTGCCTTACACTTACACCATCTCTTACACTGTCCCTGGAGATCCCCTGGCTATTCCAGGCTGCTTCAGATTCCTCTCCAGGACAGCATCTGCCATCAGTGCCACAGCAGTAGGGACAGTTCCACACAGTCATGTTCAAGTCCAGTTACCATTTGCTGGGCCATGTACAACCAAGAAAGGAGCTCTCGTTTTTCCTTTGGTCCTCATTGATCAACCAGGGACTTTGAACCATGCAGAACCCCTGGAAAGCAAGAGGACTTTCCCGAGGGCAATTCCTTGGCTGTATTCTTGGCACAGATTTGGAAGGGGTGTTCAGTCCTCTGGCCCCGCCCTGAGCAGCCCCTTCTGTTACGATGGTCTCAGCAGGGAGGCCAGCTGTGGCACAGTGCTGCACACTGCCTGCCTGCCTGCAGCCACAGGGATGCCACCATAGAGACAACAGCGCTGTCACCAATTGCAGCAGAACTGAGAGCTGACACAAATGCAAGAACACAAGAAAACAGTTGGAAAATGAAAAGAGAGCAGCACTGAAAAGAGCACGTCCTGCTGCTGCCCATGGCCGTGGCTCCAGGGAAGCAGCAGCACAACTCAAAGGCAGCAGAGAGGGAGCGCCCAGCGGGCGGTGAGGGGCAGCCCCACAGACACCAGGGCTGCTGCAACGTGTGGCATTGGGCTCTTGGTTCCTGCAGCCCTCCTGTGTGCAGGGCTGCTCTCTGAGATACAGAGGAGATGGGAGCTGAAGCAAACGATACTCTGATGATTTCCTTATCTATTCAAACAGCTGTGTTGCTTTTGTACATTAGGATTGCCAGCCAGATGACAAAGGTAGAAAATAAAGAAGAAATGTGATGAACAGCATTGCTTTATTGGAATAAAAAATATCATAGGAATAACAAACTGGCTGAGAGGGTGACAGAGTTGAAATAAAGGCAGTCGGAGCTTTTTCTAAATTTCTGATAGTCGTGTGATGAACATTTTAATAATACTGAAGCAATACATCTGCAAACAATTTCTTTAGTGCATCCTTGATCTCCTGATTCCTCATGCTGTAGATGAGGGGGTTCATTAGTGGAGGTACCACTGTGTATATCACTGCCACCACCAGGTCCAGGGATGGGGAGGAGATGGAGGGGGGCTTCAAATAGGCAACCATGCAAGTGGCGACAAACAGGGAGACCACAGCCAGGTGAGGGAGGCACGTGGAGAAGGCTTTGTGCCGTCCCTGCTCAGAGGGCATCCTCAGCACGGCCCTGAAGATCTGCACATAGGACAACACAATGAATACAAAACAACCAAAGAAGATGAAGGCACTAAATATGACAAGTCCAACTTCTTTAAGGTAAGAACCAGAGCAGGAGAGCTTGAGGATCTGGGGAATTTCACAGAAGAACTGATTGATGGCATTGCCATGGCAGAGAGGCAGTGAAAATGTATTGGCAGTGTGCAGCAGAGCATGGAGAACACCACTGCCCCAGGCAGTTGCTGCCATGCTGGCACAAGCTCTGCTGTCCATCAAAGTCCCATAGTGCAGGGGCTTGCAGATGGCAACGTAGCGGTCATAGGACATGACAGTGAGAACAGAGTACTCTGCTCCAACCAAGAAAAGAAAGAAAAAAAGCTGGGTAGCACAACCTGCATAGGAGATGTGCCTGGTGTCCCAGAGGGCATTGGCCATGGCTTTGGGCAGAGTGGTGGAGATGCAGCCCAGGTCGAGGAGGGCGAGGTTGAGGAGGAAGAAGTACATGGGGGTGTGCAGGCGGTGGTGGCAGGCTACGGCTGTGCTGATGAGGCCGTTGCCCAGGAGGGCAGCCAGGTAGATGGCCAGCAAGAGCCAGAAGTGCAGGAGCTGCAGCTGCCGCGTGTCTGCCAACGCCAGCAGGAGGAACTCGCTGATGGAGCTGCTGTTGGGCATCTGCTGCCTCAGGGCATAGTCACCTGTCTGAGAAGGGAAAAAAAAGAAAATACTACTTCAGACCTCCCCGAGCAAACCTTACTCTGTGTCTTCTGAAATCTCCCAGACTGTCTCCCTCCCTTCTGCAAGATCTTTGCCTCTTCATTCCTTGAGCTCTGGTTGCTGCTGGCTGACGTTGCCACACTACACAAGCAGCTCTGGTGCAGGCTGTAGATGAGTCATCCCTGCTCTTCAGCAATAAAGGAATAGAAATACAGAGGGATCTCAGATTAAAAAAAATGAGATATCAAGGATCTTTTCACAGATTTCTCAAAATGGCACAGCAGACCTCTGTGGATATTGTTTTATTCTTTTCTAGTTGCCCCAGCACTCATGAGGAGTGCTTTTAAAGTAGAAATCCTTGATCACTGTGAGACACTTTAAATGAAATCTTTTGAGAACAGAGTGGCAAAGACCATACCCCTCATTTCCATGTGATCAATGTTCTATCTGTGTTTGTACCACTGGAGGACAGTCACAGTCAGGAGTTACCCTGACAAGACTCTGGTTGCCAGTAAGAGCAGAGGAATCCTGGTTAGATGGGCTGAATTCAAAGTCTCTTCATTTGCTCACTGTTCCAGAGGAGGATCTCACCTGTCTCTTCCTTGCCAGGGACACTGCCATCCAGCAGCATTTCCATGGCCTTAACACTGAGGCATCTTCCCCATGGTACTTCTGGATAACACCAAACTGCCATGGCAGAGCTGCACCCTTGTGTAAGTTTGACTGCAGCCAGGAGGAACTACAGGAGCAGAGTCAGACATTGGGTGTCCTACAAAGCGTCATCTCATTCCTAGCTCTAAGACAGTGTTTATCAGTGTCTGAGCTCCACTTGAATCCCCATCTCACACCCTGTTGAGCCCCTAATGCAACTCTTAATCAAGTTCTCATGACACTAGGAATGGACACATAGGCTGGTGGTGAAAACAGACCACGGTTGCTGCAGTGGAGTTGTCTGCATTGCAGAGACGACAGTGAGGTGCCCGTTTCCCTCTCCCAGCCTTTGCAGTCAGCACTCACCTCTCCCTCCCTGCCCGTGTCTCTGCTGCCTGCAGCTGTCCCTGCCTGCAGCTGCTTCTCTGTCCCCACATCCCGTCCCTGGAGCTCACAGAGCACATCACAGCTCCTGTGTGCTCAGCTCTGCCCTGAAGACCCCTCTTGGCCCAGGGAAATCTTGGTGTGTGCAGGAGCTAAGAGCCGGGTCACGCAGACCCTGGTGACACTGGACACAGGGCAGTGGTGATTTGTATGGATGGAGGGGAAGAAAAAAATTGCTGTGAGTCCAGGTAACTCTCATTGAGATAGAATGGGAGTCTCAGCCTCCTCTCTGAAACCACAACCTGCATTCCCACAAAGGCAGGTGAAGAGAAAACAGAAAGCAGAGGGTCAGGAAAGCCCACCCTGAAGAATGTGACTGCTGCCTTATTCTCCCTCTTGTAAAGTATTCTCAGAAGTGCCCTGAGGTTCTATGGAGCTCTGATCTCCCTGCTCCATGCAGCAGCTGTGGCAGCAGAAGACCCCTGCCTTGCCCTACCCTGCTGGGGGGCTTCTTCCCCCAACACGTCTCCCCGCAGCTCCCTGGGCAGCTCCCCGGGCGGGCTGAGTGCTGAGTGCTGAGAGCTGAGTGCTGAGCCTGGCAGGCGGCAGAGTCCCTGTCCCGGCACACAGCCCCTGGGGCACAGCAGGGACCAGCTCTGCAGGACAGCCCTGGGCACCCGGCTGCAGCCCTGGCTGCACAGCCTGCAGCCGTCATGGGACACGCAGCACTCAGAACTGAGCTCTAATGCCGGAGCATGGAAACCCTCAGCTGAAGCAGTTCTTTATCCATAATAAAGAAACTGTTTATGCAGCCTGACCTGCACTGGGATGTCCCAAATTTAGTGATCCCTGCTGGAAAATCCTCTTCATTTGCTGCAGCCAGAGACTTACCTTGTCAAGGGCTGTGAGAAATGCTCCTTCCGTGAGCACACAGTCTGCTAATGTGCCACACAGCCTATAAGCTCTCTTTCTTCTCCCCTCTCTCTGTCACCTGCAGATCATGCCCCCAGCCCTGCTGTGCTGTCCTGTGCAGAGGAGCTGTTCCTCTGCAGTGCTGCCCACTTGTATGAGCTCCCTGTGTCCCAGGAGCCCAACCCAGCTCAGCAGCAGAGGATATGATATTCTTCTCTCCATGGAGATATCCACTGGTCTCCTGAGGGGTGACATCTCCTCAGGGGCAGCAGGGTCATCACTGCAGAACGTACTGCACAGTCAGCTCAGTTAATCACCACTTGTCCACAGGATTCAACAAGCACGGTTGTTTTTAGTAAAAGTTGTTTGACCAAGGGAGAAGCAAATGCCAAATCTGGAAACCTCTGCTCATGACCTGTAAATGCAATCATAACATTACAGAATCATAGAATAACATAGGGTGGGGAGGACGTTAAAAATCACCTGGTTCTAACTCCACAGACATGGGCAGCATTGCCAACCACCAGATCAGGCTGCCCAGCATCTCATCCATTCTGACCTTGAATGCCTCCAAGGATGGGGCATTCACCTCTCCAGGCAACATTTTTCAGTGCCTGCATGTAAAAAATGTCTTTCTAACATCTAACCTCAGTCTCCCCTTTTTAATTTAAAGCCATTTCTCTTTGTTCTGATTCTATCAGGCCATCCCACCCTAACTCTAGGTTTAGGCATCTCATGTTCTGATGGAAACCCTGGGGCTGAAATGGGTTCAGTTCCTCACAGAACCATGGGAGCTGGGAGTCCTCTTAGCTGAGTTCAGATGTGCACAGTGAGGTGTCTGTGTGTGAGCCCCTCAGCTGAATCCTTGACCTTCATTCAACAGGGACTGCACTGCTCACACACAGACACTCAGGGATGACCAAGGTGCCTGGGGTGATCCTAGCTGTGTGCTCGTGCTTGTAAACTGTGGTGGAAAATCTGTGAGACAGACAGCTCCTTCCTGAGCATCAGCTGAGGGCCAGAAGGGAGGTATTCTTGGCCATCCTAAATGCCACCACAGCCCTGTGCTTGGGGCACCCACTGTGCCTTTTGCACCTGTCCCCATGGAGCATATTGTGTTATTCTGCTGACCAAATGGATGAGCTCTCAACAGAAGAGCCAGATCTTCCTCTGGAGGAAACTCTGGAGTTGAAGGCATTACAAAGCTGTGACACATCTACATTCTTTCACTGGTGACACCTTATCAGTTTGCTCTGGGCTCTCATTTGAATGACATCAGAAGAAGTCTAGGGTTATGCCAGTGCCCAGCTGACAGGAAACTGGCAAACGTTGTACCAGTTTTAAACAAGAGCAAGAAAGAGGACATAGGCAATTACAGAGCTGTCAATTTCTCTTAAATACCTGGCATAATTATGGAAAAAATGATGCTGGTAGTTACTGAGAAAGACCTGAGGGACAATTCTGTCACTGGTCACAGCCAACACAAGTTCATGAGGGGAAGGTCTTATTAAAATTAATGTCATTATATGAGAAGAACACATATCTAGTTGACCAAGGGAAGCCAGTTGAGGTAATCCTTGAGGATTTCAGTGGAGCTTTTGGTACTTTGTCATAGATAATTCTTCTGGACAAAATGTCCTGCACTGGGCTAGACAGAAACATACTGCATTGGGTGAGCAGTTGGCCGTTGGGTCTGGCCCAAAGGGTTACATTAAATGGGGTTCCATCAGGCTGGTGGATGTTCACTAGCAGGGTTCCCCAGGGCTCCATTTGAGGGCCACTTCTCTATAATCAATGACTTGATGTAGGACTAGAAGATGTTTTGAGTACGTTTGCTGATGAGACCAAGCTGGGTACAGCTGTTTCCTCTACTGAGGGTAGAGAAGACTTTCAAAGCGATGTGGACAAGTTAGAGAGCTGAGTAAACAGAAAATGCACATGAAGTATAACAAGAACAAATGCCTGATTCTGCACCTGGGTAGGGGCAACACTGGACGTACACACTGACTGAATACGGGACACTGGAGAGCAGTCCCACTGAAAGGGACATGGAGTCCTGGCCAACATCAAATCAAACATGAGTCAGCAGTGTGCCCAGTAAGCCAGGAAGGCCAACTGTCCCCTGGGGTGCATTGAGCATGGCAGTGCCAGCTGGGTGAGGGAAGGGATTGTCCTCATCTGCTCTGCTCTGCACTGCTGCAGCCTCAACAGGAGCACTGGGTGCACTTCTGGGCATTGCAGAACATAAAGGACATAAAACTATTGGAGACTGCCCAAATAAGGGCAATAGAGGTGAGAGATTTGAAGATCAAAGTTTCATTGGGATTGACTGCTTGTTCAGTCTGGGCCCTTCTCACATCCCACATCCTGGGATCAGACACATTGGGACTTGGGCCTCACGGCATCCTTGCACCCCATGCAGAGTCTGGAGCTGCTGTGCCCTGGTCTTTCATTTGACATCAGACAAACCTCCATCCCACTGCCCCAGGAAGGGCCCTGAGCCAGCACGAGGGACACGATCTCCCTGCCAAGGCTCTGGGGATCAGGCCTTGGCCTTTCTGCTTCACAAGACAAAGGAGGCTTTGCTCAGCATCACAGCCACCATCCCAGTGCCTTGGTCTGCCTGCAATCATGGCTTCCAATTATCTGCTCTAACAAGTCCCTGGGGAAGCTTGCTTGTCAATAGCCCTCAGTGGGGCCCATTAATACTCCAAGAAACTTCACTGTTCCTTCTGACTTTGTCTTCTTGAGCATTTCATGCAATCTTCTCTGTGCACTGGAGGTTGATGGATTCAGCAGCAAATGTCCTCTGGGACTCACTACAACCTGAAGAGTCCTCCTGTACCTTGTGCCTTCCTGTCATCTTCTTCAAGTGTTCAGAATTTGTACAGCAAACAGGATAGCTATCTGGAGTGGGCAAAAAATTGGAAGAGAATGAATGGCATTTTTGAAGACAATTTAATTATTTATTTATAGATGGGTTGAAATAAGAAGTTGAAGCAACACCTGCCGATTGATATTGATCCAGGATGTCCCCTAATGAGCTTTGCCCTGTCACTGTGTGGACAAACGTCCTCCTCAACTTCCCATGCCATTTCTACTCCCATTGGCCCCGTGAAACTTGCATCACTTTTCCTCACATCACTCTTCTCACTCTTCTCCTCTGCAGTCACCCATTCAGAGCTAAACCTCCTTTGCACCAACTCCTACTGGCTTTCCTCAGAGAACCAGCTGCACATGGGCAAGGAAAGATTTCTCTTTTTTTTTTTTTTTTTTTTTTTTTTTTGGCAGCAAACAGAAGGAAACACGATGCAATTGAATGAACGATAAAATAAAATGATTAACTTGTCCAAACTGCATCTAATGAGTTTTGCCTTTCACAGGGAGTAGTTGTATAAGAAATGAGCCAGACAGAAATAGGAAGGGATAGATACAATCACAGTCAAGGAGTTGAGAAAAGAGGCCATCAGACTCTGGAGAGATGGAACAAGTTCCAATAATCTCCCTGAAGGTGATAGATCAGCCAGATATTTGGGAGGTATCTGAGTGAAGAACGAGCAAGTGATAGGGAACTCTGGAGAGCAGTGTGAAGAGCATGTGCCCAGATGGCCTGCTGAAAACACGCCCTGAACCATGGTCATTAATTTAGGAGAGCTGGAGACACCTGGAGGATGAGGGACATCAAATACGCAGCAGGGTAGAGCAGCGGTGGATGCTGGGCATTGGTCACAGGGCATTGGCACTGGCACCACTGTCTGTGTCCCTGTACCTGAAGGCATCTGTGTCCTGCTAACACAGTTCTGGAAAATACTGTCCTTTTAGCAAAAACAAACAAACAAACAAAAAAAAAAAAGTAAAAGGCACAATATCTCATCAAATGTGAGCGTTTTCAGCTTAAAAAGAGAGAGGACACATGAGAATATTTGATGTTCAGAAGTGTTAACACATTTATATCAGCTGCCACTCACAGGCATTTCCTTGTGCTGGGGATCTGAAATGTGGAGGCACTACTCTGCTTTACGCCTTCCCTCCATCTTCTAACCATTGCCTTGTTCAAATAAAAAAAGTTGGAGACTGACTTCTTACATCATTTCTGAGTAATAGGACAAAGATGAATGATAATTAACAAAAAAAGAGATTTACATTAGATATTTGGAAGGAATTTCTAACATTCCATAGATCATGACGTGAGGCATGGAACTGGAACAGACCAGGCAGCCCAGAGAAGATGGGGCTGCCCATCCCTGGAGATGTTCAAGAAGTCAAGGGCCCAGGGAATCCTGATTCACTGTGTGGCAGCCCTGCTCACAGCAAGGGAGATGGAACTGGATGGTCTTTAAGGTCCTTCCAACCCAAACCATTCCAAAATCCTATGATTCCTGTCAGCCTCTTGCAACACTTGCAACCTAAGCAAAGCTTAGGAATTCCCTGATCACCTCTTCTTTCAACAACAGTGCATCTGCCTTGCCATAAATGCAAGAGTCTGTTGTCATTTAGGGTGGCAAAGAAGAGCCATATCCCCTCTCTGGCCCTCAGCTGATGCTCAGGAAGGAGGTGTCTATCTCAGGGATTTCCCACGCACTTTACAAGCACTAGCACACATCCAGGAGCACCCCAGGCACCTTGGTCATCACCCAGGCTCTGTGTGTGAGCAACTGACTCCCTGCTGAAGGACCAAGGACTCAGAGCAGGAGCTCACATGCAGGCAACTCCTTGTGCATGCCTGAACTCAACCAGAGGAATCCCAGCTCCTGTGGGTCCATTGGGAGCTGAATCCCGTTTCAGCTGCAGGGTTTCCATCTAGGGATGAGATGGCAGCACTGCCTCAGCTGGATCAGTGCCCTGCCCAGAGGAAGTCCACCCCTCCCTGTTGTTGTCTGTGTGCCCATTTTGTTACAGCAAACACTCTCAGGTAGGGCTAACCAAATGGATGCAATTAGTCACTGTCCACTGGACATTTGGTGGTTGCTTCAGCTGATTTCAAAGTACAGTCATGATGCTGTTGTCCTTCATGAGTTGTTGGCCATGGAGACCCAGGGACATCTCAGGGGAGATTACTAGGGAAGAAATGACATCTGCTGCTACTGAGCTGTTCTGGTTCCTGGGGCACAGGGAGCTCCTTCAAGTAGGCAGTGCTGCAGAGAGACAGCTGTGCCCAGGAGCAGCTCTTCTGCACAGCACAGCAGGGCTGGGGGCATGATCTGCAGCTGACATGAGGATAGAAGAGAGAGGAGAGAGCTTACAAGATGTGTTGGGTGTGAGCAGGCTGCGACCTCACTGCAGGAGCATTTCTCACAGCCATAGACACGGTAAGTCTCTGGCTGCAGGCAATGCTGCTGCTTTTACTGGAGGGATCACTAAAACAGGGACAGCCCATTGCAGATCATGCTGTAGAGAGTCTATGTTTCTTTATCATGAAGAAGACTTGTTCCATATGTGGGCTTTCCCCACAAGGGGCCTTCTGCTGCCACAGCAGCTGCCTGGGGCAGGGGGCTCACAGATTCACTGCATGCCAGAATGTTTCTAAGGACACTGTGCAAGAGGAGAGACAAGGCAGGGATTTTCTTTTTCCTATTCTCAGGGGAGGGAAAACGATTTGAGGCAGAAATCTAAAAGGGGCTGCCAACTTTGAACACATCTCTGAGACTCCTGAATCAAACTTTTCTCACTTGCTCTGTGAACAGTCACACAGAATGTGCTTTCAGCCTCTCCTCTCTTGAAGAATTGAGACAAATTACACTGCTGTCATTTTCTGTAGGTGTGAATAATGCACTTATCCTGCAAACATGCAGCTTTCCCTAACAGAAATGGACGGGCAAAGAGGTTGGGGCTGGGGACTCTAAGAGCAGTTGGGTTAAAGATATGAGACAGGGGAAAAGCAGAAAATATTAAGGGAGATGGGATAAGATTAAAAAATGAGAGAAATGTGTAAGCTGCATAATTGTCTCTTGCACATGGAATGCTAAACTTCATGAAATTAAATTCAAGCAATGGAGCTAAATGAACACTGTATTGAGAGAAAGAAAAATAAATAAAAGTATATCAGGAGGAACGTCTCTGAGAATTGTCCTGTCATTATCTTCTGCAGTCTGCACAGGACTGCATGCCCAGGAACTGCAGATGCCCAACAGCAGCTCCATCAGCGAGTTCCTCCTGCTGGCGTTGGCAGACACGCGGCAGCTGCAGCTCCTGCACTTCTGGCTCTTGCTGGCCATCTACCTGGCTGCCCTCCTGGGCAACGGCCTCATCAGCACAGCCGTAGCCTGCCACCACCGCCTGCACACCCCCATGGACTTCTTCCTCCTCAACCTGGCCCTCCTCGACCTGGGCTGCATCTCCACCACTCTGCCCAAAGCCATGGCCAATGCCCTCTGGGACACCAGGACCATCTCCTACGCAGGATGTGCTGCACAGGTCTTTCTGTTTGTCTTTCTCATCTCAGCAGAGTATTCCCTTCTCACTGTCATGTCCTATGACCGCTACGTTGCCATCTGCAAGCCCCTGCACTATGGGACCTTGATGGACAGCAGAGCTTGTGCCAGCATGGCAGCAGCTGCCTGGGGCACTGGGGTTCTCTATTCCATGCTGCACACTGCCAATACATTTTCCCTGCCTCTCTGCCAAGGCAATGCCATCAATCAGTTCTTCTGTGAAATCCCCCAAAGCCTCAAGCTCTCATGCTCACAGTCCTACCTCAGGGAAGTTGGGCTTCTTGTGGTCAGTGTCTGTTTATCCTTTGGGTGTTTTGTTTTCATTGTTGCGTCGTATGTGCAGATCTTCAGGGCCGTGCTGAGGATGCCCTCTGAGCAGGGACGGCACAAAGCCTTCTCCACGTGCCTCCCTCACCTGGCTGTGGTCTCCCTGTTCCTCGGCACAGGCATGGTTGCCTACCTGAAGCCCCCCTCCATCTCCTCCCTCTCTCTGGACCTGGTTCTGTCATTTCTGTACTCGGTGGTGCCTCCAGCAGTGAACCCCCTCATCTACAGCATGAGAAACAAGGAGCTCAAAGATGCTCTGCGGAAACTGATGATCAAATGTGTTTCAAAAGCAGTGAACTGCTCAACTTTTTCTATCTAAGAGTTGTAATTCAGATTTTTACAGAATCATATCGTCTTTTTTTGGTCTTTGTATTCATTTTCTAAGTGTAATCTATTGTAAGTTTTATTCTGTGTTTTGTATATTCTAATGTTTTTCACTTAAATGTCATTATCCACTTCAATTACTACTCAGTTTGTACCTATGCAGCGTAATCCAGACACAGTGTACATAAGGAAGCAAGCTCTCTGTGAATCTTGACAAAACAAAGGGCATGCAATGACATTGTCTGTCTGCCTTCCTGTGAGACATTTCTGGAGCTGCTGGGGTCAGCTGTTCTCAGCACCCCATAATCCAGCAGGAAGCATACAGCTGTTCATCAAACTGTGCGGTGACTGCAGCCTGCAATAGCTGACGGGCCATCCCTTGGCGCCTGGCTGGGGTCTGTGCTTTCAGGCTCACATCTGTCAGTGCCTCTGACAGGCCAGCAGCAGCACCTGGTTTGCACGTTGGTTGTCAGATCCCCTCTTCCTCAGTTCCGGTGAGGCCTTGCATAGGAAAATGTCTTGGTTATGGATTCTCATCTCAGAGGCGTAACATTTTCCATAAAGTCTCCATTCAGTGCTTCTTTCCATTTGCCACACAGAGGTGGGCACTGCCTCCACGATGCCCTAAGGTAGCTGAAGCACACATGAGAGCCCAGGAAAGGTTGCCCAGGACTCTCAGGAGACATTCTGGAGCATGAATTTGTAGGTAGGAAGTGCAACTGTGGGGTAGCACAGAGCTGCTGGGCAGGTGGTGCAGGTCCTCCTGCAGAGCTCTGTGTCCTTCTCCTTCCTGAGTCAGGCGCCACTTCCATCTCAGGAATGGAACAGCCAACAGAGGTGAGACAGAAACTTTTCAAGAAAAGGCTCAGTGTTGCACTGAGAGACAGAATTCAGTGGTGTGGTGGCGGTGTGTTGAGCTGAAACTCAACCCCATAGACCCTTAGCCTTGCAGCTCCTGTGGCTTGGTGACAGTGCTGCTGTGTGGCTGCAAACACAAGCAAGGACACGCAGTGGGCATTTCTGTCACACAGACTGTTTCCACCACAGCAAGTCCATCGTTAATGGAGATCTGCTCATGGCAGTGCCTGAAGGCTCAGGGCTTCATTAAATGTTGCTGACAAGAACATTCCCAAGGAATGGACTGCACAGATTCCCACACTTACTCTCCCACTCATGCTAAAACCAAGCTTTAATTCCTAGCATTATAATATTGTATTTAACAATTGTTAAATACCCTCACTGCAGCCCAAAACAGAACACTAATCCGTAATGCTTACCTGTACCCTAACACTGTCGTGAAAACCTTAGCAGAACACCAAGCCCTCTCACTAAACCTTTGCTTAATCTCTGCCCCTAAAGGTGAGTGCTAACCCTCAATCCCTATCCTGAACACCCAACACCCACAGAGCCTGCTCCTGTGCTCTGCCCTCCTCACCTTCAACCCCTCCCCTAACCCTAAACTTTGGGTACTTGGCTCTGCAGGGCAGAGCAGGATTGGTGGAGTCTTAGAGCAAATCCATGTAATGCAGGGATGAATGTGAGGCGATGTCTGTACAGGAGGTGACGTGTGACTGATCGGCTTGAGGCCATAAGGAGGAGGTGGGTAGGAATGCTGCCATGAGCTCAGCTCTACCTCAGGCCCTCATGGGCCTGCAGGTGGCACGAGGCTGTGAAGGTGGCTGTGAGGTCACTTGTGTGTGTGGAGTTGACAGGCCAGCCCCAGGAGCGTGTCCCAGAAAGGAATGGTGTGCTGCCTTCTGCCTGAAGCAGCTGTTGGGCAGCCCTTGACTTCTGGCTGGGATCTGTGCACACAGGATCACATCCGCAGTGTCCCTGAGAGGCCGACAGAAAGCGCCAGGTTGACGTGTTGGCTGTGGGATCCTCTCTGCCTGAGCACCTGGTAGGGCCCATGGAGGAAGAAGGAGGTTTGTGTAAGGGATTGTGATGGCTCTTCTGTGTGAGGACACAACTCCATAGCAGGAGGGACGTGACTCGGTCGTGTCTGTCCATGAAGCTGGCACGTGCCTTGGAAGATGATGGTGAGGTTCCTTCTTCTCAATGGCTGACAGGTCACAAGAAAGCTGATGGGTGGTGTTTCCATGAGGAAGTGATTTCCAACATGACGGAGTTGACCTTGGTAGCGGAAATGAGCAAATGGGGGGGGAAAAACTCCCTCAAAGTGCAGCTTGAAAGCTCGAGGCTGGGCATGAGGAGGAAGAAATGTCACTGGAAGGGTGATGATGTGGGGCCATGCTGAGGGATCACTCCATGGCTTTGTGTTTCAAGGGACGTTCAAAGAGGCTTGAGAGACACCAGTGAAATGATTGCAGTGCCAGGGTCAGAGCGGGGCGAAGAGGAGAGGTGGGTGTCTGCAGACCACAGGGAAATCAGGGCTGGGTTAGAAAGCATAGGAAATCCTGCAGAGGAGAAGGCAGTGGGTGCTGGTTGAGGATGGAGGGCCCCAAAGCAATGAAATCTTTGTCCCCTTGGCCATGGTTTGTGAGGAGATTTATTATGCTTATGGTAATGGGGCCTCAATGCCTCCTCGCATCCCTGTGCAGAGCCTGGGAGGTGTCACACTGCTGTCCTTCACATGGAGTACAATCCGCCCCACCACACCAACCCCAGGACGAGCCCTGCGCTCATTCCCTCAGATACAACGGATCTCCCCTCCAGCGTCTGGATGTCAGGCCTTGGTCTTTCTTCATCAAACAAACCAAGAGGTTTCTCAGCACATTACTTTACCTAACTGTAATCATTATCTCCAATTCCCTGCTCTAACATGTCCAAGGGGAGGCTGTGTTGGTAATGTTCCTCAGTGGGCCCCATTAGTACGCCAAGATCCCTCATCTTTTTCTTCCAATTTTACTTTCTCAAGTGCTTACAGCATTCTCCACTCAATACCTGAGGTTCATAGACCTGACATCAAATGTACCATGGGTCTCTCTGAAGTGTAGAAAGTTCCAGTGAGCCATGTCTGTTCCATAATGTGTTTGAAGTCAAGACTTAAACAGCTAGGTGGAGAGGTTTCATAATGTAGTAAAGGATGAAGATTTCAAAGGTTACCCAATAAAAATGTTTTCAGATTTAAAGTAGTGCATCTTGTTCTGATGTTGATCCAGAGAGTCTCCTAAGGAGATCTGCGTAGGCAGGAAAAGCAATTGCTTGAGGTCTGACACAGTACGGACAACCTGACTGCTCACCTCCCCAGGCCTGACGTGTCTGCTGTATGCCACCTGGCACTTGCATCACTTTTCCTACAGCAGAACTCTCCACTGAAATCTGCAGCTGGATGTTACAGTTCTTTTACACCATTCCTTTACCTGCTTACCTTAGAGAACTGTCTGCGCACGGGCACAAGACAGGCTTCCTACTTTAAGACAAACAACAGTAAAATACAATACAGTTTCCCTAAAAACAGAGCATAGTCCTCAGCCATATCCCACCAGCGTGGTTCACCTTCCCAATAGGATAAATACTTTACATAGGTAGATAGGAAATGATAAATATTAATAGGAAACACACACTGATTGAAGGATAAATGACAAGGAGCAAAACACCACTGTGTGATCACAAGCATCCCATGCCATCTCCAGTGGCCTCAGAAGTCCTGTCTGGGACAGGCAGCTTTCTGAGAGGACCTGCAGGAGACCTGAGGCCCCTGGGAGCTTCAGATGGAACTTAGGAAGAGGGTCTCAGGGCAGTAACTGCCAACTGTTGTCTTTGTCCCTGTAGCTGCAGTCCAACCCAGCGCACACAATGCCCCCCCGACAAGTCAGTGGAGCCCTGGGCATGACCCAGCACTGAAATGGACACTGGGAAGCCAAGAAACTCTGATTTATTCTCAATAAACACAAACATCCATGAACCATTGTGGGTCATTGGTGTCAAGCTCTGCCTCAAAGTCACAAATACAGGTCACAGTCACTGTGGTGAAACCCATCACATTGGGAAAACATCTCCACCAAACTATGGACATTAAAAAGAACAGTGTGGAAGATCCATCAGGTCAGTCCTCAGATGAAGGGTATGTAAAATTTATCTGCTACAGAGGCAGAGAGCAAAAGGCATTGGATTGTGACTCAAAGAACTAAAAGAGATCTAATTCATTTAATCCATGAGCTAATGCAAACACTGTCAGAGTGAAGGACACTGGTTTATGACATAACGTGAGGAAGAAAGTAGGTGGTGTCCCTCAAGGGTCAGTCTTGACAAGGATGCTCTTCAGCATCTTCATCAATGACACAGATGATGGCATCGAGTGCACCCTCAGCAAGTTTGAAAATGACACCAAGCTGAGCACTGCAGTCGATCCATTGGAGGGAAGGGAAGCTAAGCAGAGGTACCTGGACAGGCTGGAGAAGTGGGACCATGTGAACCAAAAGAGGTTCAGCAAGGCCAAGTGCAAGGTGCTGCAATTTGGCTGGAGCAATGCCAGGTGTTTATACAGACTGGGCGAAGAACCACTTGAGAGCAGCCCTGTGGAGAAGGACTTGGGGGTCCTGGTGGATGAGAAGCTGGACATGAGCCAGCAGTGTGCGCTTGCAGCCCAGAAGGCCAACTGTGGGAACGTAAGGAAAAACTGTTCAGAGCAGCAGCTCTGGAGTCAGGGGGGCTGCACAGAGCAGCAGCTGCGGAGCAAGATAAGCGGCATGAGAACCAAGGACACCTTCAGAAGAAGAAAGAACATCTCACGGCTCTGATTGGCTAAGCACCTGTGTGAACGGTTAAGGAGTGTTTTGCAGAATGCTCTGTTAACATAAAGTAGTGCTTAACAATAAAGCAGACAAATGCCACTTCAAGGGTATTAGAGGAATTTCCAATCATGAGCTTCGCTTTTGCAATATGTATGAGCTAATTATTTCATGTATAAATAGCCACGATATACTTAATAAAGTTGAGACCTGTTGACCATGATAGCATGAGACTTGTCTCCCGTGGTCTTTTCTCCAACAAATGGTGACCCCGACGTGATAAGGAAATTCGGGTCCCTAAGCAGCGGGGACGGCGAAAGCACTCCGAGAAAGAAGAAGTGCCGCGCCTCAGGACACTCTGTGAGACCTGACCGACGTTCGGACACCACGCTAAGAGAGAGGGACTACGTTGGGTTCGGGTCCCGCAGCAGGACGGCGAAAGAGTGAAAATTTTTGTGAAACTCCGCGCCCCGAGCGACCACAGCGGTGGGTCTCGGCCGATACGTGCTGCCGAAGCTTGGAAGGTCTGCAACGGTACCGACGTGAGTATGGACAGTCAAGCAGCATATGAATTATTTACCATCTTCTTGAGGAAGCGGCAGTTTAAGGGAATAGATTTAGATAAGGATCTCCCTGTGTTGTTAAGTCATGCAGTTTCTTGTGGGTTTTTTACGAACCCCCATTCTGTACATACTTTAGCAGAGTGGAGACGTTATGGGGATAAATTGTGGGAGTTAGTTTTGGAGGAAGATAAAAAAAAAAAAAAAAAAAAGAAAAAGAAGAAAAACAAACAACAACAACAAAAAAGAGTAAATTATGGAAACCGGTACATAACGAATTGTTGATGTCCCAGGCCGAGAAAAGGGCAGCACAGGGTGCTCAAGCGGCGCAGCAGCAAAACCTTGATTATGAGCTCACCCATTACACCCCCCCCCCCTCCTCCTTCCTCTACGGTGCTAACTATACCGCCACCCGTATCTGAGCCCTCAGCACCCCCATGCGAGTCCCCGGACACTAGCAGCTCTGCATCTGCCGCAGGGGAGGAACCTCGGCGTACCCCCCCCCCCCTCAGGTCTCTGTGCAGGCGCCGCGGAACTCCAAACCTGTCCCGGGGGCCGAGCCAGACCTGGCAGAGGCTATAGTTCGGGGAAGGCGGGAGATGTGGTCCATGTTAGCCAAACAGGGAATGGAGGAGGGTTATGCCGACCTCTTACAGGCGGCAACGGAACAGCTGGCGTTCCCGGTGGTATATACGCCCTCACCACAAGGGGGGATGAACGCTACAATCCATAATTTGGATTGGAAAATGCTCTCTCAGTTGCACGCCACAGTAGGGTCTTATGGGGTGACTAGTGAGCCAGTTAAACAAATGCTAGACTACATCTTTAGTGCAAATACTCTCCTGCCTGCAGATATTAAGGCAGTAGCTAGGCTAATATATACCCCCCATCAGCTGCTCTTGTTTAACGCCCATCGGCACAATGAGGCTACAATATCTGCCACAGTGCAAAGGGGTCCTGGGGATCCGCTAGCAGGGGTTACAGTTGATCATCTAATGGGTCTAGGTCAATGGATACGGGTGGAGGCACAGGCACTTGCTGGCCCTGATATTTGTCGGGAAAGTATGGATACAGCCAGGAGAGCCATGAATAAGATAAAAGCCCCTGGAGGCACACCTATGTATATGGGCATAAAGCAAGGACGGGATGAGCCATTAAGTGACTTTGTGGACAAGATTATGGAGGCCATAAAAAGGGCTAATGTGCCCGAGCACATGCAGGGAGCTTTGCTTAGACAATGTGTATTGCAGAATGGTAATTCTTCAACCCAATCCCTTGTTGGCACTATGCCTGGGGATTGGACGCTTCCAGACCTGTTAGAGAAGGCTGCTTCTATCCCGACGGGATCGCAAGCCCTGTTAGTCAATGCTTTGCAGTCATTAGGGGAAGGGCTGAGAGAACAGGCAAGGGTTTTTCAGAATCAGTCACAATCAGCGCACTCACAGGTGTTAGCAGCCCTTGCGCCCTTCCAAGTCGCAGCCACAGCAATCCCTCGCTCCTCCAATAATTCCCACCTGAAGTGCTTTCGCTGTGGAAGAACGGGACACGTTCGCCGTGAGTGCCAAGCGACTGGGATTTGGTGTGGCAAATGTCAGTCACACACGCATAACGCCACAGCCTGCCGTCAGAAGTCGGGAAACGGGAGGAGCAGCGCGAACAGCGGCCGCGCCCGGACACAAATGGCCGCTGCAGCATCGACAACCCCCACCAACAGCAACTTCAACCAGCCACCAGAGGGAGCCTCGGCTTGGACCTGGCAGCCTCAGTAGATGTCACTATCCTGACAAGCCAGCCCCATCGAGTGCCCACTGGGGTATTTGGTCCTATCGTCATCCAGGGCCAAGAAACAGGAGGACTTTTGTTAGGAAGGTCATCTGCAAACATAATGGGGTTATTCGTATTACCTGGGGTGATCGATGCTGATTTCCAAGGAGAAATTGTGATAATGGTATATACTCTATACCCTCCGATAAAGATACAGAAAGGTCAACGATTGGTTCAACTTATCCCGCTACCACAGTTATCAAAAGGACTAACACCGGTGAGCTGTCTGCCAAGGGACCAAGGAAGCTTCGGTTCTACTGGAGGATTGACCCTACTCACCATCGATCTTGCATCTCGTCCCAGAAAGTTGTGTAAAATATCCTACAAGGATCATGACATTACTTTGATGGGACTGCTAGACACAGGTGCGGATACGTCGATCATCACTCCCGGAGAGTGGCCGTCTAACTGGCCACTTCAATCTTCAACGACTACTGTAACTGGGGTCGGGGGAATGACATTGGCTAACCGAACCCCCACCCTTACAGTGGAAATAGATGGCAGAAGAGCCACAGCGGTGTTCTCTATTGCACCGCTCCCGCCTACGGTTCCCTGTCTGATTGGCAGGGACATATTGGCCCAGCTTGGCCTTGTTCTTACCAATGAACACCCTTTAATGTAACGGCCATTGCTTGGACTTTCCCGCTACCTCTTACATGGACCACTGAGAATCCAGTTGTGGTGAAGCAATGGCCGCTAAAGCAGGAAAGCCTTCAACAAGCACACCAGTTGGTACAGGAACAGTTCAATCAGGGGCATCTGAAACTATCTACCAGCCCTTGGATACTCTGATTTTTGTAATCAAAAAGAAATCTGGCAAATATCGCCTACTTCATGATTTACGCGCCGTTAATGAGCAGATGGAGCCTATGGGAGCACTTCAACCGGGACAGCCCAATCCTTCTATGATCCCAGAGGATTGGCCCATTTTGATCATTGATCTGAAGGACTGCTTCTTCACTATTGCCTTACATCCTCGGGATACAAAACGCTTTGCGTTTACCTTGCCAGCGATTAATAAAGGTGAGCCCGATAAGAGGTTCGAATGGACGGTACTGCCTCAAGGAATGCGCAACTCCCCTACTCTTTGCCAATTATATGTTGATGCCACTCTTCAGCCAATACGAGAACAAATGCCCAACACTATTGTGTATCATTACATGGACGACATCCTTTTTTCCCAGATCTACCCTTTCACGGACGCACCGTTAGAAGCAATTCGGAAAACTCTTGCGAGTTTCTCCTTGGTGACTGCTCCAGAAAAGGTGCAGCGTACCACACCCTGGAACTACCTTGGATGGAAGATTACTGATAAGCAGGTGATGCCGCAGAAGCTGTCTCTCAATACGAACATCACCACGCTGAATGATGCACAGAGACTCTTGGGGGACCTACAGTGGTTAAAGCCAGTTGTAGGTATCCCCAATACGCTTTTAGAGCCGTTGCTACCCCTGTTAAAGGGTACGGACCCTTGCACTCCTGTATCGCTGTCAAAGGATCAGCGATACAATCATTACAGACCGTATCCTAAACGGCTTCGTCTCCCGGCTTGATCCTGCCTGCCCGTTGTCTTTCACAATTTGGAACAGTAAGGATCACCTTTTGGGCGCAGTTACTCAATTTGAACAGAAAAGGGGGGAGAGGGTGCTGGAATGGATGGCACCACCGTTGCAGAAACGAAAAACCATAACCACAAAAATTGAAAATTTGGCATCCTTAATTCAAAGAGGACGCTTACGGATTCTGGAGATCAGTGGCTCGGAGCCCACACGGATTCATCTGCCCATGGAAAAGGCGACATTAGACTGGTATCTACTAAATTCTCCTAAGCTAGCAGAATCGATGCTGGCCTCCGGCGCTCACGTAGAAACGGGACCATTGATTCCGCGAGCCCTACGATGGATCGGTGAATGGGACTGGATCACGATGCCCTTGCGAAGGGACAGGCCCATCCCCGGAGCTGTGACAGCCTTTACAGATGCTGGGAGGAAAACACGTAGAGCAGCGATTGCCTGGCAGGAGAAAGGAATCTGGCGACAGCATATAGTACAAGCCGTGCCTGCAGACAGCCTACAAACCCTTGAACTTGCAGCGGCTGCCCGGAGTGGATCCCTGCACGTTGGACTAAACCAGCCACAGCACCACAAGCTGGAGGACGTCAGGAACGTACCACTGCATTTAGAACTGCTGGTCCGGCCGCACCGGGAATTCCTGCACCACATCCTTGACCCAAGACTGGTGAACATTCGGACGCCTGAGCAAGGAATAAGACTATTTGAAGCTCTGGCAGGGTATCATAATCTGGATCCGAAACAACATCATTGCTGGGGCTGTGGTGCGGCCTGGGGTTGTTACGCATGGGTTTTGTTAAATTGTGGGGGCTGTAACAGAATCAGCTGGGTACATCAGACACAGTTACGAGCTTTATGGTGTAGTGGTTGTGAAGCGCGTTGGCAAGGAGACACCGCCGCGCAAGCTTTGGTGCACTACACGGGAGAGCCTCTATTCTCTGCAATAAGAATTTTTGAAAGTGCGGAGCAGCAGGCCCTCGCCCACTTCCGCTGGGAGCTCACCCACCTGGTTGCAAGGGCCCAGGCCCTTTATCAGTCAGACATTATTAAGACACAGTGCGGTCAGCCTACACGGCACCCTACGGCGGCAGTTAAAAATGCAGGCCGTGGTCGTGCTGCTGGGCGTCACAACGCAACTCGTACATACAATCTGGGTACCCCCACAACCTAAGCAGAACATTTGGGTTACAATAGCTAACAAGACAGGGCAGGAAGCCTTCTGCCTAGCGCTCTCGTCCCCTGGTAACCCTTTCTCCACCTGTCTGGTAGGTCTACCCGTGGATGACCCCCCATACCCGAATGCAACTTCCAGCTTCAGGCTATTAAATCAATCAATTCAATCATATGCAGATACATGGGATCAGGTGGTGCCCTATTTTCCAACTGCTAATCTAGAGCCCCAGGAACTAGAGATACTGGGCACAGTGAAAGCTGACTGGTGTGTCTACTTTAATTGGATGAGTGCATATCGTGCCAGTCCAGGAAAATCAGGCGCCAACTACTCATACCCAACAATTGTTAATGCCAGCCATCCTGTATACCAAAATGCAACGGCATGGTGTAATTATACGAGCCCACATAGATCTCTATCATCCAACACTCCTATCTCACTGCCTCATGGAATATTTCTTATTTGTGGGGACAGAGCTTGGTCCGGAATTCCCTCGAAGTTAGTGGGAGGACCATGTACTCTAGGTCGTCTAACCTTACTAACTCCAAATACCTCTATGATCCTACAATTACATAGAGAACACCGTAGACTAAGGCGAGCAATTCATGCATTCACACCAGAATGTAAAGACAACGTGGACTTTTGGTCTGTATCAGAACGGGTTTTTGCCTCTTTCCTTGCCCCCGGTGTTGCCGCTGCAAAGGCCCTAGCAGATCTGAATAAGCTAGGATGCTGGTTGGCTAAACAAACTAATGCAACATCACGAGCATTGTCAGACCTATTAGTGGACGTTGACTCAATCCGTCATGCCACCCTTCAAAATCGAGTGGCCATAGACTTTCTATTGCTAGCACAAGGGCATGGATGTGAAGAGTTTGATGGTATGTGCTGCATGAATCTCTCCGACCATTCCCGTTCCATTCACGCACAGCTACAAATCATGCAGACCCTGACAACCCACCTTCAAGAGCATACAGGGTTTGGGCTTGACGACTGGTTGAAGGGGTGGGGTCTGGGACCGTGGCTAACATCCCTGCTGCGATACTTAATAACTATTGGGCTTGTAATATTAGTACTACTGCTTGTTTTACCGTGCTTTTTTTCGCTGCCTGCAAAAGGCACTTGCAATCTTGTTGATGCAAAATGGAATGCCTCTTTTCTGGTCCAAAAAGAAAAACAGGGGGAAGTGTGGAGAGACTGACTGAGACATGGTTGCAAGACAAGGGCCATGATAATGATCAAGTTGGTGAAACAGTAACAATCAATATGGAATTCAGGGCAAGGACGCTGTGCCTTTGCCTTGAAAGTGTAACAGAAACAGGATGGCATGAGGCTGGCAGTTTGTAGATAGTAGGAAGCAGAATCCGCACAGCTAGCCGTGAAGGTCGGTACTATTATCTCATGTATAAATAGTTATATTATGCGTAATAGAAGTTTAGACCTGTTGATCATGATAGCATGAACTTGTCTCGTGGTCTTTCTCCAACATCCTCAATCATCCGGTTGTGGGAGGACCAACACCCGCGCATTAGTGTGATATCTGCAGCAGGTGTCACTGACTGCCATTGTGGCGTGAAGCTGGGAAGCGAGCAAGGAGCTGCGAGCTCGAGCTGGGCATCACTGCGGTCTGGTGAGCTCGGAAACTAGAGGAGACTTCGCAGTGCTCGCCATCGACTACGCTGATGTCGATAAGCGAGGAAGAAGCTTCCTGCATGGAGGAAGCAGGTAGAAACAAGCATCCTTGCCGCTTGAACGGAAGGGGTGAGCTCTTGGCTCGAGAGGAGGAAAGAACAGCAGAAGACTCAGCCCCCTCTGCTCCTAAGCTCAACTTAGGCGTGGTCTCAGGATACCCATTTTTACATTTGCTGAAAACTCTGCTCATTTTTATCTTTTCCTCTGCAATGTATGCGCTGTGTGGCCGAACGAATGTGGACCGGAGATGCGGGCGACGTGCTTCTGGAGGCTGGGATCGTGTCCCCGAGTTCTGCTTGACCAGTTCTGCCATGGCGCTCTTCAGGATTTCCCTCCAGGGGTGCTCCTGCCTTCCCGTCCCTAATGAGATCCTCTCCTCTCTCTCTCTCTCTCCTCTCCTCTCTCTATCTCCCTCTCCTCTCTCTCCTCTCTCTCCTCTCCCTCTCCCTCTCTCTCTCCCTCTCCCTCTCCTCTCCTCTCTCCTCTCCTCTCTCTCTCTCCTCTCTTCTTTCCTTTCCTTTTCCTTTTTCTCTCCTCAGATCTTTGCCAACATCCTGCGAATCAGGACCGAAGCATGACCGAGGCAGTGGCACCCCCTTGCTGCCGCCATGTAAAGCCAAGCAGGCGGCGGGCGGGTGAGGAGCCAGGGCAAACAGGTCTCTGCCGACAGGGCTCACATCACCTTCATCTGGGCACAAGGAAAGCAATGCGAAAGCCACTTCAGCCTCCTGGAGCCAAGGAAAGCAATCACAGCCCTTCCCAACCTGGGCCAAGAAGCGCAGTCACTTCCTTCAGCCTCCCAGACCAGTCCTGCCCCGTGTGATCAGCCGTCCCCCAGGCCTTTGGCCCCGTCTTCTGTCCACCCAGGCGTGGGGCTGGCCATGTCTGGGAAGCCTAGACTGGCTGCCGACAGAGCGTTCTCTTCTTTCCAGCAATGCTGTGTCTGGAGAGGAGGGCTGCCATCATGCGTGGGGTGAGCTGCGCTCGCAGCTTCCACCTGCCCTGTGCCATGGATGGTGGGAGTACTGAGTACTTCAGTGAGCTGGGTAAGGATCTGAGTCACTTGGTGCTGAGGTGGCATCAAAGAAGAGGTTTCTCTTGCAGCTAAGTAGGACAGAAACTTGCTTACACATTTCATGAAGTAAATGCATCCCCATAGGCTGCCAGGGCTCAGTTTAGTTCGTCTGGAGAGAGACCAACACTGACGATCTCCACTGGTAGCGCAGGTTTAGGGATGAAGGCGATCTGACTTCGAGCCGAGCCACAGCCCTCAAGGATCTGCTTCCACTCAAGCTGTCTGTGGCGTTGATGAAACGGAAGCTATCAAACCTCCCCTTCTCCCTGTCATGACGTGATTTAGAATATGAAGGGATAGAGTCTTTAGCGCTTGGCTGCGGTCCGTGGACAACACCTTCGTGGCTCCTCCCCTTTATGCTGTGACCTTGGTTCACCTCCCAGGAAGGACTGGCGCTCAAAACTCCCTTTGTCAGAGGCCAAGACTCATCAGGCTCAGTTCAAAGATGGGCAGCGCGTTTCACTTCCTGGACCTCTGCCACTCCTCGCATCGCCTCATCCGTTCCTTACTTCTCACCGTGCTTTATCCACTCGTCTTCCCCAGGTCATTCGCGAGCATAAGCCTCGACAGCTGGCTCAAAGCTCATAGGAGGCACCAACTGCCTCATTTTGCCTCGAGCCCGTGGGGGACGGCTTGTCTGCCTGCTACACCATGCTGTGTCCAACCTGCTGCTTAGCCTGGTTCACGGCTCTGCATCCAGTGCGACCCCTCTCCTCACCCCACGGGGGATGCTGGGTGCTCAGCATCCGCGGGCATTGCTGATTCTGCCTGCTCGTGCTCTCCTGCAGCGACGGGCGTCGAGCACCGGCGGTTCTTCAGGTGCCGGCATCTGCGATTTGGTTAATTCTGCGATAAATCTCAACCTGAGGATCCGGCATCCTCTCCAGGTTGGTGTCCTTCCCCTTGCTTTCCTCAAAATGTTCCCAGGGAATAGCCAATTCTGGCTGGTTCGTCGTTTCATCCCTGCTTTCGTGGTGCCCTCCTCTCTTGTCTTCGGGGTTTGTGAGCACTGCTTGGCTGGGATTCCCAGAGTGCCTTCGGGTTCTATTGGCTCCATCACTCGTTGCGTTGTTAGCTCTGATCAGACCAATTTCATCTCACTAGCCCTACCGTGGTTCCTGAATCAGCTTCACTTCTGTTTGCTTTTCTCTTTTCCTTTCCTTTCCTTTCCTTTCCTTTCCTTTCCTTTCCCTTTCCTTCCTTTCCTTTCCTCTGCTACTTCCTTTGCTGCTTTTCCTTTCCTTTCCTTCCTTTCAACTCCTTTCCTTTCCTTTCCCTTTTCCTTTTCCTTTCCTTTCCTTTCTGCCCCTTTCCTTTCCACTTTGCTTTCCTTTCTTCCTTTCTTCTTTTCTTCCTTTCTTCCTTTCCTTTCCTTTCCCCTTTTCCTTCTCCTTTCCTTTCTGCTTTCCTTTCCTTTCCTTTCTTCCTTTCCTTTCCTTTCACTTTCCTTCCTTCCTTTCTGCTTTCCTTTCCCTTTCCTTTCCTTCCCACTTTCCCTTTCTTTCCCTTTCCTTCCTTCCCCCTTCCCTTCCCCTTCCTTCCTTCCCTTCCGCCCCTTCCCCTTCCCCTTCCTTCCCTTCTCCCCTCTCTCTCTCTCCTCTCCTCTCTGTCTCTCTTTCTCTCCTCTCCCTCTCTCTCCTCTGCTCCTCTTCCCTCTCCCTCCCCTCTCCTCCCCTCTCTCCCCTCTCCTCCTCTCCCATAGCTGGCTTCTACGACTCAAAAGGAGCAGCAGGCTGTTTCAAGCTCTTATCCTCCCCATCCCCAAAACTCAAAAGGACAAACGGCGGATTTTTGTCCAGCTCAGGGCTTCGACCTTCCCCTCTTCCTCGATTTCCCCCTTTTCAGCTCCCTTTTTCTTTTCTATTTCCCTCAATCTATTAGAGCGTCATTATCTCCTCTGTCCACTCTGCATTCTGTATCCCCAAGTCCTCCCAAAATAGGGGCTCCCCACTTCACTTTTGCGGGTTTCTGATGTTTCTCTTCTTGAGTGTGTGGTTGTGTGAGCTGCACAACGTGGCTGCAGCTTCTCTTGCCTGGAAGAGCCATTTCTCAGGTTTTCTCCTTCTATCTGATATCCTGCGCTTTTCCTCAGAATGCTTTGCTGGAGTCTCTTCCCAAGAGTTCTCGTGCAGTTCTCTGGGCTGAAGGCAAAGTTTCTTCTCCCTCTGCCATCCAAATGCTGCCTCCACGTGAGACTCCGTGCTCCTTGCTCCCATCCTCTTGGCTGCCTGCAGCCTGCATGAAGTTTCTCGGCTCCTTTTGGGTTTCTTGGAAACTTGGAGGCGGATGAGATGGGAGAGGGGGGGCTCATCGCTTCCCCTCCTTCTCTTGTAGAGACCCGAATGGGACCTGGGGGTCTGATCACGAGAGGCACAGCCGCTGCGGCACCAGCGGAGAAATGCCTTGCAAGGAGGGCAGAGAGCAGGCAGGACAGCGAGGGTGGCCAGGGTCGGGGTCCTCAGTCTCACTTGCCAGGATGGCATCCGTTATTCCCCTTGTCCCCTCTGTTGCTTCCATTTGTCCTACATTATCCCCTGTCCCCATGTCCCCATTGTCCCCACATCCCCCTATTCCCTTTATCCCCCATCCCCATTATCCCCCATTATCCCCTTACCCCCACCCCATCCCCCATATCCTGACCCCCACATCCCAACAGATCCCCTATACAGGATGCATCTCGCCTCTACCTGGGGAGCCGAGCGGAGAAAGCGAGGAGCTGCGCTGTAGAGATCGCTGTGCAGGGCATCCTTGGCTCGGTCCTCACATCCACCGCAACCCACAGGTCCTGGCTGATCTGTGTGGCTCCTGCTGCAAGGAACCCATCGGCAGTGCTCTGCTGCCTGGCAGAAGCATGTGGGAGTGAGTCGACGACTATTTGGTCTGGGGACATTAGCTGTCGCATCAGATCTCAGGATGCTCTGATGCAGGATGCGAGTCCGTACATCCCGATGCTCTGGCGTGGGGATGCGAGTGCGTCTGTCCCATTCCGACTCCCGACCTCCTTTGTACTCAGTGCCGATGTTAGCTTCGCGGTCCAGCCACAGGGCTCTGTGTTCACATCCGGCAGCTCCGTGCCCAACGTAGCGGCATTTGGTGTCGCAGAGCCACCTGCCCGACAAGCGGCGGCGGACATGCAGCCAGCATTCGACGACGATGAGCCTTCCTCTGAGCAGCTGCGAGGACGCGAGGCAAACAACGGCTGCAAGCGGGTCCCACGCGTACCAGAGGCCATCGGGGTCCTCCGGGCATCTCCAGCTGCTGCGCCGGCTGCTCATGGGCAGGGAAGAAGCGCGCCGCGGGCCGATCCCCGCTGCAATCTCGCGCATCCCGAGTTCCCGAGCGGCGAGGAGAAGGCGTGGCGGCGGCGTAGCCCCGGAGAAACGGCGACAGCAGCAGCAGCAACAGCTGCGCCAACATCTGCCATTCAGATCGCGATGGCGTACTTAGAGGCGCCGAACAGCGGGGAGCATCGAGGCGACCAGGGAGCATCACCCAAAGCCCTCCTAACGGGCAGGCAGGCTCAGCCACGAAGAAGCAGCAGAGATCCGGGGGCCCAGCAGGGGAGGGATGTGCTGGGAATAAGCTGGTTTAAGTGAGCCGGCCCATGGCCGTGGCCAAGTGAAACGGTTGAGAAAGCGGACGTCATCATCCTTGGCCATCCCCTCTCGACTTGCAGCCTCCCGCCTGGCTTGCACCTCTACGGCTGGGGATTGCAGCATCCTCGGAAAGCTGTTCAATACGTCCGTGCTGATCTCAACCCCTTTAATCCCCAAGCCAAAAGCTGTTTACTTCCTGTCCACCTCCTCTCCCACCTCCCCGACTCACTCTGGTCCAGCGCAATAAGGAATCAGAATCCCCCTCCCCCCACTCTTACCCCTAAATCGTTTATAGAAACTACATCCTTTGCTTTTGCTGAGGGGGTGCAGGTAGGGACCTGGATGGCTGCAGGGCGTCCCAGTTCCATAGGATCCCAGTTGGGAACCCAGTTCCATGAGATCCCAGTTTAGAGTTCCAGTATGATATGGGGCATATGGTGTGCTGGAGGTGGCATATGATATGGGGGCATATGGTATGAAAATGAGATTATGGGGGATGTGGGGGGCTATAGAGGATAAGGAGACTAATGAGATATGAGATATGAGTGTGAGATAATGGGATGTTGAGGGGATAATGAGCTATGGAGGATGAGAGCTATGGGGGTATATAGGGGACTGTAGGGATAATAGAATATAGAGAGGGGATATGGGGGTATGGGAAGGAGAGAGATATGTAAGTGAGCTATAAGAGATGAGGGGGCTAATAGGGAATATAGGATATAGGGGATGTGAGAGATAATGAGGGGATGTGGGGAGATGAGGAGCTATAGGGGATGGGGGGCCCCCATGGGAATAATGGGGATGTGTAAGGAGATATAGGATATGGGCAGATATAGGATATGAGGGGGAATATAGGAGACTATAAGAGCTATAGAGGAGATAAGGGGGTATGAAATAGGGAGTATAGGGGATCTTGGGGGCTATGGGGGGATAACGGGGCTATAGGGAGTTGGGGCATATAGGGGATGTAGGGGGCGCGTGGGGGGCTGTAGGGGTTACGGGGGTTATGAGAGGTAACAGGGCTGTAGGGGTTATAGGGGATAATGAGGGCTGTGGGGGGGTATGGGGAATGAGGGGATATGTGAGGGGTATATAAAGGGACATGGGGATATGGGAGCTGTGAGATAATAAGGAGATAATAGAGGCTATAGGAGAATATATATGAATATAGAGATATAGGGGATATGGAGAGGATGTGGGCTATGGGGGATATAGGGTCTATAGAGGATAACAAGGGATAATGGGAAATATAGAGATTCTATAGGGGATATGAGGGGGCTGTGGAGGGGATATAGAGATGATATGGGGATAATAGAGGGATATGGGACATTATTGAGGGGATAGGGGAATATGAGGCCTATGGGGATAATGAGGGGAATGTAAGAGGGGGGATGTGGGGGGTTACTTAGGGGGAATGAGGGGTGCAGGAGGATATGTAGAGGCCTATAGAGCTGTGGGAGTGGATAATAGGGGACATAGGGGATATGGGGGAATAATTGGGGGAGCTGTAAGGAGGAGATATGGGGATGTGGGAGAGGGGATGTGAGGGGGCAATGAGGGGGATGAGGGCTATGGGGGGATGGAGAGGCAGGAGGAGCTGTGAGGGGAGCTATGGGGGCTGTGGTGTGGGCCTAGAGCAATGGAGGACCTGCAGACAGGACCTGAGTGTGGGGGACCCTGGGGCTATGGGACCCTACAGAAACAATGGGGACCCTATAGAAACAATGAGCGTTGTTAATGGAGACCCTACAGGAGCTATGGGGTCATTAATGAACCCCATAGGAAACAATGAAGGTCAATATGGAGACCATGCTCAAACACTCTCCCATAGGCGACCTACAAAATCCCCATATAAGCAAGCCCTGAGCGCGAAGAGGAATTTGGGGCTTGGAAGGTGCAATAATGGTGGCAGGGGACAGTTGTAGAACGTTGGTGAGTGAAGTATAGAGTGTAGAGGCTGATTTGAGCGGTCGGTGAAGATGGGGTCGTGAAATTTGGGCGTGAATATGAGGGAAGATATGGTCTTGCAGATGGGGGCTCATCGTCCGGTTATATGGCGGCGCCTGCTGAGTCCTGTTCCCCTATTGCCGCTGGCAACGCCTTGAGCGCACAGCATCGCAGCAGCGTCTGCCAATCAAGCTCATCACCACAGCCGTTTCTCGGTGCCCGCCCCTCGGTTTACGATGGCAGCAGCTGTCAATCAAATCCTTTATAGCAGCGGCAGCCCCAGGACCACCCCGGTTTTATGGCAACACCTGTCAATCCGACCAGCATATAGCAGCCATCTTTCCCACCTCTCCTTGTTGCCATGGCAGCCAGCATCCTTTCCCCCTATACAAACTACCACAAACTGCTTTTTTTAGCGGCACATACCTAAAACCACTTTTCCAGATATTTCACCTCCCCGAACTGTTGCCAGCAGCTGACGGGTAGAAGAGGACGAAGACTGCTCTTCTCTTCGTCTGGCTTTCCGATGGGCGCTAGGTGGCTCCACGTGTAGCGGTCCGTTGAACCTGTGATTTAGGGGTCTTTGGGTGGTCCTGAGGTCTGGGGTCTTTGGAGGGTGGCCATGGCGCGCGAAGACAGAAACCCCCTCACATTTGGCCTGAGCTGCTTGGCTGGAGGCGGTGGGCTCTACCAACACAGCGTTAAACGGCCAAACGTTCGCTCAGGTGAGACCAGGAATCCTGGCAGAGCCACTGGAGGAAAGAAATGGGGTTGGGGAGAGGGGTCTGAGTTGGTCTGTGGGGTCCTCAGTGCTCCCTACGGGGGGTCTGGAGTGCTCTGGGGGCTCCCTGGATCAATGAAGAGTGAGGAAACTGGGGGTCTGAGGAAGTATGGGGGGTCCTCAGGGCTCTGGGGAGTCTGGGGTGCTCCTAAGGGTCCTGAAGGATCTATGAGGGTCCTGAGGCTCTATGGGAGTTCCTGAGTGGGTCTATGGGGTCTCAGTGCCTATGGGGTCCTATGAAGTGCTCTAACAAGAAGTCCTTAGGGCTCTATGGGGGTCCTGAGTGCTCTATGGGGTCTGAAAGGGGATCTATGGGGTCCTGAGGGAGCTCTGCAGAGGTCCTGAGAGGTTCTATGGGGGTCTGATGGAGTCTATGGGGTCCTGACTGTTCCTATGGGGGTCCCCTGAAGTGCTCCTATAGGGGGTCCTGGGGGCTCTATGGGGGTCCTAGAGAGGTCTCTGGGGGTTCTGAAGGGCTCTTGGGGCTCCTGAGTGCACCTAAAGGGTCTGGGAGACTCTATGGGGGTCCTGAGGGGGCTCTATAGGGTCTTGGAATTACTAAGGGTCCTGGGGACCTTTATGGGGTCCTGAAAGGGCTCCTGGGGAGGTCTGAGGAAGAACCATCCATGGCCAAATTCTACCTTGACCCCCAGCCCCCAACTATCAAATCCCCACCCTTAGGGCCCCAAGGGAGTGTCCTTAACTCCCCCAAAGTATTCTGTAAGATAACCCCAACATTACAACCCTCAATTCCACCAGCTCTCCACATCGACTCTGGCCCTTTCCACCTTGGCCCTCAGCCACGTGACACGCTCGATTCCACCTTTAGGCACCATCGATCGTACAGGAAGCGGCTCCTCAGCTATTGCTGATGGCGCCCCCTGCTGCAGGTGGAGACCGCACGACGCGCCGCTCCGCTATCACAATTCCTGTCCTTCCAGTAACGGGGTTTCAAACATTGTGACGCAGGGCGGGAGCTACGAGGAGCGGGAAGATCGCTGAGGTGTTGAAAACTCTCTTGAGCGGGACAGACGACGCAGTGATTGGTCGAAGGGCCGAGGGCTGGATGAGGAGACCACGTGATTGGTTGGAGTTTGTGGGCGGGACTTGTTCTTCATTCACGCTGAAGCTGGGATCTATGGAACTGGAAGCACCAAACTGGGAGGCGCCCCAAACCCGGGACAGCCCCAAACTGGAACTCTATGGGACTGGGTCCCCTGTTTTAGGATTCCTATGTGGGGTCCCTCGTAATGGAACACTAGCTAGGATCCCTAAGCTGGTCAGCCTCCAAACTGGGATCCTGTGGAACTAGGAGGCCCCAAACTGGGATCACCCCAAACTGGAACCCTATGGGGCTGGGACACCCATAGAGTGGGAGCACCTTAAACTGGGAACCTATGGGACACAGATCCCCCAAGCTGGGACAACCCCATGCTGGGATCCATCCAAACTGGGGGATCCTATGGGACTGGGAAACCCCAAACTGGATGCTCCTTTTCAAGACCCTCACAAGCAGGATCTGTGGTACAGGAGGCCCCAAGAACAGGACCCTGACCAGACTGGGAATCCCAAAGTGGGATCACCCAAACTGGAGACCCAATTGAACCAGGGCACCCCCTAAACTGGGAGCACCTTAAGCTGGGATCTTATGGAACTGGGATCCCCACAGGCTGGGATCCCTATGGGACTGGGATCCCCCACAAGCTGGGATCCCTGTGGGACTGGGATCAACCCAAACTGGGATCCTCAGACTGGGATCCCCCACAGGCTTCAGGATCCAATGGGACTGGGATTAGCCCCAAACTGAGACCGCCCCAGCCACAGGATCCCATCCCAAACAGGATCACCCCAGCTGGAACCCAACTGAACGGGGCACCCTAAACTGGGAGCACCTTAAGCTGGGATCTATGGAACTGGGATCCTGTACTGGGATCCTCTGTGCTGGGGATCCCCACAAACTGGGATCAATGGACTGGGATCCCCACAGCCGTGCGCAAAGCTAGGACAGCATCATGCCGGATCCCATCCCGACTGAAACTATGGGACTGGTCCTCAGCCTGGGACCCCCTCAGCTGGAACAGCCTCCAAACTGGGATCTATGGGACTGGAGGCTTAAGAGCTGGGATCACTCCCATGCCTGAACCCCACAAACAGGATCTGTGGTACTGGGAGGCCCAAGACTAGGACCCTATTGGTGAGGAATCCCCAGTGCAGGATCACCAAACAGAACTTAATTGAACAGGGCACCCCTAAACTGAGCACAGCAAACTGGGATCATATGGAACTAGGATCTGAAAACTACAAGGATCTATGGGACTGGGACCCCCACAAGCTAAGGATCTGGGACTGGATCAACCCAGCAGGATCTCTCTGAACAGGATCCCCACAAGCTGGGATCAATGGGACTGGGGTTAGCCCAAACTGGGACAGCCCCATACTGGGATCCCATCCCAAACAGGATCCACCCCAAGCTGGAACCAGCTGTTCCAGGGCACCCTAAACTGGGGAGCTGTAAACTGGATCCTATGGAACTGGGATCCCCATACTGGGATCCTCCTGCTGGATCCCCACAAACTAGGATCAATGGGACTGGAATTCCACAAACTGGTAGCACACAAACTGGGACAGCCTCAGCCTGGGATCCCATCCCAAACTGAAGCTTATGGGACTGGGATCCTCATGCAGGACCCCCTCAGAAGCTAGGAACAGCCTCAAACTGGGATCCTATGGGACTGAAACCCCAGAAGCTTAGGATCACTCCATGCAGAACCCCACAAACAGGGATCCTGTGGTACTGGGAGGCCCCAAACTGGGACCCTATTGAACTGGGAACCCCAAACTAGGATCCACCCCAACTGGGTGGTGAACAGGGCACCCCTAAACTGGAGGCACATAAGCAGGATCCCTATGGAGCTTCAGGATCCCCACAAGCTGGGATCTATGGGACTGGATTCCCCAGGCTGAGGCTTTTAAACTGGGACAGCCCCATACACAGATCCCATCCCAAACTGGGAAACTATGGGACTGGGATCCCTCATGTGGGACCCCACTCCAGCACAGGACGGCCTCAGGCTAGGTCCTATGGGACTGGGAAACCCCAAACAGGATCCTCCATATAGGAACCTTTAAACTGGAGATCTGTGGTGCTAGAGCCCTAAATGGACCCTAGTTGAGTCTAGAAGTGGGATCTTGAAACTGGAATTCAATTGAACCAGGGCACCCCTAAACTGGGAGCACCTTAAACTGGGGATCTTCTGAAACTGGGATCCCAAAGTGGGGGATCGATGGGACTGGGGTCAGCCCAAACTGGGATCTATGGAACTGGGATCCACAAACTGGGATCGATGGGACTGGGATCAGCCCAAGCTGGGACAGCTATGCTGAGTCCATCCCAAACTGGGATCCACCCAAGCTGGAGACCCAACTGGGCCTGGAGCTTGAAACTGGGGCACCGTGAAAGCTGGATCTTATGGAGGTGGGATCCCCCACAGGCTTGGATCCGATGGGACTGGGGTGCCCAAGCTGGGACAGCCCATGCTGGATCCCCATCCCAGGCACGGGGATCATGACCTGGAACTTAGCTGAGCAAGGGCACCCCTAGAGTGAGTTGTTTCCAAGCCTTGGGACGCGGGTGAAGGCGAGGATGGCCTTCCTGCCATCCTTCCTGCGCTATCACTCCCACATCCCGTTGTGGGAGACCAACACACGCGATGGTGGCAGTGATGTCACAGCGGGTGTCCACCAGTTTCACCGGTGGCAGTGAAGCTGGGGCGGGGCAGGGCACCGCGAGGCTCAGGCTGGGCATCACTGCGGTCTGGTGAGCTCAGGGAGAGCAGGGAGACTGCATGAGTGCTCGCCGCCGACTCGCTGATGTCCGATAGCGAGAGAGCTGCATGGAGAAGACGGTGAAGCCGTGACGTCCTGCACTGGCGGGCAGGGGTGCCAGGGCTCTGCCAGAAAGCCGGAGGGAGAAGGAGACAGGCTGGAGCTCCAGCCCTCTATCTTCGAGCTCAACTTGGGCACGTGGTCCTGCGAGGATGCCGGCCCACGCCGGCTGCTTTCGGCTCTGCTCATTTGTGCTCTTCCTCTGCAGTGTGTGCGCTGTGTGGCCGGGCAGATGTGGACCCGGAGATGTGCGAGCGCGTGCTTCTGGAGGCTGGGATTCGTGTCCCCAGGTTCTGCCCAGGTTCCTCCCCATGGCCGCTCCAGCCAGGTTCCCCTCCAGGGATGCTCCCTTTCCTTCCGTCCTAATGAGATCCTCCTTTCCTTTCCTTTTCAACTCCCTTCCTTTCCTTTCCTTTCCTTTCCTGCTTTCCTTTCTTTCTTTCCCCAACCTCCTTTCCTTTCCCTTCCTTTCCCTTACCGGCGTGGCCAAGAACTGATGGCCTCCCCCTTGCTGCCATCGCACGCAAAGCCAAGCAGGCAGACGGCCAGGTGAGGAGCTGTAGGGAACAGGCAGATCTGTGCCGACAAGGGCTCACATCACCTTCATCTGGGCACAAGGAAAGCAATCACAGCCCTTCCAACCTCCTCCAGACCCAAGGAAAGCAATCACAGCCCTTCCAACCTCCTCAGAGCCCAAGGAAAGCAATCACAGCCCTTCCAACCTCCCCCACGGCCCAAGTCCTGCACCGTAGCCGATCAACCCCGTCCCCCAGGCCGCTTTGTGCACAGAAATGCCCACATCCCTGCCCACCCCGAGGGCGTGGGGCTGGCCGTGGAAGCCCTGAGCTGGCTGCCGACGGGGCCGTTCTGCTCTTTCCAGCAATGCTGTGTCTGCGGAGAGAGGAGGGCTGCCATCACGTGTGCCGGGAGCGACTGCGTTCGCAGCTTCCACCTGCCCTGTGCCATGGATGGGGAGTGCGTCACCCAGTACTTCGGTGAGCACAGGTAAGGATCTGGAGTCCTTGGTGCCAGGGTGGCATCAAAGAAGAGGTTTTTCTCTTCTCCGCTCGTAGGACCGAGGCACAACCGCTCGCAAAGTCGCTCGCATCCCCATAGGCTGCCAGGGCTCAGTTTAGTTCGTCTGGAGAGGGAACCAGCACTGACGTCTCACTGGTGGCACAGGTTTAGGGATGAGAAAGCGATCTCTGACGTGAACCCGAGCCACGGCCCTCAGGGATCTGCTTCCTCCCGCTGTACGGCGGCGTTGATGAGCGGGGCTTCCATCCAAACCTCCCCTTCTCCCCTGCTCTTCCTTCAGCATCAGTTGAAAATAACGAAGGGCAAAGCCTTCCAACGCTTGGCCACCGCAGTCCCGTGGGCAAACGCTTGCCCCCCGTGGCTCTCCTTTATGCTGTGACCTTGGTTGCCACCTCCCAGAGAGGACTCGCTCAAAACTCCCCTTGGCTCGGGGGCCCAAAGATGCAATCGGAGCTCAGTTCAGATGCCGACGGCCGCAGTTTCCTTTCCTGCACCTCTGCCCTCCTCGCATCGCTTCTCATCCGTTCCATCACTTCTCACCGTGCCCCATCCGCTCCGTCTTCCCCCAGGTCCTTCTGCCGAGAGCATCGCCCTCGACAGCTGGCTCAGAAAGCTCCGCAAGGCACCAACTGCCTCATTTGCCTCGAGCCCGTGGGGGACGGCTTGGTCCTACCACACCATGCTGTGTCCAACCTGCCAACGCGCCTGGTTCCACCGGCTCTGCATCCAGGTACGACCCCTCTCCTCACCCCGCGAGGATGCTGGGTGCTCAGCATCACCAGGCATTGCTGATTCTCACCCTGCTCGTGCTTCTCCTGCAGCGACAGGCGTCGAGCACTGGCACGGCGTTCTTCAGGTGCCCGGCTTGTCTCGATTTCGGTCTGTTCTGCGACCAAATGTCCAGCCTGGGGATCCGAATCCCTCTCAGGTTGGTGTCCTTCCCCTTCGCTTTCCGCTCAAAATGTTCCAGGAATGACGGTCTGGCTGGTTGCGTCGTTTCATCCCTGCTTTTCGTGGTGCCCTCCTCCTCTTCATCTTCGGGGTTGGTGAGCACTGTACCCAACTGGGATTCCAAGGCGCCATCGGGTTCTATTGGCTCCATCACTCGTTGCGTTGACCGCTCTGATGGAACCAGTTTCATCTCCACTCGCCCTCACCGTGGTTCCTGAATCAGCTTCCTTCCCCTTCCCCTTCCATTTCCTTTCCTTTCCCTTCCCTTCTCCTCTCCTCTCCTCTCCTCTCCTCTCCTCTCCTCTCCTCTCCTCTCCTCTCCTCTCCTCTCCTCTCCTCTCCTCTCCTCTCCTCTCCTCTCCTCTCCTCTCCTCTCCTCTCCTCTCCTCTCCTCTCCTCTCCTCTCCTCTCCTCTCCTCTCCTCTCTCATAGCTGAGCTACGACTCCAAAGGCACAGCAGGCTGTTCAAACTCATCCTCCCCATCCCCAAAACTCGAGGACAAGGCAGCGGATTTTTTGTCCAGCTCAGAGGCTTCGTGCTTCCCCTCTTCCTTTCCTAGTTCCCCTTTTCAGCTCCCCTCTTCCTTTCCTATTTCCCCTTTTCAGCTCCCCTCTTCCTTTCCTATTTCCCCTCAATCCTATTCGAGGCGTCATTCTCACCTCTCTGTCCCTCCCGTTCTGTGTCACAAAGTCTCCAGGCTTGGCTTGGACTCCCCCACTTCGCTTTTTTGCGGAGTTTCTGATGTTTTCTCTTCTTGGTGTGTGGTTGTCCGCTGACTTTTCCAAGCGTGGCTGCAGCTTCTCTTGCCTGGAAGAGCCATTTCCTCGGTTTTTCTCCTCATATCTGATATCCTGCGCTTTTTCCTCGGAGATGCTTTGCTGGAGATGCTCTTCCCAAGAGTTCTCGTGCAATTTCTCTGGGCTGAAGGCAGAGGTTTTGTTCTCCCCTCTGCCATCGCGTCGCTGCTTCTCCCCGTGAGACTCGTGCTCCTTGCTCCCATCCTCTTGGCTGCCATAAGCCTCGCGGGATTTCTCAGCTCCTTTTGGGTTTCTTGGAAGCTTGGAGCGGATGAGATGGGGGGGGCTCATCGCTTCCCCTCCCTTCTCTTGCAGAGACCCGGAATGGGACCACCAAGGGGTCTACGATCTGCCCCGAGAGAGGCACAGCCGCTGCGATGCCAGCGAATGCCTTTACGAGGGAGGCAGAGAGCAGGCAGAGACAACGGGGTGAGCAGGGGGGTCGGGGGGGTCCTCAGCCTCGCCGCAAGATGGCATCCCGTTATTCCCATATCCCCTCATTGCCCCCCGTACCCCCATATCCCCCCCATATCCCCCATTATCCCCATATTCCCACCATATCCCCCCATTATCCCCCCACATCCCCCCATATCCCCCATTATCCCCCCATCCCGCATATCCCCCCACATCCCCCATATCCCCCATATCCCACATATCCCCCCATACCCCCCACATCCCCCCATACCCCCCATATCCTCCCATATCCCCCCGAATATCCCCCCACATCCCCCCATATCCCCATAGCCCCCCACATCCCCCCTAGGATCCTACGGGATGCATCCTCGCTCTGCAGGACGGCGGAGCGAGGGCTGAGAGCAGCAGAGATGCGCTGTGCAGGGCATCCCGTGGCTCGGTCCTCACATCCACCACCTTCCCCAGGTCCTGGCAGCTGATCCTGTGCAGCTCCTGCGCTGCTGAGGGAACCCATCGGCAGTGCTCCCAGCTGCACAACCCAAGAGACATGTGGGAGTGGGAATGCGACAGCTGTGCTGGTCTGGGCACCGGTAAGAAGCATCGCATCAGATCTCAGGATGCTCTGATGCCGGGATGCCGGAGTCCGTCTGTCCCGATGCTCTGACGTCGGGATGCCGGAGTCCGTCTGTCCCATTCAGACTCACGACCTCCCTTTGCAGCCTCCGACGCCGATGTTGAGCTCGCGGGTCCCAGCCACAGGGCTCTGTGTTCATCCGGCAGCTCCGTGCCCAGCAGCCAGGCGGCATTTGGGGCATCGCAGAGCCACCTGCCCGACAGCGAGCGGCGGACAAACAGCCAGCATTTCGGCGACGATCGGCCTTCCTCTGAGCAGCTGCGAGGACGCAGGCAAACAGCGGCTGAAAACGGGTCCCACGCAGCCACCAGGAGGCCCTCGGGGTCCTCCGGGGCATCTCCAGCTGCTGCACGCCGAACACATCGCAGGCAGGGGGGAAGAAGCCGCGCACGGAGCCGATCCCCGCTGCAATCTCGCATCCCGAGTTCCCAGAGCCGGCCGAGAAGGCGGCGTGGCGGCCGGCAAACGCCAGCCCCAGAGGAGCAGGGCGGCAGCAGCAGCAGCAGCTCGCCAACATCTGCCATTCCCGGGTCCGCGATGGCTCGCAGGGCGCAGACACGCGGGGGAGCATCCAGGCGGCGAGGGAGCATCCGCACCCAAAGCCCTCCTGCGGGCAGACGCGGGGCTCAGCCCCGAAGAAGCAGCAGGATCCGGGGCCAGCAGAGGAGGATGTGCTGGGAATGAAGCTGGTTTCGTGAGCCAAAGCCCCCGCAGCCGTGAGCCAGAGTGGCTTCGGTTGAGGCGGACCGTCATCATCGCCCAGCTTCATCCCCTCTCCGACTTGCAGCCGCATCCAGCCTGGCTTCCCACACCTCCACGGCTGGGGATTGCACAGCATCCTCGGGAAAGCTGTTCCAGTGCCTCCGTGCTGATCTCCAACCCTTTTAATCCCCAAGCCAAAGCTGTTTTACTTCTACAACCACCCCTCCCCCTCCCACCTCCCCGACTCACTCTGGTCCGACGCAATAAAGATCAGAGATCCCCCCCCCCCCCCCTCTTACCCCACAAATCGTTTGTCGGCTTCATCCTTCTTTGCTTTTGCTGAGGGGGGCGCAGGAAGGGGACCTGGATGACGCGGGGCGTCCCAGTTCCATAGGATCCCAGTTTGGGGCTTCCCAGTTCCATAGGATCCCAGTTTGGGGCTTCCTAGTATGGGAGTTTTCCAGTTTGGGATGTCCCAGTTCCATAGGATCCCAGTTTGGGGGTTCCCAGTATGGGAGTTTTCCAGTTTGGGGATTCCCAGTTCCATAGGATCCCAGTTTGCGGTTTCCCAGTTCCATAGGATCCCAGTTTGAGGCTGTCCCAGTTTGGAGGAGGTCCCAGTATGAGGGATCCCAGTCCCATAGGATCCCAGTTTGGGATGGGATCCCAGTATGGGGCTGTCCCAGTTTAGAGTGCTCCCAGTTTGGGGGATCCCAGTCCCATTGGATCCCAGTTTGTGGGGGATCCCAGTACGGAGTGATCCCAGTTTGGGGGTTCCCAGTTCCATAAGATCCCAGTTTAAGGTGCTCCCAGTTTAGGGGTGTCCCAGTTCAATTGGGTTCCAGTTTGGGGTGATCCCAGTTTGGGGATCCCAGTCCCATAGAGTTCCAATTTGAGGCTGTCCCAGTTTGGAGGGGGTCCCAGTATGAGGGATCCCAGTTTGGGGGATCCCAGTCCCCTAGGATCCCAGTTTGGGGCTTGAGAGGTGGGCGGGGCTTCGAGAGGAGGTCGGGGCCAGGACCGTTGGGCGGGGCTTGTGGGGAGAGTGGGCGGGGCTTAGAGCGAGGGAGGACGGGCTTAAAGGGGCCGCGTCCCTTTTTCTCTTTCCAACCTGGCAGGTGCTGGCCGTCCCTCGGGTTCACCCGCAGCCCCAAGGCGACAACTTGGGCTGGGAGTCCACGCCAGGTTTCTGGTGGCTCGAGTAAAGGTTGCAAGTGTGGCTGCGTGCGTGGCGAGAGGTTTTGTGCACGGGACGGAAGGGATGGGGCGTGCTTTGTTTAGTGGAGATGAGATCAGATGGAGGCCAAGCGGAAATTCTGTCGTCCCAGCTTGGTGAGATGCAGAAATTCTGTGGTCCCAGCTCGGTGAGATGCTGGCACTGAGATGCTGTGGACTCTAGGCAGAAATCCCTTCTCCAACTCATTTTTCCATCACACAATCAGGTCATCCCCTTTCCAATACACATGATGACGTCACAGAGCCCCATGATGACGTCACGATACAGAAGCACAGAATCACAGAATCGCTAAGGTTGGAAAAGACCTATAAGATCATCCAGTCCAACCACCCACCTATCACCCATGGTTCTCGCTAAACCACGTCCCTCAACACAAAATCCAGACGTTCCTTGAACACCTGCAGGGTCGGTGACTCCACCACCTCCCTGTGCAGCCCATCCCAGTGCCTGACCACTCTTTCAGAGAAGCAGTATTTCCTAATATCCAGCCTGAATCTCCCCTGGCGCAGCTTGAAGCCATTCCCCCTAGTCCTATCACCAGTTACACGAGAGAAGAGGCCTTAGCCCAGCTCGCTACAACCCCCCCTCAGGTAGTTATAGAGAGCAATGAGGCCTCCCCTGAGCCTCCTCTTCTCCAGACTGAACACTCCCAGCTCCCTCAGCCGCTCCTCATCAGCCCTGTGCTCCAGACCCCTCACAGCTTTGTTGCCCTTCTTTGAACACGCTGCAGGGCCTCGATGTCTTTCTTGCAGTGAGGGGCCCAGAACTGGACACAGCACTCGAGGTGCGGCCTCACCAGAGCTGAGTACAGGGGGACAATCACTTCCCTGCTCCTGCTGGTCACACTGCTTCTGATACAAGCCAGGATGCCATTGGCCTTCTTGGCCACCCAGGCACACTGCTGGCTCGTGTTCAGCCCAGCGTCAACCAACACCCCCAGCTCCATTTCCTCTACACATCTTCCAGCCACTCCGCCCCAAGCCTGTAGCGTTGCTTGGGGTTGCTGTGGCCAAAGTGCAGGACCCGGCCTTTGGTCTGATTAAACCTCATCCCGTTGGCTTCAGCCCAGCTCTCCAGCCTGTCCAGATCCCTCTGTAGGGCCTCGCTACCCCCAGCATCTGCAGTTCTTCTGGGCATGGAGTCCTGTGCACAGTGCAGAAAATAATGACTGAAGTCAAGATAACTTGCAGAGACACTCCTCCTGCTATAATATAGAAGTTTTTCTTTCTCTATGAAAATTGTTCATTTAGCTCCATATCTTGGGTTTATTTTCATGAGCTTTACCGTACCTTAAGAAGAAGAAGCTTAAGGAGTTCTAAGTTTCCTCTCATTTCCTAATCATATCTCAGCTTCCTGGACATTTTCCTTCTACGAGCAATTTTCATGTCTCATATCTTTATCCTTGATCGTTGATCCTTGATCCTTTATCCTTGATCCTTTATCCTTTATCCTGTCTGCTCTCAGAATGCCCATCCCAACCTCTGTGCATTTAAACTTCTCTTGGAGAAAGCTGCATCATTCATGACTGCAGAAAATGATGGTAATTTCAGCTGATGCTGTCCTTGGGGAGAGGAGAAGCTGATAGCACTTGAGGACATTGTTCATATAACAGCAGATTGTGAAAGGTACAATTCAGGCTTCTCAGAGATGTGTTCATATTTCACATCTCTTTTCAGAATTCTGCCTCCAACTCATTCTCCTTCCCTAAGAACAGGTGTTGGAAAATCCCTGCCTTGTCTCTCCTCCTGCAAAGGGCCCTTGGAAACACCCAGCGGTGCAGTGTAGCTGTGATCCCCCTGCCCCAGGCAGCAGCAGATGTCCCCTGCCCTGCCGGGGGGCTCCTTCCCCTCACACGTCTCCCTGCAGCGCCCTGTGCAGCTCCCCAGGCAGGCTGAGTGCTGAGTGCTGAGTGCTGAGTGCTGAGTGCTGAGTGCTGAGTGCTGAGCCTGGCAGGAGGCAGAGTCAAAGCCTGCAATGAGACTTACCTTGCCTAAGGCTGTGAGCAGTGCTCCTGCAGTGAGCTCAACACCTGCTCACACCTCACACATCCTACAATCCCTCTCTCCTTTCTCTCCTCTCCTCCTGTCACCTGCAGGCTGTGCTGTGCAGAAGAGCTGCTCCTGGGCACAGCTGTCTCTCTGCAGCGCTGCCCACTTGTAGCAGCTCCCTGTGTCCCAGGAGCCCGGCCCAGCTCAGCAGCAGAGGATGTCATTTTCTCTTCCTCACTGCTCTCCCTGGAGATGCCCTTGGGGCTGCGGGGCTGACAGCTCCTGATAGACAACGGGGTCATCTCTGCAAAATGTACTTTGAAGTCAGATGAATTAAGAACCCATAGACAGGCTGATTCCAGAAGCATTGTTTGTCCTAACAGATTGTGTGTGCCAAGCAAAGCTGCAAATGCCTGATTTGGTGTCATGGTTTTACGAATATTGTTATCAGTATTCCACATCATAACATCATGTAAAGCACGGAGAATTAGAGAGTTAATACTCCAGTTCTGTGAATGGACAACTTTATGGATACCTGGTTCTCAGAAGAGAAGAAGAACTGCCTTTCGTGAGGACTCTGAGTTCAGAGGGGAAGATAAGCCATGGGAGGAAGTCCCGGGATCTCTCACTTGCTCGCTGCCTGGCAGTGTGTGGCTGCGCGCCCCAGCCGTGCGCCTTCAGTTCAAAGTAAGGCTTTTGGTTTCAGAAACTCACTCTCTCATTGTATTTGATTTATTACCCTAAATTCCAATTCTATTTTATAACATCGTTTTATCTTACATTCCAACATCATATTTAGTAAAGATAAGTTTCCTCCTTAGATCTTTGCCGCTGTTTTTTATTAGTTTTATTATTATTTTATTTCTGTATTTATTGTCATATCATATCATATCGTATTACATTATATTATAGTTTAGTTTAGTTTAGTTTAGTTTAGTTTTGTTTAGTGTAGTTTAGTTTAGTTATTTTTTGGCCAGTGGAATTGCCAAGACTTCTGCTCTCTGTCACGGACACACATTGATCTAGACAACTCCATAACAAGACAACACACACATTCGTATGGTCTGCTTTTAGGATGGACGTGTGGAGCCAAATGTGGGACCTGATGATCACTATGGGTCCTTTCCATTGCGGGTTGTCCCAGGATTCTATGACAGTGGGTACAAGCACGGTGATGTTGGATCACTGTGCTGTCACAGTGGGTAGGAGTTCAGTGACAGCACAGTCACGGTGTTGTCTCGGTAGTGTGGAGAGCAGTGATGTCAGAATTCCTGAGTTGTGGCAGAGGTCAGTACTGCAGTGATGTCAGAGTCACTGTGCTGTAAAGGGGAGACAAGCTCAGTGATTTCAGCTCCACTGCGTCGTCACAGCTGATATGAGCACAGTGGTGTTGCAGTCAGACAGGAGCTCTGCATGTGGGTGAGCATCAAACACGGCATCCCCAGAACCAAATGCTACCAGTGAGGAAATGGTGCCTCCACCTTGGGCCTGAGAGATCTGGAGTTCAAAGTTCCATTGCAGTTGAGTAATTTGTCCAGACTGGGCCCTTCTCACATCCCGCATCCTCAGATGAGACACACTGCCCACATGGCACTTGGGCCTCATGACATCCTTGCACCCCATGCACAGTCTGGCAGCTGCTGTGCCCTGGTCTTTCATTTGACATCAGACAAACCTCCATCCCACTGCCCCAGGAAGGGCCCTGAGCCAGCACGAGGGACACAATCTCCCTGCCAAGGCTCTGCAGATCAGGGCTTGGCAAAAGACAAAGGAGGCTTTGCTCAGCATCACAGCCACCATCCCAGTGCCTTGGTCTGCCTGCAATCATGGCTTCCGATTATCTGCTCTAACAAGTCCCTGGGGAAGCTTGCTTGTCAATGGCCTCAGTGGGGCCCATTAATACTCCAAGAAACTTCACTGTTCCTTCTGACTTTGTCTTCTTGAGCACTTCATGCAATCTTCTCTGTGCACTGGAGGTTGATGGACTCAGCAGCAAATGCCCCGTGGGACCCATTACAACCTGAAGAGCCCTCCTGTGCCTTGTGCCTTCCTGTCATCTTCTTCAGGTGTTCAGAACTTGTACAGCAAATTGGACCAGTATCTGGAGAGAGCTTGAAGAGGAAGAGAACAATGGGCATTTAAGAATTCCATTTATTTATTTATTTACAGATAGGTTTGAACAAGAATCTAAACCAGCACTTTGGAATTGATATTGACCCTGGATGTCCCCTAATGAGCTTTGCTCTGTCATGTGTGGACAAATGTTTTCCTCAACTTCCCCACCCCATTTCTACTCCCATTGGCCCCATGGGACTGGCATCACTTTTCCTCCCATCACTTTTCTCCTCTGCAATCATGCGCTCAGTGTTAAACCTCCTTTACACCAACTCCCACTGGCTTTCCTCAGAGAACCAGCAGCACAAGGGTCATGAAAGATTTTTTTTTTCTTTTTTTTTTCTTTTTTCCAAGCAGACAGAAGGAAATGTGATGCAATTGAAAGAACAATAAAACACAGTGGTCAACTGCGTGCCTTGTGCATGCTGCATCTAATGAGGTTTGCCTTTCACAGGGAATAGTTGTACAAGAAACAAGTTAGATAGAGATTGGAAGGGATAGATAGAATCACAGTTAAGGAGTTGAGAAAAGAGTCCATCAGACTCTGGAGAGATGGAGCAAATTCCAGTAATCTCCCTGAGTGTGATAGGTCAGCCAGATATTTGGGAGGTATATGAGTGAAGAACAAGCAAGGGATGGGGAAATCTGGAGAGCAGTGGGAAGAGCATGTGTCCAGATGGCCTGCTGAAAACATGCCCTGAACCATGGTCATTGATTTAGGAGAGCTGGAGAACCTGGAGGATGAGGGACATCAAATACGCAGCAGGGTAGAGCAGCAGTGGACGCTGGGCATTGGTCACAGGGCATTGGCACTGGCACCACTGTCTGTATCCCTGTACCTGAAGGCATCTGTGTCCTGCTAACACAGTTCTGGAAAACACTGCATTTAAGAAAAATTAAAAACATAAACAACAAAAAATCCTCTCAAGGACTTGTGTATTCAACATCAAAAGAGAGAGAACTCCTGTGAATACTAGAAGTGAGAATTTCCTTAACATATTTTGACTGATTTCTATCTTAGTCTTCAATCCTTTTTTTTCCAATTTTACTGACATTAATGAACATCTTTCAGGCTTACAGCTTCGAAAAGAAGAGAAGATCCATTTGTGTCTTGCACGGCGGCTGTTGCTCCCCAGAATTTCCCTGCTCAGAAATGTCCATGACATCTCTCAGTCTTTGCATAAATGGAGTTACACTGTGGTAATGAGCTTTTTTCTTCTTTCTCAGTTGTTGTTTTAGATGGTCCCATGCAGCACAGGACTCATCATGCCCTTCATGCCCTTCATGCCAGGTACCCTGCCCCATTCTACTGCTGGTCCACATTGACCACAGTGTTCCTTGTGCTGCATATGTAGTTCTACAAATCTTTATTGTGTTTGATATGCCTGGGCAGATTCAGCTGTGTTTGAGTTTGGCCTTCTTAAACACATCTCAGCAGGTACAATGGTGCAGACACTCTGCACTGCTCCCAGCTGTCCACTTCTTGTTTACACTTCCTACGTGCTTTCTTTCTGTACTGTACTCCACAGACTTGAAGAAGAAGCCAAGGTGTGCTCTCCTGAAGTCCAAAGATGTGAGTTTGTCCTTTGCCCTCCCTTCAGACACCTCAGCTGCACCATCCCATGGCCACAGCAGACCAGGTTCTCTTTGACCATCACATTCCCCATGTGTCCTTCCTTGCTGGTGAGTATGAGAACCAGTGCAGCACCTCTCCTCTTCGGTTCTTCCATGGGTTGGTCAAGAAGCTGCCAGCTGTGCTCTCCAGGGATCTTCTGGATGGTGCCTGCCCTGCTGTGCTGCCCCTGCAGCAGATACTGCAGTGAAAAAGGCCTCCAAAGGGGACAAGGGCCTGACAACATGAGGCTCCCATCTGTCTGCAGAGGGCACCTTCCACTTGCTCTTCCTAATCAGGAAGCCAGGAACAGATACTGTTTGTCTCCTCTGTTTGCCATTGCCATTTGCCCTGTCCTGTCTCCTCTGCCATCCCCATCAAGAGCTCAGTGCACTCTCACAGAGGGCAGGTGCCCTTCCTTGTCTCCTCGCCCATCCATCATAAAGACTCTGTATCCCCTGGTGCTACAGTTGAATTTTGGCAGCCATTTAACCATGTCCCTGTGGTCCAAACAAGAGCAACTCTACCAGCATTTCTAGCTCAGCATGTGTTGCTGTTCTCATTAGTGTAAAAACACATAAGACAACAAACCTACCCAGGATGGATCATTGGATTTAGTGCATCTATGTTATTTTTGTTCAGAAGGTGGCACACGTGTTAGACCCACTGTAAGGCTCAGAGCTGTCCAAGCAGCACAGACACGGCTAGGGCATGGCTTTCCTGCAGGCCCTGAGTTGCATTTGCAGCTGCAAGTGAGTTTGCTGGACAACTAAGGAAATCAGCATGACACTAGGCTGCTTCTGATGCCATTCACATGGGTTTTCATCAGTTGAGGAATAAAGATGCGTATTAGTTTTGCAGTGCCTCGAGATACAGAATGTGCAGCAGAAGGAGAACAAGGGAAGATCTGGTTCTTCTTTTGGGAGCTCAGCCATTTAGTCAACTGCAAAATTCTGCATGCTCCATGGAGATGGGTGAAAAAGACACTTTGAGATGCCATAAATGCAGGAAGTTTGTTCTCATTTAGGATTGCAAAAAATATTGCTAATCTTTCTCTGGTCTCATCTAGGGATGAGATGCTTGCACTGCTTCAGCTGGACCGCTGTCCTGCCCAGGGGAAGTCCACCCCTCCCTGTCCAGGTCTGTGTGCCCTTTTTGTTTTAGCAAACACTTTCTGGTAGGACTAACCAAATGTATGTAATTGGTCACTTTCCACTGGACATTTGGTGATTAATTCAGCAAATTTCAGAGTACAATCATGATGCTGTTGTCTTTCAGGAGTTGTTGGCCGCAGATACCCAGGCACATCTCAGGGGAGATGAGTGGGGAAAAAAAAAAAATCACAGCCACTGCTGCTGAGCTGGGCTGAGCCACTGGGACACAGGGAGCTCCTACAAGTGGGCAGTGCTGCAGAGACACAGCTCTGACTAAGAGCAGCTCCCGTGTACTCTGCATCAGCACTAGGGGCACGTTCTGCAGGTGACATGAAGATAGAAGAGAAAGGAGAGAGGGATTACAGGATGTGTGGGGTGTGAGGAGGCTGCAACCTCACTGCAGGAGCATTGCTTTCAGCCACTGACACGGTAAGTCTCTCACCATAGGTAATGCAAACACTTTTCCAACAGGGATCACCAAATCTGGCACATCCCAGTGCAAATCAGGCTGCATACGCTCTATGTTTCTTTATCATGGAATAAGAGCTGTTCCAGATGAGGTCTTCCCTGCTGCAGCGTCAGAGCACAGCTCTGAGGGCACATCAAGAGAGAATCCTTAAGTGCATTTTACCTCTCTGCTTTGCTCTAACATATATATTCTTTCAATGAACCCATGGGAATTCTCTTAGGTTCCCTTTTTCACTTGAAAAAATGAACATGCATTTAGATAGTGCCCTGCAAACGGGGTGGGTTCTGGACAGCAAATAGGAATGCAGAGAGTTTGGGCTGGTGTCTGTATGCTCAGTCAGGGCAATGACAGGAAAACAGCCCCCAGGATGAAAATCTGCAGACCACAGAGATATGGTCAGGGAATTACCCCCTTCAGTGCAGGGACCTTCCTCTGAGCAAGCTCCCACCCACAAATACTTCTGCCCTCTTACCCATCAGGTCTGATGCATGAACACCTCCTGTGCAGGCAGAGCTCCAGCAGAGCAGAGCAGCATCTCCCCAGGCACGTGTCCATCACCCTCTGCAGTGCACAGGGGCTGAGAGCCACTGCCTGGGGCTGTGGGCAATGCAGGCTGTGAGGCTGGGAAGGAGCTGGCTTTCCCTTAATGAGATGCCATCAGTAGGACACAGCTCCCTGAGGTGTCCTTCAGAGCTGTGAGCTGGCGTTCAGAATGCAAATCCTTCCCATAGCCTGGACAACAAATTTGAGGGAAGTAGCAGAGAGATGCAATAAGCAAGGAAATGCTGTGGGGCTGGTGAAATGAATGTTAGGTTTCCTTTGTGATACGTGGTGATGAGGCACTGCTGAAGTACGTTGAGAAATGATGAATATTCCGTGATGGGCAGTGGATTCCTCTGCTCTCAGCTGGGTCTGACTTCTTTTCACCATGTTTTGGGAGTGTAATCCTTCTCCCTCTTCAAAACTGACAAGCTCAGAGCAATTAGAAACAAGCCCAATCAGCTGCCCTTACTCCACACTAAGCAGAGGTGAATCCTTTTGCCTCTCAGAACTCATAGGCATTCATATTGAGTACAGTAGAAGTGCTCCGAATTTCTCAATTCAGCAAACACTCCATGGACACACTGAGTGAGAGGAGGGAGTGCAGAAAAACTGTCACTGCAATTTCCATTTGTGACCCACATATTTTTGGCTTTGAGTCCACAGATGCTGACAAGCACCTCCCTAAGAGAATTTACTTCATGTGACACATTTTGGAAAGAAAACCTTTCCCCACACGACCACATTTCCCTGTCCCTATGGGGACAAGACTGCTTCCTGGAGAGAAAAAGTGCAGAAGCCCTCAAGGCAAACTCAACGTCAAGAAAAGTAGCTCACATCACTGGGGTTGACTGAACATTTTCCAAACTGAAATCTCTGTCTTTAACTTTTGTACTCCTTGGACAGGTTCTTGTGGCAAAAGGCAGCAGATGCCCAACAGCAGCTCCATCAGCGAGTTCCTCCTGCTGGCGTTGGCAGACACGCGGCAGCTGCAGCTCCTGCACTTCTGGCTCTTGCTGGCCATCTACCTGGCTGCCCTCCTGGGCAACGGCCTCATCAGCACAGCCGTAGCCTGCCACCACCGCCTGCACACCCCCATGTACTTCTTCCTCCTCAACCTCGCCCTCCTCGACCTGGGCTGCATCTCCACCACTCTCCCCAAAGCCATGGCCAATGCCCTCTGGGACACCAGGCACATCTCCTATGCTGGATGTGTTGCCCAGACCTTTCTGTTTGTCTTTTTCATCTCAGCAGAATATTTCCTTCTCACCATCATGTCCTATGACCGCTACGTTGCTATCTGCAAGCCCCTGCACTACGGGACCTTGATGGGCAGCAGAGCTTGTGCCAGCATGGCAGCAGCTGCCTGGGGCACTGGGGTTCTCAGTTCCCTGCTGCACACTGCCAATACATTTTCACTGCCTCTCTGCCAAGGCAATGCTGTGGATCAGTTCTTCTGTGAAATCCCCCACATTCTCAAGCTCTCCTGCTCTGGTTCTTACTTCAGGGAAGTTGGACTTATCATATTTAGTGTGTCTATCTATTTTGCTTGTTTTGTTTTCGTTGTTATGTCCTATGTGCAGATCTTCAGGGCTGTGTTGAGGATGGCCTCTGAGCAGGGACGGCACAAAGCCTTCTCCACGTGCCTCCCTCACCTGGCCGTGGTCTCCCTGTTTCTCAGCACTGCCACATTTTCCCATCTGAGGCCCCCATCACTTTCCTCCCCATCCCTGGACCTGGTGGTGTCATTTCTGTACTCGGTGCTGCCTCCAACACTGAACCCGCTCATCTACAGCACGAGGAATCGGGACTTCAAGGATGCTCTGAGGAATCTATTTCTATATATTTTTCTTCATCATTAATTATGTCTTCATTATGTTCACATGATTACCACATACTCAAGAAAAGCTAGGAATGGCATCATGTAGTATTTCAACTTTTTACTCATTTATTTTTTTAATTCTTACAATAGTTTTTACTCTACATAAATAATATTATTAACCTATATTTCCCATCTACATTTTTTTTCTTATTTCTGAAAACTTTGTTGTTCTTCGAGCACTAGGCTGTTTGAGAAGATTAAAAATATGTATATATATTAGAATATCATCTGTATCTCAGAGAGCAGCCCTGCACACAGAAGGGCTGCAGGAACCAAGAGCCCAATGCCACACGTTGCAGCAGCCCTGGTGTCTGTGGGGCTGCCCCTCACCGCCCGCTGGGCGCTGCCTCTCTGCTGCCTTTGAGTTGTGCTGCTGCTTCCCTGGAGCCACGGCCATGGGCAGCAGCAGGACGTGCTCCTTTCAGTGCTGCTCTCTTTGCACCACCTTTGCACGCTGTTCTCCTTTCTCCTTGCACTTGTGTCAGCCCTCAGGCCCTGCATTACGTAGCAGACCAACAAAAAACACTTTGCCTGCGGTGTGCCTGGAGTTGTCTCAAAGGCTTGGAAGTGCACTGTCATGTCAACAGACTGAGGGCTGGGGAGTTGGGGGAGGAGGGAATCCTATGAAAAATGAGACAGCCTTGCTCTGTCCAAAATGTTCCCATTGTGCTGTAGGAAGTTCTGACTGCAAACTTGTTTTTCATGGGCTTGTTTATTGCCACCTCACTCACAGCCCTGGATGGCACACCTGTAAACCTAGGAGCCACAGAAGGCAGAGAGATCCTTGAGGTCCTGTTTGGAGACTTTCATGCTTCAAAACTGTGAGACAAGCACGCTTACAAGTCAAGGACCCCCCACCTCTCTTGGCTGGATCAAAGCAGGAACCAGGACCTGTGATCTCTTTCTCTGCCCCTCTCTCCTCCTCACCCCCCAACTCTGTCTCTCTCTTTTCTTTCTCTTCCTCTCATAGAGTTGTTAAGTAACACAAGGCTTACTTTGGTTTCTTATAACATCACAAGGTGTAGCTGCACATGGAAATAACTGTAGAAGTGCCAGTACCTTACAGATAACTGTAGTGCACAGATTCGCATTAAAACTCATGCCTGTGTCTGGACACTGAATGCCAGTTTCACTGTTATCCAAGCGGGAGCTGCAAATCTGGCACCCCTCCCTGCCTTTGTGTGTTGGGCATGACATGGTTCCTACTAACAGTCCTCAGGTCAGGGGCGTTATGGGTGTCTATGGGTCTCTATGGGTCAGTACAGGTCAATATGGGTCTCTATGAGTCTGTGTGGGTCTCTAAGGGATTTCTATGGGTCTCATTTGGTCCCTGTGGCTCTCTATGGGTCTCGATAGATCTCAGTGTGTCCCTAGGGGTCTTTATGGGTCTGTACACGTCTCTGTGAGTCCCTATGGGTCTGTATGGTTCTCAATGGGTCTCTATGTGTTCCTATGGGTCCCTATGGGTCTCTATGTGTTCCTATGGGTTCCTATGCATCTCTATGGGTCTCTATGTGTCCCTAGGGGTCTCTCTGGGTCTCTCTGGGTCTCTCTGGGTCTCTTAGTCTCTCTATGGTTGCTTCTCCCAAAGCTGGTCTCAGCAATTCACTCACAAGACTGCTCTCTGTAAAGACCCATTGCTTTGATGGGATTCTCCGTGGATTGAGGGGAGATTTTCACAGTCTCAGGGTAACCTGAGAGGCATGAACATCCAGCCTTTTGGCTTTCAGGGTGTCATAGAGCTGCCTAGATCAATCTGTGCTTGTGACAAGGAGCAGCAGGCCTGCAGGCCCCCCTGGACCCAAAATGGGAAGGGAATAGGGGAAGAGAAGGGATATGGCAGCTTGGCCCAAAAACAGAACAGCTGCAACAATCTAAGGAGGAAAACTTAATTTCACTAAATATGGTATCGGAATGCAAGATAACACAATATGTAACACAATCTAATTGAAATTGAGGGGAATAAACAAAATAAAATTAGAGAGTGTCTGAAATTGAACATTCCACTTTGAACTGAAGGCGCAAGGCTGGGGAGCACCACAACACTGCCAGGCAGCAGGAGAGGGAGAGATCCCGTGACTTCCTCCCATGACTTCTCTTCGTCTCTGAATGCAAAGTCCCCTGGGATATGCAGTTCTTCTCTTCTGAGAACCAGGTATCCAGAAAGTTGGCAGTCCATGGAACTGGAGCATTAACTCTTTAATTCCCTGGGCTTTACATGATGCTATGATGTGGAATACTGATAACAAGAATTATAAAAGCATGACATTCCACCCCTTACTCTACATCGCTACATCATGCTTAATGTATATACATATATACAAAAAGAATAATTGAAATGCATTACACACACACATCTATATACATATATACACATAGAATTATTGACTGCATTCCGAACATCAAATTCCCTTCTGGTACACTTTGAACATCCCCATCTTTCTGCATCACCCACCGGGTGGACCCTGGTCACTGTGCAAAACCAGTTCCACAGAGGAGAGGTTTGTCATTTCCAGAAGCTGGAAGGACCCAAACTCTTTTCCCACCATGCACTTCATGTGTACAACAGGGACTTTACCTCCCTCTACAGCATGTAGGGATCTGGATTGGGTAGGACCATCACGATTGATAGATCCTCTGGCACTGACCAACCAGGTGTCTCCTGCCAAATGCTTTTCCCAGTGCTTAAATATTCCAACACCCATTGCTTTCAGCACAGTTTTTAACAACCCATTGTATCGTTCAATTTTACCAGAGGCTGGTGCATGGTAGGGAATATGGTAAATCCACTCAATGCCATGATCTTTGGCCCAAGTATTTACAAGAGAATTTTTGAAATGAGTCCCATTATCTGACTCAATTCTTTCTGGGGTGTCATGTCTGCACAGGACTTGTTTCTCAAGACCTAATATGGTGTTTCGGGCTGTAGCATGGGGTACTGCATATGTTTCAAGCCACCCAGTGGTTGCCTCCACCATGGTAAGCACATAACACTTACCACTGCGGGATCATGGCAAGGTGATATAATCTACCTTGCCACAGCTCCCCATATTTATACTTCTGCCATTACCCTATCCCTCAGAGAGGTTTTATCCTCTTGGCATGTTTAATTACGGCACACGTGTCACAGTCATGAATAACCTGTGCAATAGCATCCACAGTTAAGTCCACCTCTCGGACTCCAGCCCACTCATATGTTGCATCTCTTCCTCGGTGGCCCATGAAACCCCATTGAGCTAGAAATAATTCACCCTTGTTCTGCCAGTCCAGGTCTTTTTGAGCCACCTCAATTTTGGCAGCTCGATCTACCTGATGTTTTTTTTGTTGTTCTTCAGTAGCCCGACTCTTGGGCACATGAGCATCTACATGGTGCACCTTCATGACCGTATTCTTTATTCGGGCAGCAATGTCTTTGCACACTTCAGCAGCCCAAGTAGGTTTCGCCCTCTGTTGCCAGCTACGTAGGAATGGAATGTTGTTTTTGCATTAGACATTAAAAAGGGGAAAATGATCTGAAGAAGTAGAGCACAATGTATTTGTATTTTGTAACTTGTCCTTAGAAATAGCTGATGTGAAAAAGTAGAAATACCATAAATGTATTTAGAAATAAAGTTGCTGAATTGTGTGATTAATTCTTGCTTGCAAAACTGCCATAGTTTTTAAATGTTCCAAGTAGAGTAGGTACAGTATTATGGACCAGAAAGCATATAGTAGGGCTATTCTGTTTGGATAAGAGACCCTCAGCAAAAGAAAAACAGACTTAACAAACATCAAAAAAGCCAGGGCCTCCACGCAAGGCTGGATTGCCTTGCTCTGTGGGGAGACTGAGATGCAACAGCAGACATCGAGATACTCCCCCTTATCCTCCTTCCAAGCTTATGGCTATGCAAGGACAAGCAGATGTCCAGAAACAATGACCAAATGTTGAATGAGCAAACGCGAGAAGTTAATTAATTAGCAATATATGCTTAGCTGGCAACAATTGATGTTTAGCCAGTATCCGTATGTTTAGTTGAGCGTTGGGAAGATTGTGAACCCAAAGTATTCAGCCAATTCGCAACCAGGAGAGAAAGAGATAAGTGTCAAGTAATATAAGGCATAAAAGATGTAACGCTGTTTTCTGTGTGCTCTCATGCTTGCAGGAGATCTATGGGGCAGGATAGAGATCTCTGCTTTATCAGAGGTACTGTCCTGATAATTATTTGGATATTTCCAGCAGTTATTTTGTTCCCACTGCTATAACCATCCCCATAAGGCATTTGTCATCATCACAGAATCACAGAATCACCGAGGTTGGAAAAGACCTACAAGATCATCCAGTCCAACAATCCACCCATCACCAATAGTTCTCACTAGACCGTTTCCCACAACACAAAAAACACTTCCTGTGCAGGAAGTCTCGATCTGCCTGGGGGTTGCATGGCCCTACAGAGGGATCTGACAGGCTGAAGCCAATGGGATGAGGTTCAACAAGACCAAATGCTGGGTTCTGGGCTTTGGCCACAGCAACCCCAGGCAATGCTACAGGTGTGGGCCAGAGGGGCTGGAAGACTGTAGAGGAAATGGCCCTGGGGGTATTGATTGATGCTCATAGGAACATGAACCAGCAGTGTGGCCCAGGTGGCCAAGAAGGTCAATGACATCTTGGCTTGCATCAGAAAAAACATTGCTAGCAGGAGTCATTGTCCCTCTGTACTGTGCACTGGTGAGGCTGTAACTTCAGTGCTGCATTCACTTTTTGGCTCCTCACTGCAAGGAGGACATTGAGGCCCTGGAGCATGTCCACAGAAGGATAACAAAGCTGGTAAGGGGTCTGGAGCACAAGTCTTATGAGGAGCAGCTGAGGGAGCTGGGATTGTTTGTATGGAGAAGAGGAGGCTCAGGGGAAACCTGATTGCTCTCTGTAACTACCGGAAGTGAGCTGGGGGTCAGCCTCTTCTCTCACATGACAGTAATAGGACAAGAGGGAATGGCCTCAAGTTGTGCCAAGGCTGGACTTTAGGAAATACTACATTACCAAAAGGGTGGTCAGGCACTGGAATGGGCAGCCCAGGGAGGTGGTGGAGTCACCGACCCTGGAGGTGTGCAAGGAATGTGAAGACGTTGTGTTGAAGGACATGGTTGAGTGAGAACTGTTGGTGATGGGTGGACGGTTGGACTGGATGATCTCAAAGGTCTTTTCCAACCTTGGTGATTCTAGGATTCCATGATCTCCAGACCCATGGTCATCAAACTGGTCGAAGGAGCTCACCCTGACCAACATCAGGCAGCACTGCTTTGTCTGCAGATTATCACCTGCCTCATCTCTTCAACTACAGTCATGTCTCTCGGGGAAGTCAGATGCAGCCCCACACTCCTCTCCAGATTCTCTGATTAAATCAGAAGCAAACCATTATGTTATGATGAGCAAACCATGCTATGTACCAGTATGATGTCGGAATCTTTCTTTCCCACCGTTCCCTTCCCTGCACGTGAAGCAGCAATCTGCTGATCGTCAGAGGGCTTATTTTGCCATCAGAAGGTGTCTGTGGTCATCTGAAGGCTTTGTTGGTTGTCAGAGTGTTCCACTGATTGTCAGAGGTGTTCATTAACCATCAGAAGGCTTCATTAATCGAGAGCAGGTGCCACTGGTCATCAGAGGGCTTCATTGATCATCAGGATATTTGAGGAGTCCATGGGTGGGGATATGCAGACCTTGTTGTAGGTGACGGGGTAGGGGGTAGGGGGACTGAAGGAAGAGGAATGAAGCAGACCCAAAGGAGGGACAGGTAGCTGCAATAAAAGAGGGGGCTAAAGGAGGGTGACGTGGTCACACTGTGGCCATGCAGAGGTAGGGAAAAGGGCAAAGAGTTTGGAGAAACTGGAAGGAGGATCTGGGAGAGAACAGAGGGAGGGTATTGAGGCTGCATGGCAGCATGAGCAGCTCCAACCTTCAGGACTTTGGAGCAGATGATGAGAGAGTGGGGAAGCCCACAGGGGTGTAGGACATGGTGTGCATGGCATGGAGCTGGGCACCCCTCCCAGCACTTCAGAGTGGCCACTGCCAGGCAGGAACAGATCCGAGTGGTCCCTGCTGAGCATGAGAACAAGGACACAGACACACAGAGTGTAGCATTGCTGAGGGATTTATTGATCATCGGAGGGTGTCATTAATCATCAGGATCTTCATATGTCTGGTATTGGTCTGTGTCCAGTGGACATTTGGTGGTTAATTAAGCAGATTTCAAAGTGCAGTTATGATGCTGTTGTCTTTCAGGTGCTGTTGGCCATGGAGACCCAGGGACATCTCGGGGGAGATCATTGGGAGGACAGAAATGGCATCCTCTGCTGCTGAGCTGTTCTGGGCTCCAGGGACACAGGGAGCTCCTACAAGTGGGCAGCACAGCAGGGAGGCAGCTGTGCCCAGGAGCAGCTCCTGTACAACACACTGCAGGGCTGGGAGCATGATCTGCAGGTGACAGAGAGAAGAAGGAAGAGAGCTTACACTCTGTGTGGCATCTTAGCTGGCTGCGAGCTCACTGGAGGAGCATTTCTCACAGCCCTTGACAAGGTAAGTATCTCATTGCAGGCAGTGTAGTGGCTTTTTCTGCAGGGATCACTAAATTTGGGACATCCCATTGCAAAATCGGCTGCACACACGGCTTCCTTATCACTGAAAAAGATCTGCTCCAGCCGAGGGCTTTCCTGCTGCAGCATCAGAGCACAGCCCTGTGGGCTGCGTGTCCCAGGACGGCTGCAGGCTGTGCAGCCGGGGCTGCAGCCGGGTGCCCAGGGCTGTCCTGCAGAGCAGGTCCCTGCTGTACCCCAGGGGCTGTGTGCCGGGGCAGGGACTCTGCTGCCTGCCAGGCTCAGCACTCAGCACTCAGCACTCAGCACTCAGCACTCAGCACTCAGCCTGCCCGGGAAGCTGCCCAGGGCGCTGCAGGCAGACGTGTGTGGGGAAGGAGCCCCCCAGCAGGGCAGGGCATGTGCCTTCTGCTGCCACAGCTGCTGCCTGGGGCAGGGGCATCACAGCTACACTGCATGCCAGAGTGTTTCCAGGGGCACTTTGAAGAGGAGAGATAAGGAAGGGATTTTCCTTTTCCTATTCTGAGAAAAGGGAAACAGGTTGTAGGCAAAAATCTAAATCAGGCTGTCAACTTTGAACACAGATCTGAAACTTCTGAATGGTGCATTAATCAATCATCTGTTTTGCGTGCAGTCTCCCAGAATGTGCTTTCAGTCTCTCCTTTCATTTTCTGCATACATGAAGAATGCCCTAATCCTGCAAACAGGCAGCTTTCTCTATCAGAAATTTAAGGGCACAGAGGTACATGCTGGAGACTTGAAGAGCAGTTGGGCTAAGGATATGAGACATGGAAACAGATGGAAATATCCACGAAGATAGGGTAAGATCAGAAAATGAGAGGAAGGCAAAAACTCCATAAGCTTCTTCTGCTTATGGAATGCTGAGCTCCATGAAATTAATTTCAAGTAATGGAGTCAATGAACACTGCAATAACGGAAAGAAAAAGTTCTGTAGTATAGCAGGAGAAGTGTCTCTGAGAATGGTCTTGTCATTATCTTCTGTCTTCTGAATAGGACTCCATGCTCAGATGCCCAACAGCAGCTCCATCAGCGAGTTCCTCCTGCTGGCGTTGGCAGACACACGGCAGCTGCAGCTCCTGCACTTCTGGCTCTTGCTGGCCATCTACCTGGCTGCCCTCCTGGGCAACGGCCTCATCAGCACAGCCGTAGCCTGCCACCACCGCCTGCACACCCCCATGGACTTCTTCCTGCTCAACCTCACCCTCCTCGACCTGGGCTGCATCTCCACCACTCTCCCCAAAGCCATGGCCAATGCCCTCTGGGACACCAGGCACATCTCCTATGCAGGGTGTGCTGCACAGGTCTTTTTCTTTTTGTTTTTGATTTCAGCAGAGTATTGCATTCTCACCATCATGTCCTATGACCGCTACGTTGCCATCTGCAAGCCCCTGCACTACGGGACCTTGATGGACAGCAGAGCTTGTGCCAGCATGGCAGCAGCTGCCTGGGGCACTGGGGTTCTTTATGCTCTGCTGCACACTGCCCATACATTTTCACTGCCTCTCTGCAAAGGGAATGTTGTGGAGCAGTTCTTCTGTGAAATCCTCCACAACCTCAAGCTCTCCTGCTCAAAATCCTATCTCAGGGAAGTTGGGCTTATTGTTGTTAGTATCCTTGCCTTATTTGGGTGCTTTGTATTCATTGTTGTGTCCTATGTGCAGATCTTCAGGGCTGTGCTGAGGATGGCCTCTGAGCAGGGACGGCACAAAGCCTTCTCCACGTGCCTCCCTCACCTGGCCGTGGTCTCCCTCTTTCTCAGCACTGTGATGTTTACCCACCTGAAACCCCCATCACTTTCCTCCCCATCCCTGGACCTGGTGGTGTCATTTCTATACTCAGTGGTGCCTTCAGCAGTGAATCCCCTCATCTACAGCATGAGGAACCGGGAGCTCAAGGATGCTCTGCGGAAACTGATGACCAAATGTGTTTCAAAAGCAGTGAACTGCTCACATTTTTCTATCTGAGAGTTGTAATGCAGATTTTAACAGAATCAAGCTGTCTTACTTGGTTTATGTATTAGTTTTCTGAGTATAATTTATTGAATGTTTTATTCTGTGTTTCATGTATTGTAATGTTTTTCACTTAAATGTCATTATCCACATCAATTACTACTCAGTTTGTACCTATGCAGGGTAGCCCAGACACAGTATTCATAAGGAACCAGGATCTCTGTGAATCTTATCAAAACAAAAGGCATGCAATTATTTTGTCTATCTTCCTTCTTGTGGGACATTTATGGAGCTTTCGGGGTCAGCTGTTCTCAGCACCCCATAATCCAGCAGGAAGCATTCAGCTGTTAATGAAACTGTGCTGTGACTGCAGCCTGCAATAGCTGACGGGCCATCCCTTGGCTCCTGGCTGGGGTCTGTGCTTTCAGGCTGACATCTGTCAGTGCCTCTGACAGGCCAGCAGCAGCACCTGGTTTGCACGTCGGTTGTCAGATCCCCTCTTCCTCAGTTCCTGTGAGGCCCTGCATAGGAAAATGTCTTGGTTATGGGTTCTCATCTCAGAGGCTTAACATTTTCCATGAAGTCTCCCTTCAGTCTTCTTTCCATTTGCCACACAGAGAGTGAGAACTGCCTCCACGATGCCCTAGGGTAGCTGAAGCACACATGAGAGCCCAGGAAAGGTTGCCCATGGCTCTCAGGAGACATTCTGGAGCATGAATTTGTAGGTAGGAAGTGCAACTGTGGGGTAGCGCATGGCTGCTGGGCAGGTGGTGCAGGTCCTCCTGCAGAGCTCTGTGTCCTTCTCCTTCCTGAGTCAGGTGCCACTTCCATCTCAGGAATGGAACAGCCAGCAGAGGTGAGACAGAAACTTTTCAAGAAAAGGCTCAGTGTTGCACTGAGAGACAGAATTCAGTGGTGTGGTGGTGTGTTGAGCTGAAACTCAACCCCATAGACCCTTAGCCTTGCAGCTCCTGAGGCTTGGTGACAGCGCTGCTGTGTGGCTGCAAACACAAGCAAGGACACGCAGTGGGCACTTCTGTCACACAGATTGTTTCCACCACAGCAAGTCCATTGTTAGTGGAGATCTCCTCATGGCAGTGCCTGAAGGCTCAGGGCTTCTTTAAATGTTGCTGACAAGAACATTCCCAAGGAATGGACTGCACAGATTCCCACACTTACTCTCCCACTCATGCTAAAACCGAGCTTTAGTTGCTAGCATTATAATATTGTATTTAACAATTGTTAAATACCCTCACTGCAGCCCAAAACAGAACACTAATCTGTAATGCTTACCTGTACCCTAACACTGTCCTGAAAACCTCAGCAGAACACCAAGCCCTCTCACTAAACCTCTGCTTAATCTCTGCCCCTAAAGGTGAGTTCTAACCCTTAATCCCTATCCTGAACACCCAACACCCACAGACCCTGCTCCTGTGCTCTGCCCTCCTCACCTTCAACCCCTCCCCTAACCCTAAACTTTGGGTACTTGGCTCTGCAGGGCAGAGCAGGATTGGTGGAGTCTTAGAGCAAATCCATGTAATGCAGTGATGAATGTGAGGCGATGTCTGTACAGGAGGTGACGTGTGACTGATCAGCTTGAGGCCATAAGGAGGAGGTGGGTAGGAATGCTGCCATGAGCTCAGCTCTACCTCAGGCCCTCATGGGCCTGCAGGTGGCACGAGGCTGTGAAGGTGGCTGTGAGATCACTTCTGTGTGTGGAGTTGACAGGCCAGCCCCAGGAGCGTGTCCCAGAAAGGAATGGTGTGCTGCCTTCTGCCTGAAGCAGCTGGTGGTCAGCCCTTGACTTCTGGCTGGGATCTGTGCACACAGGATCACATCCGCAGTGTCCCTGAGAGGCTGACAGAAAGTGCCAGGTTGACGTGTTGACTGTGGGATCCTCTCTGCCTGAGCACCTGGTAGGGCCCCTGGAGGAAGAAGGAGGTTTGTGTAAGGGATTGTGATGGCTCTTCTGTATGAGGACACAACTCCATAGCAGGAGGGACGTGACTTGGTCGTGTCTGTCCATGAAGCTGGCACGTGCCTTGGAAGATGATGGTGAGGTTCCTTCTTCTCAATGGCTAACAGGCCACAAGAAAGCTGATGGGTGGTGTTTCCATGAGGAAGTGATTTCCAACATGATGGAGTTGACTTTGGTAGAGGAAAAGTGTAAAGGGGGGAAAAAACTCGATCAAAGTGCAGCTTGAAAGCTCGAGGCTGGGCATGAGGAGGAAGAAATGTCACTGGAAGGGTGATGATGTGGGGCCATGCTGAGGGATCACTCCATGGCTTTGTGTTTCAAGGGAGGTTCAGAGAGGCTTGAGAGACATCAGTGACATGATTGCAGTGCCAGGGTCAGAGCGGGGCGGAGAGGAGAGGTGGGTGTCTGCAGACCGCAGGGAAATAGGGGCTGGGCTGGAGCAGCATAGGAAATCCTGCAGAGGAGAAGGCAGTGGGTGCTGGTGAGGATGGAATGCCCCAGCAGCAATGAAATCTTTGTCCCCTTGGCCATGGTTTGTGAGGAGATTTATTACGGTTATGGTAATGGGGCCTCACTGCCTCTTTGCATCCCTGTGCAGAGGCTGGGAAATGTCATACTGCTGTTCTTCCAATGGAGTGCAATCTGCCCCACCACACCAACCTGTTGCTTTTGGAACATCCTTCTCCAATGGATGTTGATCCACAGAGTCTCCTAAGGAGATCTGCATAGGCAGGAAAAGCAATTGCTTGAGGTCTGACACAGTACGGACAAGCTGACTGCCCACCTCCCCAGGCCTGACGTGTCTGCTGTATGCCACCTGGCACTTGCATCACTTTTCCCTACAGCAGAATTCTCCACTGAAGTCTGCAGCTGGATGGTACAGTTCCTTCAGACCATTCCATTACCTGCTTTCCTTAGAGAACTGTCTGTGCACGGGCACTGGATGGGCTTCCTACTTTAAGTCAAACAACAGTAAAATACAACACAGTTCCCCTAAAAACAGAGCATACTCCTCAGCCATATCCCACCAGCGTGGTTCGCCTTCCCAAAAGGATAAGTGCTTTACACAGGTAGATAGGAAATGATAAATATTAATAGGAAACACATATTAATTGAAGGATAAATGACAAGGAGCAGAACCCCACTGTGTGATCACAAGAATCCCATGCCATCTCCAGAGGCCTCAGAGGTCCTGTCTGGGACAGGCAGCTTTCCGAGAGGACCTGCAGGAGACCAGAGTCCCTTGGAAGCTGCAGATGGAACTTGGGAAGAGGGTCTCAGGGCAGTAACTGCCAACTGTTGTCTTTGTCCCTGTAGCTGCAGTCCAACCCAGCACACTCAATGCCCCCCAGACAAGTCAGTGGTGCCCTGGGGGTGACCCAGCACTGAAATGGCCACTGGGAAGCCAAGAAACACTGATTTATTCTCAATAAACACAAACATCCATAAACCATTTTGGGTCATTGGTGTCAAGCTCAACCTGAAGGACTCAAGTATAGGTCACAGTCACTGCGATGAAACCCATCACATTGGGAAAACATCTCCACCAAACTATGGACATTAAAAAGGAACAGTGTGGAAAGATCCATCAGGTCAGTCCTCAGATGAAGGGTATGTAAAATTTATCTGCTACAGAGGCAGAGAGCAAAAGGCATTGGATTGTGACTCAAAGAACAGAAGAGGTCTAATTCATTTAATCCATGACCCAATACAAATACTGCCAGAGTGAAGGACACTGGTTTATGACATAACATGAGGAAGAAAGGAGGTCGCTGGTCTATGAAACGTCATTCCTGTGCCATGACCAATGCAGATAACGCTGGAGTAGAAGCTCCAGGCCGCAAGCACAGTGAGCACAAGTTCTCACTTGCCAAATGAACATGGAGGCCACCACTGCAAAAATGCAGCTTCACACCATCTTTTCTCTCTGGACTCTGCTCCACACCATCAAGTCCACTATCAGTACCCCCAGGAGCCCACCGGGCCGGCAGCTGGGAGGAGTCAACGTGGGGACAGGAAACGCATCCCTACAGCACTCATCCCAGCAGGGACAGGACAGGGCAGAGGAGCAAGGGAGAGGCAGGCTGAGGACAGGTGGCTGGAGTGGTGATGTGAGCTCACTGTCACTGCAGCACCTGAATGGCCCCTGCAAGATGTGCCGGCCGGCAGCACAGGGAGGTCATGGAGTGCATCAGCAGTGACAGCACTGGAGAGGGGAGGGCAGGGCGGGTGGCAGAGCTCCATCCAGGTGCTGGCTGCGGGTCCTCTCTGGTGCAGCCACCTGCAGCAGGAGGGCAAGCAGAGCATGTTCCTTCTCATCCATCCATCCCTGAACACACAGAAATGCTCCCAGCCCTACTTCCACAGATCCTTGTCCAGGGCAGTGTGGCCTGGCAGCAGATCCTGGTTCCCTCCTGCTTCCCTTCCTGAGCTCCATGCAGGGCCCTGACCTGGTGGAGCTGATCTGCAGAGTGAGGGAGCTGTGGTGCCCTGGGGCACCGCACTGACTCTGTGCTGCTGAGGGTGGGAGGCAGTCCCAGCTGGATGGGATCTCTACTGCTGAGTCTCTCTCCATCTGCCCAGCAGGCTCAGCAGCACCACTGCAGAGCCTTCACTTGCCTATGGGCTCCTCAGATTCCCCTGTTCCTTTGAATCAGTGGTCTGTTATTGCATAAGGAATGATTCTTTGCCTTACACAGTCTCTTACACTGTCCCAGGAGATCCTCTGGCATCTCCAGGCTGCTCCAGATTCCTCTCCAGGACAGCATCTGCCAGCAGCCCCACCGCAGTAGAGACAGTCCCACAGAGACATGTTCAAGACCAGTTACCATTTGCTGGGCCATGTACAACCAAGAAGGGAGCTCTCATCCATCCTTTGCTCCTCACTGATAACTCTGGGACTTTGAACCATGCAGAACCCCTGGAAAGCAAGAGGACAACTCTTGGCTGTATTCTTGGCACAGATTTGGAAGGGGTGTTCAGTCCTCTGGCCCCGCCCTGAGCAGCCCCTTCTGTTATGATGGTCTCAGCAGGGAGGCCAGCTGTGGCACAGTGCTGCACACTGCCTGCCTGCCTGCAGCCACAGGGATGCCACCATAGAGACAACAGCACTGACCAATTACAGCAGAACTCAGAGCTGACACAAATGCAAGGACACAAGAGAACAGATGGGAACATAAAGAGAGCAGCACTGAAAAGAGCATGTCCTGCTGCTGCCCATGGCCGTGGCACCAGGGAAGCGGCAGCACAACTCAAAGGCAGCAGAAAGTCCCCTCCAGGCAGTGACAGACATCCCTCAGGGACACTGCTGCTCCTTGTGGCATTTGTGCCTCAGATCATGAGCTTTTGCTGATGAACCAGACTAGATGGGTGGCAAAACAAATGATTTTCTGTTGATTTCTTTATCTATTCATAGAACCTGGTTCCATAAGTACAAGAGGTTCAACACATGGAAGTAAAAATAAGTAAACATAAAGACTGATGATGAATATTATTTAATTGGAATTAAATTTATTAAAGGTATGACAAAAGAATAAGAAGAAAAAACAGAAACATCACATAAAATTAATCACACTTCTCCTAACTATTTTGCAATCCTGAGAGTATGAAAAACATTGTTCTGATGGAAACAAAATGCAAAATGCAGTATTTTCCTGAGTGCACCCTTGAGCTCCTGATTCCTCATGCTGTAGATGAGGGGGTTCAGTGCTGGAGGCACCACCGAGTACAGAAATGACACCACCAGGTCCAGGGATGGGGAGGAGATGGACGGGGGCTTCAGGTAGGCTAAAAAATCAGTGCTGACAAAGAGGGAGACCACGGCCAGGTGAGGGAGGCACGTGGAGAAGGCTTTGTGCCGTCCCTGCTCAGAGGGCATCCTCAGCACGGCCCTGAAGATCTGCACATAGGACGCAACAATGAAAAGAAAGCACCCAAATATGGCAAGAACGCTAACCACAGTAAATCCAATTTCCCTGTGGTAGTCTGATTCTGAGCAGGAGAGCTTGAGGATCTGGGGGATTTCACAGAAGAACTGATCCACAGCATTGCCTTGGCAGAGAGGCAGGGAAAATGTATTGGCAGTGTGCAGCAGAGCATTGAGAAATCCACTGCCCCAGGCAGCTGCTGCCATGCTGGCACAAGCTCTGCTGTCCATCAAGGTCCCGTAGTGCAGGGGCTTGCAGATGGCAACGTAGCGGTCATAGGACATGATGGTGAGAATGCAATACTCTGCTGAAAACAAAAGCAAAAACAAAAAGACCTGTGCAGCACATCCTGCGTAGGAGATGTGCCTGGTGTCCCAGAGGGCATTGGCCATGGCTTTGGGCAGAGTGGTGGAGATGCAGCCCAGGTCGAGGAGGGCGAGGTTGAGGAGGAAGAAGTCCATGGGGGTGTGCAGGCGGTGGTGGCAGGCTACGGCTGTGCTGATGAGGCCGTTGCCCAGAAGGGCAGCCAGGTAGATGGCCAGCAAGAGCCAGAAGTGCAGGAGCTGCAGCTGCCGCGTGTCTGCCAACGCCAGCAGGAGGAACTCGCTGATGGAGCTGCTGTTGGGCATCTGCAGTTCCTGGGCACGGAGTCCTGTTCAGAGTGCAGAAAATAATGACAGAAGTCGAGATAACTTGCAGACACTCTCCTCCTGCTATACTATAGAAATGTTTCTTTCTCTTTGAAAAATGTTCATTTAACTCCATAACTTCAATTTACTTGCACGAGCTTTAGTGTACCTTAAGAAGTAGAAGCTGAAAGAGCTCTTACTTTCCTCTCATTTCCTAATCATATCTCAGTTTCCTAGATAATTTCCTCTTACAATCAATTTCCATGCCTCATATCTTTATGCTGTCTGCACTCACAGTGCCCATCCCTACCTCTTTGCACTTCAATTTCTGTTAGAGAAAGCTGCCTGTTTGCAGGATAAGAGCATTATTCATGTCAGCAGAAAACGATAGCAATTTCAGCTGAAAGCACTTGAGGAGATTGTTCATATAAGGGCAGATTGTGAATGGTACAGTTCAGGATTCTCTGAGATGTGTTCATATTTCACATCTCCTTTCAGAATTCTGTCTCCAACTCATTCTCCTTCCCTAAGAACAGGTGTTGGAATATCCCTGCCTTGTCTCTCCTCCTGCAAAGCACCCTTGGAAAAAAACTAGCCAGTGGTGCAGTGTACCTGTTATCCCCCTGCCCCAGGCAGCAGCTGTAGCAGCAGCAGACCTCTGCCCTGCCCTGCTGGGGGGCTCCTTCCCCCCACACATCTCCCTGCAGCGCCCTGTGCAGCTCCCCAGGCAGGCTGAGTGCTGAGTGCTGAGTGCTGAGTGCTGAGTGCTGAGTGCTGAGCCTGGCAGGCGGCAGAGTCAAAGCCTGCAGTGAGACTTACCTTGCCAAAGGCTGTGAGCAGTGCTCCTGCAGTGAGCTCAACACCTGCTCACACCGTACACATCCTACAATCCCTCTCTCCTTTCTCTCCTCTCCTCCTGTCACCTGCAGGCTGTGCTGTGCAGAAGAGCTGCTCCTGGGCACAGCTGTCTCTCTGCAGCGCTGCCCACTTGTAGCAGCTCCCTGTGTCCCAGGAGCCCGGCTCAGCTCAGCAGCAGAGGATGTCATTTTCTCTTCCTCACTGCTCTCCCTGGAGATGGCAGCTCCTGATAGACAACGGGGTCATTTCTGCAAAATGTGCTTTGAAGTCAGATGAATTAATTACCAGTAGACAGGCTGATTCCAGAAGCCTGGTTCAGCAACGTAACAGATTATGTCCGCCTTGCCAAGGCGCAAATACCCCATCTGGTGTCAAGGTTTTATGACTCTAGGAATCAGTATTCCACATCATAACATCATGTAAAGCACCGGCAATTAGGGTTAGGTATTAGAGATAATACTTCAGTTCTGTGTACTGACTGTTCTGGATACCTGGTTCTCAGAAGAGAAGAAGAACTGCCTTTCTTGAGGACTCTGAGTTCAGAGGGGAAGATAAGCCATGGGAGGAAGTCCCGGGATCTCTCACTTGCTCGCTGCCTGGCAGTGTGTGGCTGCGCGCCCCAGCCGTGCGCCTTCAGTTCAAAGTAAGGCTTTTGGTTTCAGACACTCGCTCTCTCATTATATTTGATTTATTACCCTAAATTCCAATTTTATTTTATAACATTGTCTTATTTACATTCCAATATCATGTTTAGTAAAAATAAGTTTCCTCCTTAGATCTTTGCCACTGTTTTTTATTATTTTTATTATTATATCTTTATATATTAGTATATTAATTTAATTTAATTTAATTTAATTTAATTTAATTTTATTTTATTTTATTTTATTTTATTTTATTTTATTTTATTTATTTATTTTTTGGCCAGTGGAACTGCCAAGCCTTCTGCCCTCTGTCACGGACACACATTGATCTAGATAACTCCGTAACAAGACAACACACTCAGTCATATGCTCTGCTTTTAGGACGGGCGTGTGGAGCCAAATGTGGGACCTGATGATCACTATGGGTCCTTTCCATTGCGGGTTAACCTAGAATTCTATGACAGTGGGTACAAGCACGGTGATGTTAGAATAACTGTTGGTAGGAGTTCAGTGACAGCACAGTCACGGTGTTGTCTCGGTAGTGTGGAGAGCAGTGATGTCAGAATTCCTGAGTTGTGGCAGAGGTCAGTATTGCAGTGATGTCAGAGTCACTGTGCTGGAAAGGGGAGACAAGCTCAGTGATTTCAGCTCCACTGTGTCGTCACAGCTGATATGAGCGCAGTGGTGTTGCAGTCAGACAGGAGCTCTGCATGTGGGTGAGCATCAAACACGGCATCCCCAGAACCAAATGCTACCAGTGAGGAAATGGTGCCTCCACCTTGGCCCTGAGAGATCTGAAGTTCAAAGTTCCATTGCAGTTGAGTAATTTGTCCAGAATGGGCCCTTCTCACATCCCACATCCTGGGATGACACACACAGCCCACATGGCACTTGGGCCTCACGGCATCCTTGCATCCCATGCAGAGTCTGGCAGCTGCTGTCCCCTTCTCTTTCATTTGACATCAGACAAACCTCCATCCCACTGCCCCAGGAAGGGCCCTGAGCCAGCAGGAGGGACACGATCTCCCTGCCAAGGCTCTGCGGATCAGGCCTTGGCCTTTCTGCTTCACAAGACAAAGGAGGCTTTGCTCAGCATCACAGCCACCATCCCAGTGCCTTGGTCTGCCTGCAATCATGGCTTCCAATTATCTGCTCTAACAAGTCCCCGGGGAAGCTTGCTTGTGAATGGTCTCAGTGGGGCCCATTAATACTCCAAGAAACTTCACTGTTCCTTCTGACTTTGTCTTCTTGAGCACTTCATGCAATCTTCTCTCAGCGCTGGAGGTTGACGAACTCGGCAGCAAATGCCCCGTTGGGCCCATTATAACCTGAAGAGCCTCCTGTGCCTTGTGCCTTCCTGTCATCTTCTTCAGGTGTTCAGAACTTGTGCAGCTAACTGAAGAGATATCTGGAGAGGTCTAAAAGAGGAAGAGAATGAATGGCATTCATGAAGACTATTTATTTATTTATTTATTTATGGTTAGGTTTAAACAAGAAGTTGCAGCAGCACTTTGTAAATGATATTGACCCAGGATGTCCCCTAATGAGCTTTGCCCTGTCACCGTGTGGACAAATGTCCTCCTCAGCTACTCCACCCCATTTCTACTCCCATTGGCCCCATGAGACTTGCATTACTTTTCCTCATGTCACTCTTCTCCTCTGCAGTCACATTCTCAGTGTTAAACCTCGATTACACCAACTCCTACTGGCTTTCCTCAGAGAACCAGCTGCACATGGGCAATGAAAGAATTTTTTTTTTTTTTTTTTGACAACAAACAGTTGTAAACATGATGCAATTGAACGAACAGTAGAGCAATGTAATCCACTGCATGCCTTGTCCAAGACGCGTCTAATGAGTTTTGTCTTTCACTGGGAATATTTTACAAGAAATATTTTAGACAGAGATAGGAAGGTATAGATAGAATCACATTTAAGGAGTTGATCGAAAAGTCCATCAGACTTTGCAGAGATGTTGCAAATTCCAATAATCTCCCTGAAGTTCGCAGATCAGCCAGATAACCAGGAGGTATCTGAGTCAACAAAGAGCAAGGGAAGAAAAAATTTGTAGAGCAGTGAGAAGAGCATGTGTCCAAATGGCCTGCTGAAAACTTGCCCTGAATCATGGTCATCGATTTAGGAGAGCTGGAGACACCTGGAGGTTGAGGGACATCAAATACGCAGCAGGGTAGAGCAGCGGTGGATGCTGGACATTGGTCACAGGGCATTGGCACTGGCACCACTGTCTGTGTCCCTGTACCTGAAGGCATGTGTTTCCTGCTAACACAATTCTGCAAAATGTTGTTCTTTTTGGAATAAAATAGAAAGGACACAAAATCCCCTAAAAGACTTGAATTTTCAACTTTAAAAAAAAAAAAAAAAAAAAAAAAAGCAGATCTCATGAGTATTTTAGGACTTGAGAGGTGTGTTAATTCATTTTCACTAATTTCCATCATGGTCATCCATTCAATTCAATTCAATTGCTTCAGTTTTATTGACATGAACATCTTTCAGACTTACAGCTTCAAAAATAAAAGAAAATCCATCTGTGTTCTGAACAGAACCTGGCGCTCCCCAGAATTTCCCTGCCGAGAATTGTCCATGACAGCTCTCCGTGTTTCCACTAACTGAGTCACACTGTGGTACGGAGATCTTCTCACGGTCTCAGACCTTGTTTTAGAAGCTCACATGCAGCACAGGACGCTTCACGCCCTTCATGCCAGGTAGCATGCCCCATTTCACTGTGAGCTCACATTCACCCTAGCTTTTCTTTTGCTGTGTATATATTTCTAAAAGCCCTTCTGTCTTTGATATGCCTGGGCAGGTTCAGCTCTGTGTGAGCTTTAGACTTTCTAAATTAATCTCAGCAGGTACACTAGGACAAACACTCTGCATTGCTCCCAGCTGACCACTGCTTGTTTCCAATTCCTAGATATGCATTCTTTCTGTACTGGGCACCACAGACACTTAAAGAAGCCAAGGTGTGCTCTCCTGAAACCCAAAGGTGTGAACTTGACTTTTGCCCTCCCTTCAGAATCCACAGCTCCACCAACCCATGGCCACTGCAGACCAGGTTCACTTTGACCTTCAAATTCTCCACCAGTCCTTCCTTGCCGGTGAGTAGGAGATGCAGCAGAGCTCCTCTCCTCTTTGGTTCCTCTAAGGTTTGGCAAAGAAACTGTCAGCTGCGCTCTCCAGGGATATCCCTGATCTTGTATGCCCTGCTGTGCTGTCCCTGCAGCAGATACTGCAGTGGAAAAGGCCCCCAAAGGGGACAAGGGCCTGACAACAGGAGGCTCCCATCTGTCTGCAGAGGGCACCTTCCACTTGCTCTTCCTGATCAGGAAGCCAGGAACAGACACTGTTGGTCTCTTCTGTTCGCCATTTTCATTCGCTCTGACCTGTCTGCTCTGCCATCCCCAGGAAGAGCTCATTGTGCTCTCACAGAGGGCAGGTGCCCTTCCTTGTCTCCTCTCCCATCTATCATAAAGACTTGTGCTACAGTCCAGCTGTGGAAGCCATTAAACCACATCCCTGTGATCCAAACAAGAGCTCAGACCTGCAAGTGGACAAAGCTCTCTAGCCCAGCACATATTGGTGTTCTCATTCATGTAAAACCACATAAGAAAACATCCTGTTCAGGAGGCATTACTGGATTCAGTGCATCCATGGTATCGATGAAGGTGGCACATAATCATTGGACCCACTGTGGGGCGCCAAGTTGTCCGAGCAGCATGGATACTCCTGCACATGTCTTTCCTGAAGGCCCTGTGCTGCATTTGCAGCTGCATGTGAGTGTGCTGGACAGCCCAGGGAACTGGCATGACACTAGGCTGCTTCTGATGTCATTCACATGAGAGCACATAGAAAACTGAGGCTTCTTCAGATGAAGAACACAGATGTGTGTCAGCTCTGTAGTGCCTTGAGCTCCAGAATAGGCAGCAGCTGGAGAACAGAGGAAGATCTGCCTTTTCTTTTGAGAGCTCATCCCTTTCGCCAGCTTCATAACTGCATGCTCCATGGAGACAAGTAACAAAGGCACACTCAGGTGCCCTAAACAAAGGGATCTGTTGTCATACAGGATGGCCAAGTATATCTCCATCCCCTCTCTGGCCCCCACTGATGCTCAGGAAGGAGGTGTCAGTCTCAGGGATTTCCCACACACTTTACAAGCACTAGCACACATTCAGGAGCACCCCAGGCACCTTGGTCATCACCCAGGGTCTGTATGTGAGCAACTGACTCCCTGCTGCTGAAGGACCAAGGACTCAGAAGAGGAACCCACATGCAGGCAACTCCTTGTGCATGCCTGAACTCAACCAGAGGAATCCCAGCTCCTGTGGGTCCATGGGGAGCAGAATCCCATTTCCGTTGCTGGGTTTCTATGTAGGGATGGGATGCCTGCACTGCCTCAGCTGTATCAGTGCCCTGCCCAGGGGTAGTCCACCCCTCCCTGTTGTTGTCTGTGTGCCCTTTCTGTTTTAGCAATCACACTCTGGTAGGACTAACAGTATGTCTGGAATTAGTCACTGTCCACTGAACGTTTGGTGGTTAGTTCAAAGTACAGTACAAAGATTTCTAAGTACAGTCATGATGCTGTTGTCTTTCAGGAGCTGTTGGCCATAGAGATCCGGGGACATCTCAGGGGAGATCAGTGGGTTGGATAGAAATGGCATCATCTGCTGCTGAGCTGTGCTGGGCTCCTGGGACACAGGGAGCTCCTACAAGTGGGCAGCACTGCAGAGAGACAGCTTGTGCCCAGGAGCAGCTCTTCTGCACAGTACAGCAAGGCTGGGAGCATGATCTTCAGGTGACAGAGAGAAGAAGGAAGAGAGCTTACAGTCTGTATGGCATCTTAGCAGGCTGAGAGCCCACTGGAGGAGCATTTCTCACAGCCCTTGACAAGGTAAGTCTCTCATTACAGGCAGTGTAGTGGCTTTTACTGCAGGGATCACTAAATTTGGGACATTCCAGTGCAGATGAGGCTGCTGACACTGCAGAAGTGTGCTGACTGCAAAGGCTGGGAGTGGAAAATGGGCATCTCACAGCCATCCCTGCAATGCACATACCTTCCCTACAGCAACCCCTGGCCTGTTTTCAGTGTCACCCTGTGCATCCATTCCTAGTGCATGAGAACTTGATTAAGAGTTGCATTAAGGGCTCAATCACTGATAAATGCTGACGTTAGGGCTAGGAATGAGCTGACTCTTTCTAGGACACCCCACGTTCTGGGCTTTTGATTCTGCTCCTGTGGTTCCTCCTGGGCTGAAGTCAGCCCCGCAAAGTATTGCAGCTCTGCCATGGCAGCTCTGTGTTATCCAGCAGCACCGCTGAGAAGATGCCTCAGTGTTAAGGCCATGGAAATGCTGCTGGATGCCAGTGTCCCTGCAGAGAAAGGGAGAGCTGAGATCTTCCCCTGGTATGGTAAGGAAGATGAGAGGCTTGGAGTTCTGCACAGATAACCTCTGCTCTTACTGGCAACCAGAGTCTTGTCAGGTTAACTCCTAGAGTGTGACCATCCTCCAGTGGTGCAAACACAGAGCAGATCATGTGGACCAATCTCTTGGAAGTGAGGGGTATGCCCTTTGCCTCTCTGACATCAGAAGTGACACTGACACTTGAAGTGTCTCACAGTGATCAAGGATTTCTACCTTAAAAACACTTTTCATGAATGCTGGGGCAGCTAGAAGAAAATATACTGACAGAGTGCGCTGTCCAGTTTTGAGAACTTTGTGGAAAGCTCTTTGATACCTCAGGTTATTAATCTGAGATCACTCTATTTTTAAACTGTTTTATTGTTGTAGGACAAAGCTGGCTCATCCACAGCCTGAAGCAGAGCTCCTTGTACTCTGTGGTACTCTCAGCGAGCAGCAACCAGAGTTCAAAGATCTTGCAGAAAGGACGGAGGTAGTGTAGGAGATTTCAGAAGTCACTGAGTAGGGTTTGCTTGGAGAGATCTGAAGTAACCTTTTCCCGTTTTTCCCTCCTCAGACAGGTGTCTATGCCCTGAGGCAGCAGATGCCCAACAGCAGCTCCATCAGCGAGTTCCTCCTGCTGGCGTTGGCAGACACGCGGCAGCTGCAGCTCCTGCACTTCTGGCTCTTGCTGGCCATCTACCTGGCTGCCCTCCTGGGCAACGGCCTCATCAGCACAGCCGTAGCCTGCCACCACCGCCTGCACACCCCCATGGACTTCTTCCTCCTCAACCTGGCCCTCCTCGACCTGGGCTGCATCTCCACCACTCTCCCCAAAGCCATGGCCAATGCCCTCTGGGACACCAGGCACATCTCCTATGCAGGATGTGTTGCCCAGACTTTTCTGTTTGTCTTTCTCATCTCAGCAGAATATTCCATTCTCACCATCATGTCCTATGACCGCTACGTTGCCATCTGCAAGCCCCTGCACTACGGGACCTTGATGGACAGCAGAGCTTGTGCCAGCATGGCAGCAGCTGCCTGGGGCACTGGGGTTCTCTATTCCCTGCTGCACACTGCCAATACATTTTCATTGCCTCTCTGCCATGGAAATGCTGTGGATCAGTTCTTCTGTGAAATCCCCCAGATCCTCAAGCTCTCATGCTCAGAATCAGACTATGTCAGGGAAATTGGGATTATTGCTTTTAGTTTTTCTTTAGTCCTTGGATGTTTTGTTTTCATTATTGTATCCTATGTGCAGATCTTCAGGGCTGTGCTGAGGATGTCCTCTGAGCAGGGACAACAGGAAGCCTTCTCCACGTGCCTCCCTCACCTGGCTGTGGTCTCCCTGTTTCTCAGCACAGGCATGGTTGCCTACTTGAAGCCACCCTCCATCTCTTTCCCATCCCTCAACCTGGTGGTGTCATTTCTGTACTCAGTTGTGCCTTCAGCTGTGAACCCCCTCATCTACAGCATGAGGAACCAGGAGCTCAAAGATGCTCTGCAGAATATGATGACCAAATGTGTTTTGAAAGCAATGAACTGCCCACCTTTTTCTATCTAAGAGTTGTAATGCAGATTTTGACAGAATCCAACTCTCTTTCTTTGGTTTGTGTATTCACATGTTAAGTGTAATTTATTGAATGTTTTGTTTAGTGTTTTATGTGTTCTAATGTTTTTCACTTAAATGTCATTATCCACATCAATTACTACTCAGTTTGTACCTATGCAGTGTAGCTCTGCTACACAGAGGTGGGCACTGCCTCCACGATGCCCTAGGGTAGCTGAAGCACACATGAGAGCCCAGGAAAGGTTGCCCAGGACTCTCAGGAGACATTCTGGAGCATGAATTAGAAGCTTGGAAGAGCAACTGTGGGGTAGCGCATGGCTGCTGGGCAGGTGGTGCAGGTCCTCCTGCAGAGCTCTGTGTCCTTCTCCTTCCTGAGTCAGGTGCCACTTCCATCTCAGGAATGGAACAGCCAACTGAGGTGAGACAGAAACTTTTCAAGAAAAGGCTCAGTGTTGCACTGAGAGACAGAATTCAGTGGTGTGGTGGTGGTGTGTTGAGCTGAAACTCAACCCCATAGACCCTTAGCCTTGCAGCTCCTGTGGCTTGCTGACAGTGCTGCTGTGTGGCTGCAAACACAAGCAAGGACACGCAGTGGGCACTTGTGTCACACAGACTGTTTCCACCACAGCAAGTCCATTGTTAATGGAGATCTCCTCATGGCAGTGCCTGAAGGCTCTGGGCTTCTTTAATTGTTGCTGACAAGAACATTCCCAGAGAATGGACTGCACAAATTCCCAGCCTTACTCTCCCACTCATGCTAAAACCAAGTTTTAATTGCTAGCATTATAATATTGTATTTAAATATAAAATATTGTATATATGGCCAAACTGCAGCCCAAAACAGAACGCTAATCTGTAATGCTTACCTATACCCTAACACTGTCCTGAAAACCTTAGCAGAACACCAAGCCCTCTCACTAAACCTTTGCTTAATCTCTACCCCTAAAGGTGAGTTCTAACCCTTAATCCCTATCCTGAACACCCAACACCCACAGACCCTGCTCCTGTGCTCTGCCCTCCTCACCTTCAACCCCTCCCCTAACCCTAAACTTTGGATACTTGGCTCTGCAGGGCAGAGCAGGATTGGTGGAGTCTTAGAGCAAATCCATGTAATGCAGGGATGAATGTGAGGCGATGTCTGTACAGGAGGTGACGTGTGACTGATCGGCTTGAGGCCATAAGGAGGAGGTGGGTAGGAATGCTGCCATGAGCTCAGCTCTACCTCAGGCCCTCATGGGCCTGCAGGTGGCACGAGGCTGTGAAGGTGGCTGTGAGGTCACTTGTGTGTGTGGAGTTGACAGGCCAGCCCCAGGAGCGTGTCCCAGAAAGGAATGGTGTGCTGCCTTCTGCCTGAAGCAGCTGTTGGTCAGCCCTTGACTTCTGGCTGGGATCTGTGCACACAGGATCACATCCGCAGTGTCCCTGAGAGGCCGACAGAAAGCGCCAGGTTGACGTGTTGACTGTGGGATCCTCTCTGCCTGAGCACCTGGTAGGGCCCCTGGAGGAAGAAGGAGGTTTGTGTAAGGGATTGTGATGGCTCTTCTGTGTGAGGACACAACTCCATAGCAGGAGGGATGTGACTTGGTCGTGTCTGTCCATGAAGCTGGCACGTGCCTTGGAAGATGATGGTGAGGTTCCTTCTTCTCAATGGCTGACAGGCCACAAGAAAGCTGATGGGTGGCGTTTCCATGAGGAAGTGATTTCCAACACGATGGAGTTGACCTTGGTACTGGAAAAGTGCAAAAGGGGAAAAAAACTCCCTCAAACTGTAGCTTGAAAGCTCGAGGCTGGGCATGAGGAGGAGGAAATGTCACTGGAAGGGTGATGATGTGGGGCCGTGCTGAGGGATCTCTCCATGGCTTTGTGTTTCAAGGGACGTTCAGAGAGGCTTGAGAGACATCAGTGACATGATTGCAGTGCCAGGGTCAGAGCGGGGCGGAGAGGAGAGGTGGGTGTCTGCAGACCACAGGGAAATAGGGGCTGGGCTGGAGCAGCATAGGAAATCCTGCAGAGAAGGCAGTGGGTGCTGGTGAGGATGGAAGGCCCCAAAAGCAATGAAATCTTTGTCCCCTTGCCCATGGTTTGTGAGGAGATTTATTATGCTTATGGTAATGGGGCCTCAATGCCTCCTTGCATCCCTGTGCAGAGGCTGGGAGGTGTCACACCGTTGTTCTTCACATGGAATACAATCTGCCCCACTACACCAAGCCCAGGACGAGCCCTGAGCTTCATTCTCTCAGATACTGTCACGGAGTTAACTAGATCAATCTATGCCTGTGACAGGGAGATGGATCTCCCCTCCAATGTGTGGATGTCAGGCCTTGGCCCTTCTCCTTCATCAAACAAACCAAGAGATTTCTCAGCACAGTACTTTACCTGACTGTAATCATTGCCTCCAATTCCCTGCTCTAACAAGTCCAAGGGGAGGCTGTGTTGGTAATGTTCCTCTGTGGGCCCCATTAGTACGCCAAGATCCTTCAAGTTTTTCATCTGACTTTACTTTCTCAAGTGCTCACAACATTCTCCTCTCAGTACCTGAGGTTCATAGACCTAGCATCAAATGTATCGTGAGTCTCTCTGAAGTGTAGAAAGTTGCAGTGAGTCAAGTCTGTTCCATAATATGCTAGAAGTCCTGATTTATACAGCTAGGTAGAGAGGCTTCATAATGTAGTAAAGGAAGAAGATTTCAAAGATTTCAATTTTTTTTTTATTTTCAGTGTCCTTTGGTCCTTATAGATCTTGGACTCTGAACCATGCAGAAGCCAGGAAAGCAAGAGGACTTAGCCGAGGGCAACTCCTTGCCTGTATTCCTAGCACAGCTTTCGAAGAGGCATTCAGACTTCTGGCCCTGCTCTGAGCAGCCCCTTCTGTTACAATGGCCCCACAGGGAGGCCAGCTGTGGCACAGAGCTGCACACTGCCTGTCTGCCTGCAGCCACAGGGATGCCACCATAGAGACAACAGCGCTGTCACCAATTGCACTAGAACTGAGAATTGACATAAATGCAATTTTTATTTTCAATAAAAATGTTTTCTGATTTAAAGTAGTGCATCTTGTTGCTTTTGGAACATCCTTCTCCAATTGATGTTGATCCAGAGTGTCTCCTAAGGAGATCTGCATAGGCAGGAAAAGCAATTGCTTGAGGTCTGACACAGTACGGACAACCTGACCGCTCACCTCCCCAGGCCTGACGTGTCTGCTGTATGCCACCTGGCACTTGCATCACTTTCCCTACAGCAGAATTCTCCACTGAAGTCTGCAGCTGGATGTTACAGTTCCTTTACACAATTCCTTCACTTGCTTTCCTTAGAGAACTGTCTGTGCACGGGCACAAGATGGGCTTCCTACCTTAAGACAAGCAACAGTAAAATACAATACAACTTCCCTAAAAACAGAGCATACTCCTCAGTATCCCACAAGTGTGGTTCACCTTCCCAATAGGAGAAGTACTTTACACAGGTAGATAGGAAATGATAAATATTAATAGAAAAAAATACATATTAATTGAAGGATAAATGATAAGGAGCAAAACCCCACTGTGTGATCACAAGCAACCCATGCCATCTCCAGAGGCTCCAGAGGTCCTGTCTGGGACAGGCAGCTTTCCGAGAGGTCTTTGGTGTCAAACTCAGCCTGAAAGACTCAAGTATGGGTCACAATCACACTGCGGTGAAACCCATCACAGTGGAAAACATCCCCACCAAACTATGGACATTAAAAAGAACAGTGTGGAAAGATCCATCAGGTCAGTCCTCAGATGAAGGGTATGTAAAATTTATCTGCTACAGAGGCGGAGAGCAAAAGGCATTGGATTGTGATTCAAAGAACTAAAAGAGGTCTAATTCATTTAATCCATGAGCTAATGCAAACACTGTCAGAGTGAAGGACACAGGTTTATGACATAACGTGAGGAAGAAAGGAGGTGGTGTCCCTCAAGGGTCAGTCTTGACATGGATGCTCTTCAGCATCTTCATCAGTGACACAGATGATGGCATCGAGTGCACCCTCAGCAAGTTTAAAAATGACACCAAGCTGAGCAGTGCAATCGATCCACTGGAGGGAAGGGAAGCTATCCAGAGGGACCTGGACAGGCTGGAGAAGTGGGACCATGTGAAACTAAAGAGGTTCAGCAAGGCTACGTACAAGGTGCTGCACTTTGGCTGGAGCAATGCAAGGTGTTTATACAGACTGGGCGAAGAAACACTTGAGAGCAGCCCTGCGGAGAAGGACTTGGGGGTCCTGGTGGATGAGAAGCTGGACATGAGCCAGCAATGTGCGCTTGCAGCCCAGAAGGCCAACTGTGTTCTGGGCTGCATTAAAAGGGGTGGCCAGCAGGGAGAGGGAGGTGATTGTCCCCCTCTACTCAGCTCTTGTGAGGCCCCATCTGCAGTGCTGCGTCCAGGCCTGGCGCCCCCAGAACAGGAAGGATGTGGAGCTCTTGGGGCGGGTCCTGAGGAGGGCCACTAAGGTGATCAGAGGGCTGGAGCACCTCTCATATGTGGAAAGGTTGAGGGAACAGGGATTGTTTAGCTTGGAGAAGGGAAGGCTGCAGGGAGACCTCATTGTGGCCTTCCAGTACCTGAAGGAAGCATATAAACAGGAGGGGGAACGGCTGTGTACGAGGGTGATGGTGATAGGACAAGGGGCAATGGTTTTAAACTGAGACTGGTGAGGTTTACGTTATATATTAAAAGGAAGTTTTTCACTCAGAGGGCGGGGAGGCACTGGGACAGGTTGCCCAAGGAGGTTGTGGATGCCCCAACCCTGCAGGCATTCAAGGCCTGGCTGAATGTGGCTCTAGGCAGCCTGGTCTGCTGGTTGGCAACCCTGCCTGTGGCAGGGGGGTTGAAACCAGATGATCATTGTGATCCTTTTCAATACAGGCCGTTCAATGATTCTGTGATAACACAGGGACGTTACAGAAAAGACTGCGAGTCATTTGTTGAGACAGATGAGAAGACGATCCCTGATGAAATTTGTCCATGACATCATTTTCCTCACTGCATCCTTGAGCTCCTGGTTCCTCATGCTGTAGATGAGGGGGTTCAGTGTTGGAGGCACCACCGAGTACAGAAATGACACCACCAGGTCCAGGGATGGGGAGGATACGGAGGGGGGCTTCAGGTAGGCCAAAAAGTCAGTGCTGACAAAGAGGGAGACCACGGCCAGGTGAGGGAGGCACGTGGAGAAGGCTTTGTGCTGTCCCTGCTCAGAGGGCATCCTCAGCACGGCCCTGAAGATCTGCACATACGACGCAACAATGAAAAGAAAGCACCCAAATATGGCAAGAACGCTAACCACAATCAATCCAATTTCCCTGTGGTAGCCTGATTCTGAGCAGGAGAGCTTGAGAATCTGGGGGACTTCACAGAAGAACTGATCCACAGCATTGCCTTGGCAGAGTGGCAAAGAAAATGTGCTGGCAGTGTGCAGCAGAGCAAAGACAGCCCCAGTGCCCCAGGCAGCTGCTGCCATGCTGGCACAAGCTCTGCTGCCCATCAAGGTCCCGTAGTGCAGGGGCTTGCAGATGGCAACGTAGCGGTCATACGACATGATGGTGAGAAGGGAATATTCTGCTGAGAACAAAAACAAAAAGAAAAAGACCTGTGCAGCACACCCTGCATAGGAGATGTGCCTGGTGTCCCAGAGGGCATTGGCCATGGCTTTGGGCAGAGTGGTGGAGATGCAGCCCAGGTCGAGGAGGGCGAGGTTGAGGAGGAAGAAGTACATGGGGGTGTGCAGGCGGTGGTGGCAGGCTACGGCTGTGCTGATGAGGCCGTTGCCCAGGAGGGCAGCCAGGTAGATGGCCAGCAAGAGCCAGAAGTGCAGGAGCTGCAGCTGCCGCGTGTCTGCCAACGCCAGCAGGAGGAACTCGCTGATGGAGCTGCTGTTGGGCATCTGCAGTTCCTGAGCTCAGAGTCCTGCGCAGACTGCAGAAGACAATGGAAAGTCAAGATCTTTTTCAAAGACACTCCTCCTGCTACACTATAAAAACTTTTCTTTCTCTTTGGAAAATGTTCATTTTACTCTGTAACTTGAATTTATTTTCATGAGCTTCACCATCCCTTAAGAGGTAGAATCTTAAGGATGTCCTACTTTCCTCTCATTTCCTAATCATATCCCAATCTCCTGGATATATTCCTCTTTTGAGCAATTTCCATGTCGCATATCTTTATCCTGTTGGTATTCAGAGTCCCGAACCCAAACTCTCTGCACTTAAATTTTTGTTAGAGAAAGCTGCCTGTTTGCAGAAGAAGTGCATTATTTATGTCCGCAGAGAATTTCGGTAATTTCAGCTGGTGCTGTCTTATGGGAGGCGAGTGGCTGAAAGCACTTGTGGAAATTGTACATACAACAGCAGGTTGAGAAAGGTACAATTCAGGACTCTCAGAGATGTGTTCGTATTTCACAGCTCCTTTCAGATTTCTGCCTCCAACTTTTCCCCCTTCCCTAAGAAAAAGAAAAGGAGAATGCCTGCCTCATCTCCCCTCTCGCAAAGTGCCCTTGGAAACACTCTGTGGTGCAGTATAGCCATGATCCCTGTGCCCCAGGCAGCAGCTGTGGCAGCAGAAGGCCCCTGCCCTGCCCTGCCGGGGGGCTCCTTCCCCCACACATCTCCCTGCAGCGCCGTGGGCAGCTCCCTGGGCAGGCTGAGTGCTGAGTGCTGAGTGCTGAGTGCTGAGTGCTGAGTGCTGAGTGCTGAGCCTGGCAGGCGGCAGAGTCCCTGCCCCGGCACACAGCCCCTGGGGCACAGCAGGGACCTGCTCTGCAGGACAGCCCTGGGCACCCGGCTGCAGCCCCAGCTGCACAGCCTGCAGCCGTCCTGGGACACGCAGCCCTCAGGGCTGTGCTCTGATGCTGCAGCACAGAAGCCCTCAGCTGGAGCAGACCTATTTCCATGATAAAGACACAGAGTGTCTGCATCCTGATCTTCAATGGGATGCCCCTGATTTAGTGATCCCTGCAGTGAAACCGACTGTATTGCCTGCATCGAGATACTTACTTTCTTAAGGGCTGTGAGAAATACTCCTTCAGTGACCTCACAGCCTACTAACGTGCCACAGGCTAGAAGCTCTCTTTCTTCTATCCTGTCACCTGCAGATCGTGTCTCCAGCCCTGCTGCGTGCTGCACAGGTGCTGGTCCTGGACACAGCTGTCTCTCTGCTGCACGGCCCACTTGTATGAGCTCCTTGTTTCCCAGGAGCCCAGACTAGCTCAGCATCCGAGGATGTGATTTCCTTCTCTCCCTGGAGATATCCATGGCCCTCCTGAGTTGACAGCCGCTGCAAAGAAGCAGGGTCACCACTGTAAACATACTTCAAAGTCAGCTCAACTTATCAACACATGCACTTGATTTCAGAAGCATGATTGTTCCTACTAAACGAAATTTTTCCATTAGAGAAAGAAATGGCAAATCTGGAAACCCCCACTCATGACCTGTAAGTGCAGTCATAACATTACAGAGTCATAGAAAGGCTTAGGTTGGAGGGGACTTGAAAGATCACCTAGTTCTAATCCCCCAACCATGGGCAGCATTGCCAAACACCAGATCAGGCTGCCCAGCATCTCATCCACTCTGACCTTGAATGCCTCCAGGGATGGATCATCACAACCTCTTTGGCAACATTTTCAAGTGCCTCCAGTGTGTTAAAAATGTCTTTCTAACATCTAACCTCAGTCTCCCCTTTTTAATTTAAAGCCATTTCCCTTTGTTCTGATTCTATCAGGCCAGCCCATCCTACATGTAGGTTTAGGCAACTCATCCGCTGATGGAAACCCTGGGGCAGAAACAGGATCAGTTCCTCGCAGAACCATGGGAGCCGGGAGCCCTCTCAGCTGAGTTCAGATGTGCACAGTGAGGTGTCTGTGTGTGAGCCCCTCAGCTGAATCCTTGCTCTTTATTCAACACGGACTGCACTGCTCACACACAGACACTCAGGGATGACCAAGGTGCCTGGGGTGATCCTAGCTGTGTGCTCGTGCTTGTAAACTGTGGTGGAAAATCTGTGAGACAGACAGCTCCTTCCTGGGCATCAGCTGAGGGCCAGAAGGGAGGTATTCCTGGCCATCCTAAATGCTGCCACAGCGCTGTGCTTGGGGCACCCACTGTGCCTTTTGCACTTGTCCCCATGGAGCATGTCGTGTCATTCTGCTGACGAAATGGATGAGCTCACAACACAAGAGCCAGATCTTCCTCTCTGCTCCATCTGTGGCAAACTCTGGAGTTCAAGGCATTACAAAGCTATGACACATCTACCTTCTTTCACTGATGACACCTTATTAGTTTGCTCTGGACTCTTATGAGAGTGGCATCAGAAGAAGTCTAGGGTCATGCCAGTTCCCAGTTCAGAGGAAGATGGCAAACACTGTGCTAATTTTAAAGGTGAAGAAAGAGGACATCGGCAATTACAGAGCTGTCATTCTTACTTCAAAGGCTGGTACACATATGGAGAAAATGGTGCTGAGAGTTCCTGAAAAGAATTTGAAAGACAATTCTGTCATTGGCCCAGCCAACACAAGTTCATGAGGGGAATGTCCTGTTGAACTTAATGTCCCTTTATGACAACTTCACCCATTGAGTCGACCAAGGGAAGAGAGTTGAGGTCATCCTTTAGGATTTCAATAGAGCCTTTGATACTATTTCTCACAGCATACTTCTGGGCCAAATGTCCTGCATTCAGCTACACAGAAACATAATGTGATGGGTGAGCAGTTGGTCAATGGGTTGGACCGAAGGATTACAGTAAATGTGGTTCCATCAGGCTAATGGACTGTCAGTAGCAGGGTTCCCTAGTACTCCAATTAAGGGCACTTCTCTTTATTGTTTTCATCAATGACTTGTATGCAGGACTAGAAGATGTTTTGAGAAAGTTTGCTGACGATACCAAGTTGATTCTATGAGGTTGGAGAAGACTTATAGAGAGATGTGGACAAGTTAGAGAACTGGGTAAGCACCAGTTGTAGTACGTGTAACAAGAACAAGTGCCTGATTCTGCACCTGGGTGGGGGCAACACTGAACATACTCACTGACTGAATATGGGACACTGGAGAGCAGTTTGACGGAAAGGGATTGGGGGTCCTGGCCAACATCAAATTGAATGTGAGTCAGTAGTGTGCCCAGGCAGCCAGGAAGGCCAACCGTTCCCTTGGGTGCACTGTGCATGGCATTGCTAAATGGGGAACTGAGGGGGGATTTTCCTGATCTGCTCTGCACTGCTGGAGCTCTGGGAGCACTTCTGGGCACTGCAGAACATAAAGGACATAAAACTACAGGAGACTGTCCAAAGGAGGGCAGAACAGCTGAAAGATCTGGAGTTCGAGGTTTCATTGGGATTGACTACTTGTTCAGACTGGGCCCTTCTCACATCCCACATCCTGGGATCAGACACACAGCCCACATGGCACTTGGGCCTCACGACATCCTTGCACCCCATGCAGAGTCTGGCAGCTGCTGTCCCACAGTCTTTCATTTGACATCAGGCAAGCCTCCATCCCACTGCCCCAGGAAGGGCCCTGAGCCAGCAGGAGGGACACAATCTCCCTGCCAAGGCTCTGGGGATCAGGGCTTGGCCTTGCTGCTTCACAAGACAAAGGAGGCTTTGCTCAGCATCACAGCCACCATCCCAGTGCCTTGGTCTGCCTGTAATCATGGCTTCCAATTATCTGCTCTAACAAGTCCCTGGGGAAGCTTGCTTGTCCATGGCCCTCAGTGGGGCCCATTAATACTCCAAGAAACTTCACTGCTACTTCTGACTTTGTCTTCTTGGGCATTTCGTGCAATCTTCTCTGTGCACTGGGGGTTGATGGACTCAGCAGCAAATGCCCCGTGGGGCCCATTACAACCTGCAGAGCCCTCCTGTGCCTTGTGCCTTCCTGTCATCTTCTTCAGGTGTTCAGAACTTGTGCAGCAAACTGGACAGGTATCTGGAGAGAGCTGAAATTTGAAGAGAATGATGGGCATTTATGAAGACTATTTATTTATTTATTTATAGTTGAGTTTAAACAAGAAGTTAAAGCAGCACTTCGTAAGTGATATTGATCCAGGATGTCCCCTAATGAGTTTTGCCCAGTCACTGTGTGGATGAATGCCCTCCTCAGCTACCCCACCCCATTTCTACTCAAACTGGCCCCATGGGTCTTGCATCACTTTTCCGCCCACCACACTTCTCCTCTGCAGTCACCCACTCTGTGTTAAACCTCCTTTGCATCAACTCCCAGTGTAGGTGTGCTCTCCTGAAACCCAAAGGTGTGAACTTGACTTTTGCCCTCCCTTCAGACTCCTCAGCTCCACCATCCCATGGCCACGACAGAACAGGTTCTCTTTGATCTTCATAATCCCCATCATCGCTGCCTTGTTGGTGAGTATGAGATGCAGCAGAGCACCTCTCCTCTTTGGTTCCTCTAAGGTTTGGCAAAGAAACTGTCAGCTGCACTCTCCAGGGATATCCTGGATCTTGTATGCCCTGCTGTGCTGTCCCTGCAGCAGATACTGCAGTGGAAAAGGCCCCCAAAGGGGACAAGGGCCTGACAACATGAGGCTCCCATCTGTCTGCAGAGGGCACCTTCCACTTGCTCTTCCTGATCAGGAAGCCAGGAACAGACACTGTTGGTCTCTTCTGTTCGCCATTTTCATTCGCTCTGACCTGTCTGCTCTGCCATCCCCAGGAAGAGCTCATTGTGCTCTCACAGAGGGCAATTGCCCTTCCTTGTCTCCTCTCCCATCTATCACAAAGACTTGTGCTACAGTCCAGCTGTGGAGGCCATTAAACCACATCCCAGTGATCCAAACAAGAGCTCAGACCTGCAAGTGGACAAAGCTCTGTAGCCCAGCACATATTGGTGTTCTCATTCGTGTAAAACCACATAAGAAAACATCCTGTTCAGGAGGCATTATTGGATTCAGTGCATCCATGGTATCTATGAAGGTGGCACATAATCATTGGACCCACTGTGGGGCGTCAGGTTGTCCAATCAGCATGGATACTCCTGGACATGGCTTTCCTGAAGACCCTGTGCTGCATTTGCAGCTGCATGTGAGTGTGCTGGACAGCCCAGGGAACTGGCATGACACTAGGCTGCTTCTGAGGCCAGTCACCTGAGAGCACATAGAAAACTGAGATTTCTTCAGGTGAAGAACACAGATGTGTGTCAGCTCTGTAGTGCCTTAAGCTCCAGAATAGGCAGCAGATGGAGAACAGAGGAAGATCTGCCTCTTCTTTTGTGAGCTCATCCATTTAGTCAACTGCACAACTCCGCATGCTCCATGGAGATGAGTAAAATAGACATACTCCAGTGCCCTAAACACAGTGGTCTGTTGTCATTTAGGATGGCCAAGAATACCTCTGTTCCATCTCTGGCCCTCATCTGATGCTCAGGAAGGAGGTGTCTGTCTCAGGAATTTCCCACACACTTTACAAGCACTAGCACACATCCAGGAGCACCCCAGGCATCTTGGTCATCACCCAGAGTCTGTGTGTAAGCAACTGACTTTCCACTGGGGAACCAAGGACTCACAGCAGAGCTCACATGCAGGCAACTCCTTGTGCATGCCTGAACTGAGCCAGAGGAATCCCAAAGCTATTTCCACCATAGGGTTTTCATCTAGGGATGAGATGCCAGCACTGCCTCAGCTGGATCACTCCCCTGCCCAGGGCAAGTCTACCCCTCCCTGTCCTTGCCTGTGTGCTCTTTTTGATACAGCAACACTCACTGAAGGGCTAACTGTAAGTCTGGAATTAGTCCAGTGGGCATTTGGTGGTTAATGCAGCAGATTTCAGAGTACAATCATGACACTGCTGTCTTTCAGGAGCTGTTGGCCACAGAGACCCAGGCACATCTCCGGGGAGATCATTGGGAAGATAGAAATCACATCCTCTGCTGCTGAGCTGGGCTGAGCCCCTGGGACACAGGGAGCTCCTACAAGTGGGCAGTGCTGCAGAGACACAGCTCTGACTAAGAGCAGCTCCCGTGTACTGTGCATCAGCACTAGGGGCACGTTCTGCAGGTGACATGAAGATAGAAGAGAAAGGAGAGAGGGATTACAGGATGTGTGGGGTGTGAGCAGGCTGCGACCTCACTGCAGGAGCATTGCTTCCAGCCACTGACACGGTAAGTCTCTCACCATAGGTAATGCAAACACTTTTCCAAGAGGGATCACCAAATCTGGCACATCCCAGTGCAGACCAGGCTGCATACACCCAGTGTTTCTTTATCATGGAATAAGAGCTGTTCCAGAAGGGGGCTTCCCTGCTGCAGTGTCAGAGCACAGCTCTGAGGGCACATCAAGAGAGAATCCTTAAGTGCATTTTACCTCTCTGCTTTCCTCTAACGTATATATTCTTTCAATAAAGCCATGGCAGTTCTCTTACGTTCCCTTTTTCACTTGAAGAAATGAACATGCACTTAGATAGTGCCCTGCAAACGGGGTGGGTTCTGGACAGCAAATAGGAATGCAGAGAGTTTGGGCTGGTGTCTGTATGCTCAGTCAGGGAAATGGCAGGAAAGCAGCCTCCAGGATGAAAATCTGCAGACCACAGAGATATGGTCAGGGAATTACCCCCTTCAGTGCAGGGTCCTTCCTCTGAGCAAGCTCCCACCTAGAAATGCCTTTGCCCACACTATCACGGGATCTGATGCATGAACCAGCTCCTGTGCAGGCAGAGCTCCAGCAGAGCAGAGCAGCATCTCCCCAGGCACGTGTCCATCACCCTCTGCAGTGCACAGGGGCTGAGAGCCACTGCCTGGGGCTGTGGGCAATGCAGGCTGTGAGGCTGGGAAGGAGTTGGCTTTCCCTTAATGAGATGCCATCAGTAGGACACAGCTCCCTGAGCTGTGAGCTGACCTTCAGGATGCAAATCTTTCCCCTAGTCAGGAAATCAAAGTGCAGGGAAGAAGCAGAGAGATGCAATATGCAAATGGTGTGGGATTGGAGAAATCAGTGTTAGGGGTCATTTGCAAGATGTGTGGTGATGAGGCACTGCTGCAGTACTTCGAAAAAGGGTGAATACACAGTGATGGGCAGTGGACTCCTGTTTTCTGAGCTGGGTCTGACTTCAGAACTTTATGGGAATGCAATTGTCTTGCATCTGCTAAGTAGTCAAGCTCAGAGCAATTGGAAAGAAAGCCAGTCAGCCCCCCTTACCCGGCACTAAGCAGCAGTGAATCCCTTTGCCTTTCAGGTCTTACAGCTGTTCAGACTTCAGCAAACACTCCTTAGGCATGGTGAGCAGGATGAGAATTTGTAGGAAAAAGCGATCCCTAGAACTTCTATTTTTGACCCACATATTTTTGGCATTAAGGTTCAGATGCCAACCAGCACTTCTGCATTAGAAGTGATTTTATCTGATACATTCTGAAAGTAAAGTTTGAATCCACAGCATCACCATGGTTCCATGTAACAATAGGGACAAGTCTGCTTCATTGAGATAAAAAATGCAGAGTCCCTCATGCCAAACTCGACCTCATGAAATGTAGATCACATCATGGAGCTGAATGAACACAGCCCACATAGAAAGACTTCTCCTTGACTTTTTTCCTCCTTGAACAGGTCCTGGTGCCCAGAAGAACTGCAGATGCCCAACAGCAGCTCCATCAGCGAGTTCCTCCTGCTGGCGTTGGCAGACACGCGGCAGCTGCAGCTCCTGCACTTCTGGCTCTTGCTGGGCATCTACCTGGCTGCCCTCCTGGGCAACGGCCTCATCAGCACAGCCGTAGCCTGCCACCACCGCCTGCACACCCCCATGCACTTCTTCCTCCTCAACCTCGCCCTCCTCGACCTGGGCTGCATCTCCACCACTCTCCCCAAAGCCATGGCCAATGCCCTCTGGGACACCAGGGACATCTCCTATGCAGGATGTGCTGCACAGACCTTTCTGTTTGTCTTTCTGCTCTCAGCAGAGTATTGCATTCTCACCATCATATCCTATGACCGCTATGTTGCCATCTGCAAGCCCCTGCACTACGGGACCTTGATGGACAGCAGAGCTTGTGCCAGCATGGCAGCAGCTGCCTGGGGCACTGGGGTTCTCTATTCCCTGCTGCACACTGCCAATACTTTTCCAGTGTCACTGTGCCAAGGCAATGCTGTGGATCAGTTCTTCTGTGAAATCCCCCAGATCCTCAAGCTCTCCTGCTCACACTCCTACCTCAAAGAAATTTTTATTCTTGTGGTCAGTGCCTCATTAGCTTCTGGGTGCTTTACTTTCATTCTGTTCTCCTATGTGCAGATCTTCAGGGCTGTGCTGAGGATGCCCTCTGAGCAGGGACGGCACAAAGCCTTCTCCACGTGCCTCCCTCACCTGGCTGTGGTCTCCCTGTTTCTCAGCACTGCCATGTTTGCCTACTTGAAGCCACCCTCTATGTCCTCCCCATTCCTGGACCTGGTGGTGGCATTTCTGTACTCGGTGGTGCCTCCAACACTGAACCCTCTCATCTACAGCATGAGGAACCAGGAGCTCAAAGATGATCTGTGGAAACTGATGAACAAACGTGTTTCAAAAGCAATTAACTGCCCACCTATTTAAAACTAAGAGTTGTAATGCAGATTTTGACAGAATCCAACTTTATTTGTTTTGTGTGTTCATTTTCTAAGTGTAATTTACTGAATGTTTTATTCTGTGTTTTATGTATTCTAATGTTTTTCATGGAAACTTCATTACGCCTGTCCATTCCTATCCACCTTGTACCTATGTATTGTAACCCAGACACAGTGTACATGAGGAATCAGCCTATCTGTGAACCTTATCAGAAGAAAGGCCATACAATGACTTTGTCTTCCTTCCTGTGAGACATTTCTGGAGTTGCTGGGGTCAGATTTTCTCTGAAACCCATAATCCAGCAGGGAGCATACGGCTGTTCATCGAACTGCGCGGTGACTGCAGCCTGCAATAGCTGACGGGCCATCCCTTGGCTCCTGGCTGGGGTCTGTGCTTTCAGGCTCACATCTGTCAGTGCCTCTGACAGGCCAGCAGCAGCACCTGGTTTGCACGCTGGTTGTCAGATCCCCTCTTCCTCAGTCCCTGTGAGGCCTTGCATAGTAAAATGTCTTGGTTATGGGTTCTCATCTCAGAGGCTTAACATTTTCCATAAAGTCTCCCTTCTATGCTTCTTTCCATTTGCCACACAGAGGTGGGCACTGCCTCCACGATGCCCTAGGGTAGCTGAAGCACACATGAGAGCCCAGGAAAGGTTGCCCAGGACTCTCAGGAGACATTCTGGAGCATGAGTTTGTAGGTAGGAAGAGCAACTGTGGGGTAGCGCAGAGCTGCTGGGCAGGTGGTGCAGGTCCTCCTGCAGAGCTCTGTGTCCTTCTCCTTCCTGAGTCAGGTGCCACTTCCATCTCAGGAATGGAACAGCCAACAGAGGTGAGACAGAAACTTTTCAAGAAAAGGCTCAGTGTTGCACTGAGAGACAGAATTCAGTGGTGTGGTGGCGGTGTGTTGAGCTGAAACTCAACCCCATAGACCCTTAGCCTTGCAGCTCCTGTGGCTTGGTGACAGTGCTGCTGTGTGGCTGCAAACACAAGCAAGGACACGTAGTGGGCACTTCTGTCCCACAGACTGTTTCCACCACAGCAAGTCTATCGTTAATGGAGATCTGCTCATGGCAGTGCCTGAAGGCTCAGGGCTTCTTTAAAAGTTGTTGCCAAGAACATTCCAAGGAATGGATTGCACAGATTCTCAGTCTTACTCTCCCACTCATGCTAAAACCAAGCTTTAGTTGCTAGCATTAAAATATTGTATTTAACTCTAGCCCCGACTGCAGCCCAAAACAGAACGCTAATCCGTAATGCTTACCTGTACCCTAACACTGTCCTGAAAACCTTAGCAGAACACCAAGCCCTCTCACTAAACCTTTGCTTAATCTCTGCCCCTAAAGGTGAGTTCTAACCCTTAATCTCTATCCTGAACACCCAACACCCACAGACCCTGCTCCTATGCTCTGCCCTCCTCACCTTCAACCCCTCCCCTAACCCTAAACTTTGGGTACTTGGCTCTGCAGGGCAGAGCAGGACTGGTGGAGTCTTAGAGCAAATCCATGTAATGCAGTGATGAATGTGAGGCGATGTCTGTACAGGAGGTGACGTGTGACTGATCGGCTTGAGGCCATAAGGAGGAGGTGGGTAGGAATGCTGCCATGAGCTCAGCTCTACCTCAGGCCCTCATGGGCCTGCAGGTGGCACGAGGCTGTGAAGGTGGCTGTGAGGTCACTTCTGTGTGCGGAGTTGACAGGCCAGCCCCAGGAGCGTGTCCCAGAAAGGAATGGTGTGCTGCCTTCTGCCTGAAGCAGCTGTTGGTCAGCCCTTGACTTCTGGCTGGGATCTGTGCACACAGGATCACATCCGCAGTGTCCCTGAGAGGCCGACAGAAAGCGCCAGGTTGACGTGTTGACTGTGGGATCCTCTCTGCCTGAGCACCTGGTAGGGCCCCTGGAGGAAGAAGGAGGTTTGTGTAAGGGGGATTGTGATGGCTCTTCTGTGTGAGGACACAACTCCATAGCAGGAGGGACGTGACTTGGTCGTGTCTGTCCATGAAGCTGGCACGTGCCTTGGAAGATGATGGTGAGGTTCCTTCTTCTCAATGGCTGACAGGCCACAAGAAAGCTGATGGGTGGTGTTTCCATGAGGAAGTGATTTCCAACACGATGGAGTTGACCTTGGTACTGGAAAAGTGCAAAAGGGGAAAAAAAACTCCCTCAAAGTGCAGCTTGAAAGCTCGAGGCTGGGCATGAGGAGGAAGAAATGTCACTGGAAGGGTGATGATGTGGGGCCATGCTGAGGGAACACTCCGTGGCTTTGTGTTTCAAGGGACGTTCAGAGAGGCTTGAGAGACATCAGTGACATGATTGCAGTGCCAGGGTCAGAGCGGGGCGGAGAGGAGAGGTGGGTGTCTGCAGACCACAGGGAAATAGGGGCTGGGCTGGAGCAGCATAGGAAATCCTGCAGAGGAGAAGGCAGTGGGTGCTGGTGAGGATGGAAGGCCCCAAAAGCAATGAAATCTTTGTCCCCTTGCCCATGGTTTGTGAGGAGATCTATTATGCTTGTAGTAAGGGTGCCTCAATGCCTCCTTGCATCTCTGTGCAGAGGCTGGGAGGTGTCACACTGCTGTCCTTCACATGGAGTACAATCTGCCCCACCACACCAAGCCCAGGACGAGCCCTGAGCTCATTCTCTCAGATACTGTCACGGAGTTAACTAGATCAATCTATGCCTGTGACAGGGAGATGGATCTCCCCTCCAATGTGTGGATGTCAGACCTTGGCCGTTCTCCTTCATCAAACAAACCAAGAGGTTTCTCATCACATTACTTTAATCATTGCCTCCAATTCCCTGCTCTAACAAGTGCAAAGGGAGGCTGTGTTGGTAATGTCCCTCAGTGGGCCCCATTAGTACGCCAAGATCCTTCAAGTTTTTCATCCAACTTTACTTTCTCAAGTGCTTACAGCATTCTCCTCTCAGTACCTGAGGTTCATAGACCTAGCATCAAATGTACCGTGAGTCTCTCTGAAGTGTAGAAAGTTGCAGTGAGCCATGTCTGTTCCTTAATATGCTAGAAGTCCAGATTTATACAGCTAGGTGGAGAGGCTTCATAATGTAGTAAAGGAAGAAGATTTCAAAGATTTCAATTTTTTCTTTTCAATGTCCTTTGGTCCTTATAGATCTTGGACTCTGAACCATGCAGAAGCCAGGAAAGCAAGAGGACTTAGCCGAGGGCAACTCCTTGACAGTATTCCTAGCACAGCTTTGGAAGAGGCATTCAGACTTCTGGCCCTGCTCTGAGCAGCCCCTTCTGTTACGTTGGTCCCAGCAGGGAGTCCAGCTGTGGCACAGCGCTGCACACTGCCTGCCTGCCTGCAGCCACAGGGATGCCACCATAGAGACAACAGTGCTGTCATGAATTCCATCAGAACTGAGAGCTGACACAAATGCAAGAACACAGGAAAACATTTGGGAAATGAAAAGAGAGCAGCACTGAAAAGACCACATCCTTCTGCTGCCCATGGCCATGGCTCCAGGGAAGCAGCAGCACAACTCAAAGGCAGCAGAGAGGGAGCGCCCAGCGGGCGGTGAGGGGCAGCCCCACAGACCACCAGGGCTGCTGCAACGTGTGGCATTGGGCTCTTGGTTCCGGCAGCCCACCTGTGTGCAGGGCTGCTCTCTGAGATACAGAGGAGATGGGAGCTGAAGCAAACGATACTCTGACGATTTCTTTATCTATTCAAACAGCTGTGTTGCTTTTGTACATTAGGATTGCCAGCCAGATGACAAAGGTAGAAAATAAAGAAGAAATGTGATGAACAGCATTGCTTTATTGGAATAAAAAATATCATAGGAATAACAAACTGGCTGAGAGGGTGACAGAGTTGAAATAAAGGCAGTCGGAGCTTTTTCTAAATTTCTGATAGTCGTGTGATGAACATTTTAATAATACTGAAGCAATACATCTGCAAACAATTTCTTTAGTGCATCCTTGATCTCCTGATTCCTCATGCTGTAGATGAGGGGGTTCATTAGTGGAGGTACCACTGTGTATATCACTGCCACCACCAGGTCCAGGGATGGGGAGGAGATGGAGGGGGGCTTCAAATAGGCAACCATGCAAGTGGCGACAAACAGGGAGACCACAGCCAGGTGAGGGAGGCACGTGGAGAAGGCTTTGTGCCGTCCCTGCTCAGAGGGCATCCTCAGCACGCACCTGAAGATCTGCACATAGGACAACACAATGAATACAAAACAACCAAAGAAGATTAAGGCACTAAATATGACAAGTCCAACTTCTTTAAGGTAAGAACCAGAGCAGGAGAGCTTGAGGATCTGGGGAATTTCACAGAAGAACTGATTGATGGCATTGCCATGGCAGAGAGGCAGTGAAAATGTATTGGCAGTGTGCAGCAGAGCATGGAGAACACCACTGCCCCAGGCAGCTGCTGCCATGCTGGCACAAGCTCTGCTGTCCATCAAAGTCCCGTAGTGCAGGGGCTTGCAGATGGCAACGTAGCGGTCATACGACATGACAGTGAGGACAGAGTACTCTGCTCCAACCAAGAAAAGAAAGAAAAAAAGCTGGGTAGCACAACCTGCATAGGAGATGTGCCTGGTGTCCCAGAGGGCATTGGCCATGGCTTTGGGCAGAGCGGTGGAGATGCAGCCCAGGTCGAGGAGGGCGAGGTTGAGGAGGAAGAAGTACATGGGGGTGTGCAGGCGGTGGTGGCAGGCTACGGCTGTGCTGATGAGGCCGTTGCCCAGGAGGGCAGCCAGGTAGATGCCCAGCAAGAGCCAGAAGTGCAGGAGCTGCAGCTGCCGCGTGTCTGCCAACGCCAGCAGGAGGAACTCGCTGATGGAGCTGCTGTTGGGCATCTGCTGCCTCAGGGCATAGTCACCTGTCTGAGAAGGGAAAAATAAGAAAATACTACTTCAGACCTCCCCAAGCAAACCTTACTCTGTGTCTTCTGAAACCTCCCAGACTGTCTCCCTCCCTTCTGCAAGATCTTTGCCTCTTCATTCCTTGAGCTCTGGTTGCTGCTGGCTGACGTTGCCACACTACACAAGCAGCTCTGGTGCAGGCTGTAGATGAGTCATCCCTGCTCTTCAGCAATAAAGGAATAGAAATACAGAGGGATCTCAGATTAAAAAAAATGAGATATCAAGGATCTTTTCACAGATTTCTCAAAATGGCACAGCAGACCTCTGTGGATATTGTTTTATTCTTTTCTAGTTGCCCCAGCACTCATGAGGAGTGCTTTTAAAGTAGAAATCCTTGATCACTGTGAGACACTTTAAATGAAATCTTTTGAGAACAGAGTGGCAAAGACCATACCCCTCATTTCCATGTGATCAATGTTCTATCTGTGTTTGTACCACTGGAGGACAGTCACAGTCAGGAGTTACCCTGACAAGACTCTGGTTGCCAGTAAGAGCAGAGGAATCCTGGTTAGATGGGCTGAATTCAAAGTCTCTTCATTTGCTCACTGTTCCAGAGGGGGATCTCACCTGTCTCTTCCTTGCCAGGGACACTGCCATCCAGCAGCATTTCCATGGCCTTAACACTGAGGCATCTTCCCCATGGTACTTCTGGATAACACCAAACTGCCATGGCAGAGCTGCATCCTTGTGTAAGTTTGACTGCAGCCAGGAGGAACTACAGGAGCAGAGTCAGACATTGGGTGTCCTACAAAGCGTCATCTCATTCCTAGCTCTAAGACAGTGTTTATCAGTGTCTGAGCTCCACTTGAATCCCCATCTCACACCCTGTTGAGCCCCTAATGCAACTCTTAATCAAGTTCTCATGACACTAGGAATGGACACATAGGCTGGCGGTGAAAACAGACCACAGTTGCTGCAGTGGAGTTGTCTGCATTGCAGAGATGACAGTGAGGTGCCCGTTTCCCTCTCCCAGCCTTTGCAGCCAGCACTCACCTCTCCCTCCCTGCCCATGTCTCTGCTGCCTGCAGCTGTCCCTGCCTGCAGCTGCTTCTCTGTCCCCACATCCCCTCCCTGGGGCTCACAGGTACATCACAGCCCCTGTGTGCTCAGCTCTGCCCTGAAGACCCCTCTTGACCCAGAGAAATCTTGGTGTGTGCAGGAGCCAAGAGCCGGGTCACGCAGACCCTGGTGACACTGGACACAGGGCAGTGGTGATTTGTATGGATGGAGGGGAAGAAAAAAAATTGCTGTGAGTCCAGGTAACTCTCATTGAGATAGAATGGGAGTCTCAGCCTCCTCTATGAAACCACAACCTGCATTCCCACAAAGGCTGGTGAAGAAAAACAGAAAGCAGAGGGTCAGGAAAGCCCACTCTGAAGAATGTGACGGCTGCCTTATTCTCCCTCTTGTAAAGTATTCTCAGAAGTGCCCTGAGGTTCTATGGAGCTCTGATCTCCCTGCTCCATGCAGCAGCTGTGGCAGCAGAAGACCCCTGCCCTGCCCTACCCTGCCGGGGGACTCCTTCCCCCAACACGTCTCCCCACAGCGCCCTGGGCAGCTCCCCGGGCAGGCTGAGTGCTGAGTGCTGAGTGCTGAGTGCTGAGTGCTGAGTGCTGAGAGCTGAGTGCTGAGTGCTGAGCCTGGCAGGCAGCAGAGTCCCTGCCCTGGCACACAGCCCCTGGGGCACAGCAGGGACCAGCTCTGCAGGACAGCCCTGGGCACCCGGCTGCAGCCCTGGCTGCACAGCCTGCAGCCGTCATGGGACACACAGCCCTCAGGGCTGAGCTGTGATGCTGCAGCATGGAAACCCTCAGCTGAAGCAGTTCTTTATCCATAATAAAGAAACTGTTTATGCAGCCTGACCTGCACTGGGATGTCCCAAATTTAGTGATCCCTGCTGGAAAATCCTCTTCATTTGCTGCAGCCAGAGACTTACCTTGTCAAGGGCTGTGAGAAATGCTCCTTCCGTGAGCACACAGTCTGCTAATGTGCCACACAGCCTATAAGCTCTCTTTCTTCTCCCCTCTCTCTGTCACCTGCAGATCATGCCCCCAGCCCTGCTGTGCTGTCCTGTGCAGAGGAGCTGTTCCTCTGCAGTGCTGCCCACTTGTATGAGCTCCCTGTGTCCCAGGAGCCCAACCCAGCTCAGCAGCAGAGGATATGATATTCTTCTCTCCATGGAGATATCCACTGGTCTCCTGAGGGGTGACATCTCCTCAGGGGCAGCAGGGTCATCACTGCAGAACGTACTACACAGTCAGCTCAGTTAATCACCACTTGTCCACAGGATTCAACAAGCACGGTTGTTTTTAGTAAAAGTTGTTTGACCAAGGGAGAAGCAAATGCCAAATCTGGAAACCTCTGCTCATGACCTGTAAATGCAATCATAACATTACAGAATCATAGAATAACATAGGGTGGGGAGGACGTTAAAAATCACCTGGTTCTAACTCCACAGACATGGGCAGCATTGCCAACCACCAGATCAGGCTGCCCAGCATCTCATCCATTCTGACCTTGAATGCCTCCAAGGATGGGGCATTCACCTCTCCAGGCAACATTTTTCAGTGCCTGCATGTAAAAAATGTCTTTCTAACATCTAACCTCAGTCTCCCCTTTTTAATTTAAAGCCATTTCTCTTTGTTCTGATTCTATCAGGCCATCCCACCCTAACTCTAGGTTTAGGCATCTCATGTTCTGATGGAAACCCTGGGGCTGAAATGGGTTCAGTTCCTCACAGAACCATGGGAGCTGGGAGTCCTCTTAGCTGAGTTCAGATGTGCACAGTGAGGTGTCTGTGTGTGAGCCCCTCAGCTGAATCCTTGACCTTCATTCAACAGGGACTGCACTGCTCACACACACAAACTCAGTGATGACCAAGGTGCCTGGGGTGATCCTAGCTGTGTGCTCGTGCTTGTAAACTGTGGTGGAAAATCTGTGAGACAGACAGCTCCTTCCTGAGCATCAGCTGAGGGCCAGAAGGGAGGTATTCTTGGCCATCCTAAATGCCACCACAGCCCTGTGCTTGGGGCACCCACTGTGCCTTTTGCACCTGTCCCCATGGAGCATGTCGTGTCATTCTGCTGACCAAATGGATGAGCTCTCAACAGAAGAGCCAGATCTTCCTCTGGAGGAAACTCTGGAGTTGAAGGCATTACAAAGCTGTGACACATCTACATTCTTTCACTGGTGACACCTTATCAGTTTGCTCTGGGCTCTCATTTGAATGACATCAGAAGAAGTCTAGGGTTATGCCAGTGCCCAGCTGACAGGAAACTGGCAAACGTTGTACCAGTTTTAAACAAGAGCAAGAAAGAGGACATAGGCAATTACAGAGCTGTCAATTTCTCTTAAATACCTGGCATAATTATGGAAAAAATGATGCTGGTAGTTACTGAGAAAGACCTGAGGGACAATTCTGTCACTGGTCACAGCCAACACAAGTTCATGAGGGGAAGGTCTTATTAAAATTAATGTCATTATATGAGAAGAACACATATCTAGTTGACCAAGGGAAGCCAGTTGAGGTAATCCTTGAGGATTTCAGTGGAGCTTTTGGTACTTTGTCATAGATAATTCTTCTGGACAAAATGTCCTGCACTGGGCTAGACAGAAACATACTGCATTGGGTGAGCAGTTGGCCGTTGGGTCTGGCCCAAAGGGTTACATTAAATGGGGTTCCATCAGGCTGGTGGATGTTCACTAGCAGGGTTCCCCAGGGTTCCATTTGAGGGCCACTTCTCTATAATCAATGACTTGATGTAGGACTAGAAGATGTTTTGAGTACGTTTGCTGATGAGACCAAGCTGGGTACAGCTGTTTCCTCTACTGAGGGTAGAGAAGACTTTCAAAGCGATGTGGACAAGTTAGAGAGCTGAGTAAACAGAAAATGCACATGAAGTATAACAAGAACAAATGCCTGATTCTGCACCTGGGTAGGGGCAACACTGGACGTACACACTGACTGAATACGGGACACTGGAGAGCAGTCCCACTGAAAGGGACATGGAGTCCTGGCCAACATCAAATCAAACATGAGTCAGCAGTGTGCCCAGTAAGCCAGGAAGGCCAACTGTCCCCTGGGGTGCATTGAGCATGGCAGTGCCAGCTGGGTGAGGGAAGGGATTGTCCTCATCTGCTCTGCTCTGCACTGCTGCAGCCTCAACAGGAGCACTGGGTGCACTTCTGGGCATTGCAGAACATAAAGGACATAAAACTATTGGAGACTGCCCAAATAAGGGCAATAGAGGTGAGAGATTTGAAGATCAAAGTTTCATTGGGATTGACTGCTTGTTCAGTCTGGGCCCTTCTCACATCCCACATCCTGGGATCAGACACATTGGGACTTGGGCCTCACGGCATCCTTGCACCCCATGCAGAGTCTGGAGCTGCTGTGCCCTGGTCTTTCATTTGACATCAGACAAACCTCCATCCCACTGCCCCAGGAAGGGCCCTGAGCCAGCACGAGGGACACGATCTCCCTGCCAAGGCTCTGGGGATCAGGCCTTGGCCTTTCTGCTTCACAACACAAAGGAGGCTTTGCTCAGCATCACAGCCACCATCCCAGTGCCTTGGTCTGCCTGCAATCATGGCTTCCAATTATCTGCTCTAACAAGTCCCTGGGGAAGCTTGCTTGTCAATGGCCCTCAGTGGGGCCCATTAATACTCCAAGAAACTTCACTGTTCCTTCTGACTTTGTCTTCTTGAGCATTTCATGCAATCTTCTCTGTGCACTGGAGGTTGATGGATTCAGCAGCAAATGTCCTCTGGGACTCACTACAACCTGAAGAGTCCTCCTGTACCTTGTGCCTTCCTGTCATCTTCTTCAAGTGTTCAGAATTTGTACAGCAAACAGGATAGCTATCTGGAGTGGGCAAAAAATTGGAAGAGAATGAATGGCATTTTTGAAGACAATTTAATTATTTATTTATAGATGGGTTGAAATAAGAAGTTGAAGCAACACCTGCCGATTGATATTGATCCAGGATGTCCCCTAATGAGCTTTGCCCTGTCACTGTGTGGACAAACGTCCTCCTCAACTTCCCATGCCATTTCTACTCCCATTGGCCCCGTGAAACTTGCATCACTTTTCCTCACATCACTCTTCTCACTCTTCTCCTCTGCAGTCACCCATTCAGAGCTAAACCTCCTTTGCACCAACTCCTACTGGCTTTCCTCAGAGAACCAGCTGCACATGGGCAAGGAAAGATTTCTCTTTTTTTTTTTTTTTTTTTTTTTTTGGCAGCAAACAGAAGGAAACACGATGCAATTGAATGAACGATAAAATAAGATGATTAACTTGTCCAAACTGCATCTAATGAGTTTTGCCTTTCACAGGGAGTAGTTGTATAAGAAATGAGCCAGACAGAAATAGGAAGGGATAGATACAATCACAGTCAAGGAGTTGAGAAAAGAGGCCATCAGACTCTGGAGAGATGGAACAAGTTCCAATAATCTCCCTGAAGGTGATAGATCAGCCAGATATTTGGGAGGTATCTGAGTGAAGAACGAGCAAGTGATAGGGAACTCTGGAGAGCAGTGTGAAGAGCATGTGCCCAGATGGCCTGCTGAAAACACGCCCTGAACCATGGTCATTAATTTAGGAGAGCTGGAGACACCTGGAGGATGAGGGACATCAAATACGCAGCAGGGTAGAGCAGCGGTGGATGCTGGGCATTGGTCACAGGGCATTGGCACTGGCACCACTGTCTGTGTCCCTGTACCTGACGGCATCTGTGTCCTGCTAACACAGTTCTGGAAAATACTGTCCTTTTAGCAAAAACAAACAAACAAACAAAAAAAAAAAAGTAAAAGGCACAATATCTCATCAAATGTGAGCGTTTTCAGCTTAAAAAGAGAGAGGACACATGAGAATATTTGATGTTCAGAAGTGTTAACACATTTATATCAGCTGCCACTCACAGGCATTTCCTTGTGCTGGGGATCTGAAATGTGGAGGCACTACTCTGCTTTACGCCTTCCCTCCATCTTCTAACCATTGCCTTGTTCAAATAAAAAAAGTTGGAGACTGACTTCTTACATCATTTCTGAGTAATAGGACAAAGATGAATGATAATTAACAAAAAAAGAGATTTACATTAGATATTTGGAAGGAATTTCTAACATTCCATAGATCATGACGTGAGGCATGGAACTGGAACAGAACAGGCAGCCCAGAGAAGATGGGGCTGCCCATCCCTGGAGATGTTCAAGATGTCAAGGGCCCAGGGAATCCTGATTCACTGTGTGGCAGCCCTGCTCACAGCAAGGGAGATGGAACTGGATGGTCTTTAAGGTCCTTCCAACCCAAACCATTCCAAAATCCTATGATTTCTGTCAGCCTCTTGCAACACTTGCAACCTAAGCAAAGCTTAGGAATTCCCTGATCACCTCTTCTTTCAACAACAGTGCATCTGCCTTGCCATAAATGCAAGAGTCTGTTGTCATTTAGGGTGGCAAAGAAGAGCCCTATCCCCTCTCTGGCCCTCAGCTGATGCTCAGGAAGGAGGTGTCTACCTCAGGGATTTCCCACACACTTTACAAGCACCAGCACACATCCAGGCGCACCCCAGGCACCTTGGTCATCACACAGGGTCTGTGTGTAAGCAACTGACTCCCCGCTGAAGGACCAAGGACTCAGAGCAGGAGCTCACATGCAGGCAACTCCTTGTGCATGCCTGAACTGAACCAGAGGAATCCCTGAAACTCTTGTGGGTCTGTGGGGAGCAGAATCCCATTCCAGCCGCAAGGTTTCCATCTAGGGATGAGATGCCTGCACTGCCACAGCTGGATCACTGCCCTGCCCAGGAGAAGTACACCCCACCCTGTTGTTGTCTGTGTGCCCATTTTGTTACAGCAAACACTCTCAGGTAGGGCTAACCAAATGGATGCAATTAGTCACTGTCCACTGGACATTTGGTGGTTAATTCAGCAGATTTCAAAGTACAACCATGATGTTGTTGTCTTTCAGGAGCTGTTGGCCATGGAGATCCAGGGACATCACAAGGGAGATCACTGGGGAAGAAAAAATCCTATCCTCTGCTGCTGAGTTGGGCCAGGCTCCTGGGATACAGGGAGCTCCTACAAGTGGGCAGTGCTGCAGAGAGACAGCTGTGCCCAGGAGCAGCTCTTCTGCACAGCACAGCAGGGCTGGGGGCATGATCTGCAGCTGACATGAGGATAGAAAAGAGAGGAAAGAGAGTTACAGGCTGTGTGGAGTGTGAGCAGGCTGTGAGCTCACTGAAGGAACACTGCTCACAGCCATAGACACGGTAAGTCTCTGGCTGCAGGCAGTGCTGCTGATTTTACTGCAGGGATCACTAAATCAGGGACATCCCATTGCAGATCAGGATGCAGAGTCTGTGTTTCTTTATTATGAAGACTTGTTCCATATGAGGGCTACCCGCCTCAGGGCAGGGGTCTTCTGCTGCCACAGCAGCTGCCTGGGGCAGGGGGCTCACAGATTCACTGCATGCCAGAATGTTTCTAAGGGCACTGTGCACGAGGAGAGACAAGGCAGGGGAAGGGAAAGGATTGGAGGCAGAAATCTAGATGGGGCTGTTCACTTGGAACACATCTCTGAGACTCCTGATTCTCACTATTCTCACTCACTCTGTGAACTGTCACACAGAACGTGCTTTCAAACTCTCCTTTCTTGAAGGATAGAACAAAATTACAATACTGTTGTTTTCTCCAGACATGAATAATGAAATTAACCTGCAGCTTTTTCTAACAGAAATTTAATGGTACATAGGTTGGGACTGGGTGCTTTAAAAGCAGTTGGGTTAAAGACAGGGAAAGAAATGAAAATATCCAGGGAGATGGGATAAGATTAAAAAATGAGAAAAATATATAAGCTGCATAATTGTCTTCTGCTTATGGAATGCTAAACTTCATGAAATTAAATTGAAGTTATGGAGATAAATGAACATTGTGAGGAGAGAAAGAAAAAAAAATAAATTATAGCAGAAGGAGTGCCTCTGAGCATGGTCTTGTCATTATCTTCTGCACTCTGCACAGGACTCCATGCCCAGGACCTGCAGATGCCCAACAGCAGCTCCATGAGCGAGTTCCTCCTGCTGGCGTTGGCAGACACGCGGCAGCTGCAGCTCCTGCACTTCTGGCTCTTGCTGGGCATCTACCTGGCTGCCCTCCTGGGCAACGGCCTCATCAGCACAGCCGTAGCCTGCCACCACCGCCTGCACACCCCCATGCACTTCTTCCTCCTCAACCTCGCCCTCCTCGACCTGGGCTGCATCTCCACCACTCTCCCCAAAGCCATGGCCAATGCCCTCTGGGACACCAGGCACATCTCCTACACAGGATGTGCTGCACAGGTCTTCTTTCTGCTGTTCTTCTTTGGTGCGGAGTATTCTCTTCTCACCATCATGTCCTATGACCGCTACGTTGCCATCTGCAAGCCCCTGCACTACGGGACCTTGATGGACGGCAGAGCTTGTGCCACCATGGCAGCAGCTGCGTGGGGCACTGGGCTTCTTTATGCTCTGCTGCACACTGCTAATACATTTTCAATACCATTCTGCCAAGGCAATGTTGTTAATCAGTTTTTCTGTGAAATCGACCAACTTCTTAAGCTCTCCTGCTCAGAATCAGACTACTGCAGGGAAACTGGGATTATTTATTTTAGTCTTTGTTTAATCTTTGGGTGCTTTGTATTCATAGTGCTGTCCTATGTGCAGATCTTCAGGGCCGTGCTGAGGATGCCCTCTGAGAAGGGACGGCACAAAGCCTTCTCCACATGCCTTCCTCACCTGGCCGTGGTCTTCCTCTTTGTCAGCACTGCCATGTTTGCCTACCTGAAGCGCCCCTCCATCTCTTCTCCATCCCTGGACCTAATGGTGTCATTTTTGTACTCAGTGGTGCCTCCTGCAGTGAACCCCCTCATCTATGGCATGAGAAACCAGGAGCTCAAGACTGCTGTGAACAATATGTACTTTTTCAGCATCCACAAGATGCATGCCAGCCTAAGAGGAGTCTCAAGGTAATTCAGAAATTGTTAGGAAAATCTCTTGTTATGATGTTTGTTATTATTATTATTTTCACAGACACGACTTCATTTTAAAAACTGTTATTCTTGGAATGCTACGTTTTTGAAGTGTTTTGACACACTCATCTCATGCACCTGTAGAACCAGGCGCTCTGTTGATAAATACAATAAGGAAGCCAGCAGATATTCATTTGTCTGTGTTCCCATATTTTACCATCTCTGAAACTGGAGGAGCAATTCATGTAAGCAGGAGTAGTGCAGGGTCCAGGAACCCACCTGCAACATAGATCAACAGCTTCGGTGTCCATGGGGCTGCCTCTCACTGCCCAGTGGTTCCATCCTCTCATCTGTGTTTGAGATGGGGCTGCAGATTCCTAGGTCCAATGGCCACAGACAGCAGCACGACGTGGTCTTTGCAGTGCTGCTCTCTTTTCACTTCCATACTCCCCTTCCTCTCTATGCCCTTGGGGACACAGGTGGACCAGGAAGGTGGCTCTGGACATTTGCCACCCTCAGCCTCTCACATCAGCCATTTCCAGCTCTGACTGCATGTCTTTATGGCACAGCTTTTTCCTGAAGCCATCTCCATGCTTGTGGTGGTAGAGCAGGGCTGTCTGCAGACCCCTGTGTGGGACACGGCTGGGGCAGCACTGGGTCTGTAAAGCAGGACTGCTGAGAAGTGTGGTGCACTGAGGGCTGAGGAACTCTTCCCCACCCCAAGCACACCTGTCCTGTTCAGCGCAGGCACGGCAGGGGACAGATAGGGCACAGATGGGAAACCCAGCATGGCCATCAGGAGGTGGAAGCAGGTGGTCTTGGTGCACAAGGAGCCGGGCAGGAGGCTGTGGTGTGCCCTGGCAGAGCAGCCAGGAAAGGCTGAGGGCACATCACTGCAGCCTGTGAGAGCCTATAAGGAGAGCATAGAGAATACAGAGCCAAGCTCTGTAATGTTGTGCACAGTGGGAGGATGAAAGTGTTGGGTGAAACTGGAGACATTCTGTCTGAAGATAAGGAAAAGATTTTTTCACTCAATTCAGGGCTCATCTTGAGCAAGGTAGCTACTGTCTTGTCCCTGCTGGAATGAGTGCTTATGGGATGTGCTTCCTGTCCCAAGTTGCCTCCTGCTGGACAAGCAGCCTCCTGAGACAAGTCCACACCATCAGCATCACAACTCGTGCCTCCCATGCTCTGCTTGCTAAGAACCGTAGAATCACCAAGGTTGGAACCTCTACTGTCATCTCCATCACTTTCACTCCAGAGCTGGGGTGGGATATGTTGCTGTAAGGCCTTGAGGTGTTCATGCATAATACTTGAGACAAAGTCTGATGAAATCGAACCCTGCAGGAAGAAAAGATGATGTAAAGCAGCAGCTTTACAGCTGAGAAGTCTGTGTTGCTTTAACAAGCTAGGGCTTCTGCACAGCCAGGAAAATGATCTACTACTGCCAAGATGCTTTTGCTGTTTTGTGCTGTCGCTGGCAGAAGTCTTGCAAAGTCAGCCAGCAGTCATTCCCATAGGACTTCACTATCTTGATGCAGGGCAGAAGCTTTCGTTCCAGAATTACCTGCAGTGGGCATCACAGAAGAAAGGCAGTTCCTGCACCAGCAATTGTATGTTTCTTCATATAAGGCCACAACTCATGGTCCTGTACCGTGCTCAGAGTGATTTGTCTTCACTCTTGGATGCTGTTTAATTCTCCTCCAGTGTTTTGAGTCACAGTTGAATGCTTATTCCCTTTTGCCTCTACAGCTCAATAAATCTTATTTTTCCCTTGCTCTGCAGATCGGCCTGATGAGTCTTTTGACTTTATTTGCTGTAATTTCTTTAGTTGGATGGAATATTATACTCAAGTGGGATGAGCTGATGTGTTCCATCCCAGCCACTTGAAGCGACCTGCTCTTGACTCTTTTAGCCTGTGTTTGCAACAGATGACCCAAGGTTATCAGTGCTCTCACAAGACTTTCTTACTGCATGGTCAAATATAGGCAAGGCCACACGGGTGGAACCAAGTGGGCACCACCTGCAGGCTGCCCTGCTCCAAGGAGCTGCTGAGGCTGTCCTGAGGTCAAGGAATCTGAGCATCCCAGCACTGCCATGAAGGCCACACGAGACAAGCAGCCCAGTAAGGCACTACTCTGACTTCTCCATGTGCAGTGCTATTCTGGTCAGGGTCACTGCTCAGGATGTCCTTGAACAAGGCTTAATTGTTCAGGCTTTGACTGCCTCCAGGAATGGGGCATACATAACTTCTTAGGGCAGTCAATTCCACCGACTCCAAGTAAAAACTGTCTTCCTAACATCTAATCTAAATCTCCCATCATTAGTTTGAAGCAAATCCGCTTTGTCCTATTCCTATCTGTACAGAGGGGTTGTTAAGCACTGGAATGGGCTACCCAGGAATGTGGTTGAGTCACCAACTCTGGATGTGTTTAAAGACTGTTTGAATGTGGTGCTCAGGAATAAGAGTTAGCAGAGGGTTGTTAGGGTAGTATGGTTAGGTCGTGGTTGGACTCGATGATCTTGAAGGTCTTTTCCAGCCTGAGCAATTCTATGATCTATGGCCTATCAGACCATCTCATTCCTAACCCTAGAGTTAGGCATCTCATCTTCGTGTGGAAACCCAGGGGCTGAAATGGGATTAAGTTCCTCACAAAACCATGGGAGCTGGGAGTCCTCTTGTTTGTGTTCAGATGTTTATAACGAGGTGTCTGCGTGTGAGCCCCTCATCTGAATGCTTGGTTTCTATGCAGTGGGGTCTCCATTGTTCAAGCACACACTGGCTGATGACCAAGGTGCCTGGGGTGCTCCTGGATGTGTGCTGGTGCTTGTAAAATGTGTGTGGGGAATCTCTGAGATAGACACCTCCTTCCTGAACATCAGCTGAGGGCCAGAGAGGGAACAGAGGATGTCCAAGAATACCTAAATGACAACAGACCCCAATGGGTCTGTTAGGGCACCCAATTGTGTCTTTTTCACCCGTCTCCATGGCACGTGCAGAGATACTCAGCTGGCTAAATGGATGAGCTCACAAAAGAAGAGGCAGATCCTTTCCTGTTCTCCATCTACAGCATATTCTGGAGCTCAAGGCACTACAAAGCTAACATATTTCTTTATTCTTCAGCTGAAGAAACATCAGTTTACTCAGGGCTCACATGTGAATAACATCAGAAGCAGCCTAGTGTCACACCAGTTCCCTGGGTTGCCCAGCACGCTCACATAGAATCATAGAATCACAGGTTTGGAAAGGACCTACAGGACCATCTAGTCCAACTGTGCTCCCATCATCACTACTGCCACCAGCACTAAAACAGATCTCGCAGCTCCTCATCCAGACACCTCTTGAACACTGCCAGGGACGGCAACTCCACCACCTCTCCATGCAGCCATTCCAGTGCCTGACCACTGTCTGAGAGAAAAAGATCTTCCTTATGTCTAATCTAAACCTCTGGCACAATTTGCGGCCATTTCCTTGTGTCCCATTTGATGCCTGGGAGAAGAGGACAAACCCCTCCTCATCACAACCTGCCTCCAGCAAGCTGTAGAGTGCAATGAGGTCTCCCCTGAGCCTCCTCATCTCCTGACTAAACAATCCCAGCTCTCTCATCCGCTCCTCTTAAGACTTGTGCTCCAGACCCAGTTTTGTTGCCCTTCTCTGGACACGTTTCAGGGTCTTTCTTGTAGTGAGGGGCCCAAAACTGAAAACAGCACTCAGTGGGCAGCCTCACCAGAGCTGAATACAGGGGGATGATTACCTCCCTGCACCTGCTAGCCACACTATTTCTGATGCAGGCCAGGATACCGTTGGCCCTCTTGGCCAGCTGGGCACACTGCTGGCTCATGTTCAGCCGAGCATCAACCAACACCCCCAGGTCCCTTTCCTCTTCACAGTCATCCAGCCACTGAGCCCCAGGCCTGTAGCGCTGCATGGGGTTGTTGTGGCCAAAGAGGAGGACCAGAAAGGACCTCTGCATGTGGGTTAGCATCGCATGTGGCATCCTCAGAGCAAAACTTCCCAATGAGGAAATGGTGCCTCTACCTTGGGCCTGAGAGACCTGACGTTCTAAGTTATGTTGTGATTGACTACTTGTTCAGACTGGGCCCTTCTCACATCCCACATCCTCAGATGAGACACACTGCCCACATGGGACTTGGGCCTCACGGCATCCTTGCACCCCATGCAGAGTCTGGCAGCTGCTGTCCCCTTCTCTTTCATTTGACATCAGACAAACCTCCATCCCACTGCCCCAGGAAGGGCCCTGAGCCAGCACGAGGGACACGATCTCCCTGCCAAGGCTCTGCGGATCAGGCCTTGGCCTTTCTGCTTCACAAGACAAAGGAGGCTTTGCTCAGCATCACAGCCACCATCCCAGTGCCTTGGTCTGCCTGCAATCATGGCTTCCCATTATCTGCTCTAACAAGTCCCTGGGGAAGCTTGCTTGTCAATGGCCCTCAGTGGGGCCCATTAATACTCCAAGAAACTTCACTGTTCCTTCTGACTTTGTCTTCTTGAGCACTTCATGCAATCTTCTCTCTGCACTGGAGGTTGACGGATGCATACTCCTGGGGCCCATTACAACCTGAAGAGCCCTCCTGTGCCTTGTGCCTTTCCATCATCTTCTTCAGGTGTTCAGAACTTATACAGCAAACTGGAGAGCTATCTGGCGAGACCAAAAAGAGGTAGAGAATGACAGGCATTTAAGAATTCTATTTATTTATTTTATCTATTCTATGTTATTAATTTATTTATAGTTAGGTTTAAACTAGAATCTAAACCAGCACTTTGGAATTGATATTGACCCAGGATGTCCCCTAATGACCTTTGCTCTGTCAGTGTGTGCACAAATGTTTTCCTCAACTTCCCCCCCCCAATTTCTACTCACATGGGAAGTGCACCATTTGCATCCCTTTTCCTCCCACATAGAATGATGTCATTCTATGACAAGGTGACCCGCTTAGTGGATGAAAGTAAGGCTGCTGATGTGGTCTACCTGGACTTCAGGAAAGCCTTTGACACTGTCCCCCACAGCATTCCCATGGAGAAGCTGGCTGCCCACTGTTTGCATGGGCGCACGCTCTGCTGGTGAAACAATGGCTGGATGGCCGGGCCCAAAGAGTTGTGGTCAGTGGACAGTCGGCTGAATGTGAGCCAGCAGTGTGCCCGGGTGGCCAAGAAAGCCAATGGCATCCTGGCTTGGATCAGGAATGCAGTGGTGAGCAGGACCAGGGAAGTGATCCTGCCCCTGAACTCAGCACTGGGGAGGCCTCACCTTGAGTGCTGTGTTCAGCTGTGGGCACCTCAGTACAGAAAGGACATGGAGGTGCTGGAGCAGGTCCAAAGAAGGGCAACAAGGCTGGGGAAGGGCTTGGAGAATATGGCCTACGAGGAGAGACTGAAGGAACTGGGGCTGTTCAGTCTGGGGAAAAGGAGGCTGAGGGCAGGAAATATGGGGGTTGAAAGGGAGCCCAGTGGGGGACATGGGGTGCTGCTGGGGACTGTGGGGCTCTGTGAGGTACCAGGCAGACTTTGGGGGAGGTGTACTGGTCTGAGAAAGTCCTTGAGGAGATCTGGGGCTCTGTGGGGTGCTATGGGGGATATAGGGACATGGGTGGATATGAAAACACAGCCTGCGGGAGCAGAATGCTGCTCTCAAGTAGGCAGGATGTTGGCTGCAGGTGGGACACTGGGGTATGGGGTTGTATGGGGACACGGGGAACGGGGGGATGTGGGGAGCATTTTTGGGTAAAAAGGGGGGATGTGGGGCAGTGTTGGAGCGCATTTCTTTCTTTGTGGGACTGGACTGGGGGTCCCTGTGACCCCAAGGTGGGGCCCTGAGCCATAACCCCCACATGACCCTGTGACTCCTTGACCCTACCTGCCCCCATCACACTGCAACCCCATGCCACGTGTCCCCAGAACTCTGGAATCCCTGCCCCCACCTCACCCCCACCATATAACCCTATCTGGCCCATAACTCCATGTGACCCAAACTTGACTCTACCATCCCATCTGACCCCATCCCTGTGATCCAGAACCCCATCTGACCCCACCTAACTCTGTGCCACCCCATAACTCCAGATAAACCTACAGCTCTTTGACCCTGCACAACCCCTATGTGACCCACGACCCCATGTCCTCACCCCATGTGGCCATAGAACTAGCTGTGTATGAGGAAAAGGCATCTCCTCCTTCCTCGGGGTGGGGCTCCCCAGAGCTGCCCTAAAGAAGACACGGGGTGGGCTGCAGCCGTACACCACAGTATGGAGAGCTGGGAACTGGACAAAGGGGCCACAAGAAGGACAGGAATGCTTCTGGACGGAAATACCTGCACAAGGGTTGGTGGGTTGGTAGCTTCTGTTCCTCTAAGTGGACGAGAACAGAACAAACTGATCCCACTGAGACTGGGGAAGGGACTGGAGCTGCAATGCTGCGTGGCAATGACGGAGACTTGAACCAGGAATGGAGCTGGGATGGACTGAAGCAAATCAACTCCTTCACAAGACAGCGGGAGAAGAAATCCAAGTCAGCTGCAGAACAAACAGCAGAACTCCTTACAAAAAAGCTATCCCAGACTGGGGCTGTTGGAGCAGGAGTGGACAAAGAACTCTGATGGCAGCGCAGCATGAGGAGGAAGGAATGCGTGGTGGTGCAAAAGGAGAAGGATGGAGAATATCAGCAGTGGGATTCCCCCTTTTGCACGGTCACCCACCACTATGGGACTCTGCAACAAGAAGCTGCACCCTGCCGTGGTCGGCATGGCCCTGTGTGTCACCTGTGTGCTGCTGGAAATCATCTGAGCAATAAGAAATGAGCTTTGCTGCTGCACCGAGAAATGTGTCTAATGGAACATCAGATGAGAGTGTTTCTTGCACATCCCAAAGGCACTTGGGGGGATCTGCTGGGATGCGGGTAAGTCGTACAGGGTTGTGGGGCAGTTAAAGGACACCTATGGGAGGGCTATAGGGGCACTCTGGGGCAGCTATGGGGCAGAACCACACTTAGGAGTTGCCTTTACCCAACACACCGCTGTGGTGGAACTGCTGCTGGCCACGGGCCGTGGGCAGTGATGGGGCTGTTCTGGGGCTGCTGTAGGATGGCTCTGGGGCTGCTATGGGGCAGCTATGGGACACACTCACAGCTCAGTAGGGCTGATGTTCCCCCACACACAGCTGGTGGTGAATCTGCTCTGATCATGGGACCTCCCTCATAGCCCCCCATTGCCCATTTGACCCCCATCTTGCCCCCCAACATGTGGGCAAGATGAGGGTCAGGGGCAGATAGAGACTGCTGTTCTACCAGCAGCCAAACAGCCACCCTACAGTACCCCCTGAACAACCCAAGAACTGACCCATCACTGTCCACATATGGGCTGATGGTGCTCACAGGGCTATGGGTCATGTGGAGCCTTGGGGTCACACAGAGTTCTGTGGGGTTATGGGGTCATGTGGGGTTATGGAGCAGGGCTCCACCTTTGGGCCACAGGGGACCCCAATCCCCTCTCTGGAAGAAATCAATACATGCACTCCGACATGGCCCCACATCCCCCATTCTGACCCCAAACCCATCCCCACATGCCCCCAGACCCGCTACGTCCCCATGCCACCCCATGTCCCCGTGCCCACAAGTCCCATCTTTACCTCACACGCTGCCTTCTGCTGTGCAGCACTCTGCTCCTGCAGCCTGTGGCCCAGATCCCCATATCCTCCCATGTTCCTGTGCCCCCATATCTCCAATGCCCCACACGTCACTTTTACCCACATCTGTACCCTACCCCTTCTCCAGCTCCAAATTCCTCTCCTGCAGCAGCCCTGATCCATCACTGTGCGATTGTATGGGATCTGGGGGGGACATGGGGTGAAGAGGGCCCCAGGTGGGCTGCGGGATTCCTGGAATGGTGACCTGGGTCCTGTCAGGGACTGTGGGGGTCTGTGAGATCCCAGGGGGGTCCTGGAGGCATTAAGGGAGGACAGAGGGAGGAAATAAGGGGGCTCAGTGGGAGTCCAGTAAGGGACATGAAGTGCTGCTGGGGACTGTGGAGGTCTGGGATGTTTCCAGCCAGCTATGGAGGAGGAGTACCAGGTCTGAGGAGGTCCAGCAGGGGCTATGGGGCTCTGTGGGGGGCTGCGGGGTGCCTACAGGGATCTTGCCAGGGAAATACTGAGCGGGTTACTGAGGCTCTGAGGGAATTATGGGTGGGCTGTCACGGGAAAGGAAAGGGCAAGCTTGGGGAAAACAAGGGGCAGCCAGGGGGATGGAAGGGAAACCTACAGGAATGCAAGGGGAAGTCAGGCTGAGGCAAGGGGACAGCTAGGGGAAGAACAGAGGAACGTCCCAGGAACTGAGTTCTTCTTTCAAATCCACATCTTCTGCTTCCCAACTTAGCTGCAAAGCTGCCAGAGGAGCTGCAGTACCGCTGCCCGCCTCCTGCCTGTGTCAGAAAGAGCTGTACGTTAGCGGGTGCAACTGCCATTCAAAAGCCAGCTCCATAACTGCAGTCACAAAATCATCACCTTCAGTATCTGGTACAGGCAGACGACCATGCCCTTGCACAGGAACCATTCCTACACAGCAAGGGAAGTCCTTCACTGCCTTAGGATGTGAGTAACAGGGAGGAAGGGCCCCAAAGCCTTCAAAACATGCTATCAAGTCACCAACTGTGGAAGCTAAACACACCTTCTAGTTCAAGAATAAGCAAGACAAACCAGTGCACCTTGCTGCTGGAGAGGGCTGCGCTGCATCTCCTGCTGCCATCCTCGGGCTGTCATCACGCCGCCCATCCACAGCGCACTTTGAAGGGCCGCAGCCTTGCAAGAAAGAACAGAGAGCAGAGAGCTCTGCCTTGCATTTCCTGGGAGAACACAGAGATGAGCCGCACAGCCCTTGCTCTCACAACACACACCTCTTCTCTTACCAGTTTTCCATTCCTGCACACCGCTGTTCAAACCCCTCCTCCATCTCTCCCTTCACAACGCAATGCGCAGCCTCTCCCCAGTGATGAGCTCCGGGCTGTTTAATGCCTGTGCCATCATCAGGACCTGCAGAACAAACCTTGCAGTTAACAGGTTGGATTAGACAAGCGCTCTGTCTAGCAAAATTCACCATCTTAAACACTTCCAATAAGACACTTCGTCAAACTGGCTGGAGGGGGAGCAAAGACACACGGAGGTCTGACACCTTCGAACAAAAGCAGGGCCACAAACACTGAGAAATACAAACACGGGGCCATTCTGCATGCACACAGATCAAATGGCATTACACACCAACACCGCTTCACCTCCTCCGCACCAACAGGCTCTGCAGTGCCCCAACGTCTGTCAGTGGCAGTCTGTGAGGAACGGCCCTGCAGAACACGCAGAGTCACGCAGGCTCTCCTCCTCCTGCTCCTCCAGGCGCCGCGTTCCTTCCTCTGGCACACAGAGCTCAGCTGCTGCTGCTGCAGGCAGTGCTTCCCGTGTCTGCCCAACCTAAAGCCACCAGACAACATCAGCAGATGCCTGGTGCTCACATACAAGCAGAAGTGCTGGTGGAAAATCACCGCACAGCACAGACCGAATTGCTGGTACCTTGCAGCGAGGAAAGGCTGAGATGCACAACATCCTCACCTGCTTGCTGGCTTCAAGTGAGGTTCAGCAGCAGCTCCACACGTGATTAAGTCCTCCAAAAACATTCCTCTTTCTTCCTGATCAGGAGACGTCATACTGAAACCTTCTCCAAAGTCCTTATTAAACAGTATCTGTACTTAAAGCCCAAGGAGAAAACATGTTTCAGATTTAAGACTACAAAACAATCCTATTCTATTCCAATACAAACTTCAGTTCTGATTTAAGTTTCATGACCAGCACTTCACCCACCTGCTATGGAAGGGGGAAAGGGAGGGGGCAAAGGTAGGGGGGCAAAGGTAGGGACAGCCTTTTAGCCCCACATCCCCTTATGGCCCACCCTACAGCCCTGTATCACCCTATGGCCCCACACAACCCCATAGAGATCCATATCCCCCATATACCTCCTATAGCCCCATTCTCCCTATATCCACCAACAGCCTCCCACAGCCACCCTATTTCCCCCCTCACAACCCCTTATAGCACAACATCCCTCTCTATAGCCCCCTGCCTCCTATCACCCCAAACACCCTCCCACAGCCCACCACAACCCCTTATAACCCGATATCCCTCTATAACACCCCTTATAATTCTATATCCCCCTATAACACCCCCCCTATTGCCCCATATCTCCCTATATCCCTCCACAACCGCCTGTACCTCCCCAATAGAATTGTATAGACCCTTACAGCCCCATTTTGCCCCCATCACCCCCCCAGATCCCAATAGCCCCTTATAGAGCCCCTATAGCCCTAAAACCCTCCCTACAGCCCCCCCACCCCTTATAGCCACCCACAGCCCCACGTCGATCCTATACCCCCCCTACAGTCCCCTACATCACCCCCACAGCCCCCTCTTGTTCCATATCCTCTTATACCCCTTCTATAGTCCCCCACAGCTTTCCATACCCCCATATCCCCCAGAGCCCCCGACAGCCCCCATCATCCCCTACATTCCACTCAGAACTTCCTGTTTCCTCACAGCCCCCGATATCCCCCCATATCCACCCCCACAGACCCGCCACAGCCCCCAATATCCCCACATTACTCCATGACCCCCCTGTAGCCCCACAGTACCCCACATCCCCCAACACCCCCCAATATCCCCACAGCCCCTAAACTCCCACATCCCCCCGGATCTCCCCCACCGCCCCCTGCACCCACAGCCCACCTCAGCCCCGGGGGGCACCGCGAGCAGCGCTGCCGGCTCCTCTCCCCGGCCCCGGCCCGGAGCCGTTCTCCCGCGCACCTCCGGCGCCGCTGTCCTCAGCACCGCTCCCGTCGTGCCGCGGTTCCGTCTCGGTGCTGCCCGGACAGCTCCGGCGCGCAGCGGCTGTGGGACCGGCACCGTCTGAGGGGAGAGCCGGCTGCCGACGGCCGTTCCCGCGCGCTGCGCCTCAGCCAATCAGAGCCGGCGGCGCTGCAACTGACCAATGAGAGGCACGAAAGAGCCGGAACTGCCTCTAACTAGTGAGGGGCGGGGGCGGGACACAGCTGCCCCTGACCAATGAGATGCTGTGACAAGCCGGAACTTCCCCTGACCAATGAGAGTCCAGGGGCGGGACGGAGCTGCCGCTGACCAATGAGATGCTGCGACAAGCCGGAACTGCCCCTGACCAATGAGAGGCAGGGGGCGGGACGGAGCTGCGGTGGGGGCGGGGCTCGGAGTGTTCCCTATTGCTATGGGGGACAGGATGTGGGATTGGGGTTGGGATCGGGATTTGGGATGAGGGATTGGGATTGACAGGTGTGAGATGGGGTTGGGATGAGGGATGGGGAATGAGATTTGGAATTGGGATTGGGATGTGGGGTATAGGGTGTGGGGTTGGGATGTGGGATATAGGATGTGGGATCTAGGATATGGGATTGGGATGTTGACTGTGAGATTGGGATGTGGGGTGCTGGAATATGGATATGGGATGGATACGGGATGGGATATCGGGAAATGGGATATATATGGGCTGGGCTCTGGATACGGGATGGACTTGGAATGGATATGGCAGCGTAGAAGCGTAGAAGCACAGAACTGCTCAGGTTGGCAGGGCAGCGCTCCCTCTGAACTCAGTGCCGTCTGTGAACGCACTGAGGGTGCACTCAGTGCCCTGCTCAAGGTCATTGATAAAGGTGTTCAGTAGGAGTGGCCCCAGTCCCCAGCCCTGGGGGACGGCACTGGTGAGCGGCCACCAGCTGGAAAATGCTGCTCTGGGTATACAGACTTGGCCGGGTCCCTGTCTGCAGACAAAACTGCCAGGAGCAAAACGGTGTGGGGGCAGAAGAGCCGTGACGTGGGAGGCGTCTTGATGCCTGTCTGTCCGTCTGCACGGCAGGCCCAGCCGCCCCTGCTTCCCCCCTCCATGGGAACTGCCCCTGCTGCCACTGCTGGAGTCTCTGCTGGCCACGGTGACCCGATGCGATTCCCCTCCATCCGCCCGTGCCCTGCCTGCTGCCCATCCCCACGGCAATTCCCACGCAGGCGAGCTGTGTGAAACGCCCTCTGCATCCCGCTGCACAAAGGACTGCAGGGAGAGAGGAGGGCTGGGGCTGCTGGTGGCAGCTGAGGGACACCGTGGCCACCTGTGGTGCCCCGGAGGTGGGCATGGGGAGCTGGGGGGCTGTGACACGGCACAAATGACTGCAGGCAGAGGGACGTAGCAAAACACAAACTCAAAGCTTTTAATAACATATCCGAGAAAGGATATTAACATATGTTATTAACAAACAGAAAGGACAGTAATCCTACAATTCCCATCCCACCACAGCTGAGCACCCAGACAACGTCCCATCCCACCGCACTGCTGACTGTGGAGGACGGCTGGGTTCTGGAGGGGAGGGATGGGGCTGCTGGTGGTGCCCCTGGAAGGCTGCGGCTGCCGCCTGGTGCTGCGGGGCCGGTGAGGAGCGCAGGGTTACGGGTAGCCGTACCGGTCGGCTATGGCCATGTCTATCTCCCGCTGCAGCAGGAACTGCACGGGGCCGATCTTCATCTGCCGGGCCGCCCGCTGCCGCTCCTCCTGGGCCAGCTTCTTCATGCGCTCCCGCTCGGGCCGCTGCTCGGCTGTGATGGGCAGCGACTCCTCCAGCGCTGTGGGTGCCGTGCCGCCACGCAGCCGGGGCCCCACGCAGGGCACAAATTCCACGGGGCGCCGCGGCCGAGGCTGCGGTTTGTGCCGCTGTGACGGTGGGTCCCTCGGCAGCGGTGAGCTCCTCCGCGAGGACGGGTGCGGGCAGCTCGGCGCCGTCTTCTTGGCGGTGCCCTCCTCTCGTGCCGTGCCGCCTGGAGGTGCCGGCGCTGCCCGGTCCGTGCCGCCAGCTTGGGGCCGGGGGGCGGCGGGGCCAGCGCCGGCCGTAGGCTGGGGCTGCACAGAGGGTGGCTGGCGCACCGGCCCCACCGCAGTCACCCTCTGCCCCAGCGGGTGCACGGCCCGGATGGATTCGCACAAGTGCACGCGCAGCTCGCTGGCACTGCCCGCTTGCCCGCTGCCGCTGGCTCCTGCGCTGGTCCCGGACAGCTTCAATTGGCCCAGGTGTTTGCGGCCTTGTCTTTCTCTTCTTTCTTTGCACGGAGGCAGCCTCCTTTTCTTGGCTGGGGCGCTGCTGCTGGGCTGCTCCTGCTGGGAGCTCTCCCCTTTCTGGGAGGTGCCAGCAGGCGCAGGGCTCTTGGCCCGCTTGGTGCTGCCCCTGTTCTTCTTTTCTGCCGGAACCTCCTGGGGCTGCCTGTGCTGCAGCTCCTTGATGGGCTGTGTGCTTTGGGCTGCTCTGGGAGGTGTGCTGACAGCCAGGGTGGTCGGCCGTTGGCTGAGCCGGGCACTCGCTGGTGGCACAACGGGGTGCAGCTGCGACATCCCACACTGCAGCTCAGGCAGGAACCCAGGGGATGGTGGAAGCCCCCAAAAGGGATCGGTGGGGGTCCCGGTGGCAGCCTGTGCCTCCGTGCTGAGCTCTCTGCTGTCCCTGGGCTCATCAGGGAGCTCAGCGATGAGGCATTCTGGGGCAGGGCTGCTGCGCTTCTCATGGGGGACCTCAACAGCTCTTGCCACCTCTGGAAAAGCAAGAACGTCCCCCAAAACAGTGATGATAACCTTCCCACACCCACTTGGTGCAAACACATGCCTGCGGATTCCGCAGCCCCCAAACTCACCATTGATCCAAGAGAGCAAATCCTGAATGTCCGTGATGTCCTCCGGCACATCCGTCACTTCTGGGAAAAGCAAGAAAATCCCAAAGGCTCAATGCCAGCTCTCCCGTACCATGTTCACGGTAAGGGATGTCGGGTGAACGTTGGGTTCCCATTACAAATCAGGACAGGAAAGGTAACTGCCAAGCCCAGGGATTAAGACCCAAAGCAACACGCAATGAGATCAGTCCCAGGAAAGAACAGGCACAAAGCCTAACTAGAAATGCAGCGCACCAAACCCAGATGCCTGCTGTGTGTCTGTACCTCTCTTGGGTGCTGTGCCGCACTCTGTGCTCCTCCCCTGGCTTTCCACATGGCTGCGCTTTGCTGGAAGGCAGCTTGCATCAGCTTCTGACAGAAAGGAGACAACAAAGACATGAAGAGCATCTCCGTGGAGGAAGGTTTGAGCACAGCCAGCCACAAACTTCTGGTCTTCGAAAGCAGGTTCTTCAAGTTGCCTTTCCGCTGCTCCAACGTTGTGCCAGTTCTGCAGTCAGCACAGAACTGCCATGCCCTTTCCTCTCCCCTCCCTCACACACACTGCCCTTCACGCAGCCCTATTTAGAGGCAGGTATCCACACCACAGCTCACAAGAGCTTCTTACCAGCGGAGGCTTTCCGTTTCCCTCCTTGCCCTGCACCATTCCATGGATGCGCAGGCTCCGTCCCTACAACAACAGACTGTGTGTTGATTTCACAGACACCAGCAAGCAGCAGAAGTATTGTCCAGTAAGCCCACGTCCCCCCAGAAAACAGAAAGATGCTACTTTGACAGCCAAAACACACACTGATAGTTCACTTCTCACTGCTCCTTCCCGCACTCCAAATGGATGGTGGCTCGACATCTCCTGCAGCACTGCACCCACCCAGAAGCAATACTCAAAATTCATCCTTCCATCCTTCATGACAGAGGACTGAAGAAACTCACTCTTGCAAGGCAGGAAGGACGGTCCGTCCCCATCGCGTCCCTCTGTGCGCTGCAAGGCGCAGTTGGATCTCTGGCAGCCTGCTGGCTGCTGTTCCCAAACGCAGGGAACCGCGCCGTGCTGCTTCTGAAGAGAGAAAGGAAGAAACGTTGCAGGGAACAGCAGTAAAGGTTTGCAGAGAGCTTCCAGATCGTGCCAGAGATGGGATATCAGATTGCTGAGATGTTAATTATCACTGAGGGAAAATACAGCCTGAGCCACGTGCACATCATTAACCCAGTGAGCGCATTGAGGTCATAAAGGACCAGAAGGGCTCCTCCTGCCCCAGCCCTTCCCTTGCAAATGAGAAAAAAAGGAAGAAATACCAAGCAAAAGACACCCAGCCATACCTTTCCACTCACGAGACAGAAATAGGAATAGCAGTCCTCTCCTCGCTGAGACATGACCGGTGAAGTGTCAGAGGAAGCTGAAGTTCCGAGGGCTCTCTCCGCAGGAACTTCCCCCGCTCTTGGAAAGAGCTGGCTTCACTCTTCCTCAGACTGCCTCGATCCCCAAACTCTCCTTTTGGACAGGAACCCTGCAGAAAGTACCAACAAGTGACAAATTGTGAGGAAGAAGCATTTTCCTACCTTTCTTCTGCCATGCAATTCAATCTCTTGAGGAGGGCAGTGTCTGGAAATCAGCTGGCTGCAAGAGCTGCCCAACCCTAGCTCCAGCTTGTGTCTGACTGCATGGCTTGTGTCAGCAAGTGCTCTTCTCCATCTCCTCAGCAGCTCTGTACCCAGCCATCCGTGGGGCAGCAAGGCACGACTTGAACTCTGTGATATTTGTGCTCTCCTTATTTTTCAGGGTCTGACATGAAGGCGGGGTCCCAGCAGCAATTGGCCAGGGGAGGAATGACATTTCATCATCCTCACCGAAACGTGGGATGGAATCGCAACAAGATCCCATTTCCCCTGGAAACAGCCATGCCGAGGGGCACTGCTGGAGCTGGGAACTCCTCCCCAGCCCAGCTTTCCTGCTGAGACACCTCCCGGCAAGCAGCCGGCACCAAACCCAGCTCACCCGGTCACTGCTCAGCCTGAGCTGTGCCCAGCTCACACACACGCCGCAGCGCTGCTTCTGACGGGCTCAACAGGTGATCTGCTCCAAGGAAGGCTCACAGCTCAGTCTGCGTGCAGCACGCTCACCAGAGCACCAGCTCTGCTCACCAGCCGTGGCACAAACGCTCCCAGCCCAGCAACCACTGTGACCTCAGCGAGTGCCCGCATCGCTTCTGTGCCTTCATCACAAGTGAAGGAAACGGACGCCTCCCAGATCCAGCTTTTGGGAAATAAACACAGGGGTCCCCAATGGGGTTATGTGCAGTAAAGTAACGGAGAAGCGAGGATGACTTTGTGCAGCCCAATAAAAGCAGTGAAGACCAGTACGGCCTCATGGTGGTCAGTGGAGTCCCAGGGAACCAGCAGCAGCACTAGGAATGCACATCTGTATGCCCCAGGGCCGGTGCTGGCCTCTGGCTGTGGCTTCAGGCCCCGGGGCCGCTGTCGGCCTCCCGGGCTGTGGCTTCAGGCCCTGTGGCCAGTGCCGGCCTCGCTGGCTGTGGCTGTGGCTTTCGGTCCCTGGGCTGGTTCCAGCCTCTCGCGCTGTCTCTGGTCCCCAGGGCTGGTGCCGGCCTTTCTGGCTGTCGATGTGGCTTTAGGCCCCAGGGCTGCTGTCGGCCTCTGTGGCTGTAACTGTGGCTGTACAGCCCAGGGCTGGTGCCGGCCTCTTGTGCTGTGCTTTGGGCCCCAGGGCTGGTGCTGCTCTGCCTGGCTGTGGCTTTAGGCCCCAGGCTCACTGCCGGCCTCTCAGGCTGTGGCTGTGGCTCCAGGCCCCGGTGCCAGTGCCGGTCTCTCTGCTGAGTTTTTAGGCCCCAGAGCTGTGTCGGCCTCTCAAGCGGTGGCTGTAGGCACTAAAGCTTGTGCCAGCCTAGAACAACACGCATTTTAAACCAGTTCATGTAAGCAAATGAAAGCAGGAGAACACTGAGCTCTTCTGGGTATTTCTAGCACTGGGACAGAGACAGGAGAGCGTGCTCAGCCGTGTGCGCTTGGTTGTATGCAGCAATCTCTGCCACATTTGTAAACACCTTTAAATCCTTGCTATCCTGCATTACAGGAGTAGAGTGTGACGAGAAGCCAATGACTATCAGTTTACAGGAGGTCATGAATTTAAACAGTTCCCCTTCTTCCCTTGGCACTTAGCTTACAGAGTTCTCCCATGCCATGTGCTGGTGTCATACCTCTAAACCACAGCACTGATGGCTTCAGCAAAGCTCACGGCAACAGCCTTTGGTCATCCTCAGATCTTCATGATGAGAGAGACAAAAAGAAAAAAGTACGAGGTAACAGTCATATTTCTTTCTCCTAGTCAGCATGCCATAACTAAACCTTCCACACTAAGACTTGTATCTTGATAGGGATGTTCCCTTACCTTCACACCTTTAGCACAACCCCTTCTGTTGAGATTCCCACCAGTGAAGAAGTATTAGTACCACTCCGTGCTCCTTGCTGCTAGGATGGGCTGTTTGAAGACTGACGCACGTGCCGTGATCAGATCTGTCTTGCAAGAATAAAGAGCTGAGCAAAAAGAACGTTTGGGCCAGGTGACCTCAGCAGTCTGGCTGTTCTGGATGATGGCTGCTGATGGAAACAGGCATTCTTGTGCTGTTCAACTTTTAACGTGAGTCAGGTGTGCTGTAGCAAGAGCCATTAGGCTCTAAAATGCCTTTAAACACGCACACTACCTTTTTCTGTCCTGCATGCCATCTTTGCTTCTTTTTGGTGCAGGAATTTTTACTAGCATTGTTTGCTTGTGGAAGGAACAACGTTACAGGTAGTTTTCACAGTGGACTTCTGTTATGATTTCTTTGTACATTTAATCCTAACTATCAGGAGTGCTGCAAGAAAGGGCCCTGCCAGTGCCAGTAAGTTCCTACCCAGCTCTGTGTGACAGACCCCACTGTGGAGGGAAGCGTAAAGGATGGCAGTTCAGAATCCTCTCTTGCCAGCTTGACGTGCTGGATTTTGAGCATATGAAGTGTGCTCTGTCTTTCTAAGGTGTTCCCTTGTGCTTTAAAGGAGAAGGCTGCAGGGTGATATTTCCCTTTTGTCTTGCAGATGCGCTCCTTGGCACAGACCTCTCTCGGCCTTCAGCATTGCTTCCCTGTGGTGCACTATTTTGCAGACTGTCCCAGATGCAGCCTTCTATTTCTCTAGTCTGACAAAAATTTTATTTGAAGGAGGAAAGAAAGGATGTAGTTTAATGAGAATAACATCTGAGTGCTAACGCAGTGAGGTGAATGAGGGCCACAGAGGCAACTTGGTGCTGCTGAAGCACTGCCCAGTGCCAAGGTCGGGGGTAACAGCTGCTGGCAGATGGGGATAATGCTTTTGGACTGAGTGAGGAGAGAATAAAACACAATGACTGAGCTGCCTGCAAAGAGCTGCTGGGGGAAGCTTGGTGCCAACTTGGAATTTGATCTGATAACTTCCTGTGCATGTTCTACGTTTATTCCACCCTCCATCTTTCCCACAGCCATACACGGGGCTCTGGGCAGCGGATGTTTCTGTTGCTGGGGGTCCTGCTGCCACCTCGAGGTGCTGAGCCAAACTGCTACCTTCTGTGTGAAACATGAGGAAAAAACGCAATTCTGAATCCACGGCACCTCAAAGTCCCTTCAAGAGCCCCCACCTACTGCCCTGAGCCCTCCAGTTTTCCCTGCTGTCCCTTAAAAGCCTCAGGAGTGCCAGCAGCACCTCGTGCCATAGGATGCCTTGTGGATTTCACAAGGATGCACTCATCTCCTGCATCCTCCATCAAAAGAGGGGTGGCCAGCAGGGACAGGGAGGTGATTGTTCCCCTGTACTCTGCTCTTGTGAGGCCCCATCTGGAGTACTGCGTCCAAGTGTGGAGCCCCCACTACAAGAAAGACAGGGAACTGTTGGAGAGGGTCCAGAGGGTCCAGAGGAGGGCCACAAAGATGATCAGGGGACTGGAGCACCTCCCCTATGAGGACAGGCTGAAGGAGCTGGGCTTGTTCAGCCTGGAGAAAAGAAGGCTGCGGGGTGACCTCATTGCAGCCTTTCAGTACCTAAAGGGAGCCTACAAAGAGGAGGGGCATCAACTCTTGGAAAGGGTGAGTGATAGCAGGACAAGGGGAAATGGTTTTAAGTTGAGGGAAGGGAGATTTAGGTTGGACGTCAGGGGGAAATTCTTTACAGGGAGAGTGGTGAGGAACAGACCGGAACAGGCTGCCCAGAGAGGTTGTGGATGCCCCGTCCATCCCTGGAGGTGTTCAAGGCCAGATTGGATGGGGCCCTGGGCAGCCTGGTGGGATTTTGGTGGCCCTTAGTGGGATGATTGGTGGCCCTGCATATGGCAGGGGGGTTGGAGATACATGATCCTTGAGGTCCCTTCCAACCCAGGCAATTCTGTGATTCTGTGATTCTGTGATTCTGTGAGCCCTCCAGTTTTCCCTGCTGTCCCTTAAAAGCCTCAGGAGTGCCAGCAGCACCTCGTGCCTTAGGATGCCTGGTGGATTTCATGAGGATGCACTCATCTCCTGCATTGTGATCATTGGCAAAAATATCCAATGGCGCTGACCCGAGCTGGGGGCTCAGTGGTGACATACAGGGAAACCTGCTGTGCTGCAGTGCGAGCCTCCGGTCCTGCTGCTGGGCACCGCTGGGTGCAGCCCGGCTCCGTCCTCTCTGCACCTCCCTGCAGGGACTGGTGGCCGTGCCCGGGATCCCCCGAGCCTCCTCTTCTGCAGGCTGAGCCGCCCCAGCTCTCCCAGAATCCCACCCCAGCCATTCCCCATCCCTACGTTCCCAGGCAGTGCTGACTGAGGGGGAGAGAGGATTTTGGGGGGGTGGGATGGGGCTGGTGGGGGCAGCCCTGGGACACGGCCCTTTGTGCTGCCCCATCCTGCCAACAGGTGTCTGCAGGGGACCCTGGGGGGGCTTTGGTGCTGCATGAACAACTGCAGGTGGAGGCGTAGGAAAGTGAATGCAAAACATTTAATAATATAAGGTAATGTAAAATAACATAATTGATCATAACTGAACAGAATCTAACAGGATTTAACACAACGTAATTTAACACAGTCCCACATCATCCTAGTCCAAGATGACGTTTGTGGACAGCCCAGGTTTGGAGGGGTAGAGCTGGGGCCGGTGCTGGTGCCCCTGGAGCACTGCTGCTGCTCTCTGTGTGCCACTGGGGCCGGCGAGGAGCCCAGGGCTACAGGTAGCCTTGTTTATTGGCTATGGCCGTGCCTCCTGCTGCACCACATGGGCCGGTTTCTGTGGACGCTCCCGCTCGTGCTGAGCCCACCCAGCTTCACCTAGCGCCGGCGTTTCTGTGCTGGAGTGTCCTGGCCCAGGGGCAGCTTCCTCCTTCTGGTTGGGACGCTGCCAGTGCGCTGCTCGTGCCCTCTGCTCTTGTCTTTCCCGGTGGTGCAGGCGGGCGCTGGGCACTCGGCCGGCTCGGTGCCATCCCCGTGGGGGTCGTCTGGCACGTGGCAGGAGATGCAGCCGGGTGGCAGTGCCAGGCGGGTGAGAACCACCCGGGGCTGCCTCTGCCGCGCCTCTTCCATCAGATGCCCAAAGGGCAGCGACTCGGAGAGCTGCCCACAGCATGCTGGCTGCCTCCAGAACAGGTCGCTGATGGGCCTGGCATCAGCCTCTGCCTCTCCGCTGAGCTCCGTGCCGGCCCAGGGAAAGTCAGGGAGCGCTGCGATGAAAGGAGCGCTGTTGAGGCTGCTGGGGACAGCTGGGCTCGGTGGCTGTGTGGCATCGATCCACCGCAGCAGCTCTGCCCTTTCCTGGGCGTTCAGTTCTGGCAGCAGCTCATTGTGACCGTTTTCCACAGTCTCAGTGCAATCAGTCCCCTCTGCTTGGACATCAACCAGGTCCTGGTTCTGCTGGGGGACCTCCAGAGGACTCGTCACTTCTGAAAAAGCAAGAACATCCCCCAGAATGATGATCACAGCATTCCCACAGCCACCCAATGCAGACACCCCCCCGCCAGCTGTGCAGTCCCCAGACTCACCGTTGTTGACCCACACCAGGAGGTCATCCATGTCCGGGATGTCGTCCGGGATCTCTGTGCTGGATGTCACTTCTGGAAAAGGGAAGAAAATCCCCACACGGGCAATGCCAGCTTTCCCACGATCGCTCAATGCGGACACCTCCCTGCCAGCTCTGCTGCCCCCAAACTCACCGCTGTTCATCCATGTCAGGAAGTCATCGATGTCCATGATGTCCTCCGACATGTCTGTGCTCGTTGTCGCTGCTGGAAAAGCAAGAAAATCCCCAGTGGGGCAATGCCAGCTTTCCCACAGCCAGCCGGTGCGGACAGCCTGCCGCCCGCTCTGCAGCCCCCAAACTCACCACCTGATTCCAGCGCTGCGGTGCTGCAGGTGAGCGGAGCCGTGGTGGGATGGGGGCACACGTCGGTGGGCGCTGGGTGCCCCTGGTCCTCCGTGAGCACCACGGCATCTCCAAAGGGCCCCACCGCCTGCTCCCAGCTGGCGGGCAGCGTGCAGGGCACGGGGAGCACCTGCTGCTGCACTGAAGGTGCTGGCAGAAGGACGGGGCTGCCGGAGGCCTGCAGCGGGCAGCTGCCTGCGGGCTGCGGGGGCTCCCCATGGAACACGGCCCCAGGCCACAGCCCCATTGGCTGCTGGGGCTGCGGCGTCCCTGCCAGCAGGGGATGTCCCCAGAAGTGGGCAGGGGCCATGGGGGGAGCCATGCCTGGGTGCAGCCACCCGGGTAGCAGCTCCAGCAGCGGTAAGTGCTGCCCCCCGGGTGGCAGCTGAACCACGGCTGGAGGCAGCCCCCCAGGTGGGAGCTGTCTGGGAGCTCCCTGTCCCTGGACACCTGGTAGCCCAGGCCAGACGGAGGCCTGAGGCACCACGTGGGTGACACTGGGGACAGGGAGGGGTTGCGGCGACACCGGCACTGCTCCACCGATGCTGGGCTGCATTGCAGCAGTGGCCGGTGGTGGCACAAAGGATCCAAAGAAAGCGGTGTCGGGTGTTGGAAGCACCGTCTGCGTCCCTGAAGGGATTCTCTCTGTGGGGAAATGCCCAAATGGGTGCCGGGCTGAGATCTGGGGCACTGGGATCACCCGGAGGGCCGCAGTGCCAGGAGCAGAGCAGCCTGCTGCCTTACCTGCCGCTGGAGCTCGAGAGTGGCAGCGGGGGGTTCTGTGACCGCTGAGGTCAGCCCCTCTCCCCTGAGCTCACAAGGATTCTCTGTGACACTGTCACAGGCATTGCTCTCTGCCTGCCCCGTCACCAACACTTGCTGTGGCTGCTCATTGTGGCCTTCCATTGTTTCAGTGGAGATGGTAAACATGATGGAAATGAACTTTTTACGTGTCGAGATGGTGATGGGACAAAGGGGAATGGTTTTAACGTAAAGGGGGGAGATGTGGATTAGATGTCAGGGAAGTTCATGCCAGAGGCAGCCGAGGCCCTGGCACTGCTGCCCAGACGGGCCGTGGGTGCCCCAGCCCTGCAGCTGCACTCGACTCAGCTCCCATTGCAGTGAATGGAGACAAAGGGAGGGACGTGGCTGATGACGCTCAAACATGCGGTGGCATCGCAGGGCTGCGGTGCTCTGACTCTGTAAAGCCACCAAACTTCCACCTGCTGGCCGTCTCCCTTCACACATCCGCCTGTCACAGAAGCACAGGGGCTGGAAGGGACCTCTGCAGATGAGCGCAGTACAACCTCCCCCAGAGCAGCTTCCCTGCAGTGCTTGCCCAGGAGAGGCTGCCTCGAGCTGCGGAGCCCAGAACTGACCCAGAGCTCCACACGTGCCCAGCACTTCCTGCAGCCCTGCACAGCCTCCCATGGCCACCAGTCCTGCCCAGTGCCCCCACGCCAACACACCCGACGCTCAGTACGTGACCATCTCCTTCCCCGGGCACAAAGCAGGGCGACGGGGGCACTGGCGGCAGCAGCGAGGAAGAGCTGGAGGAGCTGCAGGTCTCGGCCCGCTGCAACCACCCCAACATCCCCCAGCTGCTGGCCGCGCTCTATGGCACGGGCACCTCTGGCTGTGCGCCGTCTGCACGGGCTGTGCAGCCTGCGGGGAAACCCGCTGTGCTGCAGTGCGAGCCTCCGGTCCTGCCGCTGGGCACCGCCGGGCGCGACCCGGCTCCGTCCTCTCCACGCCCCCCTGCGGGGACCGACGGCCGTGCCCGGGATCCCCCCGAGCTCCTCTTCTGCGGGCTGAGCCGCCCCGGCTCTCCCAGAATCCCAGCCCAGCCATTTCCCACGCGGTGCCGAGGAGGGCAGGGGATGCGGGGGGAGCGACGGGGCCGGCGCTCGCATCCTACGACACGGCCGTTCGCGCCGCCCCGTCCTCACTCGGCGCCGGGCGCGGGGACGGGGCGGGTTATCGGAGCTGCAGAAACGAGCGCGGGCAGAAGCGCCGGGAAACGAAGGTTCGACGTTTAATCGATGAACGCGCAGAGCGATCGACGGAAACGACCGCGTTCCCGACCGGCTCCCGTCCGAACGGCGACTCCGGAGGACGGCTCGGTGCCGACGGGGGACGGAACGGCCCCGCGCCGCCTGCCCCTGACCGCCCGGCGTCCCCGAGGCACGGGGCGGGCGGCGGCGGGGACGCGGGGCGGCGGAGCGCCGCTTTCCCCCCGCGAAGCCCCGCGCTCCGCCATCGCCATCGCAGCGGCGGCCGCCATTGGCGGAGAGCCCGCGCTCGGCCCGCCCCCGCCGCGCTGCCATTGGTCGGGCCGCGGAACGGGGCGGGCTCTGCGCGCGGGGTCCTTTGCTCGGGCGGTCGCGCGGTTTTTGCGTCATCACCGCGCGCGTCCCGGCTGGCCCCGGCCCGGCTGCCCGCGGCGATGCCTGTCGCCGTGCGCCCGCTTTGCTTCCACGGCCCCTGGCAGCGTCGGAATGCGCGTGTGTGCAGAACCGTGCACACGAGTGCAAAGAGGCACTCACACACACCCCTCTGCATTCACACACACCCATGTGCACGCACCACCCACGAGCGTGCAGCCGTGTGCAAAACCACGCAGCCACGTGCAAAGACCCCGATGCTCCCAGCCGTGGTTATGCAGGCACACACGCGCGTGCAGACACGTGTGCAACGCGGCCCTTTTGCACGCTCACACGCAGATGCTGTCGAGGAAACATCCTCGTGCACGTGTGCAATCCCACCGCTCTGCACCGCCTTTGGCTGTCTGTCCGTCTGTCCGTCCCAGGGTACGTTTGGAGCTGACAGACAGGCTGTCTCAGGAGCAGAGTTGAGCAAACCACGCACCCAGAGCAGCACACGGCCTCGTGAGTTCCGTTCAGCACGCTCACACGGACACACACACAGGCACCCCTTGCAGGTGCTGGAAACATCCCAGTGATTTTTGTCAGGACGGGATCTCTGAGAAAAGCAGCTTTTAGTCGCGACTGCGACGGTGGGCGTCCCACAGGCAGGAGCACCTCTGGACACAGCACGACAGTCTGCATACCCTGTTCTTCCCCCCCTTGCCTTGGAACGGCTAGGAAAGCACCTCCAGCACCCACTGCCAGGCAGTAAGAGACCGCCCCACCCGGAAGGGTCAGATCCCATGACTTCCGTAATGTACAGGGATAGGTGCCTGGAATTGGAGCATTAACACTTTAATTCCAGTACATGATGTTTTGATGTGGAATATTGAAAATCAAAAAACATAAAACCATGACATTCCACCCCTTATTCAACATCACTACATCATGCTTAATATATACATACATAAATATACAAACAAACAAAATGATTAAAGTGCATCACACACACACGTCTATATACATAGACATAGAATTACTGTCTGCACTCCCCCAGCATCAAGTTTCCTTTTGGTACACATTGAACATCCCCATATTTCTCCATCACCCACCAGGTGGACCCTGGTCTCTGTGCAAAACCAGTTCCACAGAGGAGAGGTTTGCCCTTTCCAGAGGCTGGAAGGACCCAAACTCTTTTCCCACCATGCACTTTATGTGTACAACAGGGACTTTATCTCCCTCTACAGCATGTAGGGAGCTGGATATGGTAGGACCATCACGAATGATAAATCCTCTGGTATTGGCCAACCAGGTGTCTTCTGCAAAATGCTTCTCCCAGTGCTTAAATGATCCGACACCCATTGCTTTCAGCACAGTTTTTAACAACCCATTGTATCGTTCAATTTTACCAGAGGCTGGCGCATGGTAGGGAATATGATAAATCCACTCAATGCCATGATCTTTGGCCCAAGTATTTCCAAGAGAATTTCTGAAATGAGTCCCATTATCTGACTCAATTCTTTCTGGGGTGCCATGTCGCCACAGGACTTGTTTCTCAAGACCCAATATGGTGTTTCGGGCGGTAGCATGGGGTACTGCATATGTTTCAAGCCACCCAGTGGTTGCCTCCACCATGGTAAGTACATAACACTTACCACTGCGGGATCGTGGCAAGGTGATAGAATCAACCTGCCATGCCTCCCCATATTTATACTTTTGCCATCGCCTTTCCTCCCAGAGTGGTTTCATCCTCTTGGTTTGTTTAATTACGGCACATGTGTCACAGTCATGAATAACCTGTGCAATAGTATCCACAGTTAAGTCCACCCCTCGGTCTCTCGCTCACTTATATGTTGCATCTCTCCCCTGATGGCCCGAGGTCTCATGAGCCCACCGAGCTAGAAATAATTCACCCTTGTTTTCTGCCAGTCCAGGTCTATTTGAGCCACCTCAATTTTGGCAGCTCGGTCCACCTGACGGTTATTTTGCTGTTCTTCAGCAGCCCGACTCTTGGGCACATGAGCATCCACATGGTGCACCTTTGCAACCATATTCTTTATTTGAGCAGCAATATCTTTGCACAGACCAAATAGGTTTACCCCTCCACTGCAAGTTATTGTGCTCCCACTGCTGTAACCACCCCCATAAGGCATTTGCCATCATCCATGACTTGCAGATGACACCAAGGTGGCAGGAAGCGTCGATCTGCCCGGGGATTGCATGGCCCTACAGAGGGATCTGGCAGGCTGAAGCCAATGGGATGGAATAGAATAAGGCCAAATGCCAGGTGCTGGGCTTTGGTCACAGCAACCCCAGGCAACCCTACAGGTGTGGGGCAGAGTGGCTGGAAGACTGCATAGAGTTAGTGGACCTGGGGGTACTGGTCGATGCTTGTAGGAACATGAGCCAGCAGTGTGCCCAGGTGGCCAAGAAGGTCAATGGCATCTTGGCTTGCATCAGAAAAAGCATTGCTAGCAGGAATAGGGAAGTCATTGTCCCTCTGTACTGTGCACTGGTGAGGCTGTAACTTCAGTGCTGCATTCACTTTTTGGCTCCTCACTGCAAGGAGGACATTGAGGCCCTGGAGCATGTCCACAGAAGGATAACAAAGCTGGTAAGGGGTCTGGAGCACAAGTCTTATGAGGAGCAGCTGAGGGAGCTGGGATTGTTTGTATGGAGAAGAGGAGGCTCAGGGGAAACCTGATTGCTCTCTGTAACTACTTGAAGGGAGGTTGCAGTGAGCTGGGGGTCAGCCTCTTCTCTCACATGACAGTAATAGGACAAGAGGGAATGACCTCAAGTTGCGCCAAGGCTGGACTTTAGGAAATACTACATTACCAAAAGGGTGGTCAGGCACTGGAATGGGCAGCCCAGGGAGGTGGTGGAGTCACCGACCCTGGAGGTGTGCAAGGAATGTGAAGACGTTGTGTTGAGGGACATGGTTGAGTGAGAACTGTTGGTGATGGGTGGACGGTTGGACTGGATGATCTCAAAGGTCTTTTCCAACCTTGGTGATTCTAGGATTCCATGATCTCCAGACCCATGGTCATCAAACTGGTCGAAGGAGCTCACCCTGACCAACATCAGGCAGCACTGCTTTGTCTGCAGATTATCACCTGCCTCATCTCTTCAACTACAGTCATGTCTCTCGGGGAAGTCAGATGCAGCCCCACACTCCTCTCCAGATTCTCTGATTAAATCAGAAGCAAACCATTATGTTATGATGAGCAAACCATGCTATGTACCAGTATGATGTCGGAATCTTTCTTTCCCACCGTTCCCTTCCCTGCACGTGAAGCAGCAATCTGCTGATCGTCAGAGGGCTTATTTTGCCATCAGAAGGTGTCTGTGGTCATCTGAAGGCTTTGTTGGCTGTCAGAGTGTTCCACTGATTGTCAGAGGTGTTCATTAACCGTCAGAAGGCTTCATTAATCGAGAGCGGGTGTCACTGGTCATCAGAGGGCTTCATTGATCATCAGGATATTTGAGGAGTCCATGGGTGGGGATATGCAGACCTTGTTGTAGGTGACGGGGTAGGGGGTAGGGGGACTGAAGGAAGAGGAATGAAGCAGACCCAAAGGAGGGACAGGTAGCTGCAATAAAAGAGGGGGCTAAAGGAGGGTGATGTGGTCACACTGTGGCCATGCAGAGGTAGAGCAAAGGGTGAAGGGTTTGGAGAAACTGGAAGGAGGATCTGGGAGAGAACAGATGGTATTGAGGCTGCTTGGCACATGAGGAGCTCTTTCCTTCAGGATTTTGGAGCAGATGATAAGAGAGTGGGAAAGCCCACAGGGGTGTAGGTCACGGTGTGCATGGCATGGAGCTGGGGACACCTCCCTGCACATTAGGGTGGCCACTGCCAGGCCGGAACAGATCCGAGTGGTCCCAGCTGAGCATGAGAACAAGGACACAGACACACAGAGTGTAGCTTTGCTGAGGGATTTATTGATCATCGGAGGGTGTCATTAATCATCAGGGTCTTCATTGGTCATCAGAGGGCAACATTGGTCATCAGAGGGCAGCGCTGGTCATCAGAGGACGTCAAAGGGCATCAGAGGTGAGGAAAATCCTTGTCCCTGCAGGTTTGTTCCCAAGGACTTAGGGCAGGAGAAGAAGGACTGGCAGCAGCCAACAGGCCCAGGGCAGGATGTGGGTCTCCTTGGGACAGCAGCCACAGCCCCTGTTCCACCTGCACGGTGACCCTTGGCTATCCATAGGACAGCCTGAGCTTGCCCCTTCCAAATCCCCTCCTCTGCACTGCCCCATAGAGTGCAAGGGAAGGTATGGAGGTGACAGTACCCAGGTCCCCCTGGAGCAGGCCAGGGACAGTCCCCTCCATACCATCCTTCCCCAGCCCCTGATCCTCAGGGCTACAGGACACCCAAGGTCCCCAAGTGCCCTGTGGGGTTGCAGGTGTCCCCGTGCTGCTCACCTAGACACGCAGATCCAGGGCTGCGCGTCTCACACGCAGGGGATCCTCCTCTGCTTCTGTGCTGAGCACGACCTGGGGAGAAAGGAGGTGTAGGGACACACCGAGGGACAATGGGAAAGGCTGGGACACACTGGGAACACCAAGGATACTGGGACACACTGAGATGCCCTGAAGGTGCAGGGACCCATTGTGGGTACTAGAACACCATGGCCAAGGCAAGGTCCTGTAACCTGCTCAGCCCCAGCTGCCCCAACTGCCTCCTTCCCCTGCCCACTGACCACCCGAAACAGGAGGGAGCCAAACAGAGTCTTTGGGGCCCAGGGATGTCCCCAAGTCCCAGGAAAACAGAGAGGACAGCAACACATCCCAGCTCTGTTCTCGCTCCAGGGTTGCCCCTCTACTTACAGGACCAGGAAGGTGGATAGCAACAGGTAGTGGCTCCAGCTGGGGAAGAAGAGACATGGGGCAGCCATAAGGGAACTGTGAGACTGGGGATCACAGGATGTCCCCACCCAAGCCCCCTGGTTGGCCCTGGGTCTACCCCCCCCCCCCCCCATAGCTGCCAAGGTCTGTGTGTGCCTCTGCCCATGGAGGAGCTCTTAGTTGGGGTTGGACATAGGAACAGGGCAAAAGCTTGGAGGGCCCAAGGGAGGGGAATAGGGTGCTAAGAGACTTGGCGGTTCCAAATTGAGAGGAATGGGGATCTCAAAGAGAGGAGAATGCGGGGAAAACGAAACAGAGGGGATAGGGGACCTAAAGAGATGAGAATTGGGGTGCCAAAGAAAGGAGACTGGGTGCCAAAAGGATGGGATATGGGGACCCAAAGAGAGGGCATTTGGAGCCCCCAAGAGAAAGGATTTGGGCACCCTAAGAAAAAGGGACTAGAGTGCAAATGGAAGGAATTTGGATGTGCCAAGTTGAGGGGTGGTCTCTGCCTTCAGGGACAGACCCCCCAGTCCCTGCTAAGCTCCTTAGCTAAGCTCCCAGGCACTCACCAGCATTTCTTCTGAGGGTTGCAAATACACATGTGGCTGTGGGGAGAGGAGTAGGAGAGGGAGTGAGAAAGACCTTGGCATCAGGGATCCCCATGGCCAATCCCCTCCATCCCCAGCCCACATCCCCCATGGATGCTTCACCTGAGCTTCCACTGTGCAGCACAGGGCAGCGAGGAGCATCACGAGGCTGAGCGCAGCTGCCTTCATCTTCCTCTGTGCTCTGGGAGCTGGGTGAGGCTGCAGGAGGCAAGGGCTGCTTTTATCCTCCCACTCTCCCTCCCCACAACCCCCGAGTGCCCCTGCGTTTGGCAGGCTCCCTTGGCTCGGACTGACCTGGCATGCAGCCATTCCCTGCCCCAGCCCCGGGGCACAGGAGGGAGCCAGGGATCAGAAGAAGAACATTGAGTGCTGGGATCCCCATGGCACTGAGCCCAAAGCTCCCAAATGCCAGCACCTACCACACCCCAGCCTTTCTGTCCCCAGGACCACCGTCCCCATATCAAGACTTTGTCCAAGGATTCATCCCTGACTTCTCTTGAGTCCTTGAGTGATGCAAGGTGTTGGGCTGATAGTTTGGGGAACTGGGGACACAGCATTTGGGGACACTGGGAGGTGAGAGGGCAACTGGGATGTGGGCAGTGAGGAAATTATGCAGATATTTGGAAAGCAAGGAGACATAAGGATATGGGGACACGAAGATATGGGAGCATCATGGGGAAATGGGGACTTCATGGGGACATGAGAATCTCATGGCAATATGGGGAAATCATGAAGATATGGGGATATGGGGACATGCAGCCAAATGGGAACTGGTTGGTGACAGGGACCTGGAAGTCTGTGGGGACAGGTGGGTGTTGGGGACACATAGGCATAGGGAGGCTGGCAGTGTCCACTCTGCCTCTGTGGTCATGCAGGAGGTCACAGAATCACAGAATCACAGAATTGCCAGGGTTGGAAGGGACCCCAAGGATCATGAATCTCCAATCCCCCTGCCACATGCAGGGCCACCAACCACCCCACCAAATGTTATATCAGGAGTGAATAACAGACCTGGGCTATGGCAGACACGTTTCCTCCTTACCAAACCTAAAGACCATGACTTCTAGAATCATGGAATCATTTAGGATGGCCGAGACCCCTAAGGTCACGTCAGGAGATGTGTCATGTATTTTCTGCGCTCTTCAATAGCCAGCATCAGAAGTCCCCATGTTGCATCCAGAAATCTGTGTCGCGTGTCTGACATGGCAGTAGTGCTGCCTCTGTCCGTGAGGACAGATTGTCATGAGGACACACAGGCAGGGAATCCAAGGCTGGGGGTGAAAATTGGCGTTAGGTTCTGAAGTCACTGGGCTGCATGCCTGAGCTTCAGCAGAACAAAGGGTTTTGTTCCTGTCACGATGCAGCCTCCTGTCATGGCTGTAAGTGAAGCTTGTTTTATCCAGATGAAAGGAAAGAAATAATAGAGCACTGATAAATGGCTTAGAACTGCAAACAACTCAAGGATTCTTCAAGGAAAGATGATAAGCCGATGTGAAGTGCTCCGCCCGACAGAAAGCCAGCTGGTCAGAGCTTCACGGGGCATTTCCCATAAATAAGAGAGCTGTTGTGGGTCATCTCTGAAAAGAGCAGTTCAGCGTTTGCTTTGGGAATTGGCCAGAGAGCAGCCAGCTGGAAGAGCTTCCTTTGGGCAGATTCTGCTCTGCGCAGTGTTTGTCAGAGCTTAGCAGTGCTGCCTTGTTCACTATATTTAAATACAGCGTGGCATTATTCCTACTCTGGAGTTCTTTTGGAAAGAACCAATGAACTGTCCGTGCTGCCATCACTGAGGAATATTGGCCGAGGTGAGGAACGGGCTGTTTTTGTGATAAACACAGAGCAGGTGGATGACACTTGATCGCAATTTCACGTGAAAGGTTCTCCTCAGGAAAACCCCTTGGCTGGTTTGAGGACATCTACAAAGAAATACTCAGGCTTTTGTAACAGTACAACACTGAACAAGTAAAAAGTGACGAGGTCTGAGTTCTCAGGCTGTGATCTCCCCCTGCAGTGATCTCCCCATCATGGCATCATGGCATCATTTTGGATAGAAATGACCTCTCAGGTCATCCAACTGTTAACTCAGCTCCATCAAGTCCACCGCTAAACCCACAGCTGTGACCTGTCACCAGATCTGTGCTGTGTCACCCTGCTGGCCCTGAGCCTGTGCTGCTGGGGAGCAGGTGAGGGACTTCTGTGGAACAGCATGTCCTTGGTTGGGTTCGATGACCTCAGATGTCTTCTTCAACCTGGATGATTCTGAGAGTCCAGGACATTCACATTCTAGCATGCTGGGATTCTAGGTTTCTGCATTTATAGGATTCTATGTTTCTAGGATTCTACGCTTTAGAATTCTAGAGTTGTAGGAGTGTAGGAACTTAAGCATGTAGCATTCTTGTTCTGTAGGATTCTAAATTTCTACTTTTGTTAGATTTGCAGGATGATAGGATTATGGCTTTCTTAGATTTCTAGGATTTATAGGATTTCAGGATTCTAGGTTTAAGGCTTTTAGGTGTCTAGAACTGTAAGTTTCTAAGGTTTCCCTAGTATTCCAGGATTCTGGGTTTCTAGGGTTGCAGGATGGGCTCTCACGACGACACACTGATGGAAGGGGGTTAAATTTTACCCATTGCTTAAGGCTCACTAAAGCCTTTTGCAAACCACAACAGGAAAAATAAGCTCTAACCTAATTTTACCCATTGTTTAAGGCTCACCACAGCAAGATCTAGTCTCCATAGATAACCATAGTTAGTCAGCATGGGTTCATGAAGGGCTCTGGTGAGGCCGCACCTTGAGTACTGGGTCCAGTTTTGGGCCCCTTGCTGCAAGAAAGACATTGAGGCCCTGGAGAGGGTTCAAAGAAGGGCGACAAAGCTGGTGAGGGGTCTAGAGCACAGGCCTGATGAGGAGTGGCTGAAGGAGCTGGGATTGTTCAGTCTGGAGAAGAGGAGGCTCAGGGGAGACCTTATTGCTCTCTATAACTACCTGAAGGGAAGATGTAGTGAGCTGGGCTAAGGCCTCTTCTCTCGTGTAACTGGTGATAGGACTGGAGGGAAGGGCTTCAAGCAGTGCCACGGGAGATTTAGGCCTGACGTTAGGAAATACTACTTTTCTGAAATAGTGGTCAGGCACTGGAATGGGCTGCCCAGGGAAGTGGTGGAGTCACCAACCCTGGAGGTGTTCAAGGAACGTCTGGATGTTGTGTTGAGAGACACGGTTTAGTGAGTACTATTGGTGATAGGTGGTGGATGGTTGGACTGGATGATCTCGAAGGTCTTATCCAACCTTGGTAATTTTGTGATTCTGTGGTTCTTCTGTTTGCCATTTCCATTCGCTCTGACCTGGCTGCTCTGCCATCCCCAGGAAGAGCTCAGTGCACTCTCACAGAGGGCAGTCGTCCTTCCTTCTCTCCTCACCCATCCACTGTAAAAACTCTGTATCCCCCTTGTGCTGCAGTCCAGTTGTGGAAGCCACATAATCGTGTCTCTGTCGTCCAAACAAGAGCTCAAGCCTGAAACTGCACAAAAATTTCCGGCTCATCATATTTTGGTGTTTTCAATAGTGCAAAACACATGGCAATTGGGAAACATCATTAGGTTTAGCATGGTTGAGGATCACATCTATGGTATTTGTGTTCAGAAGGTGGCACACAGGCATTGGACCCATTGTGAGGCTTGGAGTTGTCCAAGCAGCACAGACACTCTGAGGGCATGGCTTTCCTCAAGGCTCTGTGCTGCATTTGCAGCTGCATGTGAGTGTGCTGGACAGCCCAGGGAACTGGCATGACACTAGGCTGCTTCTGAGGCCAGTCACATGAGAACACATAGAAAACTGAGGTTTCTTCAGATGAAGAATAAAGATGTGTGTCAGCTCTATAGTGCCTTGAGCTCCAGATTAGGCAGCAGATGGAGAACAGAGAAAGATCTGCCTATTCTTTTGTGAGCTCATCCCTTTCGCCAGTTGCATAACTGCATGCTCCATGGAGACAAGTAACAAAGGCACACTCAGGTGCCCTAAACAAAGGGGTCTGTTGTCGTACAGGATGGCCAAGTACATCTCCATCCCCTCTCTGGCCCTCATCTGATGCTCAGGAAGGAGGTGTCTATCTCAGGGATTTCCCACACACTTCCCAAGCACTAGCACACATCCAGGAGCACCCCAGGCACCTTGGTCATCACCCAGGCTCTGTGTGTGAGCAACTGACTCCCTGCTGAAGGACCAAGGACTCAGAGCAGGAGCTCACATGCAGGCAACTCCTTGTGCATGCCTGAACTCAACCAGAGGAATCCCAGCTGCTGTCAGTCCATGACGAGCAGAATCCCATTTCAGTTGCAGTTTCAGTTGCAGTTTCAGTTGCTTTCAATTGCAGTTCAGTTTCAATTGCTGATGTAGGAATGAGATGCCTGCACTGCCTCAGCTGTATCAGTGCCCTGCACAGGGATAGTCCACCCCTCCCTGTCTTGGTCTGTGTGCCCTTTTTGTTTTAGCAATCACTCTCTGGTAGGACTAACAATATGTCTGGAATTAGTCACTGTCCACTGGACATTTGGTGGTTAGTCCAAAGTACAGTACAAAGATTTGAAAATACAGTCATGATGCTGCTGTCTTACAGGAGCTGTTGGCCATGGAGACCCGGGGACATCTCAGGGGAGATCAGGGGGTTGGATAGAAATAGCATTATCTGCTGCTGAGCTGTGCTGGGCTCCTGGGACACAGGAAGCTCCTACAAGTGGGCAGTGCTGCAGAGAAACAGCTGTGTCCAGGAGCAGCTCTTCTGCACAGCACAGCAAGGCTGGGAGCATGATCTGCAGGTGACAGAGAGAAGAAGGAAGAGAGCTTACAGCCTGCATAGCATCATAGCAGGCTGAGAGCCCACTCGAGGAGCATTTCTCACAGCCCTTGACAAGATAAGTCTCTCATTACAGGCAGTATAGTGGCTTTTACTGCAGGGATCACTAAATTTGGGACATTCCATTGAAAAACTGGCTGCATACACTCTGTTTCTTTATCAGTGAAAAAGACCTGCTCTAGCTGAGGTCTTTTGTGCTGCAGCATCAGTGCACAGCCCTGAGTGCTGCGTGTTGCAGGACGGCTGCAGGCTGTGCAGCCGGGGCTGCAGCCGGGTGCCCAGGGCTGTCCTGCAGAGCAGGTCCCTGCTGTGCCCCAGGGGCTGTGTGCCGGGGCAGGGACTCTGCCGCCTGCCAGGCTCAGCACTCAGCACTCAGCACTCAGCACTCAGCACTCAGCACTCAGCCTGCCCGGGAAGCTGCCCAGGGCACTGTGGGGAGACGTGTGGGGGGAAGGAGCCCCCCAGCAGGGCAGGGCATGTGCCTTTTGCTGCCACAGCTGCTGCCTGGGGCAGGGACATCACAGCTACACTGCATGACAGAGTGTTTCCAGGGGCACTTAGCAAGAGGAGAGATAAGGAAGGGATTTTCCTTTTCCTCTTCTGAGAAAAGGGAAACAGATTGTAGGCAGAAACCTAAATCAGGCTGTCAACTTTGAACACAGCTCTGAGACTCTTGAATGGTGCTTTAATCAATCATCTGTTTTGCGTACAGTCACCCAGAATGTGCTTTCAGCCTCTCCTTTCATTTTCTGCATACATGAAGAATGCCCTTATCCTGCAAACAGGCAGCTTTCTCTAACAGAAATTTAAGGGCACAGAGGTACATGCTGGAGACTTGAAGAGCAGTTGGGCTAAAGATATGAGACATGGAAACAGATGGAAATATCCATGAAGTTAGGGTGAGATCAAAAAATGAGAGGAAGGCAAAAGCTCCATAAGCTTCTTCTGCTTATGGAATGCTGAGCTTCATGAAATTAAATTCAAGTAGTGGAGCGAATGAACACTGCAATAACAGAAAGAAAAAGTTCTGTAGTATAGCAGGAGGAGTGACTCTGAGAATGATCTTGTCATTATCTTCTGTATTCCAAACAGGACTCCATGCCCAGATGCCCAACAGCAGCTCCATCAGCGAGTTCCTCCTGCTGGCGTTGGCAGACACGCGGCAGCTGCAGCTCCTGCACTTCTGGCTCTTGCTGGCCATCTACCTGGCTGCCCTCCTGGGCAACGGCCTCATCAGCACAGCCGTAGCCTGCCACCACAGCCTGCACACCCCCATGTACTTCTTCCTGCTCAACCTCGCCCTCCTCGACCTGGGCTGCATCTCCACCACTCTGCCCAAAGCCATGGCCAATGCCCTCTTGGACACCAGGACCATCTCCTATGCTGGATGTGCTGCACAGCTCTTTTTCTTTCTCTTCTTCATTTCAGCTGAATATTCTCTCCTCACCATCATGTCCTATGACCGCTACGTTGCCATCTGCAAGCCCCTGCACTACGGGACCTTGATGGACAACAGAGCTTGTGCCACCATGGCAGCAGCTGCCTGGGGCACTGGGGTTCTCTTTTCCCTGCTGCACACTGCCAATACCTTCTCTCTGCCTCTCTGCCAAGGCAATGCTGTGGATCAGTTCTTCTGTGAAATCCCCCACATCCTCAAGCTCTCCTGCTCAGAGTCTTATCTCAGGGAAGGTCTTGTAATGTTTAGTGCCTTATTTTTTCTATCTTGTTTTGTTTTCATTGTTATGTCATATGTGCAGATCTTCAGGGCCGTGCTGAGGATGCCCTCTGATCAGGGACGGCACAAAGCCTTCTCCATGTGTCTCCCTCACCTGGCCGTGGTCTCCCTGTTTCTCAGCACTGGCATGGTTGCCTACCTGAAGCCCCCCTCCATCTCCTCCCCTTCCCTGGACCTGGTGGTGTCATTTCTGTACTCGGTGGTGCCTCCAGCAGTGAATCCTCTCATTTACAGCATGAGGAACCAGGAGCTCAAAGGTGCCCTCAGGAAAATACTCCAATACACATTGTTTCTCCATCAAAACAATTTTTATCACTCTCTCAAGACTATAAAAACTTAGGAGAAGCCAGATTGACTTAATTGATGTTTCCACCTTTTCTTCGTGTTTGTTCATCACACCTATGATAATTTTAATTTCAATTAAATCATATCCATTATCAGTCTTTATCTTTTACTTTTTATTTCTATGTGATTAACATATTGCACTGAAGGAACTGAGCTCTTTGAATAGATAAAGAAATCAGTGAGTTTATTCACACTTCACTCCAGGGTTACTCACACTTTTCTCCGAGTTTTACTCACACTGTTTTTTATGCACACTTTATATCAGATTTGCTCTCGATTCACATCGACATTTTTTCCTTATTCCCCATGGTCAAGGAACCCAAAGTTCCTGTGGCAGCACCAATCTTTCATCCACTTATTCAAAATCTGTGATTTCCTAGACTGCTCCGCATCCCTCACCACCCCAGAAGAAGGAGAGAGGAAAATACCACTTGTGAACCCACTTCTTCAGCCATTCGCTCTGAACACCTGTGTTAGAGAGTTATCCCTAGATCTAAGTCCGTGTCAGGGGGAACACAGGCCCCAGAAAAAAACAAGAAAAAAAAAAAAAAAAGAAAAAAAAGAGGAGTGACAAAAGAGAAAAGAAATAAAAAGAAATGGGTACTACCTTTTTGCTGTGCAATCCTGCTGGCCCTGCCCTTGCAGCAAGGCGCGCCGCGGGCCACGCACTGTGGGAGAGGTGGAAGGGCAGAGAGCTAGTAGATGGGTTTAACAAGTGGATCACAACAGCAACGATCTGAGGAGGAATGGTAATTTACTAAATCCTACTGAATCAAACAAAATGAGAGAGATCAGGGTGCCCAAAGTTTGTGTCCCCACAATAGTAGAAGGGAAGCACATGCCTTTCTACACCGCAAACTGAGCGGGGCCTGAGGGAGAGCCACTGTGGTGCAGTCCAGATCTCCACCTATCTTCATCTTCACACCACGTGCTCCAGGAATTCCGCTCCTCCCCTCCCATCAGAATGCTCAAAATGCCCATAAAAGGCAGCAAGTGGAACCAGAAGACTAACTCTTTAACTCCCACTGCTTCACATGATGCTTTGATGTGGAATACTGACATCAAAAAAAATCACGAAATCACAACAGCCAGGACCTCACCACCCTCTCATTGAAAAGATCCTCCCGGTCTCTAATCTAAATCTCATCTCTTTTAATTTAAAACATTTGTACATTATGATCTCAATATCTGCCCATGTTAAAAGTTGATTTCCATCTTGTTTCTGAGCTCTCTGTGAGTACTGGAAGGCTGCAATGTGTTCTCCTCCAGGCCGTTTCTTCTCCCATCTCCCTCAGCCTGTCTTTCCAGGAGAGGTCCTCCAGCCCTCTGATCACCCTCGTGGCTTTCCTCTGGACCTTCTCTAGAAGATTTATGTCATACTCCAGATGTGGCCTTCTGAGGGTTGAGTAGAGAACACAATGCCCTTCCTTGCTCTGATGACCACCTGTCTGTTGATGCAGCCCAGGGCACAGCTGGCCTCTCAGGCTGCAAGCACCCACTGCTGGCTCCTGTTAAGGTTTTCGTCTACCAGGACCTCTAAGTCCTTCCCCGCAGGGCTGCTCCCAGGCAGTTCTTCCCTCATACCTGGGATTGTCCCGACACAAGTGCAAAAACTGGCATTTGATCTTGTTGAACCTCATGCTGTTTCTTTGGGCCCACGTTTCAAGCCTGGCCAGGTCCCTCTGGATGGCACCCCTTCATTCTGTCATGCCAACTGCACCACACAGCTTGGTGACATCAGCAAACTTGCTGAGGGTGTGCTCTGTCTCATCATCCAAGCCACTGATAGACGTTGAACAGCTCTGGTCCCAAGGCTGACCCCTGTGGGCATAACTTGTGATCAGCCTCCACCTGGTGGAGCCGATTTCCCAGAGAGCCATTTACCACAGTCCTTTGGCTGCGACCTTCCAACCAATTTCTTATCCAGTGAACAGTCTGCCCTCAAATCCATCTCACGCATCTCTCCACAGAGATAAGGATGTGATGTGGGACCATGCCAAAGGACTTCCAGAAGTCCAGGGAGAATTTGTGTACCTCTCTGTGTAACTGATGCACTGACAAAGCATCTACATTATCATTCTGACCATAAGGAACCACAACATGTAATGAACTTTGGGGAAAATACTGATTTCTCATTTAGATCCTTATAATACTGAGCTAAACAAAGCATTGTAAATCTCAGGACTAAGGCTGTGTTGTAGTAAAACACATCTTTTTACATCACACACAGAGAAATTCTTTATTAGATTGTTTTTTTGCTTACAACTGGCACCTGGTAGATAAGTGTGTTTCTGTAATGTAGCATCCTTTATTTTGGGATCCAGAGAGCTGTTATTGGAATGGTCTGGAGTTCTGCAAATGACTAAAGCATTCAGAAGTGAACCATTACCAGAGCTGCAGTGACACAACAGACTGGGTCTGACAGCAAGAACAGAAATAAATAGCTGGTACACAGGGGGAATTTAGGAAGTTATTTCTAAATATTAGGAAAATAGGTCAGGATGTAGACAACAAAGATGAAATACTAATTTAGCATACGACTTCAAATAGAGTAAGTAGGTAAGGAATAAGAGGGATGTGAAACCCTAACTAACAGTGGGCAGATTTCTGTATTGGAAATCATTAAATTATATAAACTATTGTCAAATGTGTTGTGGGTTAGGTGTGGTTTCAAATAATATATTGAGGTGAAAGGGACACTGAATTCAATAGCTGTTCCACAGTGTGCAGAAAAAACCCCCCTGCATTTGATACATAGCCATTAACACACACAATTTGTTGTCATTGGGTTTTATGCAAGGAAAGAACAAAGCACCTTTTTGCCTCAACCCAGGAATTGTTGAGTCATGTTTTCTCTCCCATCCTGTTGAGGAGGGGCAGTGACAGAGCAGCACCGGGGGCACCTGGGATCCAGGCAAGGTGAGCACAGCACAGCTGGGCGCTGAGTTCCAGGGTGATTTTGGGGTCCCAGCCCTGCAGCATGAGGCTCCGTGTGCCTTCCCCTCTGCAGGACAGCCCGGCCCCACCGCCCCACAGGCAGCCCCTGGCAGCTCAGTGCAGGCACTGTGTGGGGCAGCATGCGTGCAGTGCTACAGAGATGGGCCCCCAGCACAGCCCCTGACACCGCATGTCCTCCTTCTCACAATACCTACTTCCTCCCCTTTATTTCATCTTCCTCTTCATCACCGTGCACCCTGGCTCACCTTTTAGCTCCTTTCCCCCAATTTGGCAAACTTCCATTGCTTGTTTTGCCACAGTCAGCAACTTTCTATCTTGGTCCGATGTAACTGCAGTTTATACCCAACCCAAGAACAAGTCCTTGCACCCAGCGGAGGCAAAAAAAGTGATTTCAGTACTTCTGTGAAGCAGGATCACTGATAAAAACAGGGCTGTTCACACACCAAGCAAAGCTAAACACAGAAGATTTAGGATGAGCACACACTGATTCCATTTGCTAATGTAATATATTGATCCTTATACTAATACATTGATCCCTTTTGGTAATCAAGCCTATATCATGACCAGGGAGCCTGCTGGCCTCTCATTTGCCTGCAGATACAGAGATGGAACACAGAGGCTGTGGGAGAGTCAGCGCTGACCCAGAGATCCTATGGGCTCCAGGAGAGAGAGAGCAGGGTGATGCCTCAGAGAAGTGGTTGGAATCCAAACACGTTTAGGAACATGATAACCACTAATGATAATTACGCATATATATGAACAGAAAAGAAAAATGTATCTATTAATATAATTAAGTATTATAAATATTAAAAAAATAATAATAATATAAGTGTGTTAGGGGACAGACTGGGAATCATTTGTTATGACAGAGGATAAATTTATCCCCACTGAAATGTGACCATGACATCATTTTCCTCACTGCATCCCTGAGCTCCCGGTTCCTCATGCTGTAGATGAGGGGGTTCAGTACTGGAGGCACCACTGAGTACAGAAATGACACCACCAGGTCCAGGGATGGGGAGGAGATGGAGGGTGGCTTCAAATAGGCAACCATGCCTGTGCTGAGAAAAAGGGAGACCACGGCCAGGTGAGGGAGGCACGTGGAGAAGGCTTTGTGCCGTCCCTGCTCAGAGGGCATCCTCAGCACGGTCCTAAAGATCTGCACATAGGACAACACAATGAAAGCAAAACACCCAGATGCTAAAGAGGCACTGACCACAAGAAAACAAATTTCTTTGAGGTAGGTGTGTGAGCAAGAGATCTTGAGGATCTGGGGGATTTCACAGAAGAACTGATTGATGGCACTGCCTTGGCAAAGAGGCAGTGAAAATGTATTGACAGTGTGCAGCAGAGAATTAAGGAAACCAGTGCCCCAGGCAGCTGCTGCCATGGTGGCACAAGCTCTGCTGTCCATTAAGGTCCTGTAGTGCAGAGGCTTGCAGATGGAAACATAGCGGTCATAGGACATGATGGTGAGAAGGGAATATTCTGCTGAGATGAAGAAGAGAAAAAAAAAGACCTGAACAGCGCATCCTGAGTAGGAGATGTGCCTGGTGTCCCAGAGGACATTGGCCATGGCTTTGGGGAGAGTGGTGGAGATGCAGCCCAGGTCGAGGAGGGCGAGGTTGAGGAGGAAGAAGTGCATGGGGGTGTGCAGGCGGTGGTGGCAGGCTACGGCTGTGCTGATGAGGCCGTTGCCCAGGAGGGCAGCCAGGTAGATGGCCAGCAAGAGCCAGAAGTGCAGGAGCTGCAGCTGCCGCGTGTCTGCCAACGCCAGCAGGAGGAACTCGCTGATGGAGCTGCTGTTGGGCATCTGCAGTTCCTGGGCATGGAGTCCTGTGCACAGTGCAGAAGATAATGACAAGTCAAGACCATTCGCACAGAAACTCTTCCCGCCATTATATAGAAGTTTTTCTATGTGTATGGAAAATGTTCATTTAACTCCAAAGCATGAGTTTATTTTAATGAGCTTTACCGCACCTTAAGAAGTAGAAGCTTAAGGACCTCTTACTATCCTCTCATTCCCAAATCATATCTCAGCTGCCGGGATATTTTACTCTTACAAGTAATTTCCATGTCTCATGTCTTTACCCCTTCTGCATTCAGAGTGCCCATCCCAAACTCTGTGCACTTCAATTTCTCTTAGGGAAAGCTGCCTGTTTGCAGGATAAGTGCTTTATTCATGTCTGCAGAAAATTTCAGTTATTTCGGCTGTTGCTGTCCATTGGGAGAAAAGAGGCTGAAAGCACATGGGGAGGTTGTTCATATAACTGCAGACTGGGAAACATATAGTTTAGGATTCTCAACGATGTTTCGTATTTCACATCTCCTTTCAGAATTCTGGCTCCAACTCATTCTCCTTCCCTAAGGACAGGTATGGGAAAATCCCTGTCTTGTCTCTCCTCTTGCTAAGTGCCCTTGGAAACTCTCTGGGATGCAATGAAGCACTGATCCCCTTGCCCCAGGCAGCAGCAGTGGCAGTAGAAGGCCCCTGCCCAGCTCAGCCCTGCCGGGGGCTCCTTCCCCCCACACGTCTCCCCGCAGCGCCCTGGGCAGCTCCCCGGGCAGGCTGAGTGCTGAGTGCTGAGTGCTGAGTGCTGAGTGCTGAGTGCTGAGTGCTGAGTGCTGAGCCTGGCAGGCGGCAGAGTTCCCGCCCTGGCACACAGCCCCTGGGGCACAACAGGGACCTGCTCTGCAGAACAGCCCTGGGCACCCGGCTGCAGCCCCGGCTTCACAGCCTGCAGCCGTCCTGCAACACGCAGCCCTCACAGCTGAGCTGTGATGCTGCAGCAGGAAAGTCCTCGGCTGGAGCAGATCTTTTTCAATGATAAAGAAACAGAGTACATGCAGCCTCATCTGCAATGGAATGTCCCAAATTTAGTGATCCCTCCAGGTAAAGCAGCTGCACTGGCTGCAGCCAGAGACTTACCTTGTCAAGGGCTGTGAGAAATGTTCCTCCATTGAGTTCTCATCCTGCTCACACCACACTCATCCTGTCAAATCTCTCTCCTTTCTCTTCTGTCCTCATGGCACTTGCAGATCATGCCTCCAGCCCTGCTGCATGCTGCACAGGAGCTGTTCCTGGGCACAGCTGTCTCTTTGCAGCACTGCCCACTTGTAGGAGCTCCCTGTGTCCCAGGAGCCCAGCCCGACTCAGCAGCAGCAGATCTGATTTTTATCCACTGCACGGAGCTCCCCTGAGATGTCCCTGGGTCTCCATGGCCAACAGCTCCTCAAAGACAACAGAGACATGATTGTAATTTGAAATCTGCTGAATTTATGCCATCTAGAAGCCATCCAGACGATCCCTGGAGAGCACAGGTGACAGCTTCTTGACCAAGCTGTAGAGGAACCAATGAGGAGTGGTGCCCTGCTGGATCACATGGCTAATTTGCAAGGAAGGGCTTGTGGGGAATGTGAAGGTCGAAGTGAATCCGGGCTTCAGTGGCCATGGGATGGTGGAGCTCAGAAGTGTGAATGGGAGGAAAAAAGTCAAGCTCAGCTTTAGGCTTCAGGAGAGCACGCCTTGGCTTCTTCAAGTGTCTGTGGGGGTACAGTCCAGCAGGGTAAGGCTCTGAGACGCATAGGGTCAAAAACTGTGGTAACTATGTATCACTGCTTCCAAACAGAATAAATCCATTCCAAGGAAGAGGAAGCCAAGTATGAATGTCTGAATTGCTGAATGACTGGGAAAGACTGACCTGGTCAAACCCAAACACAGAAAGGAAGCATACAAGAAGTGGAAACAAGAAATTACCTGGCAGCAATGCAGAGACTTTGTCCAGCGTATGTGCTGAGATGAGTATAAGAATGTCAGAGTTCAACGGCACTTGAATGTGCCCAGGCATATCACAAACAAGAAGGGCTTGTAGAAATATGTAAGCAACCAAAGGAAGGCTAGGGAGACTGTGGGCCCACAGTAAAATGGGGCAGGAAACTGGTGAGCCAGGACATGGAAAAGTCTCTGATCCTCATTTTCTTCCTGGCCTCACTGTTTATTAGTTGGACTGGGCTTCTTGGAATCCTAGGTGCCAGAGACAGGTGGGAAATGTTGGTGCAAGGCCGATGTACTGTTGGTGAAAGTAGAGGTGATCAGGGAATACCTAAGCAAACTGGATCCCCAGTTGGAAGAGAGTGACAGGAATTGCAGAATCCTTGAATGGTTTGGGTTGGAAGGACCTTAAAGATTGTGCAGTGCAATCTCCCTTGTTTTGTGCAGGGCTGTCACCCAGTAGATCAGGATGTTTGGGCCTTTGACATCTTGAATATCTCCAAGGATGGGGTATGCACAACAAGACTACCTGTTCCATGCCTCACATCATGATCTCTGGAATGTTAGGAATGTGTTCCAAATGCCTAAAGAAAACCTCTCTTTTGCTTTATTGCCATTCTTCCATGTCCTATTATTTGGAAATCAAGTAAAAAGTCTCCAACTTTGTTATATGAACAAGACCATAGCTAGAAGATGGAGGGAACACATAATGCAGAGTAGTGCCTCCACGTTTCCAATCCCCAACACGAGAAATACGACAGCAAGCTGGAGAGGATTTGGGAAGATTCAAACAAAATGACTGAGGCTGGAACACTTCACCTGTGTGGATAGGGAGATGGAGCTGAGCTTGTCCAGCCTGGAGAGGAGAAGGCTGAAGGGGGTCTGACTGCAGCCTGCCAGAACCCTTGAGGAGGTGATGGAGAGCACAGAGCCAGGCCCATGTGTGGGAGGTGAGAGAGGAGAGGCTCAGCCTGTGCATCAGAAAAGCACCATTTTCACCACATGCTGATACAAGAGCTGGTGCAGGTCACCCAGTGAGGCTCTGCAGACTCTACCCATGGAGGTTTTCAAAATCCACCAGGAGCGAATGCTGAACAACTTGGTCTGTTCCTCTTTGTGATGGCTTGGACGGCACACGTCCTCCAAATTCCCTTCCAGCCTGGCTTATCTTGTGATTCTACACCCTCATGGCCTACTGCTGATGGGCAGAGAGCAGATCTTACAGGGCATGAAGCGTCCTGTGCTGTATGGGATCATCTAAAAAAAAGTCTGAGAACATGAAAAGAGATCAGAACCACAGTGTGACTCAGTGCAAAGACTGAGAGATGTCATGAACAGCTCTGGGCCGGGAAATTCTGGGGGCACCAGGCTCCGTGCAAGACACAAAAGGATCTTCTCTTCTTTCTGAAGCTCTAAGTCTGAACGATGTTCATTAATGCCAATGGAATTGAAAAAATGGTTTGAAAACAAAGATAGAAATCCATAAAAACATGCTAACACACTTCTCAACTTCTAATAATCTCATGAGTCCTCGCTATTTTTAGGTTGAAAACACTTGTCTTTTGGTTTATTTTGTGTCTTTTTCTGTTTTTAGTTTTTCTTGAAGACAATGTTTTCCAGAAGTGTGTTAGCAGGACACAGATGACTTCAGGTATTTTTTCAGGTATGTTCCCTGAGCTACTTGTTCCACACCAGCTCCATGCCTCACATCATGATCCATGGAATGTTAGAACTTCTTTCCAAATGTCTAATGTAAAACTCTCTTTTTCTTTATTATCATTCATCCTTGTTCTATTATTCAGAAATGATGCAAGAAGTCCATCTCCATAGCTAGAAGATGCAGAGAAGGCATCATGCAGAGTTGTGCCTCTACATTGCAGATCCTCAGCACAGAAAGGTGACTGCAAGTGGGAGTTGATATAAATGTGTTAAAACATCACAACTTCAAATATTCTCATGTGCTATCTCTCTCTTTTTAAGCTGAGAACACTCATATTTGAGGGGATAGCATGTCTTTATTTATTTGTTTGTTGGATTGTTTGTTTGTTTGTTTATTTTCCCTACAGGGACAGTGTTTTCCAGAACTGTGTTTTCAGGACACAGATGCCTTCAGGAACAGGGACACAGACAGTGGTGCCAGTGCCAATGCCCTGTGACCAATGCCCAGCATCCACCGCTGCTCTACCCTGCTGCGTATTTGATGTCCCTCATCCTCCAGGTATCACCAGCTCTCCTAAATCAATGACCATGGTACAGGGCATGTTTTCAGCAGGCCATCTGGGCACATGTTCTTCCCACTGCTCTCCAGATTTCCCCATCCCTTGCTTGTTCTTCACTCAGATACCTCCCACATATCTGGCTGACCTATCACACTCAGGGAGATTACTGGAATTTGCTCCATCTCTCTTAAGTCTGATCGACTCTTTTCTCAACTCCTTAACTGTGATTCTATCTATCCCTTCCAATCTCTATCTAACTTGTTTCTTGTACAAATATTCCCTGTGAAAGGCTAACCTCATTAGATGCAGCATGCACAAGGCACGCAGTTGACCACTGTGTTTTATTGTTCTTTCAATTGCATCACATTTCCTTCTATCTGCTTGAAAAAAAAAAAAAAAAAAAGAAGAAAAAAAAAATCTTTCATGACCCTTGTGCTGCTGGTTCTCAGAGGAAAGCCAGTGGGAGTTGGTGTAAAGGAGGTTTAACACTGAGCGTATGACTGCAGAGGACAAGTGTGATGGGAGGAAAAGTGATGCCAGTCCCATGGGGCCAATGGGAGCAGAAATGGGGTGGGGAAGTTGAGGAAAACGTTTGTCCACACATGACAGAGCAAAGCTCATTAGGGGACATCCTGGGTCAATATCAATTGCCAAGTGCTGCTTTAAATTCTTGTTTAAACTGAACTATTAATAAATAAATAAATGGAATTCTTAAATGCCCATTTGGCTCTTTCTCTTTAAGCTCCCTTCAGATACCTGTCCAATTTGCTACACAGGTTCTGAACACCTGAAGAAGATGACAGGAAGGCACAAGGCACAGGAGGGCTCTGCAGGTTGTAATGGGCCCCAGGGGGCATTTGCTGCTGAGTCCATCAACCTCCAGTGCACAGAGAAGATTGCATGAAGTGCCCATGAAGACAAAGTCAGAAGGAACAGTGAAGTTTCTTGGAGTATTAATGGGCCCCACTGAGGGCCATTCACAAGCAAGCTTCCCCAGGGAATTGTTAGAGCAGATAATTGGAAGCCATGATTACAGGCAGACCAAGGCACTGGGATGGTGGCTGTGATGCTGAGCAAAGCCTCCTTTGTCTTGTGAAGCAGAAAGGCCAAGGCCTGATCCCCAGAGCCTTGGCAGGGAGATCGTGTCCCTCGTGCTGGCTCAGGGCCCTTCCTGGGGCAGTGGGATGGAGGTTTGTCTGATGTCACATGGAAGACCAGGGGACAGCAGCTGCCCGACTCTGCATGGGGTGTAAGGATGCCGTGAGGCCCAAGTCCCATGGGCAGTGTGTCTCATGCCAGGATGTGGGATGTGAGAAGGGCCCAGTCTGAACAAGTAGTCAATCCCGATGAATCTTTGAACATCAGCCCTCTCAGCTCTTCTGCCCTCTTTTGGACAGTCTCCAATAGTTTCATGTCCTTTATGTTCTACAGTGCCCAGAAACGCTGCCAGTGCTCCAGTTGTGCGGACCAGATCAGGAAAATCCCCCCTCAGTTCCCCATTTAGCAATGCCATGCACAGTGCACCCAAGGGAACGGTTGGCTTTCCTGGCTGCCTGGGCACACTGCTGACTCATGTTCCATTTGATGTTGACCAGGACCCCTAATCCCTTTCCGTCAAACTGCTCTCCAGTGTCCCATATTCAGTCAGTGAGTATGTTCAGGGTTGCCCCTACCCAGGTGCAGAATCAGGCACTTGTTCTTGTTACACGCATTACAATTGGTGCTTACCCAGTTCTCTAACTTGTCCACATCGCTCTGTAAGTCTTCTCCAACCTCATAGAATCAACTTGGTATCATCAGCAAACTTTCTCAAAACATCTTCTAGTCCTGCATACAAGTCATTGATGAAAACAATAAAGGGAAGTGCCCTTAATTGGAGTACTAGGGAACCCTGCTATTGACAGTCCATTAGCCTGATGGAACCACATTTACTGTACTCCTTTGGTCCAACCCATTGGCCAACTGCTCACCCATCACATTATGTTTCTGTGTAGTTGAATGCAGGACATTTGGCCCAGAAGTATGCTGTGAGAAATAGTATCAAAGGCTCTATTGAAATCCTAAAGGATGACCTCAACTGTCTTCCCTTGGTCGACTCAATGGGTGAAGTTGTCATAAAGGGACATTAAGTTCAACAGGACCTTCCCCTCATGAACTTGTGTTGGCTGGGCCAGTGACAGAATTGTCCTCCAAGTTCTTTTCAGGAACTCTCAGCACCATTTTCTCCATATGTGTACCAGCCTTTGAAGTAAGAATGACAGCTCTGTAATTGCTGATGTCCTCTTTCTTCACCTTTAAAATTAGCACAGTGTTTGCCATCTTCCTCTGAACTGGGAACTGGCATGAGAGTGATGCCACTCTCATAAGAGTCCAGAGCAAACTAGTAAGGTGTCATCAGTGAAAGACTGTAGATGTGTCATAGCTTTGTAATGCCTTGAACTCCAGAGTTTGCCACAGATGGAGCAGAGAGGAAGATCTGGCTCTTGTGTTCTGAGCTCATCCATTTGGTAGCAGAATGACATGACATGCTCCATGGGGACAGGTGCAAAAGGCACAGTGGGTGCCCTAAGCACAGGGCTGTGGTGGCATTTAGGATGGCCAGGAATGCCTCCCTTCTGGCCCTCAGCTGATGCTCAGGAAGGAGCTGTCTGTCTCACAGATTTTCCACCACAGTTTACAAGCACGAGCACACAGCTAGGATCACCCCAGGCACCTTGGTCATCCCTGAGTGTCTGTGTGTGAGCAGTGCAGTCCCTGTTGAATAAAGAGCAAGGATTCAGCTGAGGGGCTCACACACAGACACCTCACTGTGCACATCTGAACTCAGCTGAGAGGGCTCCCAGCTGCCATGGTTCTGTGAGGAACTGATCCTGTTTCTGCCCCAGGGTTTCCATCAGCGGATGAGATGCCTAAACCTACATGTAGGATGGGCTGGCCTGATAGAATCAGAACAAAGGGAAATGGCTTTAAATTAAAAAGGGGAGACTGAGGTTAGATGTTAGAAAGACATTTTTAACACACTGGAGGCACTTGAAAATGTTGCCAAAGAGGTTGTGATGATCCATCCCTGGAGGCATTCAAGGTCAGAGTGGACGAGATGTTGGGCAGCCTGATCTGGTGTTTGGCAATGCTGCCCATGGTTGGGGGATTAGAACTAGGTGATCTTTCAAGTCCTCTCCAACATAAGCCTTTCTATGACTCTGTAATGTTATGACTGCATTTACAGGTCATGAGTGGAGGTTTCCGGATTTGCCATTTCTTTCTCTAATGGAAAAATTTCTTTTAGTAGGAACAATCGTGCTTCTGAAGTCAAGTGCATGTGTCGATAAGTTGAGCTGACTTTGAAGTATGTTTACAGTGGTGACCCTGCTTCTTTGCAGCGGCTGTCAATTCAGGAGGGCCATGGATATCTCCAGGGAGAGAAGGAAATCACATCCTCGGATGCTGAGCTAGTCTGGGCTCCTGGGAAACAGGGAGCTCATACAAGTGGGCCGTGCAGCAGAGAGACAGCTGTGTCCAGGACCAGCACCTGTGCAGCACGCAGCAGGGCTGGGGACACGATCTGCAGGTGACAGGATAGAAGAAACAGAGCTTCTAGCCTGTGGCACGTTAGTAGGCTGTGAGGTCACTGAAGGAGTATTTCTCACAGCCCTTAACAAGGTAAGTATCTCGATGCAGGCAATGCAGTCGGTTTCACTGCAGGGATCACTAAATCAGGGGCATCCCATTGAAGATCAGGATGCAGACACTCTGTGTCTTTATCATGGAAATAGGTCTGCTCCAGCTGAGGGCTTCTGTGCTGCTGCATCAGAGCACAGCCCTGAGGGCTGCATGTCCCAGGACGGCTGCAGGCTGTGCAGCTGGGGCTGCAGCCGGGTGCCCAGGGCTGTCCTGCAGAGCAGGTCCCTGCTGTGCCCCAGGGGCTGTGTGCCGGGGCAGGGACTCTGCCGCCTGCCAGGCTCAGCACTCAGCACTCAGCACTCAGCACTCAGCACTCAGCCTGCCCGGGGAGCTGCCCAGGGCACTGCGGGGAGATGTGTGGGGGGAAGGAGCCCCCCAGCAGGGCAGGGCAAGGCAGGGCAGGGGCCTTCTGCTGATACAGCCGCTGCCTGGGGCAGATACACTGTACCACAAGGTGTTTCCAAGGGCACTTTGTGAGAGGAGAGATAAGGCAGGGATTTTCCTTTTCTTTTTCTTACGGATGGGGAAAAAAGTTGGAGGCAGAAATCTAAAAGGAACTGTGAAATATAAACACATTTCTGAGAATCCTGAATTGTACCTTTCTCAGTCTGCTGTTATATGTACAATTTCCTAAAGCACTTTCAGCCGCTCACCTACCAAAAGACAGCACCAGCTGAAATTATTGAAATTCTCTGCAGACATGAATAATGCACTTATCATGCAACCAGACAGCTTTCTCAAACAGAAATTTAAGTGCAGAGAATTTGGGTTCAGCACTCTGAGTGTAAACAGGATAATGATCTGTGACATGGAAATTGCTCAAAAGAGGAATATATCCAGGAGATTGGTATATGATTAGGAAATGAGAGGAAAGTAGGAAATCCTTAAGCTTCTACTTGGATGGTGAAGCTCAGGAAAATAAATTCAAGTTAGGAAGTTAAATGAACATTTTCCAAAGAGCAAGAAAACTTTTATTGTATAGCAGGAGTGTCTCTGAGAATGGTCTTGACTTTCCATTGTCTTCTGCACTCTGCGCAGGACTCTGAGATCAGGAAATACAGATGCCCAACAGCAGCTCCATCAGCGAGTTCCTCCTGCTGGCGTTGGCAGACACGCAGCAGCTGCAGCTCCTGCACTTCTGGCTCTTGCTGGCCATCTACCTGGCTGCCCTCCTGGGCAACGGCCTCATCAGCACAGCCGTAGCCTGCCACCACCGCCTGCACACCCCCATGTACTTCTTCCTCCTCAACCTCGCCCTCCTCGACCTGGGCTGCATTTCCACCACTCTGCCCAAAGCCATGGCCAATGCCCTCTGGGACACCAGGATCATCTCCTACGCAGGATGTGTTGCACAGACCTTTCTGTTTGTCTTTCTGATATCAGCAGAATATTGCATTCTCACCATCATGTCCTATGACCGCTACGTTGCCATCTGCAAGCCCCTGCACTACGGGACCTTGATGGACAGCAGAGCTTGTGCCAGCATGGCAGCATCTGCCTGGGGCACTGTGATTCTCTATTCCCTGCTGCACACTGCCACTGCATTTTCACTGCCCCTCTGCCATGGCAATGCTGTGGATCAGTTCTTCTGTGAAATTGCCCAGATACTCAAACTCTCCTGCTCAAAATCAGACTACCTCGGGGAAACTGTGAATATCTATTTTAGTCTTTGTTTAATCTCTGGGTGCTTTGTATTCATTGTGCTGTCCTATGTGCAGATCTTCAGGGCCGTGCTGAGGATGCCCTCTGAGCAGGGACGGCACAAAGCCTTCTCCACGTGCCTCCCTCACCTGGCTGTGGTCTCTGTGTTTGTCAGCACTGTCATGGTTGCCTACCTGAAGCCCCACTCAATCTCCTCCCCATCCCTGAACCTGGTGGTGTCATTTCTGTACTCGGTGGTGCCTCCAGCACTGAACCCCCTCATCTACAGCTTGAGGAATCAGGAGCTCAAGGGTGCACTCAGGAAAATACTGCATTTTGCATTTTGTTTCCATCAGAACAATGTTCTTCATACTCTCAGGATTGCAAAATAGTTAGGAGAAGTGTGATTAATTTTATGTGATGTTTCTTTTTTTTCTTCTTATTTTTTTTGTCATACCTTTAATAAATTTAATTCCAATTAAATAATATTCATCATCAGTCTTTATGTTTACTTATTTTTACTTACATATGTTGAACCTCTTGTACTTAAGGAACCAGGTTCTATGAATAGATAAAGAAATCAACAGAAAATCATTTGTTTTGCCTCCCATCTAGTCTGGTTCATCAGTAAAAGCTCATGATCTGAGGCACAAATGCCACCAGGAGCAGCAGTGTCCCTGAGGCATGTCTGTCACTGCCTGGAGGGGACTTTCTGCTGCCTTTGAGTTGTGCTGCCGCTTCCCTGGTGCCACGGCCATGGGCAGCAGCAGGACATGCTCTTTTCAGTGCTGCTCTCTATGTTCCCATCTGTTCTCTTGTGTCCATCCATTTGTGTCAGCTCTCAGTTCTGGTGCAATTGGTGACAGTGCTGTTGTCTCCATGGTGGCATCCCTGTGGCTGCAGGCAGGCAGACAGTGTGCACCACTGTGCCACAGCTGGCTTCCTTGCTTGGACCTTCATAACAGAAGGGGCTGCTCAGGGCTGGGCCAGAGGACTGAACATCCCTTCCAAATCTGTGCCAAGAATACAGCCAAGGAGTTGCCCTTGGGCAAGTCCTCTTGCTTTCCAGGGGTTCTGCATGGTTCAAAGTCCCAGGGTGAGGACCAAAGGACAGACAAGAGCTCCCTTCTTGGTTGTACATGGCCTAGCAAATTGTAACGGGTCTTGAACATGAGTGTGTGGGACTGTCCTGCTGCTGTGGCACTGATAGCAGAAGCTGTCCTGGAGAAGAATCTGAAGCTGCCTGGAATAGCCAGGGGATCTCCAGAGGCAGTGTAAGAGACAGTGTTAAGTCTAAGGCAATGAATGATTCCTTATGCAGTAACAGACCACTGATCCAAAGGAACAGGGAAACCTGAGGAGCCCACAGGCAAATGAAGGCTCTGCAGTGGTGCTACTGAGCCAGCAGGGCAGATGGAGAGAGACTCAGCAGGAGAGATCCCATCCAGTTGGGCCTGCCTCCCACCCTGAGCAGCACAGGGTCAGCCCAGTGTGCCAGGGCACCACAGCTCCCTCGCTCTGCAGAGCAGCTCCACTAGCTCAGAGTCCAGCACATAGCACGGGAAGGGAAGCAGGAGGGAACAGGGAGCTGCTGCCAGGCCAGCAAGGACACACTGCCCTCAGCAAGGCTCTCTCTGGGAGGATAGCAGGCCTGGAGAGGGGCTATGAAGCATTTCTGTGTGTTCAGGGATGGATGGATGAGCAGGAACATGCTCTGCTTGCCCTCCTGCTGCAGGTGGCTGCACCAGAGAGGACCCGCAGCCAGCACCTGGATGGAGCTCTGCCACCCGCCCTGCCCTCCCCTCTCCAGTGCTGTCACTGCTGATGCACTCCATGACCTCCCAGTGCTGCCGGCCGGCACATCTTGCAGGGGCCATTCAGGTGCTGCAGTGACAGTGAGCTCACATCACCACTCCAGCCACCTGTCCTCAGCCTGCCTCTCCCTTGCTCCTCTGCCCTGTCCTGTCCCTGCTGGGATGAGTGCTGTAGGGATGCGCTTCCTGTCCCCACGTTGACTCCTCCCAGCTGCCAGCCTGGCAGGCTCCTGGGGGTACTGATAGTGGACTTGATGGTGTGGAGCAGAGTCCAAAGAGAAAAGAAGGTGTGAAGCAGCATTTTTGCAGTGGTGGCCTCCATGTTCATTTGGCAAGTGAGAACTTGTGCTCAGTGTGCCTGTGGCCTGGAGCTTCTACTCCAGCATTACCTGCATTGGTCATGGCACAGGAATGACGTTTCATAGACCAGCAGCCTACTTTCTTCCTCACGTTATGTCATAAACCAGTGTCCTTCACTCTGACAGTGTTTGTATTGGGTCATGGATTAAACAAATTAAACTTCTTTTAGTTATTTGAGTCACAATCCAGTGCTCCCTATCATTTATTATTCAGTTAAAACACTCTTCCTATTAATGTTTATCATTTCATATCAATCGTATCCTATTGGAAGGGTGAATCACGCTGGCGGGATACGGCTGAAAAGAAGGTTCTCTTTTCAGAGAATTTGTATTTTGTTTTACTGTTGCTTGTTTTAAAGTAGGAAGCAACATCCTGTGCCTGTGTGCAGACAGTTCTCTAAGGAAAGCAGGTAAAGGAATGGTGTAAAGGAACTGTACCATCCAGCTGCACACTTCAGTGAATTCTGCTGTAGGGAAAAGTGATGCAAGTGCCAGGTGGCATACAGCAGACACGTCAGGCCTGGGGAGGTGAGCAGTCAGGTTGTCCGTACTGTGTCAGACCTCAAGCAATTGCTTTTCCTGCCTACGCAGATCTCCTTAGGAGACTCTGGATCAACATCAGTTGGTGAATGATGCTCCAAAAGCAACAAGATGCACTACTTTAAATCTGAAAACATTTTTATTGGGTGCCCTTTAAAATCTTCTTCCTTTACTACATTATTGTCATGGTTTTGTGATTTTTGGTTTTTGGTATTCCACATCATAACATCATGTGGGGCACTGGGAGTTTAACTGTTAATGCTCAAGCTCTGGGTACCTGCCTGGAAGAGAAGAACAACTACACTCCCCAGGGGACTTTGCGGGCACAGAGAGTCTTGAGATATAACTCCTGGCAAGGTCGCCTGATGCGCTTTTCTTTGCCTGCTCTTCGCCGGCTCTCCTCCCTTTTCTCCCAGCTGCTCAACTGGACTGCGCATCTCACCTCAGCCCTCCGCATTGTGGTGAGGCCGATCCACCTTTTGGACATTCTCTCTCTCATTATATTTGATTTATTAGCTTCAAATTTAATTATATTGTATTATAGTGTGTTATCTTGCATTCCGATACTATATTTAGTAAATTAGTTTGTTTCTCCTCAGATCGTTGCTGCTGTTTCTAATTATTTTGGGGTCCCCTGTTCCCTTTTTCTGGAGGCGCGGATCTGCGGATCCCTCCGCCCCACTTGTCACAGAACTGGGCCGAACCAGCCCGTAAACCGTTGACAATTATGAAACCTCTCCACCTAGCTGTATAAATCTTGACTTTAAGCATATTATGAAACAGACATGGCTCACTGGAACCTTCTGCACTTCAGAAAGATGCGTGGTACATTTGATGCCAGGTCCATGAACCTCAGGTATTGAGTGAGAATGTTGTAAGCACTTGAGAAAGAAAAGTTGGAAGAAAAAGATGAGGGATCTTGGCGTAATAATGGGGCACACTGAGGGACATCACCAATACAGCCTCCCCTTGCACTTGTTAGAGCACAGAATTGGAGGCAATGATTACAGTTAGGAAAAGCATTGTGCTGAGAAAGCTCCTGGATTGTTTGATGAAGGAGAAGGGTCAAGACATGACATCCACACATTGGAGGGGAGATCCATCGTATTGCAGGGAATGAGCTCAGGGCTTATCCTGAGGTTGATGTGGTGGGGCAGATTGTACTCCATGTGAAGGACAGCAGTGTGACACCTCCCAGTCTCTGCACAGAGATGCAAGGAGGCACTGAGGACCCATTACCATAAGCATAATAAATCTCCTCACAAACCATGGCCAAGGGGACAAAGATTTCATTGCTTTTGGGGCCTCCATCCTCACCAGCACCCACTGCCTTCTCCTCTGCAGGATTTCCTGTGCTGTTCCAGCCCAGCCCCTATTTCCCTGTGGTCTGCAGACACCCACCTCTCCTCTCCGCCCCGCTCTGACCCTGGCACTGCAATCATGTCACTGATGTCTCTCAAGCCTCTCTGAACGTCCCTTGAAACACAAAGCCATGGAGTGATCCCTCAGCATGGCCCCACATCATCACCCTTCCAGTGACATTTCTTCCTCCTCATGCCCAGTCTTGAGCTTTCAGGCTACAGTTTGAGGGAGTTTTTTCCCTCCTTTTCACTTTTTCGCTACCAAGGTCAACTCTATCATGTTGGAAATCACTTCCTCATGGAAAAGTCATCCATCAACTTTCTTGTGGCCTGTCACCATTGAGAAGAAGGAACCTCACCATCATCTTCCAAGGCACGTGCCAGCTTCATGGACAGACACGACCAAGTCACGTCCCTCCTGCTATGGAGTTGTGTGCTCACACAGAAGAGCCATCACAATCCCTTACACAAACCTCCTTCTTCCTCCATGGGCCCTACCAGGTGCTCAGGCAGAGAGGATCCCACAGTCAACACGTCAGCCTGGCACTTTCTGTCAGCCTCTCAGGGACACTGCGGATGTGATCCTGTGTGCACAGATCCCAGCCAGAAATCAAGGGCTGACCACCAGCTGCTTCAGGCAGAAGGCAGCACACCATTCCTTTCTGGGACACGCTCCTGGGGCTGGCCTGTCAACTCCACACACACAAGTGACCTCACAGCCACCTTCACAGCCTCGTGCCACCTGCAGGCCCATGAGGGCCTGAGGTAGAGCTGAGCTCATGGCAGCATTCCTACCCACCTCCTCCCTATGGCCTCAAGCCGATCAGTCACACGTCACCTCCTGTACAGACATCGCCTCACATTCATCACTGCATTACATGGATTTGCTCTAAGACTCCACCAGTCCTGCTCTGCCCTGCAGAGCCAAGTACCCAAAGTTTAGGGTTAGGGGAAGGGTTGAAAGTGAGGAGGGCAGAGCACAGGAGCAGGGTCTGTGGGTGTTGGGTGTTCAGGATAGGGATTGAGGGTTAGAACTCACCTTTAGGGGCAGAGATTAAGCAAAGGTTTAGTGAGAGGGCTTGGTGTTCTGCTAAGGTTTTCAGGACAGTGTTAGGGTACAGGCAAGCATTAAACATTAGAGTTTTGTTTTGGGCTGCAGTTTGGGCTAGCGTTAAATACAATATTATAATGCTAGCAATTAAAGCTTGGTTTTAGCATGAGTGGGAGAGTAAGTGTGGGAATCTGTGCAGTCCATTCCTTGGGAATGTTCTTGGCAGCAACAGTTAAAGAAGCCCTGAGCCTTCAGGCACTGCCATGAGGAGATCTCCATTAGCAATAGACTTGCTGTGGTGGAAACAGTCTGTGTGACAGAAGTGCCCACTGCGTGTCCTTGCTTGTGTTTGCAGCCACACAGCAGCACTGTCACCAAGCCACAGGAGCTGCAAGGCTAAGGGTCTATGGGGTTGACTTTCAGCTCAACACAGCACCACCACACCACTGAATTCTGTCTCTCAGTGCAACACTGAGCCTTTTCTTGAAAAGTTTCTGTCTCACCTCTGTTGGCTGTTCCATTCCTGAGATGGAAGTGGCACCTGATTCAGGAAGGAGAAGGACACAGAGCTCTGCAGGAGGACCTGCACCACCTGCCCAGCAGCTCTGCGCTACCCCACAGTTGCACTTCCTACCTACAAATTCATGCTCCAGAATGTCTCCTGAGAGACCTGGGCAACCTTTCCTGGGCTCTCATGTGTGCTTCAGCTACCCTAGGGCATCATGGAGGCATGGCCCACCTCTGTGTTGCAAATGGAAAGAAGACTGAAGGGAGACTTCAGGGAAAAGTTTAAGTCTTTGAGATGAGAACCCATAACCAAGACATTTGCTTACACAAGGTCTCACAGGGACTGAGGAAGAGGGGATCTGACAACTGACATGCAAACCAGGTGCTGCTGCTGGCCTGTCAGAGGCACTGACAGATGTCAGCCTGAAAGCACAGACCCCAGCCAGGAGCCAAGGGATGGCCCGTCAGCTATTGCAGGCTGCAGTCACCGCACAGTTTGATGAACAGCTGTATGCTTCCTGCTGGATTATGGGGTGCTGAGAACAGCTGACCCCGAAAGCTCCATAAATGTCCCACAAGAAGGAAGACAGACAAAGTCATTGCACTCCCGTTGTTTGGATAAGCTTCACAGAGATCCTGGTTCCTTATGTACACTGTGACGGGGCAGCACTGCATAGGTACAAACTGAGTAGTAATTGATGTGGATAATGACATTTAAGTGAAAAACATTAGAATACATAAAACACAAAACAAAACATTCAATAAATTAGACTTAGAAAATGAATACATAAACCACGTAAGACAGTTTGATTCTGTTAAAATCTGCATTACAACTCTTAGATAGAAAAAGGTGGGCAGTTTATTGCTTTTGAAACGCATTTGGTCATCATATTCTGCAGAGCATCTTTGAGCTCCTGGTTCCTCATGCTGTAGATGAGAGGGTTCACTGCTGGAGGCACCACTGAGTATAGAAATGACACCACCAGGTCCAGAGTTGGGGAGGAGATGGAGGGTGGCTTCAAATAGGCAACCATGCCTGTGGTGAGAAACAGGGAGACCACAGCCAGGTGAGGGAGGCACGTGGAGAAGGCTTTGTGCCGTCCCTGCTCAGAGGGCATCCTCAGCACGGTCCTGAAAATCGGCATGTAGGACACAACAATGAAAACAAAGCACCCAAAAACCAGAAGGGCACTAAGCATAATAAGTCCAACTTCCCTGAGGTAGGCATCTGTGCATGAGAGCTCTAGGATCTGGGGGATTTCACAGAAGAAGTGAACCACAGCATTGCCTTGGCAGAGAGGCAGTGAAAATGTACTGGCAGTGTGCAGCAAAGCATTCAGAATCCCAGTGCCCCAGGCAGCTGCTGCCATGGTGGCACAAGCTCTGCTGTCCATCAAGGTCCCATAGTGCAGGGGCTTGCAGATGGCAACATAGCGGTCATAGGACATGATGGTGAGAATGAAATACTCTGCTGAAAATAAAAAAGAAAAGAAAAAGACCTGTGCAGCACATCCTGCGTAGGAGATGGTCCTGGTGTCCCAGAGGGCATTGGCCATGGCTTTGGGCAGAGTGGTGGAGATGCAGCCCAGGTCGAGGAGGGCGAGGTTAAGGAGAAAGAAGTACATGGGGGTGTGCAGGCGGTGGTGACAGGCTACGGCTGTGCTGATGAGGCCGTTGCCCAGGAGGGCAGCCAGGTAGATGGCCAGCAAGAGCCAGAAGTGCAGGAGCTGCAGCTGCCGCGTGTCTGCCAACGCCAGCAGGAGGAACTCGCTGATGGAGCTGCTGTTGGGCATCTGCAGTTCCTGAGCATGGAGTCCTGTCTGAGGAAGGAAAAATGGGAAAATGTTAATTCAGAGCTCTCCAAAAAAAGCCGTCTCCATGTCTTCTGAATACTCCCAGACTGCCTCCATCCTTTCTACAAGATCTTTGAACTCGGAGAGCTGCAGGCTGTGGATGAGTCAACTCTGTTCTACAGCAATAAAACAATTTAAAAACAGAGTGATCTCAGGTTAATAACCTGAGGTATCAAAGAGCTTTCCACAAATTTCTCAAAACTGGACAGCGCACTCTGTCAGTATATTTTCTTCAGTTGCCCCAGCATTCATGAAAAGTGTTTTTAAGGTAGAAATCCTTGATCATTGTGAGGCACTTCAAGTGTCAGTGTCACTTCTGATGTCAGAGAGGCAAAGTGCATACCCCTCACTTCCAAGTGATTGGTCTACGTGATCTGCACTGTGTTTGCACCACTGGAGGATGGTCACACTCTAGGAGTTAACCTGACAAGACGCTGGTTGCCAGTAAGAGCAGAGGTTAGTTGTGCAGAACTCCAAGTCTCTCGTCTTCCTTACCATACCAGGGGAAGATCTCAGCTCTCCCTTTCTCTGCAGGGACACTGCCATCCAGCAGCATTTCCATGGCCTTAACACTGAGGCATCTTCTCTGGGGTGCTGCTGGATAACACGGAGCTGCCATGGCAGAGCTGCAATATTTTGCAGGGCTGACTTCAGCCCAGGAGGAACCACAGGAGCAGAGTCAAAAGCCCAGAACGTGGGGTGTCCTAGAAAGAGAGTCAGCTCATTCCTAGCCCTAGAGACAGCGTTTATCAAAGGGTGCCTGAGCCCCTTCTGAATCCCCATCCCACACTGTGCAACTCTTCATCAAGTTCTCATGGCACTAGGAATGGATGCACAGGCTGATAGTGAAAACAGGCCAGGGGGTTGCTGCAGGGAAGGTATGTGCACTGCAGGGTGGCAGTGAGGTGCCCATTTTCCTCTCCCAGCCTTTGCAGTCAGCACTCTCCTCTCCCTCCCTGGCCATGTCTCTGTTGCCTGCAACTGTCCCTGCCTGCAGCCGCTTCTCCGTCCCCACATCCTCTCCCTGGAGCTCACAGAGCACATCAAAACTGCTGTATGCTCAGCTCTGTCCTGCAGTCCCCTACTGCCCCTGCACATCATCCTTGGGGCACAGCAGGGACCTGCTCTGCAGGACAGCCCTGGGCACCCAGCTGCAGCCCCGGCTGCACAGCCTGCAACCATTACGGGACTCATAGCCCTCAGGTCTGTGCTCTGATGTTGCAGCATGGAAGCCCTCAGCTGGAGCAGGTCTTTTTCATGATAATGAAACAGATTTTATGCAGCCTAACCTGCAATGCGATATCTCAAATTTAGTAATCCCTCCAGTAAAAGCCACTACGTTGCCTGCAGTGAGAGACTTACCTTGTCAAGGGCTGTGAGAAATGCTCTTTCAGTGAACTCACAGCCTGCTAACGTGCCACACAGCCTGTAAGCTTTTCTTCTTCTGTCCTATCACCTGCAGATCATGCCCCCAGCCCTGCTGTGTACTGCACAAGAGCTGCTCCTGTGTACAGCTTTCTCTGCAGTGCTGCCCACTTGTATGAGCTCCTTGAGTCCCAGGAGCCCGGCCCAGCTCAGCAGCAGACAATGTGATTTCCTTCTCTCCATGGAGATATCCATGACTCTCCTGAACTAAGAGTTCCTGCAGTGCAGCAGGGTCATCACTACAGAACACACTTCAAAGTCAGCTCAATTAATCAACACAATTCCTGAAGCACGGTTGCTCCTACAAGAAAAAAAATTGATCATGAGAGAAACAAATGGTAAATCTGGAAATCCTCCATTCATGACTTGTAAATGCAGTCATAACATTACAGAATCATAGAAAAGTTTCGGCTGGAGGAGACTTTGAAGATCACCTAGTTCCAATCCCCCAGCCATGGGCAGCGTTGCCAACTACCAGATCAGTCTGCCCAGAATCGCATCCATTCTGACCTTGAATGCCTCCAAGGATGGGGCATTCACAGCCTCTTGTGATAATATTTTCCAGTGCCTGTGTGTAAAAAATGTCTTTCTAACATCTAATCTCTGTCCCCCCTTTTTAATTTTGAAGCCATTTCCCTTTGATCTGATTTTATCAGACCATCTCATCCTACATGTAGGTTTAGACATCTTATCCACTGTTGGAAACCCTGGGATTGAAATGGGATCAGTTCCTCACAGAATCGTGGGAGCTGGAAGTGTTCTTAGCTGAGTTCAGATGTACACAGTGAGGTGTCTGTGTGTGAGCCCCTCATCTGAATCCTTGCTCTTTATTCAACAGGGACTGCACTGCTCACACACAGACACTCGGTGATGACCAAGGTGCCTGGGGTGATCCTAGCTGTGTGCTCGTGCTTGTAAACTGTGGTGGAAAATCTGTGAGACAGACAGCTCCTTCCTGAGCATCAGCTGAGGGCCAGAAGGGAGGTATTCCAGGCCATCCTAAATGCCACCACAGCCCTGTACTTGGGGCACCCACTGTGCCTTTTGCACCTGTCCCCATGGAGCATGTCGTGTCATTCTGCTGACCAAATGGATGAGCTCAGAACACAAGAGCCAGATCTTCCTCTCTGCTCCATCTGTGGCATAGTCTGGAGTTCAAGGCATTACAAAGCTATGACACATCTACCTTCTTTCACTGATGACACCTTACTAGTTTGCTCTGGGCTCTCATGTGGATGGCATCAGAAGAAGTCTAGGGTCCTGCCAGTTCCCAGCTGACAGAAAGATGGCAAACATTGTCCTTATTTTAAACACGAGGAATTAAGAGGACATAGGTAATTACAGAGCTGTCATTCTCAATTCACTACCTGTTAAACCTAGGGAGAAAATGGTACTGGGAGTTACTGAGAAACACCTGAAGGACAACTCTGTCATTGGTCACAGCCAACACAAGTCCATGAGGGGAAGGTCCTGTTTAACTTCATGTCCCTTTATGACAGCATCACCCATTGAGTTGAGCAAGGGAAGCCAGTTGAGGTTATCCTTGAGGATTTCAATAGAGTATAGAGAGAATAGTTTGACACTATTTCTCACAGCATCCTTCTGGGCCAAATGTTCTGCACAGGGCTACACAGAAACATATTTTGATGGGTGAGCAGTTGGCCAATGGGTTGGACCAAAGGATTAAAGTAAATAGGGTTCCATCAGGCTTTCTGATGATCACTAGCAGGGTTCCCTAGGACTCCATTTTAGGGCCATATCTCTTTAATCTTTTGTGAATGACTTGCATGTAGGAGTAGGTGTTTTGAGCAAGTTTGCTGGTGATACCAAATTTGGAGAAGCTGTTCCGTTCACTGAGGTTGGAGAAGACTTTCAGAGAGATGGAACAAGTTAGAGAACGAGTTAAGCACCAACGACAAATGAAATATAAGAAGAAATAGTGCCTGATTCTGCACCTGGGTAGGGGCAACTGTGGGCATACACACCGACTGGGGAATGGGATACTGCAGAGCTGTCCCACTGAAAGGGATTGGGGGTCCTGGTCAACCTCAAATCAAACATGAGTCAGCAGTGTGCCCAGGCAGCCAGGAAGGCCAGCTGTCCTCTGGGTGCATTGAGCATGGCATCGCCAGCTGGGTGAGGGAAGGGATTGTCCTGCTCTGCTCTGCACTGCTGCACCTTCACCTGGAGCACTGGGTGCACTTCTGGGCACTGCAGAACATAAAGAACATAAAGAACATAAAGAACGTAAACTATTGGAGACTATCTAAAGGAGAGCACTAGAACTGAGAAATATGAAGTTCAAAGTTTCATTGTGACTGACTGCTTGTTCACTCTGGGCCCTCCTCACATCCCACATCCTGGGATGAGACACACTGCCCATGGGACTTGGGCCTCACGGCATCCTTGCACCCCATGCAGAGTCGGGCAGCTGCTGTCCCACAGTCTTTCATTTGACATCAGACAAACCTCCATCCCACTGCCCCAGGAAGGGCCCTGAGCCAGCAGGAGGGACACGATCTCCCTGCCAAGGCTCTGGGGATCAGGCCTTGGCCTTTCTGCTTCACAAGACAAAGGAGGCTTTGCTCAGCATCACAGCCACCATCCCAGTGCCTTGGTCTGCCTGCAATCATGGCTTCCAATTATCTGCTCTAACAAGTCCCTGGGGAAGCTTGCTTGTCAATGGCCCTCAGTGGGGCCCATTAATACTCCAAGAAACTTCACTGTTCCTTCTGACTTTGTCTTCTTGGGCACTTCATGCAATCTTCTCTGTGCACTGGAGGTTGATGGACTCAGCAGCAAATGCCCCGTGGGGCCCATTACAACCTGCAGAGCCCTCCTGTGCCTTGTGCCTTCCTCTCATCTTCTTCAGGTGTTCAGAATGTGTGCAGCAAACTGGAGAGTTATCTGGAGAGAGCTAAAAGAAGAAGAGAATGATGGGCATTTATGAAGACTATTTATTTATTTATTTATAGTTGAGTTTAAACAAGAAGTTGCAGCAGCACTTTGTAAGTGATACTGATCCAGGATGTCTGCTAATGAGCTTTGTCCTGTCACTGTGTTGACAAATGTCCTCCTCAGCTACCCCACAACATTTCTACTCCCATTGGCCCCATGGGACTTGCATCACTTATCCTCCCATCACACTTCTCCTCTGCAGTCACATTCTCAGTGTTAAACCTCCTTTGCACCAACTCCCACTGGCTTTTTCAGAGAACCAGCTGCACACGAGAAATGAAAGATTTTTTTTTTTTTTTCCCCCAACAAACAGTTGTAAACATGATGCAATTGAATGAACAGTAGAACTATGTAATTAACTGCATGCCTTGTCCAAGCCACAACTAATGAGTTTTGTCTTTCACTGGGAATATTAGTACAAGAAATACGTTAGGCAGAGATAGGAAGGCATAGATAGAATCACAGTTAAGGAGTTGATCAAAGAGTCCATCAGACTTTGAGAGGTGTTGCAAGTTCCAATAATCTCCCTGAAGTTCACAGATCAGCCAGATAATTGGGAGGTATCTGAGTGAACACAGAGCAAGGGAAGGAAAAATGTGTAGAGCAGTGGGAAGAGCATGTGTCCAGATGGCCTGCAGAAAACTTGCCCTGAACCATGGTCATTGATTTAGGAGAGCTGGAGACACCTGGAGGATGAGGGACATCAAATACGCAGCAGGGTAGAGCAGCGGTGGATGCTGGGCATTGGTCACAGGGCATTGGCACTGGCACCAATTCCTCAGAGAATCAGCTGTACCTGGGCAATGAAAGATTTCTTTTTTTTCCAACAAACAGAATTTCCTCATAATGAACAATGAAACACAGTCTGTGTCCCTGTACCTGAAGGCATGTGTTTCCTGCTAACATAGTTCTGCAAAATATGTTTTGAACAGACCCTGCCACTCCCCAGAATTTCCCTGCCGAGAACTGTCCATGACAGCTCTCAGTGTTTCCAGTAACTGAGTCACACTGTGGTACCGAGATCTTCTTATGTTCTCAGACCTTGTTTTAGAAGGTCACATGCAGCACTAGGACACTCTGCATTGCTCCCAGCTGACCACTGCTTGTTTCCAATTCCTATATATGCATTCTTTCTGAACCGTACACTTGACAGACACTTGAAGAAGCCAAGGTGTGCTCTCCTGAAACCCAAAGGTGTGAACTTGACTTTTGCCCTCCCTTCAGACTCCACAGCTCCACCATCCCATGGCCACTGCAGCCCATCTTCACTTTGACCTTCAAATTCTCCACCAGCCCTTCCTTGCCGGTGAGTATGAGATGCAGCAGAGCACCTCTCCTCTTTGGTTCCTCTAAGGTTTGGTGAAGAAACTGTCAGCTGTGCTCTCCAGGGATATCCTGGATCTTGTATGCCCTGCTGTGCTGTCCCTGCAGCAGATACTGTAGTGGAAAAGGCCCCCAAAGGGGACAAGGGCCTGACAACATGAGGCTCCCATCTGTCTGCAGAGGGCACCTTCCACTTGCTCTTCCTGATCAGGAAGCCAGGAGCAGACACTGTTGGTCTCCTCTCTTTGCCATTGCCATTCACTCTGACCTGGCTGCTCTGCCATCCCAAGGAAGAGTTCAGTGCACTCTCACAGAGGGCAATTGCTCTTCCTTGTTTCCTCTCCCATCTATCATAAAGACTTGTGCTACAGTCCAGCTGTGGAAGCCATTAAACCACGTCCCTGTGATCCAAACAAGAGCTCAGACCTGCAAGTGTACAAAGCTCTCTAGCCCAGCACATACTGGTGATCTCATTCGTGTAAAAGCACATAAGAAAACATCCTGTTCAGGAGGCATTACTGGATTCAGTGCATCCATGGTATCTATGAAGGTGGCACATAATCATTGGACCCATTGTAGGGCGCCAAGTTGTCCAAGCAGCATGGACACTCCTGGACGTGTCTTTCCTGAAGGCCCTGTGCTGCATTTGCAGCTGCATGTGAGGGTGCTGGACAGCCCAGGGAACTGGCATGACACTAGGCTGCTTCTGACGTCATTCACATGAGAGCACATAGAAAACTGAGGCTTCTTCAGGTGAAGAACACAGATGTGTGTCAGCTCTGTAGTGCCTTGAGCTCCAGAATAGGCAGCAGATGGAGAACAGAGGAAGATCTGCCTCTTCTTTTGTGAGCTCAGCCATTTAGTCAGCTGCACAACTCTGCCCGCTCCATGGAGATGAGTAAAAAAGACATACTCCAGTGCCCTAAATGCAGTGGTCTGTTGTCATTTAGGATGGCCAAGAATAGCTCTAACCCCTCTCTGGCCCTCATCTGATGCTCAGGAAGGAGGTGTCTATCTCAGGAATTTCCCACACACTTTACAAGCACTAGCACACATCCAGGAGCACCCCAGGCATCTTGGTCATCACCCAGGGTCTGTGTGTGAGCAACTGACTCTCCACTGGGGAACCAAGTACTCACAGCAGAGCTCACATGCAGGCAACTCCTTGTGCACACCTGAACTGAGCCAGAGGAATCCCAAAGCTATTTCCACCATAGGGTTTTCATCTAGGGATGAGATGCCAGCACTGCCTCAACTGGATCACTGCCCTGCCCAGGGCAAGTCCACCCCTCCCTGTCCTTGCCTGTGTGCTCTTTTTGTTACAGCAACACTCACTGGAGGAGTAACCGTATGTCTGGAATTAGTCACTGTCCAGTGGACATTTGGTGGTTGATGCAGCAGATTTCAGAGTACAATCATGACACTGCTGTCTTTCAGGAGCTGTTGGCCACGGAGACCCAGGGACATCTCAGGGGAGATCAGTGGAAGGATAGATGTGAAATCCTCTGCTGCTGAGCTGGGCTGAGCCCCTGGGAAACAGGGAGCTCCTACAAGTGGGCAGCGCTGCAGAGACACAGCTCTGACTAAGAGCAGCTCCCGTGTACTGTGCATCAGCACTAGGGGCACGTTCTGCAGGTGACATGAGGATGGAAGAGAAAGGAGAGAGAGATTACAGGATGTGTGGGGTGTGAGCAGGCTGCGACCTCACTGCAGGAGCATTGCTTCCAGCCACTGACACGATAAGTCTCTCACCATACGTAATGCAAACACTTTCCCAACAGGGATCACCAAATCTGGCACATCCCAGTGCAGACCAGGCTGCATACACCCAGTGTTTCTTTATCATGGAATAAGAGCTGTTCCAGATGAGGGCTTCCCTGCTGCAGTGTGAGTGCACAGCTCTGAGGGCACATCAAGAGAGAATCCTAACGTGCATTTTACCTCCCTGCTTTGCTCTAACGTATATATTCTTTCAATGAACCCATGGGAGTTCTCTTAGGTTCCCTTTTTCACTTGAAATAATGAACATGCCCTTAGATAGTGCCCTGCAAACGGGGTGGGTTCTGGACAGCAAATCGGAATGCAGAGAGTTTGGGCTGGTGTCTGTATGCTCAGTCAGGGAAATGACAGGAAAACAGCTCCCAGGATGAAAATCTGCAGACCACAGAGATATGATCAGGGAATTTCCCCCTTCAGTGCAGGGACCTTCCTCTGAGCAAGCTCCCACCTAGAAACGCCTCTGCCCACATGACCATGGGGTCCGATGCATGAACCACCACCTGTGCAGGCAGAGCTCCAGCAGAGCAGAGCAGCATCTCCCCAGGCACGTGTCCATCACCCTCTGCAGTGCACAGGGGCTGAGAGCCACTGCCTGGGGCTGTGGGCAATGCAGTCTGTGAGGCTGGGAAGGAGCTGGCTTTCCCTTAATGAGATGCCATCATTAGGACACATCTCCCTAAGGTGCCCTTCAGAGCCATGAGCTGACGTTCAGAATGCAAATCTTTCTCCTAGTCAGGAGATAAGAGTGCAGGGAAGAAGCAGAGAGATGCAATATGCAAATGCTGTGGGGTTGGTGAAATCAGTGTTAGGGGTCATTTGCAAGATGTGTGGTGATGAGGCAATGCTGAAGTACATTGAGAAATGGTGAATACACAGTGATGGGCAGTGGACTCTGTTTTCTGAGCTGGGTCTGACTTCTGAACTTTATGGGAATGCAATTGTCTTGCATCTGCTAAGTAATCAAGCTCAGAGCGATTGAGAAGAAATCCAGGGTAAGCTCCCCTTCCCCTGCACTAAGCAGCAGAGAATCCCTTTGCCTCGCAGGTCTTACAGCTGTTCAGACTTCAGCAAAAACTCCCTAGGCATGGTGAGCAGGATGAGAATTTGTAGGAAAAAGCAATCCCTAGAACTGCAATTTTTGACCCACATATTTTTGGCATTAAGGTTCAGATGCCGACGAGCACTTCTGTAATAGGATTGATATCTGATATATACTGAAACAAAAATCTGCCCACACATGATCACCACGTTGCTATTACACACAGGGACAGATCTGCTTCATTGAGATAAAAAGTGCAGAGTCCCTCATGCCAAACTCGACCTCATGAAATGTAGATCACATCATGGAGCTGAATGAACACAGCCCACATAGAAAGACTTGTCCTTGACTTTTACTCTCCTTGAGCAGGTCCTGGTGCCCAGAAGAACTGCAGATGCCCAACAGCAGCTCCATCAGCGAGTTCCTCCTGCTGGCGTTGGCAGACACGCGGCAGCTGCAGCTCCTGCACTTCTGCCTCTTGCTGGCCATCTATCTGGCTGCCCTCCTGGGCAACGGCTTCATCAGCACAGCCGTAGCCTGCCACCACCGCCTGCACACCCCCATGTACTTCTTCCTCCTCAACCTCGCCCTCCTCGACCTGGGCTGCATCTCCACCACTCTCCCCAAAGCCATGGCCAATGCCCTCTGGGACACCAGGCACATCTCCTATGCTGGATGTGTTGCACAGACCTTCCTGTTTGTCTTTCTGCTATCAGCAGAATATTTCCTTCTCACCATCATGTCCTATGACCGTTACATTGCCATCTGCAAGCCCCTGCACTACGGGACCTTGATGGACAGCAGAGCTTGTGCCAGCATGGCAGCAGCTGCCTGGGGCACTGTGATTCTCTATTCCCTGCTGCACACTGCCACTGCATTTTCACTGCCCCTCTGCCATGGCAATGCTGTGGATCAGTTCTTCTGTGAAATTGCCCAGATACTCAAACTCTCCGGCTCAAAATCAGACTACCTCAGGGAAACTGTGAATATCTATTTTAGTCTTTGTTTAATTTCTGGGTGCTTTGTATTCATTGTGCTGTCCTATGTGCAGATCTTCAGGGCCGTGCTGAGGATGCCCTCTGAGCATGGACGGCACAAAGCCTTCTCCACGTGCCTCCCTCACCTGGCTGTGGTCTCTGTGTTTGTCAGCACTGGCATGGTTGCCTACCTGAAGCCCCCCTCAATCTCTTCTCCATCCCTGGACCTGGTGGTGTCATTTCTGTACTCGGTGGTGCCTCCAGCTCTGAATCCCCTCATCTACAGCATGAGGAATCAGGAGCTGAAGAGTGCGCTCAGGAAAATACTCCATTATTCATTGTGTCTCCATCAGAACAATATTCATCATACTCTCAAGACTGCAAAATAGTTAGGAGAAGTGTGATTAATTTTATGTGATGTTTCATTTTTTCTTCGTATTTGTTTGCCATACCTATAATAAATTTAATTCCAATTAAATAATATTCATCATCAGTCTTCATGTTTACTTATTTTTACTTCCATGTGTTGAACCTATTGTACTTAAGGAACCAGGTTCTGTGAGTAGATAAAGAAATCAACACAGGATCATTTGTTTTGCCTCCCATCCAGTATGGATCATCAGCAGAAGCTCATAATCTAAGACACAAATGCCACAAGGAGCAGCAGTGTCCCTGAGGCATGTCTGTCATTGCCTGAAGGGGACTTTCTGCTGCCTTTGAGTTGTGCTGCCGCTTCCCTGGTGCCACGGCCATGGGCAGCAGCAGGACATGCTCTTTTCAGTGCTGCTCTCTATGTTCCCATCTGTTCTCTTGTGTCCATCCATTTGTGTCAGCTCTCAGTTCTGGTGCAATTGGTGACAGTGCTGTTGTCTCCATGGTGGCATCCCTATGACTGCAGGCAGGCAGGCAGTGTGCAGCACTGTGCCACAGCTGGCTTCCTTGCTTGGACCTTCATAACAGAAGGGGCTGCTCAGGGCTGGGCCAGAGGACTGAACACCCCTTCCAAATCTGTGCCAAGAATACAGCCAAGAGTTGTCCTCTTGCTTTCCTGGGCTTCTGCATGGTTCAAAGTCCCAGGGTGATCAATGAGGACCAAAGGATGGACGAGAGCTCCCTTCTTGGTTGTACATGGCCCAGCAAACGGTAACGGGTCTTGAACAGGAGTGTGTGGGACTGTCCTGCTGCTGTGGGGCTGATGGCAGATGCTGTCCTGGAGAGGAATCTGGAGCAGCCTGGAGATGCCAGGGGATCTCCAGAGACAGTGTAAGACACAATGCAAGCGTAAGGCAAAGAATAATTCCTTATGCAATAACAGACCACTGATTCAAAGGAACAGGGAAGCCTGAGGAGCCCACAGGCAAATGAAGGCTCTGCAGTGGTGCTGCTGAGCCAGCTGGGCAAATGGAGAGAGACTCAGCAGTAGAGATCCCATCCAGCTGGGACTGCCTCCCACCCTGAGCAGCACAGGGTCAGCCCGGTGCCTCAGGGCACCACAGCTCCCTCACTCTGCAGAGCAGCTCCACTAGCTCAGGGCCCTGCACATAGCATGGGGAGGGAAGCAGGAGGGAACAGGGAGCTGCTGCCAGACCAGCAAGGACACACTGCCCTCAGCAAGGCTCTCTCTGGGAGGATAGCAGGCCTGGAGAGGGGCTATGAAGCATTTCTGTGTGTTCAGGAATGGACGAATGAGCAGGAATATGCTCTGCTAGCCCTCCTGCTGCAGGAGGCTGCACCAGAGAGGACCCACAGCCAGCACCTGGATGGAGCTCTGCCACCCGCCCTGCCCTCCCCTCTCCAGTGCTGTCACTGCTGATGCACTCCATGACCTCCCAGTGCTGCCGGCCGGCACATCTTGCAGGGGCCATTCAGGTGCTGCAGTGACAGTGAGCTCACATCACCACTCCAGCCACCTGTCCTCAGCCTGCCTCTCCCTTGCTCCTCTGCCCTGTCCTGTCCCTGCTGGGATGAGTGCTGTAGGGATGCGCTTCCTGTCCCCACGTTGACTCCTCCCAGCTGCCAGCCTGGCGGGCTCCTGGTGGTACTGATAGTGGACTTGATGGTGTGGAGCAGAGTCCAGAGGGAAAAGATGGTGTGAAGCAGCATTTTTGCAGTGGTGGCCTCCATGTTCATTTGGCAAGTGAGAACTTGTGCTCAGCGTGCTTGTGGCCTGGAGCTTCTACTCCAGCATTACCTGCATTGGTCATGGCACAGGAATGACATTTCATAGACCAGCGACCTAATTTGTTCCTCACGTTATGTCATAAGCCAGTGTCCTTCACTCTGACAGTGTTTGTATTGGGTCATGGATTAAACAAATTAAACTTCTTTTAGTTATTTGAGTCACAATCCAGTGCTCCCTATCATTTATTATTCAGTTAAAACACTCTTCCTATTAATGTTTATCATTTCATATCAATCGTATCCTATTGGAAGGGTGAATCACGCTGGCGGGATACGGCTGAAAAGAAGGTTCTCTTTTCAGAGAATTTGTATTTTGTTTTACTGTTGCTCATTTTAAAGTAGGAAGCAACATCCTGTGCCTGTGTGCAGACAGTTCTCTAAGGAAAGCAGGTAAAGGAATGGTGTAAAGGAACTGTACCATCCAGCTGCAGACTTCAGTGAATTCTGCTGTAGGGAAAAGTGATGCAAGTGCCAGGTGGCATACAGCAGACACGTCAGGCCTGGGGAGGTGAGCAGTCAGGTTGTCCGTACTGTGTCAGACCTCAAGCAATTGCTTTTCCTGCCTACGCAGATCTCCTTAGGAGACTCTGGATCAACATCAGTTGGTGAATGATGCTCCAAAAGCAACAAGATGCACTACTTTAAATCTGAAAACATTTTTATTGGGTGCCCTTTAAAATCTTCTTCCTTTACTACATTATTGTCATGGTTTTGTGATTTTTGGTTTTCGGTATTCCACATCATAACATCATGTGGGGCACTGGGAGTTTAACTGTTAATGCTCAAGCTCTGGGTACCTGCCTGGAAGAGAAGAACAACTACACTCCCCAGGGGACTTTGCGGGCACAGAGAGTCTTGAGATATAACTCCTGGCAAGGTCGCCTGATGCACTTTTCTTTGCCTGCTCTTCGCCGGCTCTCCTCCCTTTTCTCCCAGCTGCTCAACTGGACTGCGCATCTCACCTCAGCCCTCCGCATTGTGGTGAGGCCGATCCACCTTTTGGACATTCTCTCTCTCATTATATTTGATTTATTAGCTTCAAATTTAATTATATTGTATTATAGTGTGTTATCTTGCATTCCGATACTATATTTAGTAAATTAGTTTGTTTCTCCTCAGATCGTTGCTGCTGTTTCTAATTATTTTGGGGTCCCCTGTTCCCTTTTTCCGGAGGCGCGGATCTGCGGATCCCTCCGCCCCACTTGTCACAGAACTGGGCCGAACCAGCCCGTAAACCGTTGACAATTATGAAACCTCTCCACCTAGCTGTATAAATCTTGACTTTAAGCATATTATGAAACAGACATGGCTCACTGGAACCTTCTGCACTTCAGAAAGACGCGTGGTACATTTGATGCCAGGTCCATGAACCTCAGGTATAGAGTGGAGAATGTTGTAAGCACTTGAGAAAGAAAAGTTGGAAGAAAAAGATGAGGGATCTTGGCGTAATAATGGGGCACACTGAGGGACATCACCAATACAGCCTCCCCTTGCACTTGTTAGAGCACAGAATTGGAGGCAATGATTACAGTTAGGAAAAGCATTGTGCTGAGAAAGCTCCTGGATTGTTTGATGAAGGAGAAGGGTCAAGACATGACATCCACACATTGGAGGGGAGATCCATCGTATTGCAGGGAATGAGCTCAGGGCTTATCCTGAGGTTGATGTGGTGGGGCAGATTATACTCCATGTGAAGGACAGCAGTGTGACACCTCCCAGTCTCTGCACAGAGATGCAAGGAGGCACTGAGGACCCATTACCATAAGCATAATAAATCTCCTCACAAACCATGGCCAAGGGGACAAAGATTTCATTGCTTTTGGGGCCTCCATCCTCACCAGCACCCACTGCCTTCTCCTCTGCAGGATTTCCTGTGCTGTTCCAGCCCAGCCCCTATTTCCCTGTGGTCTGCAGACACCCACCTCTCCTCTCCGCCCCGCTCTGACCCTGGCACTGCAATCATGTCATTGATGTCTCTCAAGCCTCTCTGAACGTCCCTTGAAACACAAAGCCATGGAGTGATCCCTCAACATGGCCCCACATCATCACCCTTCCAGTGACATTTCTTCCTCCTCATGCCCAGCCTTGAGCTTTCAGGCTACAGTTTGAGGGAGTTTTTTCCCTCCTTTTCACATTTCCGCTACCAAGGTCAACTCTATCATGTTGGAAATCACTTCCTCATAGAAAAGTCATCCATCAACTTTCTTGTGGCCTGTCACCATTGAGAAGAAGGAACCTCACCATCATCTTCCAAGGCACGTGCCAGCTTCATGGACAGACACGACCAAGTCACGTCCCTCCTGCTATGGAGTTGTGTGCTCACACAGAAGAGCCATCACAATCCCTTACACAAACCTCCTTCTTCCTCCATGGGCCCTACCAGGTGCTCAGGCAGAGAGGATCCCACAGCCAACACGTCAACCTGGCGCTTTCTGTCGGCCTCTCAGGGACACTGCGGATGTGATCCTGTGTGCACAGATCCCAGCCAGAAGTCAAGGGCTGACCACCAGCTGCTTCAGGCAGAAGGCAGCACACCATTCCTTTCTGGGACACGCTCCTGGGGCTGGCCTGTCAACTCCACACACACAAGTGACCTCACAGCCACCTTCACAGCCTCGTGCCACCTGCAGGCCCATGAGGGCCTGAGGTAGAGCTGAGCTCATGGCAGCATTCCTACCCACCTCCTCCTTATGGCCTCAAGCCGATCAGTCACACATCACCTCCTGTACAGACATCGCCTCACATTCATCACTGCATTACATGGATTTGCTCTAAGACTCCACCATTCCTGCTCTGCCCTGCAGAGCCAGGTATCCAAAGTTTAGGGTTAGGGGAGAGGTTGAAGGTGAGGAGGGCAGAGCACAGGAGCAGGGTCTGTGGGTGTTGGGTGTGTGTTCAGGATAGGGGTTAAGGGTTAGAACTCACCTTTTGGGGCAGAGAGGGTTAGAACTCACCTTTTGCACTGCAGTTTGGGCTAGCGTTAAATACAGTATTATAATGCTAGCAATTAAAGCTTGGTTTTAGCATGAGTGGGAGAGTAAGGCTGGAAATCTGTGCAGTCCATTCCTTGGGAATGTTCTTGTCAGCGACAATTAAAGAAGCCCTGAGCCTTCAGGCACTTCCGTGAGCAGATCTCCATTAACGATAGACTTGCTGTGGTGGAAACAGTCTGTGTGACAGAAGTGCCCACTGCGTGTCCTTGCTTGTGTTTGCAGCCACACAGCAGCACTGTCACCAAACCACAGGAGCTGCAAGGCTAAGGGGCTATGGGGTTGAGTTTCAGCTCAACACACCACCACCACACCACTGAATTCTGTCTCTCAGTGCAACACTGAGCCTTTTCTTGAAAAGCTTCTGTCTCACCTCTGTTGGCTGTTCCGTTCCTGAGATGGAAGTGGCACGTGACTCAGGAAGGAGAAGGACACAGAGCTCTGCAGGAGGACCTGCACCACCTGCCCAGCAGCTCTGCGCTACCCCACAGTTGCACTTCCTACCTACAAATTCATGCTCCAGAATGTCTCCTGAGAGACCTGGGCCACCTTTCCTGGGCTCTCATGTGTGCTTCAGCTACCATAGGGTGTCCTGGAAGCAGTTCTCACTCTCTGTGTTGTGGGAACGTAAGGAAAAACTGTTCAGAGCAGCAGCTCTGGAGTCACGGGGGCTGCACAGAGCAGCAGCTGCGGAGCAAGATAAGCGGCATGAGAACCAAGGACACCTTTGAAGAAGAAAGAACATCTCACGGCTCTGATTGGCTAAGCACCTGTGTGAACGGTTAAGGAGTGTTTTGCAGAATGCTCTGTTAACATAAAGTAGTGCTTAACAATAAAGCAGACAAATGCCACTTCAAGGGTATTAGAGGAATTTCCAATCATGAGCTTCGCTTTTGCAATATGTATGAGCTAATTATTTCATGTATAAATAGCCACGATATACTTAATAAAGTTGAGGCTTGTTGACCATGATAGCATGAGACTTGTGTCCCGTGGTCTTTTCTCCAACAAATGGTGACCCCGACGTGATAAGGAAATTCGGGTCCCTAAGCAGCGGGGACGGCAAAAGCACTCCGAGAAAGAAGAAGTGCCGTGCCTCAGGACACTCTGTGAGACCTGACCGACGTCCGGACACCACGCTAAGAGAGAGGGACTACGTTGGGTTCGGGTCCCGCAGCTAGACGGACGACGAAAGAGTGAAAATTTTTGTGAAACTCCGCGCCCCGAGCGACCACAGCGGTGGGTCTCGGCCGATACGTGCTGCCGAAGCTTGGAAGGTCTGCAACGGTACCGACGTGAGTATGGACAGGCAAGCAGCATATGAATTATTTACCGTCTTCTTGAGGAAGCGGCAGTTTAAAGGAATAGATTTAGATAAGGATCTCCCTGTGTTGTTAAGTCATGCAGTTTCTTGTGGGTTTTTTACGAACCCCCATTCTGTACATACTTTAGCAGAGTGGAGACGTTATGGGGATAAAGTGTGGGAGTTAGTTTTGGAGGAAGATAAGTCAGCGAAAAAAAAAAAAAAAAGAAAAAAAAAGAAAAAAAAAAAAGAAAAAGAAAAAGAAAAAAAAAAAAAAGAGTAAATTATGGAAACCGGTACATAACAAATTGTTGATGTCCCAGGCCGAGGAAAGGGCGGCACAGGGTGCTCAAGCGGCGCAGCAGCAAAACCTTGATTATGAGCTCACCCATTACACCCCCCCCCTCCTCCTTCCTCTACGGTGCTAACTATACCGCCACCTCTATCTGAGCCCTCAGCACCCCCATGCGAGTCCCCAGACACTAGCAGCTCTGCATCTGCCGCAGGGGAGGAACCTCGGCGTACCCCCCCCCCCCCCTCAGGTCTCTGTGCAGGCGCCGTGGAACTCCAAACCTGTCCCGGGGCCGAGCCGGACCTGGCAGAGGCTATAGTTCGGGGAAGGCGGGAGATGTGGTCCATGTTAACCAAACAGGGAATGGAGGAGGGTTATGCCGACCTCTTACAGGCAGCAACGGAACAGCTGGCGTTCCCGGTGGTATATACGCCCTCACCACAAGGGGGGATGAACGCTACAATCCATAATTTGGATTGGAAAATGCTCTCTCAGTTGCGCGCCACAGTAGGGTCTTATGGGGTGACTAGTGAGCCAGTTAAACAAATGCTGGACTACATCTTTAGTGCAAATACTCTCCTGCCTGCAGATATTAAGGCGATAGCTAGGCTAATATATACCCCCCATCAGCTGCTCTTGTTTAACGCCCATTGGCAGCATGAGGCTACAATATCTGCCACAGTGCAAAGGGGTCCTGGGGATCCGCTAGCAGGGGTTACAGTTGATCATCTAATGGGTCTAGGTCAATGGATACGGGTGGAGGCACAGGCACTTGCTGGCCCTGATATTTGTCGGGAAAGTATGGATACAGCCAGGAGAGCCATGAATAAGATAAAAGCCCCTGGAGGCACGCCTATGTATATGGGCATAAAGCAAGGACGGGATGAGCCGTTAAGTGACTTTGTGGACAAGATTATGGAGGCCATAAAAAGGGCTAATGTGCCCGAGCACATGCAGGGAGCTTTGCTTAGACAATGTGTATTGCAGAATGGTAATTCTTCAACCCGATCCCTTGTTGGCACTATGCCTGGGGATTGGACGCTTCCAGACCTGTTAGAGAAGGCTGCTTCTATCCCGACGGGATCGCAAGCCCTGTTAGTCAATGCTTTGCAGTCATTAGGGGAAGGGCTGAGAGAACAGGCAAGGGTTTTTCAGAGTCAGTCACAATCAGCACACTCACAGGTGATAGCAGCCCTTGCGCCCTTCCAAGCGGCACCCACGGCAGTCCCTCGCTCCTCTGACAGTTCCTGCCTGAAGTGCTTTCACTGTGGAAGTACGGGACATGTTCGTCGTGAGCGCCGAGCGACTGGGATTTGATGTGGCAAGTGTCAGTCCAACACGCATAACGCCACAGCCTGCCGTTGGAAGTCGGGAAACAGGAGGAGCAGCGCGAACAGCGGCCGCGCCCGGACACAAATGGCCGCTGCAGCATCAACAACTCCCACCAACAGCAGCTCCAACCAGCCACCAGAGGGAGCCTCGGCTTGGACCTGGCAGCCTCAGTAGATGTCACTATCCTGACAAGCCAGCCCCATCGAGTTCCCACTGGGGTATTTGGTCCTATCGTCATCCAGGGCCGAGAAACAGGAGGACTTTTGTTAGGAAGGTCATCTGCAAGCATAATGGGGTTATTCGTATTACCTGGGGTGATCGATGCTGATTTCCAAGGGGAAATCGTGATAATGGTATATACTCTATACCCTCCGATAAAGATACAGAAAGGTCAACGATTGGCTCAACTTATCCCACTACCACAGTTATCAAAAGGACTAACACCGGTGAGCTGTCTGCCAAGGGACCAAGGAAGCTTCGGTTCTACTGGAGGATTGACCCTACTCACCATCGATCTTGCATCTCGTCCCAGAAAGTTGTGTAAAATATCGTACAAGGATCATGACATTACTTTGATGGGACTGCTAGACACAGGTGCGGATACGTTGCTCATCACTCCCGGAGAGTGGCCGTCTAACTGGCCACTTCAATCTTCAACGACTACTGTAACTGGGGTCGGGGGAATGACATTGGCTAACCGAACCCCCACCCTTACAGTAGAAATAGATGGCAGAAGAGCCACAGCGGTGTTCTCTATTGCACCGCTCCCGCCTACGGTTCCCTGTCTGATTGGCAGGGACATATTGGCCCAGCTTGGCCTTGTTCTTACCAATGAACACCCTTTAATGTAACAGCCATTGCTTGGACTTTCCCGCTACCTCTTACATGGACCACTGAGAATCCGGTTGTGGTGAAGCAATGGCCGCTAAAGCAGGAAAGCCTTCAACAAGCACACCAGTTGGTACAGGAACAGTTCAACCAGGGGCATCTGAAACTATCTACCAGCCCTTGGATACTCTGATTTTTGTAATCAAAAAGAAATCTGGCAAATATCGCCTACTTCATGATTTACGCGCCGTTAATGAGCAGATGTAGCCTATGGGAGCACTTCAACCGGGACTGCCCAATCTTTCTATGATCCCAGAGGATTGGCCCATTTTGATCATTGATCTGAAGGACTGCTTCTTCACTATTGCCTTACATCCTCGGGATACAAAACGCTTTGCGTTTACCTTGCCAGCGATTAATAAAGGTGAGCCCGATAAGAGGTTCGAATGGACGGTACTGCCTCAAGGAATGCGCAACTCCCCTACTCTTTGCCAATTATATGTTGATGCCGCTCTTCAGCCAATACGAGAACAAATGCCCAACACTATTGTGTATCATTACATGGACGACATCCTTTTTTCCCAAAGCTACCCTTTCACAGATGCACAGTTAGAAGTAATTCGGAAAACTCTTGCGAGTTTCTCCTTGGTGATTGCTCCAGAAAAGGTGCAGCGTACCACACCCTGGAACTACTTGGATGGAAGATTACTGATAAGCAGGTGATGCCGCAGAAGCTGTCTCTCAATACGAACATCACCACGCTGAATGATGCACAGAGACTCTTGGGGGACCTACAGTGGTTAAAGCCAGTTGTAGGTATCCCCAATACGCTTTTAGAGCCGTTGCTACCCCTGTTAAAGGGTACGGACCCTTGCACTCCTGTATCGCTGTCAAAGGATCAGCGATACAATCATTACAGACCGTATCCTAAACGGCTTCGTCTCCCGGCTTGATCCTGCCTGCCCGTTGTCTTTCACAATTTGGAACAGTAAGGATCACCTTTTGGGCGCAGTTACTCAATTTGAACAGAAAAGGGGGGAGAGGGTGCTGGAATGGATGGCACCACCGTTGCAGAAACGAAAAACCATAACCACAAAAATTGAAAATTTGGCATCCTTAATTCAAAGAGGACGCTTACGGATTCTGGAGATCAGTGGCTCGGAGCCCACACGGATTCATCTGCCCATGGAAAAGGCGACATTAGACTGGTATCTACTAAATTCTCCTAAGCTAGCAGAATCGATGCTGGCCTCCGGCGCTCACGTAGAAACGGGACCATTGATTCCGCGAGCCCTACGATGGATCGGTGAATGGGACTGGATCACGATGCCCTTGCGAAGGGACAGGCCCATCCCCGGAGCTGTGACAGCCTTTACAGATGCTGGGAGGAAAACACGTAGAGCAGCAATTGCCTGGCAGGAGAAAGGAATCTGGCGACAGCATATAGTACAAGCCGTGCCTGCAGACAGCCTACAAACCCTTGAACTTGCAGCGGCTGCCCGGAGTGGATCCCTGCACGTTGGACTAAACCAGCCACAGCACCACAAGCTGGAGGACGTCAGGAACGTACCACTGCATTTAGAACTGCTGGTCCAGCCGCACCGGGAATTCCTGCACCACATCCTTGACCCAAGATTGGTGCACATTCGGATGCCTGAGCAAGGAATAAGACTATTTGAAGCTCTGGCAGGGTATCATAATCTGGATCCGAAACAACATCATTGCTGGGGCTGTGCTGCGGCCTGGGGTTGTTACGCATGGGTTTTGTTAAATTGTGGGGGCTGTAACAGAATCAGCTGGGTACATCAGACACAGTTACGAGCTTTATGGTGTAGTGGTTGTGAAGCGCGTTGGCAAGGAGACACCGCCGCGCAAGCTTTGGTGCACTACACGGGAGAGCCTCTATTCTCTGCAATAAGAATTTTTGAAAGTGCGGAGCAGCAGGCCCTCGCCCACTTCTGCTGGGAGCTCACCCACCTGGTTGCAAGGGCCCAGGCCCTTTATCAGTCAGACATTATTAAGACGCAGTGCGGTCAGCCTACACGGCACCCTACAGCGGCAGTTAAAAATGCAGGCCGTGGTCGTGCTGCTGGGCGTCACAACGCAACTCGTACATACAATCTGGGTACCCCCACAACCTAAGCAGAACATTTGGGTTACAATAGCTAACAAGACAGGGCAGGAAGCCTTCTGCCTAGCGCTCTCGTCCCCTGGTAACCCTTTCTCCACCTGTCTGGTAGGTCTACCCGTGGATGACCCCCCATACCCGAATGCAACTTCCAGCTTCAGGCTATTAAATCAATCAATTCAATCATATGCAGATACATGGGATCAGGTGGTGCCCTATTTTCCAACTGCTAATCTAGAGCCCCAGGAACTAGAGATACTGGGCACAGTGAAAGCTGACTGGTGTGTCTACTTTAATTGGATGAGTGCATATCGTGCCAGTCCAGGAAAATCAGGCGCCAACTACTCATACCCAACAATTGTTAATGCCAGCCATCCTGTATACCAAAATGCAACGGCATGGTGTAATTATACGAGCCCACATAGATCTCTATCATCCAACACTCCTATCTCACTGCCTCATGGAATATTTCTTATTTGTGGGGACAGAGCTTGGTCCGGAATTCCCTCGAAGTTAGTGGGAGGACCATGTACTCTAGGTCGTCTAACCTTACTAACTCCAAATACCTCTATGATCCTACAATTACATAGAGAACACCGTAGACTAAGGCGAGCAATTCATGCATTCACACCAGAATGTAAAGACAACGTGGACTTTTGGTCTGTATCAGAACGGGTTTTTGCCTCTTTCCTTGCCCCCGGTGTTGCCGCTGCAAAGGCCCTAGCAGATCTGAATAAGCTAGGATGTTGGTTGGCTAAACAAACTAATGCAACATCACAAGCATTGTCAGACCTATTAGTGGACGTTGACTCAATCCGTCATGCCACCCTTCAAAATCGAGTGGCCATAGACTTTCTATTGCTAGCACAAGGGCATGGATGTGAAGAGTTTGATGGTATGTGCTGCATGAATCTCTCCGACCATTCCCGTTCCATTCACGCACAGCTACAAATCATGCAGACCCTGACAACCCACCTTCAAGAGCATACAGGGTTCGGGCTTGACGGCTGGTTGAAGGGGTGGGGTCTGGGACCGTGGCTAACATCCCTGCTGCGATACTTAATAACTATTGGGCTTGTAATATTAGTACTACTGCTTGTTTTACCGTGCTTCTTTCGCTGCCTGCAAAAGGCACTTGCAAATCTTGTTGATGCAAAATGGAATGCCTCTTTTCTGGTCCAAAAAGAAAACGGGGGAAGTGTGGAGAGACTGACTGAGACATGGTTGCAAGACAAGGGCCATGATATGATCAAGTTGGTGAAACAGTAACAATCAATATGGAATTCAGGGCAAGGACGCTGTGCCTTTGCCTTGAAAGTGTAACAGAAACAGGATGGCATGAGGCTGGGAGTTTGTAGATAGTAGGAAGCAGAATCCGCACAGCTAGCCGTGAAGGTCGGTTCTCACAGTTGAGGAATTTCCAATCATGAGCTTTGCTTTTGCAATATGTATGAGCTAATTATCTCATGTATAAATAGTTATATTGTACGTAATAAAGTTTGAGACCTGTTGATCATGATAGCATGAGACTTGTCTCCCGTGGTCTTTTCTCCAACATCCTCACTCCCACATCCCGTTGTCGGAGGACCAACACCCGCACGTGGTGGCAGTGATGTCACAGCGGGTGTCACAGAGCTGCCATTGTGACGCGTGAAGCTGGGAGCGGAGCAAAGGGCTGCGAGGCTCAGGCTGGGCATCACTGCGGTCTGCTGAGGCTCAGGGAGAGCAGGGAGACTCGCAGTGCTCGCCATCGACTCGCTGATGTCCGATAGCGAGAGGGAGGCTTCCTGCATGGAGGAAGCAGGTGAGAGCACGGCATCCCCGCACGCAGCCGGGCAGAGGGGTGCAGGGGCTCTGCTTGAAGCCGAGAGGGGAGGAAAGGGCAAACAGGAGCTCCCAGCCCCTCTGCTCTTCGGCTCAGCTTGGGCCGTGGTCCTCGGGGATGCCCGGCCCTGCCGGCTGCTCGGCTCTGCTCATTTGTGCTCTTTTCCTCTGCAGTGTGTGCGCTGTGTGGCCGGGCAGATGTGGACCCGGAGCAGTGCGGGCGCGTGCTTCTGGAGGCTGGGATTCGTGTCCACGAGTTCTGCTTGGTGAGTTCCTCCCCATGGCGCTCCTTCCAGGTTCCCTCCAGGGATGCTCCCTTTTCCTTCCCGTCCTAATGAGATCCTCCTCTCCTCTCCTCTCCTCTCCTCTCCTCTCCTCTCCTCTCCTCTCCTCTCCTCTCCTCTCCTCTCCTCTCCTCTCCTCTCCTCTCCTCTCCTCTCCTCTCCTCTCCTCTCCTCTCCTCTCCTCTCCTCTCCTCTCCTCTCCTCTCCTCTCCTCTCCTCTCCTCTCCTCTTTCCTTTCCTTTTCCTTTTCTCTCCTCCAGATCTTTGCCAACATCACTACCGAATCAGGACCGGCGTGGCCAAGAACTGATGGCCTCCCCCTTGCTGCCATCGCACGCAAAGCCAAGCAGGCAGACGGCCAGGTGAGGAGCTGTAGGGAACAGGCAGATCTGTGCCGACAAGGGCTCACATCACCTTCATCTGGGCACAAGGAAAGCAAACACAGCCCTTCCAACCTCCTCCACACCCAAGGAAAGCAATCACAGCCCTTCCAACCTCCTCCAGACCCAAGGAAAGCAATCACAGCCCTTCCAACCTCCCCCACGACCCAAGTCCTGCACCATAGCCAATCAACCCCGTCCCCCAGGCCGCTTTGTGCACAGAAATGCCCACATCCCTGCCCATCCCGAGGCATGGGGCTGGCCGTGGAAGCCCTGAGCTGGCTGCCGACGGGGCCGTTCTGCTCTTTCCAGCAATGCTGTGTCTGCGGAGAGAGGAGGGCTGCCATCACGTGCGCCGGGAGCGACTGCGCTCGCAGCTTCCACCTGCCCTGTGCCGTGGATGGGGAGTGCGTCACCCAGTACTTCGGTGAGCACAGGTAAGGATCTGGAGTCCTTGGTGCCAGGGTGGCATCAAAGAAAAGGTTTTCTCTTCGCCGCTCGTAGGACCGAGGCACAACCGCTCGCATCCCCATAGGCTGCCAGGGCTCAGTTTAGTTCGTCTGGAGAGGGAACCAGCACTGACGTCTCACTGGTGGCACAGGTTTAGGGATGAGAAAGCGATCTGTGACTTGAACCCGAGCCACGGCCCTCAGGGATCTGCTTCCTCCGCTGTACGGCGGCGTTGATGAGCAGGGCTTCCATCCAAACCTCCCCTTCTCCCCTGCTCTTCCTTCAGCATCAGTTTAGAATAACGAAGGGCAAAGCCTTCTAACGCTTGGCCACCGCAGTCCCGTGGGCAAACGCTTGCCCCCCGTGGCTCTCCTTTATGCTGTGACCTTGGTTGCCACCTCCCAGAGAGGACTCGCTCAAAACTCCCCTTGGCTCGGGGGCCAAAGATGCAATCGGAGCTCAGTTCAGATGCCGACGGCCGCGTTTCCTTTCCTGGACCTCTGCCCTCCTCGCATCGCTTCTCATCCGTTCCATCACTTCTCACCGTGCCCCATCCGCTCCGTCTTCCCCCAGGTCCTTCTGCCGACAGCATCGCCCTCGACAGCTGGCTCAGAAAGCTCCGCAAGGCACCAACTGCCTCATTTGCCTCGAACCTGTGGGGGACGGCTTGTCCTACCACACCATGCTGTGTCCAACCTGCCAACGCGCCTGGTTCCACCGGCTCTGCATCCAGGTACGACCCCTCTCCTCACCCCGCGAGGATGCTGGGTGCTCAGCATCACCAGGCATTGCTGATTCTCAAGGCATTGCTGATTCTCACCCTGCTCGTGCTTCTCCTGCAGCGACAGGCGTCGAGCACCGGCACGGCGTTCTTCAGGTGCCCGGCTTGTCTCGATTTTGGTCTGTTCTGCGACCAAATGTCCAGCCTGGGGATCCGAATCCCTCTCAGGTTGGTGTCCTTCCCCTTTGCTTTCCGCTCAAAATGTTCCAGGAATGACGGTCTGGCTGGTTGCGTCGTTTCATCCCTGCTTTTTGTGGTGCCCTCCTCCTCTTCATCTTCGGGGTTTGTGAGCACTGTACCCAACTGGGATTCTAAGGTGCCATCGGGTTCTATTGGCTCCATCACTCGTTGCGTTGACCGCTCTGATGGAACCAGTTTCATCTCCACTCGCCCTCACCGTGGTTCCTGAATCAGCTTCCTTCCCTTCCCTTCCCTTCCCTTCCCTTCCCTTCCCTTCCCTTCCCTTCCCTTCCCTTCCCTTCCCTTCCCTTCCCTTCCCTTCCCTTCCCTTCCCTTCCCTTCCCTTCCCTTCCCTTCCCTTCCCTTCCCCTTCCCCTTCCCCTTCCCCTTCCCCTTCCCCTTCCCCTTCCCCTTCCCCTTCCCCTTCCCCTTCCCCTTCCCCTTCCCCTTCCCTTCCCTTCCCTTCCCTTCCCTTCCCTTCCCTTCCCTTCCCTTCCCTTCCCCTTCCCCTTCCCCTTCCCCTTCCCCTTCCCCTTCCCCTTCCCCTTCCCCTTCCCCTTCCCTTCCCTTCCCTTCCCTTCCCTTCCCTTCCCTTCCCTTCCCTTCCCTTCCCTCCTCTCCTCTCCTCTCCTCTCCTCTCCTCTCCTCTCCTCTCCTCTCCTCTCCTCTCCTCTCCTCTCCCATAGCTGAGCTACGACTCCAAAGACACAGCAGGCTGTTCAAACTCATCCTCCCCATCCCCAAAACTCGAGGACAAGGCAGCGGATTTTTTGTCCAGCTCAGAGGCTTCGTGCTTCCCCTCTTCCTTTCCTATTTCCCCTTTTCAGCTCCCCTCTTCCTTTCCTATTTCCCCTCAATCCTATTCGAGGGGTCATTCTCACCTCTCTGTCCCTCCCCTCTGCCATCGCGTCGCTGCTTCTCCCCGTGAGACTCGTGCTCCTTGCTCCCATCCTCTTGGCTGCCATAAGCCTCGCGGGATTTCTCAGGGCCTTTTGGGTTTCTTGGAAGCTTGGAGCGGATGAGATGGGGGGGGGCTCATCGCTTCCCCTCCCTTCTCTTGCAGAGACCCGGAATGGGACCACCAAGGGGTCTACGATCCGCCCCAAGAGAGGCACAGCTGCTGCGACGCCAGCGAATGCCTTTACGAGGGAGGCAGAGAGCAGGCAGAGACAACGGGGTGAGCGGGGGGTCGGGGGGGTCCTCAGCCTCGCCGCAGGATGGCATCCCATTATTCCCATATCCCCTCATTGCCCCCCGTACCCCCATATCCCCCCATATCATCGCATATCCCCCCATATCCCCCACATTCCCCCATATCCCCCCACATCCCCCCACATCCCCCCATCTCCCCCATTATCCCCATATCCCCCTATACCCCCCACATCCCCCCATATCCCCCATATCCTCCCATATCCCCCCATTATCCCCACATCCCCCCATATCCCCCATTATCCCCCCATCCCCCATATCCCCCCATATCCCCCATCCCCCATATCCCCCATTATCCCCATATTCCCCCCACATCCCCCCATTACCCCCACATCCCCCCATATCCCCCATGGCCTCCCATATCCCCCCAAATATCCCCCCACACCGCCCATCCCCCCTCATCCCCCCATATCCCCATAGCCCCCCACATCCCCTCTAGGATCCTATGGGATGCATCCTCGCTCTGCAGGACGGCGGAGCGAGGGCTGAGAGCAGCAGAGATGCGCTGTGCAGGGCGTCCCGTGGCTCGGTCCTCACATCCACCACCTTCCCCAGGTCCTGGCAGCTGATCCTGTGCAGCTCCTGCGCTGCTGAGGGAACCCATCGGCAGTGCTCCCAGCTGCACAACCCAAGAGACATGTGGGAGTGGGAATGCGACGGCTGTGCTGGTCTGGGGACCGGTAAGAAGCATTGCATCAGATCTCAGGATGCTCTGATGCCGGGATGCCGGAGTCCGTCTGTCCCGATGCTCTGACGTCGGGATGCCGGAGTCCGTCTGTCCCATTCCGACTCACGACCTCCCTTTGCAGCCTCCGGCGCCGATGTTGAGCTCGCCGGTCCCAGCCACAGGGCTCTGTGTTCATCCGGCAGCTCCGTGCCCAGCAGCCAGGCGGCATTTTGGGCATCGCAGAGCCACCTGCCCGACAGCGAGCGGCGGACAAACAGCCGGCATTTCGGCGACGATCGGCCTTCCTCTGAGCAGCTGCGAGGACGCAGGCAAACAGCGGCTGCAAACGGGTCCCACGCAGCCACCAGGAGGCCATCGGGGTCCTCCGGGGCATCTCCAGCTGCTGCACGCCGAACACATCGCAGGCAGGGGGGAAGAAGCCGCGCACGGAGCCGATCCCCGCTGCAATCTCGCATCCCGAGTTCCCAGAGCCGGCCGAGAAGGCGGCGTGGCGGCCGGCAAACGCCAGCCCCGGAGGAGCAGGGCGGCAGCAGCAGCAGCAGCTCGCCAACATCTGCCATTCCCGGGTCCGCGATGGCTCGCAGGGCACAGACACGCGGGGGAGCATCCGGGCGGCGAAGGAGCATCCGCACCCAAAGCCCTCCTGCGGGCAGACGCGGGGCTCAGCCACGAAGAAGCAGCAGGATCCGGGGCCAGCAGAGGAGGATGTGCTGGGAATGAAGCTGGTTTCGTGAGCCAAAGCCCCCGCAGCCGTGAGCCAGAGTGGCTTCGGTTGAGGCGGACCGTCATCATCGCCCAGCTTCATCCCCTCTCCGACTTGCAGCCGCATCCAGCCTGGCTTCCCACACCTCCACGGCTGGGGATTGCACAGCATCCTCGGGAAAGCTGTTCCAGCGCGGCCGTGCTGATCTCCAACCCTTTTAATCCCCAAGCCAAAGCTGTTTTACTTCTACAACCACCCCTCCCTCTCCCACCTCCCCGACTCACTCTGGTCCGACGCAATAAAGATCAGAGATCCCCCCCCCTCCCCCCCCTCTTACCCCACAAATCGTTTGTCGGCTTCATCCTTCATTGCTTTTGCTGAGGGGGGCGCAGGTAGGGGACCTGGATGACACGGGGCGTCCCAGTTCCATAGGATCCCAGTTTGGGGCTTCCCAGTTCCATAGGATCCCAGTTTGTGTAGGATCCCAGTTTCGTAAGATCCCAGTTTAAGGTGCTCCCAGTTTAGGGGTGCCCCGGTTCAATTGGGTTCCAGTTTGGGGTGCTCCCAGTTTGGGGATTCCCAGTTCAATAGGGTCCCAGTTTGGGGCCTCCCAGTACCACAGGATCCCAGTTTGTGGGGGTTCCCAGTATGGAGTGATCCCAGTTTGGAGGATCCCAGTCCCATAGGATCCCAGTTTGTGGGGGATCCCAGTACAGAGTGATCCCAGTATGGGGGATCCCAGTTCCATAAGATCCCAGTTTAAGGTGCTTCCAGTTTAGGGGTGCCCCGGTTCAGTTGGGTTCCAGTTTGGGGTGATCCCAGTTTGGGATGGGATCCCAGTATGGGGCTGTCCCAGTTTGGGCTGATCCCAGTCCCATAGGATCCCAGTTTGTGGGGGATCCCAGTTCCATAAGATCCTCAGTTTAAGGTGCTCCCAGTTTAGGGGTGCCCCGGTTCAATTGGGTTCCAGTTTGGGGTGATCCCAGTTTGGGGATTCCCAGTTCAATAGGGTCCCAGTTTGGGGCCTCCCAGTACCACAGGATCCCAGTTTGTGGGGGTTCCCAGTATGGAGTGATCCCAGTTTGGGGTTTCCCAGTCCCATAGGATCCCAGTTTGTGGGGGATCCCAGTTCCATAAGATCCTCAGTTTAAGGTGCTCCCAGTTTAGGGGTGCCCCGGTTCAATTGGGTTCCAGTTTGGGGTGATCCCAGTTTGGGGATTCCCAGTTCAATAGGGTCCCAGTTTGGGGCCTCCCAGTACCACAGGATCCCAGTTTGTGGGGGTTCCCAGTATGGAGTGATCCCAGTTTGGGGTTTCCCGCGGCCCATAGGATCCCAGTTTGTGGGGGATCCCAGTTCCATAAGATCCCAGTTTAAGGTGCTCCCAGTTTAGGGGTGCCCCGGTTCAATTGGGTTCCAGTTTGGGGTGATCCCAGTTTGGGATGGGATCCCAGTATGGGGCTGTCCCAGTTTGGGCTGATCCCAGTCCCATAGGATCCCAGTTTGTGGGGGATCCCAGTTCCATAGGATCCCAGTTTAAGGTGCTCCCAGTTTAGGGGTGCCCCAGTTCAATTGGGTTCCAGTTTAGGGTCATCCCAGATTGGGGATTCCCAGTTCCATAGGATCCTAACTGGGGGCTGTCCCAGTTTGGGGTGATCCCAGTTTGGGGGATCCCAGTCCCATAGGGTTCCAGTTTGAGGCTGTCCCAGTTTGGAGGGGGTCCCAGTATGAGGGATCCCAGTTTGGGGGATCCCAGTCCCATAGGATCCCAGTTTGGGGCTTGAGAGGTGGGCGGGGCTTCGAGAGGAGGGCGGGGCCAGGACCGTTGGGCGGGGCTTGTGGGGAGAGTGGGCGGGGCTTAGAGCGAGGGAGGACGGGCTTAAAGGGGCCGCGTCCCTTTTTCTCTTTCCAACCTGGCAGATGCTGGCCGTCCCTCGGGTTCACTCGCAGCCCCAAGGCGACAACTTGGGCTGGGAGTCCATGCCAGGTTTCTGGTGGCTCGAGTAAAGGTTGCAAGTGTGGCTGCGTGCGTGGCGAGAGGTTTTGTGCACGGGACGGAAGGGATGGGGCATGCTTTGTTTAGTGGAGATGAGATCAGATGGAGGCCAAGCAGAAATTCTGTCGTCCCAGCTTGGTGAGACGCAGAAATTCTGTGGTCCCAGCTCGGTGAGATGCTGGCACTGAGATGCTGTGGACTCTATGCAGAAATCCCTTCTCCAACTCATTTTTCCATCACACAATCAGATCATCCCCTTTCCAATACGCATGATGACGTCACAGAGCCCCATGATGACGTCACGATACAGAAGCACAGAATCACAGAATCGCTAAGGTTGGAAAAGACCTATAAGATCATCCAGTCCAACCATCCACCTATCACCCATGGTTCTCGCTAAACCACATCCCTCAACACAAAATCCAGACGTTCCTTGAACACCTCCAGGGTCGGTGACTCCACCACCTCCCTGGGCAGCCCATCCCAGTGCCTGACCACTCTTTCAGAGAAGCAGTATTTCCTAATATCCAGCCTGAATCTCCCCTGGCGCAGCTTGAAGCCATTCCCCCTAGTCCTATCACCAGTTACACGAGAGAAGAGGCCGACCCCCAGCTCGCTACAACCTCCCCTCAGGTAGTTATAGAGAGCAATGAGGTCTCCCCTGAGCCTCCTCTTCTCCAGACTGAACACTCCCAGCTCCCTCAGCCGCTCCTCATCAGCCCTGTGCTCCAGACCCCTCACAGCTTTGTTGCCCTTCTTTGAACACGCTGCAGGGCCTCGATGTCTTTCTTGCAGTGAGGGGCCCAGAACTGGACACAGCACTCGAGGTGCGGCCTCACCAGAGCTGAGTACAGGGGGACAGTCACTTCCCTGCTCCTGCTGGTCACACTGCTTCTGATACAAGCCAGGATGCCATTGGCCTTCTTGGCCACCCAGGCACACTGCTGGCTCGTGTTCAGCCCAGCGTCAACCAACACCCCCAGCTCCATTTCCTCTACACATCTTCCAGCCACTCCGCCCCAAGCCTGTAGCGTTGCTTGGGGTTGCTGTGGCCAAAGTGCAGGACCCGGCCTTTGGTCTGATTAAACCTCATCCCGTTGGCTTCAGCCCAGCTCTCCAGCCTGTCCAGATCCCTCTGTAGGGCCTCGCTACCCCCAGCATCTGCAGTTCTTCTGGGCATGGAGTCCTGTGCACAGTGCAGAAAATAATGACTGAAGTCAAGATAACTTGCAGAGACACTCCTCCTGCTATACTATAGAAGTTTTTATTTCTCTATGAAAATTGTTCGTTTAGCTCCATATCTTGGGTTTATTTTCATGAGCTTTACCGTACCTTAAGAAGAAGAAGCTTAAGGAGCTCTAAGTTTCCTCTCATTTCCTAATCATATCTCAGCTTCCTGGACATTTTCCTTCTACGAGCAATTTTCATGTCTCATATCTTTATCCTTTATCCTTGATCCTTTATCCTTTATCCTTGATCCTTGATCCTTGATCCTTTATCCTTTATCCTGTCTGCTCTCCGAATGCCCATCCCAACCTCTGTGCATTTAAATTTCTCTTGGAGAAAGCTGCATCATTCATGACTGCAGAAAATGATGGTAATTTCAGCTGATGCTGTCCTTAGGGAGAGGAGAAGCTGATAGCACTTGAGGAGATTGTTCATATAACAGCAGATTGTGAAAGGTACAATTCAGGCTTCTCAGAGATGTGTTCATATTTCACATCTCCTTTCAGAATTCTGCCTCCAACTCATTCTCCTTCCCTAAGAACAGGTATTGGAAAATCCCTGCCTTGTCTCTCCTCCTGCAAAGGGCCCTTGGAAACACCCAGCGGTGCAGTGTAGCTGTGATCCCCCTGCCCCAGGCAGCAGCAGATGTCCCCTGCCCTGCCGGGGGGCTCCTTTCCCCCACGCGTCTCCCTGCAGCGCCCTGTGCAGCTCCCCAGGCAGGCTGAGTGCTGAGTGCTGAGTGCTGAGTGCTGAGTGCTGAGTGCTGAGCCTGGCAGGAGGCAGAGTCATAGCCTGCAGTGAGACTTACCTTGCCAAAGGCTGTGAGCAGTGCTCCTGCAGTGAGCTCAACACCTGCTCACACTGTACACATCCTATAAGCTCTCTGCCCTTTCTCTCCTCTCCTCCTGTCACCTGCAGGCTGTGCTGTGCAGAAGAGCTGCTCCTGGGCACAGCTGTCTCTCTGCAGCGCTGCCCACTTGTAGCAGCTCCCTGTGTCCCAGGAGCCCGGCCCAGCTCAGCAGCAGAGGATGTCATTTTCTCTTCCTCACTGCTCTCCCTGGAGATGCCCTTGGGGCTGCGGGGCTGGCAGCTCCTGATAGACAACGGGGTCATCTCTGCAAAACGTACTTCGAAGTCAGATGAATTAATCACCAGTAGACAGGCTGATTCCAAAAGCCTGGTTCAACAACATAACAGATGGTGTTCGCCTTGCCAAGTTGCAAATGCCCCATCTGGTGTCAAGGTTTTATGACTCTTGGTATCAGTATTCCATATCATAACATCATGTAAAGCACCAGGAACTACAGTTAGGTATTAGAGATAATCCTTCAGTTCTGTGTACTGACTGTTCTGGATACCTGGTTCTCAGAAGAGAAGAAGAACTGCCTTTCCTGAGGACTCTGAGTTCAGAGGGGAAGATAAGCCATGGGAGGAAGTCCCGGGATCTCTCACTTGCTCGCTGCCTGGCAGTGTGTGGCTGCGCGCCCCAGCCGTGCGCCTTCAGTTCAAAGTAAGGCTTTTGGTTTCAGACACTCGCTCTCTCATTATATTTGATTTATTACCCTAAATTCCAATTTTATTTTATAACATTGTGTTTCCATACATTCCAATACCATGTTTAGTAAAAATAAGTTTCCTCCTTAGATCTTTGCTGCTGTTTTTTATTATTTTTATTATTATATCTTTATATACTAGTATATTAATTATATTATATTATATTATATTATATTATATTATATTATATTATATTATATTTTATTTTATTTTATTTTATTTTATTTTATTTTATTTTATTTTATTTTATTTTATTTTATTTCTTTATTTTTTGGCCAGTGGGACTGCCAAGCCTTCTGCCCTCTGTCACAGACACACACTGCTCCAGATAACTCCGTAACAAGACAACACACTCAGTCATATGCTCTGCTTTTAGGACGGGCGTGTGGAGCCAAATGTGGGACCTGATGATCACTATGGGTCCTTTCCATTGCGGGTTGTCCCAGGATTCTGTGACAGTGGGTACAAGCACGGTGATGTTGGATCACTGTGCTGTCACAGTGGGTAGGAGTTCAGTGACAGCACAGTCACGGTGTTGTCTCGGTAGTGTGGAGAGCAGTGATGTCAGAATTACTGAGTTGTGGCAGAGGTCAGTATTGCAGTGATGTCAGAGTCACTGTGCTGGAAAGGGGAGACAAGCTCAGTGATTTCAGCTCCACTGTGTCGTCACAGCTGATATGAGCACAGTGGTGTTGCAGTCAGACAGGAGCTCTGCATGTGGGTGAGCATCAAACACGGCATCCCCAGAACCAAATGCTACCAGTGAGGAAATGGTGCCTCCACCTTGGGCCTGAGAGATCTGGAATTCAAAGTTTCATTGTGACTGACTGCTTGTTCAGACTGGGCCCTTCTCACATCCCACATCCTGGGATGAGACACACTGCCCACATGGGACTTGGGCCTCACGGCATCCTTGCACCCCATGCAGTGTCTGGCAGCTGCTGTCCCACAGTCTTTCATTTGACATCAGACAAACCTCCATCCCACTGCCCCAGGAAGGGCCCTGAGCCAGCAGGAGGGACACGATCTCCCTGCCAAGGCTCTGGGGATCAGGGCTCGGCCTTTCTGCTTCACAAGACAAAGGAGGCTTTGCTCAGCATCACAGCCACCATCCCAGTGCCTTGGTCTGCCTGCAATCATGGCTTCCAATTATCTGCTCTAACAAGTCCCTGGGGAAGCCTGCTTGATAATGGCCCTCTGTGGGGCCCATTAATACTCCAAGAAACTTCACTGTTCCTTCTGACTTTGTCTTCTTGAGCACTTCATGCAATCTTCTCTGTGCACTGGAGGTTGATGGACTCAGCAGCAAATGCCCCGTGGGACCCATTACAACCTGCAGAGCCCTCCTGTGCCTTGTGCCTTCCTGTCATCTTCTTGTTCAGAACTTGTACAGCAAACTGGAGAGCTATCTGGAGTGAGCAAAAAATTGGAAGAGAATGAATGGCATTTATGTAGAGAATTTAATTATTTATTTATTGATGGGTTTAAATAAGAAGTTGAAGCAACACCTCCCAATTGGTTTAAACAAGAATTTATAGTAGCACTTAGCAACTGATATTGATCCAGGATGTCCCCTAATGAGCTTTGCCCTGTTACAGTGTGGACAAACGTCCTCCTCAACTTCCCACCCCATTTTTGCTGACATTGGCCCCATGAAACTTGCATCACTTTTCCTCACATCACTCTTCTCCTCTGCAGTCACCCGCTCAGTGCTAAACCTCCTTTGCACCAACTCTCACTGGCTTTCCTCAGTGAGTAAAGATCCAGCTGCACATGGACAATGAAAGATTTCTCTTTTTTTTTTTTTTGCCAGCAAACAGAAGGAAACATGATGCAATTGAATGAACGCTAAAACAAAATGATCAATTGCATGCCTTGTCCAAACTGCATCTAATGAGGTTTGCCTTTCACAGGGAATAGCTGTACAAGAAATGAGCCAGACAGAAATAGGAAGGGTAGATATAATCACAGATAAGGAGTTGAGAAAAGAGGCCATCAGGCTTTGGAGAGATGTTGCAAGTTCCAATAGTCTTCCTGAAGGTGATAGGTCAGCCAGACACCAACTTTGGGTGGTATATGAGTGAAGAACGAGCAAGGAATGGGGAAATCTGGAGAGCAGTGGGAAGAGCATGTGTCCAGATGGCCTGCTGAAAACACGCCCTGAACCATGGTCATTGATTTAGGAGAGCTGGAGACACCTGCAGGATGAGGGACGTCAAATACGCAGCAGGGTAGAGCAGTGGTGGATGCTGGGCATTGGTCACAGGGCATTGGCACTGGCACCACTGTCTGTGTCCCTGTACCTGAAGGCATCTGTGTCCTGCTAACACAGTTCTGGAAAATACTGTCCTTTTAGCAAAAACAAACAAACAAACAAATAAGTAAAAGACACAATATCTCATCAAATGTGAGCATTTTCAGCTTAAAAAGAGAGAGGACACATGAGAATATTTGATGTTCAGAAGTGTTAACACATTTATATCAGCTGCCACTCGCAGGCATTTCCTTGTGCTGGGGATCTGAAATGTGGAGGCACTACTCTGCTTTACGCCTTCCCTCCATCTTCTAGCCATTGCCTTGTTCAAATAAAAAAGTTGGAGACTGACTTCTTACATCATTTCTGAGTAATAAGACAAGGATGAATGATAATAAACAAAAAAGAGATTTACATTAGATATTTAGAAGGAATTTCTAACATTCTATAGATCATGATGTGAGGCATGGAACTGGAACAGAACAGGCAGCCCAGAGAAGATGGGGCTGCCCCATTCCTGGAGATGTTTGAGATGTCAAGGGCCCAGGGAATCCAGATTCACTGTGTGGCAGCCCTGCTCACAGCAAGGGAGATCGAACTGGATGGCCTTTAAGGTCCTTCCAACCCAAACCATTCCAAAATCCTATGATTCCTGTCAGCCTCTTGCAACACTTGCAACCTAAGCAAAGCTTAGGAATTCCCTGATCACCTCTACTTTCAACAACAGCACATCTGCCTTGCCATAAATGCAAGAGTCTGTTGTCATTTAGGATGAACAAGAAGAGCCCTATTCCCTCTCTGGCCCTCAGCTGATGCTCAGGAAGGAGGTGTCAGTCTCAGGGATTTCCCACACACTTTACAAGCACTAGCACACATCCAGGAGCACCCCAGGCACCTTGGTCATCACCCAGGGTCTGTGTGTGAGCAACTGACTCCCTGCTGCTGAAGTACCAAGGACTCAGAGCAGGAGCTCACATGCAGGCAACTCCTTGTGCACATCTGAACTGAACCAGAGGAATCCCTGAAACTCTTGTGGGTCTGTGGGGAGCAGAATCCCATTCCAGCCGCAAGGTTTCCATCTAGGGATGAGATGCCAGCACTGCCACAGCTGGATCACTGCCCTGCCCAGGAGAAGTACACCCCACCCTGTCCCTGTCTGTGTGCCCACTTTATTACAGCAAACACTCTCAGGTAGGGCTAACCAAATGGATGCAATTAGTCAGTGTCCACTGGACATTTGGTGGTTAATTCAGCAGATTTCAAAGTACAACCATGATGTTGTTGTCTTTCAGGAGCTGTTGGCCATGGAGACCCAGGCTCTTCTCCGGGGAAATCACTGGGGAAGAAAAAATCCCATCCTCTGCTGCTGAGTTGGGCCAGGCTCCTGGGACACAGGGAACTCCTACAAGTGGGCAGTGCTGCAGAGAGACAGCTGTGCCCAGGAGCAGCTCTTCTGCACAGCACAGCAGGGCTGGGGACATGATCTGCAGCTGACATGAGGATAGAAGAGAGAGGAAAGAGAGTTACAGGCTGTGTGGAGTGTGAGCAGGCTGTGAGCTCACTGAAGGAACACTGCTCACAGCCATAGATACGGTAAGTCTCTGGCTGCAGGCAGTGCTGCTGCTTTTACTGGAGGGATCACTAAATCTGGGACATCCCAGTGCAGATCAGGATGCAGAGTCTGTGTTTCTTTATTATGAAGAAGACTTGTTCCATATGAGGGCTTCCCCCCTCAGGGCAGGAGCCTTCTGCCGCCACAGCTGCTGCCTGGGGCAGGGGGCTCACAGATTCACTGCACGCCAGAATGTTTCTAAGGGCACTGTGCACGAGGAGAGACAAGGCAGGGGAAGGGAAAGGACTGGAGGCAGAAATCTAGACGGGGCTGTTCACTTGGAACACATCTCTGAGACTCCTGATTCATACTATTCTCACTCACTCTGTGAACAGTCACACAGAACGTGCTTTCAGCCTCTCCTTTCTTGAAGGATAGAAGAAAATTACAATACTGTTGCTTTCTCCAGACATGAATAATGAAATTAACCTGCAGTCGGGCAGCTTTTTCTAACAAAAATGTAATGGCACATCGGTTGGGACTGGGTGCTTTAAAAGCAGTTGGGTTAAAGACAGGGAAAGAGATGAAAATATCCAGGGAGATGGGATAAGATTAAAAAATGAGAAAAATATATAAGCTGCATAATCGTCTTCTGCTTATGGAATGCTAAAATTCATGAAATTAAATTGAAGTTATGGAGCTAAATGAACATTGTGTGGAGTGAAAGAATAAAAATTGAATTATAGCAGAAGGAGTGCCACTGAGAATGGTCTTGTCATTATCTTCTGCACTCTGCACAGGACTCCAGGCCCAGGACCTGCAGATGCCCAACAGCAGCTCCATCAGCGAGTTCCTCCTGCTGGCGTTGGCAGACACGCGGCAGCTGCAGCTCCTGCACTTCTGGCTCTTGCTGGCCATCTACCTGGCTGCCCTCCTGGGCAACGGCCTCATCAGCACAGCCGTAGCCTGCCACCACCGCCTGCACACCCCCATGCACTTCTTCCTCCTCAACCTCGCCCTCCTCGACCTGGGCTGCATCTCCACCACTCTGCCCAAAGCCATGGCCAATGCCCTCTGGGACACCAGGCACATCTCCTATGCTGGATGTGCTGCACAGGTCTTCTTTCTGCTGTTCTTCTTTGGTGCGGAGTATTCTCTTCTCACCATCATGTCCTATGACCGCTACGTTGCCATCTGCAAGCCCCTGCACTACGGGACCTTGATGGACAGCAGAGCTTGTGCCACCATGGCAGCAGCTGCCTGGGGCACTGGGCTTCTTTATGCTCTGCTGCACACTGCTAATACATTTTCAATACCATTCTGCCAAGGCAATGCTGTGGATCAGTTTTTCTGTGAAATCGACCAACTTCTTAAGCTCTCCTGCTCAGAATCAGACTACTGCAGGGAAACTGGGATTATTTATTTTAGTCTTTGTTTAATCTTTGGGTGCTTTGTATTCATAGTGCTGTCCTATGTGCAGATCTTCAGGGCCGTGCTGAGGATGCCCTCTGAGCAGGGACGGCACAAAGCCTTCTCCACATGCCTTCCTCACCTGGCCGTGGTCTTCCTCTTTGTCAGCACTGCCATGTTTGCCTACCTGAAATCCCCCTCCATCTCTTCTCCATCCCTGGACCTAGTGGTGTCATTTTTGTACTCAGTGGTGCCTCCTGCAGTGAACCCCCTCATCTATGGCATGAGAAACCAGGAGCTCAAGACTGCTGTGAACAATATGTACTTTTTCAGCATCCACAAGATGCATGCCAGCCTAAGAGGAGTCTCAAGGTAATTCAGAAATTGTTAGGAAAATCTCTTGTTATGATGTTTGTTATTATTATTATTTTCACAGACACGACTTCATTTTAAAAACTGTTATTCTTGGAATGCTACGTTTTTGAAGTGTTTTGACACACTCATCTCATGCACCTGTAGAACCAGGCGCTCTGTTGATAAATACAATAAGGAAGCCAGCAGATATTCATTTGTCTGTGTTCCCATGTATTACCATCTCTGAAACTGGAGGAGCAATTCATGTAAGCAGGAGTAGTGCAGGGTCCAGGAACCCACCTGCAACATAGATCAACAGCTTCGGTGTCCATGGGGCTGCCTCTCACTGCCCAGTGGTTCCATCCTCTCATCTGTGTTTGAGATGGGGCTGCAGATTCCCAGGTCCAATGGCCACAGACAGCAGCACGACGTGGTCTTTGCAGTGCTGCTCTCTTCTCACTTCCATACTCCCCTTCCTCTCTATGCCCTTGGGGACACAGGTGGACCAGGAAGGTGGCTCTGGACATTTGCCACCCTCAGCCTCTCACATCAGCCATTTCCAGCTCTGACTGCATGTCTTTATGGCACAGCTTTTTCCTGAAGCCATCTCCATGCTCCTGGTGGTAGAGCAGGGCTTTCTGCAGACCCCTGTGTGGGACACGGCTGGGGCAGCACTGGGTCTGTAAAGCAGGACTGCTGAGAAGTGTGGTGCACTGAGGGCTGAGGAACTCTTCCCCACCCCAAGCACACCTGTCCTGTGCAGTGCAGGCACGGCAGGGCCACGGCTGGGACAGTGCAGTGGTAGGGCACAGATGGGAAACCCAGCATGGCCATCAGGAGGTGGAAGCAGGTGGTCTTGGTGCACAAGGAGCCAGGCAGGAGGCTGCGGTGTGCCCTGGCAGAGCAGCCAGGAAAGGCTGAGGGCACATCACTGCAGCCTGTGAGAGCCTATAAGGAGAGCATAGAGAATATAGAGCCACGCTCTCTGCTGTCATGCACAGTGGGAGGATGAAAGTGTTGGGTGAAATTGGGGACATCCCACCTGAAGATAAGGAAAAGATTTTTCACTCAATTCAAGGCTCATCTTGAGCAAGGTAGCTACTCTCTTGTCCCTGCTGGGATGAGTGCTTATGGGATGTGCTTCCTGTCCCAAGTTGGCTCCTGCTGGACAAGCAGCCTCCTGAGACAAGTCCACACCATCAGCATCACAACTCGTGCCTCCCATGCTCTGCTTGCTAAGAACCATAGAATCACCAAGGTTGGAACCTCTACTGTCATCTCCATCACTTTCACTCCAGAGCTGGGGTGGGATATGTTGCTGTAAGGCCTTGAGGTGTTCATGCATAACACTTGAGACAAAGTCTGATGAAATCGAACCCTGCGTTTCGAAATAATGCAGGAAGAAAAGATGATGTAAAGCAGCAGCTTTACAGCTGAGAAGTCTGTGTTGGTTTAACAAGCGTGGGCTTCTGCACAGCCAGGAAAATGATCTACTACTGCCGAGATGCTTTTGCTGTTTTGTGCTGTCACTGGCAGAGGTCTTGCAAAGTCAGTCTGCAGTCATTCCCATAGGACTTCACTATCTTGATGCAGGGCAGAGGCTTTTATTCCAGAGTTATCTGCAATGGGCATCACAGAAGAAAGGCAGTTCCTGCACCAGCCATTGTATGTTTCTTCATACAAGGCCACAACTCATGGTCCTGTACCGTGCTCAGTGTGATTTGTCTTCACTCTTGGATGCTGTTTAATTCTCCTCCAGTGTTTTGAGTCACAGTTGAATGCTTATTCCCTTTTGCCTCTACAGCTCAATAAATCTTATTTTTCCCTTGCTCTGCAGATCAGCCTGATGAGTCTTTTGACTTTATTTGCTGTAATTTCTTTAGTTGGATGGAATATTATACTCAAGTGAGATGAGCTGATGTGTTCCATCCCAGCCACTTGAAGCGACCTGCTCTTGACTCTTTTAGCCTATGTTTGCAACAGATGACCCAAGGTTATCAGTGCTCTCACACAACCTTCTTAGTGCACGGTCAAATATAGGCAAGACCACACGGGTGGAACCAAGTGGGCACCACCTGCAGGCTGCCCTGCTCCAAGGAGCTGCTGAGGCTGTCCTGGGATCAAGGAATCTGAGCATCCCAGCACTGCCATGAAGGCCACACGAGACAAGCAGCCCAGTAAGGCACTACTCTGACTTCTCCATGTGCAGTGCTATTCTGGTCAGGGTCACTGCTCTGGATGTCCTTGAACAAGGCTTAATTGTTCAGGCTTTGACTGCCTCCAGGAATGTGGCATACATAACTTCTTAGGGCAGTCAATTCCACCGACTCCAAGTAAAAACTGTCTTCCTAACATCTAATCTAAATCTCCCATCATTAGCTTGAAGCAATTCCGCTTTGTCCTATTCCTATCTGTACAGAGGGGTTGTTAAGCACTGGAATGGGCTACCCAGGAAGGTGGCTGAGTCACCAACTCTGGATGTGTTTAAAGACTATTTGAATGTGGTGCTCAGGAATAAGAGTTAGCAGAGGGTTGTTAGGGTAGTATGGTTAGGTCGTGGTTGGACTCGATGATCTTGAAGGTCTTTTCCAGCCTGAGCAATTCTATGATCTATGGCCTATCAGACCATCTCATTCCTAACCCTAGAGTTAGTCATCTCATCTTCATGTGGAAACCCAGGGGCTGAAATGGGATTAAGTTCCTCATAAAACCATGGGAGCTGGGAGTCCTCTTGTTTGTGTTCAGATGTTTATAACGAGGTGTCTGCGTGTGAGCCCCTCATCTGAATGCTTGGTTTCTATGCAGTGGGGTCCTCATTGTTCAAGCACACACTGGCTGATGACCAAGGTGCCTGGGGTGCTCCTGGATGTGTGCTGGTGCTTGTAAACTGTGTGGGGAATCTCTGAGATAGACATCTCCTTCCTGAACATCAGCTGAGGGCCAGAGAGGGAACAGAGGATGTCCAAGAATACCTAAATGACAACAGACCCCAATGGGTCTGTTAGGGCACCCAAGTGTGTCTTTTTCACCCGTCTCCATGGCACGTGCAGAGATACTCAGCTGGCTAAATGGATGAGCTCACAAAAGAAGAGGCAGATCCTTTCCTGTTCTCCATCTACAGCATATTCTGGAGCTCAAGGCACTACAAAGCTAACATATTTCTTTATTCTTCAGCTAAAGAAACATCAGTTTACTCAGGGCTCACATGTGAATAACATCAGAAGCAGCCTAGTGTCACGCCAGTTCCCTGGGTTGCCCAGCACGCTCACATAGAATCATAGAATCACAGGTTTGGAAAGGACCTACAGGACCATCTAGTCCAACTGTGCTCCCATCACCATTACTACCACCAGCACTAAAACAGATCTCGCAGCTCCTCATCCAGACGCCTCTTGAACACTGCCAGGGACGGCAACTCCACCACCTCCCTGTGCAGCCATTCCAGTGCCTGACCACTCTCTGAGAGAAAAAGATCTTCCTTATGTCTAATCTAAACCTCTGGCACAATTTGCGGCCATTTCCTTGTGTCCCGTTTGATGCCTGGGAGAAGAGGACAAACCCCTCCTCATCACAACCTGCCTCCAGCAAGCTGTAGAGTGCAATGAGGTCTCCCCTGAGCCTCCTCATCTCCTGACTAAACAATCCCAGCTCTCTCATCCGCTCCTCTTAAGACTTGTGCTCCAGACCAAGTTTTGTTGCCCTTCTCTGGACACGTTTCAGGGTCTTTCTTGTAGTGAGGGGCCGCACTCATTGGGTGGCCTCACCAGAGCTGAATACAGGGGGATGATTACCTCCCTGCACCTGTCAGCCACACTATTTCTGATGCAGGCCAGGATGCCGCTGGCCCTCTTGGCCAGCTGGGCACACTGCTGGCTCATGTTCAGCCGAGCATCAACCAACACCCCCAGGTCCCTTTCCTCTTCACAGTCATCCAGCCACTGAGCCCCAGGCCTGTAGCGCTGCATGGGGTTGTTGTGGCCAAAGTGGAGGACCAGAAAGGACCTCTGCATGTGGGTTAGCATCGCACGTGGCATCCTCAGAGCAAAACTTCCCAATGAGGAAATGGTGCCTCTACCTAGGGCCTGAGAGACCTGACGTTCTAAGTTATGTTGTGATTGACTGCTTGTTTAGACTGGGCCCTTCTCACATCCCACATCCTGGGATGAGACACAACGCCCACAAGGGACTTGGGCCTCACAACATCCTTGCACCCCATGCAGAGTCTGGCAGCTGCTGTCCCCTTCTCTTTCATTTGACATCAGACAAACCTCCATCCCACTGCCCCAGGAAGGGCCCTGAGCCAGCACGAGGGACACGATCTCCCTGCCAAGGCTCTGGGGATCAGGCCTTGGCCTTTCTGCTTCACAAGACAAAGGAGGCTTTGCTCAGCATCACAGCCACCATCCCAGTGCCTTGGTCTGCCTGCAATCATGGCTTCCCATTATCTGCTCTAACAAGTCCCTGGGGAAGCTTGCTTGTGAATGGTCCTCAGTGGGGCCCATTAATACTCCAAGAAACTTCACTGTTCCTTCTGACTTTGTCTTCTTGAGCACTTCATGCAATCTTCTCTCTGCACTGGAGGTTGACGGATGCATACTCCTGGGGCCCATTACAACCTGAAGAGCCCTCCTGTGCCTTGTGCCTTTCCATCATCTTCTTCAGGTGTTCAGAACTTATACAGCAAACTGGAGAGCTATCTGGCGAGACCAAAAAGAGGTAGAGAATGACAGGCATTTAAGAATTCTATTTATTTATTTTATCTATTCTATGTTATTAATTTATTTATAGTTAGGTTTAAACTAGAATCTAAACCAGCACTTTGGAATTGATATTGACCCAGGATGTCCCCTAATGACCTTTGCTCTGTCAGTGTGTGCACAAATGTTTTCCTCAACTTCCCCCCCCCAATTTCTACTCACATGGGAAGTGCACCATTTGCATCCCTTTTCCTCCCACATAGAATGATGTCATTCTATGACAAGGTGACCCGCTTAGTGGATGAAAGTAAGGCTGCTGATGTGGTCTACCTGGACTTCAGGAAAGCCTTTGACACTGTCCCCCACAGCATTCCCATGGAGAAGCTGGCTGCCCACTGTTTGCATGGGCGCACGCTCTGCTGGTGAAACAATGGCTGGATGGCCAGGCCCAAAGAGTTGTGGTCAGTGGACAGTCGGCTGAATGTGAGCCAGCAGTGTGCCCGGGTGGCCAAGAAAGCCAATGGCATCCTGGCTTGGATCAGGAATGCAGTGGTGAGCAGGACCAGGGAAGTGATCCTGCCCCTGTACTCGGCACTGGGGAGGCCTCATCTCCAGTGCTGTGTTCAGCTGTGGGCACCTCAGTACAGAAAGGACATGGAGGTGCTGGAGCAGGTCCAAAGAAGGGCAACAAGGCTGGGGAAGGGCTTGGAGAATATGGCCTACGAGGAGAGACTGAAGGAACTGGGGCTGTTCAGTCTGGGGAAAAGGAGGCTGAGGGCAGGAAATATGGGGGTTGAAAGGGAGCCCAGTGGGGGACATGGGGTGCTGCTGGGGACTGTGGGGCTCTGTGAGGTACCAGGCAGACTTTGGGGGAGGTGTACTGGGTCTGAGAAAGTCCTTGAGGAGATCTGGGGCTCTGTGGGGTGCTATGGGGGATATAGGGACATGGGTGGATATGAAAACACAGCCTGCGGGAGCAGAATGCTGCTCTCAAGTAGGCAGGATGTTGGCTGCAGGTGGGACACTGGGGTATGGGGTTGTATGGGGACACGGGGAACGGGGGGATGTGGGGAGCATTTTTGGGTAAAAAGGGGGGATGTGGGGCAGTGTTGGAGCGCATTTCTTTCTTTGTGGGACTGGACTGGGGGTCCCTGTGACCCCAAGGTGGGGCCCTGAGCCATAACCCCCACATGACCCTGTGACTCCTTGACCCTACCTGCCCCCATCACACTGCAACCCCATGCCACGTGTCCCCAGAACTCTGGAATCCCTGCCCCCACCTCACCCCCACCATATAACCCTATCTGGCCCATAACTCCATGTGACCCAAACTTGACTCTACCATCCCATCTGACTCCATCCCTGTGATCCAGAACCCCATCTGACCCCACCTAACTCTGTGCCACCCCATAACTCCAGATAAACCTACAGTTCTTTGACCCTGCACAACCCCTATGTGACCCACGACCCCATGTCCTCACCCCATGTGGCCACAGAACCAGCTGTGTATGAGGAAAAGGCATCTCCTCCTTCCTCGGGGTGGGGCTCCCCAGAGCTGCCCTAAAGAAGACACGGGGTGGGCTGCAGCCGTACGTCACAGTATGGAGAGCTGGGAACTGGACAAAGGGGCCACAAGAAGGACAGGAATGCTTCTGGACGGAAATACCTGCACAAGGGTTGGTGGGTTGGTAGCTTCTGTTCCTCTAAGTGGACGAGAACAGAACAAACTGATCCCACTGAGACTGGGGAAGGGACTGGAGCTGCAATGCTGCATGGCAATGACGGAGACTTGAACCAGGAATGGAGCTGGGATGGACTGAAGCAAATCAACTCCTTCACAAGACAGCGGGAGAAGAAATCCAAGTCAGCTGCAGAACAAACAGCAGAACTCCTTACAAAAAAGGTATCCCAGATTGGGGCTGTTGGAGCAGGAGTGGACAAAGAACTCTGATGGCAGCGCAGCATGAGGAGGAAGGAATGCGTGGTGGTGCAAAAGGAGAAGGATGGAGAATATCAGCAGTGGGATTCCCCCTTTTGCACGGTCACCCACCACTATGGGACTCTGCAACAAGAAGCTGCACCCTGCCGTGGTCAGCATGGCTCTGTGTGTCACCTGTGTGCTGCTGGAAATCATCTGAGCACTAAGACATGAGCTTTGCTGCTGCACCAAGAACTGTGCCTAATGGAACATCAGATGAGAACATTTCTTGCACATCCCAAAGGCACTTGGCAGGATCTGCTGGGATGCGGGTAAGTCGTACAGGGTTGTGGGGCAGTTAAAGGACACCTATGGGAGGGCTATAGGGGCACTCTGGGGCAGCTATGGGGCAGAACCACACCTAGGAGCTGCCTTTACCCAACACACCGCTGTGGTGGAACTGCTGCTGGCCACGGGCCGTGGGCAGTGATGGGGCTGTTCTGGGGCTGCTGTAGGATGGCTCTGGGGCTGCTATGGGGCAGCTATGGGACGCACCCACAGCTCAGTGGGGCTGATGTTCCCTCACATGCAGCTGGTGGTGAATCTGCTCTGATTATGGGACCTCCCTCATAGCCCCCCATTGCCCTTTTGACCCCCATCTTGCCCCCCAAGATGTGGGCAAGATGAGGGTCAGGAGCAGATAGAGACTGCTGTTCTCCAGCAGCCCCACAGACACCCTACAGTACCCCCTGAACAACCCAAGAACTGACCCATCACTGTCCACAGCCTCATATGGGCTGATGGTGCTCACAGGGCTATGGGTCATGTAGAGCCTTGGGGTCACACAGAGTTCTATGGGGTTATGGGGTCATGTGGGGTTATGGATCAGGGCTCCACCTTTGGGCCACAGGGAACCCCAATCCCCTCTCTGGAAGAAATCAATACATGCACTCCGACATGGCCCCACATCCCCCATTCTGACCCCAAACCCATCCCCACATGCCTCCAGACCCGCTACGTCCCCATGCCACCCCATGTCCCCGTGCCCACAAGTCCCACCTTTACCTCACACGCTGCCTTCTGCTGTGCAGCACTCTGCTCCTGCAGCCTGTGGCCCAGATCCCCATATCCTCCCATGTTCCTGTGCCCCCATATCTCCAATGCCCCACACGTCACTTTTACCCACATCTGTACCCTACTCCTTCTTCCACTCCAAATTCCTCTCCTGCAGCAGCCCTGACCCATTATTGTGCAATTGTATGGGATCTGGTGGGGACATGGAGTGAAGGGGGCCCCAGGTGGGCTACGGGATTCCTGGAATGGTGACCTGGATCCGGTCAGGGACTGTGGGGGTCTGTGAGATCCCAGGGGGGTCCTGGAGGTGGTAAGGGAGGACAGAGGGAGGAAATAAGGGGGCTCAGTGGGAGTCCAATAAGGGACATGGAGTGCTGCTGGGGACTGTGGAGGTCTGGGATGTTTCCAGCCAGCTATGGGGGAGGAGTACCAGGTCTGAGGAGGACCTGAAGGGGCTATGGGGCTCTGTGGGGGGCTGTGGGGTGCCTACAGGGATCTTGCCGGGGAAATACTGAGGGGGTTATTGGCGCGCTGAGGGAATTATGGGTGGGCTGTCATGGGAAAGGAAAGGGCAAGCTTGGGGAAAACAAGGGGCAGCCAGGGGGATGGAAGGGAAACCTACAGGAATGCAAGGGGAAGTCAGGCTGAGGCAAGGGGACAGCTAGGGGAAGAACAGAGGAACGTCCCAGGAACTGAGTTCTTCTTTCAAATCCACATCTTCTGCTTCCCAACTTAGCTGCAAAGCTGCCAGAGGAGCTGCAGTATCGCTGCCCGCCTCCTGCCTGTGTCAGAAAGAGCTGCACGTTAGCGGGTGCAACTGCCATTCAAAAGCCAGCTCCATAATTGCAGTCACAAAACCATCACCTTCAGTATCTGGTACAGGCAGACAACCATGCCCTTGCACGGGAACCATTCCTACAGAGCAAGGGAAGTCTTTCACTGCCTTAAGATGTGAGTAACACGGAGGAAGGGCCCCAAAGCCTTCAGAACATGCTATCAAGCCATCGACTGTGGAAGCTAAACACACCTTCTAGTTCAAGAATAAGCAAGACAAACCAGTGCACCTTGCTGCTGGAGAGGGCTGCGCTGCATCTCCTGCTGCCATCCTCGGGCTGTCATCACGCCGCCCATCCACAGCGCACTTTGAAGGGCCGCAGCCTTGCAAGAAAGAACAGAGAGCAGAGAGCTCTGCCTTGCATTTCCTGGGAGAACACAGAGATGAGCCGCACAGCCCTTGCTCTCACAACACACACCTCTTCTCTTACCAGCTTCTTTCATGCCTGCACAACGCTGTTCAAACCCCTCCTCCATCTCTCCCTTCACAACGCAATGCGCAGCCTCTCCCCAGTGATGAGCTGTGGGTTGTTTAATGCCTGTGCCATCATCAGGACCTGCAGAACAAACCTTGCAGTTAACAGGTTGGATTAGATAACAGCTCTGTCTAGCAAAATTCACCATCTTAAACACTTCCAATAAGACACTTCTTCAAACTGGCTGGAAGGGGAGCAAAGACACACGGAGGTCTGACATCTTTGAACAAAAGCAGGGCCACAAACACTGAGAAATACAAACACGGGGCCATTCTGCATGCACATAGATCAAATGGCATTACACACCAACACCGCTTCACCTCCTCCGCACCAACAGGCTCTGCAGTGCCCCAACGTCTGTCAGTGGCAGTCTGTGAGGAACGGCCCTGCAGAACACGCAGAGTCACGCAGGCTCTCCTCCTCCTGCTCCTCCAGGCGCCGCGTTCCTTCCTCTGGCACACAGAGCTCAGCTGCTGCTGCTGCAGGCAGTGCTTCCCGTGTCTGCCCAGCCTAAAGCCACCAGACAACATCAGCAAATGCCTGGTGCTCAGGCACAAGCAGAAGTGCTGGTGGAAAATCACCGCACAGCACAGACCGAATCGCTGGTACCTTGCAGTGAGGAAAGGCTGAGATGCACAACGTCCTCACCTGCTTGCTGGTTGCAAGTGAGTTTCAGCAGCAGCTCCACTCGTGATTAAGTCCTCCAAAAACATTCCTCTTTCTTCCTGATCAGGAGACTGGATACTGAAACTTTCTCCAAAGTCCTTATTAAACAATACCTGCATCTAAAGCACAAGAAGAAAACACGTTTCAGATTTAAGACCACAAAACAATCATATTCCATTCCAATACAACTTCAGTTCTGATTTAAGTTTCATGACCAGCACTTCACCCATCTGCTACGGAAGGGGAAAAAGGAGGGGGCAAAGGTAGTGGGGGCAAAGGTAGGGAGAGCCTTTTAGCCCCACATCCCCTTATAGCCCACCCTACAGCCCTATATCACCCTATGGCCCCACACAGACCCTTAGAAATCCATATCCCCCATATACCTCCTATAGCCCCATTCTCCCTATACCCACCAACAGCCTCCCACTGCCACCCTATAGACCCCCACAACCCCAATCACAACCCCTTATAGCACAACATCCCTCTCTATAGCCCCCTGCCTCCTATCACCCCAAACCCTCCCACAGCCCACCACATATCCCCTATAACACCCCTTATAACTCTATATCCCCCTATAACACCCCTTATAACTCTATATCCCCCTATAACACCCCTCCTATTGCCCCATATCTCCCTATATCCCACCACAACCTCCTGTAGCTCCCCAATAGAATTGTATAGCTCCTTACAGCCGCATTTCGCCCCCCCCAGATCCCAACAGCCCTCTATAGAGCCCCTGTAGCCCTAAGACCCTCCCTACAGCCCCCCCACCCCTTATAGCCACCCACAGCCCCACATCGGCCCTATACCCTTCCACAGCCCCCCACAGTCCCCTACATCACCCCCACAGCCCCCTCTTGTTCCATATCCTCTTATACCCCTTCTATAGTCCCCCACAGCTTTCCATACCCCCATACCCCCCAGAGCCCCCGACAGCCCCCATCATCCCCTACATTCCACTCAGAACTTCCTGTTTCCTCACAGCTCCCGATATCCCCCCATATCCACCCCTACAGACCCGCCACAGCCCCCAATATCCCCACATTACTCCATGCCCCCCTGTAACCCCACAGTACCCCACATCCCACAACATCCCCCAATACCCCCCAACATCCCCACAGCCCCTAAACTCCCACATCCCTCCGGATCTCCTCCACCGCCCCCTGCACCCACAGCCCACCTCAGCCCCGGGGGGCACCGCGAGCAGCGCTGCCGAGGGCTCCTCTCCCCGGCCCCGGCCCGGAGCCGTTCTCCCGCGCACCTCCGGCGCCGCTGTCCTCAGCACCGCTCCCGTCGTGCCGCGGTTCCGTCTCGGTGCTGCCCGGACAGCTCCGGCGCGCAGCGGCTGTGGGACCGGCACCGTCCGAGGGGAGAGCCGGCTGCCGACGGCCGTTCCCGCGCGCTGCGCCTCAGCCAATCGGAGCCGGCGGCGCTGCAACTGACCAATGAGAGGCACGAAAGAGCCGGAACTGCCTCTAACTAGTGAGGGGCGGGGGCGGGACACAGCTGCCGCTGACCAATGAGATGCTGTGACAAGCCGGAACTTCCCCTGACCAATGAGAGCCCAGGGGCGGGACGGAGCTGCCGCTGACCAATGAGATGCTGCGACAAGCCGGAACTGCCCTTGACCAATGCGAGGCAGGGGGCGGGACAGAGCTACGGTGGGGGCGGGGCTCGGAGTGTTCCCTATTGCTATGGGGGACAGGATGTGGGATTGGGATTGGGATCGGGATTTGGGATGAGGGATTGGGATTGACAGGTGTGCGATGGGGTTGGGATGAGGGATGGGGAATGAGATTTGGAATTGGGATTGGGATGTGGGGTATAGGGTGTGGGGTTGGGATGTGGGATATAGGATGTGGGATCTAGGATATGGGATTGGGATGTTGACAGTGAGATTGGGATGTGGGGTGCGGGAATATGGATATGGGATGGATACGGGATGGAATATCGGGAAATGGGATATATATGGGCTGGGCTCTGGATACGGGATGGACTTGGAATGGATATGGCAGCGTAGAAGCGTAGAAGCACAGAACTGCTCAGGTTGGCAGAGCAGCGCTCCCTCTGAACTCAGTGCCGTCTGTGAACGCACTGAGGGTGCACTCAGTGCCCTGCTCAAGGTCATTGATAAAGGTGTTCAGTAGGAGTGGCCCCAGTCCCCAGCCCTGGGGGACAGCACTGGTGAGCGGCCACCAGCTGGAAAATGCTGCTCTGGGTGTACAGACTTGGCCGGGTCCCTGTCTGTAGACAAAACTGCTAGGAGCCAAACGGTGTGGGGGCAGAAGAGCTGTGACGTGGGAGGCGTCTTGACACCTGTCTGTCCGTCTGCACGGCAGGTCCAGCCGCCGCTGCTTCCCCCCTCCATGGGAACTGCCCCTGCTGCCACTGCTGGAGTCTCTGCTGACCACGGTGACCCGATGCGATTCCCCTCCATCCGCCCGTGCCCTGCCTGCTGCCCATCCCCACGGCAATTCCCACGCAGGCGAGCTGTGTGAAATGCCCTCTGCATCCCACTGCACAAAGGACTGCAGGGAGAGAGGAGGGCTGGGGCTGCTGGTGGCAGCTGAGGGACACCGTGGCCATCTGTGGTGCCCCGGAGGTGGGCAGGGGAGCTGGGGGGCTGTGAGACGGCACAAATGACTGCAGGCAGAGGGACGTAGCAAAACACAAACACAAAGCTTTTAATAACCTATCAGAGAATACAACGAGAAACAGAAAGGACAGTAATCCTACAATTCCCATCCCACCACAGCTGAGCTCCCAGACAACGTCCCATCCCACCGCACTGCTGACTGTGGAGGACGGCTGGGTTCTGGAGGGGAGGGATGGGGCTGCTGGTGGTGCCCCTGGAAGGCTGCGGCTGCCGCCTGGTGCTGCGGGGCCGGCGAGGAGTGCAGGGTTACGGGTAGCCGTACCGGTCGGCTATGGCCATGTCTATCTCCCGCTGCAGCAGGAACTGCACGGGGCCGATCTTCATCTGCCGGGCCGCCCGCTGCCGCTCCTCCTGGGCCAGCTTCTTCATGCGCTCCCGCTCGGGCCGCTGCTCGGCTGTGATGGGCAGCGACTCCTCCAGCGCTGTGGGTGCCACACCGCCACGCAGCCGGGGCCCCACGCAGGGCACAAATTCCACGGGGCGCCGCGGCCGAGGCTGCGGTTTGTGCCGCTGTGACGGTGGGTCCCTCGGCGGTGGTGAGCTCCTCCGCAAGGACGGGCACGGGCAGCTTGGCGCCGTCTTCTTGGCAGTGCCCTCCTCTCGTGCCGTGCCGCCTGGAGGTGCCGGCGCTGCCCGGTCCGTGCCGCCAGCTTGGGGCCGGGGGGCGGCGGGGCCAGCGCCGGCTGTAGGCTGGGGCTGCACAGAGGGTGGCTGGCGCACCGGCCCCACCGCAGTCACCCTCTGCCCCAGCGGGTGCACGGCCCGGATGGATTCGCACAAGTGCACGCGCAGCTCGCTGGCACTGCCCGCTTGCCCGCTGCCGCTGGCTCCTGCGCTGGCCCCACACAGCTTCGCTTGGCCCAGGTGTTTGCGGCCTTGTCTTTCTCTTCTTTCTTTGCACGGCGGCAGCTTCCTTTTCTTGGCTGGGGCGCTGCTGCTGGGCTGCTCCTGCTGGGAGCTCTCCCCTTTCTGGGAGGTACCAGCAGGCGCGGGGCGCTTGGCCCGCTTGGTGCTGCCCCTGTTCTTCTTTTCTGCCGGAACCTCCTGGGGCTGCCTGTGCTGCACCTCCTTGATGGGCTGTGTGCTTTGGGCTGCTTTGGGAGGTGTGCTGACAGCCAGGGTGGTCGGCCGTGGGCTGAGCCGGGCACTCGCTGGTGGCACAATGGGGTGCAGCTGCGACATCCCACACTGCAGCTCAGGCAGGAACCCAGGGGATGGTGGAAGCCCCCAGAAGGGGTCGGTGGGGGTCCCGGTGGCAGCCTGTGCCTCCGTGCTGAGCTCTCTGCTGTCCCTGGGCTCGTCAGGGAGCTCAGCGATGAGGCATTCTGGGGCAGGGCTGCTGCACTTCTCGTGGGGGACCTCAACAGCTCTTGCCACCTCTGCGAAAGCAAGAACGTCCCCCAAAACAGTGATGATAACCTTCCCACACCCACTTGGTGCAAACACATGCCTGCGGATTCCGCAGCCCCCAAACTCACCATTGATCCAAGAGAGCAAATCCTGAATGTCCGTGATGTCCTCCGGCACATCCGTCACTGCTGGGAAAAGCAAGAAAATCCCAAAGGCTCAATGCCAGCTCTCCCGTACCATGTTCACGGTAAGGGATCTCGGGTGAACGTTGGGTTACCATTACAAATCAGGACAGGAAAGGTAACTGCAAAGCCCAGGGATTAAGACCCAAAGCAACACGCAATGAGATCAGTCCCAGGAAAGAACAGGCAGAAAGCTTAACTAGAAATGCAGCGCACCAAACCCAGATGCCTGCTGTGTGTCTGTACCTCTCTTGGGTGCTGTGCCACACTCCGTGCTCCTCCCCTGGCTTTCCACATGGCTGCGCTTTGCTGGAAGGCAGCTTGCATCAGCTTCTGACAGAAAGGAGACAACAAAGACATGAAGAGCATCTCCGTGGAGGAAGGTTTGAGCACAGCCAACCACAAACTTCTGGTCTTCGAGAGCAGGTTCTTCAAGTTGCCTTTCCGCTGCTCCAATGTTGTGCCAGTTCTGCAGTCAGCACAGAACTGCCATGCCCTTTCCTCTCCCCTCCCTCACACACACTGCCCTTCACGCAGCCCTATTTAGAGGCAGATACCCACACCACAGCTCACAAGAGCTTCTTACCAGCGGAGGCTTTCCGTTTCCCTCCTTGCCCTGCACCATTCCATGGACATGCAGGCTCCGTCCCTACAACAACAGACTGTGTGTTGATTTCACAGACACCGGCAAGCAGCAGAAGTATTGTCCAGTAAGCCCATGTCCCCCCAGAAAACAGAAAGATGCTACTTTGACAGCCAAAACACACACTGATAGTTCACTTCTCACTGCTCCTTCCCGCATCCAAATGGATGGTTGCTCGACATCTCCTGCAGCACTGCACCCACCCAGAAGCAATTCTCAAAATTCATCCTTCCATCCTTCATGACAGAGGACTGAAGAAACTCACTCTTGCATGGCAGGAAGGACGGTCTGTCCCCATCACGTCCCTCTGTGCGCTGCAAGGCGCAGTTGGATCTCTGGCAGCCTGCTGGCTGCTGTTCCCAAGCGCAGGGAACCACGCCGTCCTGCTTCTGAAGAGAGAAAGAAAGAAATGTTGCAGGAAACGGCAGCCAAGGTATGCAGAGAGCTTCCAGATCGTGCCAGAGATGGGATATCAGAGTGCTGAGATGTTAATTATCACTAAGGGAAAATACAGCCTGAGCCACGTGCACATCATTAACTCAGTGAGCGCATTGAGGTCATAAAGGACCAGAAGGGCTCCTCCTGCCCCAGCCCTTCCCTTGCAAATGAGAAAAAAAGGAAGAAATACCAAGCAAAAGACACCCAGCCATACCTTTCCACTCACGAGGCAGAAATAGGAATAGCAGTCCTCTCCTTGCTGAGACATGACCGGTGAAGTGTCAGAGGAAGCTGAAGTTCCGAGGGCTCTCTCTGCAGGAACTTCCCCCGCTCTTGGAAAGAGCTGGCTTCACTCTTGCTCAGACTGCCTCGATCCCCAAACTCTCCTTTTGGACAGGAACCCTGCAGAAAGTACCAACAAGTGACAAATTGTGAGGAAGAAGCATTTTCCCACCTTTCTTCTGCCACGTAATTCAGTCTCTTGAGGAGGGCAGTGTCTGGAAATCAGCTGGCTGCAAGAGCTGCCCAACCCTAGCTCCAGCTTGTGTCTGACTGCATGGCTTGTGTCAGCAAGTGCTCTTCTCCATCTCCTCAGCAGCTCTGCACCCAGCCATCCGTGGGGCAGCAAGGCACGACTTGAACTCTACGATGTTTGTGCTCTCCTTATTTTTCAGGGTCTGACATGAAGGCGGGGTCCCAGCAGCAATTGGCCAGGGGAGGAATGGCATTTCATCATCCTCACCGAAACGTGGGATGGAATCGCAACAAGATCCCATTTCCCCTGGAAACAGCCGTGCCGAGGGGCACTGCTGGAGCTGGGAACTCCTCCCCAGCCCAGCTTTCCTGCTGAGACACCTCCCGGCAAGCAGCCGGCACCAAACCCAGCTCACCCGGTCACTGCTCAGCCTGAGCTGTGCCCAGCTCACACACACGCCGCAGCGCTGCTTCTGACGGGCTCAACAGGTGATCTGCTCCAAGGAAGGCTCACAGCTCAGTCTGCGTGCAGCACGCTCACCAGAGCACCAGCTCTGCTCACCAGCTGTGGCACAAACGCTCCCAGCCCAGCAACCACTGTGACCTCAGCGAGTGCCCGCATCGCTTCTGTGCCTTCATCACAAGTGAAGGAAACGGACGCCTCCCAGATCCAGCTTTTGGGAAATAAACACCGGGGTCACCCAATGGGGTTATGTGCAGTAAAGTAACGGAGAAGCGAGGATGACTTTGTGCAGCCCAATAAAAGCAGTGAAGACCAATACGGCCTCATGGTGGTCAGTGGAGTCCCAGGGAACCAGCAGCAGCACTAGGAATGCACATCTGTATGCCCCAGGGCCGGTGCTGGCCTCTGGCTGTGGCTTCAGGCCCCGGGGCCGATGTTGACCTCCTGGGCTGTGGCTTCAGGCCCTGTGGCCAGTGCCGGCCTCGCTGGCTGTGGCTGTGGCTTTCGGTCCCTGGGCTGGTTCCAGCCTCTCGCGCTGTCTCTGATCCCCAGGGCTGGTGCCGGCCTTTCTGGCTGTCGATGTGGCTTTAGGCCCCAGGGCTGCTGTCGGCCTCTGTGGCTGTAACTGTGGCTGTACAGCCCAGGGCTGGTGCCGGCCTCTTGTGCTGTGCTTTGGGCCCCAGGGCTGGTGCTGCTCTGCCTGGCTGTGGCTTTAGGCCCCAGGCTCACTGCCGGCCTCTCAGGCTGTGGCTGTGGCTCCAGGCCCCATGGCCGCCGTCAGCATCCCTGGCTGTGGCTTCAGGCCCTGGGGTCGGTGCCGGGCTCTCTGGCTGCGGCTTTAGGCCCCACGGCTGGTGCCGGCCTGTCTGGCTGTGGATGTGGCTTTAAGCCCCAGGGCTGTGCTGGCCTCTGTGGCGGTGGCTTCAGCCCTCGGGGCCGCTGCCAGCCTCTCAGGCTGTGGCTGTGGCTCCAGGCCCCGGTGCCAGTGCCGGTCTCTCTGCTGAGTTTTTAGGCCCCAGAGCTGTGTCGGCCTCTCAAGCGGTGGCTGTAGGCACTAAAGCTTGTGCCAGCCTAGAACAACACGCATTTTAAAACAGTTCACGTAAGAAAATGAAAGCAGGACAACACTGAGCTCTTCTGGGTATTTCTAGCACTGGGACAGAGACAGGAGAGCGTGCTCAGCCGTGTGCGCTTGGTTGTATGCAGCAATCTCTGCCACATTTGTAAACACCTTTAAATCCTTGCTATCCTGCGTTACAGGAGCAGGGTGTGACAAGAAGCCAACGACTATCAGTTTACAGGAGGTCATGAATTTAAACAGTTCCCCTTCTTCTTCCCTTGGCACTTAGCTTACAGAGTTCTCCCATGCCATGAGCTGGTGTCATACCTCTAAGCCACAGCACTGATGGCTTCAGCAAAGCTGACGGCAACAGCCTTTGGTCATCCTCAGATCTTCATGATGAGAGAGACAAAAAGAAAAAAGTACGAGGTAACAGTCATATTTCTTTCTCCTAGTCAGCATGCCATAACTAAACCTTCCACACTAAGACTTGTATCTTGATAGGGATGTTCCCTTACCCTCACACCTTTAGCACAACCCCTTCTGTTGAGATTCCCACCAGTGAAGAAGTATTAGTGCCACTCCGTGCTCCTTGCTGCTAGGATGGGCTGTTTGAAGACTGACGCACGTGCCGTGATCAGATCTGTCTTGCAGGAATAAAGAGCTGAGCAAAAGAAACGTTTGGGCCAGGTGACCTCAGCAGTCTGGCTGTTCTGGATGATGGCTGCTGATGGAAACAGGTATTCTTGTGCTGTTCAGCTTTTAACGTGAGTCAGGTGTGCTGTAGCAAGAGCCATTAGGCTCTAAAATGCCTTTAAACACGCACACTACCTTTTTCTGTCCTGCATGCCATCTTTGCTTCTTTTTGGTGCAGGAATTTTTACTAGCATTGTTTGCTTGTGGAAGGAACAACGTTACAGGTAGTTTTCACAGTGGACTTCTGTTATGATTTCTTTGTACATTTAATCCTAACTATCAGGAGTGCTGCAAGAAAGGGCCCTGCCAGTGCCAGTAAGTTCCTACCCAGCTCTGTGTGACAGACCCCACTGTGGAGGGAAGCGTAAAGGATGGCAGTTCAGAATCCTCTCTTGCCAGCTTGACGTGCTGGATTTTGAGCATATGAAGTGTGCTCTGTCTTTCTAAGGTGTTCCCTTGTGCTTTAAAGGAGAAGGCTGCAGGGTGATATTTCCCTTTTGTCTTGCAGATGCGCTCCTTGGCACAGACCTCTCTCGGCCTTCAGCATTGCTTCCCTGTGGTGCACTATTTTGCAGACTGTCCCAGATGCAGCCTTCTATTTCTCTAGTCTCACAAAAATTTTATTTGAAAGAGGAAAGAAAGGATGTAGTTTAATGAGAATAACATTTGAGTGCTAACGCAGTGAGGTGAATGAGGGCCACAGAGGCAACTTGGTGCTGCTGAAGCACTGCCCAGTGCCAAGGTCGGGGGTAACAGCTGCTGGCAGATGGGGATAATGCTTTTGGACTGAGTGAGGAGAGAATAAAACACGATGACTGAGCTGCCTGCAAAGAGCTGCTGGGGGAAGCTTGGTGCCAACTTGGAATTTGATCTGATAACTTCCTGTGCATGTTCTACGTTTATTCCACCCTCCATCTTTCCCACAGCCATACACGGGGCTCTGGGCAGTGGACGTTTCCATTGCTGGGGGTCCTGCTGCCACCTCGAGGTGCTGAGCCAACCTGCTACCTTCTGTGTGAAACATGAGGGAAAAACGCAATTCTGAACCCACGGCACCTCAAAGTCCCTTCAAGAGCCCCCACCTACTGCCCTGAGCCCTCCAGTTTTCCCTGCTGTCCCTTAAAAGCCTCAGGAGTGCCAGCAGCACCTCGTGCCATAGGATGCCTTGTGGATTTCACAAGGATGCACTCATCTCCTGCATCCTCCATCAAAAGAGGGGTGGCCAGCAGGGACAGGGAGGTGATTGTTCCCCTCTACTCTGCTCTTGTGAGGCCCCATCTGGAGTACTGCGTCCAAGTGTGGAGCCCCCAGTAAAAGAAAGACAGGGAACTGTTGGAGAGGGTCCAGAGGATCCAGAGGAGGGCCACAAAGATGATCAGGGGACTGGAGCACCTCCCCTGTGAGGACAGGCTGAAGGAGCTGGGCTTGTTCAGCCTGGAGAAAAGAAGGCTGCGGGGTGACCTCATTGCAGCCTTCCAGTACCTAAAGGGAGCCTACAAAGAGGAGGGGAATCAACTCTTGGAAAGGGTGAGTGATAGCAGGACAAGGGGAAATGGTTTTAAGTTGAGGGAAGGGAGATTTAGGTTGGACGTCAGGGGGAAATTCTTTACAGAGAGAGTGGTGAGGTACTGGAACAGGCTGCCCAGAGAGGTTGTGGATGCCCCGTCCATCCCTGGAGGTGTTCAAGGCCAGATTGGATGGGGCCCTGGGCAGCCTGGTGGGATTTTGGTGGCCCTTAGTGGGATGATTGGTGGCCCTGCATATGGCAGGGGGGTTGGAGATACATGATCCTTGAGGTCCCTTCCAACCCAGGCAATTCTGTGATTCTGTGATTCTGTGAGCCCTCCAGTTTTCCCTGCTGTCCCTTAAAAGCCTCAGGAGTGCCAGCAGCACCTCGTGCCTTAGGATGCCTGGTGGATTTCACGAGGACGCACTCATCTCCTGCATTGTGATCATTGGCAAAAATATCCAATGGCGCTGACCCGAGCTGGGGGCTCAGTGGTGACATACAGGGAAACCTGCTGTGCTGCAGTGCGTGCCTCCGGTCCTGCTGCTGGGCACCGCTGGGTGCAGCCCGGCTCCGTCCTCTCTGCACCTCCCTGCAGGGACTGATGGCCGTGCCCGGGATCCCCCGAGCCTCCTCTTCTGCAGGCTGAGCCGCCCCAGCTCTCCCAGAATCCCACCCCAGCCATTCCCCATCCCTACGTTCCCAGGCAGTGCTGACTGAGGGGGAGAGAGGATTTTGGGGGGGTGGGATGGGGCCGGTGGGGGCAGCCCTGGGACACGGCCCTTTGTGCTGCCCCATCCTGCCAACAGGTGTCTGCAGGGGACCTGGGGGGGCTTTGGTGCTGCATGAACAACTGCAGGTGGAGGCATAGGAAAGTGAATGCAAAACATTTAATAACATAACGTAATGTAAAATAACATAATTGATCATAACTGAACAGAATCTAACAGGATTTAACACAACGTAATTTAACACAGTCCCACATCGTCCCAGTCCAAGATGACGTTTGTGGACAGCCCAGCTTTGGAGGGGTAGGGCTGGGGCCGGTGCTGGTGCCCCTGGAGCACTGCTGCTGCTCTCTGTGTGCCACTGGGGCCGGTGAGGAGCCCAGGGCTACAGGTAGCCTTGTTTGTTGGCTATGGCCGTGCCTCCTGCTGCACCACATGGGCCGGTTTCTGCGGACGCTCCCGCTCGTGCTGAGCCCACCCAGCTTCATCTAGCGCCGGCGTTTCTGTGCTGGAGCGTCCTGGCCCAGGGGCAGCTTCCTCTTTCTGCTTGGGACGCTGCCAGTGCGCTGCTCGTGCCCTCTGCTCTTGTCTTTCCCGGTGGTGCAGGCGGGCGCTGGGCACTCGGCCGGCTCGGTGCCATCCCTGTGGGGGTCGTCTGGCACGTGGCAGGAGATGCAGCCGGGTGGCAGTGCCAGGCGGGTGAGAACCACCCGGGGCTGCCTCTGCCGTGCCTCTTCCATCCGATGCCCAAAGGGCAGCAACTCGGAGAGCTGCCCACAGCATGCTGGCTGCCTCCAGAACAGGTCGCTGATGGGCCTGGCATCAGCCTCTGCCTCTCCGCTGAGCTCCGTGCCGGCCCAGGGAAAGTCAGGGAGCGCTGCGATGAAAGGAGCGCTGTTGAGGCTGCTGGGGACAGCTGGGCTCGGTGGCTGCGTGGCATCGATCCACCGCAGCAGTTCTGCCCTTTCCTGGGCGTTCAGTTCTGGCAGCAGCTCATCGTTTTCCACAGTCTCAGTGCAATCAGTCCCCTCTGCTTGGACATCAACCAGGTCCTGGTTCTGCTGGGGGACCTCCAGAGGACTCGTCACTTCTAAAAAAGCAAGAACATCCCCCAGAATGATGATCACAGCATTCCCACAGCCACCCAATGCAGACACCCCCTGGCCAGCTGTGCAGCCCCCAGACTCACCATTGTTGACCCACACCAGGAGGTCATCCATGTCCGGGATGTCGTCCGGGATCTCTGTGCTGGATGTCACTTCTGGAAAAGGGAAGAAAATCCCCACACAGGCAATGCCAGCTTTTCCATGCCCGCTCAATGTGAACGTCTCCCTGCCAGCTCTGCTGCCCCCAAACTCACCGTTGTTCATCCATGTCAGGAGCTCATGGATGTCCGTGATGTCCTGCAAGATGTCTGCGCTCGTTGTCGCTGCTGGAAAAGCAAGAAAATCCCCAGTGGGGCAATGCCAGCTTTCCCACAGCCAGCCGGTGCGGACAGCCAGCCGCCCGCTCTGCAGCCCCCAAACTCACCACCTGATTCCAGCGCTGCAGTGCTGCAGGTGAGCGGAGCCGTGGTGGGCGCTGGGTGCCCCTGGTCCTCCGTGAGCACCACGGCATCTCCAAAGGGCCCCACCGCCTGCTCCCAGCTGGCGGGCAGGGTGCAGGGCACGGGGAGCACCTGCTGCTGCACTGAAGGTGCTGGCAGAAGGATGGGGCTGCCGGAGGCCTGCAGCGGGCAGCTGCCTGCGGGCTGCGGGGGCTCCCCATGCAGCATGGCCCCAGGCCACAGCCCTGCCAGCAGGGGATGTCCCCAGTAGTGGGCAGGGGCCATGGGGGGAGCCATGCCTGGGTGCAGCCACCCGGGTAGCAGCTGAACCACGGCTGGAGGCAGCCCCCCAGGTGGGAGCTGCGCTCCCTGTCCCTGGACACCTGGTAGCCCAGGCCAGACAGAGGCCTGAGGCACCACGTGGGTGACACTGGGGACAGGGAGGGGTTGCGGTGACACCGGCACTGCTCCGCCGATGCTGGGCTGCATTGCAGCAGTGGCCGGTGGTGGCACAAAGGATCGAAAGAAAGCGGCGTCGGGTGTCGGAAGCACCGTCTGCATCCCTGAAGGGATTCTCTCTGTGGGGAAATGCCCAAATGGGTGCCGGGCTGAGATCTGGGGCACTGGGATCACCCGGAGGGCCGCAGTACCAGGAGCAGAGCAGCCTGCTGCCTTACCTGCCAAGGGAGCTCGAGAGTGGCAGCGGGGGGTTCCGTGACCGCTGAGGTCAGCCCCTCTCCCCTGAGCTCACAAGGATTCTCTGTGACATTGTCACAGGCATTACTCTCTGCCTGCCCCGTCACCAACACTCGCTGTGGCTGCTCATTGTGGCCTTCCATTGTTTCAGTGGAGATGATAAACATGATGGAAATGAACTTTTTACGTGTCGAGATGGTGATGGGACAAAGGGGAATGGTTTTACTGTAAAGGGGGGAGATTTGGATTAGATGTCAGGGAAGTTCATCCCAGAGGCAGCTGAGGCCCTGGCACTGCTGCCCAGACGGGCCGTGGGTGCCCCAGTCCTGCAGCTGCACTCGACTCAGCTCCCATTGCAGTGAATAGAGACAAAGGGAGGGACGTGGCTGATGACGCTCAAACACGCGGTGGCATCGCAGGGCTGCGGTGCTCTGACTCTGCAAAGCCACCAAACTTCCACCTGCTGGCCGTCTTCCTTCACACATCCGCCTGTCACAGAAGCACAGGGGCTGGAAGGGACCTCTGCAGATGAGCGCAGTACAACCTCCCCCAGAGCAGCTTCCCTGCAGCGCTTGCACAGGAGAGGCTGCCTCGAGCTGCAGAGCCCAGAACTGACCCAGAGCTCCACACGTGCCCAGCGCTTCCTGCGGCCCTCCACAGCCTCCCAGGGCCACCAGTCCTGCCCAGTGCCCCCACGCCAACACACCCGACGCTCAGTACGTGACCATCTCCTTCCCCGGGCACAAAGCAGGGCGACGGGGGCACTGGCGGCAGCAGCGAGGAAGAGCTGGAGGAGCTGCAGGTCTCGGCCCGCTGCAACCACCCCAACATCCCCCAGCTGCTGGCCGCGCTCTATGGCACGGGCACCTCTGGCTGTGCGCCGTCTGCACGGGCTGTGCAGCCTGCGGGGAAACCCGCTGTGCTGCAGTGTGATCCTCCGGTCCTGCTGCTGGGCACCGCCGGGCACGGCCCGGCTCTGTCCTCTCCGTGCCTCCCTGCGGGGACCGACGGCCGTGCCCGGGATCCCCCCGAGCTCCTCTTCTGCGGGCTGAGCCGCCCCGGCTCTCCCAGAATCCCAGCCCAGCCATTTCCCACGCGGTGCCGAGGAGGGCAGGGGATGCGGGGGGAGCGACGTGATCCTATGACACGGCCGTTCGCGCCGCCCCGTCCTCACCCGGCGCCGGGCGCGGGGACGGGGCGGGTTATCGGAGCTGCAGAAACGACCGCGGGCAGAAGCGCCGGGAAACGAAGGTTCGACGTTTAATCGATGAACGCGCAGAGCGATCAAAGGAAACGACCGCGTTCCCAACCGGCTCCCGTCCGAACGGCAACTCCGGAGGACGGCTCGGTGCCGACGGGGGACGGACGGCCCCGCGCCGCCTTCCCCTGACCGCCCGGCGTCCCCGAGGCACGGGGCGGGCGGCGGCGGGGACGCGGGGCGGCGGAGCGCCGCTTTCCCCCGGCGGAGCCCCGCGCTCCGCCGGCTCCATCGCAGCGGCGGCCGCCATTGGCGGAGAGCTCGCGCTCGGCCCGCCTCCGCCGCGCTGCCATTGGTCGGGCCGCGGAACGGGGCGGGCACTGCGCGCGGGGTCCTTTGCTTGGGCGGCCGCGCGGTTTTTGCGTCATCACAGCGCGCGTCCCGGCTGGCCCCGGCCCGGCTGCCCGCGGCGATGCCTGTCGCCGTGCGCCCGCTCCGCTTCCACGGCCCCTGGCAGCGTCTGAATGCGCGTGTGTGCAGAACCGTGCACACGAGTGCAAAGAGGCACTCACACACACCCCTCTGCATTCACACACACCCATGTGCACGCACCACCCACGAGCGTGCAGCCGTGTGCAAAACCACGCAGCCACGTGCAAAGACCCCGATGCTCCCAGCCGTGGTTATGCAGGCACACACGCGCGTGCAGACACGTGTGCAACGCGGCCCTTTTGCACGCTCACACGCAGATGCCGTCGAGGAAACATCCTCGTGCGCGTGCACGCGTGCAGTCCCACCGCTCTGCACTGCCTTTGGCTGTCTGTCCGTCTGTCCGTCCCAGGGTACGTTTGGAGCTGACAGACAGGCTGTCTCAGGAGCAGAGGCGAGCAAACCACGCACCCAGAGCAGCACACGGCCTTGTGAGTTTCGTTCCTCACGCTCACACGGACACACACACAGGCACCCCTTGCAGGTGCTGGAAACATCCCAGTGATTTTTGTCAGGACGGGATCTCTGAGAAAAGCAGCTTTTAGTCGCGACTGCGACGGTGGGCGTCCCACAGGCAGGAGCACCTCTGGACACAGCACGACAGTCTGCATACCCTGTTCTTCCCCGTCTTGCCTTGGAACGGCTAGGAAAGCACCTCCAGCACCCACTGCCAGGCAGTAAGAGACCGCCCCACCCGGAAGGGTCAGATCCCATGACTTCTGTAATGTACAGGGATAGGTGCCTGGAATTGGAGCATTAACACTTTAATTCCAGTACATGATGTTTTGATGTGGAATATTGAAAATCAAAAAACATAAAACCATGACATTCCACCCCTTATTCTACATCACTACATCATGCTTAATATATACATACATAAATATACAAACAAACAAAATGATTAATGTGCATCACACACACACGTCTATATACATATACATAGAATTACTGTCTGCACTCCCCCAGCATCAAGTTTCCTTTTGGTACACATTGAACATCCCCATATTTCTCCATCACCCACCAGGTGGACCCTGGTCTCTGTGCAAAACCAGTTCCACAGAGGAGAGGTTTGCCCTTTCCAGAGGCTGGAAGGACCCAAACTCTTTTCCCACCATGCACTTTATGTGTACAACTGGGACTTTATCTCCCTCTACAGCATGTAGGGAGCTGGATATGATAGGACCATCACGAATGATAAATCCTCTGGTATTGGCCAACCAGGCGTCTCCTGCCAAATGCTTCTCCCAGTGCTTAAATGATCTGACACTCATTGCTTTCAGCACAGTTTTTAACAACCCATTGTATCGTTCAATTTTACCAGAGGCTGGCGCATGGTAGGGAATATGATAAATCCACTCAATGCCATGATCTTTGGCCCAAGTATTTCCAAGAGAATTTCTGAAATGAGTCCCATTATCTGACTCAATTCTTTCTGGGGTGCCATGTCTGCACAGGACTTGTTTCTCCACACCCAATAAGGTGTTTTGGGCGGTAGCATGGGGTACAGCATATGTTTCAAGCCACCCAGTGGTTGCCTCCACCATGGTAAGTACATAACACTTACCACTGCGGGATCGTGGCAAGGTGATAGAATCAACCTGCCATGCCTCCCCATATTTATACTTTTGCCATTGCCTTTCCTCCCAGAGTGGTTTCATCCTCTTGGTTTGTTTAATTATGGCACATGTGTCACAGTCATGAATAACCTGTGCAATAGCATCCACAGTTAAGTCCACCCCTCGGTCTCTCGCTCACTTATATGTTGCATCTCTCCCCTGATGGCCCGAGGTCTCATGAGCCCACCGAGCTAGAAATAATTCACCCTTGTTTTCTGCCAGTCCAGGTTTATTTGAGCCACCTCAATTTTGGCATCTCGGTCCACCTGACGGTTATTTTGCTGTTCGTCAGCAGCCCGACTCTTGGGCACATGAGCATCCACAAGGTGCACCTTTGCAACCATATTCTTTATTTGAGCAGCAATATCTTTGCACAGACCAAATAGGTTTACCCCTCCACTGCAAGTTATTGTGCTCCCACTGCTGTAACCACCCCCATAAGGCATTTGCCATCATCCATGACTTGCAGATGACACCAAGGTGGCAGGAAGCGTCGATCTGCCCAGGGATTGCATGGCCCTACAGAGGGATCTGGCAGGCTGAAGCCAATGGGATGGAATAGAATAAGGCCAAATGCCAGGTGCTGGGCTTTGGTCACAGCAACCCCAGGCAACCCTACAGGTGTGGGGCAGAGTGGCTGGAAGACTGCATAGAGTAAGTGGACCTGGGGGTACTGGTCGATGCTTGTAGGAACATGAGCCAGCAGTGTGCCCAGGTGGCCAAGAAGGTCAATGGCATCTTGGCTTGCATGAGAAAAAGCATTGCTAGCAGGAATAGGGAAGTCATTGTCCCTCCGTACTGTGCACTGGTGAGGCTGTAACTTCAGTGCTGCATTCACTTTTAGGCTCCTCACTGCAAGGAGGACATTGAGGCCCTGGAGCATGTCCACAGAAGGATAACAAAGCTGGTAAGGGGTCTGGAGCACAAGTCTGATGAGGAGCAGCTGAGGGAGCTGTGATGATTTGTATGGAGAAGAGGAGGCTCAGGGGAGACCTGATTGCTCTCTGTAACTACCGGAAGTGAGCTGGGGGTCAGCCTCTTCTCTCACGTGACAGTAATAGGACAAGAGGGAATGGCCTCAAGTTGCGCCAAGGCTGGACTTTAGGAAATACTACATCACCAAAAGGGTGGTCAGGCACTGGAATGGGCAGCCCAGGGAGGTGGTGGAGTCACCGACCCTGGAGGTGTGCAAGGAATGTGAAGACGTTGTGTTGAGGGACATGGTTGAGTGAGAACTGTTGGTGATGGGTGGACGGTTGGACTGGATGATCTCAAAGGTCTTTTCCAACCTTGGTGATTCTAGGATTCCATGATCTCCAGACCCATGGTCATCAAACTGGTTGAAGGAGCTCACCCTGACCAACATCAGGCAGCACTGCTTTGTCTGCAGATTATCACCTGCCTCATCTCTTCAACTACAGTCATGTCTCTCGGGGAAGTCAGATGCAGCCCCACACTCCTCTCCAGATTCTCTGATTAAATCAGAAGCAAATCATTACGCTATGATGAGCAAACCATGCTATGTACCAGTATGATGTCGGAATCTTTCTTTCCCACCGTTCCCTTCCCTGCACGTGAAGCAGCAATCTGCTGATCGTCAGAGGGCTTATTTTGCCATCAGAAGGTGTCTGTGGTCATCTGAAGGCTTCTTTGGATGTCAGAGTGTTCCACTGATTGTCAGAGATGTTCATTAACCATCAGAAGGCTTCATTAATCGAGAGCGGGTGTCACTGGTCATCAGAGGGCTTCATTGATCATCAGGATATTTGGGGAGTCCATGGGTGGGGATATGCAGACCTTGTTGTAGGTGACGGGGTAGGGGGTAGGGGGACTGAAGGAAGAGGAATGAAGCAGACCCAAAGGAGGGACAGGTAGCTGCAATAAAAGAGGGGGCTAAAGGAGGGTGATGTGGTCACACTGTGGCCATGCAGAGGTAGAGCAAAGGGTGAAGGGTTTGGAGAAACTGGAAGGAGGATCTGGGAGAGAACAGAGGGAGGGTATTGAGGCTGCTTGGCACATGAGGAGCTCTTTCCTTCAGGATTTTGGAGCAGATGATAAGAGAGTGGGAAAGCCCACAGGGGTGTAGGTCACGGTGTGCATGGCATGGAGCTGGGGACACCTCCCTGCACATTAGGGTGGCCACTGCCAGGCCGGAACAGATCCGAGTGGTCCTGCTGAGCATGAGAACAAGGACACAGACACACAGAGTGTAGCTTTGCTGAGGGATTTATTGATCATCGGAGGGTGTCATTAATCATCAGGGTCTTCATTGGTCATCAGAGGGCAACATTGGTCATCAGAGGGCAGCGCTGGTCATCAGAGGATGTCAAAGGGCATCAGAGGTGAGGAAAATCCTTGTCCCTGCAGGTTTGTCCCCAAGGACTTAGGGCAGGAGAAGAAGGACTGGCAGCAGCCAACAGGCCCAGGGCAGGATGTGGGTCTCCTTGGGACAGCAGCCACAGCCCCTGTTCCACCTGCACGGTGACCCTTGGCTATCCATAGGACAGCCTGAGCTTGCCCCTTCCAAATCCCCTCCTCTGCACTGCCCCATAGAGTGCAAGGGAAGGTATGGAGGTGACAGTACCCAGGTCCCCCTGGAGCAGGCCAGGGACAGTCCCCTCCATACCATCCTTCCCCAGCCCCTGATCCTCAGGGCTACAGGACACCCAAGGTCCCCAAGTGCCCTGTGGGGTTGCAGGTGTCCCCGTGCTGCTCACCTAGACACGCAGATCCAGGGCTGCGCGTCTCACACGCAGGGGATCCTCCTCTGCTTCTGTGCTGAGCACGACCTGGGGAGAAAGGAGGTGTAGGGACACACCGAGGGACAATGGGAAAGGCTGGGACACACTGGGAACACCAAGGATACTGGGACACACTGAGATGCCCTGAAGGTGCAGGGACCCATTGTGGGTACTAGAACACCATGGCCAAGGCAAGGTCCTGTAACCTGCTCAGCCCCAGCTGCCCCAACTGCCTCCTTCCCCTGCCCACTGACCACCCGAAACAGGAGGGAGCCAAACAGAGTCTTTGGGGCCCAGGGATGTCCCCAAGTCCCAGGAAAACAGAGAGGACAGCAACACATCCCAGCTCTGTTCTCGCTCCAGGGTTGCCCCTCTACTTACAGGACCAGGAAGGTGGATAGCAACAGGTAGTGGCTCCAGCTGGGGAAGAAGAGACATGGGGCAGCCATAAGGGAACTGTGAGACTGGGGATCACAGGATGTCCCCACCCAAGCCCCCTGGTTGGCCCTGGGTCTACCCCCCCCCCCCCCCCATAGCTGCCAAGGTCTGTGTGTGCCTCTGCCCATGGAGGAGCTCTTAGTTGGGGTTGGACATAGGAACAGGGCAAAAGCTTGGAGGGCCCAAGGGAGGGGAATAGGGGTGCTAAGAGACTTGGCGGTTCCAAATTGAGAGGAATGGGGATCTCAAAGAGAGGAGAATGCGGGGAAAACGAAACAGAGGGGATAGGGGACCTAAAGAGATGAGAATTGGGGTGCCAAAGAAAGGAGACTGGGTGCCAAAAGGATGGGATATGGGGACCCAAAGAGAGGGCATTTGGAGCCCCCAAGAGAAAGGATTTGGGCACCCTAAGAAAAAGGGACTAGAGTGCAAATGGAAGGAATTTGGATGTGCCAAGTTGAGGGGTGGTCTCTGCCTTCAGGGACAGACCCCCCAGTCCCTGCTAAGCTCCTTAGCTAAGCTCCCAGGCACTCACCAGCATTTCTTCTGAGGGTTGCAAATACACATGTGGCTGTGGGGAGAGGAGTAGGAGAGGGAGTGAGAAAGACCTTGGCATCAGGGATCCCCATGGCCAATCCCCTCCATCCCCAGCCCACATCCCCCATGGATGCTTCACCTGAGCTTCCACTGTGCAGCACAGGGCAGCGAGGAGCATCACGAGGCTGAGCGCAGCTGCCTTCATCTTCCTCTGTGCTCTGGGAGCTGGGTGAGGCTGCAGGAGGCAAGGGCTGCTTTTATCCTCCCACTCTCCCTCCCCACAACCCCCGAGTGCCCCTGCGTTTGGCAGGCTCCCTTGGCTCGGACTGACCTGGCATGCAGCCATTCCCTGCCCCAGCCCCGGGGCACAGGAGGGAGCCAGGGATCAGAAGAAGAACATTGAGTGCTGGGATCCCCATGGCACTGAGCCCAAAGCTCCCAAATGCCAGCACCTACCACACCCCAGCCTTTCTGTCCCCAGGACCACCGTCCCCATATCAAGACTTTGTCCAAGGATTCATCCCTGACTTCTCTTGAGTCCTTGAGTGATGCAAGGTGTTGGGCTGATAGTTTGGGGAACTGGGGACACAGCATTTGGGGACACTGGGAGGTGAGAGGGCAACCGGGATGTGGGCAGTGAGGAAATTATGCAGATATTTGGAAAGCAAGGAGACATAAGGATATGGGGACACGAAGATATGGGAGCATCATGGGGAAATGGGGACTTCATGGGGACATGAGAATCTCATGGCAATATGGGGAAATCATGAAGATATGGGGATATGGGGACATGCAGCCAAATGGGAACTGGTTGGTGACAGGGACCTGGAAGTCTGTGGGGACAGGTGGGTGTTGGGGACACATAGGCATAGGGAGGCTGGCAGTGTCCACTCTGCCTCTGTGGTCATGCAGGAGGTCACAGAATCACAGAATCACAGAATTGCCAGGGTTGGAAGGGACCCCAAGGATCATGAATCTCCAATCCCCCTGCCACATGCAGGGCCACCAACCACCCTACCAAATGTTATATCAGGAGTGAATAACAGACCTGGGCTATGGCAGACACGTTTCCTCCTTACCAAACCTAAAGACCATGACTTCTAGAATCATGGAATCATTTAGGATGGCCGAGACCCCTGAGGTCACGTCAGGAGATGTGTCATGTATTTTCTGCTCTCTTAAATAGCCAGCATCAGAAGTCCCCACGTTACATCCAGAAATCTGTGTCGCGTGTCTGACATGGCAGTAGTGCTGCCTCTGTCCATGAGGACAGATTGTCATGAGGACACACAGACAGGGAATCCAAGGCTGGGGGTGAAAATTGGCGTTAGGTTCTGAAGTCACTGGGCTGCATGCCTGAGTTTCAGCAGAACAAAGGGTTTTGTTCCTGTCACGATGCAGCCTCCTGTCATGGCCGTAAGTGAAGCTTGTTTTATCCAGATGAAAGGAAAGAAATAATAGAGCACTGATAAATGGCTTAGAACTGCAAACAACTCAAGGATTCTTCAAGGAAAGATGATAAGCCAATGTGAAGTGCTCCGCCCGACAGAAAGCCAGCTGGTCAGAGCTTCACGGGGCATTTCCCATAAATAAGAGAGCTGTTGTGGGTCCTCTCTGAAAAGAGCAGTTCAACGTTTGCTTTGGAAATTGCCCAGAGAGCAGCCAGCTGGAAGAGCTTCCTTTGGGCTGATTCTGCTCTGCGCAGTGTTTGTCAGAGCTTAGCAGTGCTGCCTTGTTCACTATATTTAAATACAGCGTGGCATTATTCCTACTCTGGAGTTCTTTTGGAAAGAACCAATGAACTGTCCGTGCTGCCATCACTGAGGAATATTGGCCGAGGTGAGGAACGGGCTGTTTTTGTGATAAACACAGAGCAGGTGGATGACACTTGATCGCAATTTCACGTGAAAGGTTCTCCTCAGGAAAGCCCCTTGGCTGGTTTGAGGACATCTACAAAGAAATACTCAGGCTTTTGTAACAGCACAACACTGAACAAGTAAAAAGTGACGAGGTCTGAGTTCTCAGGCTGTGATCTCCCCCTGCAGCTGTCTCCCCATCACGGCATCATGGCATCATTTTGGTTAGAAATGACCTCTCAGGTCATCCAACTGTTAACTCAGCTCCATCAAGTCCACCGCTAAACCCACAGCTGTGACCTGTCACCAGATCTGTGCTGTGTCACCCTGCTGGCCCTGAGCCTGTGCTGCTGGGGAGCAGGTGAGGGACTTCTGTGGAACAGCATGTCCTTGGTTGGGCTCGATGACCTCAGATGTCTTCTTCAACCTGGATGATTCTGAGAGTCCAGGACATTCACATTCTAGCATGCTGGGATTCTAGGTTTCTGCATTTATAGGATTCTATGTTTCTAGGATTCTACGCTTTAGAATTCTAGAGTTGTAGGAGTGTAGGAACGTAAGCATGTAGGATTCTTGTTCTGTAGGATTCTAAATTTCTACTTTTGTTAGATTTGCAGGATGATAGGATTATGGCTTTCTTAGATTTCTAGGATTTATAGGATTTCAGGATTCTAGGTTTAAGGCTTTTAGGTGTCTAGAACTGTAAGTTTCTAAGGTTTCCCTAGTATTCCAGGATTCTGGGTTTCTAGGGTTGCAGGATGGGCTCTCACGACGACACACTGATGGAAGGGGATTAAATTTTTCCCATTGCTTAAGGCTCACTAAAGCCTTTTGCAAACCACAACAGGAAAAATAAGCTCTAACCTAATTTTACTTAAATGTTTAAGGCTCACCACAGCAAGATCTAGTCTCCATAGATAACCATAGTTAGTCAGCATGGGTTCACGGAGGGCTCTGGTGAGGCCGCACCTTGAGTACTGGGTCCAGTTTTGGGAACCTTGCTGCAAGAAAGACATTGAGGCCCTGGAGCGGGTTCAAAGAAGGGCAACAAAGCTGGTGAGGGGTCTAGAGCACAGGCCTGATGAGGAGAGGCTGAAGGAGCTGGGATTGTTCAGTCTGGAGAACAGGAGGCTCAGGGGAGACCTTATTGCTCTCTATAACTACCTGAAGGGAAGATGTAGTGAGCTGGGCTAAGGCTTCTTCTCTCGTGTAACTGGTGATAGGACTAGGGGGAATGGCTTCAAGCAGTGCCACAGGAGATTTAGGCCTGACGTTAGGAAATCCTACTTTTCTGAAATAGCGGTCAGGCCCTGGAATGGGCTGCCCAGGGAAGTGGTGGAGTCACCGACCCTGGAGGTTCAAAGAACGTCTGGATGTTGTGTTGAGTGACAGGGTTTAGTGAGTACTATAGGTGATAGGTGGATGGTTGGACTGGATGATCTCGAAGGTCTTATCCAACCTTGGTAATTCTGTGATTCTGTGGTTCCTCTATTTGCCATTTCCATTCACTCTGACCTGCTCTGCCATCCCCAGGAAGAGCTCAGTGCACTCTCACAGAGGGCAGTCGTCCTTCCTTCTCTCCTCACCCATCCACTGTAAAGACTCTGTATCCCCCTTGTGCTGCAGTCCAGTTGTGGAAGCCACATAATCGTGTCTCTGTGGTCCAAACAAGAGCTCAAGCCTGAAACTGCACAAAAATTTCCGGCTCATCATATTGTGGTGTTTTCAATAGTGCAAAACACATGGCAATTGGGAAACATCGTTAGGTGTAGCATGGCTGAGGATCGCATCTATGGTATTTGTGTTCAGAAGGTGGCACACAGGCATCGGACCCATTGTGAGGCTTGGAGTTGTCCAAGCAGCACAGACACTCTGAGGGCATGGCTTTCCTCAAGGCTCTGTGCTGCATTTGCAGCTGCATGTGAGTGTGCAGGACAGCCCAGGACACTGCCATGACACTAGGCTGCTTCTGAGGCCAGTCACATGAGAGCCCATAGAAAACTGAGGTTTCATCAGTTGAAGAATAAAGATGTGTGTCAGCTCTGTAGTGCCTTGAGCTCCAGAATAGGCAGCAGATGGAGAACAGAGGAAGATCTGCCTCTTCTTTTGTGAGCTCAGCCATTTAGTCAGCTGCATTACTCTGGATGCTCCATGGAGATGAGTAAAAAATACATACTCCAGTGCCCTAAATGCAGTGGTCTGTTGTCATTTAGGATGGCCAAGAATACCTCTGTTCAATCTCTGACCCTCAGCTGATGCTCAGGAAGGAGATGTCAATCTCAGGGATTTCCCACACACTTTACAAGCACTGGCACACATCCAGAAGCACCCCAGGCACCTTGGTCATCACCCAGGCTCTGTGTGTGAGCAACTGACTCTCCACTGGAGGACCAAGGACTCAGAGCAGAGCTCAAATGCAGGCAACTCCTTGTGCACATCTGAACTGAAGCAGAGGAATCCCAGCTACTATGGGTCTGTGGGGATCTGAATCCCATTTCAGTCATAGGGTTTCCATCTAGGGATGAGATGCCTGCACTGCCTCAGCTGCATTGCTGCTCTGCCCAGGGGAAGTCCACCTCTCCCTGTCCCTGTCTGTGTGCCCTTTTTGTTTTAGCATACACTCTCTGGTAGGACTAACTAATATGTATGCAATTGGTCACTTTCCACTGGACATTTGGTTATTAATTCAGCAGATTTCAGAGTACAGTCATGATGCTGTTGTCTTTCAGGAGCTGTTGGCCACAGAGACCCAGGCACATCTCAGGGGAGTTCAGTGGATAAAAATGACAGCTGCTGAGCTGGGCTGAGCCCCTGGGACACAGGGAGCTCCTACAAGTGGGCAGTGCTGCAGAGACACAGCTGTGCCCTGAAGCAGCTCCCATGTACTGTGCATCAGTACTAGGGGCACGTTCTGCAGGTGACATGAAGATAGAAGAGAAAGGAGAGAGGGATTACAGGATGTGAGGGGTGTGAGCAGGCTGCAACCTCACTGCAGGAGCATTGCTTTCAGCCACTGACACGGTAAGTCTCTCACCATAGGTAATGCAAACACTTTTCCAACAGGGATCACCAAATCTGGCACATCCCAGTGCAAATCAGGCTGCATACGCTCTATGTTTCTTTATCATGGAATAAGAGCTGTTCCAGATGAGGTCTTCCCTGCTGCAGCGTCAGAGCACAGCTCTGAGGGCACATCAAGAGAGAATCCTTAAGTGCATTTTACCTCTCTGCTTTGCTCTAACATATATATTCTTTCAATGAACCCATGGGAATTCTCTTAGGTTCCCTTTTTCACTTGAAAAAATGAACATGCATTTAGATAGTGCCCTGCAAACGGGGTGGGTTCTGGACAGCAAATAGGAATGCAGAGAGTTTGGGCTGGTGTCTGTATGCTCAGTCAGGGCAATGACAGGAAAACAGCCCCCAGGATGAAAATCTGCAGACCACAGAGATATGGTCAGGGAATTACCCCCTTCAGTGCAGGGACCTTCCTCTGAGCAAGCTCCCACCCACAAATACTTCTGCCCTCTTACCCATCAGGTCTGATGCATGAACACCTCCTGTGCAGGCAGAGCTCCAGCAGAGCAGAGCAGCATCTCCCCAGGCACGTGTCCATCACCCTCTGCAGTGCACAGGGGCTGAGAGCCACTGCCTGGGGCTGTGGGCAATGCAGGCTGTGAGGCTGGGAAGGAGCTGGCTTTCCCTTAATGAGATGCCATCAGTAGGACACAGCTCCCTGAGGTGTCCTTCAGAGCTGTGAGCTGGCGTTCAGAATGCAAATCCTTCCCATAGCCTGGACAACAAATTTGAGGGAAGTAGCAGAGAGATGCAATAAGCAAGGAAATGCTGTGGGGCTGGTGAAATGAATGTTAGGTTTCCTTTGTGATACGTGGTGATGAGGCACTGCTGAAGTACGTTGAGAAATGATGAATATTCCGTGATGGGCAGTGGATTCCTCTGCTCTCAGCTGGGTCTGACTTCTTTTCACCATGTTTTGGGAGTGTAATCCTTCTCCCTCTTCAAAACTGACAAGCTCAGAGCAATTAGAAACAAGCCCAATCAGCTGCCCTTACTCCACACTAAGCAGAGGTGAATCCTTTTGCCTCTCAGAACTCATAGGCATTCATATTGAGTACAGTAGAAGTGCTCCGAATTTCTCAATTCAGCAAACACTCCATGGACACACTGAGTGAGAGGAGGGAGTGCAGAAAAACTGTCACTGCAATTTCCATTTGTGACCCACATATTTTTGGCTTTGAGTCCACAGATGCTGACAAGCACCTCCCTAAGAGAATTTACTTCATGTGACACATTTTGGAAAGAAAACCTTTCCCCACACGACCACATTTCCCTGTCCCTATGGGGACAAGACTGCTTCCTGGAGAGAAAAAGTGCAGAAGCCCTCAAGGCAAACTCAACGTCAAGAAAAGTAGCTCACATCACTGGGGTTGACTGAACATTTTCCAAACTGAAATCTCTGTCTTTAACTTTTGTACTCCTTGGACAGGTTCTTGTGGCAAAAGGCAGCAGATGCCCAACAGCAGCTCCATCAGCGAGTTCCTCCTGCTGGCGTTGGCAGACACGCGGCAGCTGCAGCTCCTGCACTTCTGGCTCTTGCTGGGCATCTACCTGGCTGCCCTCCTGGGCAACGGCCTCATCAGCACAGCCGTAGCCTGCCACCACCGCCTGCACACCCCCATGTACTTCTTCCTCCTCAACCTCGCCCTCCTCGACCTGGGCTGCATCTCCACCACTCTCCCCAAAGCCATGGCCAATGCCCTCTGGGACACCAGGCACATCTCCTATGCTGGATGTGTTGCCCAGACCTTTCTGTTTGTCTTTTTCATCTCAGCAGAATATTTCCTTCTCACCATCATGTCCTATGACCGCTACGTTGCTATCTGCAAGCCCCTGCACTACGGGACCTTGATGGGCAGCAGAGCTTGTGCCAGCATGGCAGCAGCTGCCTGGGGCACTGGGGTTCTCAGTTCCCTGCTGCACACTGCCAATACATTTTCACTGCCTCTCTGCCAAGGCAATGCTGTGGATCAGTTCTTCTGTGAAATCCCCCACATTCTCAAGCTCTCCTGCTCTGGTTCTTACTTCAGGGAAGTTGGACTTATCATATTTAGTGTGTCTATCTATTTTGCTTGTTTTGTTTTCGTTGTTATGTCCTATGTGCAGATCTTCAGGGCTGTGTTGAGGATGGCCTCTGAGCAGGGACGGCACAAAGCCTTCTCCACGTGCCTCCCTCACCTGGCCGTGGTCTCCCTGTTTCTCAGCACTGCCACATTTTCCCATCTGAGGCCCCCATCACTTTCCTCCCCATCCCTGGACCTGGTGGTGTCATTTCTGTACTCGGTGCTGCCTCCAACACTGAACCCGCTCATCTACAGCACGAGGAATCGGGACTTCAAGGATGCTCTGAGGAATCTATTTCTATATATTTTTCTTCATCATTAATTATGTCTTCATTATGTTCACATGATTACCACATACTCAAGAAAAGCTAGGAATGGCATCATGTAGTATTTCAACTTTTTACTCATTTATTTTTTTAATTCTTACAATAGTTTTTACTCTACATAAATAATATTATTAACCTATATTTCCCATCTACATTTTTTTTCTTATTTCTGAAAACTTTGTTGTTCTTCGAGCACTAGGCTGTTTGAGAAGATTAAAAATATGTATATATATTAGAATATCATCTGTATCTCAGAGAGCAGCCCTGCACACAGAAGGGCTGCAGGAACCAAGAGCCCAATGCCACACGTTGCAGCAGCCCTGGTGTCTGTGGGGCTGCCCCTCACCGCCCGCTGGGCGCTGCCTCTCTGCTGCCTTTGAGTTGTGCTGCTGCTTCCCTGGAGCCACGGCCATGGGCAGCAGCAGGACGTGCTCCTTTCAGTGCTGCTCTCTTTGCACCACCTTTGCACGCTGTTCTCCTTTCTCCTTGCACTTGTGTCAGCCCTCAGGCCCTGCATTACGTAGCAGACCAACAAAAAACACTTTGCCTGCGGTGTGCCTGGAGTTGTCTCAAAGGCTTGGAAGTGCACTGTCATGTCAACAGACTGAGGGCTGGGGAGTTGGGGGAGGAGGGAATCCTATGAAAAATGAGACAGCCTTGCTCTGTCCAAAATGTTCCCATTGTGCTGTAGGAAGTTCTGACTGCAAACTTGTTTTTCATGGGCTTGTTTATTGCCACCTCACTCACAGCCCTGGATGGCACACCTGTAAACCTAGGAGCCACAGAAGGCAGAGAGATCCTTGAGGTCCTGTTTGGAGACTTTCATGCTTCAAAACTGTGAGACAAGCACGCTTACAAGTCAAGGACCCCCCACCTCTCTTGGCTGGATCAAAGCAGGAACCAGGACCTGTGATCTCTTTCTCTGCCCCTCTCTCCTCCTCACCCCCCAACTCTGTCTCTCTCTTTTCTTTCTCTTCCTCTCATAGAGTTGTTAAGTAACACAAGGCTTACTTTGGTTTCTTATAACATCACAAGGTGTAGCTGCACATGGAAATAACTGTAGAAGTGCCAGTACCTTACAGATAACTGTAGTGCACAGATTCGCATTAAAACTCATGCCTGTGTCTGGACACTGAATGCCAGTTTCACTGTTATCCAAGCGGGAGCTGCAAATCTGGCACCCCTCCCTGCCTTTGTGTGTTGGGCATGACATGGTTCCTACTAACAGTCCTCAGGTCAGGGGCGTTATGGGTGTCTATGGGTCTCTATGGGTCAGTACAGGTCAATATGGGTCTCTATGAGTCTGTGTGGGTCTCTAAGGGATTTCTATGGGTCTCATTTGGTCCCTGTGGCTCTCTATGGGTCTCGATAGATCTCAGTGTGTCCCTAGGGGTCTTTATGGGTCTGTACACGTCTCTGTGAGTCCCTATGGGTCTGTATGGTTCTCAATGGGTCTCTATGTGTTCCTATGGGTCCCTATGGGTCTCTATGTGTTCCTATGGGTTCCTATGCATCTCTATGGGTCTCTATGTGTCCCTAGGGGTCTCTCTGGGTCTCTCTGGGTCTCTCTGGGTCTCTTAGTCTCTCTATGGTTGCTTCTCCCAAAGCTGGTCTCAGCAATTCACTCACAAGACTGCTCTCTGTAAAGACCCATTGCTTTGATGGGATTCTCCGTGGATTGAGGGGAGATTTTCACAGTCTCAGGGTAACCTGAGAGGCATGAACATCCAGCCTTTTGGCTTTCAGGGTGTCATAGAGCTGCCTAGATCAATCTGTGCTTGTGACAAGGAGCAGCAGGCCTGCAGGCCCCCCTGGACCCAAAATGGGAAGGGAATAGGGGAAGAGAAGGGATATGGCAGCTTGGCCCAAAAACAGAACAGCTGCAACAATCTAAGGAGGAAAACTTAATTTCACTAAATATGGTATCGGAATGCAAGATAACACAATATGTAACACAATCTAATTGAAATTGAGGGGAATAAACAAAATAAAATTAGAGAGTGTCTGAAATTGAACATTCCACTTTGAACTGAAGGCGCAAGGCTGGGGAGCACCACAACACTGCCAGGCAGCAGGAGAGGGAGAGATCCCGTGACTTCCTCCCATGACTTCTCTTCGTCTCTGAATGCAAAGTCCCCTGGGATATGCAGTTCTTCTCTTCTGAGAACCAGGTATCCAGAAAGTTGGCAGTCCATGGAACTGGAGCATTAACTCTTTAATTCCCTGGGCTTTACATGATGCTATGATGTGGAATACTGATAACAAGAATTATAAAAGCATGACATTCCACCCCTTACTCTACATCGCTACATCATGCTTAATGTATATACATATATACAAAAAGAATAATTGAAATGCATTACACACACACATCTATATACATATATACACATAGAATTATTGACTGCATTCCGAACATCAAATTCCCTTCTGGTACACTTTGAACATCCCCATCTTTCTGCATCACCCACCGGGTGGACCCTGGTCACTGTGCAAAACCAGTTCCACAGAGGAGAGGTTTGTCATTTCCAGAAGCTGGAAGGACCCAAACTCTTTTCCCACCATGCACTTCATGTGTACAACAGGGACTTTACCTCCCTCTACAGCATGTAGGGATCTGGATTGGGTAGGACCATCACGATTGATAGATCCTCTGGCACTGACCAACCAGGTGTCTCCTGCCAAATGCTTTTCCCAGTGCTTAAATATTCCAACACCCATTGCTTTCAGCACAGTTTTTAACAACCCATTGTATCGTTCAATTTTACCAGAGGCTGGTGCATGGTAGGGAATATGGTAAATCCACTCAATGCCATGATCTTTGGCCCAAGTATTTACAAGAGAATTTTTGAAATGAGTCCCATTATCTGACTCAATTCTTTCTGGGGTGTCATGTCTGCACAGGACTTGTTTCTCAAGACCTAATATGGTGTTTCGGGCTGTAGCATGGGGTACTGCATATGTTTCAAGCCACCCAGTGGTTGCCTCCACCATGGTAAGCACATAACACTTACCACTGCGGGATCATGGCAAGGTGATATAATCTACCTTGCCACAGCTCCCCATATTTATACTTCTGCCATTACCCTATCCCTCAGAGAGGTTTTATCCTCTTGGCATGTTTAATTACGGCACACGTGTCACAGTCATGAATAACCTGTGCAATAGCATCCACAGTTAAGTCCACCTCTCGGACTCCAGCCCACTCATATGTTGCATCTCTTCCTCGGTGGCCCATGAAACCCCATTGAGCTAGAAATAATTCACCCTTGTTCTGCCAGTCCAGGTCTTTTTGAGCCACCTCAATTTTGGCAGCTCGATCTACCTGATGTTTTTTTTGTTGTTCTTCAGTAGCCCGACTCTTGGGCACATGAGCATCTACATGGTGCACCTTCATGACCGTATTCTTTATTCGGGCAGCAATGTCTTTGCACACTTCAGCAGCCCAAGTAGGTTTCGCCCTCTGTTGCCAGCTACGTAGGAATGGAATGTTGTTTTTGCATTAGACATTAAAAAGGGGAAAATGATCTGAAGAAGTAGAGCACAATGTATTTGTATTTTGTAACTTGTCCTTAGAAATAGCTGATGTGAAAAAGTAGAAATACCATAAATGTATTTAGAAATAAAGTTGCTGAATTGTGTGATTAATTCTTGCTTGCAAAACTGCCATAGTTTTTAAATGTTCCAAGTAGAGTAGGTACAGTATTATGGACCAGAAAGCATATAGTAGGGCTATTCTGTTTGGATAAGAGACCCTCAGCAAAAGAAAAACAGACTTAACAAACATCAAAAAAGCCAGGGCCTCCACGCAAGGCTGGATTGCCTTGCTCTGTGGGGAGACTGAGATGCAACAGCAGGCATCGAGATACTCCCCCTTATCCTCCTTCCAAGCTTATGGCTATGCAAGGACAAGCAGATGTCCAGAAACAATGACCAAATGTTGAATGAGCAAACGCGAGAAGTTAATTAATTAGCAATATATGCTTAGCTGGCAACAATTGATGTTTAGCCAGTATCCGTATGTTTAGTTGAGCGTTGGGAAGATTGTGAACCCAAAGTATTCAGCCAATTCGCAACCAGGAGAGAAAGAGATAAGTGTCAAGTAATATAAGGCATAAAAGATGTAACGCTGTTTTCTGTGTGCTCTCATGCTTGCAGGAGATCTATGGGGCAGGATAGAGATCTCTGCTTTATCAGAGGTACTGTCCTGATAATTATTTGGATATTTCCAGCAGTTATTTTGTTCCCACTGCTATAACCATCCCCATAAGGCATTTGTCATCATCACAGAATCACAGAATCACCGAGGTTGGAAAAGACCTACAAGATCATCCAGTCCAACAATCCACCCATCACCAATAGTTCTCACTAGACCGTTTCCCACAACACAAAAAACACTTCCTGTGCAGGAAGTCTCGATCTGCCTGGGGGTTGCATGGCCCTACAGAGGGATCTGACAGGCTGAAGCCAATGGGATGAGGTTCAACAAGACCAAATGCTGGGTTCTGGGCTTTGGCCACAGCAACCCCAGGCAATGCTACAGGTGTGGGCCAGAGGGGCTGGAAGACTGTAGAGGAAATGGCCCTGGGGGTATTGATTGATGCTCATAGGAACATGAACCAGCAGTGTGGCCCAGGTGGCCAAGAAGGTCAATGACATCTTGGCTTGCATCAGAAAAAACATTGCTAGCAGGAGTCATTGTCCCTCTGTACTGTGCACTGGTGAGGCTGTAACTTCAGTGCTGCATTCACTTTTTGGCTCCTCACTGCAAGGAGGACATTGAGGCCCTGGAGCATGTCCACAGAAGGATAACAAAGCTGGTAAGGGGTCTGGAGCACAAGTCTTATGAGGAGCAGCTGAGGGAGCTGGGATTGTTTGTATGGAGAAGAGGAGGCTCAGGGGAAACCTGATTGCTCTCTGTAACTACCGGAAGTGAGCTGGGGGTCAGCCTCTTCTCTCACATGACAGTAATAGGACAAGAGGGAATGGCCTCAAGTTGTGCCAAGGCTGGACTTTAGGAAATACTACATTACCAAAAGGGTGGTCAGGCACTGGAATGGGCAGCCCAGGGAGGTGGTGGAGTCACCGACCCTGGAGGTGTGCAAGGAATGTGAAGACGTTGTGTTGAAGGACATGGTTGAGTGAGAACTGTTGGTGATGGGTGGACGGTTGGACTGGATGATCTCAAAGGTCTTTTCCAACCTTGGTGATTCTAGGATTCCATGATCTCCAGACCCATGGTCATCAAACTGGTCGAAGGAGCTCACCCTGACCAACATCAGGCAGCACTGCTTTGTCTGCAGATTATCACCTGCCTCATCTCTTCAACTACAGTCATGTCTCTCGGGGAAGTCAGATGCAGCCCCACACTCCTCTCCAGATTCTCTGATTAAATCAGAAGCAAACCATTATGTTATGATGAGCAAACCATGCTATGTACCAGTATGATGTCGGAATCTTTCTTTCCCACCGTTCCCTTCCCTGCACGTGAAGCAGCAATCTGCTGATCGTCAGAGGGCTTATTTTGCCATCAGAAGGTGTCTGTGGTCATCTGAAGGCTTTGTTGGTTGTCAGAGTGTTCCACTGTTTGTCAGAGGTGTTCATTAACCATCAGAAGGCTTCATTAATCGAGAGCAGGTGCCACTGGTCATCAGAGGGCTTCATTGATCATCAGGATATTTGAGGAGTCCATGGGTGGGGATATGCAGACCTTGTTGTAGGTGACGGGGTAGGGGGTAGGGGGACTGAAGGAAGAGGAATGAAGCAGACCCAAAGGAGGGACAGGTAGCTGCAATAAAAGAGGGGGCTAAAGGAGGGTGACGTGGTCACACTGTGGCCATGCAGAGGTAGGGAAAAGGGCAAAGAGTTTGGAGAAACTGGAAGGAGGATCTGGGAGAGAACAGAGGGAGGGTATTGAGGCTGCATGGCAGCATGAGCAGCTCCAACCTTCAGGACTTTGGAGCAGATGATGAGAGAGTGGGGAAGCCCACAGGGGTGTAGGACATGGTGTGCATGGCATGGAGCTGGGCACCCCTCCCAGCACTTCAGAGTGGCCACTGCCAGGCAGGAACAGATCCGAGTGGTCCCTGCTGAGCATGAGAACAAGGACACAGACACACAGAGTGTAGCATTGCTGAGGGATTTATTGATCATCGGAGGGTGTCATTAATCATCAGGATCTTCATATGTCTGGTATTGGTCTGTGTCCAGTGGACATTTGGTGGTTAATTAAGCAGATTTCAAAGTGCAGTTATGATGCTGTTGTCTTTCAGGTGCTGTTGGCCATGGAGACCCAGGGACATCTCGGGGGAGATCATTGGGAGGACAGAAATGGCATCCTCTGCTGCTGAGCTGTTCTGGGCTCCAGGGACACAGGGAGCTCCTACAAGTGGGCAGCACAGCAGGGAGGCAGCTGTGCCCAGGAGCAGCTCCTGTACAACACACTGCAGGGCTGGGAGCATGATCTGCAGGTGACAGAGAGAAGAAGGAAGAGAGCTTACACTCTGTGTGGCATCTTAGCTGGCTGCGAGCTCACTGGAGGAGCATTTCTCACAGCCCTTGACAAGGTAAGTATCTCATTGCAGGCAGTGTAGTGGCTTTTTCTGCAGGGATCACTAAATTTGGGACATCCCATTGCAAAATCGGCTGCACACACGGCTTCCTTATCACTGAAAAAGATCTGCTCCAGCCGAGGGCTTTCCTGCTGCAGCATCAGAGCACAGCCCTGTGGGCTGCGTGTCCCAGGACGGCTGCAGGCTGTGCAGCCGGGGCTGCAGCCGGGTGCCCAGGGCTGTCCTGCAGAGCAGGTCCCTGCTGTACCCCAGGGGCTGTGTGCCGGGGCAGGGACTCTGCTGCCTGCCAGGCTCAGCACTCAGCACTCAGCACTCAGCACTCAGCACTCAGCACTCAGCCTGCCCGGGAAGCTGCCCAGGGCGCTGCAGGCAGACGTGTGTGGGGAAGGAGCCCCCCAGCAGGGCAGGGCATGTGCCTTCTGCTGCCACAGCTGCTGCCTGGGGCAGGGGCATCACAGCTACACTGCATGCCAGAGTGTTTCCAGGGGCACTTTGAAGAGGAGAGATAAGGAAGGGATTTTCCTTTTCCTATTCTGAGAAAAGGGAAACAGGTTGTAGGCAAAAATCTAAATCAGGCTGTCAACTTTGAACACAGATCTGAAACTTCTGAATGGTGCATTAATCAATCATCTGTTTTGCGTGCAGTCTCCCAGAATGTGCTTTCAGTCTCTCCTTTCATTTTCTGCATACATGAAGAATGCCCTAATCCTGCAAACAGGCAGCTTTCTCTATCAGAAATTTAAGGGCACAGAGGTACATGCTGGAGACTTGAAGAGCAGTTGGGCTAAGGATATGAGACATGGAAACAGATGGAAATATCCACGAAGATAGGGTAAGATCAGAAAATGAGAGGAAGGCAAAAACTCCATAAGCTTCTTCTGCTTATGGAATGCTGAGCTCCATGAAATTAATTTCAAGTAATGGAGTCAATGAACACTGCAATAACGGAAAGAAAAAGTTCTGTAGTATAGCAGGAGAAGTGTCTCTGAGAATGGTCTTGTCATTATCTTCTGTCTTCTGAATAGGACTCCATGCTCAGATGCCCAACAGCAGCTCCATCAGCGAGTTCCTCCTGCTGGCGTTGGCAGACACACGGCAGCTGCAGCTCCTGCACTTCTGGCTCTTGCTGGCCATCTACCTGGCTGCCCTCCTGGGCAACGGCCTCATCAGCACAGCCGTAGCCTGCCACCACCGCCTGCACACCCCCATGGACTTCTTCCTGCTCAACCTCACCCTCCTCGACCTGGGCTGCATCTCCACCACTCTCCCCAAAGCCATGGCCAATGCCCTCTGGGACACCAGGCACATCTCCTATGCAGGGTGTGCTGCACAGGTCTTTTTCTTTTTGTTTTTGATTTCAGCAGAGTATTGCATTCTCACCATCATGTCCTATGACCGCTACGTTGCCATCTGCAAGCCCCTGCACTACGGGACCTTGATGGACAGCAGAGCTTGTGCCAGCATGGCAGCAGCTGCCTGGGGCACTGGGGTTCTTTATGCTCTGCTGCACACTGCCAATACATTTTCACTGCCTCTCTGCAAAGGGAATGTTGTGGAGCAGTTCTTCTGTGAAATCCTCCACAACCTCAAGCTCTCCTGCTCAAAATCCTATCTCAGGGAAGTTGGGCTTATTGTTGTTAGTATCCTTGCCTTATTTGGGTGCTTTGTATTCATTGTTGTGTCCTATGTGCAGATCTTCAGGGCTGTGCTGAGGATGGCCTCTGAGCAGGGACGGCACAAAGCCTTCTCCACGTGCCTCCCTCACCTGGCCGTGGTCTCCCTCTTTCTCAGCACTGTGATGTTTACCCACCTGAAACCCCCATCACTTTCCTCCCCATCCCTGGACCTGGTGGTGTCATTTCTATACTCAGTGGTGCCTTCAGCAGTGAATCCCCTCATCTACAGCATGAGGAACCGGGAGCTCAAGGATGCTCTGCGGAAACTGATGACCAAATGTGTTTCAAAAGCAGTGAACTGCTCACATTTTTCTATCTGAGAGTTGTAATGCAGATTTTAACAGAATCAAGCTGTCTTACTTGGTTTATGTATTAGTTTTCTGAGTATAATTTATTGAATGTTTTATTCTGTGTTTCATGTATTGTAATGTTTTTCACTTAAATGTCATTATCCACATCAATTACTACTCAGTTTGTACCTATGCAGGGTAGCCCAGACACAGTATTCATAAGGAACCAGGATCTCTGTGAATCTTATCAAAACAAAAGGCATGCAATTATTTTGTCTATCTTCCTTCTTGTGGGACATTTATGGAGCTTTCGGGGTCAGCTGTTCTCAGCACCCCATAATCCAGCAGGAAGCATTCAGCTGTTAATGAAACTGTGCTGTGACTGCAGCCTGCAATAGCTGACGGGCCATCCCTTGGCTCCTGGCTGGGGTCTGTGCTTTCAGGCTGACATCTGTCAGTGCCTCTGACAGGCCAGCAGCAGCACCTGGTTTGCACGTCGGTTGTCAGATCCCCTCTTCCTCAGTTCCTGTGAGGCCCTGCATAGGAAAATGTCTTGGTTATGGGTTCTCATCTCAGAGGCTTAACATTTTCCATGAAGTCTCCCTTCAGTCTTCTTTCCATTTGCCACACAGAGAGTGAGAACTGCCTCCACGATGCCCTAGGGTAGCTGAAGCACACATGAGAGCCCAGGAAAGGTTGCCCATGGCTCTCAGGAGACATTCTGGAGCATGAATTTGTAGGTAGGAAGTGCAACTGTGGGGTAGCGCATGGCTGCTGGGCAGGTGGTGCAGGTCCTCCTGCAGAGCTCTGTGTCCTTCTCCTTCCTGAGTCAGGTGCCACTTCCATCTCAGGAATGGAACAGCCAGCAGAGGTGAGACAGAAACTTTTCAAGAAAAGGCTCAGTGTTGCACTGAGAGACAGAATTCAGTGGTGTGGTGGTGTGTTGAGCTGAAACTCAACCCCATAGACCCTTAGCCTTGCAGCTCCTGAGGCTTGGTGACAGCGCTGCTGTGTGGCTGCAAACACAAGCAAGGACACGCAGTGGGCACTTCTGTCACACAGATTGTTTCCACCACAGCAAGTCCATTGTTAGTGGAGATCTCCTCATGGCAGTGCCTGAAGGCTCAGGGCTTCTTTAAATGTTGCTGACAAGAACATTCCCAAGGAATGGACTGCACAGATTCCCACACTTACTCTCCCACTCATGCTAAAACCGAGCTTTAGTTGCTAGCATTATAATATTGTATTTAACAATTGTTAAATACCCTCACTGCAGCCCAAAACAGAACACTAATCTGTAATGCTTACCTGTACCCTAACACTGTCCTGAAAACCTCAGCAGAACACCAAGCCCTCTCACTAAACCTCTGCTTAATCTCTGCCCCTAAAGGTGAGTTCTAACCCTTAATCCCTATCCTGAACACCCAACACCCACAGACCCTGCTCCTGTGCTCTGCCCTCCTCACCTTCAACCCCTCCCCTAACCCTAAACTTTGGGTACTTGGCTCTGCAGGGCAGAGCAGGATTGGTGGAGTCTTAGAGCAAATCCATGTAATGCAGTGATGAATGTGAGGCGATGTCTGTACAGGAGGTGACGTGTGACTGATCAGCTTGAGGCCATAAGGAGGAGGTGGGTAGGAATGCTGCCATGAGCTCAGCTCTACCTCAGGCCCTCATGGGCCTGCAGGTGGCACGAGGCTGTGAAGGTGGCTGTGAGATCACTTCTGTGTGTGGAGTTGACAGGCCAGCCCCAGGAGCGTGTCCCAGAAAGGAATGGTGTGCTGCCTTCTGCCTGAAGCAGCTGGTGGTCAGCCCTTGACTTCTGGCTGGGATCTGTGCACACAGGATCACATCCGCAGTGTCCCTGAGAGGCTGACAGAAAGTGCCAGGTTGACGTGTTGACTGTGGGATCCTCTCTGCCTGAGCACCTGGTAGGGCCCCTGGAGGAAGAAGGAGGTTTGTGTAAGGGATTGTGATGGCTCTTCTGTATGAGGACACAACTCCATAGCAGGAGGGACGTGACTTGGTCGTGTCTGTCCATGAAGCTGGCACGTGCCTTGGAAGATGATGGTGAGGTTCCTTCTTCTCAATGGCTAACAGGCCACAAGAAAGCTGATGGGTGGTGTTTCCATGAGGAAGTGATTTCCAACATGATGGAGTTGACTTTGGTAGAGGAAAAGTGTAAAGGGGGGAAAAAACTCGATCAAAGTGCAGCTTGAAAGCTCGAGGCTGGGCATGAGGAGGAAGAAATGTCACTGGAAGGGTGATGATGTGGGGCCATGCTGAGGGATCACTCCATGGCTTTGTGTTTCAAGGGAGGTTCAGAGAGGCTTGAGAGACATCAGTGACATGATTGCAGTGCCAGGGTCAGAGCGGGGCGGAGAGGAGAGGTGGGTGTCTGCAGACCGCAGGGAAATAGGGGCTGGGCTGGAGCAGCATAGGAAATCCTGCAGAGGAGAAGGCAGTGGGTGCTGGTGAGGATGGAATGCCCCAGCAGCAATGAAATCTTTGTCCCCTTGGCCATGGTTTGTGAGGAGATTTATTACGGTTATGGTAATGGGGCCTCACTGCCTCTTTGCATCCCTGTGCAGAGGCTGGGAAATGTCATACTGCTGTTCTTCCAATGGAGTGCAATCTGCCCCACCACACCAACCTGTTGCTTTTGGAACATCCTTCTCCAATGGATGTTGATCCACAGAGTCTCCTAAGGAGATCTGCATAGGCAGGAAAAGCAATTGCTTGAGGTCTGACACAGTACGGACAAGCTGACTGCCCACCTCCCCAGGCCTGACGTGTCTGCTGTATGCCACCTGGCACTTGCATCACTTTTCCCTACAGCAGAATTCTCCACTGAAGTCTGCAGCTGGATGGTACAGTTCCTTCAGACCATTCCATTACCTGCTTTCCTTAGAGAACTGTCTGTGCACGGGCACTGGATGGGCTTCCTACTTTAAGTCAAACAACAGTAAAATACAACACAGTTCCCCTAAAAACAGAGCATACTCCTCAGCCATATCCCACCAGCGTGGTTCGCCTTCCCAAAAGGATAAGTGCTTTACACAGGTAGATAGGAAATGATAAATATTAATAGGAAACACATATTAATTGAAGGATAAATGACAAGGAGCAGAACCCCACTGTGTGATCACAAGAATCCCATGCCATCTCCAGAGGCCTCAGAGGTCCTGTCTGGGACAGGCAGCTTTCCGAGAGGACCTGCAGGAGACCAGAGTCCCTTGGAAGCTGCAGATGGAACTTGGGAAGAGGGTCTCAGGGCAGTAACTGCCAACTGTTGTCTTTGTCCCTGTAGCTGCAGTCCAACCCAGCACACTCAATGCCCCCCAGACAAGTCAGTGGTGCCCTGGGGGTGACCCAGCACTGAAATGGCCACTGGGAAGCCAAGAAACACTGATTTATTCTCAATAAACACAAACATCCATAAACCATTTTGGGTCATTGGTGTCAAGCTCAACCTGAAGGACTCAAGTATAGGTCACAGTCACTGCGATGAAACCCATCACATTGGGAAAACATCTCCACCAAACTATGGACATTAAAAAGGAACAGTGTGGAAAGATCCATCAGGTCAGTCCTCAGATGAAGGGTATGTAAAATTTATCTGCTACAGAGGCAGAGAGCAAAAGGCATTGGATTGTGACTCAAAGAACAGAAGAGGTCTAATTCATTTAATCCATGACCCAATACAAATACTGCCAGAGTGAAGGACACTGGTTTATGACATAACATGAGGAAGAAAGGAGGTCGCTGGTCTATGAAACGTCATTCCTGTGCCATGACCAATGCAGATAACGCTGGAGTAGAAGCTCCAGGCCGCAAGCACAGTGAGCACAAGTTCTCACTTGCCAAATGAACATGGAGGCCACCACTGCAAAAATGCAGCTTCACACCATCTTTTCTCTCTGGACTCTGCTCCACACCATCAAGTCCACTATCAGTACCCCCAGGAGCCCACCGGGCCGGCAGCTGGGAGGAGTCAACGTGGGGACAGGAAACGCATCCCTACAGCACTCATCCCAGCAGGGACAGGACAGGGCAGAGGAGCAAGGGAGAGGCAGGCTGAGGACAGGTGGCTGGAGTGGTGATGTGAGCTCACTGTCACTGCAGCACCTGAATGGCCCCTGCAAGATGTGCCGGCCGGCAGCACAGGGAGGTCATGGAGTGCATCAGCAGTGACAGCACTGGAGAGGGGAGGGCAGGGCGGGTGGCAGAGCTCCATCCAGGTGCTGGCTGCGGGTCCTCTCTGGTGCAGCCACCTGCAGCAGGAGGGCAAGCAGAGCATGTTCCTTCTCATCCATCCATCCCTGAACACACAGAAATGCTCCCAGCCCTACTTCCACAGATCCTTGTCCAGGGCAGTGTGGCCTGGCAGCAGATCCTGGTTCCCTCCTGCTTCCCTTCCTGAGCTCCATGCAGGGCCCTGACCTGGTGGAGCTGATCTGCAGAGTGAGGGAGCTGTGGTGCCCTGGGGCACCGCACTGACTCTGTGCTGCTGAGGGTGGGAGGCAGTCCCAGCTGGATGGGATCTCTACTGCTGAGTCTCTCTCCATCTGCCCAGCAGGCTCAGCAGCACCACTGCAGAGCCTTCACTTGCCTATGGGCTCCTCAGATTCCCCTGTTCCTTTGAATCAGTGGTCTGTTATTGCATAAGGAATGATTCTTTGCCTTACACAGTCTCTTACACTGTCCCAGGAGATCCTCTGGCATCTCCAGGCTGCTCCAGATTCCTCTCCAGGACAGCATCTGCCAGCAGCCCCACCGCAGTAGAGACAGTCCCACAGAGACATGTTCAAGACCAGTTACCATTTGCTGGGCCATGTACAACCAAGAAGGGAGCTCTCATCCATCCTTTGCTCCTCACTGATAACTCTGGGACTTTGAACCATGCAGAACCCCTGGAAAGCAAGAGGGCAACTCCTTGGCTGTATTCTTGGCACAGATTTGGAAGGGGTGTTCAGTCCTCTGGCCCCGCCCTGAGCAGCCCCTTCTGTTATGATGGTCTCAGCAGGGAGGCCAGCTGTGGCACAGTGCTGCACACTGCCTGCCTGCCTGCAGCCACAGGGATGCCACCATAGAGACAACAGCACTGACCAATTACAGCAGAACTCAGAGCTGACACAAATGCAAGGACACAAGAGAACAGATGGGAACATAAAGAGAGCAGCACTGAAAAGAGCATGTCCTGCTGCTGCCCATGGCCGTGGCACCAGGGAAGCGGCAGCACAACTCAAAGGCAGCAGAAAGTCCCCTCCAGGCAGTGACAGACATCCCTCAGGGACACTGCTGCTCCTTGTGGCATTTGTGCCTCAGATCATGAGCTTTTGCTGATGAACCAGACTAGATGGGTGGCAAAACAAATGATTTTCTGTTGATTTCTTTATCTATTCATAGAACCTGGTTCCATAAGTACAAGAGGTTCAACACATGGAAGTAAAAATAAGTAAACATAAAGACTGATGATGAATATTATTTAATTGGAATTAAATTTATTAAAGGTATGACAAAAGAATAAGAAGAAAAAACAGAAACATCACATAAAATTAATCACACTTCTCCTAACTATTTTGCAATCCTGAGAGTATGAAAAACATTGTTCTGATGGAAACAAAATGCAAAATGCAGTATTTTCCTGAGTGCACCCTTGAGCTCCTGATTCCTCATGCTGTAGATGAGGGGGTTCAGTGCTGGAGGCACCACCGAGTACAGAAATGACACCACCAGGTCCAGGGATGGGGAGGAGATGGACGGGGGCTTCAGGTAGGCTAAAAAATCAGTGCTGACAAAGAGGGAGACCACGGCCAGGTGAGGGAGGCACGTGGAGAAGGCTTTGTGCCGTCCCTGCTCAGAGGGCATCCTCAGCACGGCCCTGAAGATCTGCACATAGGACGCAACAATGAAAAGAAAGCACCCAAATATGGCAAGAACGCTAACCACAGTAAATCCAATTTCCCTGTGGTAGTCTGATTCTGAGCAGGAGAGCTTGAGGATCTGGGGGATTTCACAGAAGAACTGATCCACAGCATTGCCTTGGCAGAGAGGCAGGGAAAATGTATTGGCAGTGTGCAGCAGAGCATTGAGAAATCCACTGCCCCAGGCAGCTGCTGCCATGCTGGCACAAGCTCTGCTGTCCATCAAGGTCCCGTAGTGCAGGGGCTTGCAGATGGCAACGTAGCGGTCATAGGACATGATGGTGAGAATGCAATACTCTGCTGAAAACAAAAACAAAAACAAAAAGACCTGTGCAGCACATCCTGCGTAGGAGATGTGCCTGGTGTCCCAGAGGGCATTGGCCATGGCTTTGGGCAGAGTGGTGGAGATGCAGCCCAGGTCGAGGAGGGCGAGGTTGAGGAGGAAGAAGTCCATGGGGGTGTGCAGGCGGTGGTGGCAGGCTACGGCTGTGCTGATGAGGCCGTTGCCCAGAAGGGCAGCCAGGTAGATGGCCAGCAAGAGCCAGAAGTGCAGGAGCTGCAGCTGCCGCGTGTCTGCCAACGCCAGCAGGAGGAACTCGCTGATGGAGCTGCTGTTGGGCATCTGCAGTTCCTGGGCACGGAGTCCTGTTCAGAGTGCAGAAAATAATGACAGAAGTCGAGATAACTTGCAGACACTCTCCTCCTGCTATACTATAGAAATGTTTCTTTCTCTTTGAAAAATGTTCATTTAACTCCATAACTTCAATTTACTTGCACGAGCTTTAGTGTACCTTAAGAAGTAGAAGCTGAAAGAGCTCTTACTTTCCTCTCATTTCCTAATCATATCTCAGTTTCCTAGATAATTTCCTCTTACAATCAATTTCCATGCCTCATATCTTTATGCTGTCTGCACTCACAGTGCCCATCCCTACCTCTTTGCACTTCAATTTCTGTTAGAGAAAGCTGCCTGTTTGCAGGATAAGAGCATTATTCATGTCAGCAGAAAACGATAGCAATTTCAGCTGAAAGCACTTGAGGAGATTGTTCATATAAGGGCAGATTGTGAATGGTACAGTTCAGGATTCTCTGAGATGTGTTCATATTTCACATCTCCTTTCAGAATTCTGTCTCCAACTCATTCTCCTTCCCTAAGAACAGGTGTTGGAATATCCCTGCCTTGTCTCTCCTCCTGCAAAGGGCCCTTGGAAAAAAACTAGCCAGTGGTGCAGTGTACCTGTTATCCCCCTGCCCCAGGCAGCAGCTGTAGCAGCAGCAGACCTCTGCCCTGCCCTGCTGGGGGGCTCCTTCCCCCCACACATCTCCCTGCAGCGCCCTGTGCAGCTCCCCAGGCAGGCTGAGTGCTGAGTGCTGAGTGCTGAGTGCTGAGTGCTGAGTGCTGAGCCTGGCAGGAGGCAGAGTCATAGCCTGCAGTGAGACTTACCTTGCCAAAGGCTGTGAGCAGTGCTCCTGCAGTGAGCTCAACACCTGCTCACACCGTACACATCCTACAATCCCTCTCTCCTTTCTCTCCTCTCCTCCTGTCACCTGCAGGCTGTGCTGTGCAGAAGAGCTGCTCCTGGGCACAGCTGTCTCTCTGCAGCGCTGCCCACTTGTAGCAGCTCCCTGTGTCCCAGGAGCCCGGCTCAGCTCAGCAGCAGAGGATGTCATTTTCTCTTCCTCACTGCTCTCCCTGGAGATGGCAGCTCCTGATAGACAACGGGGTCATTTCTGCAAAATGTGCTTTGAAGTCAGATGAATTAATTACCAGTAGACAGGCTGATTCCAGAAGCCTGGTTCAGCAACGTAACAGATTATGTCCGCCTTGCCAAGGCGCAAATACCCCATCTGGTGTCAAGGTTTTATGACTCTAGGAATCAGTATTCCACATCATAACATCATGTAAAGCACCGGCAATTAGGGTTAGGTATTAGAGATAATACTTCAGTTCTGTGTACTGACTGTTCTGGATACCTGGTTCTCAGAAGAGAAGAAGAACTGCCTTTCTTGAGGACTCTGAGTTCAGAGGGGAAGATAAGCCATGGGAGGAAGTCCCGGGATCTCTCACTTGCTCGCTGCCTGGCAGTGTGTGGCTGCGCGCCCCAGCCGTGCGCCTTCAGTTCAAAGTAAGGCTTTTGGTTTCAGACACTCGCTCTCTCATTATATTTGATTTATTACCCTAAATTCCAATTTTATTTTATAACATTGTCTTATTTACATTCCAATATCATGTTTAGTAAAAATAAGTTTCCTCCTTAGATCTTTGCCACTGTTTTTTATTATTTTTATTATTATATCTTTATATATTAGTATATTAATTTAATTTAATTTAATTTAATTTAATTTAATTTAATTTTATTTTATTTTATTTTATTTTATTTTATTTTATTTTATTTATTTATTTTTTGGCCAGTGGAACTGCCAAGCCTTCTGCCCTCTGTCACGGACACACATTGATCTAGATAACTCCGTAACAAGACAACACACTCAGTCATATGCTCTGCTTTTAGGACGGGCGTGTGGAGCCAAATGTGGGACCTGATGATCACTATGGGTCCTTTCCATTGCGGGTTAACCTAGAATTCTATGACAGTGGGTACAAGCACGGTGATGTTAGAATAACTGTTGGTAGGAGTTCAGTGACAGCACAGTCACGGTGTTGTCTCGGTAGTGTGGAGAGCAGTGATGTCAGAATTCCTGAGTTGTGGCAGAGGTCAGTATTGCAGTGATGTCAGAGTCACTGTGCTGGAAAGGGGAGACAAGCTCAGTGATTTCAGCTCCACTGTGTCGTCACAGCTGATATGAGCGCAGTGGTGTTGCAGTCAGACAGGAGCTCTGCATGTGGGTGAGCATCAAACACGGCATCCCCAGAACCAAATGCTACCAGTGAGGAAATGGTGCCTCCACCTTGGCCCTGAGAGATCTGAAGTTCAAAGTTCCATTGCAGTTGAGTAATTTGTCCAGAATGGGCCCTTCTCACATCCCACATCCTGGGATGACACACACAGCCCACATGGCACTTGGGCCTCACGGCATCCTTGCATCCCATGCAGAGTCTGGCAGCTGCTGTCCCCTTCTCTTTCATTTGACATCAGACAAACCTCCATCCCACTGCCCCAGGAAGGGCCCTGAGCCAGCAGGAGGGACACGATCTCCCTGCCAAGGCTCTGCGGATCAGGCCTTGGCCTTTCTGCTTCACAAGACAAAGGAGGCTTTGCTCAGCATCACAGCCACCATCCCAGTGCCTTGGTCTGCCTGCAATCATGGCTTCCAATTATCTGCTCTAACAAGTCCCCGGGGAAGCTTGCTTGTGAATGGTCTCAGTGGGGCCCATTAATACTCCAAGAAACTTCACTGTTCCTTCTGACTTTGTCTTCTTGAGCACTTCATGCAATCTTCTCTCAGCGCTGGAGGTTGACGAACTCGGCAGCAAATGCCCCGTTGGGCCCATTATAACCTGAAGAGCCTCCTGTGCCTTGTGCCTTCCTGTCATCTTCTTCAGGTGTTCAGAACTTGTGCAGCTAACTGAAGAGATATCTGGAGAGGTCTAAAAGAGGAAGAGAATGAATGGCATTCATGAAGACTATTTATTTATTTATTTATTTATGGTTAGGTTTAAACAAGAAGTTGCAGCAGCACTTTGTAAATGATATTGACCCAGGATGTCCCCTAATGAGCTTTGCCCTGTCACCGTGTGGACAAATGTCCTCCTCAGCTACTCCACCCCATTTCTACTCCCATTGGCCCCATGAGACTTGCATTACTTTTCCTCATGTCACTCTTCTCCTCTGCAGTCACATTCTCAGTGTTAAACCTCGATTACACCAACTCCTACTGGCTTTCCTCAGAGAACCAGCTGCACATGGGCAATGAAAGAATTTTTTTTTTTTTTTTTTTGACAACAAACAGTTGTAAACATGATGCAATTGAACGAACAGTAGAGCAATGTAATCCACTGCATGCCTTGTCCAAGACGCGTCTAATGAGTTTTGTCTTTCACTGGGAATATTTTACAAGAAATATTTTAGACAGAGATAGGAAGGTATAGATAGAATCACATTTAAGTAGTTGATCGAAAAGTCCATCAGACTTTGCAGAGATGTTGCAAATTCCAATAATCTCCCTGAAGTTCGCAGATCAGCCAGATAACCAGGAGGTATCTGAGTCAACAAAGAGCAAGGGAAGAAAAAATTTGTAGAGCAGTGAGAAGAGCATGTGTCCAAATGGCCTGCTGAAAACTTGCCCTGAATCATGGTCATCGATTTAGGAGAGCTGGAGACACCTGGAGGTTGAGGGACATCAAATACGCAGCAGGGTAGAGCAGCGGTGGATGCTGGACATTGGTCACAGGGCATTGGCACTGGCACCACTGTCTGTGTCCCTGTACCTGAAGGCATGTGTTTCCTGCTAACACAATTCTGCAAAATGTTGTTCTTTTTGGAATAAAATAGAAAGGACACAAAATCCCCTAAAAGACTTGAATTTTCAACTTTAAAAAAAAAAAAAAAAAAAAAAAAAGCAGATCTCATGAGTATTTTAGGACTTGAGAGGTGTGTTAATTCATTTTCACTAATTTCCATCATGGTCATCCATTCAATTCAATTCAATTGCTTCAGTTTTATTGACATGAACATCTTTCAGACTTACAGCTTCAAAAATAAAAGAAAATCCATCTGTGTTCTGAACAGAACCTGGCGCTCCCCAGAATTTCCCTGCCGAGAATTGTCCATGACAGCTCTCCGTGTTTCCACTAACTGAGTCACACTGTGGTACGGAGATCTTCTCACGGTCTCAGACCTTGTTTTAGAAGCTCACATGCAGCACAGGACGCTTCACGCCCTTCATGCCAGGTAGCATGCCCCATTTCACTGTGAGCTCACATTCACCCTAGCTTTTCTTTTGCTGTGTATATATTTCTAAAAGCCCTTCTGTCTTTGATATGCCTGGGCAGGTTCAGCTCTGTGTGAGCTTTAGACTTTCTAAATTAATCTCAGCAGGTACACTAGGACAAACACTCTGCATTGCTCCCAGCTGACCACTGCTTGTTTCCAATTCCTAGATATGCATTCTTTCTGTACTGGGCACCACAGACACTTAAAGAAGCCAAGGTGTGCTCTCCTGAAACCCAAAGGTGTGAACTTGACTTTTGCCCTCCCTTCAGAATCCACAGCTCCACCAACCCATGGCCACTGCAGACCAGGTTCACTTTGACCTTCAAATTCTCCACCAGTCCTTCCTTGCCGGTGAGTAGGAGATGCAGCAGAGCTCCTCTCCTCTTTGGTTCCTCTAAGGTTTGGCAAAGAAACTGTCAGCTATGCTCTCCAGGGATATCCCTGATCTTGTATGCCCTGCTGTGCTGTCCCTGCAGCAGATACTGCAGTGGAAAAGGCCCCCAAAGGGGACAAGGGCCTGACAACAGGAGGCTCCCATCTGTCTGCAGAGGGCACCTTCCACTTGCTCTTCCTGATCAGGAAGCCAGGAACAGACACTGTTGGTCTCTTCTGTTCGCCATTTTCATTCGCTCTGACCTGTCTGCTCTGCCATCCCCAGGAAGAGCTCATTGTGCTCTCACAGAGGGCAGGTGCCCTTCCTTGTCTCCTCTCCCATCTATCATAAAGACTTGTGCTACAGTCCAGCTGTGGAAGCCATTAAACCACATCCCTGTGATCCAAACAAGAGCTCAGACCTGCAAGTGGACAAAGCTCTCTAGCCCAGCACATATTGGTGTTCTCATTCATGTAAAACCACATAAGAAAACATCCTGTTCAGGAGGCATTACTGGATTCAGTGCATCCATGGTATCGATGAAGGTGGCACATAATCATTGGACCCACTGTGGGGCGCCAAGTTGTCCGAGCAGCATGGATACTCCTGCACATGTCTTTCCTGAAGGCCCTGTGCTGCATTTGCAGCTGCATGTGAGTGTGCTGGACAGCCCAGGGAACTGGCATGACACTAGGCTGCTTCTGATGTCATTCACATGAGAGCACATAGAAAACTGAGGCTTCTTCAGATGAAGAACACAGATGTGTGTCAGCTCTGTAGTGCCTTGAGCTCCAGAATAGGCAGCAGCTGGAGAACAGAGGAAGATCTGCCTTTTCTTTTGAGAGCTCATCCCTTTCGCCAGCTTCATAACTGCATGCTCCATGGAGACAAGTAACAAAGGCACACTCAGGTGCCCTAAACAAAGGGATCTGTTGTCATACAGGATGGCCAAGTATATCTCCATCCCCTCTCTGGCCCCCACTGATGCTCAGGAAGGAGGTGTCAGTCTCAGGGATTTCCCACACACTTTACAAGCACTAGCACACATTCAGGAGCACCCCAGGCACCTTGGTCATCACCCAGGGTCTGTATGTGAGCAACTGACTCCCTGCTGCTGAAGGACCAAGGACTCAGAAGAGGAACCCACATGCAGGCAACTCCTTGTGCATGCCTGAACTCAACCAGAGGAATCCCAGCTCCTGTGGGTCCATGGGGAGCAGAATCCCATTTCCGTTGCTGGGTTTCTATGTAGGGATGGGATGCCTGCACTGCCTCAGCTGTATCAGTGCCCTGCCCAGGGGTAGTCCACCCCTCCCTGTTGTTGTCTGTGTGCCCTTTCTGTTTTAGCAATCACACTCTGGTAGGACTAACAGTATGTCTGGAATTAGTCACTGTCCACTGAACGTTTGGTGGTTAGTTCAAAGTACAGTACAAAGATTTCTAAGTACAGTCATGATGCTGTTGTCTTTCAGGAGCTGTTGGCCATAGAGATCCGGGGACATCTCAGGGGAGATCAGTGGGTTGGATAGAAATGGCATCATCTGCTGCTGAGCTGTGCTGGGCTCCTGGGACACAGGGAGCTCCTACAAGTGGGCAGCACTGCAGAGAGACAGCTTGTGCCCAGGAGCAGCTCTTCTGCACAGTACAGCAAGGCTGGGAGCATGATCTTCAGGTGACAGAGAGAAGAAGGAAGAGAGCTTACAGTCTGTATGGCATCTTAGCAGGCTGAGAGCCCACTGGAGGAGCATTTCTCACAGCCCTTGACAAGGTAAGTCTCTCATTACAGGCAGTGTAGTGGCTTTTACTGCAGGGATCACTAAATTTGGGACATTCCAGTGCAGATGAGGCTGCTGACACTGCAGAAGTGTGCTGACTGCAAAGGCTGGGAGTGGAAAATGGGCATCTCACAGCCATCCCTGCAATGCACATACCTTCCCTACAGCAACCCCTGGCCTGTTTTCAGTGTCACCCTGTGCATCCATTCCTAGTGCATGAGAACTTGATTAAGAGTTGCATTAAGGGCTCAATCACTGATAAATGCTGACGTTAGGGCTAGGAATGAGCTGACTCTTTCTAGGACACCCCACGTTCTGGGCTTTTGATTCTGCTCCTGTGGTTCCTCCTGGGCTGAAGTCAGCCCCGCAAAGTATTGCAGCTCTGCCATGGCAGCTCTGTGTTATCCAGCAGCACCGCTGAGAAGATGCCTCAGTGTTAAGGCCATGGAAATGCTGCTGGATGCCAGTGTCCCTGCAGAGAAAGGGAGAGCTGAGATCTTCCCCTGGTATGGTAAGGAAGATGAGAGGCTTGGAGTTCTGCACAGATAACCTCTGCTCTTACTGGCAACCAGAGTCTTGTCAGGTTAACTCCTAGAGTGTGACCATCCTCCAGTGGTGCAAACACAGAGCAGATCATGTGGACCAATCTCTTGGAAGTGAGGGGTATGCCCTTTGCCTCTCTGACATCAGAAGTGACACTGACACTTGAAGTGTCTCACAGTGATCAAGGATTTCTACCTTAAAAACACTTTTCATGAATGCTGGGGCAGCTAGAAGAAAATATACTGACAGAGTGCGCTGTCCAGTTTTGAGAACTTTGTGGAAAGCTCTTTGATACCTCAGGTTATTAATCTGAGATCACTCTATTTTTAAACTGTTTTATTGTTGTAGGACAAAGCTGGCTCATCCACAGCCTGAAGCAGAGCTCCTTGTACTCTGTGGTACTCTCAGCGAGCAGCAACCAGAGTTCAAAGATCTTGCAGAAAGGACGGAGGTAGTGTAGGAGATTTCAGAAGTCACTGAGTAGGGTTTGCTTGGAGAGATCTGAAGTAACCTTTTCCCGTTTTTCCCTCCTCAGACAGGTGTCTATGCCCTGAGGCAGCAGATGCCCAACAGCAGCTCCATCAGCGAGTTCCTCCTGCTGGCGTTGGCAGACACGCGGCAGCTGCAGCTCCTGCACTTCTGGCTCTTGCTGGCCATCTACCTGGCTGCCCTCCTGGGCAACGGCCTCATCAGCACAGCCGTAGCCTGCCACCACCGCCTGCACACCCCCATGGACTTCTTCCTCCTCAACCTGGCCCTCCTCGACCTGGGCTGCATCTCCACCACTCTCCCCAAAGCCATGGCCAATGCCCTCTGGGACACCAGGCACATCTCCTATGCAGGATGTGTTGCCCAGACTTTTCTGTTTGTCTTTCTCATCTCAGCAGAATATTCCATTCTCACCATCATGTCCTATGACCGCTACGTTGCCATCTGCAAGCCCCTGCACTACGGGACCTTGATGGACAGCAGAGCTTGTGCCAGCATGGCAGCAGCTGCCTGGGGCACTGGGGTTCTCTATTCCCTGCTGCACACTGCCAATACATTTTCATTGCCTCTCTGCCATGGAAATGCTGTGGATCAGTTCTTCTGTGAAATCCCCCAGATCCTCAAGCTCTCATGCTCAGAATCAGACTATGTCAGGGAAATTGGGATTATTGCTTTTAGTTTTTCTTTAGTCCTTGGATGTTTTGTTTTCATTATTGTATCCTATGTGCAGATCTTCAGGGCTGTGCTGAGGATGTCCTCTGAGCAGGGACAACAGGAAGCCTTCTCCACGTGCCTCCCTCACCTGGCTGTGGTCTCCCTGTTTCTCAGCACAGGCATGGTTGCCTACTTGAAGCCACCCTCCATCTCTTTCCCATCCCTCAACCTGGTGGTGTCATTTCTGTACTCAGTTGTGCCTTCAGCTGTGAACCCCCTCATCTACAGCATGAGGAACCAGGAGCTCAAAGATGCTCTGCAGAATATGATGACCAAATGTGTTTTGAAAGCAATGAACTGCCCACCTTTTTCTATCTAAGAGTTGTAATGCAGATTTTGACAGAATCCAACTCTCTTTCTTTGGTTTGTGTATTCACATGTTAAGTGTAATTTATTGAATGTTTTGTTTAGTGTTTTATGTGTTCTAATGTTTTTCACTTAAATGTCATTATCCACATCAATTACTACTCAGTTTGTACCTATGCAGTGTAGCTCTGCTACACAGAGGTGGGCACTGCCTCCACGATGCCCTAGGGTAGCTGAAGCACACATGAGAGCCCAGGAAAGGTTGCCCAGGACTCTCAGGAGACATTCTGGAGCATGAATTAGAAGCTTGGAAGAGCAACTGTGGGGTAGCGCATGGCTGCTGGGCAGGTGGTGCAGGTCCTCCTGCAGAGCTCTGTGTCCTTCTCCTTCCTGAGTCAGGTGCCACTTCCATCTCAGGAATGGAACAGCCAACTGAGGTGAGACAGAAACTTTTCAAGAAAAGGCTCAGTGTTGCACTGAGAGACAGAATTCAGTGGTGTGGTGGTGGTGTGTTGAGCTGAAACTCAACCCCATAGACCCTTAGCCTTGCAGCTCCTGTGGCTTGCTGACAGTGCTGCTGTGTGGCTGCAAACACAAGCAAGGACACGCAGTGGGCACTTGTGTCACACAGACTGTTTCCACCACAGCAAGTCCATTGTTAATGGAGATCTCCTCATGGCAGTGCCTGAAGGCTCTGGGCTTCTTTAATTGTTGCTGACAAGAACATTCCCAGAGAATGGACTGCACAAATTCCCAGCCTTACTCTCCCACTCATGCTAAAACCAAGTTTTAATTGCTAGCATTATAATATTGTATTTAAATATAAAATATTGTATATATGGCCAAACTGCAGCCCAAAACAGAACGCTAATCTGTAATGCTTACCTATACCCTAACACTGTCCTGAAAACCTTAGCAGAACACCAAGCCCTCTCACTAAACCTTTGCTTAATCTCTACCCCTAAAGGTGAGTTCTAACCCTTAATCCCTATCCTGAACACCCAACACCCACAGACCCTGCTCCTGTGCTCTGCCCTCCTCACCTTCAACCCCTCCCCTAACCCTAAACTTTGGATACTTGGCTCTGCAGGGCAGAGCAGGATTGGTGGAGTCTTAGAGCAAATCCATGTAATGCAGGGATGAATGTGAGGCGATGTCTGTACAGGAGGTGACGTGTGACTGATCAGCTTGAGGCCATAAGGAGGAGGTGGGTAGGAATGCTGCCATGAGCTCAGCTCTACCTCAGGCCCTCATGGGCCTGCAGGTGGCACGAGGCTGTGAAGGTGGCCGTGAGGTCACTTGTGTGTGTGGAGTTGACAGGCCAGCCCCAGGAGCGTGTCCCAGAAAGGAATGGTGTGCTGCCTTCTGCCTGAAGCAGCTGTTGGTCAGCCCTTGACTTCTGGCTGGGATCTGTGCACACAGGATCACATCCGCAGTGTCCCTGAGAGGCCGACAGAAAGCGCCAGGTTGACGTGTTGACTGTGGGATCCTCTCTGCCTGAGCACCTGGTAGGGCCCCTGGAGGAAGAAGGAGGTTTGTGTAAGGGATTGTGATGGCTCTTCTGTGTGAGGACACAACTCCATAGCAGGAGGGACGTGACTTGGTCGTGTCTGTCCATGAAGCTGGCACGTGCCTTGGAAGATGATGGTGAGGTTCCTTCTTCTCAATGGCTGACAGGCCACAAGAAAGCTGATGGGTGGCGTTTCCATGAGGAAGTGATTTCCAACACGATGGAGTTGACCTTGGTACTGGAAAAGTGCAAAAGGGGAAAAAAACTCCCTCAAACTGTAGCTTGAAAGCTCGAGGCTGGGCATGAGGAGGAGGAAATGTCACTGGAAGGGTGATGATGTGGGGCCGTGCTGAGGGATCTCTCCATGGCTTTGTGTTTCAAGGGACGTTCAGAGAGGCTTGAGAGACATCAGTGACATGATTGCAGTGCCAGGGTCAGAGCGGGGCGGAGAGGAGAGGTGGGTGTCTGCAGACCACAGGGAAATAGGGGCTGGGCTGGAGCAGCATAGGAAATCCTGCAGAGAAGGCAGTGGGTGCTGGTGAGGATGGAAGGCCCCAAAAGCAATGAAATCTTTGTCCCCTTGCCCATGGTTTGTGAGGAGATTTATTATGCTTATGGTAATGGGGCCTCAATGCCTCCTTGCATCCCTGTGCAGAGG